>NHNX01000007.1:0-1415899 GCA_002786045.1 Zasmidium angulare
AATCTAGAAGAAAAAGAAATTTAGGAGCTATCTAAGGAGGACTAAAGGAATCCTTAGAGTTAAGAAATAACTAGGTTATATAACTAGTATTAATTAGACTAGGTTTAGAGTTAGGAGGGGTAGAGCTAAAAGAGAAGGAGATTAGTCTTAGATAAAGGAGAAGGATTAGGACTAAAGATCTATAGTATAATTATAAAGAATACCCTTTAGAAGAGAACTAAGTACCTAATAGATAAATAGTATAAAGCTAAACACTATAAGGCTTTTATCTCTATAATACTCTAACTTAATCTAACTATAAACTAGGCTAATAACTTTTTAAATAAAGTTAAAGAGACAGTATTTACTACTATTAGGCCTATTATTACTATAAAGTAAGAGGTGCCTATTCCTAAGATATATAAGGAGGCTATAGAGGATAAGAAATAAGGATATATATAGAAAGAAGTAATTAAAAAGGAGCTTATTATATTAGAAAGTAACTACACCTAGATACTAATAGTCCCTCCTAAAGGAGTAAACCTAGTAACTTTAAAGTAAGTGTTTAATATAAAGAGAATAATTAGTAGAGCTATTAAAAAGTTTAAGGCTAGACTAGTTATAAGAGGTTTTTCTTAGAAGTTTAGGGTAGATTTCTAGGAGATATTTATACTAATAGTTAGATATAATATATTAAGAGTGTTTATAGCTATAGTCTATAAGTAAGACCTAGAGTTATACTAAGTAGATATAAATAATATATTTACTAAGAGTACTCTATAAGAAGATATCTTTATAATCCTACCTCTAGGAGTAGAAGTTCTACTAAATATAGTATTTAAGATCTTTAGAAGCCTATATAGGCTAAAGTAGGTAGTAAGAGACTAGAATAGCCTCTATATCTTAAAGTTAAAACAGATTAGGTTCTAATAGTTAGAAGTAGACCTATACCTACTTATCTATAAAGAAAGAAGGATTATAATCCTTACCTATATAGATAATATTCTAATTACTATACCTAAGCTAAAAGATATTCTATAGTTTAAGAAGGAACTTAGAAAGGTTTTTAAGATTAAGGATCTTAGTAAACCTAAGAAGATCCTAGGTATAAAGATTATAAAGAACAGATATTAGGGAATCCTAAAACTAGACTAAGGTTATTATGTCTAAGAGAGCTTAGCTAAAATAAATATAAATAAGGAGATAGCTTACCTAATATACTCTCTAATTAATAGCTATAAGAGCTTAAAACCTTTAGGACCTTAGGATAAGAGATATAATAAATTAGAGTACTAGAGCTATAATAGAATATAGATATAGCTAGTAATAATAATAAGACTAGACATTATATTCTATATTAGAAGATTAAGCTTATATATTTTAGATCCCTTAAAGGGATATATAAAAGTATTAAAGAAGCTTAGTAGATACCTTAGATCTTACCTAGATCTAGGGATTATATTTAGGAGGGGAGGGAATAATAAACTATAAGGATACTTAGATTCTAACTATATAATAGATAAGTAGGATAGAGTTTTAATCCTTAGGTATATATTCTTCCTCTATAGAGTACTAGTTTCTTAGATAAGTAGAAAGTAAAAGTCTATAGTAACATTAAGAATAGAGGCTAAGTATATAGTAATAAATATATATATAAAGTAGGCTTAATTTCTTTTAGCACTTTTAAGAGAGATAGACTATATAGAGTTAGTAGGAGAATATTTATTCTAACTACTTATTAAGGTAGATAAAAGTATAGTTAAAAGTCTAAGGCTAGTAATCTTAAATAGGGATAATTAAGTAGCTTTAACTCTTATTAAAGATACCTATATCTATAATAGATTAAAGTATATTAATATTACCTATAACTTTATTAGGAGACTCTAGTAGTAAAGGAGGATTATAGTAGAATATGTTCTAATAAAAGAGATAGTAGCTAATAGTCTAATAAAACTAAAGAATAGGCCTTAATTCTAGGAGTTTATAAAGTAACTCTAAATAGCCTAGTTTCTCTTAGATTATATACTTTTACTTAGACTCTTATTTAGAGATATATATACTAGCCTAAGTAGGAGTATTAAATAGTATAGTCTAGATAGGTAAGCTAATATAGGTACCTAAGGTATCTATACTAAGAGTTATATAACTAAAGGAAGCTTATTTTCCCCTTAGTCCTCCTACTTCCTAAAACTAACTAATATAATTATTACTAGGTTAGTTCCTACTATTATTTATCGATTTAGTTACTTCTACTATGTTCGATACCTATATAAACCCTATAGAGTAGTTTTAGCTTAATACTTATTATAGATTACTATAACGATACGTTACGTTAGTAGTAGGGTATTATAGCCGGTATTACGAAACTAGACTAGCTTTTACTAAATATTAACGGACCTACTAGTACTAGTAAGTTATTCTTAGTTAATCTTATTTCGTTACGTATCTAATAGTAGGCTATAGAGGCTAGCTTTCTAAACCCTATTTTATATATAGCGCCTATAGGCTCTACTATATTTAATATTAAAGGCTCTACCCTATACTCGCTCTTTAGTCTACTAGTTAGTAGTTAGTATAACGACCTAACTACTACGAATCTCGTTACTCTCTAAAGCTAGCTCTAAGATATCTACTTAATTATTATCGATAAGAAGTCTATAGTAGAACTAAGGACGCTATTATAGATCGATTATAGACTTCGCTAGGTACGTCTAGAGGTAGGTAAGGAGTTCTTCGGTAGTATAAATATCCTCTTACTTAGTAACTTCTACTAATTAACCCTAGTATTAGAGAAGCTGTTATTCTATACTATACTAAAGACTAAATACGAGACTTCTAGGTAATAGGTATACTTTACCTTCGAACGTACTATCGCTTTATATACTATTATCCGTTAATAGAGTACTAATCCTAACTAGGTCGCTTTCTATAATACTCTCTAAGTATTACGGACCTATATAGTCTAGTAGGCTTATTAGTAAACCTTAGTAAGCCGTATAAAGTCGAACCTTACTATCTAAGAGGCTATAGACTTTCGTAATAATAGCGTATATCTCTACTTCTATATCCGCTTAGTCGATAAGCTTAATAACCTTCGCTTTAAGGAAGTTAATAACCCTATCCTACCTATTAAAGCGACTTATAATACCCTAGCCTTAGCTACTATTAATACTAGAGAAGCTACCTATCTTTAAGCTACTCTAAAGCTATCTATTAGTAGCCGAGTTATACTCCTTACTAACCTATAGACCGAGTATAGCCTTATTAACGACCGATAGGGAACGCTATACGATATTATTTAGCCTATATTAGTACTAGGTAAAGATCTCTACGAAGAGCCTCCTCTATACTTACTCGTCGCTTTTAACCTACTAGATAAGAACGCTCTAGTACTCTTTACGTATAATAGTAAGAAGATACTACTAGTCTTTAGGTAGCGCTACTACTTTAACTAAGCTAGTAAGCGTAGGTAGCGTAAATAGTTCCCTCTTATAGTCTCTTATACCTTAAGCGTCTATAAAGCGTAGAGTATAAGTCTCGATATAGGCGTAGTTAATCTTAACTATAAGGAGTATACTACTAGTTTTTCCTATATCGCTATCTTACGTATTAAGACTCTTAAGGGTCTTATATTTAAGGAAGCCTTCGACTTCTTATAACTTAAGTCTCTAGGCGCTAACTCCTCTATTATAGATATACGTAAAGTAGACGCTATTCGACGACTTTATTAAATACTCGCTAAACTACTATCTAGTCCCTATATACTATTATCTAGAGTACCCCTACTCTTAGATTACGCCTTTAATACCTCCTTTTTTAGCTTTAGTTCGGATATACGAGAGGCGCTTAGAATCTAGTATAATAACTTTACTAGCGATAATAACTTCGAGGAGTATAATAAACCTACGCTAGAGGAGCTTAATCTACTAGAACTACTATAACGCCCTCTAATCGAGAGCTTATATAGCGATAACGACGTAATCGATAAACTCGCTTAATACGAGGCTTAAGCTCTTTAGTAGCTACTACCCCTTCGGTAACCGAACTTATCTAATAATAAGTAGGAGCGCTATATAGTAGAGAATATAGCCCGCTTTATTAGTCGAGAAGTTAATACTAATAGTAACGCTTTTATAGACGAGGACGTTAAGTAAGATAATAATAGTACTAGGGAGTAAGATAATAACGATCTCGATACTACGCCGATCTTTAAAGGAGTACCTAATCGCTAGTACTCTTAGTAGTAGAACGAGACGAAGATAACTATAGTTCGAGTAATAGATAGATATACTAGAATAATTAAGATTCGTCGATTAAACACTATTCTAGCGTCTAACTAATAAGTAGTCGAGAAACTCTATTGTTTTTATTATTTACGTAATCGATTATTACGTATAATAACCTCTCGAGGGAATTAAAGGCTTCGCCGTATCTTTAAGGTAACGTTCCTACGGCCTTACAGCACATTTTATATATTATAGTGGCAACCCTACTTATAAGGCTGAACCACGGATCCTGAGGCAACCCCGTACTTTCGGAGGAATCTTGACTAAGTTCTTGTGTTGAGTAGCTGATCTAAAGCCGTTAAACCCGTAGCATGTCTCCGTCATAAGCTCCAGGACTGTCAAAATCCAATGCCATCCGCATTACCTCGTTCTCGGGGTTTGACCGAACTAGTTGTCTGGATCGCTTCTCGGTCTTCGGCCTCGTGGCGGACGATTCTTCTCGACGTACCTTGAGATATCTCCGTCAAGACGTGCATGAGTGGCTACGATGTACCACACAGGAGACCAGTATGAAAGAGTAAGCCGAATGCAGCGGTGGCAAGTTGGGTGAAGAAATCTACCAACGCAATCCTTCCTGTGTCCAGGTCTTGGTCTGTATCCTCTAAATCTAACTGCGACGACGCGTCTGAAACTCACTGGCCATCAGCATAGATGTCGCTGTCAAAGTTGACCGGGAACCGATCTCTTCCAGCGGCGTCCTTCTTGACCCAAATCGCAACGCTCGTGCCAGGACACTTGAATACTCCGTATCCCTCGTCGTCAATGATCACCTCTCCCTGCTCCCAACCAAGCACATCGGTCCAGCACTCGCCTTTGTGTTCCTCGCCAACGGCCATCCTAATCTCACCTGGACCAGCATTGGACATGACGCAAGCAAGACCAGCGTGATGCTCCTCATTCCCTCGGCGAACGAAGCCAATGCAGGTCGCGTTGTCCAAGTACTCATCCTGCTGGCCATATGCGTACAGCTTCCGTGCGAGTGTAATGTCCGGCAGCTTGTTCCCACATGAAGGTGGTTCGGGGTTGTCGCCTTTGATTCCATACAGGTCGCCGTAGAAGAGACATGGGTAGCCAGCATCTTGTAGCAGAATCAAGGCGTACGCCAGAGGCTTGAAGAAGCCGTCGATCTTCGTGTCCATCGTCTGACCAGGCTGGGTATCGTGGTTCATGACAACGGTGACGGCGTTGACAGGCTCTTTTTTCACCAAAGTCCCATCGAGGACTGTCCGCAGATCTGCTTCAGTCGTCGTGCTCAATCTGGAGAAGTTGTAGAGAAGCGGTGCGTCGAAGAGTGAGAACTTCCGATGCATCTTGTCCAACCACTTTGTCATGGTCTCGACGTCTCCGACCCAAAACTCACCAACCATGAAGATTCCGTCTCCGCACTTTTCTCTCACATATTCGACCCATTCGTTGGTAAACCGTTCAGAGAAGTGCTGCACAGCATCCAGACAAAATCCTTTCAACGAAGGGCCAACTTCTTTGATGATCCACTCGCCCCAGTTCTTGACATCTTCCTGAACCTCCGGATGCCTGTAGTCGACGTCGGCGAACATCATGAAGTCGGCATTTCCTTGCTCGTCATCTACACTCTCACTCCATTGCTTCCCCTCGCCCTGGATCTTGTAAATCGCTTTCTTCTCGTTCGCAGCATTGTAGTCCGTGCCTGAAAAGTGATACCAGTGGTACTTCATCTTGCTGTACTTATCTCCCCGTCCAGGGAAGTCGAATCCTAGCCAAGCATCGATCTCATAGGCTCCTGATACCTCCTTATTTCTGTCGTTGTCGTCAACCTCTACCGCTTGTGCTTTCTCCTTCTTGTCGGCACCGGCTTTGTGGTTGAGCACCGCATCCCAGTAGAGCCCCATTCCCAGTTCCTCTGCCTTTTTGGCGAGAGCGAGCAGTTCTTCTTTGGTGCCCCATTTAGTGCGAACGCCACCTTTCTGGTCGAACTCGCCAAGATCGTAAAGATCATAGACGTCGTAGCCATTTCCTTCGGGGCTACTCGCCTTGCAGCCTGGTGGCAACCATATATTATCTACGCCGCATTCTTTGAGGCCGGGCAGAGCTTTCAATGAACGCTGGTAGTGTTTCCCATCCGCTGGGCAATTCCACTCGAACCCCTGGAGGACTGTTGCGTTCTCCGGCATGGCGTTTGGAGAAGTGGGAGTGAGTCGGTAGAGATAGGCCGGGTGAGATGGAAAAGAAGGGCTTCAGATATAGAGCTTTGCCAGCCACTACACGTTCTGCACGAATCTTGGAAATGCGCTCGAACATCTGCTAGCCAATCATCTCGTCACACGTCGTTTAATTAGGCAGCTTCATCATTTGTCCCTGGAACCGGCTCCTACGTCTTGCAACCTTGATAATGCCTTGATTTGAGCGACTTTGCATCGATGATAAGCGAGCCGTCTCAACGAAAACGTGGCATCGTCGGCTTAAAGGCCTAGAACCTCTTCGGAGTGGGTCCAGCTTTGCTTTGCAAAATACGGAGTGAACCCCGAGTTGGTGGATGCATTTCAGCTTGGCAGTGTCCTTGCTGTCAAAACTCGCGCAGCCTCGTCACTTGTGGACCGGTGGTGGCATGTAGCCTGCCGAAAGAAAGGCTAGGAATCTCTTCAACCATGCTTCCGTCATGTCGGGTAACACTGAACAGACTGGATCCGCGAGCGGTTCGGACCTTCCAGATACCGAGTGACTCGCATTCCAGATTCGCCTGTGCAAGCATCTTTAAGAATCTCCACATCATGGATTCTTGAAGACTCGGGCGGCAAAGAGTCTTCCAGCGTTGGAGATATCGAGGTTGCTCCATTCGAAAGGCGCAAACGCTCCTCTTCGATCGCAATGATGTGTGCAGCGAAGTCATAGACCGAGTCTCGCGCCCACATGCATTCTTTCACTGGGGCTCTCTTCATGAGGGCCAAGGCTTGCCTTCTAAGAGCAGGAACTCGACATTTGGTTGCAACCATCCATAGTACAGGCACTGCACCAGGTTCGAATGTGAAGCTGGGTTGATCTGCCCTGGAGTTGTAGTATCTCTCGGCAAGTCGAACAATCTCCTGATAGTGGTAGGTGTACTCGTCGTGTACTGATTCGTAGAGTGAGAGTCTACTCGCCATCAGGACTATGGTAATATGGTAGTACATCATAAGACTCGATACGGCGTCTTCGCCCTTTGTTGTGAGACTCTCCATGGCTTGGCGCCACCGCAAAAGGCGAGCTTCATAGTGTGCACGCTGCTGGAGCAACACGTCAGGGATACAGCGATCAGAGGGTAGCTCCGCAGTGAGCTCCTGCTCTGGCGCCATGTCCAAGTCCATTCCGGGGCTATCGTGGACCTCAAACCCATCGCTTGGAGTGGCCTGTGACGCCGACCAGGCTTCTGAGGTTGCAGAGGGCGGACTTTGCGTGAGATCAGATACGACGCTTTCACTGCCGCCGTTCGGCACGAGTGCGTAGTCCGAGACATCGACCTTGGCCGTGGTATTGCTTATCAAGAGTCTTTTCCAAGGGATGGCAGCGCGGTGAAACGCGAGGCTGTCTGCCATGACCACGTAAAGTGCAGCGCGGGCGTCTGACATGCTTTGGAATTGCGCTTGTTCGGTGATCTCGCCAGCCATAGACCTTCCTTCGAGTAGATCAGGGTGGCCGTACATTGCTGCTAACACACCGAGTCGTGTCATGGCCAGCTTCAATGTTATATACAGACCTTGGTCCACATCGGCGCTTGAGGGCTCAATTTGCCTGTCAGCATGTCAGACTTGTTGCGAGGTGCCATGGATTCAAACATAATTGATGCATGCTTCTTGTCGCCGTTGTCTGATTGACTTACTTCAAGATCTGGTACCCCTTTGTGAACAAGTTCAGAGCTGCGAAAACATTGTCTCGAAGGACTTCCACGCAGATGAACAGCACACAACTCAGCAACGCCACAAGTAACGTTGCTCTGCCGGAAGCCACACTATCGATCAGACGCGCGAGTGCTCTGTTGTAATGCTTCACAGCAAGTTCGTGCTGTCGACTGACGACTGCACCATCATCATCACCATTCAAGCTTTTCGTATAGATCTCCGGCCGTCCAGTACCAAGTGCTGAAGTACCTACAGACTCTGCAGGAAGCAGCATCTCGTCTCGTGTCGCATCCTGATGATCGCTCGCGAGGCATTGGGGGTACTCGTAAAGTCTCGAAATCGCCAGAAGTGAGTCCAGGATGACGGGCTCGGCCTGAGCAACTTGCAAGACTTGCCCACACCAGAAGTCTTTATCGAACGCACCAGCTAACCGAGGTGCCGTCCAAGAAAGGAAGTAGTCGAATGTACGTCTTTCACTCTCTTGCAGGCCAAGGTTTTGAGACAGTTGTACGCCGACAAGTGCATTACTGCCCTTGGATGACTGTTGAGGCGGCTTTGCTGCATAGCCGCCACACGACCGCGACGAACTGACACAATTCCTGCAAGCGGGAGCTGTCTCGTCACATTTAATATGCCTTTGCTTACAATTGAGGCATCCTCGCCGGGACTTCTTGCCGCCAATTCGACCGTTTCGCCTTCGCGCTTCTAGTATGTTGGCGGCTGCGGTGGCGTGCCAGGCGAGCTGGTTATCGTGTGCGGTGATGGCCGACGCCATTTGAAGACGTCTCGGACGAGTCGTACATGTTGTGTGTACGGAGCAAAGATGGAGCAGGACGGGAAAGGAGGTGTTGCCGAAGTCAGCTCGCGTGCGGAAGAACTCCATATTGGCACTAGCGTTACAAACTTTATCGTCTATAACAACTAGCGTGTTTGACAGTTGCAGACGAGGCTACGACGGTCAGATGTCCAGCATTTTGTTGATGTCTACTTCGTGCAGCCTAGCCTAGAACCCGTATTCCTCAATACCCTAATTAGCTGAGCCAGTGAAGTCCGCATTGTATAGCGTTTGAACTGAGGCATTCCGTGTCCAGGATGTTGACCAACATAGACATCGTTCGCAAGGTATTCCTTGTTACCGCAGACGTCAAGTTATCTCCAAAGACCATTGTTAACAAGCACTCTTCTAGAGTCAGAGGCATAGCACGCTTCTGAAAAGCCATTAAAGTCTCGTGTGAGATGATGTGGACTGAGGTTCGCCGATGGTCTTGGCTCGAGTCTTGGCCCGCGGAGTGCGTACGACAGAGTCTCGTTCATCGTGTTATGAACACGGTTCGACAGCCGACAGTGGACTTGCGAGATACAAACACAGTTCCTTTACGTCGATAAGTGATCGCGGTGTCACCAATCGTCCATCGGGCACATACTTATCGGCCGCGAGAAGTAATGCCTCCAAAACCATCATTCGAAGCCTCCTCGATCCCGATCGACAACACATTCAGAATCCTTCCAAATTTGCAGACTTTGTGGTCGAGGTTGTTCTTCTGGTTCAACCTGCCGTTCTGCTGGGTCGTCATCGTCCTGACATTGACCGGATACACGGAGAGCTGGAAACGCAGCTTTGATGCCGGTCAGCAGTACTGGATCAGCATTTCGGCCGGTCTCTTTGGATTCTGGCTCTTCGTGTCGCATACATTGGGCGTATTCGCGGCTGTTGAGTGGGAATTGTGGTGGAATCCATATGCGTATCGTCCTAGGCTGAAGGGAAAAGTAAATGCGGAGCAGGAATCTCGGATGTTGGAGCGGAATCGGAGGACTGCGCGGAAGTTTTGGGATGATATTTTTGGTGATAGGCAGAGGGAATGAGAGGGCGACTTTATGTCAAACCGACGGAGAACTGAAGGTATTAAAGGGGTTCCATACTCTTCTCCCCTCCACCCGATCTTGACAACAGGTTCGACTTTAGTGGCCTTTGTCGGAAGATATGACTTATTGCATGGTCCACAATCGTTCCAAATGAAGCTGGATACAACTACCGCCACCCTAGCCGTGAAATCCAGGCAGCTGCTGTAGTGCAGTTGCGAACTTGGTGCTATATGGGTGATCACCTCCTCGAAAGTCCCCAAGCAACCGGCCAAGCGACTCCAGCAATGTCCGCACCGTGACACTACCGCCCGGCAATTGTCCACTTCCTGGAATGACATCTGGATCCAAGGGCGTAGGAAGGGTATCAAGACGTAGCTGAGTTGAAGTATTCAGAGCCATAATGATGCCCATCGCAACATCAAAAATCTTCTCGGCCATGCCGATTCCATGGACTTCCATGGCCGCCAAAGAAAGGCGGTTGGAGTAGGCAATGAGGGAATGCGCGATGTGGCAGGCAAAGTCATACTGCAGCTCTGCGTGATCTGAGTTTTCTCGCAAGAGCTGATGGGATAGGCAGAGGTTCCACAATCGATTCCAGGTCCAGAATTGAGTCACCGAGATATCTGCCTGCTGGCTTTCAACCAGTTGTGACAGAGGCAGCGGATTAACAGACGGCGCGAAGCTTATATTGCCAGCAACACAGGCCTCTCTGACTCTGCGTTGTGCTCGAAAGGTCTGCAGTGCTCTACGCCTGTCGAAAGACTCGCATACACCATCACTGAGCCTGCAAAACCCGTTCCAGCAGTCCATTACACTTTCGTCTATTGCGTCGAACGTGTCCATTAAGTAAAGGAGACCTGTCATACCAACCGCATCAGCCTGGTCTTGGAAGATCAGTGACGATATGTACTCCTCAGTGATATGCGGGTCAAAGGATTGCATGAATCTTGCAGTAATACCAGGCTGACCACGAAAGCTGATGGCGTGGTTCTGCTGCAGGGCGTACGCTCGCTCGGTGACTGACAGAACCAGGTAAGTTCGCAACCATTGTTCTCGTGCCTCCGGACTGAGCCCTTGATATGAGACTGGAAGGTGCAATCCCAGCGAGTATGCCAGATCGACAGCCTCCCTCAGGCGGTGCCTTGCTGCTCTGTGTTGATTGCTTCCGAATAAGCAGGCAAACAAGAAGAAGCTTGCCAGAATCATCTCTACGGACGGGTCCTCGCCGAAGTCTGCTGCCACTCGCATTTTGACGCTCTCCTCCATCAGCATGCGAGCTTGGACCGTCCGAGAAGGCATCGATGCTCTCTCATGCATCTGGACTGGCTGTGTCATTGCGAAAGCACAGAGACTCAATAGCATCGCGCCGTATTGGGGATCAATGCGATGTTTCCGAAGCAGCATGTCTGAATACAGATTGTTGCGGTTTAGTACCGGTATCGTCGGATGTAACCTCTTGAAGTACACATCGATCCATGGCAGCAGAGTCATCTCATTGACCTTACTAGGCCATACATCGGTGGCCGCAGCAAGTGGTGGTAACTCTTGCTCCAGGATAGCACCGAAAGGATCAGTAATGCCCGAAGGTGACTCTGCTGGCAAGCTTGGAAAGATGAAAGCGTCCGGGCTTGCCGTGTCGACCGACTGTGTAGGCGTTGCAGCTGGCCACAAGGTTGAACTTTCGGCATAGACGTTGTTTGTCGACGGTTCCAGGCTGTCGAACCCCTCAATTGCAGCATGCTGGTCAAGATTGAGGCCCTCTTCGATCCCAACGTAAGTCCGTTGCTGCTTCTGGACACTCTCAAGCTTTCCAGGGGGTCCTCTTTTCTTCCTCGGCCTTTCAAACGTGCACACGATGCCCTTGCCCGTGCAACAGAGACAAGGCTGCCTCATATCACACCGGATCTTACGCAGCTTGCATTGATCACATGCGCGCTGCTTGGGCCCAGCGACTGTCACATTGCCATCCACGGAGTCAAGGATACTAAACATGACAACGGGTGTCTTGCGTTTTCCACTCAGAAAGCAACATGTCCCTGTTGCTCGCGCAGCGTCTGTGCGGCCGTCGCTTCACTCGTGAGCATGGTTCTGGCAAACGTGCAGAGAGATCCGGTCTGGGTTGCGAGAAGTTGAAGAGGAAGGAGATTGGGTTTCGGAGCGAGATTGCCTCTGCGGGGTTTGGGGAGGATCCTTCACGTGGCTGGGGCGTTATTAGTGCGCCGCGGATAAACATTGTTCCACACATCCTTTCTTCGGCTCAGAGTAGACTATACTTGTTCCTAGTAAAGTGCCTATGCAACAAACCCCGTTACGCCTATGAGCATCATCATCATCTCGGGATTGAGTATGAGAACAGGTTCTGCCTTGGACAAGAGTCCAGGCTCGAAATGCCGAGTTCTTCTTAATCACGATGTTCATCAGGCTCCCGAAGTAACCCTATAGTTTTCGCTCGAACGCAATCGCTATGCCTATGATCAGCAAGCTGTAAAGCACCAGCTCTCTATCAATCTTTCAACAAGACCAGAGCCCCATAAGGCCCCAACGTAATTCCCTTTTCATCGACCTTTCCTCGACCATTCGATACGAGTGTCGAATAGCTCTTGTACTCACCTGCAGGGAAGCTCTGCTCCTCACCAGAGAAGTTGAGCAAAATGACAGCGTGTTGCTTCCCATCAGGTGACGCCCTCTCATACCCCAGCACCATCTCCCCTGTCACAGCCTCGTCTAGGGGCGTGTACGATCCATATACAAGCAGATCGGCGTAGTCTTTCCTCAACTGTAAGATCCCCCTGTAGAAGTTCAAGACGCTGTCCTTATCATCCTGCTGACTCGCCGCATTCCACTCCGTGTAGTCCTTATTGATCGTCATCCAAGGCTTAGCGTCGGCAGTAGCGAAACCAGCATTCGGTGAATCGTCCCACTGCACAGGCAGTCGACCATGGTCTCGGGCCTTCAGCTGCATCTCACGTAGGACGTCGTCCATAGACGACTTATCACCACCGCGTTGTTCGAGGATGGCGTTGTATGCATTCTTTGCCTCGACATCGATATAAGCATCCGCACCATAATCCTTTCCGAGATTCGCCATGCCGAACTCCTGACCAGCTAGAAGGAATGGCGTCCCAGCCAGAGTCGTGAGGTACGTCGCAAGCATCTTCGCGGACGCCGCTCGGTGCTCTGGCTTATCCGACGCATATCTGCTCAATGAGCGGCCGCTGTCGTGGTTGTCCAAGTACACAGAGTTCCAGCCATTGAACTTCGGCATGGCACATTGCCACATGTTGGTGATATGCCTGATCTTGCGAGGGTGAAAGTCATCTCGCTCATACTTGCCCCCAGGACCAAAGTCCATGTCGACTATGTCGCCTGTGAAGACCATGTTGAGCTCGTGCCGATCTTTTGCAACATATTCAGAGACCGATTGCTCGTCCTTGGTGAAGCCGAGCTCGCCAACGGTCATCGCGTCGTAATGATCGAACACTTCTGTTCGCATCTCGCGGATGTAATCGTGCATCTTCGGCCCTGAAGCAAAGAACTCGGATCCGTCTTGGTACTTCTCTTTCGGCTTTGTAATCCTCGCGTCGGGCAGGTCTGGATGCTTGGACATGAGATTCATGCTATCTATCCGGAAGCCATCGACGCCACGATCTAGCCAGAACCGCATGTCGTCGTATGTTGCCTGTCGCATGTCTGAGTTTGACCAGTTCAGATCCGGTTGAGACGGCAGGAATAGCGCCAGGTAGTATTGGTTTGTCAATTCATCGTAGTGCCATGCACTTCCGCCAAAGATACTTCGCCAGTTGTTCGGTTCCTGACGATTGCCTTCAGAGTCGTACTTGGGATCCCGCCAGAAGTACCAGTCTCGCTTTGGGTCGTCTCTTGAAGATCGGCTTTGTTTGAACCATGCGTGCTCATCGCTTGTATGGTTGACGACAAGATCCATGAGTAGTTTCATCTGATTCTTGTGTAGCTCATCGATGAGCTTCTGAACGTCGTCGAGCGTGCCGTAGGGACGATGTATGTCTCGATAGTCGGAAATGTCGTACCCCATATCATGCTGGGGGCTTGCATATATTGGTGATAGCCAGACAGCGTTGACTCCGAGAGATGCAATGTAAGGTATTTTGCTGATGATACCAGCAATGTCCCCAAGACCGTCGCCGTTACTGCACTTGAAACTGGCTGGATAAATCTGATAGACAACAGTCTCCTTCCACCAATTCTTCTCAACCGCAGACGAAGACATGGTCGACGACTGCCCTCGTGGTGGCGATTCTCTGTGAGGCATTGTGAATAACAGTACTGCAAAGGATAAAGACCATAGGAGACGCTCACCTGTGCGCAAGAGACCCGGACTTGTCTGGTATATATTGGACTTAGAGCTATGCTGTCGACCAGTGATATTGGTGTTCTCGAGGGTCGCACATTGTTCTCCACGCCGCAGAAACCCCCAAAAGGTTGAATTTGACCGTGCCTTCCTCATGTGGATAGATTCGCCGCGTCGGCATGACCCCGGCGGGGCCCCACGATCGTCTAATGATTGTGTGGCCCAGACCGACGGAGAGCTTCTCTCTGATCGTAGATTTTGGCCGATGGAAGGGTGCCACTCTGTACTGCTTTGACTGGGCGTTGATTTCGTGGAAAAAAGCGGGTCTCATGAGCGATGAGTTTGCTTCGAACATGACGTCTAGTCGCAGAGCAAGTCGTGCATACATTCGTGTCAAGTCATCTATATCTAGTCGAAACCAGTCATCGCTATAACGCCGCATAACTTGCAAGTGCACAATCAAGCAAGTCCAATATTATCCCAAATCGTTGCAGAGATCAACTCGCTTGGAACATCCGCGATGCCACCAATTTTGTCATCAGCAAAGAATCGCATGCCGAATGTCTCTTCTGCAGCGTATAGCCTTGTTGTAATCGCCGTCCTGCCGTTGACAAAGACCTCGAGTACTGAGTTGTCTCTCCAAGCACGGATGTGCAAGTACTCTGTACTCAGTTTCCCAGTCACAGGATCTCTCGTCGTGAAAAGGGTGTGTGGAGCTCGCTCTGGTTCGCTGTTGACGAACTCGGAAGAGTTCAGGATAGGAAACGCGGGTCTGTTGATCACGAAGGTTTCGCAGGCCTGGTCGAACAGCAGCGTCGTTGCTCGAGAGTAGTCACCAGAGTGATCTATGGTCAATCCTAGATGCTGGGTTCGTTTCGACACCTTGAACACACAATCCAGCTCCCATTGCGTTGTCTGGATATCATACGCCTGAAAATGCGGATTGAAGGGCCCAGAGTTGAGTTCAGCCCAGGGGAGGGTTGCTCGACGAACGTTCGGGCCGCGACGAAGAGCACTAACCAATGCCTGAGATGGTTGACTGCCGAGAGTGCGAATCGTGAAAGCCCCTCGACTGTCTACCTCCCTCTCGATGGAAGTGATGGACTCCAATGGAGACGCAGATGCTGCAACAACATTGTGCAAAGTCTGAATGTGTAGTTCGCGTGGCATCGACAATACACCACTCCAGCCTTGTGCTCGTCGGAAGTCGTCACATAGATCTTCTTCTGTGATCCAGCCCCATACGATCTGCTTTTGCGTCTTGGGATCGTAGAAAGAGTTGGCTGCGTACAAGCACCCGTGGTCGAGATGCCCTCCAAAGCTGTAACTCATATCGACAAGTCGGCTGGAGTCTTCGTGTGCCTTTTGCAGCTTTCCTGACATCCATAGCTGTCCACGAGCAGGTCGAGAAGGATTTAGAGATGTCGGGTCCGCTGCAGATGGACGTCGTTCTGGTATGCAGCCCTCTGTACCCATAATTAGGAAGTCTCGTTGTGTGCTTGGGTCATGCTGGTCTTGAAGTGTAGCAAAGTTGGTCACTTCCCAGTTCTTGCCGAGATCGCCGGACCATCTCGATGGCCTGAAGTTGGGTCCAAAGTTCGTCAGTGGGCCCAAGTACTTCCACTGCGTCAAGTCGTCGGCGTTGACTGCATACAGAAACGTCGTTGGCGTCACATCTCTTATGCCACCAGACACAATCCCAAACAATGTGTCTTTCTCATTGTAGCCGAGGAATGCTGCCATGTTTGGCCATGTGCAAACATACGGATCTCGCCAGCCTGTCACGTCCAGGTCTGTAGGCTCGGAGGGCAGCACCGGATTCGCAGCAACCCTTTCAAACGTCCTTCCACCGTCGAAAGACTTGGCCAGACTGAGAGATTCTGAGCCTCTCGTATGCGGTAGAGTATGGTGTATTGGTAAATGGTTGACGGAAGTGTATGCGTAGGTGATTGATCCGTCTCGAGCTTTGATAAAGCAACCAGTGAACACGCCTTTGTTGTCGTAAGATGCCTCAGGCGAGAGGCAAGGCTCGTCTCGTAGCGTCCAATGAACCATATCTGGAGAAGTTGCAGAGCCCCATGCGATATCGCCCCAATCGGTGCCGTTGGGATTCCATTGGAAGGACAAATGATAAAGCCCAGTATCTGGGTCGTATCCAGGAGCACAAGGGTCGTTCATCCAGCCGTCTCTTGCCATTACATGGTAAGTGGGACGCCATCTTGAGAACCTCTCTTCTCTGCTGAGCTGTTGCTGCTTGAAAGTCGGAGTCGGCCTATGCCAAGCTGGAGGCGAAGATGGAGCGGTGCTTGAGTCGAGCGAGCTCGTTGGAGTGAGTTCTCCAGAGGAGCTGCTTGAGCTTGCTATCGCCATCTTTGCAGTACACAGAGGAGTAGTATCAGCGAAAGAAGTTGCAAGGTGTGATTTGAGGGCCTGAAGAACATTTTTGCCAGCGGTTATCCAAGACCGTGAAGAGGCCGCGGCAGGTCTCCATCAGGTTCGCGATTGCAACAATCAAAGGCCGAGAGTAGGGCCGTGATTGTGGAGAGCGGAGGAAACTGGGACTCCAGATTGCAAATGCGGAGGTTGGTGGAGAAGGTTCGGTGGAACAGTCCCAGTCCAGCTCGTTTCGCCGCGCCCACGGGGTCCTCGTGGCGGGAGCGTGTCGCTCGTGTGACTGTCAACCTTGTTTGTACTCTGGACTCTGATCGCTATGCACAGTAGCTGGATACATAAGATGGCTGCTGAGACTCATTTCCGGGGCTCATCACCAGCGAGCATCTCAGCTTCCCCTGTCTCATCAAGACCAACTGTTCATCCTCACAAACAGTACGACAATCCTCGCCATGGATCGCAAAGCCTCAGTCACCATGGCAGACGTCGCCGTCGAAAAAGCAGATGCCGTCCATATTGAAGCCGAGTCCCTCTCCTCCATCACGTCTCAGCCTGATGTCGTACCCACAAGAACCGACCTCACAGCGAAAGAGCAGTACGCCAAGCTATGGGCTGCCATCAAGGCGGAGAAGCGCTTCGTCTGGTTCACCCTGTACGCTATGTTGCTTGTCTTCGGATGGGGCTACGATGCAGGTCTGTCCGGAGTCGCTATTGCATTCCCAGAGTTCAGAGAAGTCTACGGCAACTATTATGCAGAGGGCAAGCAATTCGTCATCCCAGCTCTTTGGCAGTCCCTTTGGAACGCAGCCTCGACCATTGGACAAGTGTTCGGCGGATACGCAGCTGGCCAGTTTGCCGATGTCTGGGGCCGCAAGTTCTTGCTCTACACGGCTGTGACCTTGTCGTTGGCCTCGTCCTTTGCATTGGTCTTCGCGCCCAACCTGCCAGTACTGTTCGTCTCGAAGCTCCTCCTTGGTCTCTCCGTTGGTCTCTCAACAGCCACGCCACCACTATACGTGACCGAGAACGCTCCAGCAAACCTTAGATCAACTGCTTCTTCACTCACCAACGTCATCATCGTACTTGGCTTTTTCTGCTCCTCGCTCACTGGCTACGGCTCCTCGAAGATCCAAGGCGTCTGGTCATTCAAGCTCGCGTTCTGCTTGACCTTCCTCGTACCAGCCTTCTACCTCATCGGCCTACCGTTCCTGCCTGAGTCTCCAGTATGGTACATGAAGAAGGGCCGCGAAGAGGACGCTCGCAAGGCGATCCTGAAGCTTTACGGCAAGAACACCGACGTTGAAGCTCGCATCGCCATCATCCGAAAGGAGCTGCATGAGGAAGAGCAACAAGCCAATGGAGTCAGCCAGACGAGTTGGCGCGCCATTTTCAGCAAAGAGCACCGCGCCCGTACTCTGGTCGCTGTCCTGGGTCTGCAAAGTCAGAACTTCTCTGGAGGCTACTTCGCCAACACGTACCAGACTTACTACTTCGAGCTCATCGGCCAAAGCGACCCCTTCCAGCTGACCGCAATCTCCTCAACCCTCCAACTCTTCTCCAACTTCGTCGCCGTTTGTGTCTCCGACATCATTCCCCGCCGCGTGGGTCTTATCGGTGGCGGCACCCTCCTGATGTTCTGGTCTGTCATCATCGGCGGCACCTCCCTCGCCTCGACCACCAACCACGCCGCAAACATCGCCCTTCTGGCCTTCATGATCACCTGGTCGATGCTCTACACCGCCACCGTAGGCTGCTACGGCTGGGCCGTCGCTCAAGAGACCTCCGCGCAAGCCACTCGTCCCAAGACCATCTCTTTCGTCCTGGTGTGCCAGCAGCTCACGGCGCTCATGCTCTCGAGTGTCTTCCCATACTTCATCAACCCGGATCAGCTGAACTGGGGCGGCAAGATTATGTTCCTGTTCGTTGGTGCTGAGCTGTTCATCATGGCCGGTCTTTACTTCTTGCAGCCCGAGACGAAGAACCGCACGAATGCAGATATTGATGCGCTTTATGCGAATGGTGTGCCTGCACGCAAGTTCAAGCGGTTTGAGGTTGTGGGGGATCAAGTTGTGGAGAAGAGCAATGGTAAGGACGGCTTCTTGAGCCGCTTCTCAAGGAAGGCATGAATCAAACGACAGGAATGGAAAGAGCGAGGAGTCTGCTTTTGAATTTTGAGCGAAGGCGTTGGTCGAGTTTGGGAGATAGCATCGCATGAGACAGAGACAGATATCACATGAAAGCATACCAACACTATGTTCTCGCACATTTGTAGGGTTTTCGTTCGTTCGAAAGAGTGTCAAATAGCAGGCACGAACACTCAGTCGCGGGGATAGGAGACCAAATACGCAGCTCTCTTCCAGTGCCGTTCTAAGGAAGTTGGACTACAAACAGACAGAAGGCTTTCCCTTCAATTTTCATACACTCGAGCTCCCTATACAAGCTTTCGATGGTGTGGCCAGGCCTGCAATATCGGCGACAATGCTCCCGTACACTTTCTTGCTCTCGTCGCTCGATTCTGCTTGCTGCTGCCGCTGCTGCGGCTGAAACTGCGACGGAAGTTAAGGGAAAGGGGATTTGTACTCACCGACTCAATGATTAGTTGATTGGTGGACGCCAACGGTTGCAAGGGTGGCCGCGCTGTTCGCGGATTTTGCGATTCTCTCGCTCCTCCTTTTCGACCTCAGCGGGGTCTCGGTCGGCGTTGCGTCCGTTGCGCAGAAGAAGCTCGTTGAAGTGCTCGAAGAGAGCATTGACCCCCACTCGCCTGTCGTACTCGCCGCGGATTATTCCGGTGTTTCTGTAGTAACGAGTTGACGTGTAAGGATCATTGTCAACTTCACCGTTCTCAGACTTTTGGACCTGGCCCTTACTATAGCTGCACATTAGCATCTTCAGAACGTGGAAGGGAGAGGGGTAGTGGAGAGGGAAAAGATCGGACGTGAAAGATGTCCAATATCGTGACCATCTATATGGATCCACTAATAATGCCATCTGGGGGTATCGCAAATGCCCAAAGATCCTGCCTCGAGCTCGCGAGGTGAAGGATCGGTGAATATGTCAAGTCATGTCGGGGGATCTCTCGTATGTTTTTACCATGCATCTTCATTGGCGCCTCCGTCATCGCCATCATCGTCGGCGTCATCGCCGTTGTCGAAATACTGCTCGCCATTGTAGTCGTTGGCCTCGTCGTCCTCGTCTTCGGAATACACGTCGTCTTGGAGCTCCTCGACACCGTCCTCGCCTTCTTGGTCGGCCTCGTTGACTTCATCTTCGGCGTCCTTGGCATCAGCAGCACCGTCGGCATCAGCGCCCTCGTCGAATTGGGCGAGCTTGTCGAGCTTGCGCTTCTTGAGGAAAGCGAGGTTCTTCTTGGTGGTGTCGGCATTGTCGCCGCCCTCTTCGCCGTCGCTGACGATGTTCCACAGCTCACGTGGGAGGAAGTCCTTGACTATGAAGAAGTTAGATGTGTGAAAGGTGTGCTACGGTGGCAAGACACCTACCGATGGGCACTTTCTTGAGGTTGGGCAAGCCGCCAGCACGCTTGGCCTTCTTGCTGGTGTAGGTGGGGACGTCTTCGAAGGCATTGAACTCGGCGAGGTCGCGCTTGCCGGTTGTTGGCACGTCGATGAAGAGGGGGCCGTTGCGCATGGCGGTGCGGTGCTCGCGCCACTTGTTCACCAGCTTCTTCTCCTGCGGCAGAGCTTGCACAGGAGCGTGGATCTTGGCGGTCTGCGAGTTGTCAGCCGTCTGGTGAAGTGGTGGGTGGGTGCCGAGGGGGGTGGTTGTCGGTTCAGCTCACCGGATACAGCGTGGTCACCCAGTCATCGTCGTCGCCGTAGCTGACGGTGTAGTTCGCAATCGTCTCCTCGAGTGCGGCGTCAATCTCGAAGTCCTTGCTGCCCACGCGACCGGCGCTGCCTCCACCACGACCTCCGCGAGACATGATGTTGTTGGTGAAGTGGGGTTTGTTGTGAAGATGCAGATGGAGTTGATGAAGTCGAGCGAGTCGCAAGCTGGGTGATGCGTGGTTGCTAGGTGAATGTGTGAGCGGGCGGATGTTGCAAGTTGGTTGTGTCCATCGCAGAAAGAGAGAGACGGATGAGTCGAGTATTGACGTGGCCCTCACAATAAGCCCATACTGTCGGCGTGCTATTGTCGTGGTTGACCATTCGAGTTTTATTTTAAGAGGTGCGCCTTCTCTTTACTCGCTGCGTTAGACTTTGCCCCTGCTAGCGCCAACCTTAAACCTTAAACCTACCGCGCCAGCCTTGACACCTATCTGTGAAATGATGGCCATATGTTGACCTATAGACGGTGCATGAAAGCAGCCAAGGATTTACGTACAGATGTGTGGCGGACAGCTATATCCACCCAGAAGAGCAACACAAAGTCTAGGTCCGTGTCGTTCATGAGTGAAGACAATATACTAAATCTGCATGGGGGTATCTATATCTCTATCCAACTCCACCTGCAATGCTGCCACGCTATGCAATGTTACGGACACGCCGAGAGCTCACAGTACACCTACTCTGTAGTCTTCTCAACGTCCTTCTCGACTTGTTTCTTCCACTCAGGTGGTACCCAAATCCCCGAGTCCCTCTTCTCACTCTCCTTCCGCTGTTCGCTATGCTCCAGCACCGCAACCGTCGCCTTCACAAACCCATCTCTTATCGGGTCATCCGCGATCGTCAGTCCCTCTTTCGCTTCACTCAAAGAATTGAAAGCCCCATTCAGCATTCGATCGAGCGCCTTCCTAAACTCCAGCACCAACCTCGTCGCAAACACTGGGTCCTCCAGGTTCTCGATCTTGAAAGGGAGCCACTCGTCCATCGTCAGTCTCGTGCCCTCCGCTTTCAGGTTTCCTCCAAAGAGTAGTGCATGCATTGGTGTAACCTCCGTGATGTCTTTGACGAACGTTGTCGCGCCATCGATGGTCTTTCGCAGTGATTCGTAGGCGAGGAGCTTGTCGCCCTCTTTAGCGGTTTTCTTTGGATTGACGTGGTTGAGAGAGCCTGGGTGAATTAGATTACGCTGCTCAGAGGGAGTGCGATACAATGGCCACTCCGAATTTTTGGCAGCGAGGTTGGGACGGACGCCGGCGAGGAACAGTGCTTTGATCAATGCTGAGTTGTCGGAGTGTCGGTTGAGCGCTGCGCCGCCGTACTGAGAATGCTCGCGGCTGGCAGTCGAGCTGTCAGGAACGAGGTGGGACTGAATCAGTATCTTCTCAATCGACTCTGCAGTTGCTGCGGCTGATTTGAAGCAGCCCCAGTGTATGAAATTGGCCCGCGCGTGTTGCTCGGCAGCGCTGAGGCCGACCCGATCACGTAGGCTGCGCACTTCTTTGAACGCTTCGTAGACAGCCAGTTGATCAGAGCCGTGCTGGTTGTACCTCTGTAGAACCGTCTTCACCCGCGCACGCTCACCCTGTGGAAGAACGAATAATGATCGGTCTCGGTCCATCGAGCTCAGAGATACCATTGGGTCCAGGCAACGGAAGACGATACCGAGTAGTATCATTTTGCCAAGAGACGGATGCACCGGGAGCTTAGACAAGGTCTTGCCCAGAGTAGTCAGGCTCTCATCATGGGTCAGAGCCTCTATCGCCTTCAGGTCGTCAATGGCTCCCAGCACGGCGTCACTCTGGGGAGGCTCGATGGCCTCGCTCAAAAAGGATTGCGCAGAATCGCTAAACCCTTGTGCTTTGATTGACAGGCAGACTTCCTGCAGGTCGCTGAGGTGTAGTTCAGGAGGCGCTGACGCTGGCATTGCCTGGCGTCGTTGTCGAGTGAAGAGAGCATAGTAGTGTCCCGCCTGCACACGGCCTGCCCGGCCAGCTCTTTGACGTACATTTGAGCTAGACCCCCATGTCGTCACAAGTTGGTTAATACGACGGACTTGATCGTATCGATTTTGTCGTAATTTCCCGCTATCCACGACGTACTTGACGTCTGGAACAGTGACGCTGGTTTCTGCGATCGTCGTGGATAGAATGATCTTACGGCATCCTTGGGGCACGGGCTGAAGGATCTCATTCTGTTCGTAGGGAGGCACACCAGAATGGAGTGCCAGGATCTTGAACCGGCTTGGATCATCGAACGCCAGCCCGAAAGTCGTGCTTTGATACAGAAGATCGCGGACGGCAAGGATCTCAGAGACGCCAGGCAGGAAAGCCAGAATGGCGCCTTTGTCGGTTTTCTGGCAGATATGTGCAATGCTTGCAGCCATCAACACAAGTGGTACTCGAGCTTCCTCTTTCTCTCGAGCCGCAGCCTGGTCTTTCTCGCTTTCTTCGACCTTGATTTCGTTCTTCCAGTCAATGACAGGTGCTGTCCGCTGTGCACCTCTTGCAAACGACAACTCGCTCTCAAGGTAGTCGGTGGTCATTCCCTTGTCAAGTCCTGCCATTGCACCCAGGGCAGCTCTTTCTGAAGCACTGAAGTCGGCCACGAGGTCTTCGAGATACTTCTCTTGCACAGGAAACGTCCGTCCTGGCACTTTTAAAACAGGTGCAGGCAATCGAGAACCCAGCTGTTCGGTCGCGAAGTATCTGGCAAACAGGTCCGGATCGAGGGTGGCTGACATTAGTATCACTTTCGGGACGGACTTCCCAGCAGCTTGCCGGTCTCTGATGGTGCGCTTGAGCAGAACCATCAAGAAGTCGATGGGTAAACTTCTCTCGTGCACCTCATCAATGACGATATGAGAGACAGAGTCGAAGACGCCTTCGGCATCATGCTTCAACTGTTCCAGCAGTACTCCAGTGGTGCAGTATGTGATGCTGCCCCCAGGCAGAGGAAGTTTGGCGTCAAATCTAACGTGGTATCCGACCTTCTTGCCAACTGGTTGATGACGTTCGGCGGCCACTCGACTCGCGACAGATATCGCTGCAAGACGTCTCGGCTGTGTGCATATAACGTCGCAAAGTCCGCCTTCTCTGCGATCCACAGCGTCGTCCAGAATGATTTGTGGCACTTGAGTTGTCTTGCCGCTGCCCGTCGCTCCAATTATTATGCTGTAGGGGTTGCTTTTCACCATGTCCAGCACATAAGTGTGATGTTCGCTCATTGGGAGCGGTGCCGATGCAATGTCAGAAGTGGGAGTGCCACTACGTCTTTGTTGCTGCTTGATCTTGAGTAGAGCTGAGCTGAGTCCCTCGCGTCTGTCATCCGCCAGGGTACGTCTTCGCCGCGGACTAGGCTCTTCCAATATTGTGGTCGCAAGGGACAGCGACTGCCGAACATCAGACAGCCCAGCGCGTCTGGCCTCCACTACACCGTTGCGCATCATTTCAAGAGCATGAGCACGAACATGCGTTTTTATTGGTCGTACTTCTTTGAGCTTGTTGACTTTGTCCTTGCGTACAACTGCCGCAAACTGCTCCAGGAGCTGCGGTTCGGCCTTGACGATCTCAATGGCAGCCGTCAAACGTGCTATCTGCTCAGCGATAGGCTTCTTGAGCATGACGACAGGTCGGCCTACATTTTGCTCATTGATGATGATCTGAGCAGAATTGTGAGTGTCGTTAGCCACAGTAAAAGGCTCGCTCACGACTTCCAGGTACATGTCCTTCTTGATCGTGCGATAGAAGTCGAAGAACTGAGCTGTTGTGTCAACGTTCAGGAGAGGCCAGCGAGTATCAGCTTTCAGTGAAGCCTGAATGAGTTCGGCCTTTTCTTGTTCCTCCGCTGCGGTCTTGAAGGCAATCGCTGCAGCAGTTTCTGCAGTGCGTAATGTCGTTGCGACTCGTATGGTCTTGAGCTTTAGTTCGGGGAGTTCAACCGATGCCTCCACTAGAGCAAGGTAGTCTGCTTTGGTTTGTTTCCTGGTGCCTGGTTTTCGCTTCTGAACGACTCGAGTTTGAAACACCGGTATCATTCCCAGACGTGCGGCCCACTTATAGATCTCGGCCTTGGCGTCCCTTTCGGCTCTCATGGTCTTCTCGTCCACTGTGACTAGGTCCTCCAAAATGACAACTTCTTCATCAGTTTCATGATCTGACACCTGGCCAAGTCTGACCGACTCCCTTTGGCTCTTTTTGTTTGCTGTAGGGAAGAGCACTGGCAACATCTCGGTATCTCGAAGCCTTTTGACCATGTGCGCCCACGCCAATGCCTTTGCCAAGCGTTTATTTCGTCCCTCGCCAACAGCCGTTAACTTCCTTTCATCAGACAGCTCTATAGTGAGCTCGTGCGCCACTGTTTGATCTTCCCTGACTTGAACTTGACCCTCAATCTTGCACGGGACACCGGCTTTTGCAAATGCATCTTGCATCGTCTGCGCGATTTGGCCTAAGTCGAATAGAGACGGCGCAGTGGCATGGTATTCCCCCCTGAGTGGATTCATGATTGAATTGAATGTTGCTGTTTCGGCTGCATCGGGCGGAGGTGGAGGTGGAGTAAGCCGATGCAATATGCCCGTGGCGTGCAATTCTCTCAAAAGCTGCGTCGAAGCAGCAAGTGCTGCATCAGCCTGTCCACTAGCCTCGCCAGTGGCACTGATCGTGATTACAGTAGGAATTTCGAGAGTTTTCGTACAGCTAAACAGGCCATTTGGCGTTTTGCGCGAAGATATCTTACACGCAGGGACATCGAGACCGAGATGAAGCTTGCAAGCCCTCCGAATGGCCCTTGTCGCTAGACGTGGCTCGAAAAGGTTTCGATCCGCGTGTGGGTAATCCTCTTTCGTGGGAACTTCCAGACGTTTCTGCTCGTCCTGGAGATCGGACGGCGCAGCATCTGCCCCGACATGGCTTCCACCAGAGAGTTGTTGCACTTCGGCAGTTGGACCCGGTTCCAAAGACTGTTGTTTTGCAACAGCTGCAGGCAAGATCGCCCTCGGAGACGAACGCTTGAATGATCCTGCTCGCTGTCCTGGTCGTGAATCGAAGGTTACTCTTTTCCTGATAGTCAAGGATTTCTGAGTCGTGCCAGTCGATTGTGGAGAATTGACATCCTGGAGATTCTCAGGATTGGCCGTGTGATCGAGAGAACTTGTAGATTTCTGTTTGAAAAGGTTCCGCCGTCTTCTGTCGGGATTCAGCCGTCTTCTGTTGGGATTCATGGCCTCTGCAATTGTCTGGCCGGACGTTGGAATGGCATCATCATGGTCGACGTGTGGGTCAGGAACCTTCCCCGTGGATGCATAGTGCCTTCTGTCGAGCGGGTTACATGTATCAAGAACCAAGTTGGCGTTGCCAGGGCATGTGCTGAGCCTTCCTCGCAAAGCCAAATGTCGATTCCAGATCTGCAGTCGCAAAGGAGCCGGAAGGCTGAATAAGGCCATTGCGGCAGGCCTATCGCGTCATCGTCTCCATGATCAAATCCAGCTACGCCTGAAGCGAGTATCTGATCTGCTTCTCACTATGGATGGAATACTCTTGATGGCAACAACACAGAAAAGTCGCCTGAAGTCCAGGAGTGCTCCGGTACGGAAACTCTGCCGAGCGCTACCGACAAGCCACTAAACTCTACTTGAAACCCTAAGTTCCGAGACGACTGGAGCCAAGTCGCAGCTCCTCCTCTTCCTCGAGCTCTTCACATTCGCATTTACCTGATCGAGATAGATGACCGTCAAAGTGAGGTCTTTGATTTTGAATATGAGTAGCACTATCGCGACAGGACTTCAGTTGTTAGATTTCAGTGACATATTCATGTCGAGAGGCCCCACAGGAGACCCTCAAATTTCATCATTCACTTGAGGCCTCAAAAACTCGGAGGAAGTGACATCATCAGACATCATCAGAGATTCAGGTACAAGTACATGTAACGTCTTCATGTGCCCCTCTTCCTCTGAACCATCTACACTGATTCTACATTCAACGACTTCACAAACCGTCCATCCTGATCAAACAGAACAACCAATCCTCTTTACCTCTACACCACACACACCACAACCATGCCTCGCGACGGATCAGGACACTCTCACAACGCCGAAGAGGCTGGCGAGCACTTGACTCACGGCGCTCCAACTGGCAACGAGGTACGTTCTTCTTCGCAGTTGATGACACCAGGTGATTCGCTTCTGACTCCTGTCCGAACAGCAACCCACATCCTCTGGCGTCGACCGCTCGAACAAAGCCGCCCCCCTGCCAGAGCAAGAGACCGGCGAGGGTCTGAAGAATGAGGATGGCAGCATTGTGGAGTCGGGTCAGGCAAACGTCCAGTCGACCGTGGACGAGTCGGCCGAAAAGTCGAGCAAGTGAGCTAGGCTTTGGAGACAAGGGAAAGGCATAACTCAACATGGGTCGCATGAATGATGAAAGCTATGGCGTTGGGGAACATCAACCATAGCATCAACCACGGTTGAAGAGAGACTGATGATGGTCTCTTGCATTTCGAAAGCTGGGCGGGCGACCGGTACCGCCTCAATCAAATGACTTTCAGCTGAAACCCTCCACCTTTCTCCTCTTCTTCCCGATCCTTGAATATCGAACTGAAGTCCATCTCGCCCTGCAGTCCTGGCGCCACGCCTCGTATTGGTGCATTAGGGCTGGCCTGTCGTCGTCTTTTCTCCTGACCGGCTTTCGATGGGAAGGTCGGAAACATGGCTGTAGGCTTCGGCCGAGGATCTTGTTGGAAGTAGGGATCTTGCAGCACCTCTTTAGCGGAAGGCCTGTTCGAGGGATTTAACGAAAGCAGGCTACTCAACAAGCTCGCGCCAGCGTTCGTAAGTGTTGGAAATCTAGACCGCACAATCGAGCCACGAGCGGCATGGCTGACTGAAGGCAACCTAAGCGAACGGGCGTTCGGTAGTCGTTTGAAGCCGGGCCAGGTGTCTTCAGTAGGAATCCCGCAGAGCTCGAAGATCTATGCATACGTCAACAAATTGGCAAACACATATCGTATCAATCCTTCCCAGTCTTATCGCAGACTGGATGCTTAGCTCACCTTGCTTAGTTGATCCACTTCGTTCTTGCCTTGCAGCAGCGGCTTCTTGGTAAGCAGTTCTCCAAAGACGCAACCGACACTCCACATGTCAACTGCCGAGTCGTATGTGGTGGTTCCCAAAAGCAGTTCCGGCGACCGGTACCATAGGGTTACCACCAGCTGGGTTAGGTTGGCTGGGGCAGGATCGCCACAAAAGCGCGCCATGCCAAAGTCTGCCAGCTTGATCTCCCCTTTGTTGTTCATCAAGATATTGCTGGTCTTCAGATCTCGATGCAGTATCCAATGGTCGTGAAGAAATTCCACCGCACTTGTAAGTTGCAATAGCAGAGTCTTCACTTCTGAAGGCAGAAATGGCTCCTCCATGTCTTCTTGCAAGGTTTTGAGGTCGTGCTCCAAAAAATCCATGACCAGATAGACATCTCCAGTGCCAGTTCCTCCCACAACCACCTCTCGTAGATCCACGATATGTCTGTGTCTCGCAGCGCGCAGACATTCTATCTCCCGCAGTGCAGTCACTGGGAAGCCGCCGTCTCTTGCAGCATCCAACTTCAGCTTCTTGATCGCCACGATCTCTCCCGTCGCCTCTTCCTTTGCTCTTGATACGAAGCCATAGCTGCCCTCTTCGATGTGATTCAGACGATCAAACCGCTCGACGGACCTACAGGGCTGCCATCCAGGGGCGTTGAGGCGAAGCAACTTGCCTCCTTCCTCAATCGTAGACTCAGGGTTCTCATTTGATAGGCGTCGTCGTTTCAAGGGACGCTCGTGGTCGTACTCGTGTCCATTCGTGGTGTCATTTTTAGCATCTGCTGCAGTACGCTGCTGAGCTTCTTCCGCCTTGCGCTGCTTCTCTGCCTTCAGCCTCTTCTTCTCCGCCTTTTCTGCTTTGCGCTGTGCGTGTTCGGCTGCATCCTCGTCCGTGTCCGCCCAGCGTGAGGTCATAGTAGGTCTGTATCGTCGGGTCGGCCGACGCGACGGAGAGGGTCTGGGCGAGAATAGTACACGTCTTTCTCGCGGAGATGTCACAAAGTCAAGCCCAGTTGAGCTATACCTCGCATTGCTGACTGTCCTCGCGCCACGTTATGCACGTATCGAGAAGCTTTCAGAGATGTATGGCTGCGGCCCCACTTATTCTGTAGGGCAGGAGTGCGGATCCTCCTTCCGAGAGATAAGATTGACGCTAGTCACGAGCCAAGACGAGCTTCTTCTCCTCCTCGCTTCGCTCACTTCGACTCACGACTTCAGCTGCTTTTGGCGCTCGGAGGGCTCCGTAAAATGGCTCCTCCACTGTTCCGACACAGCCTGGCCCTAATATCCGATCGACATGTATTTATCCTCTCCGCACGCCAGTACTACATTCGGGCGAAGATGCGAGGACCTTCCTGTCATTGGCACCTTTCCAGAACAACTATCGAGATCAAGCGAACATGACCAGACACGGCAAGTGCGAGACTTGTAGAAAAAGAAAGGTCAAGGTACGCCTATTGTGCTGGACCATTGTGCTGGAGCCAGGCCGTCGTTAACGTTCGACTGCAGTGCGACGAGAAATGGCCTATGTGTGGGCAGTGCAGCATCAAACGACGGCCTTGTCATTATGTGGAGTCAGTCTTCATTCACGACCACGCACAAAGCAGGGCGTCTACGCCCACGACAAGTCCCGAAGCAGAAGTCGACAACGGGAAAGGACGAAATCGAGTGACCTTGCGCTTGAAGCGTCAACGCAAGGCTCAGGCCGGCCAAGGGGAGTTTCTGACCTTTGAGCCTGTTAGGCCACTGTCACCCACGCCTGTCAGGCTGTCTTCCCCACCGCCAGAAGCAATCAATCTGGCCTCGGTGTTTGGTGAAGAAGCGTTTAAGCTTAGTCCGTTGGGCCCTTGGGTCAAGTTAGCACAGTCAAGCTGTGAGGGCAGTATGTGCGTCGAGCTCGCTCTGCAATACGCGCTACAGAGCATGATTGCATTTCGAGACATGCACTCTGAAGAAGCCGTGAAGCAGGCGAGCAGAATTGGGGTTCGGGCCCTTCGAAGTCTCCAGTGCAGCATCGATTCGTGTCCAGACGGGGACAAGCTTTCTTTAGTTGTCGCAATGATGCTTCATTACGCTGCAGAGGTAAGCATTATGCGAGTATACAGTCCAGCCCTTGCGCTGACTCGTGTGAATTTTAGCAATTTCTCGAAATCTCATCGTGGCGTTTCGTCCCTCATCTGCAAGGAGTCAGCCACGTGCTCAAGGCTTACTTCAATGACCAAGCTCATGATACTTACATCCAGAATATCATCAGTACTATTTGTTGTTACGAAGTATGTCCAGTCTTCTCTCTACAAAAACGAGGTTACGAAACTAAAAGGCACACCAGATCGCCATGGCAATCCACAATGGTGAACCGTCTCAACTGGAGACTATCGCGCGGCCGTCCTTCTGCCTCACTGAACAACTGCAAATCGATGTCGCAACGCGGATAGTCGACGACTTCCTCATTCGAATGCCGCGGCTAGTCCGCGATGTTAGAGCTTGTGTCCAAGGAGCCATCAATCATCCGGACGTCATCGAATCAATAAAGCATCTCCTCGGCTCAGAAGAAGACGAATACATGCGAGGAGTCCTGGCCGCCACGAGTTGGGCGACGACATCACTCAGCAATGACACCAAGTCGCCCACGGGCACTGTCCTTGAGTTTGAATCGATCCCAGCTTTCGTCTTCGCAACCAGATACTATCTGTACCGTCTGCTGGCAGGTGGCTTGTTAGTGACGCTGGCTACAATTGCCGACGATGAGCAACTTCTTGCCGAAGCTGAATACATTGAGTTGGATGCAGCCACATCGATTTCAGAGTGCCTCGACTTTGCCTTGAAATCTGGACCAATTCATCCACTCGCGAGCTTGGGTATGCTTTTGCCACTGGAACTCAGCCTCGGGGCGTGGGACAGACTTCAACAGAGTGAATTATTCGAGACATCGAATTCACTCAAGCTCAAGCAGGCCGGGGAAATGAAAGATTGGTGCATTGGGGTCTTACAAGAACTCAGTCTGCAATGGCGCGCAGGATCAATCCCACGGGATCGGATGGAAATGATGTACGGTGCCTTTGTTGGAAGCCCACTCATGGAATGTCCGTTCAACTACATGAAGACCGACCTTTGAGTTTGGGACGAGTGCGTCGCTCGGACTGATGCTTGACGAGCCGGTGCCGTGGCTGCGGCTCTCAGGTCGGAACTATTGGAAGCTTCACGTGAGGTTTGTTCACGAGGGAATAACAGTCGCCTCCTGCAGCGCCTGAGCGTGCAGCTAAGCGCAGGTTTGGCAGGGGTGCACGGTCCCGGCTAAGTTACCGACTGTTACCCGCAGGTATCCACCGAATCTTTGTAGCCCGCGCAGCGGCCTAAAATTTGACGCTTTTTCGGGATTATTTTTTTATATTACAGCGCTAAATGAGAGCTTTTATATAATATAAAAATTATTTCAATCCTATCGCTATTAGGTGCGTAAGAACTGTGCAAAGATAGAGGTAATACCGTAGGGGAACTCCGGAGCTCGGCTAGACCCTAAATTTAGGATCCGAGCTAAGCGAGCACCCTAGCACATCAAAGCCAAATTTAATAGCCTTATTACAAGATAAATTACTACACTATAACGTAACGTTATATAGCTATAGAATATTTATTTCTCGAAAGCGTATATATTAAACTATCGAACGTAAAAGTTTAGTATAAATCGCACGAGAACTATATATGTAGTAATTATTTAAAGTTAAAGGCTAGTAAGCCGCACTCTAGCTAGCCTAAAGTTAAACTTCTTAAAATCTAGCCGGAGTAACGATATAATAATACTACTTATTTACGCTAATACTGTATTACTAATACTAAACCGAATAACTTAAAACTTAGAACTAAGCGTGCTCTTATATAGATCTCGAATATATTTTAATTTAAACACGAATAGTTAAGAACTACGTAAGTAGTACTTACTAACTAGTAGTTAAAACTTACGTTAATCTCCTCGAATATCGACCTCCGAATTCGATCTACTACTATACGTTCTATAGGCGTACTTTATAGGGCGCTAGTAGCGGGACTACGTAGGCCGTTTATATAAGGTTTCTTATATAAACTAGCTACGCTGTCCTACTACTAGCGCTACGTTAGGTACGCCTTTACCTCTACTAATCTTACTCGGATTTTATTACGAGCAGTGCGAGTAGTCTAGTAAAAGCGTGTAATACTGCTACTATAGACGATAATAGTCGAATCGACTAAGAGGTAGCTAGGAAGCGAAGCTAGATAAAGCCAGCGCCAAGCCTCTTATCGATAAGAGTCACGTGATCTGAGTCACGTGCCCGAGGAGGTCAGGATCGGTTCCTGACAGTACTCCCCCCTCGCGAGACGCAGTGTCCGCACTGCGCATTCAAAACAGTCCAAAACGCATACAAAACAGGGGGGTATCCATGCAGAACGCTCAAAACAGGTCGCAGAGGGCGGGTGGGTGGGTATCCATTCAAAATCCATCAATCTTCATCAAAGTCGGTGCCTCAGGCAACGGTCAAAAGTGTCGGAGTTTCTCGAGCTCTGATTGGCTGTCGCTGGAAACAGCGTCAATCGACAGAACGGCCGGAGAGAGTGGACGTTTGCGCAGGTAACAGAACTGCGCAGTCGTGATCACGACTGCACGCTGTCGTCTTCAACTGTCGGTAGGTGGTACTGCTGGCGGCGGGCGGGTATGACGTATGGGGGTGTCGTCCATGGCGTGAACGTGTACTGGGGTACCTCCGGGGGTGGAGGTGTCGCTGGCGGTGTCGCTGGCGGTGTGTGCGCAGAGGGGGTGTCTGACAGCGTCACTGCTGCCAATGTGGCCATTTGTTGGCGCGTGAGCGCGTCTTGGTAGTGGTTGTTCATCTTGTCTAGTATCTGAAGGCACTGGGTGTGCTCGTTCTCGCTGCTCTTGATATCCATGCTCTTGTGCTTCTTCTGCGGTGGCAGTCGTGGTGACTGCTGGGGTGACGGCGGTGGGTGTGCGTGTGTAGGTGGAGGAGTCGCTGGCGGAGACAAAGGACGCTTTGCGCGTGCTTGCCAGTCGTTGTTCGGACAGCAGGTGTCGTGACTGCGGTGACCAGTCTGCCTACAACGGAGGCAGACGTTTTTCTTGTTCTTGATAATGTCTTGCTTCTCGGCAGGCGTAAGCGGTGTCAGGTGGACGAGCGGAGGTGTCTGTGTTGCTGGCGGTGTCTGCGGTGCTGCCTGCGGCGGAGTCGTCGCTGGCTGAGGAGTCTGNGGAGCCGGCGGAGGAGTCGCTGGCGCTGCTGCTGGCGGGTGTGTTGGCGTAGTCGTCAATATGGCTGTTGACGACCTGTCAGCGAAGATAAGCGCTTTGAGGGTATTGATCTCGCTGTCTCTTGCCTTCTGAGTGTCCTCACGGAGGCGCTGGATCTCGCTGTCTTTGGCAGCGAGCTGGATCTTTAACTGCGTAACAGTTGCTTGTAGGTCGTCGCAAGTGAGCGACAGAGCGTCGTTCTCGTGTTCGAGGCGGGTGCAGTCCTCACAGGCGTGAAGGCTGTCGTTGTCGCTATCGTCGTCATTCAAGTTGAGCTTGTACAGGCTGGTATCGTTCGTGGTGTCGTTTATTGAATCTGAGGTTTGCCAGGCAGCCTCGGCGGCTCTCGCAATGCGACAGAAGTCATGGAATGACGCTGTCGCGCGATCACGCATCATCTCGTGGCGGTATCGCTCGTTGAGCTTCATCCAGCAGTCCTGCGAAGTCGGTTTGCGGCCGGCTTTGGCGCAAAGTGTCTTGTATTTGGTAATGAAGTCGGTGAACGTGTCTTGCTAGCGGAGGTCGATGAGCGCTGCTTCTGCGTGGAGCGCTTCGTCTTGTTCTGCGAAGGACGAGTCAAACTCAGTCCAAAGGTCGTCAATTGACCACTCCGGATTGGCGTGGATCATAGCCCATGGTAGGTCGTCGGTGCGGCTGTGTATGTATGCGATCTGACAGGCTTGCGTGTTGTCACCGAATGTGTGATTGATCTTACTCTTAATTGCCTGCCTCCATCGAGGGTAGGCGTTTAAGTCGCCTTTGAAGGTGTCTAGATCCGGAAACTTAATGCTGCGCGTGTAGGCTGTCGCAGGTATCTCTTGCTTAATTTCGAGCTTCTTCTTGTCGTCGAGCGGTTCATGCTTGATGTCGCTAATGTCGTCGTTGTACAGCGAAGGCGTGAAACAGCTGGTGCGTGCAGGCATGGCTGCTATCGATTCGAGGCGCGTTTGTCGCGGCAGCGGCGTGTCGTGTCGAGTCCGGTTCTTGTCGTGCGGGTAGGTCTAGTAGATGGACTATTATACTGTCACGAGCAGTGCGAGTAGTCTAGTAAAAGCGTGTAATACTGCTACTATAGACGATAATAGTCGAATCGACTAAGAGGTAGCTAGGAAGCGAAGCTAGATAAAGCCAGCGCCAAGCCTCTTATCGATAAGAGTCACGTGATCTGAGTCACGTGCCCGAGGAGGTCAGGATCGGTTCCTAACAGATTTAAGCATGTTCGCTAGCTTATTAAGCGATAGTATTAACTCCTCGTTTATACGCCTATCGAGATAGACGATTACTAGCGTTATAGAGGTAACCTCGTCTTTTATAAGACGATAGACCTCGTTAATTATACGCTTACGTTAGCTAAAGAACTAGGTACTACCCTTACTAGCTCTATACTACTCTAGTCTCTAATAGCCGGCGTATTTACGCTCTATATTAATAATTAATAGTCTACTTTCGTTATAGTAGCTATTATGCTACTTACGCTATAACTCTATTACTATCCGAGTAGTCTACTTTATCTCTATAAACTCGAAGTTACTCTTAGATAGTATAGGTACTATTAGAGTAGCTAGCGGTAGTTATAGAGCTATAGAGCTAACGTTAAAAGCCGGCTCGAACGTCGTTACTATAGCGAGCGCCTCTTATAGGGGCAGTAGCGACGCTAGTAGCGAGCTCGACTCTATAGCTATAGTAATAGTAGTACTAGCTATAGTAGTAACTACTATAGGCGTAGTCCTAATATTACTACTAGCGTCTAGCTCTGCCTATAACTCCTCGAGCGATTCGAGCGAATATTCGCTAGTAACTACTACCGGCTATAACGTAGACGATTATAGCTCTAGCTCGAACGACTATATTATTTAGAGACTATAATAGATAGGTAGTATTACTATTACTACTATAGCGGCTTAACTAGTTTCTATTATAGACGCTATACCCTTCGCTATACCCTCTAGTATAGATTAGAAGCCCGTAAGTAGCGCTTTATTACGTTACTCGGCGATATTAGCTACTATTACTTAATACGACTTTATAAGCACTTCGAGTAATAGTAACTATTTAGTAATACGTGTCTTTAACGCTTACAGTTCGAGAGCGATAGTAGGCGTAAGCCGTATAATCTCTAGCGCTAACGGCTACTCTAGATACTCCTTAATAGCTTATAGTATAGAGTAGGCGAAGGGGGCGTATAAGGGGTGTTTAAAGATCGAATACGTCTATACCTTATACGATAGATAACGCTTTATTAATAGTACCGAGTCTTAAAGGAGCTATATACGTATATAGCGTAGTAGAACGATAAAACCGTATCTAGTAATATCTATATTAAAGGTAGGGCGGTTTACGAACTTATTGTTACTCTAGTAGTCTAGCTATAGCTATAACGACTATTAGAGCTCGTTAGGGGGTAAGATAATGTTCCGTACTATAAAGAATGCCCTAGGTTTAAGCTTAAACCTAGCTATCTTACGTATAAACTTTATAGGAAAGTAGCTAAGGTAGACGTTTAATAAGTTATTAGAGTTCTAGTACTCTATCTAAAAGTTAGTAATTAACGGCTACCTAAAGCCGGCGATTACGAGCGTAGTTAGTAATAGATCTCGGGGATTTTTAGACGAGGTAAGAGAGCGGAGTAAAGAGATATAGCTAGTATTAAGATCGTAACCTAAATATAGATAGTCGTAGAGTAATAGCTGTCTAACAGAGTAACTTAATCTTGTTAATTTAGAGTTAATCTAGCTTAACGAAATATTTAGGGTTCGCGCCCTAAGCTCGTTAGCTCGCTAGGTAAGCTAAATTCTAAGTTTATTAAGTTACCGATTATTAACGTTCTATAGGGCGAGCTAGAGCGACGCTACGACGTCGTATAATATCTATATTAAAAACTAAGGGTATCCGAGGGTAGTACTCGAACATATTTTAAGCTAGTAATAATACCTTAAGTATAGCGTACGTAGTAGCTATCGAGGGGTAGGTAATAATCTAAAATTTTAATAAGCTAGAACTTTATCGAACTCCGGCTAGATTTAACGTCGATTTATTACTTATATAACGATTTTAATAGTATAGCTAGGCCTGTAGTCGTCCTACTAGCCTCCTATAGTAATATACAACTTTATATAGTAATTTAGTAGGTACTAGTATAACGGAGTAGGTAGATTTAAGTAATTTCTAGGGGGTTTAAGTACTTACCTATACGTTAAATGTTATTATAGGACACTCCGAGTACCTCTATGTACCTCGCTCTAGCCTTATAGCCGGAGTATATCTTACTCTTACTTACTACTCTAGTAGTATTAAATAACGACGATAAGAGCTATAATTACGTAGTCTAGCTATACCTTTTGCTGTTCTTCTTCGAGCTTAAAAGGAATAACTTAATATAATACTAGGCGTTACGACTACTAAAGTCTAGTAGCGATTCGCTCTTAAAGTCCTACCTCTAAAGTAGCTAGATTACTAATATTATAAAAGTATACCTATTAACGTCTCGGTTATGTATAAAGCCTACGTATTATACTCTATTATATAATACCGAGACCTTAGAGCGAGCTAGTTTAAAGATAACTATTATAGCTCTCTACGTGCCTTTAGTCTTAGCTAGCTAATAGCCCGTAAGGTTAACTAAGTTAGCGTTACGGGTATTATCGCTATAGACTAGCGTTAAGTAATATATAAGGAAGTTATATAGGGTATAGGTATTAGTATAGACGGAATAACTAGATTCTAATTACTATAAGGAGTCGACGACGGCTTATAAACCGTCCTTATTATACGTCGAGTTAAGCCTGTTTTAGCTACGATCCTATAGTAGTAGTAGGTTAGCTAGTAAGTAAGTAAGTAATATTCGAACGCTCGTTAATCGTTAATCTACCTTATTATTCGTAATCTTACGTAACTGCTCCTTATTACGCTTATTCTTAAGTAACCCCTTTAAGTCTTTACTTTTCTATACTACTAGCGATAAGGTATTAACGCTAGAGTAGTACTACTTACTTAGGAGGTCGCCTATAGCTACTACGTATTACTTAATAGTAGTAAAGGACACTATAATATCTTTGCTACGCGCTACTACCTCCTATTACACCCTTATAAGGCGTAGAAGCGACCTACTAAGTACGACTTCGTATAAGAATAATACGAACTTACTCTCTATAATAGTATCGCTGTCCGGGTAGTACTTAGAGTAGTACTAGTCCTATAGTCGTTAAAACACTACTATATAAAACTAGGCTCTAGGGGGGTAGTTACTTAAAACTCCTTAATCTTCGGCTCGTAGGTAAGCTTCGTCTTTCGAGCTCGTACCTTTTCGGCTACTACGTAGGTAGTAGCTATTACTACGAGTTCTTATTAAAGGAGGATATTAGCTATAATAAAGCGGTAATTTTAAGCTATAAACGATAATATTTAATACGATATTAATAGTAATATAGAGCTATAAAGGTAGTGTCGAAAGACTAAAGTTACCGCTAAGACGCGCTAAGCTAGACCGAGGTTAGGCCGGTCCCGGCTACTACTAGCCGGCCTCCTATACTATTAAATTTAAAAACTTTATTACGCACCTCTACTAGACCGTTAATCCTCTTAGCTGCGGCAGGCCGTTACTTAGTTCCTGCTCTGCTAACCCTTTACTAACAAAATCGGAATAGGGGCGCAGCAGTTAGCAGCGGGTTAGCAAGCGCCTAAGCAGGGGTCCGAGCGCGCCTGAGTGGCGGTCAGCAGCTGACATTCGAGCTTGCTAACGCACCTTGCCAGCCTCCGCCACACGAGCTGACTCAGACGACACGTGGGCAGTGTCTCTGAACCGGCCTCTGTTCTGGTGTCGTCCTCCTATGCCGTGTCGCTTTCGAATTCCTCGAAGCATCGCTGCTCGTAAACCTTCGAGCAGTCGCTTTCATGTTGCTTCTGTGGCTGGATTCCTACTGTAACGGCGGAGATAGTCGGCAATCCTGGCTTTGCTTTTGCACGCTCTGACACGTGGATACAACGCGAGCGATGCAATTCTGGCGTTGATGCAATGTCATAACTGTCGAATGGCGCATCAGAGGTCAGCTGAGGCGAAGCAGTCTGCGGCACGGCAGGTAGCGATCGTGCACACTCTGCAATTGGACTCAAGAGCAAGAAGGTTTACCATGACTGCTGGCAAGCTGCTTGGGGCTTGCATCGACGAAACTGGAAGCTTGAGGTTCACAACGCATTTGGATGCAGCACCCGAAAGCCTGCAGCTGGCTGCAGCGTGGCTTCTCTTGGCAGTGCGATCACACGCCGTCAATTGCCCACAACAAGGCGTGGTATGCTCCTGCAGTCACCGACGAGATGACTTTCAGAAGAACACACGAAACAATAGTGCGCCCAGAGTATAAGAGCCATTGTCATGGCCGTCACAAACGCCAGTCATTGAACACCTATCTTCTTCACCATGGCCTTGCAAGCTAAGCTTTCGTTAACACTAATCGCCGTTGGCCTCGCATGGATGGCAGATGCATCACCAGCAGCTCCTCCCGCCTCGACTCCAGTCTGCTCTCAATCGTCCTACCTGCTTCTCAAGCCCCTTGCGACCTTTGCACCAGCATTGTCGTTTTGCTCCGCAAAGTTCCCAATTGCTGCTGTAACCCTAACATCGACTGGTAAGCTATTCTTCAACATACGTACGCCAGTCTCAGGGCTGATTGATGTGTTCGTCGTTCAGTCACGCCAACGATGACATCGACCACGACGTTCTTCACGACCGACGTGATTCCTGCTACCTCAACGTCTGTTGAGAGCGATTATTCAACGACGACGATCCTCACAATCAACGTGCCGCCGCAAAAGCGTGCCGCCACAAGCACAGTGAACGCCAAAGCAAGCTCCACCCTGCAGTCCATGTTGTCTTCGTTATCTGCAAAAGCCAGTGCCTTCGCCTCCACCGGATGCTCCTGCATCGAAGTTCCTAAAACAGTGAGCCTCCCATAACACTTTGCCCCGATGAAGGCAGTCTAGTTGCTGATGCACTCCTACAGTCATACACCACAGTCACTGCGGCCACCGTGACTGTCCCCAACACAGTGACAACAATCATCACAACCACTTCGACGACCGTCATACCTTCGACAACGATTGTTGAAGTGGATGTCACTGCCACGATTACTTCACGGCCTGGTCCAACCAATTTGGTGAAAAATGGCGACTTCGAAGACACAGACTCGGTGGACTGGACCTTTAACAGTCCAGCGTACCCTGAAAATTCGGATAGCTACTGCGCCAGCGGAAGTCACTGCGTGTAAGTGTCTGCAAGAATATCAGGACTCGTCAGAACAAGTATCAGCTGACCCAAGGCGCAGCTTTTGGAACATCTTCAACAGCAATCGCGAAGGCTCCGTTGTGCAGAGCGTCACTGGCTATGACACGAGCCAGTCATACCAGCTGACGCTCTGGTGGTCCCCCGTCGAACTCGATATTGCCCCCGGGGATTACTGTTCATTCACCGTGATGTCGGGCGACCAAATACTCTTTCAGGAGCAGGTGACTACGGACGGCTACCGGGATCCGGTCGCTACTACTTTCACTCCAAAGCAGAGGGAGGATGTTCTGAAGATCTCATACCAGTGTCCGAACATGGTGTACGATCTCAATAATGGATATCTCGCGCAGATATTCTTGGATGATGTGTCGATTAAGCGGGTGGACTGATGTCGGAAAGCTAGACGATAACTTGGACAACCTTTTGAACCTTTTGAACCTTTACCTGTCTTGGCTGTGGTTGGGTCGACGATAAGCAGTTGAATTGATATACTGCACATCTCCCGGAACGTTCCAAGTTCAGAAACAGGAGAGGGCATCCACTCTTAGAGCTCGTATGATAATGCACAACAAAGATCCACCACTCGATTCAGTCTCGAGTCCATTGAGCGTGCTTCCATCTCAGCGTTCATCATAATCGCAGATCACATAAGTGACAGCTTCCCATTGAACCAGACCAGGGTATAGGAACGTCTTTTGATAGCCAGTGCGCTGAGCAATTTCGAGACTTTCGCGTGAAAGCCAAGCCTCTCGACCGCGCTAGCGACGTTGCGACGGGCTTGGCGTGGAATCAGCAGCAGGTGCGACATGTGACTGTGGACAACGAAGCAACGTGCTCACTGTGGACATACTGGACTAGGCACGAAGACAAGTTGCGTGCCAACCAATCTACGTCGTGCAGGCCCGCTCCTCGTCCTCGAGGTCAGCCAGTCGGCGGGTCAGTACATGTTGTCCTGCTCGCGCAAGCATTTCGATGTCGTTGCCTCATCAGAGTTTCCAAATCCTGATGCTTATCGCTCTGTTGCATGCTGCTGAAATGTGCAGCCTCGCGCTCGCGGGGAAGTGAAGTCTCTCTCACGTTCCGGAAAACTTCCATTCTGGGACAAGCGTCTCGGGGGTGAGCTTTGGCTTCCATTGTGAACAGACCTGAGCTCGCTGTGTCTTGTGGCCTCCCAACCATCGACATCGGGATGATGAGTGGCAGCTTCTGCCGCACGGCCAGACAGTTGGCACGTTGCACCTCTCGGATCAACTCACCATGTCACAGATACGCGGGAGTGAGATGGAGCTCGGCAGAAAGCGGCCACAAATGGTCGACCCCATTGGCGAAGCAGCTCGCTGAGGCCATTACAGTATGCCTTACAGACGATCATCCCCAGGATCCCACTGACACGGCATAGACGACTGGTCCCATCCCCGTAGCTTCGTACATGCGCCAAGTCCTGACCTCCGATTTGGGTGGATACTACACTGGAGCCCTCTCCTCCGATCGCGACCAGTTTGGAGCAAAAGGAGACTTTGTGACCTCGCCTGAGATCAGCCAAATATTTGGCGAGCTCATCGGTGTGTGGGTCGTAGCCGAGTGGATCGCACAAGGCAGGAAGAGCCAGGGCGTGTACGTTATGGAAGTTGGGCCTGGAAGAGGCACTTTGATGGACGATATGCTGCGTGTAAGATACAGTCCGTACACAGACAAACGCTTAAATGCTGAAAGATCGAGTTTCATAGACCATACGCAATTTCCCACCTCTGGCGAAAGCCATCGAGGCTGTATATCTCGTCGAAGCGAGTGAAACTTTGAGGCACACCCAGCACCGCCTGCTTTGCGGTGAGAATAGATTGGAGAAGACAGACCTAGGGTGGGAGAGTGCCAGCCGGCATTCGCCCGATCTCAAGATCGTCTGGACTGAGGATGTGCGATTTGTGCCGCGAGACGGCAGCAAGACACCGTTCATTATTGCACACGAGTTCTTCGACGCCTTGCCCATACACATCTTCCAGGCCATCAAGCAAACTCCCCAAGATTTGGACACGATTCAAACTCCAACAGGATCCATACCAGCACCACGAACACAATCAGAAGCAAGCCAGTGGAGGGAAATGCTCGTGTCACCAACTCCGCCCCATAGACTGAAAGACGGCGTGCCCGAATTTGAGCTCTCTCTGTCGAGGACATCGACACCACATTCAATGTACCTGCCAGAGACTTCGCCTCGCTATACAGCGCTCAAACAAACCGACGGCGCGACGATCGAGATCAGCCCGGAAAGCCAGGCCTACGTGCGAGACTTTGCTATACGCCTGGGTGGATCGAATCAACAGGAGATCGAAGCGGCATCTAAACCCAAAGTCGCCGTTCCTGGTCGAAAGGTACCGTCTGCTGCTAGAGAGGAGCCCGTACGAAAACCTGAGCCATCTGGAGCTGCACTGATTATAGACTACGGGACCCCAGCTACCATCCCGACAAACTCGCTTCGAGGCATCCGCGCCCACAAGCGAGTCTCTCCATTCGTCTCGGCCGGTGCTACTGATGTGAGCGCTGATGTCGACTTCATGGCTTTGGCAGAGACCGCCATCAACTCATCACCAGGAGTTGAAGTCCACGGACCGGTAGATCAAGGTCGCTTTCTCATTGCCATGGGCATCGAAGAGAGGGCCGCCCAACTCGTGAAACGAGCAGTCGACAAGGAACGTGCAGGCTCTACTGGACAGGACAAGAGCGAACTCACCGAAATTGTCAAGAGAATCGAGAGCGGCTGGAAGCGACTTGTTGACCAGAGCCCACAAGGCATGGGCCGGCTATATCAAGTCATGGCCATTGTTCCTTACAAGCCTGTAGGCCAAGGTCAGCCACGGCGAAGACCTGTTGGCTTCGGTGGCGACGTTTCTGTTTGAGCAGACTTGCTAGCTCGCCCATCTTGGCACAGCTCCGCCGCCGCCTTCATGCTTCACAGCCACCATCTAGCGCCCCAGCGGCTTCGAACTCATACACAGTGCGGCTCGGCTTCAATGGCTGAACATCACGAGGACCATCATGAAGACATTCGACTACTTCCAGAGCTATAACAACTCGAACTTTCCACTCATCGAAAGCCCTCACCACCAAACTGGACGCTCCACATCACCATAAATACAAAACGCCAAGTTTTTCAAAGTAATGGCACAAGCGACCGCACCGGCACAGCGACCTTCGCGGTTTACAGAACCCCTCTCATCGAAAGACGTATTCGCTGTCCCTGAAGGTGAGCGCGATGCCGCCCTCCCGATTATCGAGGGATGCGTAGCCGGCGACACCAGTGCACTTCGGAACTTTCTCTCGCAACCGGAATGGACCACCATCATGCTCGACTCGCAGTATTGTATCACCAGCGAATATCGACCAGTCGATAATGACGTAGAAGGTGACACACGGAAGGTCTATGCAGACTTGATGCCGAACCTCCAACGAGCCATGAACCTAGCAGCCGTTCGTGGTCACGCCGAGATCGTGTCCACATTACTCGATTTCGCGAAGCAGCACGGTGTAGAGCCTTTGAGTATCATACGATACTACGCTGTGCTGAGGGTCATACACTCAAATTTCACGGATGTTCTCGAGGCTTTCATCTCTGCGGAACCCAGCGTGGTCACGTTTCACATGGGACACGGCGTGCAACCCTTGGACTGCGCCGTTAAGTCTCGCAAGGCTGACATCGTCGCTCTCCTGTTTCGGCACGGGGCAACAGTCAAGCATCCTGGGCACGGCAATTACGGCGACAAGAGAACAGGAAGCTACAGGGTATCGCTGCTCTCCCAAGCCGCCGCAGCTCGAAGCCCTCGCATCCTGGAGTTACTGCTGGAGCACGGTGCGACCATTTCTCAATCTGGGGCGTTGCATCACGCAGCGGAGTGGGGCTGTTTGGACAACATACGCTTTCTAATTGAGCGCGGTGCTGGTGTAGATGAGATTCTTGCCCAAGACGATCTGCTGGTGCGCAATCGGTCGATGTATGCCACCTGGACACCGATGCATTTCGCGGCGTCCAACCGCAAAGTCGATGCCATGCAGTTGTTGAAGAGCAGGGGGGCGCGGACTGATGTGAAGGATGAGAAGGGAAGGATGCCATCACAGCTGTTGGAGGAGCGTCACGAGGAGCACAGATTGGCAGAGAGCCAGAAGTCTGCATGATAAGAAGCTGCGCTGGGTCCAGATCTCTACTTGGCAGATGTTCGCAACATCGCCATTACGGTATACGTTTCTCCAGTCAACTCGATCGAGATGGGGATCTCGGGAGCGAAACCATTTCGCTCGTAGAGCCTGGCTGCAGCCTCTGAAGCTTCCAAGTAGCAGTCCAAACCGTCACGATCCACCAGGTCACGCAGGCCCTGCTTCATGAGCAGATCGCCAATGCCTCGACCTTGACATTCTGGGAGGACGCACATCGCTTGGAGATCTGATATCACTGTCAGTCACGAGAATGATCCGAAAGCACGAACCACGACATACACCAATAATCCCTCCTCGTCCCCACAACCCTCTCTTTCGCCTGCTTCAACCTTTCGCTGACCTGCTCGAACTTTTTCCTATCCACAAAGCCCGGCAGCTCCGGCATTGCCTTGACATTTCCACTTCCCTCACTACATTTCGACTGCATCTCCGGAGCAGTCCAGCACGTGAATCCCACGATCCGTCCGGTTGATTCCTCGACAGCTTTGAAATAGTTCCTGTTGGGCATGTCGAAACGGGCGTGAAGAGCATCGAGCTGATATTGTTGGTATTCGAGCGTTTGTTCAGATGTCATAGGGCCTGGAAGCCACTGCTGGTGAAGGCGATTGTTGGCATAGGCGGCGGTGCGGACGTCGACGAGAGTGGGGATGTCTGAGAAGACGGCTTTGGTGATGGTGATGGACATTGCAATTGACACTGCTGGAACTAGAGCTTCCCTTTGCGAGTTTTTACACAAGAAGATACAATTTGGACACTGACCCCGAGCTTGTCACCAGTATGTTTGGCTGGACGGACGGCGTTGTCGAAGGTGTTAGATGCAGCATTTCTAGGGCACAGCCATGCAGGCAGCAACTATAGGTTTCGGTTCCTGACAAACATGCAGCTATCGCAGATCCTTCAACCAATCTCGACAAGCCGTTCAATACATCCATCCTTCCTTGGCTCATTCCTTGCCACGCCGTCAGGTCTTCCCAAGTTTCGTCGCCGACCTGGCGGCGATCTCTTCATACTGCTCCATGCCTCTCTCCAGCTTAATCAACTTCCCCTTCGACAGCCTATACACCACTCTCGTCCTCTTGACTCCGTCCTCATCTTCCTGATCCTCTTCGCTATCTTCACTGCTCCCTTCCTCCTCATCAGGCCTCGAACTCGCCGCGAGGCTCCTCATCGACACACCCTCCACGACAGTCTTCATGAAGAATCGATCGTGCGTGACGACCAGAATCGCTCCTTCGTACCCTTTCAACGCCGTTACGAGCGCCTGGATCGTATCCGTGTCCAGATGTGTCGTCACCTCATCTAGGATGAGGAGATGTGGTGGATTCCAGAAAATCTTCGCCAGCGCTAGTCGGACCTTTTGACCTCCTGAGAGCAGCGCTATGGGCACGTCTGAGGCAATCCTCCCAGCAAGACCAACTCCGGACAGGACGCCTCGCGCGGGTTGCTCGTCGTCGGCAGAGAGGTTGGCGAACTCCATGAGGTGCGTCAGGGCGGTTAAAGATGGTCGTTCAGCGGAGATGGCCTCGAGCTCTTCGGCGGCAAGTTGGCTGTAGAGGCCAATCTTGACTCTTGTGTGTCTCTGGATCGTACCTTTCAGAGCACTGCCTTTTCCCATTGGGTTGCCCATTGCAAGAGCCACAAGCGTGGACTTACCTGAGCCGTTGAGACCAGCTATGCCAACGCGATCGCCTGGGTGGATAGTCAAGTTCACGTCCTTCAGGACCTCCTTCTTGCTCGAACCAGCGTACGAGAACGATACGCCCTCAAACGAGACCAGAGCGCTTGGAAATCGCAGATCCGCGGGTTGAAGTGGCACAACCATCGTCGCTGGAGGATCGAAGGTCGGCACGTCAATATCGGCACGCATGTTGGTGTAGTAGCCCGCCAGATCGCGATTTAGTTTGAATCTTCCGCCTTTGGCAGAGACTTGAATTCCCATCCTCTCGTCGAGTTTTTTCTTCCTCGAAGCAGCCTGCTTGAGCTTCTTGTCGTCGCCTGCTCGTTTGGCGGCTTGCACATTACCCTCGATGGTCTCTCTTATGTGTTTCTTTTGCTTCTCCTGGGCGTCTTTCATGCGTGTGAGATATTTGTACTGCTTCAAACGATCGGTCTCATAAGCTGAGAGGTTCCCCTTGAAACGAGAGAGCTGCTGTTCGCGTAGGATGATAAGCTCTTCTGCAACTTCGTCTCCGAAGGCGCGGTCGTGTGTTACGACGAGCACAGTCGTGGTGGAGTCCATGGATTGGAGGTGGCGCTCGAGCCAGATGATGGATGGGAGGTCGAGGAAGTTGGTGGGTTCGTCGAGCAGCAGTAGGTCGACTGATTGACAGAGGGCACAAGCGAGGCTGCAGCGGGTCTTCCAACCTCCTGAGAGCTCGGAACGTGGTCGTTCCAGACTTTCATGTGAAAACCCAAGGCCTAGGAGGACGGATCTGGCTTTTGCTTCCGCGCCTGCAGCGTCCATCTACGCCGACTCGTCAGCAACTTCAAGTCATAGCATAATCAGCCTCTCTCGTACCAGCTCCAAACTCGTCTGGACTTCGCTCAACATCTCTGCCGCCCTCTGAGTCTCGGCGCTCATTTCATCCACACTGACCTCCCCCTCCAGCCTCTCCTCTGCAACCTCCGTTTCCTCTTCTAAAGCAATAAGAACCTTCCTCGACTCCTTCCCTCTCGCTCCACTCCTCCTCTCAGCGATCTGTCGCCATTCATGAAGTCTCTTGCTCAACCTTTGAAACTCGACCTTTCTCAATGCTCGCACAGCGGCCATGCTCTCGTTTCCGCTTGCCTCCAAGGCCTTCTCCAGCAAGCCCGCTTCTGAAACCAGTCTTTCTCTGACCTCGTCACTTCTCACTACGTACTCCAAGACACTGACATCCTCCAATGCGAGCGTTGAGAGACCATCCTCCAGTGCCGGTGAAGATTGAGTCTGGCCCAGTAGCAGTACTTTGACACCTCTTGGAATGTTGGGGATCTGGTCTTCCCCAATTGCTCGTAATAGCGTCGACTTTCCAATGCCATTGCGGCCGTGAAGGACGTAATGCCGACCTCGTTGTAAGTTCAGCGTGGCGTGAGAGAGTAGCTCGCGATTGGAGATGGAGATGGATAGGTCTTTGACAATGATCTGGTCGCACACTTCAACGCGCTGTTCACGAGCACGAACACGGGCAGGAGGGAATGAGGCTGACCTCTTTCAGATTGTTATCTTCGTCCATTTCGGTATGGAATCGGCTCTGTTGGGCCGTGACGACCAGTTTGCCGGATCCCTCAGTGGGCTTGACATCTTTGGTTCTTTTGGTGGGCATGTTGTTGAAGTATGTTTTGTCTTGGTGATCTTTCCAAAAGCTGGGTGTCTTGAGGCTGATCGAGAGTGAGCTGGGAGCTTTCACGCCACGAAACGTTCAGAGCAAAGGACGATGTCTTGCGTCTAAGAAGCGTCAAACATGGGCAATGGCATTGATAAATGCACATTTACTTCAATCGTCATCCAAGCAGCATTGCCCAAAATGGAAGCAAATGTGACATTCGGGCCCGTGAGTCAGAACAATGGCCATGAGAGGTTAGGGGATGCGGTGTCTCCAAGAGGAAGCTTCTGCCAAGAGGAGAGCTTGCCGTGCCTGCCGCGTACAGTCTCATGTTGCTTCTGGGGCGCTGGAAGCGTGTCATGCAACAAATCTTGTGGTGATAGTGTTTCCTGCGCAGACATGTACGTTGCAACCGGAAGAATGTTTTTGCGGCGACCTGGCAAGCAGCAAGAATCAACGCTCGACATACGATCGAATGTATCGCTCGACGATGGCATCAACCCAGGACATTGCTTCAATGGCCTTTCATTTCGAACGTCGGTTCTGAGTCAACCCTCCCTCTCCTCCATCACCGCACAAATTGATCCACAAACCCAGCTCCCAACCCGACCTTCTCATAATGCTCCTTCGCCTTCTGCAACTTACTGAACACATCCTCTACCCCTGTCGGATTCCCGTCAACATCCACATAAATATACGCCCCTGTCACATGGAACATTGTCACCATCTCCTTCACATCGTCCGGCACCTCCAGCGTATGTATGTCGCCCGGCGGCTCAAAGGCATACCCGCCCTCGGTCGCCCACCAAGGATGTTCGAGATAATGCCAGCGGCCTTTCAGGACAGTTGCGTGAACAGGGCCTGCATGTCGGTGGCGGGAGAGGATGCCGGATTTGCGGACTCGCAGGATGTTGACGAAGTAGCCTTGACTAACGGAGAGCAGGAGCGGGCGGAACCATACGTCGGGTGCTTGAGGGACCCAAAGACGTTCGTCGCAGTCGAGATTGAGGATGTCCGGAACGACCACGTCTGAGGGCACGTTGGGGAGGGGAGGACCACGATAGGCGAGTTTGGCTTCTGCGTTTGCAGGTTGTTGTTCTGAACGCGAATCTTGGACGTGTGGCATGGCGGCTTGTCGAGAGTGTTAGGGCCCTGCCTCGCGAGTTATAGATGGTTGTACTTGGTGGCAAGAAGGCCGTTCGCGGATGTTGTAAATGTGAGTACTATGGGAGAAGACGAGCTGCTTCTACGAAAGTTGTAAAGGAGCAGGAATGCAGTCAACTCCTCTGGAAGCCTACCTTGGGATGTCAGGATATATAGCAGATGTTCCTGTCTGCAAGCGATTATTAGTATACTGTTTTACCACTGGTTCATTCTCCGAGAATTGAAGTTACTGAGAGCTTTCGAGAAGCTGGATTGGGGCGCTTAGGGCGCTCATGGCGGCCCCATCCTGCTCCTCTTAGCTCGAAGTGCACATTAGCTATCAGACACAGGTAAAGTAGGTTATGTGCTAGGCCCTGCAAGCTGAGTTGTGTAGCTGAGTAGTGTTGTATTGAGCAATGCGTCCAGTATCAGAATCCATCAGTCGACTCTTTCTGCCACCGGGTGGTCTTCCTCGCAAGCCTAGTAGACCTGCGAGCCCGGCTTGGGCTGCAACGGAGACATTTGGTCTCCGCAGCTTTGTGGTCGCTCAAGGCACACTGGCTGCGATGGTAGCTCGAATGGCTACGAATGGCGACGAATGGCGACGAATAACCTCTAGATACGGTTTCTCCAGACTAGCTGATTTGAAGTGCTAAATGAAGGTGGCAGATATCGTCAAACTCGCCCTATGCTGATAGAATCGGCAGCGTCGATGGTAATCCAGCTTGAAGAACATGCGTCGAGTTGCAGTTCGTGGATATGAAGTGCTCATGGTCTCAATGGCACGGAGGAGAAGTTTCCGGCGTGACGATTCCAGGGCAACGCGTTCCGCCTCGTACTAGACCTCGGTCTATGTTATTTCTTTCCAGCTTCGAAGCCGACTGGAGTCGTCCGACGGGTGACGAGGCCAAGTAGACGGTCTTTCCATAGCTGCGCGTGGTGATGCTAAATCGAGAGGGAGCTTGTTGACGTTGGGACGAACACGAAGCATTGCCACGCAACCGCGAAGGATCTCGCCTAAGACCCCCAATCGAGGGGATCGGACTTCCTAATTGGTGGACAGTGAAACGACGCTCTCAATAGGGGTCGTGGCATCTGTTTTGCAGACGCTCTCAAGCTTCGACGTGAGAAGATGAGGGATTCAATCCCATTCGTTGCTTGATGGACAGGTCAATCAAAGTCCAGGTAGAGATTGATGGATTGATGATACGGTTGTTCGCTTGGCTTCTGGCGCAAAGCGCTTTCCGCATGGCCGTTGATCCCGGACTCCCGCGGCGCTTGTGGCGTGTTTCGGCAGGGATAGCCGCCGCTGCGAGCTGCAGGAACCAAAAATTGACCCATATACGTAACGCGACCTCTCCCCGCAGAGACCATGTGAAGAAAGACTTGAGCAGAAGAATTACTGCTCTGCCCTTCACACCAACCCATTCAACTACCAACAGTCGTTACACCCTTGACTGTTGTTCACTCGCTGTACATTACTCACTGTTCGCCAGTACCACGTCGGACTTTCACACGACCAAAGACTCGCTGTCGCATCATCTCCTCCTGATCTCCACAAGCAGCTGGAGAACAAGAGATCAGATCGAACCAACCCACACATTCGCTTCCACACTTCTGCGTCTGGAACGCTGCACCGTGCTGGGAGCGGGTCGCCCACGTCTCGCCCAGAGACCGCACTTAGCATTACCACGACCCAATTCTTCTTCACTTTTCTCGCTCCAGCATGAGCTCACATCTCCAAGCCAGTCCCAGCAACAGGAAGCGCTTCTCTCGTGAAGGCTTCAAGCCCATCCCAAACGAGAATCAGTCAGGCACCATGCCGCACACCAACGATGCCACCATCGACATCCCTCTCGAGCAAGTCCAGACAAACGCTAGCAGCACAGGCGGTCTACGCAACCAGAACAGCACCGCTCAGATGAGACAGAACCAACCCAACGATCCCTCGCCCAACAACGAGAAGAGTGGCTTCTTCCGCGGCAGAAGAGCAAAGCCTGTCATAGGAGGTGTTCAAGGCACTGGACGAGTGGGATACGATGGCGAAGAGGACACCCTGACCACCATGGGCAAGATTTACAACAAGATCTACTCTTCCTCCATCGTGACGAGGTACTTCTTGTACGTCCTGCCCCTCGGTATCCTCATCGCGGTCCCCATCATCGTGGGCGCCATTCTCGAGGGTCGCAAGTCAGGGCCGCCTGGATTTGGAGGGGTGCCGATATTATGGTTTTTCGTATGGGTTGAGATTGTCTGGTGCAGTCTGTGGGTCTCGAAAATGGTAGCGCACTTCCTGCCTTACGTGTTCCAGGTCTTTGTGGGGGTCGTCAGCTCGGGCGTACGAAAGTACGCGACGGTCCTGCGAGCTCTGGAGATCCCTCTGTCGCTGGTCGGCTGGGCAGTGACCTCTCTGGCTACCTTCAAGCCATTGATGGAGAAGAATCCGTACAACAGCCAGCACGACACGATCAAGTCAAACTGGGTCAACATTGTCCAGAAGATTTTGGCTGCTGCGGTGGTTTCCACACTTGTCTTCCTGGCAGAACGCTTCTTCATCCAACTCATTTCCATCAACTATCACCGAAAGCAGTTCAACTCTAGAATCAAGGACTCCAAGAGACAAGTCTTCATCCTTGGGCTCCTGTACGATGCATCTCGAAGCCTCTTCCCGCCATACTGCAACGAGTTTGCTGAGGAGGACTACATCATTTCCGATCAGCTGCAGCTCTCTGCGCTTGGTGGTAAAGCCAAGCCCGGACAGCACCATCGCTCGGGATCTGCCACACCAATGCGCATGATCCATAACATTGGTCGAATCGGTGACCAGGTCACCTCGGCGTTCGGTAACGTTGCCTCTGAGATTACTGGAAAAGAAGTCTTCAACCCAAACAGTGCGCATTCGGTCGTGGTCACAGCTCTAGAGAAGAAGCGCACGTCCGAGGCACTTGCCCGACGTATCTGGATGTCTCTGGTGGTTGAAGGTCGGGAGTCATTGTTAGAAGAGGACATCATTGATGTGCTTGGCCCCGAGCGGAAGGTCGAAGCAGAAGAAGCTTACTGGGCACTCGACCGAGATGGAAACGGCGACATCTCCCTCGATGAGATGATCATGACCATCGTTGAATGGGGCCGCGAACGCAAGTCTATTGCCAGCAGCATGGTCGATGTCGCCCAAGCCATTAACGTCCTGGATCGCCTTCTCTGCACCGTTGTCCTGGTCGCGGTCGTCTTCATCTTCATTGCTTTCCTCAACACCAACTTTGTCACCACATTGGCGACGACCGGAACCGCGCTTCTTTCGCTCTCGTTCGTCTTCTCGGTATCTGCGCAAGAAGTTTTGGGATCCTGTATCTTCCTCTTCGTCAAGCATCCCTTTGACATTGGCGATCGAGTCGACATTGCGGGCGAGCCGTTCACGGTTGAGCATATTAGCTTGCTGTTCACAGTCTTTCGCCGTGCATCAGGGCTCAAGACAGGACAGCTTTGTCAATACCCCAACATCGTTCTGAACTCTCTGGCATTGGACAACGTCAGTCGCAGTAATGCCATGACCGAGCAGATCACACTGGATGTTTCTTTCGCCACTTCTTTTGATGATATTCAGATTCTGAAGAACGAGTTGAAGAACTTCGTCACGGATAAGGAGAACAGTCGCGACTTCCAGCCGGATCTGGAGGTGGAAGTCTTGGGTACGTCGGACATGTCGAAGCTGCAGCTCAAGGTCGAGATCAAGCACAAGAGCAACTGGGCGAACGAGACCCTCCGTGCCGCCAGGCGTAGCAAATTTATGTGCGCATTGGTCGCAGCTCTTCGTGCTGTGCCGATCAATGCTCCAGGTGGTGGTGGCGACGCGGCCGGAAGTGCTGCGAACCCGAACTATTCTGTTGCGATTACCGACTCGATCGCCAAGGAGAATGCTCAGCACACTGCGGAGGAGCGAGAGAAAGCTCGTTTGGTGCCCATGAAGAAGATCCAGGAGGCTAAGGAGACCAATCCCTTGAGCCCGACGGCATCGAGCGGCAAAGGCGGCATGGCTGGGCTTAGCTATCACGATGCGAAGATCGTGAGCGACCTGACTTCGAGAGATCCAGCTTCAGATCCGGCGAGAGACGAGACGGCGTGGGCGACAGGACGTGATGACACCAGCACTCTCGGCGGCAAGACGAGCATCGACTATCAAGACCTGAACGATGTTCGAGGCATGCTTCGTCGTGAGAGTACCCGTGGCAAGCGCAAACCAAGTACCGAGACTTCACGCTACAATCACCCTCATGGCATCCCCACGATCAACGAGCCTCAATCGACAGAGTACAATTCGGGATACATGTCTCCATACACAGAGAGTCAGCAGCGGCCTCTGTATTCGACAGTGCCTTCACCATATCGACCAACTCTGCAGACCCAGCCAACGCAGTACCAGTCTGCTCAAAGCAACGTACCGACAGTATCCACGAGCATGGAGATGGGCCAGCTCCCATCGCGCAGCACTAGCAACCCGTACAGGAATCGTACCGACAATTTGAGAAGTCCCACTGCAGGCGATAAGGACGATGGGGACGAGTTTGGGAATGCAAGGCCATATTCTGGCGTGTAAAAAGGTCACTATTGAGGAAGCATAGCGAGCGGGCACCGGACATGTGCCTGAGGGAAAAGTCATGCTGCATTTGGGGGGAGTGACAAAGTTGCTCTCGGTGGGTTGGCGTTTTGGTTCGGACTTGCTTGTACGACGACCACGATGAGCTATACCTTACGTCCATGGCAGAAGTGCTTCGAATGAGTACTAGACAGATAGATTGTGCAGACTACGGAATGTCCATGTGGTCTGGAATCAAGTGAATGGCTTTTGAGGTTTCCACCGCCGAGATCGAGGCCCCACCTCCCGCGTGACGTCGCTGGGCAAGTGTCCCGCGATCTCCAGGCGCTCTCCAATTGTACAATCCCTACACCACCTACACAAACTCACACTCTGCTTCCACGATGTCCGGCTTGGAGAAGGCGCTGTTCAACCTCAAGGTCGGCCGGCGCATGCGACTCCCACAAAGACATACTAATTCCAGCCATCGCAGTTCACGGCCAAGCAACTCAACCGCCAGGCCGCCAAAGCGAATAAAGACGAACAGGCAGAGAAGGCCAAATTGAAAAAGGTCACACACCTCTATACTCGACCTCCCACACGTCCTTGTTCTAACCCAGCGCTCAGGCGATCCAACAAAACCACACCGACATCGCTAAGATCTACGCCCAGAATGCGATCCGCAAGAAGAACGAGAACCTGAACCTATTACGGCTGGCGTCGCGCATCGATGCAGTGAGCAGTCGCGTGCAGACAGCGGTGACGATGAAGCAGGTGACAGGGAGCATGGCGAATGTGGTTAGAGGGATGGATAGTGCGATGAAGAGTATGAATTTGGAGCAGGTAATCCATACCCCAGGCAGAAAGAGAGGAAGAGCTCGAGATATGAATAGTGGCTGACGAGATGGACAACCAGATATCCGCCGTAATGGACCGCTTCGAGACGCAGTTCGAAGACCTTGACGTCGCTACCGGATACTACGAGAACGCGACGAGTTCGGCGACGGCTACGGCGACTCCGCAAGAGGATGTGGATAAGTTGATGGGACAGGTGGCCGACGAGGCGGGCGTGGAGTTGAGTCAGGAGATGAATAGTGCGACGCCGAGTCAACAGATCCAGGCGCCGGCGGAGGAGGAACGAGAGGATAAGCTGGGGGAGAGGTTGAGGGCGCTGAGGAGCTGAGAGGATGTTGTGAACAGAGATACGGTTTGAGGATGACTTGGGCTGGCGAGGAGTTCTTGGTGTTACTATTGGGATATGGCCATACTAGAGGCCTTGAAGGATGCGAGATCGTGTTCATGAGGACCTGACACTTGCCTGGAATGACCTTGATACTACACTGACTTGTATACCATAGTCTACTTCCAGGATGCTGAATGATGCACGCAGATCCCGCCTCTGAGCGGTCCCAGCCCCGACAGCCGACCTTTGCCCTATTAGGGAAACTTGACATTTGCCTCCTCCACCGGAATCACATAAGTCACCACCACAAGCAATCTCTCCGTCTCACTCGCATTCTGCACCTTCGTATGCAACTTCTCCGCATGATCGAGGAACACCTTCCCCTTGCCATAGCGCTCTTCGGCTTCGCCTTCCCATTGAGAAATAACGCTTCCCTCGACGACGTAGTTGACGCCAGCGACAGGGTGGGTGTGGGGTGGGGCAATGGCGGAGGGTGGATAGTCTGCGAGATGGAGATAGTCAGTTGGGCCAGGGCGAGGGCAGAAAGAAGTGAGTGAGTACCTAACAGGACCGTGCGAGATTCCCAGCCTGGGAGAGCGGGGAGAGGAAGGCGGTAGAGGACTGTACGGGTCACTTGAGGGTTATTTGAGGAGGCTGTGGTAGACATGGTGGTGGGGAATCTGTGCTCTTTGGATGTGGTGAAGTGAAAGAAGCTGCGATTTCGAGCAAGTAGCTTGAAGGACCCTATGTATCACTGTCGAGATGGAGCTTGCAATTTTTCGGCTTGTGAGAACATGCAACACATATTCCAACGACGACATAGATCTATAGGGCAAGTCCAAAGCCGAAGAGCCTACTTCCTAATCTGTACAGTACAATGTACTTCACAAAATAGCCCTAAGGGTCGATGATTTGTCAATGATCTCGGTCTCCTTTGCTGAGCTCAGCATGTACGCAATTATGAATGATCACGCTAAAGTCTTGAAGCGAATGTGTCCCTCTGCAAATGCAACCTTTGCCGTTACTTTGCTGGTAAAGCTTGCCGTCGGGCCTTCCAAGGCTTCTCCTTTCCTAGCTCTGCATCCCTGACGATCTCATCTATCGCATCAGTGATGTCGACAATCGGAACGCTCGCCCTCGGCTTCGGCGGCAGGCTGAATTGAAAGGACTCAGTCACGAGGAATATACTCTCGCCGATATCGAACGAGGCTACAGGGAAGCCTCCCTCAGCAGTCAGTTGTTTACCCTCGACCAGTTCCAGAAAATGAGTGTCATCAATTTGAGCTCGTATGTGTTGACAGAGTCGCACCGAGCCTTGAGCAGGATGCTGGAGTGGGTCGGGGGTTAGTATCGATCATGGCGTTCCGCAGCCTGATCTTGTGCTAGCCACTAACCTAGCGCCTAACCCGAGCCTCAGGTATCAACTTTTGTGTGAGGCGTACATGTAGGTCGGTGGCTAAGTGTAGTCCGACTTAGAAATGCACATCATGTAGAGCTTGCGTAGGTTTGAATGAGCTACAAACCTGTAGAAACATGTTGTCGCCCAGGCAACGTTACGTAGCGAAAAGCACGGACCGTGCGTTGACAAGCTCATCTGCTTGGTCAGACATTTTTCCGCTTCCATTTCTCTTGACGCGCGATCGTGGTTCCGCGTACAGTACCACCTTAACAAAGTGAATACGAGCTTGCACCCGCGGACCACTTGCTACTACCTCACTCTCAGAAGCAGGCCAAACAATGGCAATTGTGTTGCCATTCGCTGCTTGACTGTAAGTTTACCACGTCAATACTCTTAGTCTTACACATTACTCTACAGAGCAGATGCACAAACATGGAGCGTTACCTTAGCTCGGCCTGGATCCGTCCTTTTCTTGCTACTCTCTTCAAGATAATGAGTAAGGATCACTCTAGATGTTCCGGAGGTGTCTTGTTCATCTCGTCTCGATTATGTATCAAGTCAACGCCACGGACGAGACTCGCCGAAGCGAATGCAATGGAGTTCGTCAGACAGAATACCACTATTCCGGTTCCAAAGGTGTACTCGGCCTTCGAATACAAAGACCGTGTGTACATTGTTATGCAAAGGATTGAAGGTGCTACTATTGCCCACAACTGGCATCTCCGCACGGAGGAGTCGAGACAGAGAATTTTCTCTCAGTTGAAGAGCATAGTCGAACAGCTACGGAGATTACGCTCACCGGATAACATTGGTGTAGCGAATATCGATGGAGGTCCAATCTTCGACAATAGTCTCCCAAAGCACTTCCACTGGGGACCGTTCGACTCAATTTCCGAGTTCCATTCCGCGTTACTGGATGGCCAAGATTTGAATACGGCCTCAGCAGATACCTTCCCGGAGCTTCAAGAGCTAGCGTCATTCTACGACCAACCGTGGCCTCAGCCGGTTTTCACGCATGGCGATCTGAGCAGCCTAAATATACTTTGTAAGGAGGATCGCGTGGTTGCGATCATTGACTGGGAGACAGCAGGGTGGCTTCCGCCTTACTGGGAATATGTTACTGCATGGAATGTTAATCCTCAGAACAGCTTCTGGCAGGAGGAGGTGGACAAGTTCCTCACTCCATTGCCTTACGCCCTGACCATGGATACGATTCGGCGAAAGTATTTCGGACTCTTCTAAGCGACTGTCTGTCTGATCGATCGAATCACGGCCATATTTGCGCCGGCTACGGGTACTCTTGATTATCTGCGGAGAGGCTGACCAACTTCTCTGTCTTTGAGATTGCTGATCAGGCGTTCAGCCGCCAAGGCTGCAAGCTGGTGCCGAACCTCTCCAACCGAAGAATCCTGGTCAGACCGCGCCGTCTACATATCACCTTCATGTTGCACGAGTACATGTTATGACTAAATTAGTGATCATGACCAAGCGGACACAATGCAAAGTCCATCACGGCCGAGAAACTTACTCACATGCCTTGACAAATGAGCATCCCGGCCACTGTCGTCTAGTCTCCACGCATTCAGCTTCGCGACATCTAGCACGTACCCGTCTTACCAAAAGATTATACTTTGATCTGGAGTAATAGTCTTTTGCTGTTCCAGCAGGTCAATCATGGCTGCCAGGACTTCAGAAATCAGGACGGTCCTGGTGATCGGCGCGAGTGGCACTCTCGGCAGGCAAGCCATCAAACACTTGCTCGCCAGCGGTTTCCAGGTGTCCGGTTTGATCCGAGATACGTCCAAAGCGCAGTTACCTGCCGAAGTAAAGCTATTCAGGACCGACTACTCGACGAAATCCCTCGAGGAAGCCTTCAAGGGACAAGATGCAGCCGTGAGCACCATTTCTGGGAACGGCTTGGGAATCCAAGAGATCATTATCGATGCAGCTGTCGCCGCTGGTGTGAAAGTCTTCTTACCGTCGGAGTACGGCATTGACACGAGCAACCCCGATGCTCAAAAGCTCATTCCATTCCTCAAGGCCAAGGTCGAAGCGCTGGACTATCTAAAGACTATGCAGGACAAGATCTCATGGGCCGCACTTGTTACAGGTTCTTTGTTCGACTGGAGCTTGGACATTCCATCCTTCGGGGGCATAAACGTTCCAGCCCGAACCGCTACCATCTATGACGATGGCGATGTACCTTACGATGCTACAACTTGCGAACAGGTCGGCCGAGCCGTAGCTGCTGCCCTGCAGAGACCCGATGCCATCAAGAACCAATACGTATATGTGAAAAGTTTCACCATAACACAAAAGCAAGTCGTGCAAGCACTGGAAAAAGCTACAGGCGACAGTTTTGCGATATCGCGAGACAGCGTCGACAACCTGCGGACGGGCGGCCTCAAACAGCTACAGGAGGGTTCCTTTGTGCCTGGTACGCTGGCCCTGATAGCCTCCACTTTCTACGGCAAATTCGGCGTGGCCGACTATTCTGTCACGAGGGGCCTGTGGAATGAGAGGCTGGGGCTGGACCATGAGGGTCTTGACACAGTCGTGCAAGCCTACATAGCGCAGACGAAGTGAGATCAAGCACGGCGGCTCAAGGCACTCAGTTGAGCAGATATGCTCGCAGATAACGTTGTAGTACAAGCGAGTACTTGATAGTAATAGTAATGTCGATAAAGTTTGTGCGCTTCCAGGCCAAAAACAGAGATTTGGGCTGCGTGGGGGACTGGTTCGTTAAAGAAAAATTGCGATATGAGAGTGGCCTTCTGTGTAACGAGGGTCCTCCCAAGCTCTGAGCAGAATAGCATAATGCAGCTGCGGCTTGATTTGATGTTCCTCAGCCTTGTTTTGAGCTTCACCGGCCGTATTACCCCTGAACCTTAGTGCAACCCATGTGGAACAAGGAAAACCTCAGCTGGCCTTCCGAGGCCGTGATACAACGGGTGCAGTCGTCAAGGCGAAGCAGCGCCATTCTGGGTCCACGCGAAACTGCAAACAATAAACAAAAATCGTCTTCAGCTAGCCTTCCGAGGTCGTGACACAACGGGCGCAGTCGTCGAGGCGAAGCAGCGGGATTTTGCGCCCGCGCAGAATTTCAGAAAGTGAACAAAGAAAGTCTTCAGCTAGCCTTCTGAGGTCGTGACACAACCCGAGTTCAGACGTTTCTGGCTGCCCCGGATCCATGAGACGATAGCTATAGTGAATCAGCAATACAGATATATAAGTCAAGTGCACTGCTGCCCCATTCCAATAACGATTCATCAGCTTGCTCATTATCCTGCGCTCTACAAGTACCACGAAGTTCCCATTACAAAAGGTTATCGACACGACACTATGCAATCACTCGCCAATTTCGCACTCTTCTTCTTCTTCGCATTCGTAGCGTACGCATCGCCAGTTGCGAATCGGCAGGGCGACAACATCGGGGGCACCGCTATCGCTATAAGTCAAGAGGTCTCCAGCATGACAACGATGTCTACTATCACCACCAACTACGGCACTCTGAGTCCACAAGACATCGCAGATCAGTAAAACTTCTTCCGCTTGTAACTATGCTCAGCGCCGTCCCAGCTGATTTAGTTGATGTGAGTAGATTCCTACATTGTAGAATCTTTGAACGAGCTCGAAGGAAGTAGTCTAATCTAATGCCTAAGGCACCAACAACGCTGACGTAAGCGGCTTGGCAATATGAGCTGCAGTGCCCTTAGAGTATAACCCTAAGGGATCTGTATTAACTTACCCCCTTACTATACTATATGTCTAGAAAATATATATACTTACTTACTAAAATCGTACTAGTACTAGTATCTATTATCTATATTATTATAACTAGTAGGTATTATAATATAGCTATTTTAGGCTAAGTTATATAGGCTTAAAATGTTATAGGTATTTTCTCGAATCTAATTAGCTAATCTTTAAATAAGTAGAAATTAAATATAGATAGTACTAAATCGTCTAAATCTAATTAGAAATATACTAGCTAATAAGAAGGCTAGAAATAGGTCTAATATTCTTAATATTAAATCTTATAATCGATCTAAGTTATAATAACGTTTATATAATTAATAAAGTTAAGTTATTAAACGAACTATTTATACTTAATAAAGTCTAGCGCCTTAGTAAAGCTATTAGCTACCTATTCGATTATATTAATCTATTCGACTATAATATAGCTATTATAGATAGCCTATTAGACAAAGTAGAAGCGAGTCTATATATACTTAGTATAGCTATCTACGCTATTCGATTACTTAGTAATATTAATAGCTAGTATATTATCTTTATAGATAGTAATAGGCTATATATATAGAGCGCTAACTTATTTAAGGATCTTACTAATATTAATAGCTTCTTTTACGCTAAGCGTTAATTAGATATACTTAGCCTCTATTAATAATAGAGTAATAATAGATTAGCGCCTAGACTTCTATATAACTAGTATACTAAGAAGTATAAAAACGTAGGCGCTAGTTAAGTAGCGTTCGTTAAGGTAGTCTACCTATAAAGTATTAATATACCTATAGAGTAGTAAATTATTACTACTATTATTTACTTTAAAGATAAGGCTATAAGTATAGTAGCCTATAAGATAGACTATTATAGTTATAATAGCGTCTAAGTATTACTATGTAGAGTTAGTAAGAAACTATAATAGTAGTCTAATATAGTATAATATCTTAGAGCGTATTATTATTATAACCTATAGGTATTCGCCTATAGCTTTCTAATACTACTTCTTTAATAGTAGTAGAGCCTAATAACTCTTCGGCGCTTTATAGTATTTATATTATAAACTTATTAGAGTCTTCGGAGGTGCTACTATAATATTAATACTATAGGTATTAGCTAATCTCTAAATATAGGCGTCTTAAACTATATATAGTATACTAGTTTTCCTATTACGAATAATATATATACTAAGATAGTAGTAAAGATCGCTAAGCTCTTATATCTTAAACTTATTATATAGAAAAGTAGCGACTATTTTAAAAGAGCGTAGGTCGTATATAATAACTAGTATATTATCTATATAGATAATAATAAGTATACTACTCTTATACTTAAATATATAGATATTATATATAATTAGTATAAAGTTAAGATAGGCGAGAAACTTACTAAGTTCTTTATACTATAATAATAGTAACTACTTAAGTCTATAAAAAGCTCGCTTAAGTAAGTAAACCTTACTATTTTTAAAGCTATAAGGTATTTAAACGTAGATTTTATAGTCTTAAATAAAGGCGTTAAGGAATATAGTTATAATATTATATTACTTATATTTAAGATTACGCTATACGATTAATATATATAATATTCTTAGAGTCGTAGGTTTAATAATAGTAGTATAGGTCTTATTATAGTTACCTTCGCCTTATATATTACTATAGATAACCTAGTAGGCCTTAAACCTACTTATCTTACTATTAGTATTAAGCTTAAGTATAGATACCTATTTACTATAAAGAATTATTACCTCTAGATTAAGTAACGCTAATATCTCTAGCTAAGTCTCGTTCTTATAATAACTATCGACTTTAGCTTATATTACTACGCGCTATTAAGCTACTTATAGCGATTAATAGGCTTACTTCTCGCTCTTTAGAATAATAATATTCGTAGGCTCTAATAAAGATAGGCCTATAATAAATACTATAATAGTAGTATTAGCTATATAGTAGAGTAGCTTCTACGCTAGCTTACTAAGCGAATATTATAATATATAGCGCTAGTAGCGATTAAGGTTATAGCCGGATTATTCGCTATAGAGCTTCTTAGAGAGTTAATCTCGAGTTAAATAACTAGAGTAGTATAGAGTAATAACCTCCGGCTCTAATTTATCTTAATCCTATAATAGTAGCGCTTAGCGCTTACCTCTAGGTTAATTAGAGGTTAGTAATAAATCCCTACTAGTAGAGTTCTATTATATACCCCTCGCCTCGTTATTATTATTATTAATATATAGCTAAAGGTCTAGTAAATTAGAATAAAGTTCGCTAGGCTATATAACCTCTTAAGTAAGATTAATAGAGTCGTCTTTATTAATAGTAGGTATTAGAGTAGTATCGCTACCTCTAGCTTAGACTAGCGTAGATCTAGTATTATATTTAATAGTAAATACGTTATTAAAGGATACGAAATTATCGTAATCTATAGTAGGCGCTATAGGTAATAAGCTAATATAGACGTCCTTACTATAATAGATATAGTATTTAGAGGCTACGTAGATATCGAATATTATATAGTTATTTTATCCTATAATAATACTCTACTTACTAGTAGGCTCGAACTTATTACTCTTAGTAATACTATAATTATAAAAGATAACTATAGTACTAAGAGGCTTAAAGTAGCTAAGTTCTAGTAGGTATTAACTCGCTAGTACGCTAAGCTATTTATTAACTATCTTATCTAGTAATTTACTAAGTATTAGACTCGAAGTTATATTAAGTAGTTATATAGTATAACGAATAGTATAAAGCTAAAGAAATAGTAGTAAGTTACTATTAATTATAATCTTACGTACTATAATATAGATAATATAATTACTAACTTCTACGCCGCTATTCTATATAGACGAATAAGGAGTAGTAACTTATAGTTAGAAACTCTCCTTTTATACGAATCCTTTAAGAGTCTTACTACTATACTTACTACTACTATTAAGTCGAACGATCTTAATAGATATCTAATATTAAGTCTTAACGAAATAGAAAGAGTTATAGATATAAATAGTAGCGCTAGACTTTAACTTAGAATAGCGTATAGAGCGTTATATAGATATAAAGTTAGTAAATAGCGTAAAGTACTTCTCTTTCTAAATACTAGAGTAAAAAATAGTAACTACGTTAATAGCTACTATTATATATAGCTCTAAAGAGCGTACTATAGGAATATAGTTATAAACCTTATAAACTAAGCTAATATAGTATATAATATACTCTTATAGGTACTTAGTCTAGTCGCTCTTAGTAATAATAATACGTTTTTCTTACGCTAGTTAAATAAGCTTATAAGGATAAAAGTAGCTAAAGTAGCGATACTAAATATTAGTAGTCGCTTTAAGAGTATAAAGGAGTTTAGATAAAGTAAGCGCTATAGGTAATATTAAATTAGGTATAGAGAGTAGCTTAATAGTATAGAGGAATAGTAATCTATTATAACTCTTATAATAGGCGATAACTCTATCTTTAGTAAATAAGGGTTAATAGTTATTATAATAGTAGAGTCCTTTACTATAGAGCTATTTAGTAGATATAAAGTTAGTAGCGAGTCTAGGTACGAGAAGTACCTAGCTAAGTACTAGCTATCTAGTAATAGCGTAGTCTATAGTAATAATACTATAGTATATACTATTAATCGTACCTCGTCTAATCTTAATAGTAATAGAATATAGCCGACTATAAAAGAGGTAGCGTTTATTATTAACTATATAATTACTATAACTAGAGTTAATTATAAAATCGTCCTTTATCTTCGCTACTAGTAGTACTTTCTTAGAGGCGTAGGGAATCTTAAAGTTATACTCCTATTATAGTAAAGCTATAAAGGTATTCTATATACTAAAGTATAGCGTTATTATAGCCTCTAAATTAAGGTCGTTTATAGTAGTAGTAATATCTACTATACTTAGAGTCGCTATAAGATTCGCTAATAGAGTCGCTAGTAGCTTAATAGTAATATTACTAGACTATTACTTAGTCTTTAGCTTCTAGGTAGGTAGAGCTAGTTTAGAGTACTTAAAGAAGTAGCGTTTAGGTAGATAATTCGTTATACTATAGCTATACTCTAGATAGATAGTATATAGTATATTAATATTACTACTATAGCTATAGCTACGATTAGCGCTACTACCTAGAGAGTTATTACGCGTAATATTTATAGTAGTAGTAAGATTAGTAGACTTATAGACAGACTCGTTAAGAAGCTAGCTAATATAATAGTCTAGCGTATATTTAGTACTATTTTTAATATAATTAGTAGAAGCTATTTTATAGAGGTTATTATACTTAGTAGTAACCTATAACTCGAAGTAAGGTTCGATAGCGTTTATAAAGCCGAATAGAGCGGAGGCCTTAGATACTACTATCTCTATAGACTTAAGTCGCTTAATATTACTCTAATAGTCTTAGTAGAAGTATTCGAGGTTAGTACTATCGAACTATAGAGCGCTAGACTACTAATAGAGCGAATATAAGCTAGACTATCTAATAGAGCTATAAGTGTTCTTTAAATAAGTCTAGAGCTCTAGAGCTATATTAATTAAATAGTAGCTATCGAAAATAGGCTAGCTTAATATAAGCGAGATTTTAGTATAGGCCTATAAGTCCTTAGACTAGATAACGTCGAGGCGATTATTATAGGTAGTATTAGTCTCGCCTATTATCTATAAGAGTATTAGAGTTAAGAACTCTATATAACGCTAAAGTTAAGCGCTTTATAATACCTTTTTTATAATATAGCTCTAGGATAGATAGTTATTTTTACTAGCGAGCTTCTTAACGCTTTTAGTCTCTATATAGTCTATTATAATAGCGGGTATATAGAGAGTAGGTAGTAGAGGTAGTAGTAGAGAATAAGTAATATTATTATTCGAATTATCTAGTTTAGAGCTAGTACTTAAGTTAAGGTTAGTATAGCTATTATCTAATAAGTTAGTAAAAGTAGAGAGATTCTCGAATAAGCTAGTACTATTACTAGATATATACTAGTAACCTATTAATAGAGGTAGGCGTTTAATATATAATCCTTAAGTAGTATAGTATAATAATACGCCTAGGCTATACGCCTAGTAGTAGCGATAATAGAGTAGTAGTTATAGGGACTAGTAAATTAGCTAGGAGTTAGATCTACTATATCGAGGAAGTGTCTATATAGTATTAAAACGCGAGAGCCTATAACTAGTTAATATAAGTAGATTCCTATATTATAGAATCTATAAACGAGCTCGAAAGAAGTAGTCTAATCTAATACCTAAGGTACTAATAACGCTAATATAAGCGGCTTAGTAATATAAGCTATAGTACTCTTAGAGTATAACCCTAAGGAATCTATATTAACTAATTTTTCCTTAGTCTATATAACGAATGTACTTCTTATAGCTATAATAGAGAATTCGTCGTAGAAACTAAAGTTAGTAGCGCCGCTACTCTAATAGACGTATAACTCGATATTTCTATATAAGGAGTCTTTAACTTAGAAGGAGATTATAAATACTTTATCTAGGCGATTAAGATCCTACTAGCTATAAAGGTTAACTATATAGATAATCGGTTCTATCTTAGTAATAGCCTAGTTAATTACTAGAATAGGCTATATATATCTATAATAGAGAATATTACGCTAAGAGATATATATTATCGACTCCTTATCTTTCTTTTTAATATAGTTATAATAAGCTAATAAGTTTACTTTCGTCGCTATAGTTCTAAATTAATAGGTATAAGGATAGTACTATTACTAGTTATATATAGGTCTTAATTACGAGGATTATAGAGGATAATAATATCTATAAGACTCTCGTAGGATTACTTAGTTCTACTTTTAGAGACGTAGGTATAATAGGGGTAGGTTACTTTAGATTACTAGCTATAATAGCCTATAGCTTAGCCTCTTAATCGGTACCTAACTAGAGAGTAAAAGACTCTTATTAGAACCTATAAGACCTAGTAATAACGTAATAATAGCCGTTAGATAATTCGCTAGCGACTAGGTATATATAATTAGAATTAGATCGTACTTAGATAAACTAAGATTATTAAGTAGATAATATAGGTTAAAGAAGAAGCGAGTAGCTAATACTATTATCGATAAACTTTATATACTATTAGGCTAAATAGATATTAATCCTTCGTATACGACTAGAATATTATAATATGTTTTTAATATAAGACTAGTCTTATACTAGGTCTTTCTAAGCTCTAAGTAATATAGCAAATATAGCTATAGCTTAAGTTTAAGCGTAAGTTTTATTACAGGTTTAGCCTACTAATCTAGTAACTTATAATTATATAACTAGCGGCTCGGCTTACGCTAGACCGAACTATCTTAGCGGCTTAGTACTCGCTTCTTACTTATAGACCTTCCTCCTTCTACCTCTTAGATAGTTTATCGAATATTAAGTTATTTACGCCTACCTCTATTATCGGCCCCTTATACTATATTCGACTACTTTAAACTAGACTATCTTCTATAACGTCTATTCTTTTCTACTAGTCTATAATAGTACGTCGCTAAATACCTACCTATAATAATACTAGTTACTAAATATACGTAATAATACTAGTCGCTAAACTCGAGTCTTAAGAATAGACTCTTAGGTTAAGTACTAGGTTTTAGGTTCCCTCTCTTATTGCTATTATATCGATAGGTAACGATAATAGTAGTATCTCCTACCTAGAGCTCCTTTATCGTCTTATACGCGACTCTATCCTCTTTACGCTCCCTTGTAAATAGCTATTTTAGTATATACTTAGTCGAGAGAATAACGCGCCTTAACTATAACTACTAGACCCGTTCGCTAACTACCTTAATTAGTAACGAGTTATTACTAACGAACTCCCTAATAACGAATTACTTAGTATACCCGATTCCCTCGACTTTATTTATTACCTCCTAGCCTCTAATATTAATACTAATAATAGCGAGGTAGCTATCGACTACGAAATCGAGAGTAGCGCTAGCCTAATACCCGAGATCGGTACTATACGTATTATACTCGATTAAGTCTACGATATTAACGTCGAAGAGCTAGTCGAACTAGTTAAGAATAAGCTAAGCCTTATTTATTTTATCCTACGCTACCTATAAGGATCCTTTTACTATATACTTATCGACTATATTACGCTTTCCTAGGCTAATAATATTAATCTAGCTAAGTTTAAAGAGGTAGCTACGAAGCTTATAGAGTCCGAGTCTAAGCTTATAGAGTCCGAGTCTAAGAAGAAGAAGTAGTAGAAAGCGAGCTAATAATACTAGGCTTAGAACGCTAACCTATAGGCTTAGGTTAATATACTTTAAGAGGCGTAAAATCTTAACCTATTATAATTAGACTATAATCGTATAGTCTAATAGGTTACTAACCTCGAGGTATAACTTACTATAGTAACTATAGCGAATACTAGCGCTAATACTAGCGCTAATACTAGAGCTAATACTAGCGCTAGCTTCTCCTAGTTACGTAGTTATACCTAGTATTATACTACTACTAATAACTACTCTAACTCCTCTCTTTTACTCGAACGCTATCTTAATAGCGGTATACCTCCTATTTAGCTAAATAATATACCTCCTATTCCTCCGAACTTAAACCGCTTATTACGTAACTCTAGTAGTAACTCTAGTATACCTAATAATAACGACGATAGTTCCGATAGCGATAGCTACTCTAAGAAGAGTAAGGATAGAAAAAGTAAGGATAGTAAGAGTAAGTAGGCCTACGTAGTTACTATCGAGACTAACACTAAAGATAACGAGCTAGAGCGCGATATTATTATATATAATCTAACTTTACCTAAGGGTTTTATAACTAGTAGAGACGTTAAGGATCTACGATAGTTCTCTAGTAATAGAGAGAAGAGCGTCTCTTTCGATAAATAGAAGAATACCTTATTTAATAAGCTTAGTATTATAGTTTTCTATAACCCTACTATAGCCCTTAACTTCGTACTAGTATATACGACTAGTACCGCTTATAGTATAATTAAGCCTATAATCCTACCTTAAGTTTAGCTAAAGAAGTAGATAGTCTTCGAGAATTACTTTAAGAGTATTCGTAAGCTCCTTAAGTTCCTTACTAATAACTTTAGCCTATATAACGAAGCTAGTAACGCCTAGTATTAGATAGACTAACTAGTAATAGGTTTAAACGATAAGTTCTTAGACTTCTACCCTAAGTATTAGAAGCTTAATACTTTCGTTCCTAAATATAAGGGCCCTTAAGGTAATAAGGTAGAGGCGCTTAAGCTCTATAAGAAGCTTAGCGTCCGTTATAAGAACGCTATCTACCTCTAAGATTATACTACTCTAGCTAAGCTTATTACGCTCTACTATCGATACTAGTAAGAGTAGGCTATTATTAATAGCTTACACCTACGTTAAGAGAAGTAGCTAGGTAGGCATAGTAAAGGCTCCGATAAGCCTAATACTAGTACTAGCGCTAGTACTAGTAACGCGCTAACTATAGTTACTACTACAGTTTCTAATCTTAAGCTTTAGGACTCCTATCTAGACAAGTTTAAGAGTATACTACGTCTTAACGACGCTCTTAAAGCCTAACTCGATAAGGAGAGTAAGTATTATTACTACTATTATATTAGCTATAAACTATATAAGGTAGTCTACCTACTCCGCGAGTATAAGCTATTTAAGCTAATTACTTAAGTTAATACTAGTAAGGTAATAGTAACCCTAGTCGACTTAGCTATAGGAAATACCTAGACTATTATTCGAGCGTAACGAGTAATAGTTATAACGAGTTACTATTAAACGACTACTATTATTATTATTATTATTATTATTATTATTATTATTACTACAATCGACCTCCTAAAGAGTAGTATAGCCTATACCTATACTTTTCTTCTACTTCTATAGACCCCGAGCCCCTAGATAATACGCCTAATATCGATAAATACTTCGTTATCGTAGGTACTATTAACGGCTATAATATAACTTATTTCCTAGATAATAGTAGTACTGTTTTATATATTAACTCCTCTTTTACGTATATATATAAACTCTAGCTTATTAAGCTTAAGACTCCGTTATTTTTAGGCCTAGCTAACCTATCTACCTCCGATAACCTTATTACCTATAAGACTAGTATTAAGCTTATTATCGGTAGATATTAGGAACGTATATAATATTACGTCGCTAAGTAAGAATATAACGTTACTCTCGGACGCGACTAGTATTAACGACATCTTCTATTTAAGGACTAGCGTAATAACTAGCTTATATTTAATAACCCCGATTACTAGTACTACTATCTTTATACTAACGTTACTATTCTAGTAATCTAAGGCCTACGCCCTATACCTTTTACTAAGCGACCTATCTAATAGTTTCCTTTAGCCTAGCGCTTACCTACTAACTCTAAGCTATTAATAGGCTACTATAAGTAGTTATCTTATACTAGCTCTACTAATAACGAGATAGAGATTACTAAGGTAGGAGCTAAGATATTCGGTAGGTTAGTAAAGCGTAAAGGCGCTAAGGTTTATATATACTATATTAATCCTTATAAGAGTTACGACTATAAGTCCGCTACTAACCCCTTTATAGCTATAGCTCTTAATACGTACTCTATAGTCGCGCGCCTAGTATAATATTCTAATTCCGTATTTACGTACGCTATATATATACTAAAGAAGGTTATACCTATCTTTAATAAATAAGGCGCCCCCTAAGGACTATAGCGTATCTACTATACTAACCTAGTATATACTTATACTATATACGCCGAAGCCGATATTAATAAGTTTATAAAAGGTAAGCCTAATAAAGACGTAATCTCGAATAGTAAGCTACCTAAGGAATACTACGACTAGGTAGACCTATAGTTATAATAAGCTATAGATATCCTTCTACTATATCGACCTACTAACTATAAGATTACGCTTAAGGAGGGAAAGTACCCTCTGTTTATCCGGCCTCGTCCTATATTAGTAATCGAAAATAAAGTTATTAAGAAATAGATTAACGAATAACTCGATAAGGGAAATATTTAAGTAAGTAATTCCCCTACTACTACACTAGTCCTTATTATTTAGAAACTAGGAGGTAGCCTCTATATCTATATTAACTACCGAGCGCTTAACGAGCTTACTATTAAAAGCCGGTACCCTATTCTACTTATATAAGATACCCTTAATAAGATTTCTAGTAAGAAGTACTATACTAAGCTTAATATTATTTTAGCTTTTAACTAGATTCGGATAGCCTAGGGAGATAAATAGAAAATAGCCTTTACTACCTACTATAAATAATTTAAATATATAGCTATACTATTTAGTCTTTATAACGTACTAGGTACCTTTTAGTCCTATATTAATAACTTACTACGTAAATACCTTAACGACTTCGTATTAGCCTATCTTAACGACCTCCTTATCTTTAGCGATATATATAAGGAGCACGTCCGCTATATTCGTAAAGTGCTCGATAAACTACGTACTACTAGCTTATAACTCGATATTAATAAGTACGAGTTCGGTGTTTAGGAGACTAAGTATCTTAGATTAATTATCGGTACTAATAGTATCTATATAGATAAGGATAAAGTAGCTACTATCTACGCCTAGGAATCGCTATATAATATTAAGGAAGTTCTATTATTCCTCGGCTTTACTAACTTCTATCGACGTTTTATTAAAAGCTTCTTACGTATTACTCTACTCTTAACTAACCTTACTAAGAGTAACCTACGCGACTTCGACTAGACTAGCGACTATAAGCATGCTTTTATAACTTTAAAGGCGGCGTTTACTAACAATACTATCTTAGCTTACTTCGTGCCTAGACAAGAGACTATCCTAGAAACTAATACCTCTAACTTCGTTACTATAGTAGTCCTTTCTTAATAAGACGAGAATAGCCTTCTCTATCCTATTACCTATATATCTAAAAAGATAACTCTAACGGAGTATAACTACGATATTTACGATAAAGAGCTTATAGCTATTATTAAAGCCTTCGAGGAATAGAGACCTAAACTAGCTACTTATTATTAGGATTATAATACGACTAACGACGCTTTCTCTAACTTTACTAATAAGAGTACTCTAGTCCTTATCTATTTAGACTATAAGAACTTAGAGCACTTTATAACTAGTAAATAGCTTAATCGGCGGTAAGCCTACTAGGCCGAGTTCCTTTTATAGTTCTTCTTTAAGGTTATCTACTATCTAGGCGTATAAAGTACTAAGCCTAATAGCTTAACTTAATAGCTATAAGATAAGCTAACTATAGGCGATCCGCGCCTAACTTAGTAACTTTAGACGATATTTATACTAGACTGTGTCCTTAATATAACCTCCTTAGCTTTATCTATAGAACTTACGTAGTCTAACCCCGAGCTACTTATAGAAATCCGTATAGTCTATAATACTAACTCTAAGGTTTTAGAAGCTCTTTATTAGCTCGAGGATAGATAATAAGCGCCGCTTCTCTATCGATAAAAGATCGATAATAGGCGCGCTACCTCCTTTAGTAGCTTTATATATATTAAGAACCGCTATAGGCTATATATACTATACGTTCCTTAGACTAAGGATAATAGCTTATATAAGAAGATTACTAAGTAGTGCTATAAGGCCTATAGCTACGCTAGTCGCGTAAAGACGCTAGATTTTATTTAGCGAGAGTATATATAGTTAGGTATCTCGTAGTCTACGCGATAAGCTATATAAGCCTATTATAACTACTTCTCTAATAAGTATAAAACTAACGCGCTATATAGGCTACTCTAGCTATTACCTATACTATTCTAGCTATAGGATAATATATCTATAGACTTTATTATTACTCTACTAGATAGTAAGTTTATAGTTAATAGCTTAACGTATAATAATATCCTTACTATTATAGACTAACTTAGTAAAAGAGTCGAGATTATTAGAGTTTAGTCTATAGATACTAAATACGTCGCCCGTGTATTTATTAACTACTACTATCGATATTATAGTATTCCTCTTAAGATTATCTCTAATAGAGGCATTTAATAGATTTCTATATTCTAGCGGCGGCTCTATATACTACTTAATATTAACTACCGACTATCTATATCCTTTTATTCCTAAACTAATAGATAGGATAAGAATACTAATAAGGAAATAGAGTAATACCTCTATACCTACGTCTCTTACGCTTAAGATAACTAGATAGACTAGCTACCTCTTTACTAGCTTATCTATAATAATTATATTCGCGAATCTACTAGTATTTTACCTATATTTACTAAGACCGCTCGTAACGTATATATATTAGTTAATACGTTACTCTCTTAGTTACTACTACGCCTATAGCGTCTCGCTACTAAGGTAGCTAATAAGTTTACTTAGCGTATATTATAGATAACTAAGTACCTATACCTTTAGGTATAACTCGCGTAATAAACGTAGGCGGATTATACTAACGTCTACTATATAGTACCTCTAGCTTATACTATTAGCGACCGAGTCTACGTTAACACCTATAACTAGTAAACTACGCGCTCTACTAAGAAACTTAATATTCGCTAGTATAGACTAGTTACTATTACTAAGGTTATTTACGATAAAGCCTATAAACTAGATCTTAATCTAGCTAGTATTATAGTTTATAATATGTTCTACTCTAACCTACTCTACCTATACCCCTCGGATATTAATATAGGCGCTTAGCCGCCTCCTATTAAGGTTATTAACTAGTAAGGCCGAGTTAAAGACTTCTATAAAGTTAAACGTATTCTTAACTCCTATAAGCGTAGATAAAAGTACTAGTACTTAGTAAAGTAGAAGGATTATCCGGATAGTATAGCTACTTAGGAGCCTATAGCGATAGTAATTAATAATACTTATACTACTATCGCTAACTTTTATTATAACTTTCCTTATAAGTTTAAATAAGTAATATTCTAGCCTCTACCTAGGTAGGTACTCTATAAGGTACCTACTACTATATTAATAATAGCTACGTTCCCTCTATAGCTAGACGCCTCGAAAAGCTAGCTATTAGTAGTAGGTATAGTAGGTATTAGTAAGTACGTACCTACTAGATTAGCCTATTATAATAAAAGTAGTAATAGTAGTATAATATTACTATTATCGCCTATACTAGCTAAGTCTACCTATACGCTAGGATAGTAGGACTTTAAACTATTACTTATACTAATAATAAATAGTATAGATAGAGATAACGCTATTAAAGGTAATAACGACCTTCTATTCGCTTAGGTAATACTTACTATGTAAGGATATAGATATAGACTATAGAGGACTATAAGCACTTCTTTAAAGGGGGGGGTAGTGTTATAGGTTTAGCCTACTGATCTAGTGACTCGTGATCACGTGACTGGCGGCTCGGCCCGCGCCGGACCGAACCGTCTTGGCGGCTTGGCACCCGCTTCTTACTTATAGACCTTCCTCCTCCTACCTCTTAGATAGTTCGTCGAATATTAAGTTGTTTACGCCTACCCCTATTGTCGGCCCCTTACAAGTTTCCACAGCCTTGTTTGAGCTTCTCCACTTCTGCAAAAAATTCTCTCACGATTTTCTAGACCAAAAAGACAAAACATTCAGCACCCGGGATTCCCACGTGGTCACCCACCGCAGTACTAGTCAGGCGGTCATGTGCTTGAGTACACCAGAGCGGACGGGATGGTCTATTTATCACATGCCTATGGCCGAATGTACAAGCACTGCATTGTTTATTGTATAAGTAGTCTCAAGATAGGCTCCTTTAGGAGGGTGGTAGGTGGACCACCTCGTAGGGTGAAATGTCGCCGCAAGCCCTAGTAAATCTTTGGATGGCTAGCTCTCATGCATCTGTGGCCGAATGTGCTAAACTTGTTTTGCTCTCGTACAAGAAGGCAGACATTGTGGGTCGTAGCGCGAGTGCCACGAACGACACCTCGCCTGGAACAGCTCTACAACAATGGGATGCCGCCGAGTACCAAAGATCGTGCGCGGTAGAACGTCGGGAAGCGCCCAGTGTCAAGTAGTGTCGATCATGCAAAACGAATTTCCTTCAGTTGCTGCTGGTGTCCACTCGTCCAACGACCATCCATTAGCTCATGGACATATGAGACTCCAAGTAGCATAAAGTTTTCATCATCACATCTTCTTATTGCAAAGGGTACCGCAAGGCCAGGTATCACACAAATCTCGTCCCCCTTACGAGTGAATCTTGGCACTAGGCCTAAGTGGCCCTTTGAAGTCCAACATAATCGTCTGTTCAGCATGGCGTTCCGATAAGCCCGCTTGAGATTCTGGAACATGCGGCCAGGCTTGCGTTTACTCAGATGATCCAGAGTAAAACGGCCTTTCGATTGCCGGGTCGTATACGTTTGGCCTGGCATGGACGGTGCGCGGCCTGTAGTCTCGTCGCAAAGGAGACTCAAGATCTCAATGTATTCTCGAGGGAAAGGTTTCATCCCAGACCGATCCTTTCCAGCCACAAGACTTGCGCAGAACGTATTCCACAAATCATCGGACTTTGGCGTGATTTGTGCATTAACGAACGAGACTGCTTCTTCCAGACTAGAATTCTGCTTTGCAACGTCTTGGTATGCCAGTCCAGCGTCGACGAAGACTGCGGAGACATCGATAATTGTATCGAAGAAGGCTACATTGACTCGTAGACGAGCATACTGGTCAGGGCCATCAAAGACACTGACCTTTGTCGGCCCGCCAGCCTTGTAAATCAAGAGTACTGAACTTATGAGCGCCAACGACACAGTACGCCGTGGTAGAGACCAGTCCACGACCCATGAAGGCATGCGGCTCAGTTCTGGGTCATGATCGATCGCGTCAAGGATGCGTGTCAAATCATGTTGAACCACGCTGAGCTCCTCGTCGACCGCCGAGCGCTTTGCAATCGCAGCCTGAGCTTCTTCAATGGCATTTGCCGTGACCTGATAGAGAAGATCCTCCTTAGTTCTTGTATAGTCAGGGATCACAGGACTACTGCACAGCCCTAGAACCCCATAGACTTTATCAAGCGTGTCTGTTACGGCAGCTGATCGAGTCGTCATGAGCCAATTGAGGAGAGATGCGATGGCGTTGAGGCCGAAGTACGTATTGCGGGCTGAATACAATTCAGCAACAACCTTCAGTCCAGGCTTTCGTATGGCGAGAAACCCTCGAGCATGCGAGTCTGGATCTTCGAATAAGTTCAGATGATCGATGCTCATGCAATGTCCAGCAAAGTCTTCCCAGGACACGGTATCTGCACCAATCATGAGGAAGAGCTCTTGCGACAATATGGCTTCTTGTATGATCCAAGTCCTCTGGAACCACGGCCGGTCAGATAGAGTCAAGAGATTCTCAAATGTACCCCTCTCCTCGTTCCGTGGATATCGTAGATACTCGACCTCATCTTCGAGCATATCTTCATCACGGCCCATGGTCGCCTCGGCGAGGCCCTGGAGAGCTCTAAGTGCACCATGATCGGGTTCATCTCCTAGCCAGGCAAGGGTGTTTCTCGCCTTAGCATATATAGTGCCCATGAGCTGCACCTGTGATTTCTTGTCATTCAAGTCCGTCTGATCTATACAGATCTGATCGACCCACAAGTAGACTGGGCTCTGCTCGCCTCTCAGACGCCTGAGAATCGTATCAACTGTCGCGGTGACTGGCAGGCCGTGGCCAGCGAGCTTGACTGTATGCGTGAAGTCGCCTGATCCCCAAACATAGCTGACTGCTGTATAAGGAAACTTCTTCATCATTTCCAGGGAGATACCGAAATCGGTACGTTGAGGCCAGTCATGCCCTTTGCCAGGTATTGAGTCGTCTCTTGTTGCGGCGAGAGTCTCATATGAGAAGTCTAGGCTGACATGATGCAACTTCCCGCTAAGTTCTTCTCCTGTTCTTCCTGGATATAACTCGAATACTCTGGCCTGGTGCGGCATTGTTGGCTGGTAAGGACGACTTCCAGTGATGGGTGCCGCCTGCTGATCTGACCGTGCTGCAGTCGACTTGCTCAAGATATGTCGATGGAGCTGAAATGCCCACACGGCCTTGTCGCCTACTCGATCGCCCCTTTTGTCAGGCAGATAGTTGAGATCTTCCATGCTTGTTACGACCTTGAACCCAGAAGGATCCCTCTGTTGTGGATAGCTCGACCGCTCCCAGAAGGGTACACCGTCGTCCTCCCATCTCATGTCGGCGTTGAGCACCGTGGTGTGCTGGCGGTCCGATTACAGTAGCGCCGGACGATCTGACCACCCCATCATGTCGAGCCTCCGGTGATGAAGTGTGTGATCTGATGTCGGACCAGAGAGGCTCGAAATCTTGCTGCTAGCTTGAGTGCAGCAAGCACCTGCAGCCACCATGCGCTTCGGCATCAGCTTTAGCTTGAACTGCACAGCAGGGGTGGGGGCCCACCATCAAGTCTCCAAGGTTCGTGTTGCCAGCTCCTGATTGTGGACTGTAACAAATCTTTCCATCGGCGCCTCGACAGAGATATTCTAGTCGATGTTCTAGTCCGTGGACTACCAACCTACGTACAACGTGCTCCACCTTCCGCTGTATCAGCGTTGACAACTGCAGAGAACGCCCAGGACCCTCACCGGCGATGAGCTCTCGGCCGTAGTGCTTTTTGACATTTCGGACACGCTTTCGTGCTACAAGCTGGGCATTCCAACAAGTATATCCACGAGTCAGAGCAGACCGGACAGCTCCTACGGCCTTGCACTTTCTCCCACCAGCCGGCGTGACTGCAAGCTGAATAGGGAGTTGGATAAGTGCCGCTGTTGTTGGCACCAGAGTACATGCTGCTTTGTGGACGCCCGTTCGATGCTGTCTGCACTGCGTGTGCCGCGGCTTCCCTTTCTCTTTGCTCCTGTTGCTGCTTGCGAAGTCTTGCGAGCCTCTCTGCCTCTTGCCATTCCTGCTCTTGTCTTCGAACTCTTGCCAGCCTCTCCACTTTGGCCATGAATCTCTTTTGCAATTCCGAATCTTCTCTTTCCTTCATTCGGTCCTCGATTACTCGAATGGCCTGGTCATCACGAAGGTCTGCAGCAGCTCTCTGTCGCTCAGCTTGCTCTGAGCGTTCCATCTCTGCTCGCAGTTGAACCTTTCGCGATTCCAACTGCTGTTCTTTGAGATCTTTTTCGATTCTGCGTTCCTGTCTCAGTCTGTCTTTACGCGCTATCTCCTCTTCGCTCTCCTCCCTTTTCCGCATAGTTGAGAGGCGAACCATGTTCCCCAGCTTTTCTTTCGCGCATCTTCAGCCGCTTCGGCACTTGCTATGCTGGTTAAAGTCCCGATGTTATCCTGTAATCGTGTAATTATCCGCCGCAGCTCGAACATGGACGACTCCAGAGCGACATGCCTCTGCTTCCATTGTGTGGAACGTTGCTCCTTTGCCCTTCGAAGGGTGTCTATCTGGGCGACTTCGCGAGCAGCCTGTGCAAGTGGAGATGGGCCATAGTCAGGCTGGGGGTTCGTTTGCGTAGTCGGCGAGCTCGGGCGAACTTTCGTGATGGACGGGTGGAGGATGTCATATTGCCGACGCTTGTTAGGGTCACTTAACGTTTCATAGGCTTTCACGAGCTTCAAATTATTGTGTGAGCATTATCGCATAGGTCGAACGGCGGGTACGCAACTTCAGTGATTGGGGTACGACTTACTAACTGGAAAGCTTGAGTCGACCCCGAGCCTTTGCGGTCTGGATGGAGCTTGAGTGCTAGTTGCCGATATGACCTCCTGATCACCTCGAACGTAGCGGTTTGGCTCACTTCGAGAACCTTGTAGTAATCGTCCGTGATTTCAGTCGGCGCCATGGCGTAACTTCACGCTGTCACAAGTCCAATGTCGCTCGTGGTAAGACCATAGGATGATGAAGAGGTCATCGTAGGCAGTACAGAGAGCAAGCACGACTCAACTTATGCTTTGGCGGCAATCAGGCTGTGTCGAGGTCTCAACGAAAAGGATAGGCCTAGATTAGCTGATTAGGGTATGCCAAGGAAGGGCACAGCAAGCAGTAGAAGCATTCCATAGGCGACGATGTGGTCATCGTGTTCTGTCGAAGTGCGGCCTCACTTTCGCTCAGCCACTTTCCGTGTATGCCTGCGGCGCGGGCATGTTTGCGAGCCTGGCAAAGCTCCGAGAGCCCGACGAGATGTTTGCCAATCGAATGCACATTGGCCGGTGGATCATGCATTGCATGCGCTCATGAAGCGCCTTGTACTGTCTTAGCGCCGTCCTCGTTACTGGTCGCCGGACGAAGGTGCACGACCAGAATCAGCACAAGGCGCTAGCCGCTGCCTATGGGCGGCGCTTCCAAGTGGTAGAGTCCAAACGATGGACGGACGTCGCTCCTGCGGCGTAGTAGTCTCTTGAACCCATCAGTATCATCGGTACATCTGCAAGAACGCATGACTCAACTTTCCTCCAGTATTGATCGTGATTCAAGCTTGATCCCAATCAGGCGATGTGAAACATTCATACGAACAGAGAAAGTACAGGGGGCAAGCTGGTTGAACGGTGTACCACACGAGCACATACATCTATTGAAGGCCAGAGCACGGTTTTTCTCAATCGAAGTCGTACAATCGTAATCTATATCGTGCTCTTACAAGAACGAACACCAACCTAGACAAAATCACAGTTAGCTTCTTCCCACGCTCAGGATCATAATGGGCAGCAGAATACTCACCGATGTACATGCTCGCCAAGCGGAAGTGATCCGTAGCCTGTTGTATCAAAGCATCCACATAGCCCTCAGTACTCAGTGGCACAGTCTCACCTCTCAGCAAACCCTTCAACTTCGTAGACACACTCTCAAGAATCTCCGACGGCGTCTCAGGCACGCCCGCTGTAGACCGCTTTTTCTTGTTACCGACAAAGTCTGTCGTCGGATCGTACAGGAATGTCTCCAACACTGTCATGAGCGTATCGCGTTCTTGGCGTAGAAGACCCAAGGTCAATTCGCTGGACTTGCGGAAGGGCCCTTCGGGGCCGTAGGGACCCATGGCGTCGGTCATGTTGTGCGTCAATCGGAAAGGTACCAGTTCGGGCTTCTCGAAAGTCAGGCCCTTGTCAAACAAGCAGTTGAAATCGACGTGGAATACCCCACCGGTGCTTTCTTCCAGCAGAATGTTCTCGCCGTGACGGTCGCCCAGACCAAGAATATGCCCGGTCATAGACATGACGGCTGCAGAGCGAGAATACCGCAGGCGGGCTGCATACCAGGAGTCTGGCTCTGGATACGTCTCGGTAAACCACTCATGCAGCAGTGGTGGGAACTGATTCAGCACTCTGTCCGCAAACACATTCGCATGCTCTTGCGCAGATGAAGCCACGTCAAGATCCTTCTTGATCTCATTGTAGTTCGGTCGAATACCCTTACGGCTGTAGAGGTTCAACAAGATGTCTCTTATCGGCTTGATTCCCTCTACCCACTCGATGGTACCCGACTCCTCGCTGAGCGGTGTTACGGCATACGTCTTGATGTATAGGCGACGCTTGCTGCTCTCAGTGTTGCGTTTGAGTGCTCGATTGATGATGCCATTGAACTCCATCAGACGCTGGTCTTTCCGCAGGTCGTCTTTGGGCTTGCACAGCAGTCCATACAGCTTGCCATCTGATCCACGCACAGTAATCTTGCGGGGCCGTTGAAGAGAGTTGAGTACAAGTACCTCGTCTGTGAAAGCTTGGATAGTGATTTTGTCTTGCGTAAATGCTTTGTGCCGTCGGATCGTTTCGGCATTGGCATTGCTTGGTGCAGATGCTGTGAGAGTCGCTTCGATCGGTACGACAAGATGGCTTGGTGCTAGTTTGTGGTTGAAGTGTAGGTTTTTCTGCAAGCTGACATGAACAGCACGAGCCTCGACGGGTTGCTCGCATGCCTGCAACAGCCCATCAGACAGTCTCTGGCCCTGTGAAATGAGAGTCCGCAAATCTGCTCCTGACTCTGCATTCTTGGGCTTATTCTTCGGATCCTTGAGTTTATTGAGAATCTCGAGCCCTCTTTCAACTCGTACTTTGTCTCTCGCCTTTGCCACAGCCAGGAGACTCCAAAGCGCCTGGCTCGGATGAGACGAGGCGATTCTTGTGAGTATGTTGCACAACTGCTTCCAGACCTCTGGGTGGGGATGCGTGATGCGGGAGATCAGTTGGGGCAGCGCGTGATAGAACACATACGCAGGCACTCGCTCGAAGTACTTCTGCAACTGCCTGTTGCATGCCTGCAATGACTTTGCCCGCTTTTCAAATTGTGCTTGGTCTTCATGTCTGTCTCGTGAGATGGTGTTGTTGCCGAGCTCCAGCCAGAGTGTGAGAATTCTCGGAATGGTCTCATGCCAGTACTTGTTGCCAAACGGAATTGAGCGGAGAGAATTGTCGATGACAAGCTTCGTCATCTCGCCAGTCAAATATGCCTGCGACTGCTTGTCCTTTGCAAGTTCTTTCTGAGCGTCCATGAGTTTGCTGTAGTGCTTGCCCAGATAATAGTGACCTTTCTCCCACCGCTGAAATCGCCTGGCGGCGACTTGATATCGATCTGTCATATCTTTCGTTTGACTTTGCCCAGAAGCATCGAGCCACTTAGCAAGAATCAACATCGCCTTGCCGGTCAGTGGGTCTTGTCTGTGACCATTGATCTCGTTTCCTGCCGTGCTCATTGTCACGCTACCGTTTCCCATAGCCGTGTCTGGATCAGTCTCGGGTTCGTTGAACACGCCAGACTCGATAGCTGCCTCCAGGGATTGAATGGCTTGCCGCTGGTGGCCTTCATGCCAAAGTAGTCGTGCCTCCTCGAGCTTGGCGCCGCGGTCGCCGCAGTCGAACGCTTTGAGCACAGCATTATAGGCGCTACTGGTGTTCTTGGATTGGCGCGCAAGCCTCGCGGTTGTCAACCAGAGGGCTCCGGTTTGTGCTTCCTCAAACTCTGCTGGTCGTAGTCTCGCCACCGCGCGACGAATGCCAAGGACATACTGCTTGTCTTGCACATACGAGCCCATCGCGCTGAGCCGTTTCTCGAACGACTTCAAAACTGCTGGTGCTCGATTCGCGTTGGTCGTTGCTAAGGCCTCGAGCTCGTACAGAGCATGTAGCTTGACCAACTCACCGTGACACACCTGCAATGAGTCGGTCCCCGCGATTGACAAGCCTTCAGTGATAGATCTTCTGACCGACATGACTTCGTGAAGGAGCCCATCCCCAGCGTCGGTTGCTCGAAGCAGCGATCGTCCGATGCCGACATTGAAAGAAACATTGTCTGCAGCCGGTTGAAGATCAAGGCGCCTCTGAAGGCCATGCATGTCACCAGTCATCCAACATGCTTCTGCTGCCATGGGAAGGTGCGTGTCGATCACTGCACTATGGTGGGTGTTGTCCACAGTAGAGTCCACAAAGCTATCCGCGTACCTCAGAAGTGGTGCATACTGTCCTGTCTCCTTAAGACAGCGCAGCACATGATACTGCAGCTCAAGGTCTAGAGGATGATCCGATAGGTTGAGCTCATACCACGCTTGAGCTGCAGTCCAGCGTCCCGACTTCGCATGGTTCATTGCTTGTTGCTCTTCACTGATAAACGGTAGCTTGGCCGCAATGCCCTCCAGGCCATCCGGCTCATCGATCTGCGAGTAAATGTCCTGGAGACGGTCGTACAAGCTTTCGTGCTTCTCGGTCAATTTGCCAGATGGAATGAGGGAGCGCTCTCGGCGGATATGCTGTTCCCAGTGGAACAATGCACGAGCATACGATCGACACTCTACTGCTTGATTGGCGAGAACGTCCGCCGGTATGGACGTCAGAAAGTTCCCGACAGTTTCAATCTGCCCCATGTCGCGCAGCTCATCAAACTCACTCGGCGAGTGTCCGGTCTTGTAAGCCGCAGACCTCGTCTCTGCCAACACTTTCCTCTTCTCCCTCAACCACGTGGAGAGGTAGTCCAGGACCGAGAATACACTCTCGCTGCAAAGTCGTATGCACTCCTGCTGCGATGGGATCGAAGATGTTGCTTTCAGTACAGCCAGGAATTCAGCCGTCAGTCCTTTCACCTCCCTGTCGATGCCTCCAATAACAACGTTCAGCACGATGTATGGCAAGACGTATCGTGCAACGGCGATATCAGATCCGTTCACAGCTCTTGCCACAATCGGAAATGCAGCTTTGGCGTTGTCCCCGTTGGCCTTGAATGTGAGATCATAGGTCAATGACCTCAGCCATTGAGGGTGACTTGTCTCTGGCGAGAAGTTTGGGTATGGTCTATTGGGCGGGCTGACGGTGTTGTTGCTCACAACAACGTACTTGGACGTCAAGAACGGGGTCAATGTGGTACGGACGTGCTCTGGCAAATCATACCAGCGCTGGTTGGCATCTTGAACTTGAGTGCCTCGGGGTCGTAGAGCGGAGAGTTCGCCGAAGTTGCAGAACTGCAACAATTCCTGGATGGTAAATGCGAGAAAGCCTTGCGCTCTTGAGTTGTTGACAGACTTGAAGGCCTTGACGAGCACGTCTTCAAACAAGGCCATGATCCAATCGAGAACTTCGTTGGCGCGGTCGAAGTTGGAAAGGACAAGCACCTGCCTCTTCTTTCTGGTCGCCTCCATGCGATTTGGGTCGACTGAGCCAAAGATGCCCAAGGCCTTACCACACATCTCAGATGCTTTGACATCGCTACTGGCGTACTTTACAGTGACATCGAGCAGCGCACGTAAAAGCTCCGACAGTATTGCCGGGGGATGTTCGCTAGCAGCTTCGTCGTGGATGAAGTCTTGTTGAGCCTCGAGGAAGGGTACAAGCTCGGTGAGCGCTTGGAATACCACCGTATCGCTGTCGACTCGAAGTCGTTTGGCAAAAGCTCGGATGTTGCTTTCAACACTTTCTTGGTTCTTGAGACGTTCAAACTCAGCGGCAAACTTCGACAACAACGGTATGCCTTTCAATGATGGCAGCGTCATTATGTTCTCTTGCATTACCTTGTTGTGCGTCTTGACAAGCTGCTCAATAGTGGCGTGAGTCTGTTGTTGGAGCTCCGAAGACAGTGCTGACCAGTGGCGCACGATTATCACAAAGGTTTCATCGACGATGTCCACGATATCCTCGCCAGGAAGCAGAGGTATAAGAGACAGCCAAGCGGCATATGCGGGTCGACAGAGTTCAGGCTGCTCCAGTCCAGACTGGAGGCAAGCACGAATCTGCGGAAGCGCCGTCGATACATTGCCTTTAGTTAGAACGAAAATCTCTGCCATAGCCTTGAGACATCGAATCTTCTCTGAAGAGTCTCGACCTGATCCGCTCTCAAGCACGAGAGAAAACAGTGTCAAAATGCCAAGGATGTACTTGTCGAAGAACGTGCTGACAGCTCGGCTTGACTTCGAATGTGCTTTGCGTTGTCCAGGAGCAGCTTGCTCGATGTTTGCGAAGGTCTGAAAAGCTTGATACGCTCTGGATTTCCTACTGTCGCTTTCTTCGCCACAATGCTTGAGCAGCTCGCTGGCAACGAGTACAGAATCGACTTTGATGAGACCCGCGAGATCAGTATTCTTGAAACCGGGGTCGACATCGGTAAGACACGCGAATGCAGCTTCTTCCGTGTCGGGTCCACACTGCGTAAGCAAGATTGTGAGGATGGCGGCGAGGTTGGTCCTGGGCTGCACGCATATGTCCCGGACTGAGTTACCACCTCGTGCATCCACAAATCTCTGCAATATGTCTTTCCTCTTGGTCAACACGAGCGATGGAAGAGTCTCGCGTTGGGTCATGACCAAGAAGCTGTTGATATCCATGCTGAGTAGATCGCAGAATTGCTGTGCTTTGTGTGGCTTGAGATGCAAGTCCTGGACTATCGAAACCGCGATGGATCGCCAGAAGGGCTGGAACAACTCGATCAAAGTTTGCATCTTAGCTGCAGCGATGCTCTCAAGCTCAGAAAAGGCCAACCCGCATATCAATGAGTTAGCGTGACCCAGATAATCGACCAGTCGTAGAAGGACGAGATTGAGTTCTCGCTCTCCGCATGAGATAGCAACCTGGCCCCAAGCAGATATCAACGTCTCTTGCTCACTTGCGACATCCCGGTCCGAAAGCGTACGCAGATACTCCAGTGCCAGTTGACGATTCTGGTCTCGGATTGATTCGGTCAACTCGTGCTTGAGGAAGCAAGGTAGCAATTGGCCAGCAACCATTCTCAGCTCTCGGAGCGAGCTATGTAATGACGACAGGCAATGCTTGCCGAATGTCGAATGGCCCAGTGAGATGTACCGGGTGTCCGGCTTGGTGCGTTCCAGGCAGGCCTTAACGGCCAGTAAAGACAGAACCCGTGGCCGCTTGGTATCGTGCAGCTCCGGTAGCTCAATAAGGCCGGCAACAGTCTCGGTGGCTGCAGGGGTATTGAACTCAGCCAGATCCGCCAGTAACTGCCACGCCAGGCACTTATCATCCTCATGCAGTGACGCATAGACCGAGGGTGCAACTTCTGGCATCGCAGATGGGTCGGCTTCATCAACGCCCATGAGCAACTTGCTGACTTGAATGACGATGGGCGATTGCCGGTCTTGCTGAGGCTCGACCATAAGCTTGCGTCGCTTCCTCAGACGCGAACACCTATGCGATGTCGCTTCGGGGACGACGCTCAGCTCTTGAAAAGCGGGCAGAAGCTCGCTATCGCTCATGGCGGTGTTCTGGCGAAGCGAATCTATCATAGCCTGCATGGGCTCTGGCGCTTCGGTCATAGGCAATCGGCAATACCATGTAGTGACTGCGATCCTCAAATCTTCATGCAGGTCTTCCCAAGAGGAAGACTTGGCGATTGACAGCAGTGCGGGCCTCAGAATGTCCGAGGAAAGTCGAGCGCTGGATCTCAAGGAGTCCACCAATGCCCTCGCCAAAGTCCTCTGCAAGCCTGGTGAGAGCTTTAACGTGGCTGCATTCTGCAGGAGATGTGCCATGAGCGGACGCCCTTGTGGCAAGAAGAGAAGGTGCTCAAGAAGTCTTCCCCATGAGTCAGTCTTTTCCAATCGAGGTCTAAACCTCATGGCCAGATGCTGAAGTCGACGGCGAGATTCATCTCGCCATGCATTGTTGAGACCAAGAACTTGGACAAGCTCGAGAGCGACTGAGAAAGCTCGTGCCAGGTCGTGGATACTGGTGTTAGTGCCCTGCGGCATTGCGATGCTACCCTCCGAGTTTGGCCATAGTTTGCTTATGCTCCGAGCAGGGGGTAGTTTGAGATTGACGGTTGAACTGCTTGCTGGCAAAGCTTCGAGAATAGACAGAGTTTCTGTAATAAGAGATGAGTAAAAGTCCACTTACCAAGTGATCTGCGCCTTCTCACATACCGTCCACGCAGTCTTGAATCACATCGATGGCAGTGCTCGCCTGCTGCCAAGTATGTATCGAGGTCTTCAAAGACTTGACTGCAGAAGTAAGAAGACCTTTGATGTCACACTTCGGACGTCCACAGAGCGAGATGAGAGCTGCCAGCAAGTCAAGCAGCAGTAGTGGGCCATCTCTACTCAACTGTGTCAGAAGTACGTCTGGCTGCCTCTTCACCGTGATCTCGATGACAGCAATGCTGTTGGCGGCTTGCTCGAGCAGTTCATTTCCGTCTCCGAAAGGGTTCTCCGCCGTTGTAAGTGGCGACAGACATCCTTGAATCAGGACACTGACAAGTTGTGCGTTGACATTGATGTCAGTTTCCTGTGCGGCAGCCTGATTATGTAGGATCTCTTGCAGGAGGTCTTGGAATGAAGGAGCCGGCCCTCGTGGTTGTGTTTGAGGTTGCTGGCTGGCGACCTGTCGAGTCTGATTGTGGACTATCTGGGCAGCCAAAGTCGACGGCGGTGGCACGCTGTCGCCATTTACATGCACCCCATTCCTGCGAGCCATCGTCCAGACTCGTCGCCCATTTCGATCTTGTTGTCTCCAAGTGGATGTCGAGACGACAGTAGACGTGAAGTTCATCGGACGCGTGCGAGAAGTCGCGACCCGCCCCACATCGTCTGAACTCTATTTCACGGCAAGCGCCTTATCATAGGTACTGACACTTTGACAGTTTTCGTCTGCCCTATAGATTCACTCCACCTCTACCTAACATTCAACCAAGAGACATTCCATTCTCATCACGACAATCGCCTCCAAAATGGCCGTCTTTCCCTCCAAGAAGTTCCGAGGCACCTCCCAGTCCTCCACAATCCCCGCACGCTATCGCGCCGCCCTCGCCCGACACCCTTTCGCTCTCTTCGGCCTGCCTTTCATCGCAACAATGCTCCTAGGATCTTTCTTCCTCACGCCAGCGACAGCCCTACGATACGAGCGACACGATCGAAAAGTAAGGCAGCTCACCAAAGAGGAGGAACTGGGGATTGGAAAGGATCGGAGGAAGATTGATCTGCGAGAAGAGTATTATGTGAGTGTTGCTGGCAGACTTGATTTGATACCTGGGCTTGGATTGGATGGGCTTTGACTGACGAAGCATGATTACAGAAACTCGCGGCGAAAGACCTGGATGATTGGGAACAAAAACGGGTCAAGAGGCTGCCTGGAGAGCACGATGGGATATTGTGAGACATTCGGAGACTGGTGGAGAACACTTCATGATGGAAAGGGACTTTAGCGAAGGCGTCAAGGTGTCAAGATATTTTCATTGCATGACAAGTCATCACAAGTTGAGAGTCATCGCGGACTGCTATCAACTTCAACGACAATCGAACGAATGTCCGATCGACAACTACCGCCTTTCCAAACACCACCTAACGCCAAACTCGCACGCTCGAATCCCCACTCACGACTTGTAACGTACCTTCTATTTGCTGTTACCATTGAGCATAGCTGGACTTCCTGGACTTCCTGGCATGAGATGCCGGCTTGCCTTCGGTCGGCCACTCAGCGTGTCAACAATAGTGACAAGAGCCATCCAGAACTCATCCTTTGGACGGCGGTCCTTCCAATCGGTCTCCTCCCGCTCAATCTTCTCCATGGCGCTGAACTTTACTCTGGCACCACGGATTCCAATGACGGACGCGGACATAGGATCCTTGGCGATCTCGTCCTTGGACTTGCCGTACATGTTCTCCAGATACTGAAGAGACTTGACGCCGAAACGTACAGCACGTACACGATCCATCGGGGATGGAATGCCTCCCTGCTGAACGTGACCTGGAACGGCAAATCTGGAGTCGAACTTGCCGCCGCTCTCCTCTTTGATGCAATTTGCGATGAATTCAGTGGTGTAGACACTGCTGGCCTTCTCATTTCGCAAGATAATCTTGCCCGATCGAGTATGACCTTTGTCCTTTGCGAATTGGTCTTTGAGGAATTTGATGTCCTCCACCAGCATGTTAAGATGGATGCCTTCTTCGGGCGTGTATACTGCAAGGGCGCCAATGGAAAGACCAGCAATAGTGGCGATATATCCGGAGGCACCACCCTGCGTCTCAACAACGAAGACTCTTCGACGGGATGCAGATGCAGATTGCTTGATGGCATCGCAGTAATCGATGAGAGCGTTCAGGCAGGTGTCGGAACCGATGGAGAACTCAGTACCGGGCACATTGTTGGAGACTGTCGCCGGCAAGACCACCATGGGTATCTTGAAGGCGTCGTATTGTTCGCGTGCTTTTCGCAGCTCGGAGACGGCTGTGAAGGCCTCGAAACCACCGACAACGAACAGAGAGTCAATCTTGTACTTCTCGAAACAGTACGCAGTGGTCTTGAGATCTTCAGAGGGCAGGCCACGGTTCGTACCAATCTCCGAGCCACCCTTCGATGCCCACTGTTCTGCGTCTAGCCACTTGATGTCCCTAACTGAGCCGAGCGGCTCATCATCGTGGTGACGGCACAGGCCAGGGAAGCCGTTATGCAATGCGACTGGGGTGTGGCCTTTCGTCAGACAGTATGCCACAGCTGCGCGAGTGGCCGCGTTCATGCCGCCAGCCGGCGCACCGACGTGGATGATTCCGACTCGCATGCGCTTCTCCGGTGGGAGAAGCAGGTCTGATTTGTCCGTAGCAGTTGTGATGTTGAAGGCTTGCAAGAACTCTTCGAACTCTGCATCTCTGCCCTTCATTGCTGCAGCAAAGTCCTTCTTTTCGATGTTGGCAGCCACCTCCTTCGTCATTTTGATCGCCTCCATAAGGTCCTTGCGTACTATCTTGTTCTCCACAATACAAATGACGGGCGATGGTGTTTCGGGTGTGGAGTCAAGCACAGCTTTGACGGCCTCTACACCTTGCAGCGTGGCAAGCATGCGGTCGTAGGCGCAGGGTGGGCCACCTCGCTGGACGTGTCCCAGAGTCGTAACTCTCGTATCCAGTCCCACCTTGTTCGTTAGGAGATCTTTGACCATAACTGGCGAGATGGGGTTCAGAAGACGGTCGTGAGCACCCTCGGCCACAATGACGATGGTCTTTCGCTTGCCCAATTCACGGTGCTTGCGAACGATCGAGCACATCTCAGACTCCCAATTCTCGGAAGGAGGGTTCTCAGGGCAGAAGACGAAGTCGGCTCCGCAGCTAACGCCAGCCATGAGTGCGAGCCATCCACAGTGTCTGCCCATGACCTCGACGACGAAAGCACGTTGGTGAGAGAAAGCTGTCGAGTCGATGTAGTCAATCGCTTGGCAGATTCGCTGGAGTGAGCTGTAGCATCCGATTGTAGCGTCGGTGCCGCTGAGGTCGTTATCGATCGATCCAACCAGGCCCACGATGTTCAAATGTCTGTATGGCTTCACTGCCTCTTCTGTTCGCTTGCCACTCGACACGAGCTCGTCCAAAAGACTCGGCCACTCTGCTCTGAACTTGTCCGCACCCGTCAATGAGCCGTCACCACCACAGATGACCAGTGCGTCGATTCCTCGTTCGATCATGTTGTTTGCCGCAGTCAAACGTCCTGGTCTTTCCATAAAGGCTTTACATCGTGCTGTGCCGATGAGTGTGCCACCTTCTGAGATCCATCCTCTTACGTCTTCCCACTGCATTTCCTTGATCATGTCACCGCCATCTACAAGACCCTGGTAGCCTTCGTAGATGGCGTATGAAACACAGCCCGAAGCGAGCGTCTGCCTCACGACAGCTCGTACTGCTGCACTCATTCCAGGCGAGTCACCTCCTGAGGTCATGACCGCGATTCGCTTCTGCCCAGATGGCATGGCCGGCGGGCTGAGAGTTATTTGGGCCATTCTCAAGGGATTTCGGCGAGAAGGCTAGGGATGGGGGTGTAGGTGGTAGATGGTACGCTCGCAGCTCGAGTAGAGTATGAGAGCTGGAATACGAGAAGTGTGTTGCGTATGAGAATCGGTCGATAGGTAAGTTTTTCTCTGCGTGTCGAGAAGGAAGCCCCACGCTGTGAAGTCACTGGTAGCCACTATTTGCTTCAGATCGATAAGCGGTCTTTTCTCGGTTGATCTGTCGGTGACGTTGTCTGATGGAAACGCTCGGCGTCCTCGGCGACGAACTTGTGGTTGTCAGATGTCTGGCAGCTGAAGAGTCGCTCCTAGCATTTCCGACCAAGTCGTGAGAGATTGAGATAAGAATGAAAAAGCAGAACCCAGCGATCACAAGCCTCAAGACTCGGAGAGCCAACTTCTGAAGGTCAGAGCACGAGCCAATCGTCAGCTCTCGGATGCTCCCGAATCCCGACGAATGACGCCTAGCGCGACGGGTGAAGTGAAGGTTGAGGAAATGGGGAGGATGGAAAGGGAAGAGTTGAGCCCCGGCTGCCAACGTTCATAAATACCAACAACGACTTCCACTTGGCGGCGATGTCTTGACTCTTTGCGTGACGGCCAAGATGGTAACAGCGACTCGCCAAGCCTGCCGTCTCATCTCGGACATCTCCAAGAGCAACTCGGATGGGCTGCACAAACCGTCCGTGGAACCAAAACTTCCCATCTCCTCCCGGTCGTTGGCCTACAGTGTGCTCGTAGTCAGCAGGAGGCTTTCAGACCGCGAAACAACCCGGACGATGACCGGGACTTTACATTCAAGAGAGAGATGCAGCATGATCAGCTCTTTGACCATGCAACGACAGGCTGTGAGCGCCCCATTCGACGCGATAACGCTTGAGAGGCTAAGAGAACCTACGATGATACTTACTTTGGATCTGATGAATGGTTCCAAAGCATACATCCTTCAGCAGCTTTGATGATCATCGCACCATTGTTACACAGACTCTCAACAACACCTTCGAGGAGTACCAAGCATTGTCGAAGTGGTCGACATAAGAGGAGGTTATGACGCTAACACAAAGCCATTGTACTCAAAGGCGCATCGAGCACTAGATATGAAGGCCTCTCCCGTTCGAGACTGTCTAAGCAAACCCCTTCATACCAATCAATAACCTACAACATCGATAACAGCTCGGACAACTCAGACGCGAGAACACACAATTGTCTTAGACGCCGGCTTCAGACACCTCGACTTCAGAATGGTAGACACGTTGCACCAGGATGCCACCAAACCCCAACCATACTCCGGTGAAAATGACTGCCAGGCAGTGCTCCTCACTCGGCATGTTACTCGCGATGCACTGCTGGCAGCTTGCCCAGACGCCTACGTCCCCGATCCTCCCAATCCAACCCTATGATCATGTGACGCAGCAAAGACAGGTAGGTGAACTTGCTAAGTACAAATCAACACAAGGCATAGTCTCGTCACTGGCGATTCAGCCTCCAACCCATCAGATCTCTCCACGACTACCCTCCAATCGTCCACAATCTGAGACGGATCTCAGTGAACCCTCCGACCTGCCTGCAAAAGCAGGCTACGATCACAGACTCGTCACCAGTTCGATCAAGACGGACATTATCAGTACTCCTCTCTCGCCATCCTCTACCTCCTCCCATTCATACAGGTCATCGCCATGGGTAGCGGTAACACCAGCTACCACGTTAGTAGAACCCCCTGTCCTGGTTCCGTTCACAGTGCCACCTAGCATCCTGATTCCGCCTTCAACTCCGACCATTTCTATCCAAGACATCTACATCACGGCCGACGGGCAAGCCGTGGTGGGAACTCTGCGTGTTCTGCAGGTAGTCGACCGGCCAGCTCAGCCTATCGTAGAGGCCATTCCTACCATCCCTACTCCTGTGCGCGGTAAGTTCAAACGGCTGTGTAGCTTCATTGTTGAGTCACGGCGTCTGTCAAAAGGTGCGCTGTTCTCAAGAAGAGAGGCTTCGTGGTCGAGCGGGGAACAGGTAGGTGAGATCCCGTGGTCGCTGTCGGGTATAGGTGGGAAGTCTCTCGTTGGGAAGAAAATCTGACTTCAGAATTGGGGACTTTCTTCATACGTACTTTGTCGTACTTTCAGGAGTACTCTCGCGGTACCCTCATATCTCACATTGGAGACCGTAACTAAACGCCTTGCTATGCCTGCCGTGCATGATCATCTCCATGCGTTCATATCATCCATAGCCCCATTGAACGCCGGTCCTTCATGCTCCCCATGCGAATCTGGCTTTCCTGCTTACCCAGCGGGTCCGATCCCTAATAGGTCCTCGCCAAGTTTCGTAGGTACCAGTCCACTAATCTCCTGCCGGTCTTGGACTCAGACACGTGAATAAGGTCACCCTCCATCGCATAGTCCAAATCGTTCGAGTTGACCACATCGCCCTCCAAAAGACCGCCCTCTGAATGCCTGACTTGTCGGCTACGTTGCTTGTTGACCAGGAGCCAGCTGCGAAGGGTGTCGGCGTCGACTTCCAAGAAGCCCGCGAGCTTCGTCAGGTCCATGGTAGTGTAGAGCTTGAGGTAGCTGCGGACGGTCGGCGAGAACATGTTGGTCTTGACTTCATTCATGAAGATAGTAAGGTGGTGCTCGATCGGGTCTGGGTTGAGATGTGGGTTTTCGAAGTCGGGTGGAGTTGGCGAAATGAACTTGGGGCAGGCGGTGCGAAAGAGCTCCTCGAAGATGGGAAGAGCTTCTGGGCCGCCTCGCTGCATGCGCGTGAGCTGCTCGCCGTACTTCTCACGCAGAGCAGTGTGAATGGTGTCGTCCAGACGGGTGGGGTAGAAGGCGACGCAGATAGCTACAAGAGCGTACATCTGGTCGTTCTTCTTGCTGATGCTGTCGTATTGCGCACCCTTCTGGAAGTTCTTGGTGCGAGAGACGTAGATGAGGATGTGGTTGAAGGAGCGAAGGGCATCGGCGTAGCGGTGCATCATCATGTATGAGAAGCCGATGTAATAGTAGGTGGTGAAGTTGGCCGCCATGACTCGAGCGAACATTGCCTTCTTGTTAAGTTCGATGTCGTCGAGGGTTTTGAGGGCCAAGCTGAAGTCTCCCAACAAGCAGTGTACTCGCAACAAACCGATGATGGAGAAGTATCCCAACATCTGGTACAGACTCCTGCCACCATACTCACCTGCGTAAGGTCCTGGATCCTCGCCTCTCTTTCGCGCGGCTAGTTGCTCGCTGATTTGCGATCTCTGGATAAGCGAGTAAAGAACGTTCAGCACTGAGTAGCAGCCCCAGGTGTTTGGGTTCTCGCGGAGGACAGTGACCTCCTCTTCGCTGATGTTGGAGTTGGGTGGCTGGAGCGCTGCCTTTTGGCGGAACGCGCAGAAGGAATTAAACTGGTAGATGAATTCGTCGATCACATCCCACGCCCAGTAGTACTACCCTTCAGGTCAGTATTTGCCCCATCGTCCATGTCACTTCTATCCTTACCGAAGGCACCTCAATATCCACGGGCCCGTCACTGTTCAGGATGAAGTGGAAGAGGTTACAGTAGCTGTCGTAACTCTGGATCTTGTTCTCAATCGATGCGCCATACTCCAAGGGTGTCGCTGCCGCCTGCAACTGAGATTGCAAATCTTGTGTGCCAGCTCCTAGCGATTGTGTTCGGTCGAGGCCATAGTCGTCCATGCCATCCTCGTTGTAGCCCACCTGCTCGCGGTAGTCATTTGCAAGCGCCTCCTCTTCCACGTCCGAGTCGTCGTCGATGGGCCGCTCAGGCTGGCCCTGCTGGAGTCCCGGGGCCTGTCGCACACTCATGTTTGCGGTGCGGCGGAAGAAGTGGTGTATGTGACGGTGGTGTTGTCGCTGGTAGGGTCAAATTGCGGCGCCCACCAAAAAACCGCGAAACTCTTGGCGCTGGCTTGAAGATGAAGGTGGGGCGAGCACGAGACGTCGGCCTTTCCTTGAGTACCTTTTGGACAACGCTCCGTTCAACACAGTTACTAACATTATCACCCTCTGTACCGACTATAGCCGCGAAAAGAAGAGCTGACAGACCTTGCGTCCCCTGGTCTCCCATTTCCTCACTCTCATCCCAGATTCTCCACTCACTCCAATCTGAAGGAAGGGCGATCATAGGAAGAAATCATCATGGCGCCAGTATATCGTGTCGCCGTCATTCAAATGTGGCCAAAGGTTGTCCAAGATCAATAGCACATTTAGGTCCAGAATCATTGACTAAAAATTACATCAAGCCTATGGCCCTGGAAAGAAACTACGAATCCGCAGCATCATTCATTCGAGCGGCAGCAAAGCAAGGCGCACAACTCGCAGTTCTACCCGAGTATCATCTTCTGAACTGGGTTCCTCATGACCCGAAGTTCAAAGACGCCTGTGCACACTGGAAGACATATCTTGACAAATACCTGGCCCTGGCAAAAGAATGCAGCATCAATATCGTCCCCGGCACCATTGTCGAACTCCACGACGCAGGCACAAAAGACGAGAGACTGCTCAATGTTGCCTACTTCATCACTGATCAGGGCGAGATTGCGGGCAAGTACGTCAAGAAGAATCTTTGGGGAGACATTGAACGACTGCATCTTACCTCCAGCTCTGATGATCCTCATCCTGTATTCGACACCCCACTGGGCAAGGTTGGCATGCTCATCTGCTGGGACCTTGCATTCCCCGAAGCTTTCAGAGAAATGATATCTCAAGGCGCAAAGATGATCATCATACCGACTTTCTGGACTTTGAAGGACTGTTCCAAGGCCGGCCTAGCCATTAACCCTGTCTCGGAAGGCCTGTTTCTGGACAGTATGCTGACAGCAAGGTGCTTTGAGAATACTTGCGGTATGTCAAGCCTGATTGCCATTGTTCTCGTACTGATTGACATACCCAGCCATCGTCTTTGCAAATGCAGGCGGTCCACCCGGCAAAGGGTACGCTGGACTGTCACAAGTCTGCGTACCGTACGCAGGTGCCTTGACCCGACTCGGTAGCCATGCAGAAGGCATGGCGGTGGTTGATGTAGACATGCAAATCGTAGAAGACGCCGAAGAGAACTATCAAGTTCGAGCAGATCTCGCGAGGAGCGATTGGCATTATGAGTACAGACACAGCAGGCAAGATCCTAAGCTCTGATCAATGCAATTACCATATCTGTAGAAACTATCATTCGTCCGTCGACAGCTCTCAGCACCGGCTGAAGCTGCATTCACGTACTAGCAGTTCCCCATAGCACTCGTCACGAAACACTATACATAGATGGCCTACATTCCAGCCCACAGCACCCTACAAAGGTGGCACACCACTCACAACCTTCCTCTCAACCCACCTCACCGCCCGACCAAACTTACACTTCAACCTCGCACTTCTGCTGTACGGCACAAGCCAATGCTCGCCACGAGGGAGATCTACTGTCCACGAAACGATCTCGCGGCGACGACGACCGTTGGGTACAGGATGCATGCGTAGGGGATGATGAAGGCCTGGAATGGCGGAACCTGGTGAGTTGGGGCGGAGAGCTGGGGTGGGCTGGGAGACGGACATGCCGTGCGTTTGACGTGGATGGGTGGGCATGTCTGGGGTGTTTGGGTGGAAAGGGGTTGAGTGTCGTGGCGGGAATGAGGGTTCGAAGTGGTAGGATGGACGTCTAGGAAGCACCAGTGCTTTCAAAGAAGGACCTGCCTAAACCTTTGCGTAGCTGACGTTGCAGCTCAGGGGTATCGGGACCAGCTCGAGGACCGCGTGTTGTCAATGCTGACAGTTGGTAGTTGCTTGGTGCTTGGAGTCCTTTGCGTTGTTGCAAGTGTTTGGCTTTGGAGAATCTGAGTGAGACCTGTCTCGGGGCGAGGTGGCCATATATACCACCACGGACCTTGAACTACAACTTCAACGCGTTTCAGATCTTGAAACGCACAAAGAGCAGAGAACAATGGTATTCGGTCAATCGTACCCATGATTGGAGGGCATGATTGGAACAGGGGGTGTAGTATGCCTTTGTGTAACGTGAATCCGCGAGAGTTCTCCAGTCTGGACAAGGCCCTTTCTGCTCTAGAATCGAGCATCCATGTCGTCCAGATCTTGCATCTCTTCCTCGTCGCTCTCTTCTCCTTGCCTGTTCTCCACTTCATCTTCCCCATCGTCGCCATCGTCACTACTCTCATCCTGCACAACTCCCGCTACCCGATTGCCATCTGTCAGTCGTGCTCTACTCAAACCCATCGCTAGATCTCTAGCATCTTCTGGCGTAATGCCCAGCTGCCTCGCCTGCTCTGGTGTAAGTTCCACAATTTGTGGTGCGAACTCTCCCGTCTCGTCATCTTCATCGTAAGCCGTGCTTTCCATCTGAACCTGCTCGCCATCCTCTAGCTCTAGCACCCCCGAGCGAGTGAAAGTGCCACCAAACTGCCAACCATATTCTTGTCGTAGGTAGTCCTCCAGATCATCCAGTTCGTCCACGACATCGGCCACGCCAGTACCGTTCATGCCTTCTAGGCCTTTGCGAAAGCGTACGAGGAGGCTCTTCAAGAGCGAGCCTCCTTCATCCGCGAGATCAATTAACCCTCCTTCAGCATCTTTGCAGTGCTGTAGCTGTAGTCGGAGTGCGGCGATGGCTTTTATGAAGAAGTTTGAGTTTTCTGAGACTGCAGCTTTGCATGTGAAGATTAGCGTGAGAATGCGCTTCCACTGCTCCAGGCAGGAGAAGTTGTTGATGGTGAGAATCATGAGAAAGCAGAATTGCAGTTCCCCAAGCAGTTCATCGATATCTCCATCAGCACAGTGATCTCGAACAAGGGACTCGAGCGCCCACGAACGATCTTGAGCTGCCTCGGTGCGCTCTCTCCCAGTCGCACCCTCTCTCCATGTCTGCTTGAGCTCGATAGGTAGTAGACGAAGCTCCTTGTCGGCTTGGAGTTCGTCTTTGTCGTTCTCGTTCAGCCCTGGAATATCCTCCAGATCCCGTCTCGCAGAGCTTGCAGATGTCAGGTGCCAGTGACTCGGTTCTCCTCCCGTGATCCTCGAAAGAAGCGCCTCGCCAATGGCAGAAGTCAGACTTGGCCAGTCGTTGATTTCCTCTTCTTCGTCCTCATCCGCCTCTGGCAATGTACTCTTCGAGGTAGTCTGCCGATACGGCGTCAGGCCCTCCCGCCAGATACTGCCCAGGTTTGCTCGCCACCGTAGTCGCTCGGCTTGATCTGTCTCTGCTTCCAAGGTCTCTGCTGACACGTTCCATTTCGCAATAAATAGTGGCGTTCCGTCGGATGCGCTTTTGCTCGGGATACGGAACCAGAGTCCATGTCGCTCAGAGAAAGTGGTGCTGGTTCCGGCGAAGGCGAAGTGGAAGCCGGTGGGTAAGTCTTTGACGCCTCTGAACCGTGGCGTGACTGTGAAAGAGAGAAGGTCAATGCCGGCCAGCGCGGCTGCGGGGAGTTGGAGAAGTAATAGCGCGGGCGTATTGGCTGCTTCCATGTTCGATTTGAGAGTTCGCTTTTGTTGCTGAGGTTTTTGTTTGATGAGACGGGACGGAGCAAGAATTTTCGACCTCACCTCGAGTTCTTGAGTATGAAGGGCACTACGCAAGCCCTTCAACAGATATCTGCACAGCACTTGGCAACAACTTGACTGGCCTCAGGCTCGTCCGAAGGCGATACTACCTTGTTTCTGATACTGAACACAAACACAGATGTGTTCAATGGTGGATGTATCCAATCCCTCACAGTCTTAAATGTGCCTTGGCTGTTCACGCGTCGCGGTTTTCATTCGGACTTTCGCTTTCGCTGTTTACTCTCAATAAGACAGAGACCGTGCCTGTAAGGTAGCTTCTGCAAGGGGTTCCGATGTTTTTACTGCAAATGGTGTGCCCGGATGTGAACGAAAAATGGAAGCCTCTGCGATGATGTCACAAAGGGCGACACGCGCTGCTTCTGCGCGTTCTCATCACCCTCCTTCTGTCAACACCACACAACCAACACCCCACGCACTCCACTGGCTACGTTTTCTGTCAGTCGTCGTGCGAATACGGTACTCAGTCCACACCGAAGAGTCCAGATCTGTACAGCAGCCCGTCATGACGTGCCGGTGTACGAGGCTGGAAACCTCTCCGGATCAACAGTTGCGTCACAGTCGAAACCAACATCAAAGTAACCTGGAACGTATCAGCAGCTTCTCACTAAGATACCGTTAATAGCATAAGTTGAGCAGACAGCCGTTTCTGCTAATACGGCACGGCAGTCTTCGCACTACACCAATTCAAGTCCTCGCAGCGATAGATCTACGTCGAAGCACACCTCATGCATTTTGACTCGGCTTTGCCTTGACGCGTTTGTATGGTTCGCACGGTAAGCCTAAATAGGACTCCGTCGAGGACAATCTCGCATCGCACACTTGTCCAAATACAGGATCAGGCTGTGCTATCACTGCTCGAGTCCAAGCGGTGCGAGCAGTGGCTGAGCGTCACTATGCCACAAACAATGCTGCAAGTCTTGTTGATGGCAAGAGGAGCATACGCTCTGTCTACTGAACATATGTATATATACAGGACGAGTTCTGATGGACAAACCGCTCTACAACATCATACACACTTCATTGCCCAGGCCATAACCACAAAACTGAATCTACGCATCACGAAACTTCAACATCTACCGAAATCGAGCCAACGAGATGCTTCAAACCCTGCTGTATACCCTTCTCTCATTATACACGTTGTCTTCGGATGCGTGTCCAACACATGTTCGTCGCTCCGCCAACGGCACCGTCGCTCCACAAACATTCGAAGTCCAGACACGAATCAAGCCATCTGCACCGACGGGAACCGTTGCACTCACGAATGTGCGTGTCTGGGATGGTTACAAAGTTAATGATCCAAGCACCATTTTCATTTGCGGCGAGACGATCCGCGAACATGCCGAGACGGTAGATCAAATCATCGATGGAAAATATGGTATCCTCCTACCAGGATTGATCGACTCACATGCCCACCCGGGCTCCACGCAGGACCTGGAGACACTCAGCAGTTACGGGGTTACAACCGTCTTGAATCAGAACTGCCAGGACTACGAATACTGTTCCTCCATGCGTGGCCAAACGGGGCTTACGTCCTTCTTCACGGCTGGTCTTTCCGCCAAAGGCCCTGGCAGTAGTCACGCCAACAATTCCGACTCCCCATTGAGTGAACTCATCTGGGAACCATCTCAAGCGCCAGCCTTTGTATCGAACGTTTTTGGAAACGGTTCCGACTGGTTGAAGATCGTGTCTGAGCAGAATGGTCCTGATCAAGACACCCAGAATGCTCTGGTTCTATACGCGCATTCTCTTGGAAGAAAAGTGTGCACTCATGCTGCAGATCTGGCGTCCTATGTGATGGCCATCGTCTCCAAAAGTGACGGCCCTCAGCATATCCCTCTGGACGGTCTCCTGAACGACACGATGCTCGATTTGATGTACTCTCAAAAGCAGTACGCCACACCGACCATGAACGTCTTCTACGACGAGCTGCAAATCCCAGGGGCTAGTGCTGCTCTCGGTCATCCGGGCATCACGTTCGAGCAAGGATGGTCCTACGTCACGAAGAACGTCGCCGCAGTACACGCAAAGGGCATCGCAATCCTTGCTGGCACCGACTCGACCACACCATATGCCGGCCAGTCCGTCCCATTCGGAAGCTCATTGCACTATGAGCTCTGGCATCTCTCACAAGCCGGCCTCCCAACCACAGACATACTGCGTGCAGCCACGGTACTACCCACATTGGCGTACAACATGCCAGATCGTGGTGCCATTGCGCCTGGCAGGCGTGCTGACCTGTTGCTGCTTCAACCGGACGCGGACCCGATCAAAGCCATCAATGATACAATGAAGATATCTCGCGTCTGGATTGGGGGTTTGGAATATGCTAATGTTACCACCTATACTTCAAGCAACTCTACTTCGAGCAATTCTACGTTGACCAGATGAAAAGTGAACGGTCTGGGGACTTTATGAACACCACATACAGATAGACATGTACTTTAGTGTATTTTTGTATAGTAGTTTTTGCATCGGCGCTCGCAGTGTCGTTAACTATCCAGTGACGAATGGAACACAACATGCACATGAGCACCTGCCAGATAAGATCGACACCGAACTCACGACATGCACTATAGACATGTCTCGAGATGTTCGAAGAGCAGAAAGAGTACTATTGAGCCGTTGGCAGGGTTTTGCACAGCGGGTCACGCCTGGGAACCATCATTTTACTCGCGAGAACGCCCATCTCACTGCAGTCGTCGTCCCTGTGGTCGTTCACACCTCACATCTTGTCGCCAGGCCTCAGCCTGATGGACGTTCAATGCAAAACATGGGAGATTAGGTTCGCTTTTCCCTTACCACCCACGCTCCGGTATATGGTAGGTCGTATTCAATCGTTTTGTGTTGCCTTGCTCAAGTGGCCTACAGACCGAGACTCAACATAGTAGCCCTCCGGCGGTCCTGACATAAGTAAAGCCATTACAAGCGGTAGCGCTTTACCGAAGGGTCAAAAAACGAGCTACTACCATCACTAACATCGACCGCATTGATCTGAGCTATCGGTTGGATCTCATATCGTCGTCTTCGAATGCAAAACTTGGGAAGACCCAAAGACATTCAAGGAATCTCCAAAAGTGGCCAAAAAATTTAGTGTTGATGATTGTGGACTGAAGATTTATTAGACATTGCTTGCAATGGTTGAGAAACTGCTGTACTCACCACTGTGGGAATTGAACCCACGACCTAAGAGTCGTTAATATCTCTGAGGAGAGATATGTTGTGGTGAAACCAACCTTTCACAAGTACGCAGATGAAGGTGCGAAGCGACTGAAACATGTATTAGACAAAGCCCAAGTCGGATTGGCATACGGTATACTCACAAATCATACCCCTAGACCAAGTCTAGTGAGATCGTTAGCAGCTGATCTTGACAGCTGAATGGATCGTGAGAACTTACGCCCTGATTGGTTGAAGAAAATCGTGGCGTAGGAATTATGGAAGCTCAACGGAGCTCCTTCAGATCTCCGTTCGGAGCAATCCATTTCGTAGCTTCGTCCGTCGTTTGTCCCGACAACACCGTTTTCATCAGTCGACATGTCAAAGAGCCAGAACAGAAGCCGTGAGGATGAAGTCGAGCCAGCGGCACCGACCTCACCGCTTTCTACCTCATACTCCCATCGCATAGCGAACGACGTGCTGCAAGTCCAGAGTGCCCGAAAGAAGAGATGTCGTGCCGTAATGAGCCTTTGCTATGCCGATGCATAAAAAAGCGGTGAAAAGACAAGGCATAGAGCAAAAGCCCGCCCCGGGTCGACAGAAACTGAGCCGCCGTATAGTAGACAGAACTGCGTGACGAGAAGGTGGATGGCACAACGTAGCCCCTGACCCTTCTTCTTGTCGGGCGTGCTGATTGGCAAGATTAGGTTCAGAAGGCAGCGAAGAAGAGATCTTACACGATGGTACAGCAAACAAACAGAATAGCAACACGAATATGACACGTTTGATCACACATGGTCCCACTACGGGTAACTGCATCAATCGTGCAGCTGAGCAGGACAACAGAAACATCGACATGAGAAGCACTGACAGAGTGTAGGTCAAGAGGACTCCTTCAGCGTGCTATACTACCAACGCTTACAAGTGACCACACTATGAATCGGCCTTGCCAACCCGTTATTCATCCTGAATCTTGACAATAACCTTACGACCATCACCCTTGTGCTTCCAAGCCTTGACAACGTCCTCGAAACCACCAGTCCCAATCTCCTCGTACTCTTGAGTCTTGACCTTGCCACTGGCAAGCAGGCCCTGGATGACTGGGTTGTACTTAGGGATCGCCTCATTGATCGGCTTGGCAACCCCGGTGTCCTGGCCAAGAAGCCCCAAATGAATGTCGTAGGTCTTGCCGCCCTCGAAATCGGGAATCTCGCTCCAGTCGTTGGTCGTAGCGAAGAGCTTCGTACTCGTGGACGAATTCTTGAAGACCTCTTTGGCGACAATAGGGTCGTCGGCCGAGGTGGCATCGAATATCAATCCGATGTTCCCACCTGTTGCTTCCTGGATGCTACTAAGCTGGTCTTCGGTCGAGGCGCCATAGTCGAACACGGCGTTGGCCCCAAGACCTTTGACCTTTGCGAACTTCCTGGGCGAGCACGAGGCAATGACTTTGTATCCAGCCGCACGAGCCAGTTGCACGCCAGCACTGCCAACACTGCCAGAGCCGCCAAAGATCAACACCCATTCGCAGCGATCACCTGGTGTAGCAGCCTCGGGGTCCGGAACTTCGAGCTTCAATCCCTTGAACAGCCCCAAGGCAGCGGTCTGAAGAGCAGAGCCGCAAGTTGATGCTTCCGCAAATGTGACGTTGGAAGGCTTGCGCATCGCAGAGAATGCATCCATCAGGAAGTACTCTTTGCCCGTGGCATATCGGATGTCTGCCGGACGAGTACAACCGAAGACGTGGTCCCCAGCCTTGAAGCCGTGCTTCTTGGTCGCACTCTCTCCAGCGTCGACGACAATGCCCGCAGCATCGCAACCGAGACCGACCGGCCAGGATTGCACGAGAAGTCCCATCATTGGGATCATCGTGTCCACGGGGTTCATGGCCGTATATATGGACTTGACCAAGATTTGATCTGGCCCTGGCTTTGGAACATCGATATCTGCTACTTTGGGCTCGGCGCCCTGCTTCTCGAAGATGATTGCCTTCATGATTGCAGTGAGTCTTGATCGATGGTGCTTAGAAGGACGCAAGTGTTGACTGATGGCAGAATTTGCAGACTTCGCATTGAAGAGTTGATTGATTGTCGTTGTTTGAGAAAGTGAACATCGAGGCTGGTCTGCTGATATATATTTTGCTGTATGTGGGACTTCGATGACTTATTCATATGCCACCATGCTCTTGTGTCCATTCAGCGTACGATGCAGCCATATCAGCAGCCAGATAGACTGTCGGGACTCGTGCTTCCAGGCCACAATACAAGGTCTGCTTGCAAAGCAGCCACCTTGAAGCTACTGCATCTCGATGGTGCTTGGCTTCTCTGTCTGCCTGGATCCTATGCAGGGGTCGAGTCCAAGACTGCGGGTGCCATGGCATTGCCAGAAATTCGAAGAATAGTGCCGCAGCGTAAAGGGAAAGCACGCCTACCAAGCTCCAGCACGCCCGACGATCTTGATTGTACGAATGGCAAGAACCACAATCAATCGCAACCGCATCCGCGACAACAACAACGCCAGCCTCTTTAGCAAGTACTGAAAGATGCCAAGGTGTCACAGCAGATACCCATGAGAAACGCAATGCAGGCCACGCTGACTCAACGATGAATCAGTACGGCTGAGTTACACGAAGTCGCGTTCGCAACCACCGTCGACTGTCGCACAACATCAGCTACTTCGCTTCGCAGTCGGAGCATGAATTCGTCGTTATGGCGATAAATGATGTTGCTATCGGGCGATATAGTGCCTCAGGCACCAACATGAACATTCACCTACCGGATCATCGTTCAGCCGAGACAGTCTTTCGCACGTGTATCGAGGTAGCTTGACCGATTTAGGTCATTGCCAATCTCATGTTACTCGTAGAAATATACGCTGATTGGGGATGTCGACGATTTGGAATCAGCCCTCGATGGGACCAGGTGGTGGGCGAAGTCAACTCCATCTTGCCACCATGATCAATGTCATGGACCCGAAATGCCCAGTGTAAGCCGCTATTTCAAATACTTCAACAACTGCATTCCTTTTGCCCGAGATCGAAAGACGTGATCCGCGAACAACAACAAAAACCAGACGTCATCAAGTTCTAGACCCACCGGAGCTACATCATTGGTCTGCAAGAGCTATTATCGATAAGCTTCTGTGTGACCCCGAGGGGTACTTGTACCTTTCTTCAAACCCTCGACTTCGGCACTCGACCTCACGTCACACAACTTCGACAAAAAGCGAAGCAGAAACTCGAAACCTCGACCGAACTACACACATCCACACCAATCGCAAACATGTCGTACGCGAACACCATACATGCTGCTCGTTCAACATCATACTGACCCCGCCACAGTGGACTCGTCGACAAGATCAAGGGCAAGGCCGGCAAGACCCTCTCCAAGGGCGACAAGCTGCCCACCAGCGGCGCCCTGAAGGAAGACAACCCAGAGCAGGGCACCGTCAACCTCCACAGCTTGCCCGGCAAGAGTGAGCTCAACACCCCTTCCTCTCTCCACCTACTACAGGGCTAACACGAGCAGACATCATTGTCGGTGTTCCAGGCGCCTTCACGCCACCATGCTCCTCGCAAGTCCCTGGCTACGTTGAGCACGCCGATGCCTTCGCCGCCAAGGGCGTCCAAGGCATCTACATCGTGGCTGTCAACGACGCTTTCACCACGCAGGCCTGGAAGGAGAAGTTGGGCGCGAAGCACTCGATCGTGCACTTCTTGGCTGACGACACTGGTGCTGTAAGTGGACACCTCGAATATCTGTGAGCACAAAGGCTCTTGTACTGACACATGATATCCAGTTCTCCAAAGCCGCCGGCCTCGACTTCGACGCCTCAGGACTCCTCGGCAACCACCGCTCGCAGCGCTACGCCGCCATCATCGACAACGGCGTGGTCAAGGACATCTTCGTGGAGGACCAGGCTCCTAGCGTGACCGTCACTGCGGCCGACAAGGTGCTCGCTCACGTATAGACGTGCAGATGAGGCATTGAAGCATGGAAGAGTCTGAGAGTTAGATACCACCTTTGTACAGTTGTACAAGATACGACATGACGAAGTTGTCATGCTGCTGAACCTCGATTTTCCAAACTCTCAGCCGAACGACGAGATCCTACTGATCCTCCTGTCTGGTGGTCCAGCTTTGCCGTAGATTCGCTTCAACCGATCTTCTGCTATCGAAGCAGTTGGCGAGGAAGCTAAACATCACATCAGCACATTGAACAAACGTAATCATGTGATGAGAGAACTCGAGTCTCAACTCACCCTGTGGCCTCTGCCTCTCCTTCACGGTCGAAGCCGTCTCCTGTTCCGACTTCTGCTCCTCGTCCCCACCCGACGGCAACTCCGTAATCGAGTGCACAATCATATGCCTCCTCAGATCCTTTGGAAACAAGAATCCCTTCCCACACTTCTCACAAACATGTGGCCGTTCCGCTGTATGGTTCTTCTCATGCTTCCTGCGATCCCCGTCACGGTCGAAGACCCTATCGCAGCCGACGAAGGAGCATGCAAAGCCACCAGAGATCTTGGGCACACGTTTGCGCTTCTTGGAGATGCTGGTCTGGGAGCTATAGTCTGAGGCGATGAGACTGCGGGTTGACCCTCCCGAAACGTAGCCTGGATCCCTCGAGTACGACGACTCGTTCGAGGTCTTGCGAGAAGAATGGCTTCGTCGCGTTGGCATAGAAAGACCAGGTGAGGCCACGCTGTAGTCGTCGGCCTCAGACTCGGTGGATGAGTATAGTGCATTGTTCTCGTCCCTCGATCGTATACCCGAGAACATTCGTCCCTCGCGAAACTTCAACTTCTCTCTCCTGACCAGGTCAGGCAGTGCGTCGAAGGCTTCGATGGTAGAGTTATTCAACTCAAATCCCGGAGGGAAGTGAACATAATCGCACTCGATCTCTGCATCAGAACTGTTCCAATTCGGCTTGGTTCCGTCGAGTGCAAGCAGGACCAAGGCCGCATCATCAGCGTTATCGAACATGGCGTACCCAGTGGCGACGGGTTGCACCACGCCCGTCTTCATCGGGTTGAATCGATCGATGGCAATCTTTGTTGGGAGAGGTAGACCCGCCTCCTTCAAGCATTGTCGGACCTTGGCGGCGCTCAGTCGTGGCGAGAGCAGGTCAAACAGCACAATTCGAGGATCCACCAGGCCAGGAGACCAATTGTTCTTGGATGGGTTCCAGCGTTTGCTCAGTCCGAATGGCAAGTACGAGGGAGCCTTTGTCAGCTCGCATTTGCATATCAGAACCCTCTTCTCCCGTCCACTCCCGATGCTCAGATGGCTCAAACCCCAGAGGTTCGCCATCGAGTGCACTTTGCGCCTTTGGCGTGTCTGTAACGGCGAGGTAATAAGCGCGACCCTCTCTCGACAGCGTCGGAAGTCCGCTAGTCGTTCGCGTAAGTATGATACCCAGTCTTCGGTGTTGTCGGCGGCGGTCCAGGAGTGATGGCTGTCGCTGTCTTCGAAGACAGTCTGCGGCCCGCTGTAGGTCATGTCGGCCAGTAGCCTTCCTCGTCGTCTCTTCGTTGCTCGTCGACTGTTTGGGCCTGGCGTAGATGGTCTGGGGTAGCATTGTTCGACTGACTCGAAGGAAGCATCGCGAGAGATGCTAAATTGGTCCATGTTGCCTTCCTGGCTGTTGGTCATGTCATAAGAGCCCAAGCGTCGAGCCAGAGACTGCATATTGAAGGACCCAGGCGTCGGTGGACTCGTTCCATATACAGCATACGGATTCGTTGCGGTAGTCTCCCACGTTGGATAAGAGTTCAGCTCTTGGGCCGACTGCTGCACGAAGCCATTCCACTCCTGCTCTGTCCACAAAGGGGTCAACATCTGCTCGTTGCTATTCTGCACAAGCTGCGGTTGGCTGGTGCCATGGTTGAGAGTAGAGACATTTCTTGGCGGCACAGCTATCGCTTCACTTCGCGGGATGATGAGATCAGCAGGATTGACAGTCTCCAAAGGGTCGTACAAAGTGTTGGCCGCCATTGGTTACAGCAGCGAACCCCGTCAAAAGGTCAGTTTCATGAGACCTGTGAAGAGCCAGGCATTTGCAACGACGACCGTGTGTATTAGAGGTTGACACGCCGGCCAGTACAGTCACTATTGGCGGACCGCCGCCAATAGTGATCTGACCGGGCCGCAGCAGTGGAAAAGCTCACGAGGCGCAGCTTGCAGCTCAGCTTCGCCTGCCTTACCAATCAGCCTTCAATATTGTGTGGATGCTGGGAGCTCGTTTGCCAGACTAGACATCGGTGTGCAGTATGTTCAGTCTGGAACAATGTTTTGATAATATACATACATGGTATGCAAGCCTAGCATCCTTCATGCCTGTCTACCTCACCACGTTGAGCTTTGCTCCAACATAGTTGGACCCGAAAACTGGCAGATTACGAAGCTTGAGTTCATCTTCAATGAGCTTCCATCTTCCGACCTCTTTATCCTTGTGTACTGGTGTGCGGCGCGTCGCGTGCACTTGAACGTTGCTCATGGCCTTGAGTTGTTCTAACCTCGGATCTTGCGTCAACTTCTTCGGCTTCTCCTTGATCCTCAAGGCGTTGTAAAGGTCTGTGAGCGTTCGGACGTTGGATACGGCGGGATCTGGGATTCGTTTGCCCGTGAGCTGCATTGCTCGTTTCATGATCTTGAATCAGTTAGTTCGGGAAGTAGTTGCAAGTGCTTGTAGCATCTTACCGCAAGCTTCGTGGCTTGGTCCTCGAGTCCGAAGGCCATCCACCGTGTGCTCTCTGAAACTTCTGCGGTCGACGTTGTCGCGCTGCGAAGTTCGTCGCGGAGACTCTCTTCGCTGAGCTGAGAGCCCGTACCCTCGATGGCAGACAGAATCGCCTCTTGGCTTGCGTCGCCCTCATAGTTCAATGTGGGCCGGCCATCTCTGACTTCAATTGTGACTTTGGCGATGCGTGAGGAATCGCCATCCTTTCGAGCGTTGCATACCTCCAAAACATCACGTCCTGCACTCCTCAGCGCCAAAACTTCCACTGTGATGTGATGCAGCAGTCTGTACCACTGACTGTTCGTCAACTGGCTCTGCTTGGGCGTAAGAAACCTGCATCTTGCATTAGCAAACATCTCCCGAACTACATAACCTCTTTTCACTCACCCCTGATACTGCTCCCCCATATCCGCCCTCTGCCTCACCCACGCCTCGCTACCAATACTCTCCAACCCGTCCCAAGTCTGCGACATGACATAATCTTTATGCGTGTACGTATCCACCGCCTCCGCAATCACATACTCCTTGCCCCCAGCGCCGACTTTATGCTCTAACTCGCCTCTTTCCCGCTGCGATGCCTTTTCGAGCCTTGTCTTTCGCTTCTCCGCTCGAGATGCCTCATCTTTCTTACTCTTCTCTGAGCCGAAGACGGACTCTTGCATTCGCTTCCACCAGGGTTCACCAGCTAGGGATTTAGGGGAGGTATGGAATTGTCGTGAGGCTTGGGCGCGACATGCTCGGCAGACGTATTGGTGTTGGGAGGATTCGTTGACCAGACGCAATGCCTGGTTGGCAACTCGTACGTTGCGCATGCCGATGACGATGCGTTGGGTGTGTCTATGGATGGTTGTCCAGGTTCAATGGTGCATGTTATTTCTCGGTGGTGAAGCCAAACTCCGCAGACGGGTCACGTGTTCAACTCAGACATTGAGGTTTCTAGGTACGCGAGAGTATATATATACGTACATCTACATCAGTCATGGTCATCGTAACATCGTAATTTTGCTCAGATTCCTCATGAGCCACCGCCATCGCCGCCACCGCCGTCTCCGCCGCCTCCATCACCACTGGCAAAGTCGCCAATGGCAGACGCCAGGTCGACTATATCGCCCTTTCTCTTCTGTCTTCGCGCCGCCTCTGCCATAGCCACTGCCGAAAGTAGCACCTCATCGTATGAAGCCTCACTCAGCCGTCCACTCTCAAAAGTAAGAAGATCGCCTTTCATCTTGGCAAGGGTTTGTCCGCCCTTCTTCGAGTCTTCCAGCTTGGCGCCTCCTGTGATCTTGTCCTTTTTCCAGTACCACTTTTCATCCACATTTGTCCTTGTCGTTGAGGAGAAGCCCCAACGATTGTGGATCAATCCCGAGTGCGATATTGACGTACTTCGTCCATTGATCGTGAGGTCGATGCTGTTGGACGTCAACGAGTGAAAACGAACGCTACCCATTGGTACGCCATTGATCCTCGCAACGTTGACAAGCGGTTTGCTAGACATGAAGTTTGGGACACGAGCAGCCTCGCGCGTGATCAAAAAGAGGGCCAGACCGGTTTGCGGGTTCCATACTTCCTCTTTACCAATTCGAACTGGCGGAATTGGCGATGAATCTGAAAAGGCCTCACTTTGTGTCTGAGTCAAAGCCTGAGGATTCGAGTGTGGCGGGAGAGGGTCTGGTTCGATGATCGTGCTAGCTCGATGTCGTGACGGAAGAGCTGGCACCTGCTCGGCTGCAGGCTCTATCGGAGTCTTCGGTGGTCTAGGAGGTGGAGGTGGAGGGAGTTCTTCCTCAAGCGATGGTCTTTGGCTGTAGTAGTACGCAGGATGTGATAATTGCTGGTGACAAGGTTGCTGCGGCGTCCGAGGTGGCGGTGGTGGTATGTACTGATGTTGAGGAAACGGCTGCGAGTAAGTCTGAGCAAAGTGTTCAGGCATTGGCATGAGCGTCGCTGCCACTGGATACGATTCCATGGTTTGCTGTTTCGACGCCTGTCTAGAGAGCTGTGCTAGGGAGATGGCCATCTTGTTCTTTTCATATCATTGCAGGCGACGAAGGCACTATTCAATGGTGCGTGTCGCCAGTCCGCCAGTATGGAACAGAAATGGCTGCCTTGTGTTTGTGACAAGGCCAGAGCGCCGTTGCAATAGCGAGCAATCCAACAGCGAGATGTTGTTACCCTTATTAGTGTAGATGATGACATGGCGTGTTACCCAGCATGAGGCTGATCACCACCATCCGGCCCCAGCAGGGAGCCAGCATTGATGGAACCGGGACGGCCAGCAGTCGATTGCACGCTGTCTTGAGATCCTCCAAGGCGGCTGCGATCGCAGACTACGGCTGGTGCATGTTCGCGTGCAGACAGTGTGAATGGCAGAGCCAGTCAGCAATAGAGATAGGCCTTCCTCTTCGCCCGTAGGAGAGATTTATCGCACTGCCTGCTCCGCCAGCTCGACGGAGCCACACTGCAATCGTGGCTGCCTGGCCCCTTTTCGTGCGTTGCACAAGGGTTTGTGGATCAGCAGTGGCATTGAAGGAGCTGAAAGAAGACCCGAGGTCAAGCTTTGGCGAACGAACGGGACACGGCACAGTCTTGGCACGCTTTCTGCGCGTACTTTTGAGCACGCTCGGTATTTTGAGATTTAGGAGTATACACGGTATGTAAGATAATGCCTCGCCTATAGCTAACATCCACTGTCAAGGAATGTTCTTCCTATACTTAAGCGGCGAAAGGCCTTCAGTGCCCTCAACTATCTTCGTGGTACGGAAGTATTTGAACGGTTTACAGTGGTAGAGATCAGTCCATGCTCGAATCGCTCCAGCGGGGCGTCCAAAATCCGGCGGCGTATTTTCGGGATTCCGCTCATAGACTCTGACCTCGCACTTGTTTCTTCTCTGCGCTGCGTCAAGTATGTAGTCTGAGAGGGCAACAGCTTGGTCCGTCGAGCATGTCGAAGGTCCATAGAGTGATTCAGAAGTTGCAACGGCGCGGTAGAAATACGATCTGCGATGCCGGATCAGAGCACGTGGGAAGATAATGCTTAAAGTTTAAGCTTGCCCTGACGTCGTGTGTTGATGGCACGCGCCTCCGGCTGGCACGGCATCCGAATTGACTGACCCTCGCTGTCGTCCCGATTCTTGTACGAATGCCTGACCCTCGTTTTGAGCAAAGAGAAGAGCATACACCGACGACATGGCGAAGTCTGGAAGCATGCAAATCCACGCACTACGATAGCATACTTTGCTAGCGTTGCACAGGTGAATGCTCGTCCAGCCGCGGCTGTTCAAGCTATTACAGCTGCCAGATCACCACGCAGACTCGACCGGGCCCAAGTGCTCCGATTTCTCCTTCTTCGAACAGCCTGATCGCGCGGCTCAAGAACGGCGCCGATACCGCCAGGCCAGAAAGATGTTGCTGGTCCACCAGGCCGGCAGCGTCAAAGTCGGTGAAGTGGTTCGATACACCGTGACTTACACACCGAGCAACGATCGCATCCTGCCAACTCCCTCGCATTTGCACCTCAAGGTCAAGAATACATGCGCGATTCCCTTGCGCGCGGCCTGGGTCCATGGGCCTTATACATTGCATGTAGCGGCGTATCCGGCGACGTTCAACCCTCATCATAAAGTCGAGAATCCAAAACGAGATGGAGTTCCCGAGTACGAGCCTATGGTCAAGGCCGGTGGAAGCTGGTCTACGAAGTTGTTAGTTCCTGAAGGAATAAGGGAAACAGGGGCGCACTTGGGACGTAGGAGAAGCACACAAAGCTCGCAACATCAAGAGTCTGACAAGGGTAGCGTGACGTGGATCGTCGAGATCGCATCGCAGATACTGTTCTCGAACTCTGCGTCCGTGGAGTTCGAGGTCTTCGTTGGAAGAGATGAGAGAAGCTTGGATTTTGGTTTCGCTGCTGTTGCTGGTCATGGGCATGGGGGCCCGGGTAGGATCAAAGAGGCACAATCTGAGAGAGATCGAAAAGAAGCGCGGAGGCGGGGACATGTGCAGCACGAAGGGGTCTATTCTAAGGCTGTAAGATTGGTTGTCGAGGACACAGAGACACTGTGGGACAAGCCGCCCTTACCATCGTGGGATGACGAGGGCGACAAGAAGAGCAGGAAATCAATGAATGCAGAACGAAAAGAGGAGGAAGCTAAACCGAAGAAGGAGCGCAAAAGAAGAAAAGTCCACTTGGTGATAGTGACCCACGGTCTACACAGCAATATCGGTGCAGACATGCTGTTTCTGAAGGAAAGCATTGATGCCACCGTTGCTCAGGCACGAGAGGATGCCAAGAAGCGGAAGGAAGCTTATAAAGAGGCTCAAGAGAAGGAGACCCCAGGGCGTGAACCTGCTGACCCGTCGAAACAGCTGAACGAGGAATTGAAAGACACTCAAGACAATACCGCAACAGCGCCCATATCTGGTGGACAGGAAGAGCGAGACAATGATGCACCGACAGAGGAGGATGATGACGAAGAAGAGACCATCGTTCGAGGCTTCCCAGGTAATGCGGTCAAGACCGAGAACGGCATTCAATATCTGGGCAAAAGGCTTGCTAAGTACATCCTGCGATTCACATACCCGGACCAGCCATTCTTGCCCGTGAAGAAGAACTTCACTCGCAAGCTCACTGATACCTTCTCGAGTGCCGACAACAAGAATAAACGAGACGGCGTGCCATCTCACGAGGGCAGCAGCATACACAACCCAAACCCGGCCAAGAAAGCCGAAGACCTGCCCTACAAATTCACCAGCATATCCTTCGTTGGACACAGTTTGGGCGGGCTCATCCAAACGTATGCTGTTGCGTACATCCACAAGCACAGCCCGACGTTCTTCCAACAGATCAAACCAGTCAACTTCATCTGTATGGCATCTCCGATGCTTGGTCTGAGCAATGAAAACCCGATGTACGTCAAGTTTGCGCTTGACTTTGGGCTGGTCGGTCGCACCGGACAGGATCTTGGTCTTACTTGGCGTCCACCGACAATAGCTAGCAAAGGATGGAACTCAATGATGGGTGCCTTTGGGAATGGAAACCAGAAAGACGACGCCAACAAGAAGCAGGAGGACCCCACCGCCAAACCTCTTCTTCGAATCCTACCTACCGGACCAGCCCACCAAGTCTTGAAGATGTTTCGCAATCGCACGGTCTACTCCAATGTAGTCAACGATGGTATCGTGCCTTTGCGTACGAGCTGCCTCCTGTTCTTGGATTGGCGAGGTTTAGGTAAAGTGGAGAAAGCCAGGCGAGAGAACGGACTCATTGGCACAGTGGCAGAATGGGGCTGGGCTGAGCTCACAGGAGCGAATGCCTCTCAACTTCCTCCCAACATCCGCGCAGAGCAGGTCTGGGACTCAGAGGACGACCAAAACGAGCACGTGCAAGAGGGCGAAGGCGATGCTGTGCCACAACCTGCGGAAGACGAGACAGCGGAAGACAACAAACGGCAGACCAACCGCGTAAGCTACGAAGACGAGGGCGCCGATGACACTTCTCGTCAAAATAGCTCTCGGGGTTCAGTAAGCAAGCAAGCCACGCCAGAGCAGAACACGGGCGTGCTCAGCGGGATCTTCAACTTCTTCCGACCCAATGCCCCCGGGAGAGTAAAAACGCCGCCACCGACATCCAAGAAAACGACAAAGGCTTTGCGGCGCGCCCAGACAGTGTACCGTGGAGAGGACGAAAGCAGCGACAACGTCAACGACGAGGACGAGGAAGGGACCTACCACAACCCGACCATGCGACCGCATATGCCCCACTTGCACACTGGCCAGATTCAGAAGCGGCCGGTGGCCACGCGCGGAGACAGTCTGACACACTCGGCAAATGGCGAGCTTCAGGCGCCTCCCAAGACGTCCATCTTCGAGTCGGCCGGCGACATCCTGCATCCTCCATTGCCTAGCAGACAATGGATCACTGATCCAAGCACGCGGTCCCGAACGATCTTCCACGATCGTGTCTACCACCCGGAAGATATTCCACCACCCCCAGCGAAGAAGAGCAGCACCAAGCTCATGTCGTTTGGTTCTGATGGCAGCTTGAAGTCAAGCCAAAGATCGAACACTTCAGGCGCTTCCATCCAAAGCAACGAAACTGCGTCGTCGACAGAATCCGGCGGCATGAAAGTAGAAGAGAAGATTGCCCGTGCCTACCATCGCGACTTGAGCTGGCGAAAAGTCCTCGTCCGACTAGAGCCGGATGCCCACAACAATATGGTCGTCCGCCGCATGTTCGCGAACGCCTACGGCTGGCCCGTTGTCAAGCACCTCTGTGACACTCATTTTGCAGACACCCACGCCGCGCGCACCAGAGATGAAGACGAGCCCGCCCGCGAACGGGCCAAACCCATGGACGAGCCAATCGATCCCAATACTGGCGAGCAAGTCAACAATCAGACCGACAAAAAAGTCCCACCACGCACGCAGAGCGAAACGCGCGAAGCCCGCGACGAACTCAAGGACCTAAACGTCTCTAAGCACGGGGTTGAGGGGTCCTACAGTTCCCGCAAGAGCGTGTTAAGCAGGCAGGAAAGCGCCGTGTGGGATGACTCGTACTTTGAAGGGTCAGACGGCGAGGACAGCGACGCGGTGGACGAACGGAACCTCGTGGCACGGCTCATCAACCCGAACCCGGCGCCTCTCAAGATCAAGAAACCCGAAAGCGTCTACCACCGACCCGCATCCTCCTCACACAGCGGTAGTGCCCCGTCCTCCCCAATCTCCTCCTTTACCGACGGCCATCGTGGTCTAGCGCCTACTTCACCCACCTCCCCTCGCACGCCCAAAAGCTATCGCGACGTCAAAGCCAGCACGCCATCGAAGGCCTCGCAGAAATCCACATTCGACTCGGAAGACGTCGAGACGCCTGTGGTGGCGAGTTCGTTGGTAGAGGAACCCGAGCCGTTGGTGAAGACGCCGCAGAGTCCTGGCAGTACGGTGGCGGATATGGGGTTGAGGAAAAGCGTAGAGGAGCAGGTTAGTCCGGTGAAGAAGGTCAGAAGGGTGGGCAGTGATGGGAAGGGCGTGGGGACGTCGCCTGATTAGATGAAAGCAAGGGAATGGGAAACGAGGTGGACTTTGAGAAGGGGTTGGCGCTTAGTACGGGAATAGAATGATTAGAAGGGGCTGGGGCCGAGTGTTGGCGGATATGGTTTGGTCTTTTGAGATACCCTGTATTTGTCGGACTTGAGATTGATACGATGATTCGCGTTTCTTCGATTTGACGTATCTTTTTTGTACAGAGTTGGAAGTTGAAGATCTCGGTCTATTCTGTACAGGTGAGCTCTTCTTCCGCGGGCTCTGTCAAGGTCTCTTCTCGAGACACGCGGTATACATGCTCCTCTCTTTTCTTCTGCCGCTGCGTCCAAGTCCTCTCTTCTCTGTTGCGCCTGTTGTACGAGGCTGCCACGCCCACCTTTAGGCCAGAGACGGCTATACCTAGAGACACGTTTTCATACTGCCGCGTCTCGGTCATCTCTTCACTTCTTCACGCCAGTCGCCTGTGCCGTCGTCCCCGTCGTCGTCGCTCTGTACGCCTTCCCTGCCTGAGCTGCCACACCTCCTCCATTGCCGGCGGCACCCATAGGCCCAACGTCCTTGAGAGGATACCTAAGCTCATCATCCTTCCGCATCCAATGCTTCCTCCTTTTCTTCGTGACTGCGTGCTCCACCATCGTCTCCTTGCCCATCTCCGCCATAAACTTCTTTATGAACCTTGGATCCCAGAGCTCGGATGCGACGCCCAGGTCTTTGCAGCAGCGCATTAGGGCATTGGATTTGCAGCCTTCGGTTGCGGTGGGGATGCCGTCGGGGTCGAAGTAGGTCTGTTCGCCGCGGGCGATGGATACCAGCCTGCAAGATTCATAAGAAGTTAGATGTCTGGCTTTTTCTGAGCGATGGGATGTTGTTGTATGACTTACCTCCCTCCACAGACTAGGCCATATTCCCTCGTGACCACCTTTCCAGTCACAATCGTCTCCCCTCTTGGCGCAAGTCCCCAACCGCCAGGTCCGAATGCGCGGTTCAATATCCTTCTATACTTGATCTCTGGCAGGTATACAATCCCATCGGGCTTGATCTCAATATCATCGAACTCTAATCTCTGCTGCAGGATCTCGGACTGCTCAGGTGTGAAGGGCGAGGCAGAGAGGCCATGGAAGGAGCGCGTCCAGTCGACCTGTCGCTCATCTTCGCTGAGGACTGGCGGAGGGTCAGAGAGGCCTTCGGTGAGGGAGCGAAGGGGCTGGGAGTCAGAGGTGGGTGATAGATCGTGCTGGACTTGGGAGGCGTTTTGGGAGGCTTCTTGAGGTGTCGGCGCGGGTGCTTGTTGGCGTCGCGAGGGGATGGTGGAGATGGCACGACGCTGGGAGGTGCTGCGGAGAGTGGTGAGCAGACGAGCGATGGCTCGTTGGGAGGCGGCAGGTGGCATGGCGTGGCGTGGATGCTGTTCGGTCGTGATGAAACGTCAATGCTTGAGGTTCGTGTTGCTGCTGCCCTGGTGTGGCTGGAGCGGGCGTTGCCGCGGGAAAGATGAGCATGTGAAGAAGACTCGACGTAGGTATTGCTTTTACTCAATACAGCCTTTATGTACACATATCGCTGAGACTACGGCCTGTTCTTTCGAGTTACCAATGGCCGATTGAAAGCAGACAGAGACGCTGTTGCGAGCCATTCTCGCCCTGCTGAGCTTCACTTCTTGCCGGCCTGTCAGACATCTTTCGAGTCGGTCCTCTGTTCATTGCCTTGCCGCTTCCAACACTGCTTGAAAGCCTCCATCTGGCCATTGACCTGTTAGACATACTCTCGCCTACTAGTAGAAACGAGCAAAAGCTGAATGATCCTGTAGGTCTCGCCCGACTTACCTCATCTTTGCACGCCCTCCAATCCTTCTTGTCTCGAAAGCAATCGTTCAACGTGGTATTCTCGTCTTCGAGGAGTTAGCACCATCGAACGAAAGAGCACTTTGTCCGACATACCGGCACAACCTGTGCTGAAAATCCGCTTGTCCCTATAACAACAGTCAGACCTCAATCCTCGAAGCTGCACCGAAGTCTTCTCAACGCACCACTCATCGGGTTCATCATCGCCCTGGGCTTCCTCGACCACGGCTTTGTCCTTCTCGGTATTCGACATTACGATCCCAGGATTCGCCAGATTGTTGATGGTTTTGTAAGGGACAAAACTGTCAAACGGGAAATATCGCAACCCCACACGTGACAATATTTCGCCACCAATTCGATCATGTCCTCATCAAGCAAAAGAGTCAACGTCCTCATATACACCGGCCCAGGAGCCTCCCTGTCATCTGTACGACATGCCACCTGGTCTCTACGCCGACTGCTCGGGCCGAACTATACCGTTCAAACAATTTCGTCCGACCAGCTCCTGAAAGAACCTTGGCCGGCGACATGTGCTCTACTCGTGTTTCCTGGTGGAGCAGACGCAGGCTATTGTCGGGTTCTGAATGGCGATGGCAATCGACGCATCAAGCAGTATGTCCAGATGGGTGGCAAATACCTTGGACTCTGTGCAGGCGGATACTACGGATCCAGCAAGTGTGAGTTTGAAGTCGGCAAGAGAGGCATGGAAGTCATCGGTGATAGAGAACTGGGCTTCTTTCCAGGCACCTGCAGAGGTCTTGCGTTTGCAGGGTTTGTGTATCAGAGCGAGGCGGGTGCAAAGGCCGTCAGGTTGCAGGTCAATCAAACATTGCTAGGAGACACGGCATCAGATCATTTCAAGAGCTATTACAATGGCGGTGGAGTCTTCGTCGATGCTGAAATGTACCAAGACCAGGGCGTGGAAGTGTTGGCGACGTTCGACGAGGAATTGCATGTGGACGCAGGCAAGACTAAAGCCGCTATTGTCTTTCGCAAGGTTGGAGAAGGAGCTGCGATGTTGACTGGGCCACATCCAGAGTATGTTCAACCAAAAGCAATAGCTTTGCACAGAGGCTGACTGTCCTAGATTCGCCGGCATGAACTTGAACCGCAACGAACCTTCAAATCCCGACTACGGCAAGATCGTTGACGCTCTGTTGGCGGACGACACGGCGAGAATGAGCTTCATGAAGGCATGCTTAGCCAAGCTTGGACTCCAAGTGAGCCAAGAGGATCAAGCGGTACCGTCTCTCTCTCGTTTGCATCTCTGCTCTTCCCAGCCCGATGAGATTACGGACATGCTGCAGTCCTGGCAAGAAGCAGGCATCATCGATGATGGATCGGGCGAACAGATCATCAAAGCCGAGCAAGACATCTTCAAGCTCGAGAGAGATGAAGATCCATGGAACACGAGCAAGTTAAAGGATGCTCTCCCCACGCCTGTCAAGAAAGCTGCAGATGTCCTTATCGATGCTTTTGCCACACCTACCAAGCCCAAGGCCGAGCCAGTCAAGGATGAACAAGACAAGGCTGATTCGACTATCGATAGAATCCCCGACTCTGACACCGACGCCCTAAACACTCGTGTGAGCCTACATACCACTTCGGTCCCGGACCCAAAGGAGACACCCCACTTCAATCACCACGCCTTCTTCGCCAATCTTCGCCACTACAAGTCCAAACACCCTGGCATAGCGGGTGACTACGGTCGCGTCCTCCTCTACGGCGAAGTCATGACCTCAACGCAAACGCTCCTAGAAAAGAACCCAATTCTCGTCTCGCGCCTCCCCATCGGTACGACCGCCACAGCAACGACACAAATCTCCGCTCGTGGGCGTGGCACCAACGTATGGGTCTCCCCACCCGGCAGCCTCATGTTCAGCACCGTCTTCAAACACAGCATGACACTATCCACCTCCGCCCCCATCGTCTTCGTCCAATACCTCGCTGCAATGGCCGTTGTGAAAGGTATCCACTCCTACGACCGCGGCTACGAAAACCTTCCCATCCGTCTAAAGTGGCCCAACGACATCTACGCCCTCGATCCCACTAAACCCAACGCTGCGAAAGACGACCCAGCCTCGTACGTCAAAATTGGCGGCCTCATAGTGCATTGCTCCTACTCCGGCGGCGATTACACCGTGATCCCAGGAATCGGCCTGAACGTCCTCGAGACCTCCAGTCCAACGACCTCCCTCTCCCGGATCCTCTCAACCTTCACCAACAGACGTAGCTCACTCCCACCGCTGAGCCTCGAGAAGCTCCTCGCCTCCATCCTCACCTCCTTCGAGACGCTCTACGCACGCTTCTGCGTTGTAGGGTTCGATCAACAGTTCGAGAAGATGTACTACGACATGTGGTTGCACAGTGGGCAGGTGGTGACCTTGGAGAGTGAGGGCGGGTTGAAGGCGAGGATCAAGGGGATTACCACGGATTGGGGATTGTTGGTGGCGGAAGAGGTGGTTGAGAGAGGTGTGGGCAGGCGGGTGGAGCTGCAGAGTGATTCGAACAGTTTCGACTTTTTCAGAGGTTTGGTACGGAGGAAGCTTTGATGTTGTAGTGGGTGTGGTGATGGAGAGGCTATAAGGCTCACCTTACGAGTAGTATGGACGCTGTCGCTCCTTCCCCATTCGGCCGCCTCTACATGCCCCGTTGCCATCGCAACCTCACCCACAAATGTGTCTCGAAAATATCCTCCGATCCACAATTCGCCCAGGAATCCGAACATACTACTTCATCCATCAGTACCACAGTCGCAGACCAGTTCTCGCGGATACAACATCAAAGTGAGCATGGATATGCACCATCTACGCGCCGAAGCCCGCGCAAAGGGCGCCACGACCTCCCTCGCCCTCGCGCATGTCTCCCTGGCACAGCGCCTTCAAGAGCACGAGCAAGCGCAGCAGCAGCTCAGTCGGACGTTGGAGTCGTTGGAGAAATTGGTGGGTGAGATTCCTGCAGGTACGTACGGAGTTGAAGCGGCGGCGTTGAGGGAGGCAGAGGTGAGGCTTGCGGATGCGAAGACGCTTGTGGAGCGCTGTGTGAGAGAGCACGAAGAGGCGGAGAGAGGCCTTGGAGAGGCTGAGAGGGAGGCGAGGATTGTTCGGGGTTGGAATGGGGGGAGGGAGGTGATGAGTTAGGGGGAGATGGTAGAGGGTGAGTACTTGGATTTCGTGATTCTTTCTCTGGAATTGCATAGCTGACTGGGCGATTGTTGCGTTGCATAGTGACTTTTGCTGCCGAAGAGCAAGAGAGAGGTGAAGAGCAGGCGGAAGATGAGGAGAGATGTCGACAAGCTTGGCTGGAACGACAGCAGGAGAAGAAGCAACGAAAGCAGCAAGGACGCCTACAATTGCTGGGATGATGTGGAGGATGTTTGCACGTGGATTGGAATGGTGAGTTGTGGTCGCAGTGATTGAGGACGAGGTATTGTATGAGCCACCATTGAAAGATTTCAGGACGCGACTTGCGGTGACGGCATATGCCCCTTGTCACAAGAGCAAACGCTCGCGCGATTTGCACCTCGAGTAAGACTTTAGTATGCATGCCGCAGGTGAGTACGTTGGCAGTCTGCATGTATGAGCATCGAGTTTTAGGCTGGCCGATGATGTAGAACTACCTGGTTTCTTGTACCAAGCCACAGATGATAGTCACATGTACTGATCGTGGAAGCTGTTCATTCACTTCATGTTTCCACCGTTCTCCAGATTTCCCCGCAGATCAGTGTTAGCGTGAGTCCTAGCCCAAATCAGTGCTAGCGGGCACACTACCCCAGTCCATCAGTGCCGATCCCTACAGAGCGAAAGCACGTTCCCTTCTTCCACTCCGCAGTAGCATTGCCTTCTCTTGGCAATATGCATAGGCGCTATAGCCACGGCTAATCAAGATCTGAAGCCACTGACCTAAGTACCATGAGGTAGGTACGAACGTCCCCGAAGCGGCAAATCCGGTAGACTCGGTATTGACTAAACATGAATCGCTGAACGCTGACAGGCTAAGCAGAAGTTGCGCATTCTTCCTACATGTAATTAAGCATGTCTTGAAGCATGCTTCAAGGCGTCGAGCGCCATGAGACTCTGTGACTTTCTCCACACTCCGGGGTCCATCACGACTAGACGTCGCCACTATTTGAATGAAGCATACGAGCCAGCGAGCGCAAGTCTCGTGCCATGATATACAAACCTTCAGGTCACATGCACCAATGTTGGAGAAGCAAAGAACGTTACAAGCACTCCATTTACCGGATCCTTAGCTACTTTCTCCGCTGTCGATCATACGCCATCAAAACGCCATCAGGAAGGAGGCTACGCCGCCGCCCCACTGCTACGCACCCTAAGCCTTGGCATCTCGACTTCTCGCTCAGGTTTATGCACCTCCTGTACTTGCTCTTGAAGGTACTGCAAGCCTTTGACACTTCACGTACCAAAGCAGTTGCCGTGGCTTTTGATCTGCAGCTTGGACTGCCTACCTGAGCATTTCCCGAATGTCGTTCGTCACTGACCTCTGCCACGGCTGTCTGCCTCGTGCTTCACAGGTCAGTCCGACAGAGACTTGAGAACCAGCTACCAGCAGTGCGCCAGGCTCGCCATCGCGCTGGGCACTATGCATCGCGTCCCGATGACAATTACGTGCCGCAGTATTCGCTCCCTCGTATTGATCGCAGGAAAGCTGCCAATGGTCTTGGAATTGCTACCGGCATCGATGAGATCTTTCCTTCCTTCGAGCCGGCCGAGTGGCTCACAGACAAAGGCGTTCGCTAACTTGACTTGATCCAAGAAGTTGGCGCATGCAATAGTGCTCTTGGACAAGGGTACAGTGATGGTGTACATGGCACTCGGGGGCGTATCGTCCAAACATGGCATAGATATAAGAGTGTCTTCAACCCTGCTCTTGTTCTGACTCCCAACCATCAGTATCGACAGCATCCAAACGATCTTTCCATCTTCGGTCAGCAATCATGGTTCATACACGCAATGTTCTCCTTGCAGCTCTGCCAATGGCAGCTGCCTACCCATGGGCAATGGAAGCGAGCGACAGGCTCCAGAAGCGAGTTGAGCCTCCCCCAAGGCAACCGCTCTTCCTGTCTGGTCGTCCAAACACCTCGCAACCACCACTTGGATTCAATGCCAAGGAACAGTTTGTGGACGTGAGACAAGGAAGCGGCCACGAGTTCCGCTCGCCTGGCCCTAGTGATATTAGAGGACAGTGTCCCGGACGTACGAAGAACCTCCATGTTTGCATACTTCGCTTTGACTGACCTGGAAGAATAGTCAACGCGGCAGCCAACCACAATTACATTCCTCGCAATGGCCTTCTCAATACCCAGCAGACTACGACTGGCCTTGGCCAGGCCTTCGGCATGTCTCCAGATCTTGCCATCTTCCTGTCTGTCCTATCTATTGCCATTGCCGGCGACCCAGTTGCAGGCACATGGTCGATTGGAGGCGCCTTCAGGTCGGCTGTCCCCCTCTTGACCGGATCGCCCACCGGTATTGCTGGTACGCACAACCAGTACGAGTCTGATGCATCCATCGTCCGTGGAGATGCATACCTGAACGGTGGCAACGTTGGTGTCTTCCAGATGCGGTCGTGGGAGCACTTCTACAACCTTGGAGAGGAGTACACTCTGGACATGGCTGCTGCCCAGTCTGACTACGTCACACGATGGTCGAAGGCCAACAACCCATACTTCTTCCAAGCTCCGTTTGCTGGTCTCGTCTCACCAGCGGCCCACGACTTCGTGATTGTAAGCTCGTCCCTGTGCCCACCTCGTTATGTCCACATACTAACAGCTCCCAGAACTTCATGTCCAACCGCTCCGCCGAGAACCCAGGAGGTGTCCTCAACCGCGACGTCCTCAAGTCGTTCTTCTCAGTCACTGGCGAGCCCGGCAGCTTTGTCCACAACCGTGGCCAGGAACGCATCCCAGAAAACTGGTACCGCAGACCCACAGCCAACGCCTACAACATCCCGGAAGTCCTCGCCGACGTCTTTGTAAACAACGCTATGTACCCAGGTATCGTTGGCTTCGGAGGCAACACTGGCACGGTTGATAGCTACGCCGGCGTCGACCTCACTGACCTCACCGGTGGTGTTTTCAACCTCGCCACTCTCGCCGAGGGCAACAACGCCGCCTGCTTCTTCTTGCAAGCTTCGCAGCAGGGGGTTCCTGATGCGCTCGACCCTGCCCTCGGTGTCTTGGGGTCTGTTGCTGGCTGGTTGGCACAGCAGCTTGGTCCTATCAGCGAGAACTTGGGTTGCCCAGAGCTAGCTACATTCAATTCCGCGTTCTTCGATCAATTCCCCGGTGCTTCATACAAGGCCGAGGGCCAGAGTGGTCAGGATAAGGGTCTCATCGGTGGAATCCTTGGTTGAGTTGTGTCTCGGTTGGGAAAATTCTTGTACAGCGGTTTGGATCACTGAGCAGTTTTCACTGTAAATGTTAGCAGATACCGCTCATGAATAATGACTTCCAAGAAGTCTAGATTTTGTGACTTTCCTATATTCGTGGTGGCAGGTTTTGCGAGCCAAGAGCGTTGGCTCCACTTCATTCACTACTATCTATTCAGATGACTCGGTGGCTGTACAAGACTGTATGATCTGGTATCGCTGCTCTACAGCAGGCCTGGGGAGGAACTTCATTGCCGCCAGGTGCTTCGCTGTCTATCGAGTTAAGAGCCTTTGCTTTCACGCGCTGAGTGTAGCTATATGGCTTGAAGGGAACGACTCTCTATTTCCAGCCCCAAGCCTAAGCCCTGCAAACCCTATCGCCGCGACGACAGTAGTGGATCAAGTTAGATGAATTCGACATCATTGGGGCTACTTTACTCTTCTCCTGCATCGTACATGCTGCTTACGAGACGTTAGATCATCATTCGCCGTAATGACTTGGTCAAGCGAGAACAAACGAAGACTCGATAAGGCATACTCCTCGACGTGGGTCTCGTACGTCTTATACGCGGCTGGTCAACCCTATCATGATCCAAAATTGCTTCGAAGAGCTGCGGTCAGCTTGGAGAAAGTGGGGGCCATGATGCAATTCGAAGTCAGTTCGTGAGATGCAACCAGAGGGCGCGAAGGTGATTCGAAATATCGCGTGGTAGTTCTGCTCTTTTGCGAGCGCCACGAGAGAACGGAAGCTCTCTAGTGCCTGAAATGTAGACTAGTAACCGCCGTCAAGGGTTCACGAAAGCAGAGCGTGTGGCGAAGGTCGATGCTGTTCCTGACAGCTGAAACGCGCTGTGCTGCAAATAGACAAAGTCTATCTGCGCGTTCGGCCAATTGTAAGAAATGCTCCGATTCCTTCGAGAATTCACGTCTGTTCCTTTGATTATTGTCGATTTGCACTGCCATCAACGAGTCCTCCCTCTGCTAAGATTGTGCTTCGGGTATCGAGCCTCCATCGCCGAGGCATGTCGTCGAGTCCCCTCTCTGTCTGTCAGTCGGGAAGGTACTTGTATGTAGTCAGGCGGGCAATGACGCGGGCGAGCATCGTGACATCGGGTAGGTCTCCATAGCAAAGGAGGGAACTTGGGAGGTGAAGTCGAACCAAACAGCGTCATCCCCGGAACAACGATCGACGCTTGGGCCTGGGCTGAATCTCGGCATGCGGAAAGTGGGCCACGCTCAGTCCAACCTTCGACTAACAACAGCACAACTGCCAGCAGCATCATCCTTACCACTCCTCCAGCCTGTCTTCGAGAATCTCGACCTCCTGACCCGCCAACCGACTGATGACTGGACTGGCCCCGATCTCCTCCTCCTCCTCCATCATCGGGAACCTGCAGTCCCACGTGAGCTTCCGTCATACAGCAGTACTTTCATCCGACTCTTGTGCAAGGCCGGGACGACAGCGCCAACACCACAACCTGAAGCCAAACACGGCACGACAGTGGGCTGCGATACTTCGCTCACATGCGGACACGTGTTGAAGCGCCCTGCTGATGTCGACTTGGACGATCGGCCAGCGAATGGAGCCGGTGCGCCTTGGGTCTCGTGTTTCATGATGCACCGCCGAACGCCAATCCTGAACTATACAGGATGATGGATCGCTGTGCATCAGCATCGCCTTATTACGTCCGTCGCTGTGCTGCGTATTATGTCGATCAATCCGCAGATGTGCAGCACGCGCCAGAATGATGTCGCAGGACTTCCCTCCACGGAACTTGGAGGAGGGCATAATAGTGGATGCGAGAGTTAGGTGCACGTGCTGGTGTCTTATTGTTCTCTATTCACCCTCCTCTAGCCCACGGATGGCCGGCTTCAATCGGCTGGTATAAGTCCAACCTCTAGCCCATTTTATTGTCACAAGCATCATTGTTCTCGAAACTCTTCCTTTTCCCTTCGACTAACAGCAATACTTACCATTGGACTGGAGAGTATCTCATTCGACGTACATACACTTGCTCTTCGACATACATCATGAAGTTGTTCATCTTACCAGCTTCGTTACTATACTTCGCCTTCACAAGCGCCTCGCCTCTCGCAAAGCGTGATTATCCGGTGGTTGGCGCTTGTTCTGGACAATGCTCTGGTAGACTTCACGATCCGAGTGTTGTATACCGAGCAGATACGAAGACCTACTACCGCTTTACCACGAATGGTACGTCGAGATCTATTCGCCTTTCACAAGACCACGTCTGACGCATTTGACAGATGGCATCAACACTGCAACGGCCCCCAGCCTCAGCGGACCCTGGACCTTCAAAGGCCCAGCCATGCCAGACGGCTCCAGCATAGACCTGCCAGGAAACCATGACCTCTGGGTAAACATGCACACCCACCCCTTCCCGACACCCAACCGTCCAAGCCGTCAACAGAACCCCATCTGACCACCCAGAAATAGGCTCCCGATGTCTTCAACTTCCAAGGCACCTACTATCTCTACTACTCCGTCTCCGCAATGGGCTCCCAAAACTCAGACATCGGCGTTGCCACCTCGACGACCTTGGACCCCGGTTCCTGGACCGACCACGGCAGCATCGGAATCCCAAAAGACCCTTCCTACAACAAGATCGATCCGAATCTGTACTTCCCGAAAGGAGCCACGACCCCTGTCCTGGCATTCGGATCTTTCTGGCAGAACATCTTCCAGGTCTCCATGGCGGATCCACCACTCGGCATCGCTTCACCAGCTTTCGACCTCAACCATCTCGCACAGAATACGACCGTAAGACCGGCGGGCCTGGTCGCGGGCTCCATGGAGGGATCGTATCAATTCGAGTGGAATGGCTACACGTACCTGTTCTTCTCCTCAGGCAATTGCTGCAACGAGCCCGCGAACGCCACGAACCCCGACCAGAAACTCGCGCCTCCGGGTGAGGAGTACCACATCATGGTCTGCCGCTCAAGTGCTCAAGCACCCACGACCTTCCTCGACGCCCAAGGCCGCAACTGTCTCACCGAGAACGGCGGCACGATGGTTCTGGAGAGCCACGACGACATGTACGCGCCCGGAGGCCAAGGAGTCATGTACGATCCTAACTTGAAGAGCGTCGTGGTGTATTATCACTATGTACGCCCGAGCGTGTCTTATGCGTACGACGACTTCTTCTTTGGGTGGAATAAGCTGGACTTTAGCGGTGGATGGCCGGTTGTGGTCTGAGGGCGGGACTCTTTGACTTCTTGACTATCATGAGTGATGAATGTTGATGATACCCACAGACAAAAGAGAGCTTTTGTATATACTGGACGTGGCGACGATGGCCATAGTCTACAACGAATGCTGGACTACGTTTGCAACAACGAGTGCATCGAACCCATGTGACAAAACGACATCTCACTGCTCCTAATTCGTTCTTGCTTCGACTCGTTGATCTCCTTCTATGGACTTCAACCGTCACGATAGCAAGGCCACCCACCAGTCTATACCGTAGAAGTGTAATGTCAACATGCTACCATCATGCCACAGGTCGATTCACTTACCTGCATATAGGGTACAACATGGACGTGGGAGATAGTGATCCAGAATAGCAGTGTATATCATCAAACTTTTAGAAGGCATCCATTACAAGTTTCACTCGCTACCCTAAGGACGCCGTGCTAACGGGGTATTAGTAGTACAGTTCGTCATTGCTTTCTTCGTGATCCGTTCTTCATGCGCCGATTGCAATCTGGGGTCTCTCGTAAATGCAGTCGTCGTCTTGTTACTAGCCCAAAGGCAGCGACATTTTCTCCCTCCTCTCCGTTCACATGTTCACACAATGTTTCCTTTCCTTGCTCCCATCTTCTTCCATCTTAGTTTCTCTTCCAAGCCCGTTTACAATTCCTCCCTGACGCGGTCAGTGGCCTTCTTGTAAGCCTCGCTGGCCTTGCTAGCGCCGCTCTGGCCGCTCTTACTGGCCTGGCTCGATGCAGAGGATGCAGACTTCGATCCGACGCTGGCAGCAGACGAGGCAGACTTGGATGCGACGCTAGCGGCAGACGAGGCCGACTTCGATGCGAGGACAGACGACTTGGAAGCCTCAACGCTGGCGGTAGACGAGGCAGAGCTCCAGCTGGAGGAGGCAGAGCTCATGCTCTTTTGGGCATCAGCGGAAGCGAAGCCGAACTGGTTGGCAACCAGGTCGTAGTAGTAGCGGGCACTACCGTAGGCATCATCAGTCGATTGGGCGAACCAGTTGCCGGCGCTCGAGGTGGCAGCACCGTAGGCAGAGGCAGCAGACTTGGAGGCAGAAGAGGCGGTGTTGCCGTTGACGAACTGCTGAGAGTGCTTGCGGGCCAGGGCGATGAGCTCGTTGCGCTTGCTGCCTTGTGGGACCTTGATGCCGTGCTTGTCTGCCCACTCCTTGATCTGGCTATCGCTCCAGCTCTCCAACAGAGCGTCGCTCAGGGATTGCTGAGCAGAGGCCGCGGATTTTGAGGCAGTAGCGTACTGTTCGGCGGCGCGATCAGAGGCGATCTTGGCGTTGCGGCGGACGGACGCGACAAGCTTGTCGCGAGAGCTGGGCTGTGGGACGGGGACACCGCGCTCGTCGAGCCAGGCCTTGAGGTCAGAGTCGGACCATTGCTCGTATAGCCAATCGCCCGGGTAGTTCACAGACTCGCCAAGCTTATTAGCAATAGTCTGGTAGTTGGAGCGGGCGGTGGCAAGGAGAGAGTCGCGGGTGCGTGGTTGAGGGTTGGGGATGCCGTGCTTGTCGAGGAAGGCCTTGAGTTGAGACTCAGTCCAGCTAGGGTGTGTTAGTGGTTTGTTATAAGGCGAAGTAGTGTCTGACTTACGTGTCAAAGATCCAGGTGGCGACATTGTGGTAGGCATCGTTAGCCTGGTCTGCCGTCTCGTGCCAGTAGTTCTGAACTTGGGCGATGAGGGTGTCCTTGTTCTTCTCGGTTCCCTTCTTCACCTCTTGTCCCTTGGATCCAAGGTAGCTTGCGAGGCGGTTGGTATCCCAAGAGTTGTATGGTTTGACCACGTTGTTCTCCCAGTTGTTCTTGACCAAGTTCTCCAGATCTTTGCGGTCAGCGGCAGCTGGGTAGGGGACGTTGTGATCGGACAGCCATCTCTCGAGCTCGGTCTCGTGCCACTTGTTGTATGCTGTACGGCCTCGGGTTAGTCAGTCTGGAGTCAGATAATAATATGAGGGCGTCATGGTGCTGTTGACCCAAACAACAAAGGAGATGGCTTGACTGGGGGCGCTAATGGCTCGCTGATCAGGATGTTCTGGTCTTGGGTGTGAAATGTAGCAATTGTCCGTTGCCGTTGCCAGGTTGGGGTGCACAGCGATTGAAGGCAGCAGGAATGGAATACATACCAGCTTTTCCAAACCAGTCGGCGGCGACGCTCTGTGTTGCGAGCGCGACCACGAAGGTGGATGCGATGTTGAGCTTCATTGTCGTTGCGACAGTGCTCGTGTTCAGGTAGTGTTGATGTTGTTGGAGAGGAGGTCGATGTCAATGTAAGGGTGTTTTGTGTTTTGTCAAACAAAAAGACGACAGAGTTTGCCTGCCAGGATTGAAGACAACAAACCGAACTTGAAGCTGTTGCGAGCTCCATCTCTGACCCGGGGTGACATCATAAACGCTAGCTCGATCTGGGGTACGGCAACGCCCGCTCGCTCGCGCCACGTCCCTTGCCCTTGCCCCTTCACTCTCGCTCACGCGGTGCCCAGTAATTTCAACACGCGCTCACGTGGGTCTCGTCCGCCGCTGCTTCTATTTCACTTCACTTCACTCCTCCGCCACCGCAAGTCCCGGCGAACATAGCAACGACCGGGGCGCTTGGCTCTCCATTCTCATAAGCGCCATTGACCTACAGATGTGGCTGCAATGTCGAATGTCGCACGATCCGAGCGCATGGCCGTTGCCCGTGGGACCTGGGACTAACGTCCTGGAGATCAGGACATGGCAGCAAAGGCAGGCGAAAGTACCACTCCAAATTCCACTTTCGAGTCTCTCAAGAGGCGATTGAGAAGTTCTGCTTTGGTCCTGCGTTCGCCGTATTCTCCGACCGCTGACCAAGGTGGGACCGTCCTGTCGCCATCCTAACTCTTCTTGAAGTTGCTTGCGAGAGCCAATGAAGGAATACCCCCCGACTCTCGAGCTGCATTAACGTTGCCGATCTCACGAGATCTAGTATGCAGAGCAGTGCCATGCTCATATATAGAACGCCGCCTACCTTCCCTTCTTTTGACACATTTTCTTTCACTTTTGTGATGGCTGTCCACAAGATGGAGTTTGTTGAGGACTTGCAGCGTCAAGCCTCGTCGAATACGAACGAGAAATCCGCAGTCACCAACGCTGTTCACGATGACACCGATATGCATCGTATGGGCAAGACGCAGCTCTTGAAAGTCAGGAAAAGGCCCCAAAACCTCATCAGCTGCTAACCCAAGCCGCAGCGCTCTTTTCATTCCGTCGCCATCTTAGGCTTGACTTGCGTTGTGATGGTCAATTATTCACAACGAGCTCTCATCAAAGTGATACTCTAACACTACGTAGGGTACCTGGTTAGGCATCATCACCGCCTCGACCTTCTCGCTCATCAACGGCGGTCGCGCAGGCACCGTCTGGGTCTACGTCGCTACCTGGCTCTGTTCTCTCTTAGTCATCGCCTCGCTGGCGGAGATGGCCAGCATGAGTCCTACAAGCGGCGGACAGTACTTCTGGGTCAGCGAATTCGCACCTCCTGGTTCTCAAAAAGTCATGAGCTACCTATCTGGATGGCTCTCAGCACTTGGATGGCAAGCCTTCGTGGCCGTCGCTGCTTATCAGGCCGGAAACTTGATCCTGGTGCTCGTGACCTTGCAATCTCCTGGATATGTGCCTGAGCGGTGGCATGGGACGCTCATAACGATGGCCATCTGCGTCTTGGCCGTGCTGTTCAACGCCTTCTGCGCAAAACTACTCCCACGCTTCGAAGGTGCCGTCCTCGTACTTCACCTCGTTGGGTTCCTGGTCGTCATCGTTCCTCTGTGGGCGCTCGCACCCAAGGCATCGGCTGTAGATGTCTTCACCAAGTTCGAAAACAACGGTGGCTGGAGTAGTGTAGGAGCGGCTTGTGTCGTTGGGCAACTCAGTGCATCTTCTGCCTTCATAGGCGCAGATTGCGCCGCTCACATGGCGGAAGAGGTCAGCGATGCTTCACTCACCGTGCCTCGGATGATGATGGGAACAATCATCATCAACGGCGTACTTGGTTTGGTCACTATCATTACATTCGTCTTTGCGGTTCAAGACGTGCAGACTCAGGTACAGTGACAATCCTCATATGTTCCTCAATCTCAACTGATTAGTTTCCAGATCGTCGAATCAACCTCAACATACCCCTTCATCGACGTCTTCCGCTCCGCAGTCAACAGCAACGCCGGCGCAATCGGCATGACCGTTCCCATCGTTGTACTCTCCATCGCGATGTGCATCAACGCCGTAGCCGCAGGATCTCGACAAGCATGGAGCTTCGCTCGAGACGAAGGACTTCCCTTTCGATCTTGGTTCACCAAGCTGATGTCAATCGGAGGCACACCATTACCGATCAACTCCATGTTGGCATCTCTCACGATCGCCGTCGTACTCTCGCTGTTGAACCTGGGAGGCTCGGCTGCTTTCAACTCCATCCTGGGTCTCGTCACTGGAGCTGTGGGGCTTACCTACGCAGTGAGCATCTCATGTGTGCTCTGGCGCCGTCTGCTTGGAGAGCCATTGCCGCCTGCTCGTTGGAGTTTGGGTCGGTACGGAGTGGCAATCAACGCCTTCTCTGTGGTCTATGAGATCTTCACCGTTGTCATTTCATTCTTTCCCGCCGACAGATCTGTGACGGCGGAGACGATGAACTGGGGCTGTGCTATGTTCGGCAGCGTGGCAATACTGTCTGTTGCGTGGTATTTCGTCAAAGGTCGAAAGGCATATCAAGGACCGGTGGTGTATATCGTCAAAGAATAGCGTAGCCGTCTCACCTGTTTACCGCTTACGTACCTACTCCTCGATCGTTATCGTATTTGCACATGCCCCGCCGAGACACAGCGGGCGAGAGTTTCGGTGATCACATGTGAGACTTCGACATCATCACCAGGCTTCCCTTGCCGAACGACTGCAATGTCGCCGAGCAATACCGGAACCAACACGCACACTCTGCAGACCCCGACGTTGCTTGTTGTTCGTTTACGTTGGGCGTCACCACCGAGGACGTTTCAGTGATGACCATCGCCTCCGGACCGTTTGATGGCAGCTTTTGGTATGTTTGTCTCTAATATATCATGTTTTCCACTCTATTCCATACCACTCCCTCCATGCCCATGCTCGCAGTACCGCTCCTGCTACGCGCCGTCGTGGCAGTAGCGTCTGCGCAGCATGAAGAAGCTACCGAACCTCAAGAAACACCTCAAGCGACTGACCCGCCGCCGCACTGCAGAAACTCCCTGGACTACATCCATGAGCGAACGGCCGCCGGACGAGCGCACTGGAAATGGCGCTGGCGAGAATAGCGTCACGCTGCCTGAACCCACCATAGCCGCTTTCTCGCCGAATCAACAGACCGCTACGAGGAATCGAGGACGAGCGACGGTTCTTATACATCAGAAGTCGGCTTTGCTGGCTGCGACTCCTCCGCAGGTCACGCGAGCGTTGGCGTATTCGCATCCGTTCATTGTTCCGCTGAACTACCTCGCAGGGTTGCTGTCGTGGACGACTGGCGACCCGTGGGAGAGCTTCTCGCTCGTGGCGGTGTTTTGGTTCGTGGTGCTATATGGGGACGATGTAATACGATGGGCAGGGCCCGTAGTGGTGGTAATGGGCCTGATTGCGGGCATGTACTCGCGGCGGTACAGCCCCCTTTCCAGCACAACATGGGGCGGCGTGGACATGAAGAAGAAGAGGAGCCGGGCAGACTCAGATTCACAGCAGAGAAAGAGCTTGGATGAGATACTGGATACGCTACAGATCTTCACGAACCGCTGCGACGTCCTGTTGGATCCTTTGCTGCGGTTGACGGAATTCCTGAGCACGCAGACGACGGCTACAGAGGCAACAACGAGGCCTGCTTTGACGAGCATGTTCATACGTCTGGTGGGCATTACGCCAGTGTGGGTTTTGCTTACGCTGCCACCGTTGAGGTTGATCACCACGCAGCGGGTGCTTCTAGTTGTGGGAACCATTGGCATGACATGGCATAGTCGACCGGCACGAGCATCGAGATCCATTCTTTGGCGCAGTCGTGCACTCCGCACGGTCGCGTCCATCATCACAGGCCTTCATTTCGTGGGCTCAGTTGCGCGAGAGGGCAAGACACCACCGCCTCTTCCTCCTCGAGCACCCGCAGCGCTCGTCAGCGCCCTCAAACGCAAAGGCAACACCGCTGGCGTTCGCTTCACATTCGCTGTCTACGAAAATCAACGCCGCTGGGTTCTGCTAGGCTTTACCGCGAACCTTCTGCCAAACGAACGGCAAGCCTGGACAGACGAGCACAACAACTCTGTTCCCGCGAAGGAAGAATTTCCCTTGCCAGAGACAGATTCCGATACCATCAAATGGCGCTGGGTCGCCGACAGCGAATGGAGAATCGACCCCTCCTGGACCGACGACACGAAAGCCAAAGACGCGCGGGACAAAGAAGGTTGGACGTACTACGACAATAAATGGAAGTATGGCAGCAGAGCAGACGACTGGAGCAAATGGACTCGTCGAAGGCGGTGGATTCGCGACGCCGAACTTGTCGAAGTTACCCCTGAAGAACTCGCCGCTGCAGCTGCCAACGACGACGCAGATGGTCAATCAATCGCAACCACGACTGATACTGAGAGCGTTGTGAGAAGGAAAGGCTGGTTCGGGAAACGAAAGCTTACGAACGAGAAGATTGGAGGGAAGGAGAACGCGGTGGAGGTAGCGAGCTTGAGTGGGAGTGGGGACACAGGTGGAAGTCGGCAGAGTCGGGACGGTCCTGAGGATGATGTGCATGTCCCCTCGAGGTATCGTGGGACAGAATGGGATCGCAGTATTGGTGATGGGCTGGCGGAGGGGTTGAGCTAGTGGGTTTGATACCCTTAGCACGAGTACATGCGCATGAGGAATGGGATCTGGTTTGATGAAAGCGAGGTGTTGGTGGTATGTCAAATAGGCTACTCGCCGGAAATGAATAACTTGCTCATGTCTGAGCCGCTGTTCTGTCACGTAACCTCTTGTTGCGTCCGTCAATCGCAGGTGTACTTCCTGCCTTTCTTTATATCATGTGAATCGTGATCCCGCTTTCAGTCGCGCCAGAGCAAACGCGACGCGCTTTCGCTCGTAAACAGACCCTCCCCTAAAACGCCATCGTGAAAGCATGCTCAATCCTCCCAATCCCATTATTGCCTCACACAGCCTGCAACCCATGCCCTTCTCCCACCAGTCCAGCGCCCAATTCCTCGTCAAAAGCACCCATCTGCGCCTGCATAGCTTCCTGCGCCTGCAACATCTGCGCTTGCGGGACTCCTCCACCCACGTGGCCTACATCCTGCTGTGACTGATGCAACAACGGCAGGTCCGGATGAGTCTCGAGGAGTTGCTGACGGGTCAGGTCGTCGATGGGCACGCCTGTCTCCTCGTACTCGATCACGCGTAACCACTTGCGCTTCATCTTGGACATGGTGGTAGTGGAGCAGACGATGCCGAAGCGGTCGTGGATTAGCCAGACGAGGTCGTCGAGGTAGCGCGTGCGGTTCTTGGGGTCACGGAGCCAGTCGCGGACTTCCTATGATCGCTCATGAGCTGGGTGTTTGAGGAGGTTCTGGATCAGAATATTGGATGGATGTTGCCACCATAGCAATGCTAGGTTTGTACGCGCAACATGTAAAGGGTATCACGGACATACCAGCTCCTGGTCGGGCGTCAAAACCTTCGGTCGCCCATTCTTCTTGTTCATCTCAGGCGGCATGTAATTGGTGCCATGCTGCTGCAAACATCGCTTCATGCGATAAATGGAGCTGCGACCAACCTTGAGGCGACGGTGGATACTCGTGGGATCGAATCCCGCCAATTTTTGAGGTCAGTCATTGTGTAGGACGCATGTGTTGGCTTGTTCTGAGTGCGATACCTCGAGTAATTCTTTGATTTGCGCCTGGACTTCTGCGGACTGTTTTCCGGAGCCTGGCATGGCGAAGTCCGGGGTCGCGACTCGGTACGGTGGGGGTGAGGTAAGTGAAGTAGTCGTGGTATGTAGAGGACGAAGAGGAAGAAGTGGGAAAATGCCTCGTAGGCTCGTCCTGTACCAGCGGGCCGTTGAACGGTATGGAATGTTCGCATGCATACTAACAGATACGCGCTCTCTTAACTTTTTGAGCATGCGATTCTCCCCCTTTTTTTTTAGACATCCACAGCTATACTTCTTTCCATTCAAAGGAACCTCAGCCCGGTACAGAATACTACTAAAATCTGGGACAGTAGTGCGGTACTACACGCAACATGAAGAGAGATGGGATGGGATTGAGGTGGGCGGGATGGCCGTCGCTAATTGATCATTACTCAGCACAAAGTGGGTCCGCAGAGTCGCGTCTTCCGCACGTGCTTGCTTTACATTCCCGTATCATCACCTCTCCTTCTTCAAGGTTGTTCACATCGCTCGGCGTCGAGGACCCATCCTCACAAGCAGTGTTCAGCACCGCCAGAGGCCGATGCTTGAACGTAATCTCATGCACGGTCTGCTTGTCGAAAACGAAAGGTTCTGATGGGCTCGTCGCGACAGTCGTGGAAACAAACCTGGCTTTACCACGTCGAGTTCCGGACGGTGTCGAGTATATGTGCTCGATTCGCTGCTAATGGGACTGTGATTAGCTGAAATGGCATCCAGGGATCTCACTCAGTACGAGAAGTTGTACCTACTAACAGACTAGTCACCGCACCCACTTCCTGGAAAATGGCTTTTCCACCCGCGCCTAACGTGCCGGAACGAAGTCCAGTGTTAAGGACTGCAGTCTGCTGGTCTTCTTCGATGTTAATCGAGCATTCTCAATCATCTCTACCGCCATCATGTCCAAGAAGTCAATTCTGCTCATCAACGGCCCGAACCTGAACCTGCTCGGCACACGTGAGCCTCATCTTTATGGTAGCACCAGTCTTGCCGACGTACAAACCGCAGCCACCAAGCAGGCCGAAGATTTAGGCATACAGCTATTCAACTTCCAGTCCAATTGGGAAGGGGCGATCATCGACCGCATCCAAGAAGCGCGCGGCAAAGTTGACTTTGTCATTATCAACCCAGGAGCCTTGACACACACAAGCGTCGGCGTTCGAGATGCATTACTTGGTTGCGATCTTCCTTTCTTGGAACTGCATGTGACAAACGTTCACGCTCGCGAGCCGTGGAGAAATCACAGCTACCTTAGCGACAAAGCCGTGGGCGTCATTTGTGGTTTGGGAGTATTTGGGTACAAAGCCGCCATCGATTTTGCTGCTCAGAGGTTCGCGAGTGAAGGACAAGCGAAACTATGAGACTGCGGCGACTATGCGGAAGCTGAGCTGTTCCAGCAACTGCCGGACCGTGCGGGCCAACATCCCCTCTCGAAACAACCAATGCATGGAGGTAGTCTGAGGCATCTTGGACGATGCGGCAAAGAAATCAGCCGACTCGAGTCCCCGGTCGATGTGGGGTCAACATCATCCATCTTTCGCGGGGCTATTCCGACCAACTGAGCAACCATCTGCAACTCTTTAGTAAAGCTCTATCGGCCGAGCATACGACGCGTACGAGCTCTATACATTGACAAGAACTTGACATAGAACCACTATCTCAACTCCTTCACCTCGAGCCTGCTCTCTTCCCTTCCAACCATGGATCCTTCTCAGGTTGATGTGCCTCCTCTCAAAGATCTTACAATCGACAACATCACCGACAATGTCAAGCTGATCAACTCCCAATGTCCTAACCCTAGATTGAAGTACATACTAGACAGGATCGTGCAGCATCTGCACGACTTTGCCAGGGAGACGAGACTCAGCCATGACGAGTGGATGACTGGTTTGCTGTTCCTAACAGCAGTGGGACAGATTTGCACAGATGTTCGACAGGTACGTTTGCAAAAGTTCGAAAGTGATGCAAGTAGCGTGCTGATAGATCGTGCAGGAGTTCATCCTCCTTTCCGACGTCCTCGGCCTCTCCCTTCTCGTCGACAGCATCGATCACCCAAAGCCTCCAGCAAGCACCGAAGGCACAGTCCTCGGACCCTTCCACTCCCACGAAGCAGAAATCGCCCCAAACGGCTCTCAAATCGCCCATGACCCTGACGGTGAACCCTGCCTTGTCCTCTGCAACATCAAAGATACCCAAGGCAAACCTATCGAAGGCGTCAAGATCGATATTTGGGAGACAGACAGCAAAGGGTTCTACGACGTGCAATATGCTGGAAGAGAAGGACCAGATCAGAGGGCGGTGATGCATAGTGACAAAGAGGGGTTGTTTTGGTTCAAGGCGATTGTGCCAGTGCCGTATCCTATTCCGCATGATGGACCTGTGGGCAAGTTGTTGGTGCAGTTGAAGAGGCATTGTTATCGGCCGAGCCATATGCATTTCATGTTTGCGAAGGAGGGTTATGATCATCTTATAACGTGAGTCGTAACCTGGCACGGATGATGTAAGGCAGAGACTGACGGTGACAGTGCGTTGTACCTTCGAGGCGACCCTTACGAAACGTCCGATGCGGTGTTTGGAGTCAAAGAGTCGCTCCTCATAGATCTCGGGACTGTGAACGCAGAACAGGCGAAGCAATACGGAGTGAAGGAGGGCGGCAAGCTGATGACTTATGACTTCGTTCTCGTCACGGAGCAAGAATCGAGAGAGTTGAGGGAGAAGAACGCAATGGAGGCTACCAAGAAGCTGGGACTGAAGATGAAGCTTTGGAATGGACTGCCGGTACCTGATGTCGACTGAAAAATGCTCGCTCTGATAAAACAACGCGCTCATCAAATGCTTCAGGCTGTAACGCTTTGCACGAATTCTCCAAATACTAATGCCTCGATTCAGCTCCCTCATTACTCACGCTGACTTCCTCGGGTCAACATGCAAGTCCACTTGATTAACCTCCACACTCTTCTCCTTTGCCACACTCTCCCTCCTCACAGCCTCGTCAACATCTTTCTCGTCAATGTCCTTAGGCAGTGTTCCCAGAGCTCTTCCTCCAAACAAAGTATCGATATCCTCCAGACTCATCTGGTTCGTCTCCTTGAAGAACAAAACCAGCGTGGGCAGAGTAACCAGCACATTAAACGCCACAAACACAAAGTAGTACTTCCACGAAATATGCCCCAACGCGATCGGGCTCACCTGCGCGAAGAACGTGCTGACCAGCCAGTTCCCAATACCTGTCGCGAAGGCGTTGCCGCGGCCTCGGATCTGCATGGGCATGATCTCGGACATGTAGACCCAGCTGATGGGACCGAAGGACAGCGAGAATATTACCGAGACGAGGAAGAGGAAGAATACGCCGGCGATGGAGAGGGACTGGTGTGTGCCGTCCGGGTTGGCGGCGTTGAGACCGGCTTCGCAGACGAGAGCGATGGTTATGCCTATGGCGCCGAAGATGAGGGGCTTCTTGCGGCCGACGCGGTCGAGGATGAAGAAGATGAAGATGGCGTTGGCGATGGGACCGACGCAGTTGTAGATTCCGGCGACGAGGACGGCGCGGCCGCCTGTGATGCCGAGGGCTTCGTACTACAAGCGGTCAGCATGTCTCTAACAGGCATACGTCGGCTCTTCGCTTTGCGTACCATGATAGTCTGGTAGTAACCGATAACGTCTACGTGGTGACAATCGAGTCAGCTGCAGAAATTGGATAACGGGAGACACATGAGAGACGTACTGATCCCTGTAAGCTGGGTGAAGACTTGGACTAGTGTGCCGTGTATGAGTCGAGTTCGCCATTGAGGAACAGTAAACATGATCCGCCAGCCTGGGACAGTAATGGCTTTCTCGGCACTGATGGTCGCGCGGATTTCATTATATTCATAACGAATCCAGTCGTCGTTGGTGCCGTCGAAGTGCAGCTTTTGCAGGATCTTCATGCCGTCTTCGTCGCGGTCGTTCTCGATCAACCTGGTATGTTGGTTAGCATGTCTCCCACTAGATGCTAGGCGAGTGCATCTACCATCTCGGGCTCTCAGGCAGCCAGACGAAGCCAATAAGCAGCATCAAAGCCGGAACGATCTGAAAGGCCAGGGGAAACCTCCATTGGACGGAGTTGTCATCAGGGGCATGATGGCAGCCATAACCAATCCACGTCGAAACGATGAACCCAATGCCGATCATCTGCTGCGTGAGCCCAACAATCAACCCTCTCATCTTCGGATGTGCACACTCAGCCTGGTAGACGGGAATCGACATGGACATGAGTCCGACAGCCCACCCAGCAATGATTCGCCCAACGAGGATCATGGCGAGATTGACAGCAGAACATTGCAGGATGGCGCCGACGGCAGCGATCAGTGCTCCTATCTGGATGGTCCTCTTTCGACCGAAGCGATCCATGGTGAAGCCTCCCATCAGAGAGCCGAAGACCGCACCTCCTGAGAAGGTCGAGTTGATAGCGCCGATTGTTGGGCTGGTTGCGACGGTGTTGAAGTATTTGAGGAAGTGAGGAGAGGCAATTACGTCTGTCATGACACCTGAGTCGTAGCCGAAGAGGAACGACCTGAACTTACTGTCAGTCAGGCTCATATGACATCTTCGTTCTTGACTAATCCTTACCCCGTGCCGGCAAACATCGCCAGCAAGACATTGTATATGTTCGTCCTGAATTTACCCATCTTCAAAGATCTTTCTCCAGCTCAAAACCGCACAGTTCACGCTCCTCCAGCTCGGGGCAGGGGCAGACTCAGCTCAATATATAACATTACGCCACAGCAAGCGAGTTTAGCCTTTTCGACAAAGTCACGAGTACATTCTCGCTGTAGTGCGTCCCGGTCCATACACGTACCCATCCGTCTGTTCCTTCATGCACGTCAGTCTGGGGTAGTGCAAGTTTCCACGAATCAGTTCCATACTTGCTAGCCAGTTCCAGTAGGCGCTAGTGCGGAGTCTGGTGAGGATGGAGGAGGCGTTCTGGACGTCGGTCCACGAGCAGGGCTGTCTGTCTTGTTGATGCTCGCGTGTAACGTGAGGTTTTGCATATCGTCTAGAGCCCATCGAGCTTGCGTGCTGAGCACTCGGCTCCACCGGCATTGGCAGCCGTCAGAACGGTGGCGATTCGGTCCTATTTTGCCGGTGTTGCGGGTGCTAGGACGGTGGTCGTTGTGCATATCCGCGATTGAATAGAACTTGTGTGGTCACTGGCAAGAGTGGATTGCGAACCGTGTCGCGAACTCAACACTGCTGCTGCATCGCCGTGACCCTCCATCGATGTACAGCCAGGCCAACAGAATTCGTTGGCAAAGTCGAGCTGAGCGACTATGAGCTGCAATCTGTAAGTTGTAAGTGTTTCAGGTATGCGACTATACCACCCAGTCCCACTGCGCTGTTGTTGAACCCATGGGCGCTATGTTTTGCTGGGAGATCCTGCGAACGTCCGTTAAGTCGCTTCCACCATCCCAACAATGTAGGCGTGATCGCTACCAATCTACTTGACCTGAAGGAGCAGATCGCTTAGATTGCCCACCTTGACATACTGCGGGTCGGGTGAGAGTGAGGCGTCCGTTGAAATAGTTACACGCGATACGGATGCGAGTAAAGTGAGCCTTGACGGGGCTGGCAGCCAAGGCCTGGGACATCGAGAAGACTGTTCGAGGTGGCACGTCGCAGCACATTGCACAGGTCCAATGGCTACCGCTCCACCTCGATATCTGCCTTAGAAGCAAGCATTGCATGTCTCCTTGTGGTCTGATGCGTCTCCAGCGTCTTCATCAAAGGTCAAGTGCTCTCTCAGGTAATCAAGACTTGTGCCATGACTTGGATAACGACTTTTACAGCGGGTACAGTTCTTTAATCGTCGACCTGGGTCCGAACATCTTCATGAAACAGTAGGTGGTAACGCCCGGTCGAACACTTCATAGTTCGCTCGAGGTTCCTTTACGAATGGCCCTCCTTCTGGGCGTCTCGCTGTCAGCAAGGCCAGTCTCCGCGGTCTGGAATCGTCATCATACGGCGTCGAGTGGAGCAAGTTCGACGAGTTCGGTGTCGTTGATACAAGATTGTGAGAGGGAGACGGAGGTGTCACTGCCGGCTTTGATGGAGGATCAGCGAAATGGCTCGAGGCAGAACAGTATAGGAGTTACGCGCTCTGTGCGTATTTGTGGTCACGCCTACGTCTTGCAACACCGCCATGTTTTCTTTGACGCCGTCGTCTTCCTCTAGTCCTGTTCAATGATACTCTGTGAAATACAGAAGTAGTCGGCTTCCCCTGAGTGAACTGTAAGTGGCTGTTTGTCAGTCTTTACCCATCTCCTCCGCTTCACGCCGTCACAATATCCTGCCCCACGTCGACACAACAGTTACCGGCGTCCAGTGCTGCCATTCCCTAGAGCTTGACGATGAACTCGAATACATATCTCAAGATACTCTTCATGCCACGTACAATGCGAAGACTTGAAGCCAAATCATATTCAGGCTGATGATCAAGCCCGAAGGACGAATCAAGACCACCATAAACTTACAACCGAGCTGTCATGGGCATCAAGCGTTTCGGCCTTCGCATGCGAGACTATGCCATTCGAGAGATCCTGGGCAGCACCGATTCGCCTGCAAAAGACTCCATAGCCATCATCGACGGTCCAGGCTTGGCACACCACGTTTTCTACCAGCTTTGCGAAGGCCGCTCCCCCAACATCTCATACCAAGCCTGCGTTGACGCCGCGATCGTCTGGCTCAAAGATCTGCGGTCCATTGGCTTCAAGATAGAAGCCATTTTCTTCGACGGAGCACTTCCTACATCGAAGAAGGATGTCCGCATTGGTCGACTTCAGTCTTATACAGATCGCTTGTGGGCTTACAAGCAATCCCTTGGGAGCGCACCGCCTGCCTTCTCTGGCCAAACACGGAAGACATTATCTCCTCCTCCATTTCTGGTATTTGCAATCGTAGAGGAACTATTTCATCATTCAGAGTTCTGCGATGCGACCTTCATGGTTCCTGGAGAAGCCGATCCTTACTGCGTGGCTGCAGCTCAAGCCGTAAGCAGTGACTCGAAGACCATCATCTTCTCTGACGATGCCGATCTTTTCGTCTATCGGCTGGGCAATCACACCGAAGTGGTGGCTTTCCGCGATCTCTCCGCCTCCCATACCGACTCCAGTATCATCTGGACAGCCGAGAAGTATTCGCCATCCGGAGTCGCCAAACGCTCGCTCGTCTCAGTCGACGATCTGGTCAAGCCTGCCTACTATATGGAGAAAGATCCATACATATCATTCGAAAACGCATGCCGTATGCTCAAATCTGAGAATCCTCGTCAGCATTCTGACTTTGCTTCTTTCGAAATGACTTTTCAGACGACCGAGGAAGTCACCACTTGGGACAAGATCAGAAGTACAACTATGAAGGATCGCGCATGGAACGCCTTAGATTCTAGAGTGTCAGAAATCATTCACCAACTCGACTCATCGTCTCCTGGCCAGGAGAGCGGAGGGCTGCGGATGTATCTTCCGTTCATCCTCGACGATCCATCAAAGAAGACAGCTTGGAGTATTGGCGGAGGGCTGCGCGGCTTGGCTTACTCTGCATTGCCAAAACAACATGGCAGTATGGATCTCGGCGTGCAGGAATACAGAAGAAGTGGTATTCGCATTGCATCGACTCCAGTCGAGCCATTGCCCGAGGATGAGGTGAGCGATCAGGTGAAGCTGCTAACAACCCACATACAACAGGTCCTTGCGTGGGTTGAAGATGGATACCAAATGTCTCGAGATGATGCCTGGCGTATTCTCGTATTGCAGCACGTGATGAACAACCTTCAAGCTGATGGATACATGTTGCCGTCTCTGGAGGATTCGCTACACGTCGTCATGGAAAGCGAACAGCGGAAATGGAACTTGTTACACCTCTCTGGACAATACCAAGCCGCCTTCTACTCTTTCAGAATGGTCAAGCAGATCATAGCTCACGTACGGCTAGGCTCAGACAGGCCCACCGACCTGCAGGACCTTGCCCAGCAAATGGAGAGCTTGCCAAGGATATCTACGTTTTTCGGCAATAGTGCGCTTGACAACGAAGCCTGGCGTACGGTCGTTGGCGCGATGTTATCCACACTGAGGGAGAAGGATGATGTGGAGGAGGACAGGCCGCGAAAGAAGGCGAAGAAGTCAAAAAAGAGTGGCAAGCTGGCGCCTGCTGGACTAGAGAAGAACCCGTTTGCGATGCTAGCGGACAATTGAGCCCATCTTAAGGCCTTCTTCATGGTTCATGAGAAAGGCTCTCGATGAGAGCAACGGATTGTAGCTCGCTTCAAGGATGCGTCCAAGCTCACCGTGCCGCAAAAGCTGCTCTTGATGGTGTATGGATTTCACGGGCGAGTGTCTCTGTGAAGCCAGTAAGACCAGGTGAAATACGATGCGATTGGAGGCCAGGCTGGGTAGCAAAACAAGTGAGACACCTGCGATCCTTTTCTCCTCTCTTCTCTAGTCGGCGACTATGCTCACGATTATAGCAACAGCTGCAGAGACACTCGATAAGTCGCGGGGATGTTTCCAACTGTGAATCGTGCGAGTCTCGTTCATTCGCCGCAGCACAGGATACCCAGATGGCGACGGCTCAGTATCGCAGGTGTCTCACTCGTTTTGCTATCTAGCCTGAGGCGCGGGAAAATTTACTGGAGATGAAAGAGCAAGGGGGTGTCGGAAGCGAGGAGGAGCCAGAACGCGCATAACGCCGTTTGCATTTTTGGCATGTGAACGTGCACGGTCCATATTCCGCGATCGCCCCTCCAACTTTCCGCATGCTACGCTTGCTACACCAACACTTACCACCCTACTGACACCACCATCACCATGAACTTCATCGCCCTACTGGGCGACACTTTCCGCCATCACCGACCAACAGGACAGCACGATCTGCAGCACTAAGCAAGACGCCTAGGCAGGGTAGCAGAAGAAGTGAGACGCTCTGCCTACGGGACCGTAGGTATTTCTGGACTGTGGCGACCAGATCGACTCAAATTGCAAGATATCCCCACGACCCTTTCTGTGGCCAAGCGGCTATTGCTGCATTCGTGGGCGTAGCCGCCTGACAGAGAAAAGAGAAAGAGGCGGAGAAGATCGCAGGTGTCTCACTTCTTCTGCTACCCTGCCTGCGCCGCTCTCGAGTATCGAGACGCTTCTTGACATCCTGCCTACTTTGATCCCCATCCTCGAGCTATCCGCTGCTGAGGCTCAGTCCCACTACGCCAAAGAGCTGATAGAATCACTCAATTGCTTCCGAAAGACTTGCCACCTCACGTTGCACCACAGTCCTTTCCATCTTTCGACGCTTGGCGCATTCCGATCTTGATCTCACTGTCAACACTCAAAGGCATGGCTTCCACGAATCAGAGCAACCTCGAATCCAAGCGGCGTGGACAAGTCAATCGCCGTATCATGACCACAGACCCCACAGAGACCAAGGGCGTGAAGAAGCTCTCTGGCAGAGATGACTATCAGTTATGGAGTCATATCATGAAGGAGGCCTTACAAGATACATCCCTCTGGCGTTACACGGAGCAGACTCTCACGCCGCCAACCAAGGGTGCGGGCGAGTCTGATCCGGACTACGAAGATCGCATTGAAGCCTTCCACGCCAAGGACTCGCAAGCCTATATCAAGATCGCGCTCACTTTGAGCCAACCCATCCTCGACAGCTGCTGCTCGGTTGACACGGCTCCCGAACTCTGGGCTCATTTGCAAGCCATTTACGGTACTATTGGACCGTCCGGCCTGTACACGCTTTATCAGCAATATCACTCATTGCAGTTCGACGGCACTAACCTGGAACGCTTCTGTCAAGACTATCAGGCCATCATCAAGCGCATCGAGTCTACCGAAATGGCGTTGCCAAAGGCAACCGCTCTGTTCGGCTTCATGGCCGCAGTCGAGCCTTACCTCGAGTCATGGGTTGCCGCCAAGCGCAACGACCTCCGCAAGATGACGGCCACGGATGCTATCACAGACAGCACGGAGCACACGCTGGACCGCTATATTGGCCAGCTTCTGGACGAGTCTGTCGGTAAGGTAGTGAGCGTCACCGCCGCCAATCTCGCAGCGCGCAACAATCCTCAACCTCGTGGCAACGCCAGTCGCGGCCGCTGCGGACGTGGCAACAACAACACGCCACGCACGACTGATCCCAGAGGAGGTTGGAGGTAAGGATACTTACTCGTCAGGTATGTGCACGCCCGACGGAAGGGTCAGAAGTGTAGGGGGTATATGGAAAGAAAGAAATAACGTTGTGGAATCGAAGGAATTCAATCAGAGCAGGCACAGCGAAGCAGTCTTTCGAGCGTTGCAACTTTCGGAGACTGTGAACGCGAGGGCTCATAACCTGTTGATGAGAATTCCTTGATATGATAGGTAAGTGAATCAGACTGTCTGTAAGACTGTGTGTGAGCCATGTGCTCTATCATCCTGCGACAAGACCATGGCTGTGCAGCATCTGTTTTGTGGACTTGAATCTGCATTAGGCGCCATTCTCCGTGACTTGCTGAACATTTGTGGTACTTTACTGCATCAGTAGTGATAAATCAAGTCTTGAAATCGTGTCGTCCTGATACGCAAGGCGAAATAAGTCCCCACCACCAACGCCTCGCTAAACGCTTGACAAAGTCTTTCTCATCGATACCTGCGCTGTGCAAGTTCAGCGTCCAGCTCGCCAAGCTCGTCATCGGTCATGATGTCGGTAAGCTTGAAGTTCTTATCGTAAGGCGTGGGTTTGGTAGGGTCATATTGGTCGTTCGCCCACCCGTTGGCAACGGCGGCGTTCAGGTCATGGGTGTTCTTTCCCAGTCCAATTTCGAGCGGCTTAGCAGGCACGACACTAGCATTCTGCGGCTGCAATGTGCTCTTGAAGACCGGCTTCTTCTTCGCGGGTCCAGCAGATCCAGGTCCTGGAAGTGAGATGGATTTAAGGCCGGCTTCTTCGTTCATCCTGGCCTCGGATTCTCGTGCTCTCGCAGCCGCGTTCGGATCCTTCGTGAGGTGTTTGAGGTCTTTCAGACGCTGACGTGATATCCCAGTAAGCATATTGCTCAATCAAGTGATGGGTTTGGCAATGTACCTTTCGATGCAGGTGATCGTAGGACCCTTCGTGGGCTTCGAATTCGTTCATTCTATCGTAGCCTTTCTGACACAACTCGCAAAAGAAGTTCTTGCGAGCAGCTCTGGCGCTTTCTGTCGCCGCTTGTGGCAGTGTGTGGCCGCGCTGTGACACTATTAGATCGATCTTGTCTTCATGAAAGTGATGCATACCGGAGCCATGGTGGTGAAGCGTCTTTGCCCTGAGGCGATTGCAACAGGGGTCGGAGCTCAACAGCGATTGTATTGCCACCTCTGTCTCTGTTGAGCAATGCGCAGCTGCTAAGTGACAAAAAGTTATGTTCATGTGTTTCTTGTCGTGAAGAGCATTCGAAGCCGAAGTCCAAACCAGGTGCACGGCCCACTTCGTCGGCTTCATCGCTTCTGTCTCCTTGTCCCTTCCTATCCTGAACAACAACATCGCACATTGGTCTCAATCATCGCATCTGCCAGTATGCCGATCCGGATACGATACGAGAGAGTCTGAGCAGCGAAATTGAGCAATGCATGCCTTTCAGAACGATCGCTGCTACGCTGCTGTGCAACGCGAACAGCCTGCTACTTTTCGCCCAAGCCAATGGCATCCTCACTGTGGCCCTTCCCCAAGCTCGTCAGTGGACGCGCCGCCTTGGACGTGAATGCATGCCATGCCGGAGCTTTGACGAGTCTGCGACACCTCAGGGCTGAATCCTCAGCACAAGAGCAGTTCTGAGGCTGCACGAAGCTGCAACAGCGGTCAACTTTCATGGAACGTGGCTGGCGCCTTACCAGAGCTCCATTGGCACCCGCTCTAAATCAGCGAGTAACATAGAGCGTGGTGGTCATACGTGCCTCGCATATACTCCGACGCAGGGTGTTTCGAGACGCTTTGCTGATCTATGAAAAGGTACAGCACTTCTCCGCGAAGCTAGCCCCAGCATGAGGCGTCCATTGCAAAGGCCGTGGCTGGCTGACTACTCTATGCCGTGCTACATTTGAGGAAGTCAGCTATGGACAAACTCCCAGCTACTGACGTTCCAGGCCTACTCAGCTTCCGCCTGCCACGCACAAGACACGAGACAAGGCTTGCGCCAAGTAGAACTCTCCTTCCACCATGCTCTCGGCTACGGCCAGCAACATGATGCTAGCAACATGAGCAAGGTCGTGCCTCAGGAGACGACTGCAGGTCGCATGAAGCAGCCATGGCCGAGATATTCAGGTCTGGGCCAGGCGCCTCGAGTGCCCAACAAGGTATCTATAAGAACAGCTCTTTTTCTTTGCGAGGCTTCCTTTGCACATTCCCCATCTTGCACAATCACAGAACAACTAGCATCGCCCAATATGACTTCCCCTGTAACAGACCTTACCAACATCCAGGGCGACATTCTCTTGAATGGTCTTCCCAAAGATGTCGAAGCTTTCTGGTTCTTCACTATCCCAGATGGCCAAGCTGCCAGTTTCGCTTCGAATCTTCGCAAGGTCGCGCAGCAAGAAATCACTTCTACAGACAATGTGCAAAGCACTCGAAAGAACATTCGCGACTTCAAAGCCAGTCTCGATCCCAATGCTCCAGTCCAGAAGCTGCCCACCGTTGGTGCCAATATCTCGTTCACCTTCAAAGGGCTCAAGAAGGTCGGTCACTTTGGCAAGCCCTCGTATGCTTTCATTGACTCCATCTCAGATCTCCAGCGTCGTGTCCGGTCTCAACATCCAAGATAACAGCACAGGCGAGTTCTCATTCGAGCAAGGCATGCGAAGCGGTGCGGTCAGCGGTCTGCAGGACCCAGCGAAACAGGGGAGTTCAGATCCTGACTGGGACGCGGCTTGGCTGAACAACCAACTTGACGGCGTTGTCCTTGTAGCTGGCAACACACCAGAGCTGATTCAAGACAAGCTGGACCGCATCAAGAAGCTCTTCGGTGGATCGGCTAAGCTTGCCTTCAGAATCGATGGCAAAGTACGACCAGGTGCGCAGAAAGGCAATGAGCAGTAAGTAATTCAACCTGTTTGTATTACACGAGACTAAGGCTTTGATTGCAGCTTCGGTTACAAGGACGGTGTCTCACAGCCCTTCGTGGGTGGACTCCCGGGCTTGACTAAGGAGGAGTCGTTTTGTCCCCCCGGCCAGGACACAATTCAGCAAGGCACTATTCTCTGCGGCCGACCAGGAGACTTCTCTGCGCAGAATCGACCAGCGTGGATGTTGGATGGCAGCTTCCTAGTATTCCGCAAGCTGAAGCAAAACGTACAGGACTGGAACAAGTTTCTTGTGGACTCTTCGAATATCCTCGGCACGTTTTCTGATCAGCTCGGCGCTCGTCTGATCGGTCGCTGGAAGTCAGGATGCCCCGTGAACCTCTCACCAGACTTTGACGACAAGAATATCGGAAACGATGTGATGAGGAACAACCAGTTCGAGTTTGATCCACCGGGTCTCAATCAAAGCAACTTCGAGATCAAGGCTGGCATGAGAATGGTTTGCCCGATAGGTAGGTGCACATCTGCTGCGCTTCTTTCATGGAACTGACTTATTGTAATAGGCGCCCACATTCGCAAGACCAACCCCAGGGGCGACCAACCCCCATCCGGCCGTTCCAGCGTCAACTCCCACCGCATTCTCCGTCGTGGCATTCCTTACGGACCCGAAATCAGCGAGAACGCCAACGCAGAGCGAGGGCTTCTTTTCGCGTGCTACCAGAGCTCGCTAAACAGCGGGTTCGACTTCATCCAGCAGGCGTGGGCTAACAATCCCTTCTTCCGCTTCCAAGGCGGTGGCGTCGATGCTGTCATGGGCCAAAGCAACGACCAGGCTACTATTGGGATGAAGGGTCTCTTCCCTCAAGATGCCGACAGGGAGCTGCAGTTGCCTGGCAAGAATCGATTCGTGGTCCCCAGGGGAGGAGAGTACTTGTGAGAAGACATTCCTTTCGATCTATGTGTGAGATGTGCTAATCTTCTACTTAGCTTTTCGCCTTCGATCGGAGCGTTGACGGGTGTTCTGTCGAATGTGGTTGCACCAGCTTCAGGGGGTGGACAGGCGCCTTTGGCTCATTGAGCAGACGGGTGAAGTACTGCCATTGGCTTCTGGTACGGGATGCACAAGATGTAAGGGAGCCCATGGGGCCTTTTCACTGAGCGAAATGGCGAATGAATACATACCTGCTACATGCTACGATGTCCGCCTCAGTGTCCTCGTCAAATCACAGCTCTTTCTACCACATTTCTGCCTAATTAGTACGTGTCTATCTCCAAGGAAGAGGAACGTCTTAGAACGGCTTGTCTTCGGGGACGGACAAGTTGATAATCCGCTCAGTCACGTCTTGGTCAGAGCACGTTTAACAGCAGAGGAAGGAGTGATGCGTCGATACGTCACTGCCTTTCATCATGGCCCCACGTCTCGGAACGCAAGTCGCGTGTCGTTGAACCCCTCCATTTTCTCACTGCCTCTGTTCAAACCATAACATCAACATCAAAGCTCTTTCACTTGGTGAGTTGCATTGAAAGTACAATTGGTAGTCCGAACCTTCCGGCTCACTAACAATCTTGTCTGCAGCCACTCAAAACTCCCCAACGAAAATCAAACCACATCGTATGGAGCTCCATCCGGTCTTGCCTCAACAAACACGAATTGACATCTCTCTGCAGCCACACAACCGCAAACATGTCCGCACCAAACCAGGGCCGTCAATCCCCCGAGCCAGAGCGCCAGGGCGAGAGCCAGATCAAGCAAACCTCCAACCCCAACCCGTACGCAGTATCCCACTTTCCCTCCCAATGGCACCGGGCTAACATGAACGATGAACAGACAAGGCAGCGACAAGTCCGGAGAGGCGAGCAAGGAGCAGCTGGGCAACTTGAGCAGCAACCCGACCGGTCCTTTGGACAAGGAGGCGGAGAAGAAGACATCGAAGGATTGAGAGGTCTTTGTGGACATGAGTGATGATGATTTCGGAAGTTTTGCGATGGTTCGGTTGATAGAGGCTGCCTGCTGATGATGCGGCGGCTGGATCGTATGGCACCTTGTGCTATCGATGCTGTGTATATGAGCCTTCAATGGGTCGAACCGGCTGTCACAAATCTCTCGTGCGTTGTCCTTGTTTCAGGCCTAGCTCTTTGATCCGTGATCTGTTGATATCAAGTCGGGTATTTGACGATCGGCCTGACTGGGGAGACACAATGGTCCATGGAGAGTCCTGGTGCTGGACTGCCGGATTGCAAAATGCAAACTGGTCGGCTGATGGATTTGGCGTCGTGGTGTATCATAACGAAAAGGACCTCTGGCGTTCATCCCAAGCCCCTGCCTCTGCCACGAGTACTGGATACTCGTCCGTAACTGCTAGTGCCTCTTGTCGTCCCCGTCGTCCCTCTTCCCCTCGCGGTCGTACCAGTGGTGCCCCTCGTCGAGCTGGATGTGCCTCTAGTACTTCTCGTCCTGCTCAATCCCGCCCGCGCTCGCTTATCCTCAACAGCAGCTCTCTTCCTCTCCTCTTCCTCAGCCTTCCGCTGTGCCTCGTCTCGCCTGCGCTGCTCCTCCATAGCCCTCCTCTCAGCCTCCTGTTGCTTCCTAGCCTCTTCATTCTCCATATCTTCCACATCGTGCGTCGCCCCTTGCCATTGCGGGTCGAGGATCAATCTCTGGTTGTGCTCTGTCTGGGATAGTATCCTCGTCCAGGTCGCAAGCAGAGTGGATGCGTCGTTTACGGTTCGGTTCACAGTCTCCATGTTGTCTTTCGCCTTCGTCAGGGATGCCGTCACGCCTTCTATCACACGGTTGACCTCGCGCACTTTCTCCAGCTCAGCCTGTAGCTGCGCATTGCGGGCATCTTCGATGTCTTGCTTCGATTGCTTAGGCGCATGTGGCTTTTGTACAGACGAGGCATTGGAGTTGGGTGTGTGCTTCTGCGTTGTTGCGCCGCTGCCAGGGGATGCAAAAAGGTCCTCGTCTGTTTCTTCGAGCTGGAGCTTGGCGATGTCTGGAATGCCGCCCTTCGACATCGTGATTGTATACAACCAGCGCCGGCGAGGTTTTGAACGGTCGCAATACGTGTCGTTTGGTCAACTATGCCAGCGGCCGCCGTCTGCTGGCCGTGTTTACCTTGAGTTTTTGTGTTTACGGTGATGCAATGGGCGCGTCTGAAACTTGGTGGGTCGACGCGTGGGCAATCCCTGCGTCGGGATCTCCCAGCCACATCCACTCGGGACGGGACTTCACCTCCTTCCTTTCACCTCACCACAACCTATACCACAAAACCCGCATACTCGATTGATCAGACCCTTGCGCATTGCTTTTGCTGTCGCCGGATCGCACACAATTACTGGACGAAATAATTTGGACGACTTGGCAAAAGTTTCTCTGTGAAAGTGGGAGATTGGGGCAATAGCTTGGAATTGGACAGTACACGCGCAGCAGAGTGAAGGGAAGATACCCGTCCGACAGTGAAGGAGGGATACCAGGGATACCAGGGATTGCGCACGGTACTATCGCTGCCAGAAGTATCTTGCTCGATCTCGAGGCTACTTTGCGACAAGACAACTACAAACCGCATATAACAACACCGACAGGGCACTCGTCAATCTTGTTGACTTGCCCGCTGCCAGCCAGCCAGCCAGCCCGCAGTGCAGGCAGCGTGTCCTGACTGGCGGCGCAGGAGCCTGGGCCGAAAGAGCAAGCCTATAGTTCACGGATCATCAAAATTCCTAATCATGGAGACCCCTTCCACCCCTCCACCCTCGACATCGCGCCACGGGCGAGCACGCACGCCACCATCGCCGACTTGGGGAGCAGCGCTCGAAGAGTGGGACCCGTATTCGCCGCGCCGATCTACTAGAAGTACTTTGACGACGAACAAATACAGCACGCCCAACATCTCGCGCACAATTCACAACAACGTCCCACCACTCAACTCCAACTTCAGCGCGAAGCCGGCGTTTACCCTCAATGACGTCCTCTCCCCGCCAAGCTCACCTATGAACGTCGGCGCAACCACCCCGCGCAAAGCCGACAATAGCAAGACTGACAATTGCAACGTCCACGATAACTTGGATCCATCTTCATCCCTCCGCAAACCATCGTCACTATTCCCAACACCAGCGAAGACGCCTTCTATGACACCAGCTCGCAAGCACCAGCGCACCGCTAGCATGCAAGACACCGCCCGCGTCCTCCACTTTCAGCCCGACGACCCAAGCGACGCAATGCCTACCCGTCGCGAGAGTCGCAAGCACAACACCGCGCGCACTGGCAAAGCCCAAGGCTTCGACCTCGACAGCGAAGAATATAATGAACCTGAGCAGAGCTCGAATGCAGACGGCTTCCAAATCTACACCGAGTCGCATGCCCGCGTCCCAGAGAAGGATGAGTCCGAGGCCAACCCATTCTTCCGCCCACGTGCGCATACTATTCCGCAGTCTCGTGACAAGTCGAAGCGTCGGCCAAAGAAGTCTGCCACTGTGCTAGCCGAGGAGCAACGCATGGATGACGCGGCTGCCAGAAACGAGGGTATCGTCTACAGCTTGTAAGTTTTGTCCTCAGTGCTCAGTCGAATCAAGAGCTAACATTTGCACAGCCGCGGCCGAAAGGTGTTCCGCCGTTTTGAAGGTGCCCCGCCGCCACACGATTCAGATGAAGAGGAGCCTGGCAGTACTGCATATCAGCTAGCACTTAAGCGCGCAGTCGGCAGTGCAGCCAGTCGCCCAATGACTCGCAGCTCTATCCGACCACGACTGTTGTTCCCATCATTCGACTCGGGATACGGTGCGAGCGACGATATCGACGAAGAGGCCGAAACCGACGTCGAGATGGTCGACATGCCGGTGATCGAGCAGACTGAAGAGACGGTCAAGCATACTTCCACGGTCGCCACCCCCGCCAAATCGAAGTCTTCGGACCATCCTATGATGAGTCCGCCGACTACGAAGCGTGCCCCGCGGAAGCATGATGTCGACGCCTTACCAGCTCCAGCAGACGATGTGGCGCCTCTGCCAACGCCAGCTCGATCCGGCCGCAAGAAGAAGGTGGAGATCAACGACGTTCCGATCTTTCATGACGGTACCCCGGAGCCACATGCTGCTGACGAAGGTGTTTCGTCCGAGTCGGCACTTCCCACTCCGAGCCGCAGCTTGCGCAAGAAGAAGGCGGAGACGCATCTAACGCCAGTCATCGAAGAGCCTGAGTCCCCATCATTCAGCGGTGGTCGCGACACTTCCCCGTTACCTGCCTTTCCCGCCAGCCGTCGCAAGGCTAGGAGTCCATTCGACAACTGGCCACGCACCAAGGGGCCACATAAGCGCGACGGTGAGCCGCTCGAGGGCGCGGGTGTGGCCAGCAAGCGTACTCGCAGCACCACCCATCAGGAGTCCACCGCTTAAGTTACGACGTTGGATATGTCAGACACAGGACACGTTGACATAACAACGAAACCTGTCGTATGACTTCCATACTACGACACCGAACTCATTCCAACGATACCCAGCCTTTGATTTTGACGGCGTTTGCAAGAATTCACATCTTCTGGGTGTCTTGTTTGACTTGGGCAGGGCTAAGTTCGGCCATTTTCGCCGAAAAGCAGCAGCACGATAGAAGATGCCTAGATAGTTACGAATGAAAACTGTGCCAAAGCAGTCTGCCTCCGGACAACTCAGGGAGCGAAGTCAGGGTAGTGGTAGAAGTGAGATACTGGCTATGGACCAGCGGACCTTTTCTCTCCCTCGTTTTTATCAGGCGACCATGCTCACGAATACACTAACAGCCGCATAGATATCTAATAAGTCGGAGGGATATCTCTCTCACTTCTATTGCTTGGCTTCAGCTCGGCTGGTGTCCGCGGGCAGCCACGACGACTTCGCATTGCAATTGCCGTGCCTGCTCAGTGTAGCGTGACTCACCATCAACGATGCCACCCTATACAGGAGAACTGAGGTCAAGCGAATGCTGTGCAAGGTGAAGTCTTAAACTAACGAAGAACACCGAACAGGGCACGCCCTCAGCTACGAGATGGTCCCCACTTTCTCGCAATTGCTCAACACTCATTGGACGAAAGCCGTACCTGGGAGTGACAAGCGGACGTAAGGCGGTGTTCCAGTCAAGCCATTGATAGTGGAACGGTCAAAATACTGCCGCGTGGCTGAGCAGACGTTGGGGCAATGAGGAGGTATATAAGCAAGTGAGGGAAGATGTCTGATGACTGAAGCAGACAATACCTCCAACAGCATACCAGCAGCCAACATGTCGACATTTGATCAGCTCGTCGAAGAGTATACCAAGAAAGGGGAGGCGAGTGTGCATGGATTGATGGCAAAATGTGTGGATCAGAATGGTCAGTGTTCGGAGCATATCTACTTGATGTCACTTTCTGACCATTGTCTACAGGAGAAATATACAGCAAAGTTGCCGGCTATGACTCCATCTCGCCAGATGCTTCGCCGCTTCGTGAAGACGCCGTGCTGAAAGTGGCCAGCGCCTCCAAGTTCATCACAAGTGTTGCGCTACTCCAATGCATCGATCAAGGCAAAGTTACTCTGGACGAACCCATCTCTCGCATTCTTCCTGAGGTCTCGCACCTTAATGTCCTCGACGAAATCACAGACTCACTCGAAGTGATCGACCACCCGCCTAAGGCCCCTATAACAGCCCGCCATCTCTTGACGCATACTTCTGGAATGGGTTACTGGTTTCTCAATCCCTCGCTCATGAAGTGGAGAAAGCGACCAGACTTCAAACCCTCCAATTTCGTCACCGAGCGCTACGCCACGCCTCTGCTCTATGAACCCGGCGAGGGCTGGATGTACGGCTCTTCTCTCGACTGGGCAGGTGTCGCCATTCGCCGTCTCCACGACACCACGCTCGAGGACTACATGATCGAGCACATATGGAAACCTCTCGGCCGCAAAGCTCCCTTCCCGACATTTAAAATCTCCAAACGTCCAAAATACGAAGCCCATCTTCTGCAAGGTCTCGAACGAACGCCTGAAGGCGGTCTGAAAGAGACGACGTTCGTGTTTGGCAACAACGCAGACGACGAAGAAGGTGGTAAAGATCTCGCCTGCACCATGGACGATTACCTCGCCGTGCTGCAAGACCTCATCTCAGACTCCCCGAAACTCCTCAAGCCCGCCACCATTGCCCTCATGATCGAGCCTCAACTCCCCTTCGACTCGCCACAGACGTCTATGCTACTGCAATGGAAACCCGCGTGGGCGATCTGTACGGGTCCTGTGAAGGACGAGGACGTCAATCACGGATTGGGAGGAACTTTGACCTTGGGGCCAGCAGAGGAGATCGGACAACCGAAGAATGTGTTATGTTGGGGAGGGGCGTCGAATGTTATCTGGTGGATTTGTCGGGATGAGGGCGTTGCGGGGTTCTTTGCGACGCAGATGACGCCGTTTGCGGATAAGAAGGTGTTGGAGTTGACGACGGCTTGGAGGAAGGAGTTTTGGGAGAGGAGGAGAAGTGGTTCTGGGTCGTCAAGTTGAGGGAGAGCTTGGGATCCGGTCAAAGGATGTGATTCATAGAAGGGGTAATGTTGCTGAAGAAAAAATGACGAAGTGATCCTGTTCTCACACAAGCAAGACAACATGCTACTTAGAACTAACTCATATGTAAACCCTCCAACACTTCAGAGATTCCTGTTCGTGAGTGTACTCATTGAAATTCATTCACTCACATGGATCCGTCTTTCATCCGCTCGGCCCACCCTTCCGAAGCCGCAATAGCCGATCCCGTCGATCCTCGGCATGACTTCACCCAAGATGGAGCTCCCAGGACAGCATCACCGTAGGAGGTAGAGCTGCTTAGCATGGATCGGCCATTGTAGGCGGGTCCCTCCTCTGCAATCGAATACCAAACGTAGGAACTCCATCTCTTCATCTCTCTCCACCATCTCGACAGTATCACAATGGCGACCAGATCCGTTCCCAACCTCTCGCTCGAGGCAGCGCAAATAGCAGCGCAAGCAGCCCAAGAGAAGGCCAAGTCGATGGGCATTGGTAAGAACCGCACCAAATTTCACGACATTCGAGGTTTAACGTGCTGATGAAATTGAGCAGACTTCAACATCGCCCTCGTCGACGCCTCTCTCTTCCTCCTCCACTTCACGCGCATGCCGAACGCCAAACTCACCTCCATCGACATCGCCATAAACAAAGCCTTCACAGCCGCTGGCCACAGAGTGCCCACGTCGACGTACACCACACAGACGAAAAACTTCCTGCCAGGAGGGCCGGGATACAGCATTCACAATAGTAATAGTGGGAGGTTTACCTTGATTGGAGGCGGGATACCCATTGAAATTGAGGGGAAGGTTGTAGGAGCTATTGGAGTGTCAACCGGCACACCAGCGCAGGATACGGAGGTCGCTACTGCGGGCGTAGACGCTGTACATGCTTGGCTGAGGAAGAAGCAGGGGTCGAAATTGTGAATGATATGATTGATGAGCTATAATTGTTACAGCTTTCAGGATGATTCGTGTGGTAGGCGAACGGCGCTTTCATGCCTTCTTCCTTTGCTGCGCTTTGCTGCGCGTTGAGCCTGCTGGGGATGTCTCAACTTCGACGTCCTCCGCATCGTCCGTCTCGAGCTCGTCTTCGTCCTGGTCCTCCTCGCCAACATGCCCCGACATAGACTTCATGGCCGGACCTGGGTCGGTGGCAGCACTCAGGGGTTGTGTTGGAGACGTAGGACTCTCTGCACCGGTCTGGGATATTTGCTGCAGTATACGCTTCTCTTCGCTTTCGACACCATTCCAGGCGTGGCAGCTGCCGCACCTCCATCTTCCCACATCTTCAAGCGTCTTGGCTCCCGGCGGTGCCTGCCCATTTACGAGCTTGCAGTTCTGACATATGAGAGCGATTCTGTTCTTCGCTTGTGTCTCGTCTTCACCCAGCACCACGTCCAGGATGCGATCGTACCACTTAGGTCCTTCTGTAGCGTATTGCGAGGGTTGGCGGATTTGCGGTATCGGTGGAGGTGGGGACGAGAAGGCATTTGGGGCAAACTCCTCTCCTGCGCCGCTTTGATCCGGAGGAGGCATTAACCCAGCAGGTGGTGCAAGACCAGTCGACTGTCGTGGAACTGCCCCTCCTTGGGGTGGTAGTGGAGCAGGCGGAGACTGTCTGCCCGGTATGTTGGCAGTCGGCGGTGGAGCAAAGCCGGTTCTACCAGTCTGCTGTGGTGTGCCTTGCGCACTTTGTCCGCCCTCTGATTTCCTTTTTCCCTTTGGTTGTGGTGAAGGCTGTCTCTTCCTGGGTGGTGACCCTCCATACTTCTCCAACAGCTGCTGTGTGCTGTTGTACTTGGTAGCCGCCTTAAGCCGTTCGATCGTCGCCTCACGTTGCTTGTTCAGACTATTGAGATGGTTCTGCGTGTTGGCTATCCGGTAGTTGAAGTAGGCGTCCAGGGCTGTTCGAACACCGTAGATGATGACCGGTCCTCCTGCCACTGCCGTGTACTCGAAATAGCTCCATCTTTCCCAGCCCGTTACGAGTGTCAGGATGGCAGCAACGAGTATGTACGCGAAGCTGGTATACAGCGTCCACAGAGCCTTGTACCGACGCTGCTGCTGGCGGAATCGATCGTTCTGGGCGCTAGTCTTGTTGATCTGGGTGGACAGCTTGCTCAGGGCCTTTTCGAAGGACTCGGCGTTCTCCTCGCGGCCACCGCGGAAAGGCCAGAATGACACCATTGTGTCGGCGTTGCGTGCTACCGGTTCATGTTGGTCTTAGGGAATGTCTTTACAGACGTGTGGCGTGGCTTGGAGAGCGTGACTGTTGCTCACGTTTGCTTGCTCGCATGACGATGATGGCGGTTGCTGTTGCTGTCGCTGGCCTGTGCGCCTGCCGACTTCGACAACCACATTCGCGAACACGCCTCACTTCCATCATCTCATGCTTTGTCCAGAAAGCCATATCATCTCCAGAATGAGTGTTCCTACCATGCCATTCACTGGACATCACGGTCGCGATCTAGGATTACCACGTTCGGATCGGCCATCACGTGGACCTTGTTGAATGCCAAACCCTCTTAACACGACGACCACCACCACCACCATTTCGTCGACAACCTCGAGCTCGCCCGGAAACAAGACCACCACATGTCTCGGCTTGATGGCTATTTTCGTTCTCCATAGCACATCGGAGCCAATGGGAGAATAAATATGCCTTATCACGCTGCTTATGGCGCTTAAAGACTGTGGGCGCTTAGGATGGCGCACCACACGTCTCTGGAAGCACACCTTGGCCTGGCAGCAAAGGCCAGCCTACAGCGGCGGCACAGCACACTATTCGCCACGTCTTTGGGTCGGGCCTGACTCGCTTCCTACACCGCATCCTCTTCCTATCCAGATCACGGCGCGAATCAATCGCGCTGTGATGTAGACGCTATTGAATTCATGCGGGCTTGGAGCAGGTCCCGTGGCCACGACCTTTCGAAAGAAGCGATGATATATCCAAGGTAGGTACCATTTGACCTCGTCCTGTATTCAGCTGTTCTCTTGTCTTCTGTCCCTGACCTGGTGTTGGGTGTCCTTCGGGTTCTACTTGTTGTTGTTGTACATAGATTGCATTCACTTCGATTTTGCTGGTCTGGTAACCGCCATGGCCCCTACTCAGCTATCTCTATTTCCCGCTCCATCCAATGGCTTGCCGCGCAAGCCTAGTCTACGAAGAACTGGAACCGATAACAACGTGCCTAATGCCGCTGGCGAGCTGAACTTCAAAGGCGTTGCTTTTCAAGTCGTTTCATCGTCACGGACTCCTGCTAGAGTGCAGCCTGCACAGGATACATTCAAGCACTCGCTGTTCTGCGATCCATCAACAGCTCAGGAGATGGCACCTTCACTCGACTCAACCCCATCCTCGGGCCTCGTAGACTCTCCTGATGCACCTATGCGCAGACAAGAACGAACACCGAAGCAATCTAGTCCCAGAGCTAGCAACTCTTCTCAAGAGCCTGACGACTGTCGTGAGCACGAAGAAGACCAAGTGCCTGAACTCCCACACAACACCAACTTCGGGTCGTCGTCACCTCAGAAGCGCAACTCCTCGCACTTGCAAAGGTCAAATCTGCCGCAGCATATTTCTACGATTGTCGAAGCCCCAGCCACGGATGCTGCAAGATCTCCCATCAACGAAGATGACAAGTTGTCACCGCTGCCAGACAGAACGACCTTCAAGATCAATGTTCCTTCACCGCCGACAGAGTATCCGTCTACCGTTAGGTCAGAAAGCCCTGCACCTTCCAAAGGCACCGAGAAGAGCACACACTTTACCCCCATGAAATCGATATTCCCCATATACGACCCAAACAAGCCAATGGACCGCCAAAGCTACTATCCATCTGCTGCGTCACCTCCACCGCCATCATACATCAGTGACAAGGTCAGCAAAGTCGGATCTCAAGTCGAGAGGTGGGCTATGAAACGCAACGACTCTGGCGTAGGGCTCGTGGACCGATACGAACACATTCCCGCCGCTGCACATGCGGATATGGAGGCGCTCTGGAAAGCGTCGAATCATGAGTTTCGTGTGGCTGGCAGAAAAGTACAGTTTGGCCTGTATCAACCGCCTGGCAACGGAAGATGCCTGGCCATTGGAACGTCCATGGAGGACCTCATCTACTCGATGGAGAGAGACACGTCCAGTTCACAAGCCAACGAGCCGCTGGCACCGAAGCAGTTCATTGTTAAGAAATATTGCCCGACGGCACCATGCTCGTTACCAACGGCGACACTCGTCCTGCCAGAAAAGCATCAAGCTGCCAAAGGTGTCAAAGAAACTACGACAATCTTCCCACAATCAGCAGGCATCGACGCCATCGAAGCAGTTGCAAGCTCACCTCGAGCACGGCACATCGCTATATTCGATCCCACGGCAGAGTCTCCAGAAGCGGCCCAGTTAGCACGAGACGCTGTCGCCGAAGCCCACTCGATGTTTCGCTGTGACCTGACCAAGAAGACGCGCAAGAGGGACAGCTTGGGTGCCGTCACAGCGCAATATGACCTCGTCCATCCCGCACTGGGAGTTTGTGCCGTCACAGTCACGAAGTCCCAGTCACCGATGTCATTGAACGGACCGCGTGCGAAAATCAGCATCCACCACCCTACCGCAACGCCAGCCGCCATCGCTGCAGATACTCTCAATCTCGGGTTCCTCGATTTCGCACACGACGCCTGTGTTCTCGACATCCCAGGTCTGCTGGCTCTGGACAGCCACTATGTAATCGACACCTTCATCTCGACCATGCTAGCCGTGGCTGTGATCGAAGACGACGCCCTTATGACGGAGACCATCACCTTTCAACCTCCGCCCCGTGCACCCATCGCGCCTTCCTCAAAGGCTGAACGTCGGGCCTCTGTCGGCTCCACGACGACGTCTAGGAATATGTTCAAGCGATCGGGGACGAAGAAGGAGAAGGAGAAGTCGAAATCGAAGAAGGCTGAGATCATTGAGGAGATTGATGAGATGGGTCCTCTTGCCAAGGGTGCTTTGGCGATACTTGGCTTTGGATTCAAAGCAAGCGCCTGGGTGATCATTACGGGTGTCAAAGTCGGGGTGAATGTTGTCGTAGGTGTCGGAAAGGTGGCGGCCAAGCATGCTGAGAAGCATGCAGAGAGGCATTGAGTGTGGGTGGCTGTGCTTTGCTGTTTGTTCGTTAATGATACCTCGTCCTTGTGTACATAGCGCAGGAGTATGTTTTGAGCATGGTAGGGAGTTTTGAGACCATCCTTTGTGCCTGAGCAGATAACTCTATTCGGTCGTGGAGGCAGACCAATCTCCTTACTCACCAGTGACCCGTTCCGATCGCTCTGACCGCAATGAACACATACAGCGTACTATATCGCGAAGAGAGGACATGTCCGGCGGTATAGCATACTTGCTGTCTTACCAGCACACCCAACACAAGCCCGGAGCGCGGTAGGTGAACGGAGAGCGGTCAGCCTCCCACACGACCTTGATGGATGACACGAAAGTATTTGACCGCCTACACGTCCATTGCCCTCAGACCATCATATTCAGCCTCGCCATTCTCTCTTCCGTGATCATGACCGCGCTCATCATGAGGCCCTCCATCGACCTGGAAGATCCATGAAATGCGTTGAGGCGATCCAACGCACAACTCCCGCATCCTCCTCTTCAACCGCCACGTTTCTCAAGCTCTTCTCACCGAGCAGCCAAGCTGGTGGAGCTCCCAGTGCTGACCTGCACGGGTGATTCGACGGAAACCTGCTCAGTCGCCTGCACGATGTGCGGCCACGCTCCTCTGACTGCTACGCATCGCTGTCACCCACGCCCACGCCGTGCGGCATGTTCGAGAAAGGCGTCGGCGCTTGCTGGCTCTCCCGGGCAAAGATGCGACGACCGCATGCGTCGTCTGGCGCGCGCCGAGAAAAAGGAGTGGCGACGCGAAAGACGCTCATTGGGGAGCGGTGGTGATTGGACGGTGGGCTGACTGAGTGACTTGTGCGGCTGGGTCTGGCTTTGTCTTCTGATCTGCGTGGTTTCTGCGTCGCCCGGCTTTCGCCATGAGCGTCACGTGAGAGGTGGGGTTCGACGGGATACTTATAGAGCGACCCCGCTACCCTTGGATTGCTCTCTATCAAGCAACAACGATAAGAAGATCAACAAGACAACAACAACATTACCTCTTCCACCAAACCAACCAAACAACACACTTCAAATCGACAAAATGGGCGGCTGTGGCAACTCTTCCTGCTCGTGCTCTTCGTGCTCCTGCTCGCCAGGCTCTTGCAGCTGCAACGTAAGTACCCTACTCTGAGGGCGGTGGTGGGGGCAAAGGATGATACTGACTTGCATGAGTCTTGTTAGAGCAAGTAAATCCATCACGCTTTCGATACGATGACGACCTGAGCCGTTCACTACCACTGCATATCCGGGCGTTTCGATCACGTTCACTTCCACTTTTCGACTCCGATTTCGACTTCGACCGACTTCACACATTGTGATATGAGGGAGGATGACGGGGAGAGACTTGAAGAAGCTGAGGTTAGAATGGCAAGCAGAGTAGCAATGAAAGTGGGACATTTGCTATAAATCCCGACAGACCTTTCCTTTCTACATCTCTCTTTGCTTTGAGACGACTACGCTCACAAACACAGCAACTGCTGTAGCGACATCTTACGAGTTGCGGCGATATTTCGCAGTCTTGCGGAGGTCCCACTTGTTCGTCGCGCAGTCTAGGCATATCAACGTGTGGTTAGTCCTTTTGCTACCCTGCCTGACTGGGAAGATGTGTGCGAAACGATCGACGACACGAATGCTTTGATATACCTGACACTTTACTTCGTTTGAGCCGAGCTATGTTCTGCGCTTCACTGTGTTACCATACGAGTCTGTGTCTCGCTTCGCGTCCTTGTTCCTCGCCAATGTCTGTATCGAATTCTTCTTCAACCACGCCTTCGCGGTCGAGTTTCCTGTTCTCCCAGATTATCCACAGAGATAGAATTCCTGCAAGCACGGCTACCATAAGACACATCCCAGCAGATATCCACATTCCTTTGCGGTAGTACGGCTTCTCACTGCTAGGGAAGTCATTCGTTCCTGCCTCTGTATCAGTATAGTCCGTAGCACCTTCAAACCTGTGTGCACTCACCTAGTAATGGCCCACACTGCCCAATGGTCGCCAAAATCGTATATCCTCCACCTCGCTTACTCTCCGTAGCATGCATGTTCGCCGTCCAAGCCAGCAACAACGCCACAGACGCGAAGATCCAGACTGACAAGAATACCGAAGCATATCTCGGTGCTGTCGTGTCCGTCGTGGCATTGAGAATGAAGCCAACAGCGGCGACCGTAGCAGCGAATGCGACAAACGGTCCTCTGACTTTGAAGTGGTCTGATAGCCAACATAGCACAATGACGACGATGAAGCAGAGCACGTATGGTGGTGCCGAGAGGCCGTTCGATTGGATCTGGCTGAAGCTGCCCATTTCGGAGATGATTGTTGGGACGAAGAGCGGGAGGGAGGCGAAGGAGACGTTGCTGTGAGATGTCAAGTCAGTATGGCATGTTTCGGGTGGATATGTCGAGCCTACCAGCCGAAGTACATGAGGCCTGGCAGGACCGATTTAGGGTCTTTGAAAGCGTCCAGCACCTCCTTCAGCCGAATTCCCTGCTCCTTTCCAATATCCAAACGCTGGTTTCTGGCAACGAAGTGCAAAGCAACCTGCTTCTCACGATCGTTCAGGAAGCGTGCTTTACTGATACTGTCCGGGAGGAAGAACCAGGCACAGACAGCTACTAAGAGAGTCGGCAGGCCTTCAATCAGGAACAAGATCCTCCAGGGAGCGAGCGAGCCTCTGATTTGGCTGATACCGTATGCCAGCGCACCACCGTAGGCATTGGCGATTGCAGCGCCACTGATGAAGACACCGTGTCGGAATCCAACCATATCTCGAGGATAGAAATAGGTGAGATAGAGAGGGACTCCCGGACCAAACATCGCCTCTGCAACTCCAAGGAAGAAACGACAGGTCATCAGCCCACCCCAATTGAACGCCGTAGCCTGAATCGTCGCAACGAAGCCCCAAAAGACCACCGTGAAAGCACAGAAGATGTGCGGCGGAAATTGCTTCCAGCCGATCAACGTCCACTGGCTGAGGATGTACGCGATATAGAATATGGTTCCTAAGAGATTGTAACGCTCCCCCGCGATGTCTATGCTCTTTTCCATGCCTGCGAGTCGTGCATTTCCGAGGTTGGATCTGTCTAACACGGCTAGGGAGTATAGGACGAAGACGAGTGGGAGGAGGCGCCAGTCGAGTTTGCGGATGACTTTTTGCTCTTCTTCGGCGGTTGGGGCGATGAAGGTGCCTTCTTCTTGTTGCTTTCGGAGGGGCTCGACTTGTTCCTCTGTATAGGCGTAAGACTGGTAGCTGGCCTGTACGTGCGTCTTTTCGTCCTTCGGACTTACTGTAGTCAGCGGCCTGGGTGCCGCTCTTCTCAAGATCGCCCATGACGGCTTTTCCAGACCGAGACGAGCAATACAAGACGACGATAGGAAGAAAGAGACGAAGTACTCGAATGTGAAGAAACGACGCGACACCGGGACTACTTAACCTTATACACCTCGTGGGCAGAGATGGCTAAAGACTTCGGCCAGAACGGCAGCGAAGTGCGTTGCACCAGCTAGGAAGAACCCCGTGTGACTGGAAGAAAGAGAAGATCGACGACGCGGTACCACAAAGTGCGGAGAAGAAGGTGACGTTGAAGGCGCCCAAGGATGATGTGGAGGAAGCGGGTTCTGTTTGCGGGGAGAGGATCACACAGACATGTCGCTTCCATGGTCTCTGTTAAGGTATCCATCAGATTTACTATCATGACGGTGCTTAAACGATCTCGCTTGTGGTAGAAGCATTCAAGCGATTGGCTTACTGGATTGGATTGGCTCCCTTGTCTTGGGATGATGCTTGTGACAAGTGCTTGGTGCTTTGCCATTGATTGGTTTCGGGTCCGATCTCCACTGATCTTGCACCGGCTTTCAATGCGGTTCATGAGGTTTGAATGACAATCATGTTACAGGACAATGATAGTTCACTACAGTCGAGGAGTAGAATGGACGGGCTCATGGTCAACGATCGATGGGAGACTAGAAGCATAATCATGAAGACGGGTCCACTATTGAGATGACCGTCAACGGTCTCAGCAGAAGAAACGACATAAGGACGCCCACTGTATATCTCATAACTCGTACAAAACACCCTCAAAGAAACCCAAGCAGACAACAATCATCACAGACAAAAACCTACAAAACCAACTCCCTCAAAGAATGCAACGCCTCCTTCATCTCAGGACTCGACCGTCGACTAGGCCGCTTCGAACTCAAAAGAACCTGCATCTCCTCCTCAAGACCCCTCTCCTGCATAATATCCTGCACACTCCTTCCATGTTCATCGCGAGCAGAGAGATCCGGATGGCCCTTCGTCGCCAGAAGCTTCAAGATCTGCATGTCGCCATTGTCCAGCGCCTGGAGCACGGCATTCCAACCTCTGTACATGAGGTTTATGTCGGCTCCGAAGACTAGCAGGTGCTCGATGTAGGTCATGTCGTTTTCGCGGTGTCGACGGATGGCTTTGATTATGGGAAGATGCTCGCCTGGGGCGTTGACGTCTGCGTCTGCTTCGTCGACTAGGTAGCGGAAGATCTCTTTGCGGTTCTCGCGGATCGACGTTGTCAGGGGGCTGAAGACGCCGCCGTTCTTGTCTTCGACTGAGACGCCTTTGCCGATGAGGAGTTTCACGCTTTCGAGTTGGTCGGCGACCACGGCCTGTTCCACTGCGCCTCTGTTGATCAGAGATGTTGGGATGTGCGGAAGCAGTTTCTTGAGGATCTCTGGGTTCTTGACGGCCATGCTCACAGGCCAGTCTTGTCCACGGACGGCTGGGTTGGCGCCGTGTTGGAGGAGGATGTCGATCATCTCTAAGCGATTCTCCTTGATGGCCGTAGTGAGTGCGGTCTGGCCAGTCGTCGAGTTTCGGACATTGATGTCGCAGCCGTGCTTGAGGAGCCACATGAGGGCTTCTTTCTCGTTGTGCTTGACGGCGTGAGCAACAACACCCTTGGGGCTGTGAAGGTTCGCACCGGCAGCGAGTAGTCGTGGCAGAATGTGAGGGCGATGATATGTGACACATTTGTAGACCGGAAACTCCAGAGCAGTGCAATTAGGATCAGCGCCGGCAGCAAGAAGCAAGTCTACAAGCTCTTCCCGATTGTCACGAATGGCAGAGCACAAAGGCGTATAGATCCCGTCTTTCTTGGCATTGAGATCAACGTTGTGCTTCAACAGCAAGTCAACGGCTCTGCGAGAGTTGATTGACGTGGCAAGTTCCAGTACACCGGGAGCACGCTTCAGATCCGATCCTCTTTCAAGCAGAATTTCGAGAATTTGAGGGTGATGAACAGCTGGCCACAGAACTATCTTAGGTCCGGGCATATTGGGATCTGCTCCGTGGTCTAGTAGTATCGTGACCAGGTCGAGTCTGTCGGCATCGTTCACGGCTTTAAACAAAGGTGTTTCGCCTCGACCGTTCTTCCCATTCACGTCGCCATCGTACAGGATCATGAACTCCACGAGGCCGGTCGGCGTGCTCTTGTTCATGGCCTGAGTGAGCGGCGTGTCGCCGTTGCCCATGATCCGATTGGGGTCCGCGCCGTGTTGGAGGTAAAGGTGTACAAAGTGGCTTTTGGTTCCAGTCAAAGAGACTGCAAAAGGACTTTCTCCGTAAGGGCCAGCGCTCAGATTGGGGTCAGCCGAGTATTTCAAAAGAAGCTGAGCGGCGTCGAAGAACGAGTGGCCAGTCGCGGTATACAGCGGCGTCGAGCCATCTTTGTCTTTGGCATTGGCGTCAGCTCCGAATAGCATCAGCAGGCGAAGGCTTTCATAATCATGGTTGACGATCGCTGTAATAACGTGGCCGACCTCTGGTGGAACACCACAGTCAAGAAGCTGCTCACTAGTCTTGTGGTCTTTTTGCTGGATGGAAGTGGTGAGGGCTGCCTTTGACTGTTCGGAAATGGGGCCTGACTTGCGCTTGGGTGTCCATCTTGTTGCCTTTGAGGGATCAATCTTGATACGAACGGGCTGCTTTGGTAATTTCTCCCCAATCGCGTGGTATTGCATTCCCTGTTCTTGTGTATACATCGATGTGATCGACGTGATGTCCGATGCGTTATCGTTTGGGCTTGCATAGATCACTGAGCTTCGATCAGAGAAAGGCGATCGCAGATTTGTTGCGGCAGACACCGTACTTGTAGGACTTGTTCCAGAGGGCCGGTCCAGGAGAGCGCCTTCTGGGAGACTTGGAAAGTACCCATCTCGCAGAGAAGACGAGCGCGGAGCGTACGTGTCAACTTGCGGTGCTGGTGGAAGTGGTCTTCTATCGGGGGAGAGGTCGGCAATGGCGCTCTCGTGAGGTGTCAACGGGCTTGACGCCGACTTGGACCGCGTTGGATCTGGTGTTTCGAGTATAGCTGCAAGTGCCGTATATCCAATACCAGCTGCCGCCTCGAGTTTGCCGTCGCCGAGCACGGACGAGAACATTAAAGCACTGATGCTCATGGCAGCACGACATTGCGCCAGACATAGTCTGAGCTTGTCAATCTCTCCATCTGCGAGCATCAGACGGAAACCTTTCCCAAGTTTCCCAAGGCCTTGCTTCTTCTCGCTGGAGAGGAGTTTGTTGACCGTCTGATCCAGCACGGAGAAAGCATTTCTCGTTTGATTGAAACGATCTCGGAGTTCTTGGGAGACATCTGGAGGAAACTTCGCACTCGATCTTGCAAGTCCAGCTTTGGCCGGGAAGAGAGCGCGAGAGGCCTCTAAGAACTCAATGGCGCATTCCTTAAAGCCTGGTCGAGGACGTTTGGAGATGGATAGGTACTCAAGCGTGTGGACGGCGATCCCATTGCCAAGGGCGATCGTGCTCGTACATAGCTCCAATAGTGTCTCCTTGGATTTGCCTGGGGCCATGGCAACGACTTGAAGTACTCTTCCGTGATCGATCGATTTCGTGGTGCACAATCGATATTCGCCAGCACTTGCAACAAGATGAAGACGGGAAGGGACTCTCACGATCCGAGTCTGGGAGAACGAAAGCAAATCGAAGATTCGGTGCGGTGGAAAGGCGTCCCATTTTCATGTCCTGCCAGGCGTGGCGACGCGGTCCAGCCTCTCGCGACGCGGCAAGTCAGAGGAACAAAGCCCATCACACCCCATGTGGTCCCCTTTGTTTGTTCCGCGTCGGCATGGGTTCCAAATTGGTGACTACAATCATAGGCCAGGCTGTAGTCTAGATCCACTATAGCGCCTCAAAGCATGGTTGTTCCTGTGAGGTCATGAATCGCGTGCTTGTGGCGGCGTCTGGGTTGTTCGGGACTGACTCGTGCTGCAGGCTTTCTCTCTCTCCCACGGGGCGACCACACTCACGATTGCAATGACGGCGACATAAGACAATTGACAAGTCGCGGGGATATCTTGCACTTCAAATTGTGAGGGTCTACTTTGTTCGCCGCAGTCCAGGCATACCGGCTGCTCGGTAGGAAAGGTGTCTGCTACCCAGCCGGGCTGCAGGTTAGTTTAGAAAACATATGGGGTTTAGGTCGGCTTCGTGTCGGCACTGTCATTGAGTCGTTCTAGCCAATAGCAACAAGTCTCGGGCTATGCACAAAATAGAAGCAGGTCCCTGAGATTGCGGCAAGGGCCAGAAGTGGGATCTGATACAACCTAGAATACCAAGACTCACGCTGCCTGCTCGACTTCGCTGTGACAGCCGTGGATTCCGACAACGATGAGTAGATCTTACAACAGCTTGAAAGACCAAGTATTTGCAGCCATGAGTCTTGCGGCCGTACTGGCTACCTATCAGGAGATGCGTATCCGGACGGCGTGGGCGTTCCTTTGTGGCTTTCTTAGTCGGCAGCTCCGGTAATGGTGGTGAAAGGAGGCGGTCGAAGGAATCCGAGAATCCTGACAGTCATTCGCATCAAAAGCACGAGCGACTAAGACGTTCAGTAAGACGCTCTTGATGAATTCAAATTCATTTCCGGTGGGATGGGAAGAAAGAAGTGATGGAGAGTGACCGAGCTGCAGATTCGGAGGGAGCAAGCGCTGTGACCAAGAACCAATCAGCTATCAGCTTATAAACGTCCGTGCGGCGGGGAGATCCGACGCTAGTGACGCACTAATCGCGCCAAACATGTGAACACCGTTTGCACATAGCAACATGAACACATCAACATGAACACAGCGCTGCACGCCAAAAATGAACATATCGCATCCGCAGCACGCTGCGAAGCAGAGCAGCTCCGAAGATGGGAACTATGATTGGAAGAGAATTTTTGCAACCGAGCTAAGTCTCGGGTTCAAGAGCGAGAAAGGCCTGTTGCTCTGTCATCGCCAAAACGAGCCTACTTTGGCCGCTCTCTTCACCGACATTGGCAGTCTGTACCCAGAGTATGGAGGTCAGAGTTCAGAGCAGCTCGTCGAAGACATCATGTTCGAATGCCGATGCAGAGACATCTTCGACGACTTGTGGAAAGCGATCTGGAGAGGCCCAGAGGTGTCTTGGCTTATTGCCTCTTCGGACCCACGCTATGATGGCGAAGTCTGTAGTACTGATTGCTACTGGAAGACATGTAGGAAAGAACGCAAGGAATTGTAAGTATGGATTTGCACATTCGCTGCCATGCTGGGACTAATCGCTCTCAGTTTGCGCAAGTACTTCACGGAGCTTATCTCCTTGTATCTGGCGAATGCAGAATCATCGAATGATGGGATATTGTCGGTGCGCCCCCATGAAGGTCCCGCAATCGTGCTCGGTAGGCCTGGCACAGCGCCTCCCGTCCCGAATCCAGGAGGTTCGATCTCTACCAGACGATCGACTGCCTCTTCGCAAGCTACGAACATAGACCGTTCGCACCTCCGACAAGCCTGTGATGGCTGTCGAGAACGCCACATCAGGTGCGATGGCGCCTTGCACAATGGTCCTTGGCCCTGCGGAGCTTGTGTGCAACGGAAGCTCAAGTGCACGACCATAGACCGTTCGCACCTCCGACAAGCGCGCTGTGATGGCTGTCGAGAACGCCACATCAGGTGCGATGGCGCCTTGCACAATGGTCCTTGGCCCTGCGGAGCTTGTGTGCAACGGAAGCTCGAATGCACCCGGCCGACGCTGTCCAACCACGACAACAGCGATTCCACCCAAGACAGCCCTCCAGGACAGAAGACCTTTTCCTTGCAGATCACCCCCTTCACCACAACCACTCTAGTCCGTAAAGCAAAGGAACCACATCGCTACGATGACAGCGAATATCAGCCAACGCCGCAAGGTCGACCTACAAAAGTGGTAAGCGACTTCACCTTGCTGTCATCAGGGCTTCTTGCTAATGTGCCTTTAGCCCCGACATGAATCTCTTCCAGATTTGCAAGGGCCAAGCTCTCGTCCGACTCAGCAACGGCTCAGCATTCGACAGATGCCAGCAGGAGGCAGACCAGAAGGTAGTGGCTCAGCTTCCGGCTCGTCGCAGGACATTGAACGTCGTCTCGGCATCGATGAAGATAGCCTATACCGCTCGTCCACGCCACCGAAGCGTGGACTGCCGAGAGGCCGCACGAGCGTGAGAGGATCATTGCCTGTGCCAACGCCTGTGACCACCTTCCCGGCAGCTCTGAACGCGTTTACCACCTTGACCTCAAGCTCAACAGACGATTCCACTCTACCGGGAGCTGAAGCTGATCAACCAGCTGCGCAAGCAGAGCAAAACCGTTGCGCCGATGGGTTTTTCGTCGAGCCGGATCACAACAATGACGATGAGGACGACGACGAGCCTGTCTTGGCTGTCAAGCAAGAGATGGAGGCCCAACTCAGTCTCGGTGACTCCCTCCAGACTGCAATTGTGCTCTCCGATGACGATGACGATGATGGGGATGACAGTCAAGAGCGCGACAGCAGGCAGCGCACTTCCGATGCTACAGTGCGTGGGCCACTTCCATCCAACGCATCCACGACAACCATGGCACCCGACGGGCAGAGCAGGAATGGTAGTCTCTTCCAGGGTCGGAGGGCTCGTGTGTGCTGGGGTCCGAGAGCTAGATTTGACGATGTCATATCTCTTTCGGGCTGTTCAGACTCAACGTCCTTCATCCACCGCGTCGAGAGGGTCAAGACCGAGCGCTACCCTATTCGCAAGGACAGCATTGCGGCCGCCGGCGTTAATGTCGACGGCGGTGCTTGCTTCCGAATCCCCTGGAAGGATGCAGGTCCTGCGTTTGATGAGCTGCGGGATCTGGTGCAGGGCGCCGATGGAGGTCAGAAGCTCGATTTGAGGCTCGAAATCGAGTGGGAGTATGATAATGAGGGCAACTCCGTGAAGGTGGAGGGCCTGGAGACTTGAGTAGAGGATTCGAGTCTGCGTGTTTGCGTCCACTTCGGGGCTCAGAGAGGAAGTGGTGTTTTCGACCGGATGTCAGCGGCGATCGACAGCAACTCAAGAGCACTGCCATCGAGCGGTCGTTCATTTTCATGATGGGGAAGTTGAACAGGGACGGATCTTTTGGCACCATACTGAAGGGTTCTCGCAGCGTATCGAGCACGACTTCTCGAATGTCTTCGCCATCGATACGAATCGCGCCGGCGTGTATCTGGGTATCGATACAGCAATCGCCCAAATTAAGAGGTGGTTCCTTTTCGCACAGCGCGAAACCGAGGAATGGTTTCGATCAGTCGGACAGAACACATTGCATCGATTACTTCTCTTCCGTCTTCCTTTTGTCTCTCATCGCCCTCCACTCCCTATCCAACATCCCAAACCCAATATCATTCCACCAGCGGCCCTGATGGAAAAGCTCCTCCCTCACAATACTTTCCTCCTTGAAACCCAATCGATTGTACAACCTCCTCGCACCGGTGTTATACTCAAAGCATCTAATTCCCACACGGTGCAACCCAGCCGTCTCGAAAGCCCACTCCAGAGTCCAAAGGATCGCTTCGCTGCCGTACCCCTTGCCTTGATACAACGGCGCTATATCAATTCCGATATCTGCGAACCGGTGATGCATCATGGCGGGCTTGTGGGCACTGAGGTGAATAGCCCCGACGGGAGTGGGTTTCTCAGATGTATCTTTGCCGTCGTGGTCCTGATGAGGGAGGCAGATGACCACAGATAGGAGTTGATCCTCGACGAGCACCTTTATGAAATCCTGTGTGTCCTTCTTCGACTGAGGTTTTGGGACTCTGGCATTACTGTTGCGGTAGCCGAAGGCATCTTGCTGGATTGTTAGGAAGAAATCTTCGTCCTCGCTAGGCTCGATTGCGCGGTAGATGAGGCGTTTCGAGCGGAATGGATGGGTTTGGTCGGTCATTGTTTAGTCCCGGCTTCTCGACTCTTCGGTCTACTCTGCTTCAAACTACCTAGTAAGACGGAATCTCCAGAGGAAGTATACAGCTTTTTTATGGCATTTGAGGCTCAGCTCAGAGCATTTCTCGTGCTAGAATGCTTTGGGTCACCGCGTCCATGGTTTGCTGACAATTTTTTTCGGCAAACAAGCGACACCGAGATGGGGCATTGGCACATCCCTTGACACTCGGCGCGATACCAAGGGATGGATTCGAGGATGGAATGAAGGGAGCGTGTGAAGAGAGTGTGAGCGTGTGGTGGGGCTGGAAATGTACATGTACGAAATACGGCTGAGTAAGCAGACATATCCGTCTTTTACAAGACTGATATGGAGCTCGCAATGGCCTTCGTGTTGTATTGTCCGTCTCTACATATCAACAGGAAACTCGGTCGTCTCGATCTTGTCCGGATAAGTCATGTTGTTCTGCTTCCGCACCTCGTCCATGACCTTCATGATCACTAAGCTCTCCTCCAAGCTCTCGTACCTGCCCTCCTTGCGACCATCCCTCAACGCGTACGCGCATTCGTCCGCCTCCCAGAACATCCCGTGTCCAGCGCCATCAGGGTTCCAATCGCCTCCGAATCCGTTCTTCCAGTCCTTGCTCTTATCTGGACCGGGTTGAGGGAAGTCTTTCTCCTCGATCGTGCCGTCGTGCAGTACGAGCTTGGTCTTTGTTGGTCGATACGCGGGTGGGAAGACTTGGATCTCGCCTTTCGAGCCCTGGACGCGGATCGCTGGACCCGCCGAGCCCTTTTTGTCTGGGTCGGTTGCGACTCGAAGACTTGTGGTAGCAATGCCGTGCGCGTCACCGCCGTCTTCGCGTGGGAAAGTCAAGAGCATGGAGGTCATTTCATCGGCACCTGTCTTATACTTTCGAAGAGCACTTGTTACACTGGGAGCCTGGGGGTTCTTCTGCGTGTGGTACAAGGTCTGGAACACCCAGGTGAGCGCGTAGATGCCGAGATCGAGAAGAGCGCCTCCTGCGAGATCTGGGTTCACCATCCGATGGCTTCCATCGGCGAAGGCGTTCTCGGGGTCGCTGGCCATGCTCAGGTCGGCTATGGTGCGGTAGACCGTACCGATCTTACCAGAGGTGATAATGTCGCGAACATAAATGGAAAGAGGGAAGTATCTCGTCCAGACCTGCTAACTCGTCAGTCTGAACCACGACTGCCCCTCTGAGTCTTGTGTGGTATGCTTACGGCTTCCATGAGGAAAACGTTCTTCTCTTTCGCCTTCTTTATCAAAGCCTCCGTCTGTTTGGCGTTCGTGGTAAAAGCCTTCTCGCAGAGCACATTCTTGCCAGCTTCGAGACACAGCATGGCATTCTGGTAATGGTGGCTGTGCGGGGTCGCAACATAGATGATATCGACGTTGGGATCGTTCACAAGCTCCTTGTACGAGCCATACGCCTTGGCCGATTCGGGTGCTCTCACCTCCTTGAGGAACTTCTGAGCACGGTCCGCTGACGAAGACGAGGCTGCGGCAACGACGACATGCTCAATGTCCTTGACGCCTCGAATCTCAGGATTCGGCCAGAGGTCGCGAGAAAAGGTCTCTGCAATGCCACCGGTGGCTAGGATTCCCCATTTGAGCTGGAACTTGGACATATTGCTGCTGGTGGTGGTCAATGGATCTCGAAAATCCAGATAGGAATAGATGGGCAATGGTTAAAGAGACGGCAACGATACTTATCACTGTGCAGCGAATGTGGAGCCGCACAAGCTGTCAAAGAAATGCTCGCTCGCAAACACCACCAATGCCTTTGGTATCATGACGCTGTTGCGGCGTTAGCTACCCCTTGCAGCGCGGGGCAATTGGCGGCGGTCGGTATCTGACGTCGGCCTGGTCGTTTTTGGGGGTCGCCGACAAGACCGCAACATCACGCGCCAATAATAACGAAGGAGAAGCATATCGATGCTTTCAAATCAACATGGCCCTCAATCACTGCATGGAGACTTATGTGTGCATGCATAGGTCGACGATGTTGTCTCAAAGCATCGGCGGATGAACGCCGGCAAGGCGTGTGAATGATGATCTTCAGGCACCGCCACGTTGGCCACAACCTCGCATCACTCGCGTTACTGGAAGCTGAAAAGGCCCCGGCGCCCATGCAAAGACAATCACCTCCTTCAAGGCTCAGCTGCTAGCACAGGCCATGCAGTAATAATGCCTTGAACATCCACCATGGCATCGAAGAGGAAATCTGCGCGAGCTGCGCCCCGTCCTCTACGAAGTAAAGCCGACAAGGGCATGAGATTGGTTATAACGTACGAAATGCGGCAGCAGACAACTTGGTCGGTACATTTTGCACATTTCTTTCACCAGACTCGCCTGTCAACATGTCTACGCAAGAACCAGTCTCGTCACCAAACGAGAGATCGATCGGGCAGATCATCGTCAAGACTCTTTTCACTCATGCCTTCGGCGTGATCAACTACGCATCTTTCAGCAGTCTGCTCCCAGTACCGACCAAGCACAACCTATACCTCTTTCGTGTGTTCATATTCACCTTCATTCCGGCTCTCGTCGTCGTCCAGGTCGCCTTCGATCTCATACGCGCCATCCTACGCCTTCTCAAAGATCCCGATGAGTTCGGCCGGGACACACTACCTTTCTATCTGCACGGCATACTTGGCGTTCGTGCGTTCCGAGACCAACACGAGCAACCATCCGGTACACTGGACGAGGCAAGACTCTTGGACGTCCCTACACTTGCCAACGCGCGGCGCACATCTTGGTCTTGGTCGTGGAAACGCTTCGGCCGAATTCTGGTTGCCCTACTCGCACTGGCCCAAGCCGTGGGTACAATCGTTCTCTACGTGCGAAGAGCCCATCACAACGGCGTGCTGGGCTTCGACTACCGGTGCTTCATCATGGCCATCGGCTCCACAATCGCAAGTCTTCTCACATTGACCCTCCTGGTCTTTGGCCATCAATGGACCTACACCACGGAGGACGAAACACCCATCATCCGCACCAGCGAGATCAAGCGACTCGTACTGGAAACAATTGCCAGCGGCATTCTGCTAGAGTGGATCCGTTCGTTAATCGGTGCATACGAAGATTGGCATGAGATACCGAATTACATCTCGTCCATCTACAAGACCTTCTGCCCTCATCGCGCTGAACACTTGCTATTATGGATCCCTATTCTGGCCCTGGTGATCTTCCGACACGATATCGCCAAAAGATTCAACATCAAGCTGTATCCCATTGCTGCCGCTCTGCTGCTGGTGGGCTTTATCTGGATGACAGTCGATGTCGTCGCGGCAATTGTGCAAGATTTCCAACAATTCATCGCTCCTAATAGATCGCAATGGGAGTTTTATGAAAAATTGCGTTGGGCAGATCCGTTGGAAAACATCATCCCGGTGATATGAACCGGCTCAAGAGATGAATGCGAGCCAGTCTGGAGACTTACGGGTGTAGATGTATCATAGATGGATCTTAGGGTAACCCCCCAGCTCTTCTTGAACGTGACATTCCAGCCTGTGCCAGTACAGCTGTCGCGCCATCCACAGTAGCATGCTTCAAGAGATGGGTAGGAGGACCTAAGCAAACCCAAAGTATAGGGCTCTGGCACCCTGTAGACGTCCATTATTCCGACAAGGACCAGGCATGCTGCAAGTCATCGGATCCGGCAAGACGCAGCTCCTGCAGACAAACGGCCCCCAATAGGTAGCACAAACATCACCAGTCATCACACAACGTCGCCAAAGGATTGCGGCAAGATACACACCATCCCACCTCCACCTCGTCTCACTTCCAGCCCACCAACAATGACCTCCCGCAACCCCCAACAGCCTCTCCCTCCAACCTCCCACCCACCCCCATGGACCCTCAAAGGCGAAATGTACTGGCGCATCGCCAAAGCTCCCATCCCCCTACCCGCAAACGCCTACCATCCCTTAGAACAAGCCGCCATAACGGGCAGCGCCAATGACTTTCAAGGCGGTCTCTGCTACATCCAGATCGTACGATATAGCGATAGTCCCGTAGGTCCGTATGATGGACTCGCCATGGTGCCGGGTGTCTTCCGTGTGCCTGGAGGAAGTAAAGCCGTGAAGGGAAAAAAGAAAATGCGCGTCACGAGGATTTATGTTAGTGGCAAGGAGACCATGTTCGATGGTAAAGCTCTTCCTGTCTTTCGGTTCCTGTACGTTGTGTGGTAAAAGTCAGCTGAGATGTGTCTCTGTAGGTCGCAACAACTGGAACATCCCCAAACACCTCGCGCGCTTCGAATTCTCGTCGCCGCTGTCGCGCAAGGGCGAGGCACCACCCAAGGAGCTAATCGTTGCTGTGTACCCACCGGACACTACAGCTGGGAGATGGGATGTGCCGTTCTTCAAGGCGACGCTCACTCCTTCGACTTGGCTTCCGGCGGTGCCCATGTCGACGAAGTATCTTCCTTTAGATGTTTCGCTCGTGCAGCCACCGCTACTACAAGGAGATGATCCGTACGTAGCAGGCACGGATCATTGGAGGGTCACGCCTGCGGTGATGGCGGCGAAATGCAGACTTATGTGGGTGCGGATTGATCATGAGTCGACTAAGACGCAGGATGAACACTGGCCGCAGGAAATCAAGCCTTGGAGTTTTGGGATCTGGATGGAAGGAAGGAGGTTTGAGTTTGGGGTTCCTGTTGAGGAGTTCAGCATCTGATCTTTGGATTTCAGCTAATCTGACAAAGAAAAACAATTTGGCTACTGGGTGGGTTTCTCACTCGTTCGTGGTCCTGTTCGCTGTCGCTTTGGTAATGCCATATTCTTGCGCCGTGGGAAAGAAAGCAATGGTTCAAATTTCTCACGCCCTTATCCAGCGCCGCCCGCTCGCTCGTAAAACGTGAAAATGCGGAAATGGAGGTGGTTGCCTCTTCGCCATCGTTCAAGCGATGAAGTGGTTCATGTGGCCAGGAACACGCATCCGGCACTTCTCACAATCTGCTCTGAAGCCCACGCTGAAGCCTCGCTTTGCGCCTGGGTTGCTTGGTCCTGCTCGTACTGGTGAGTTGCCGTTGCTAAGGGCACCACTGCGTTGACGCTGCTTCCTGACGACGATATTGTCAGGTCCGTTGTCCATGGGCTCGAAATCGACAGCAGAGTCTGGGTCATTGTGCAAATCAACGTTGGAGTGCATGTTTGATGGCCTGGCTGGATCGATAGAAATCCTCGGCACTGACGGGTCGTCTTCGTCCATGTCGACGTCACTAACGGTGAGCATGGACAATTGCGAGCCAGCGGCCTCGGCTGCTGAAGGTGGCGTTGGAACCTCATCTTCGTCGATGGGTGATGGTACCTCGAGGTGATCGGAGCTGTTGAATTCTTGTGGGTGCCGTGATCGAATGTGAGCTCTAAGACCAGTCCTCTGCTGCGCACTGCGAGCGCCTCCAGCACCTGGTCTCATGGCGACGGTTGGGGTGGGAACTCGATGTGTCTGCACACGCTGACCCCATGGACTGTGACGAAGGGCTTGTGGTTGTATCACGTGGGTGTCTTCAGGTGATTGAGAAAAGGTCGCACTTTCCATGTCTTCATCGCCGGACATTGATACATCCTGGGGGCTGCCGGGCTCGGAAACCATAGAAGAGTGTTCCTCGTCGTCGCTGTCATACTTGGGCTGTTCTCGCACCTGGGATGAGGGCGTGCTGAGGACAGAGTCGTGATGGCTGTGGAACCATTTCTCGCCATATCCAGCTGCATCAACAGTGGGGCGGGAACGCTGCTTGTCGTCAGAGCTGGAGATAGTAGTGTTCCTGGAATAGGCGCATACGCACCTTCTCGAGATGGGCCTCTTCTCTGCCTAGATCCCCTTCGTCGTCGTCTTGTCGGGAGCGCTTCCTGCTCTCCGCGGCGGCAAACATGACTGGCGGTGGGCGGATGAACGTGCTGGCAGGTCCGGAGCGCTGGCAGAGAGCGAGCTAGGCTGTGGTTCGCATGCTGAAGTCATTCATTCATGACACGAGAAGCTCCCAGAGCAGACGCGGGGGCTCCGGTGGATGTTTTGTTGTTGGATGATCGAGTGAAGGGGGCCGCCGCAACGCCCCAACCTGGATGATCGGGAGGTGATCTTCATGGAGCTGTCGGTCTCGAGGGCGAGAAGCTTCGGATACTCGGTTCCTGCGTCGCTGCGATACCACGACTTTAGCGGGTGAGTATCATGTCCCGCCTTTACCACCCCTTGCACAACACTATTATACCTCCTATCTCCTGCACCTACCGCCAACAATTCGTGCGCAAGCTGTGAGCTGCTACGGTCTACAGTGGCACATCAACATACTCCACGCTGGCTGAGCACTTCTGCAATCGTCGACCAGTGCAGGAAACGGCCGGGACTTTCTCACGCGAGAAGGTTTGGAGGCTCGTTGCCCCTGCGACCAGCAGTTACAGCATCTTCGTGGTAGAGCCATCCGACCTGTTCCAACAACCACGACTGCTAAACCAGGAATCGACCGCCCAACCTGTCTCAATTCGAACTTCGCTGCTGTCCAACAGGCTGGGTGGCAATGATACCGGGACACTCTTGCTATCTTCCGACGAACTGTCTTTCACTTCCAGCAACCGACTACGCTCACGATCACAGTAACAGCCGCATGGTCACCTAGCGCATCATGGGGATAGCCTGCACGCTGAACACGAGGACTCAGTCGTCTCATCGCAGTCGCCAGGCATGCTGACGTCTGACTCCCCCCTTAACTGTCGACTTGTCGACTGCCTATTCGGTTCGAAGATGCGACAAGCGAAGTAGCACGCTGACAGAGCTGAGAAGAGTTCCATCTATCCCTGTAAGATGCCTTGAAGCCGGACAAAGATCGCCTATCATTGCAGCGCTCTTATTTCTCATATGTCTGTATCATCTCACCTTGCCGTCCTCCCTGCTTCTTGTCAAACCCAATGCAACAGCGCAGACATGTCGAACACTGCCGATGGACTGGACATCGCCATCATCGGGGCCGGAATCGCAGGTCTCGCCGCAGGAATAGCACTCTCTCGAGCTGGCCACAATGTCACCATCTACGAGCGTTCAACATTCAAGAACGAAGTCGGCGCCGCGATCAATATGCCTCCACAAGCATCGCGGATTCTGAGAAGATGGGGCCTCGCGACAACACCACCCGCAAAGGATGCGCCGTACGAGGACCTAGCTCAGGGTAAAGTCCTGCAAGGTAGCTGGAGAAGGGACTCAAAGACCGCAGAAATCGTGATACGGACACCTTTCGGCGAAGAAGAGGACATCTATGGTGCTCCATTCGTGTCATACCACCGGGCTGACCTGCACGCCGGACTTCGTCGCCTAGCTGAAGATGCCGGAGCGCAGATCGTGCTGGGCAAGACGGCTGTTGCGATAGATTGTGCGAACGCCCGAGTCACCCTCGCCAGCTCAGAGAACGACTCGCTGACCGACACGGTGCAGAAGGACTTACTCGTTGTGGCTGATGGCGTCAACACCCAATTCGTGAACGACATCACTGGTCAAGACATTCCGGCTGTGGAGACTGGGCGCAGCGCTTTCAGAGCTTTGATTCCGACGGACAAGCTTCTGAGAGACCCAGAAGCCAGTAGGATCTTTGCTGATGGCGGAGAGCACTTCATGAATGGCTGTGTCAATCATGAGACTGGCGTCTTTATGATCTCGTACCCTTGTCGCCGGTAAGCGCAAGCAGGCTTCAATGTTCAAGACCTTCGTGGCATGTATGTGCTGATCGAATCGTTATGGCAGTGGAGAGCTGATGAGCACCGCCATCTTCCACCCTGTGCGACCAGCAGAGAAAGACAAATCAGGCAGGCCAGCTCAAATACTTAACAACCCAGCATGATGGACTAACGGCGATATAGATTGGGACTCGCCCGCGACTGTCGACGAAGCTCTCTCAGTAATCCAAGACTTCCACCCAGCCTTCAAGGCCATCGTGAAACTCGCCGAGCCCAAAGTCTACACCATCAAACATCGAGAACCCCTGCCAACATACACGAATGGAAGAGCTGTCATCTTGGGTGATGCAGCTCATCCAATGCTTCCGAGTACGTTGATCCCCAACTTCGACTCGTCTCGAACATACTCACCCATGCAACAGCAATCGCAGGCGGCGGTTCCACCGCCCTCGAAGACGCCGCAGCGTTAGAAATCCTCCTCCTTGGCGTCGAACCTTCCGACTCCACTCTCCTTGCCAAAAGACTAGCGCTCTGGAACGCCCTTCGCCTTCCACGCGATGTGGTTACACAGGTGCTGAGCACCGCTATGGGTCACCCGAAGCCGGCGTGCGAGTTTGCAGAACAGGTTCGACATGTGTATACAGGCCATTTGCCTGATCAAGTGCTCGCGGGCTGGCATGAGGGGACTAAGGAGTTTGTGTGTCCCTACGATGTGTTTGATGTGACGCGGAGGGCGTTGGAGTGGGCGGAGAGAGAGGGGTATCCTAAGGATATGATGATTAGGTTGCAGCGCGAGGGGGTGGTGAGGCATTTTGGTAGGTGCGGTAACTGAAGAGATGTATTACTCAGACACTCATTTCCCACTTCAAGCATGTTCCGTTAAGTGACTCGCGACAGTAAGTACGCTCTCAATGTCTACCTTCGTATTTCAGCTCAAAGTAGGGTGCGTCCAAGTCATGTATCCCCCTTCTCGATCACTCAGACCGCCGTCCCGATCTCTGACCCAGGAAGCTTTCCAGTCCCTACGAGTCGTATCATACCGGCTCTTTCTTCTCCGGAAGTGCTTGTGCAGATGCCCGTAGTTCTCTGCGGGTTTCCAGGTACTCTTTCGCCGCGAGAAACTTAGGGCGGAGATATCTATAGGCCATGGTGATATTCCCAAAGTCAATCATGTCAAACACGATCGCCAGCAGTCTTAGCACGTCCAGAGACCTGGTAGCGAAAGCCTGAGATGCCCATGCAGATAGACGTTCTCGTTTACAGGGCCAAGTGGCGGGTCCCATCCTCAGGCCGTAGAGTTCGGTCATCTTCTCGCAGCTGTTCGGGAACATCTTTGGATATAAAGGTACTTGGTGGCCGAAGACTGGTAGTGATAGGCCAGTGTGTGATAGGATGCCGAGCAGAAAGGAGATCGAGACGCTGGCGACGAGAAGACGAAGGTCGAAGCAGTAGTAGTCCCTGGCGGGGTCCGCAGGTCTGTTGGGATCTAGCCGCCGAAGGTTGATTCTGAAGATGTACGGTAGCACGAGAGAGACGATGATTTCCGTAAGGACGGTACGGGTCCAGCTGTTGTACCATTGATACTGGCCCAAGAGCTCGGGGTCGGGCGCCGATAGAGTCCAGTCGATGCCAAAGAATTCGTGGTAGTGCCTCACAAATAGAACGGCAAGGAGGGTTGCTACTGACAGGAGCATCCAGAAAAACATGCCAAACGGAAAGAGTGATTTGCGCTTGTCGTCAGGCTTCATGGCTGGCGTGCTTCTACCGGTCTTCTCGTGCATGACCCAGTTAGGGCCACCGGAGTAAAAGCTGAGGCAGTTGTTCAGATGTATGGGGTCGTCTTCGGAAGGGTGGAACGGCATTCTGATATCTAAGGTCGATCTGAAGTCGAGGGCTACGAGCGAAAGAGAAAGGGTGCTGAAGGCCGGACCGCGGAAGAAGTGTCTGAACTGCGTGTTATCTATGCTCAGAGGCTGTGTACTCACGCTGAGTTTTGGGGCTATGCAGTCTTCTCGGAAATGCTGCGGCAGCGTAGTCGTACTGGAGAAAAAGAAGAAGAGGACCGATAGAATCTCGAGCATATAAGCATGACCCAAAGCCTATAATGTTAGCGTACCAGGGACCACACCAGAGACAGATGCGAATATCAACAGTACCTTGGCTTACCTGACCTGCCCGTCAGTCGCTTCCTCACTAGAGTTGGATTGGATGTCGATTATCCGCTACTTGCGATCTGGGACTGCAAAGTCGCGCCAAGAGGCATCCAGCTGCGTCGTCGCGTCGGTGCCGTTTCGAAGTGCAGAGTATAGCGAGTATCACACTTGCAGAGGAGGAAGAGAGGCGAACGCAAATGACAAGGCATCCCAGCCAATGGCTTGCTATCAGTGCAGCTGTTGCTGTGTCGGTGGGCGTGGTCGCCTACATGAAGAGAGAGAGAAAGACAGAGAGATCGAGATGGAGATGAAGTTCAGCCAGAGCGGACCTGCGTCCGGCCGAATGGCGGTCATTGATTGGATGAGATCTGGCAAGTCCAGAAAACGTAAAAGTTGAGATTGCCTGCAATGTGGCATCTAACAAACATTACACAATTACAAACGCAGCGAACTATTTCCAGCTTCATCTCGGACACATCTGCTTTATGCGAGTTTACATGAAAGACCAGATGTATTCCAACGTGGCAAAAACCAAGCGACCTAGGCGAAGGTCAGGTACGGCAATGTACTTTTCGACTTTCGCAGTGTCTCCTGTGTCAAGTGATAGTGTCGCCTTCAACAAAGCACTCTGCGAGTGTTCGTCTTCAGCCTTCCTCCAGCCTCCATGATTCATCCTTCAGCGCATACGGGCGCTTTCGCATCCTGAGGTGGTTGTTCCGATTCCGAGCGTCCGGTGAGCAGGTACTTCACTGCCGCCCTGATGGATCCCATCTTTTTGGGGAAGAGATATCTGCCGATGAACCAAAGTTGTCCGACATCAGGCGCCTTATCTAGCATAATGGCCAGCAGTCCCAGCACGTCGAAAGAACCGGTACCAAAAGCCTGGCTTGTCCATGCAGATAGGCGTTCTCGTTTGCAGGGCCAAGTAGCGCGTCCCAGTCTGAGGCCATATAGCTCGATGGAAGTCTCGCAGCTGTCCGTGAACATCTTTGGGAACAGAGGGAAGTCGTGGCCGAGACCAGGTACATGTAGCGATAGGCCATAATGCGATACGATGCGAAGTAAACAGGATATCGAAAGCCTGACGAGGAGGAGACGAAGGCCAAACTTCCAGTAGTCGTCGACCCAGTTGGCCATCCAAGCCCCAGGTCTTTTGTCTCCGTGGCGAGGGCGGCTGCCCAACATGTAGATGAGGAAGAGGACGAATTCCGTCAACATACTGCAGGTGAAACTTTGGTACCATCTATACTGCTCCTGTGGTCCGTACCCGTACGGGTAGAGTGCCGAGAAAATCATGTTGAAGGGTTCGTGAAGTAGTCGCTTTGGTGTGTAAGGTGGTCTTCGGCAGATCTGGTATGCTGCTTGGCAGTGAATCGAAGCAATGTTGGAAGTGAGAGAGAAATGAGAATGAGTGTCTTGACTGTGACATATATGACCAGCAGCCACGACTGCGCCACCCGGGTTGAATTTGGGACTGCTGGAGTCATGCCTGTACCAAAGGCGCTGCCAGAGCTAAATATCTAATTTAAAGGAAGAGCACCGATAGAATCGAGAGCATATAGCATGACCCAAAGTCTAAAGTGTTAGCGTGTCATGCGCCGCCTACTTGACTACAAGTACTAAGAAAGTAGGCGAGGTACTAATCTCGACGGAGACGGGGCACTCCATATGACAAAATATCTCTTGCACTTCCGTAGCGACCATGGTCTCAAGTGCAGTACAAGCTGTGTTGATGGCTTGCAAGTCGTGGGGATATCTGCACTTGTAGATAGATATTGAGGTGTCTTGGCTGCGACTGACTGGTTACCCTTCGTATACCATCGAGGATTGCGAGTCTGGTTGGCCAAAGTACATGTAGCCATGTATCCACTTTCCTTGATTTCCAGCCAGGAAAGACAAATAAAGTCCAGGCGTCGGGTGGCTTGCTCTCGAGGCGGAGCGGTCTCCTGGGATGTATCTCTTGACAGTCTCTCTCCGCAATTTCGGGAGCGAATATGGCAATGATGGCAGTGATGTCGGCACAGACGCTCTGCGAATGTTGGGGATACATGTTGTTGATGTTGGTGGGACGGTGGCTGAAGTGATTTCTCCATCTCGAGCAGACCCCCGTCCGATCAGATGGCGCTCTCTCATTGGGTGAGATCTGAAGGCTAAGGAGACGTAAGTCGAGACTGCCTGCTATGTGGCAACCAACAAACATTACAAACGAAACGAACTACATCCAACTTCATCCCGGACACAGCTGCTCCAATCCGAACTTGCATTAATGACCAAATTCAGAGCTATCGACTTCAAAATGGCACAAGACATCTCCGAACGCCTCGTCTCCAACATCGAAGCCACAACCACCGACCCATCAACACCTCTCGACACGCGCCTCTTCGAAGAAGCCGAACTCAGTCTCCCCGAGACCCTCCCAGCAGATAGCAAGATCCAGCTCATATCGCTGCTCTCCCAACTCCTCCAAACCATCCAGCAAGACCCCACACCCGCCGTAAACCTGCTGCTACGCCTCCTGCAAGATTACAGCTACAGCGATGTCCTCAGACTTGGTTCCAACGCTATCCCCTTCACCTCAGGGCTCACTGTCGGCGACCATATGGTCTCTTTTCACCGTCTGATCCTCGTCATCCTCCGAAAAGCCACTCTCAACGCCGCTGATGCTGCTTCTGTCGCCGGCATGCTCGACACAGTACTCGCGCTGGTCCGCTTATGGCTATGCACAAGCGATACGGGCATCGCATCGCAGGCCTCGCAACTTCTTCTCGATCTCTTGAGGATCGATCAATCCATCAGCAAAGACCCCAACGAGGATCTGCCCAGTGGCGGACAGGGACTCATGTGGAAGCGAATCTTCGGCGATCGGGACGTCTACCGGGCGATCTTTGAGGCGTGCTCGTTGACGGGTAAAGGGCCGGGCGACTTGAATCTCAGCAAGAGTCAGCGCACGCTGGCACAGGCGAGGTTACTGGAATGGCTGCCACGGGTCGGTGCGATGGATTGGGGTGCCATCGAAAGAAGTCATCACGCAGATGTGGAAAAGGAGTTTGGAGTCGAAGCAGGCGGACTGCTGGATTTTGCAGCTTTGCGCATGGTTGACACTAAGGACGACGTTCTGATGTATCGGTGTCTCATCGACTTCTTTTCGGACCTCCTGCAATGCGCAAAGACGAATATACGAATTCCAGGCAGCGGCACAACGGACTCGCCTGGTCTTCGATATCTTATCACACAAGGTCTACATGCCAAAACAGCCGCAATCTACGTACAACTCCCAGGCGTACAGCTCGATCCGTTGGAGGCGATGTTCCTCTACGGACCCGCGGCGAATTACATCGCGACCTACGCCTCAAACTACCCAGACCACTTCCTCGCCGGCCAAATGCCGAAACAAGTTCTCGAGCGACTCAGCACGACTCTCAACCTCTCGGCCGCAAAATGGGCACACGCCGAGTCCCCGAAACACGACCTCCACGTACTGGCGAGTCTTCCACGCAAAGCACTCCTCACCACGGGCGACTGGCGATCAAATCCGCTGTCTCTAATCCCCTCAAAAGCAACAAACCCAGACGCCCTCAACACCCTCGCAACGATCTTCCACGGACCACCAAATTCCATGACCTACGATCTCGCCAGTGCACAACAGCAAGAAACCGGTGACGACAACGAAGAAGCAACGCACGCCCGTAAGCTATACTACACCTACCTCTCCTACAACACCAGATTCTGGTCCGACATAGCCACCCACGCCGACACAGTCGCCCTCAAAGACCTCGCCCTCTCCGCTCTGAACGTCCTCCACTCCGTCATAACAGCCACATGGCACTCGTCTCCCTCTCCCTCCCTACCCACGACCCTCGCCACGCCACCCACAGGCCACCTCGCCATCCTTTCCCCACCTGCACTGGAGTACGCCATGCCGTACCTCCTCAAACCGCCCCAGACGTTTGCGAATCTAGTCGGAGGCCGAGGCGATACTGAGAGCGCGGCCTACAAAATCGCCAGCGCGAAGTTCGATGCGTTGAGAGCTTTCCATGGGAGGTTGCAGGACGAGGTGCGGAGGAGTCCTGGGGAGGGCTATGAGGAGATTTTGGCGACGGTGGCGAAGAGGTTGGCGGAGGGGCCGTTGAGTCGGGAGGGCGAGGTTGGAGGGAGGGTTGGGACTTTGGAGTTGTAGGTTCGTATGGGGGACGTTCTCGAGTGGGCCAGGGAGCGGAAATCGAAAGCGGGTTGGGATTCTCCATCGCCTCGTGCTCAGTGCCAGATCTCCCGTTCATTCATGTCTCTTCGCTGACTCCTCTTCTCTCGCTGCCACTTCACGGCTTAAACCCCTCCTTGCAATGCACCAACCTCCCCTTAACCCACACCGCCATCGTATTCCGATCATCCCCCGTATACACCCACTTAGCCACCTTCTCCCCATACGTCTCCCCGCCAAACACCTCCACCGGGCCCTCCTTCTGATCCAACCCCCCAACCGTCTCCGGCACCTCCGCAAACGTCACCATCTGCGCATCCCACTGCTTGCCCACCTCGAAACCCCCAATCTTATCCTCCAACCCGACGACTTTCGCTCCGCCACGCGTCGCGAGGTAGAGAACTTCCTCGACGGAAAGTTTGCATTCGTCCTTGCCGTCTTCGAGGATCGAGCGGTGCCGGCTCACCATGACGGCTTCGCGCGCTTCGGCGAGCATGCTGCAGGTGTAGCCGCCTGAGACGTCGGTGCCGAGGCCTACGGTTATGCCTTCGGTGAGGAATTGGCGGACGGGGGCGCAGCCTGAGGCCAGGGCGGAGTTGCTGGCGGGACAGTGGCTGATTTTGGCGTTGCGTTGTTTCACCAGAGCTCGTTCGTCCGGCGTGAGGTGCACAGCGTGTGCGAGGATTGTTTTCGACGTGAGAAGGCCCGCATCATCGTAAACCCCAGCATAGTGCTCTGCTTCCGGGAACATCTTCTTCACCAGCGCAACTTCGTTCTTATTCTCCGAAATATGCGTTTGCACCGGAACTCCAGATTCCTTATGCAACTGCCCAAGTGCATCCAAACTCTCCTTCGAGCATGAGGGCGCGAACCTCGGCGTGATAATGGGCGACACCAGTTCGAACTCCGGATCGATACTACTCACATGCGCAATACACTCCTCCGTGTCCTTCAAACTCGCCTCCGGACTCACATCCCGATAATACTCCGGACTCAACTGATCCATACACACCCTCCCCACAAACGCCCTCTGACCCCGACTCAAACAAACATCCGCAAGTAGATTCGTCGCCGGGACGTGAATCGTCGCATAATAACACGCCGTCGTCGTCCCATGACTCAGCGTCCTCGCCACAACTCGATTATACACCTTCGCGGCCTGCCGTAAGTCCTTGAAACTCGACTCCATGGGGAACGTGTACGTCTCCAGCCAGTCTAGGAGGGTTGATTTGCCGAAGATGCCGGCGTTGGGGTATTGGGGAGCGTGGATGTGGGTGTCGATGAAGCCGGGGAAGAAGAAGCCGTGGCGGGCGTTGATGCGGACGATCTTGGCCGATTCCCAGCCGGGTTCGGTGGGGAGTTGTTTGCCCTTCATGTCGCGGCGGAGGAAGGCGATTGTGCCGTGTTCGTCGACGCCGATCATGCCGTTGACGGCGATGTCGAGGTCTGTCAGCGTTTCGCTGTGGATGAAGGGGCCGATGTAGATTGTTTTTTCGAGAGACATGGTGGCCGGTGTAAGAGAAGTGAAGAAGGGAGTGAAGAAGGAGAAGGAGTCTATGTTTATGGTGGTGGTTTGTCCTTTTATTGCGAGTCTCGGAGAACAGGTGAAGTCTGCTATCTTTGCTTGGCGTTTGTCGTTGCAGAGGCAGGCTCGGTTCCGTGCAACTGCCCTTCGGCCAGCTCCGCCATGCATGTGAGAAGGAACGCCCTACAAGTGGCGGAGAAAGGAAGGAGCACAGGCAATGCCATAACAATGCTTCATTCAGCGTGGTCAATGTTCACTTCATTTCATCCCTCCATGCTATACCATCATGCATCCAAGTCATTCATACCCATCCCATAAACGCCTTATCCCAGGTCATGTACACATTTACAAATCAAACTTAGGCTCGGCATGGACTTCCTTCCACTGCTTGCAAGATCCATACCTAATTAGAAGGGTCAGCGCATGTCTCATCGAACGAATGACTCTTTTCTCGAGCGAAAAGCTCTCTTTCAACCAGCCAGTCATGACATCGTTGCCAGAGACTGTCTTGCATTCATCGAGAGCTTTCCATTCTCCGCTTCGACTTACCAATGCCTATTGACGCACTTTTTCCGGCGCGTCGTGGGTAGATTCGTTGGCGACGGTGTAGCAAAAGCAGTCGTAGGGGACGGGTCTACACATATAAGTCCAAACCACTCCTTCGATGTGCAGTCGTCCGCATCGTCCGTGTTGGTCGTAGTTGCCGACGGTACGGATGAAGTTGGTCTAGGGGTAGCAGATTTGGTCGTTGTAGTCTCATCGTAGCATCCGAACCAGCCTGGTGTTTTGCACGTACTTGTCGAAGTCGACGAAGTGGTCGTAATGGTTGGTCCAGGCGTGGCAGTCGGGCTTGGGCTTGGGACCGTGATCGAGCTTGTTGTCGTCGTCGTATCGTCTAAGCATCCGAACCAGCCAGGAGTCTTGCAAGTTGAAGTAGACGTAGAGCTGGTGGAAGTGGTGGTGGTCACTGGCGCTGAGGTGCTTGTCTCATCCAGACAGCCCCACCAACCCGGTGTCTTGCAAGTCTCGGTGCGCGTCCGAGATGTCGATGTCGATTTGCTGGTAGTGCTCGTGGTAGTCTCCGTGCCGTTGCTTTCAAAGAACTTCCAATTGTAACAATCGACACATTCCACATCTTGCTCGCAGCTAGGAACGGTATCGTACTTTTTGAGCACGTCGTTGATTACGTTGACAATTTTGTGAGTGCCAATTCCCACTCTCCAGCCCAAATCGCCAACTGTATCGTAGATGCACGTTTCACCTGTATGGCACAGTCCTTCAAAGGCATATCCGGCGAGTGAGCAGAATGATGTTCCTGCATTGCAAGTTCCCATATAGATTGGATCGGCAGTGTGGCCAAAGTGATGGATGCCGGTCCTGGCTCTGGCTTGGTGTGATCCAATCTGGTAGCCTGGCGGCGTTGGGAGCCCCAACCGGTTTGCAGCCATGGCATCTGGGAAGGCTTCGAAGGTCAAGGTAGGAAGGCCATAGGTCAAGCCCAACAAAGAGCTGACCACTCCACCGAGCGAGTGACCAGAGAGCCATACGTCCGAGTTGGGGTACCGCTCCGTCACGTTATGATAGAGATCCCGGACTGCCCAATAGTAGTGGCCTTTCTCCCGTAATGACTTGGTCAAGCATGTGGAATTGCAAGCATATGTACCCGTCTTGCAATCGCAAACCTGCTTCCAGGTCAATTGGCCGCCTTGAGCACAACAGCAAGAGCCAAACAAGTTATCGTTCAACTTGTCGTTGCCCGTAGTGTCTGCGCCGTCAAAGACTGCAGGAGATGTGCCCTTCAAACCGATCACGATGGTGCCATTTGTCTCATCGGCGAAGATGTGTCCTCGCAAGCCATCTGTCTGCCAGCCGAAGTCATCGGTATAATTGAATCCGCCCTTGACTGGTTGCCACTCGCCATCCGCAGGTGTAAGGACATATGCATTCGCTGCCATCTTCGCGAACGTCAAAATCGTGCTCTTGTCTGTGATGTTCGGCCCAGCAATCTTGTCTTCGGTCCATGCTGTTGAAGGCAGATCCATTGTCTCGCCATGATGGTAGGCGTGATTGAGGAGTACATCGATATCGGAGGGCTTTCGTTTCGCGAGGCGTTGGATGTTCAACGTCTGCGCGCGGGCATGTAGCTCGGTCGGAGCTTCTTCGAATGTTTCGCCATCGTCGTAGGAGACATGAAGCGTGCTGTCGGTGGCGATGTCGACGTATCGGTGGAGGTTGGGATAATCGTGGGTTCCATGGTGGTAGATGTGCTTCAGTCTGAAGGTCCGATCTCCCAGAGACTGTGGCAAGGAACCACTGTCTATGCCGTCGGAGAAGCCAGGTGGTAGGACTATTTGCGGATTGGTGAAAGCTCTCCGCTGGTCGCGCGTCCTGGCTGTGGCGCCCAAGTCGGCGACAAACAGCAGCGACCACAACAGCAGTCTACCGTGGCGCATGGCGGCGACGAAGCTGGCTCTCGGACGAGCGAGGGGAGAGTGAGTTGGGCATCGCATGTGATGGACAGTAGGCAGCAGCTGTCACTCACGTAGGAGGAGAGATACAGCAGTGTAGTGTATTGTCCCGCTAGAGAGAGTCAAAGCATCACATGCATCCCGCGCTGCTCGACGACAGCCCACGTCATGCCGACCTCCACATCACGAGCGAGCTCCCTCTTCCTCAGGCACGCGCCCAGCAACAGTCGACCGTAGAAACAAAGATGATCACAACGACATTGCTGGTTTCAAGACGGCGTTGGATCGTGTCCCGCCTCACCTGACAACGCATTCTCGCCTGATCCATCCACCTTCTCCCCGGCAGCCAACGCCTGACTGTGCCAACCAAGTCCGCAAGCTGCCAGCTCGCTCACGCCGGATCCCCGGGATGAGGCTCTTTACTACCACTCCATCCACGTAACTGCTTACCCTCCGATCCCCTCGACCTGCTCATTTCCTGCGAGCCTTGGTACCGCTGCCTTGCTCGACCATTTCCCCTCGTTACCATCGCCATGTCTCAAACCCGCCAGCAGCCCGCACTGGGTACAGATAGCAGGCCTCGTACGCTGCATGTCTCCCGCTCCTTTACACGAATGGACAACACCCCTTCGCCCATGTCCTCTCCTAGGAAGAGAGCGAGCACCCTGCAAGAGGCTGGCATTCCATCTATACCAGAAGCACGACACATCGCAACTTCGCCGGAGCTATCAGGCAAGAAACCCATGGCGGATGTCTTTGAGAACAACGAGGAGGACGAGCATGCCGAGGGCAATGGGGAGACTAAAGGTCCAGAACTGCATGTTCCCAGCACATTCGACGAGCTACCCATCGAGATCAAGAGCCTGTGCGAGCGATTCCTGGACAGTCTGTCTGCAAAAGTTCATCCCACACCACTCAGTGCAGATCAGCTCTCAGAGCTATTTCAGGACTTCTACGAGAGAGCCTCTCAGCATATTGCGACTCACATCGCCACGCTATCTTCTCGAATAGGTCGAGATACTCCTCCCGCATCTTCTGCAAGCTCCAATTCACGCAAACAGTTGGGCAGGTCAAGAGCAGGATCTGGCGCAAAGAAAGCCTCGTCGGACGACTTGGCAGGATCCGTGGGCGGTGAAATGCTCACAGCCTCAGAGGTGGCTGATAGGAAGAAAGCACGCAAGTTGTTAGAGCATAAACGGGTTGCATTGGAAGAGGCAGTCGAACGAGGCGTGTGCGAGAAAGTCTATGACAAGATATGGAAACACAGAAGCGCGGACGACGATGCACGAGACGAGAAGCTAAGGTCGAGGACGGCAGCGTTGTCTCTTGTGGGGATAGGATTGAAAGAACTGCACATGGACCAAGATCCTGCAAAAGCCGATGTGAGGAAGACCGCGGAAGAGAAGGAAGATGAGATCTACCAGTCATTAGCAGCTGCCAGGGAGGCGCTGATCCACATGGACGACGACCACTATCCTCTGGGCAAGCTGCAGCAACTGACGGCAGCGCATAAGAGCATTGTCGAAACACTGTCACAGCTGTTCCCCTCGTCGTCATCGGCCGACGAGATCTTGCCAACTCTTATCTACACGTTGATCACCTGTCCGCAAGAGGGCATAAATGTGGTCAGCAACCTCAACTTCATCCAACGCTTCCGAACAATGAGCAAAGTCGACGGCGAGGCTGCATATTGCCTGGTCAATCTAGAAGCAGCCATCTCCTTCCTCGAGACGGTGGACTTGTCCTCACTACGAGCAGACGAGTTGCCCCAGGGGCCAGCCAAATCTCACAGTCGTCCTGTGACTCCTGTTGGAGGCGAGAAGCCACCACCATCCCCCAGACCGGCAGTGGCACGCACGCTGACACCTAGTATCTCACCCATGACTGCAAACTCCAGCGACCAAAGTACGCCGAGCACTACAGCAAAAGCAGCACTTCCCTCGCCTAGCAGTCCCAATCCATCACCTCGACCAGGGATGCATCAACGCCGTATCTCTGGCTTGATGCAAGCTCAGGTCGACCGAATCGAGGCAGGGAGAGAGAACTTTTTGAACGCAGCGGATAAGTTTTACGACTCCGTCAATGGCACGCTGGACAACAGCCTCCAATTCTTGTTTGGTCGATTCAAGGAACAGGTGGCCGCGAACGATTCAGCTCTGCCTAAAACTCTAGAAGAAGCACGAAAGTTGGTCAGCCCACCATCGACTGGTGAAGACGACGACTCGCTGTCAGTTAGCGGACGAAGTAGTCCAGGTCTCGACGATCCTCTGAATGCAGCCAACAAACCCTCCACGACCGACAACAAAGTCCTTGAACTCCTTGGTGGAAGGAAGCAACTTCGAGATCGCAGTGTTGACAGTGCCAGGTCGGGAGGCAGCGCAAACAGTAGACGCGTAACTTTTGACAGCAAGACTGGCTCTTCGATCGCCAGCAACGGCCAAAGAGAACAGAAACCCGAGCAGTCCCCCGCCGCTGCACAAGGCAATCTCTTCGCATCCATCAACCCGCTCAACCGCTTCGGCATGCCCAACTTCCCTCGCTTCGGACGAGCCGGCACCATGCCCACACCCTCTCCTCCAGCCGAGAAAGCTTTGCCCAGCAATACCACATCTGCTGCGGCTGCTGCTCGACTCAGCGATATCGTCGAATCGCCAGCCACCACCCTCAAACCCGGCAGTAGCGAAGCCGACTTCGACGCCGCGCTGGAAAAGACACGAAGTCGAGAGAGCAGTGCTGTGTCGGAACCTCTGGACGCAGAAGACGATGATCTAAATGCGCGAGAGGCATTGGCGGGGTTGCGGAAGTTGAAGGGACCGAAGAGGAGGTTTCTGGATGCTAAGAGTGCGAACGAGCTGAGGGTGGGTGAGGTGGAGGAGTTGTTGTTGGAGTATAAGCGCTTGGCCAAGGCTTTGGCGGATGCGATTTCGGGTTGAATTAGAAGGTAGAGTTCCATTAGATGAGGGCTAGAGGGCTTTTTGGTGAGGTTTATTATGAGCGAGTGTGTTCTGCTGTTGTAGATGAGTGGGTTGGGGAGATGAGTGATGAAATGGGAGATCTTGGAAGAAGCGAATTGGTGTCCATATCACCTGTGTATGGGTCGTGCAGCCATATCATCTTTCCCCAAAACTCAACATCGTCTGTGCCATCGATTGGTCTATTGATATAATACGCATCCATCGGGATTAGGGGATTAAACTGACCTCACTCCATCTTGAAACTAATGAATATCCCACCAAAAGCAACATCGACCATGGTGTCGATCGATCTATCGATATCACATACATCTATCGGGGATGAGGGACAATTGAAGGTGAATCACAGAGTTACAAACATAACCAACAGCCGTGACGAAGGTGGTCAAAGCTCTCCCATGAATTGGATACGAAGGATGTGAAGGTGCTTTTCCAATTTTTCCATCTCTTCGCCCCTGTGTACTACCACATCAAACATGAGAATAACAAGCCGACCAGAAGAGCCAGGGACGAGGCTCCTACCAGCCTCGCGCCCTCACCGGTCTGCTGCTCCGGCGGTGCACTTCCAGTGCCTGTGCTGTTCCACCTAGCCGTTCCATTCGTGCCTTCAGCAATGAAAGTCCAGGTCCCGCCAAACAAGCCACTCGCCTGCCCGTCCACCATCTCGACCATCGTCCCATTGCCGCTCCTCAAACTCCCCTGCACTCCACCCTCTAAGATCACACTTCCCCTCGTCCCCACCGGCGTACTAAACCTCAAACCCGTCACAGTTCCATTGCTAGTAGCATTAACCACACTCTCAAAAACCCCCAAACTCGTCTCGAAACCCGCATCGACATATGTGAGATCCCCCAACCTCGGCCGAATTTCCCAGTCCCTACCACCAGCGCTCAAAAGCCTAATCCCAGCAATGTAGAACGTCAACGTCGACGTCGGCCCCGTCGCCCACCCATGCGCATGCGAAACGCGCGGATCGTTCGTGTAGGGAGCATAGTGCAGACTGCCATCAGAGGCATACCCCTCGATGAAGGTGGAGTTCGTCATGCGCGGGTCGTCGAGCATGAAGGTGCCCCACATGAGGCGGATGAGGTCGAGAGCGCGGGAGGGGTTGTCGGCGAGGATGTGGGCTTGGAGTTCGAAGCCGGAGATGAAGGGGGAGACTGCGTCTTGGGCTTCGACGGCCGGGGCGCCGTAGGGGCCCCAGCGGGCGCGGAGGGAGGAGGAGATTTGGGCTGCGCGGGAGGGGGTCGAGGTGAGGTTCGAGAGGATTGCCCAGGTGTTGCCGTCTTGGGGGGAGAGGGTTGTTGTTTCGTTGTCGTGGTAGAGGCCTGTGGTTGCGTTCCAGAGGAGGGTGTTGGCTGCTGTCTGGAGTGGCTATGTCAGCGAAGAGGTTTTGCTATTGAACGAGAAGATGGTTCACCTTTATGCCCTCGGCTTTCTCCTGCCAGGAGTCGAGGAGCGATTGGTCCTCGCCCACTGCTTGGCCCAGCATGATGCCCTGGTAGATGGTGTAGTACAGGATACAGTTGGCCTCGATGTTATGTCCACCCATCCCAGACCTCAACCAATCGTTCGGACTCGTGACGTTCATCATGCCACTGTCGTCGATCGTTGAGATCGAGAGATTGAGTGCCAGTTTCCACGACGGCCATTTGCCTTGCAAGTACTCCAATGAATCAGAGTACAAGTAGTAGTCAGCAACGCCAATAAGCGTGTACATATGGTATGTCGCCGAGGGAATTAGGGGGAACGGACGACCAGCCCAGGGGAGTTGGCCTGATGTCTTGTTCTGCACGGCGAAGAGGGAGTCGAGGGAGTTGGCTACAGTGATCAGATCGTTGGTGGAGACGACGACTCCTGGTACTGCGATGGCCATGTCGCCCGCCCAGACGAGACGATCTCTTTTCGCGCCATCGACGAGCGCGCTGCTGCCGTTGGTGATTGTGTAGTTGTTGTACCAGGTCTGGGGTGGCGTGTCGTCGCCCTTCATGCTAGAGTTGACCTCGTTGAGATGGACGAGAGAGTTGCCGAAATGCGGATCGATGGTGCACATTTGGTTCGTGTATGCTCCCGCATCTGGAAATCATCAGCAAGTCTGCACGATATCGTACTTTGTCTCGTGTTCGAACTCACACCACACCCTATTGATCAACTCATCGTCACAGTGAAACCACCCCATATACGCCTTGAGCTGGTCGTCTTTATAGTGAGGCATCGGCGTGAAGTACACATCAACCCTCTTGACCTCCACCTCGCCCGTAGAATTGTGTATCAGACTCAAATATCTGAACCCACCACGTTCATGCTCAGGACTAACACTGATATCCCCAGAGCCCGTGAGTTGAAGCCAAAGTATTTCGTCCAGACCCGCATCGGCCGTGCCATCACTACCATCCCCAGAGATCCAGAGGTTGCTCTCAGAGAAGGTAATGCCAATGTACTGGTCTTCATCGACCTCGCCAATGTTGAGGGTCACTCGTCCGGCAATGTTCTTGCTGAAGTCAAAGGTGACTGCTGAGGGGCCTTGGAACGTAGCACTGCCTTCTTCGTCGCCAGTCAAACTTTCTGCGCCGTTGACTGTGCCGTTGACTTTGTAAACCGAGACCGGGTGGAGGGTTCGCGAGCTTGGGGCAAGGATGTATTCTTCGTATTTGGCTGCTGTTGCGAGGCTCGCTGAGAGCAAGGCTGCTAGGGACCTGAACGACACCATCTTGTCCAGCTCTTGAACGAATAGACATCAAAGCAAAGTAAGAAGACTCCAAGCGAGTGAGATATAAGAAAACCCGCCAAACCACTTACCACGAGTCCTCCCTTCGGTATATCCTTTTCCCAAACAACGAGCGCCGAGCCAGCCCAAGAGCGATCGCTTCGCCATCCGCGGGACGCAGGTCCTACGACGCTATCCATATTCGACCCCAGCGAACAAACTCCCCGCTGCTTCGATGCAGGAGAACAAGACCGGCGCGTGGTCGAATGGCCGGGTAGATGACATGTAGTCTGGAGATCCTGGCAGAGGAGAAGCTCCGCACTCGCTGCAGAATTGCACCGAACAAGGCAGATCAGGCACGTCACTTGCTTTCGTTAGACGATCTATACGACACCCGGCACTTGCGCAAGGCACGCAGAAATCATCTCGTTTCGATGTCAGGGGACGAGGGAGAAGCAGCAGCAGGCGAAGCAGGGAGCATGCGCATCGACCCAGCGCGGGCGAAGCAGCTCGTCGACAATCTTCAGCATGTGACGCAGAGAGTAGATGCCGTGCGAGGAAGTCGAAAGGTCAGTATAGACATTCTCACCCAAACCACACGCATGGTAACACCCATACGCGCAGGTCCGCCTCATCGCCGTCTCAAAACTAAAACCCATCTCCGACATCCTCGCCCTCCACCAATCCACCTCCTCTCCTCCACACCACGACTTCGGCGAAAACTACACAGACGAACTCCAAAAGAAATCCTCCCTCCTCCCCCGCTCCATCCGCTGGCACATGATCGGCGGCCTGCAAACGAACAAATGCAAACCCCTCGCCGAATCCGTCCCGAATCTCTTCAGCGTCAGCAGTGTTGACACGGTGAAGAAAGCCGATGCCTTAGAAAAAGGGCGGAAAGCTCTCCTCGACAGAGATCGTGATGCGGTGGGTGATGGGGAGGATAAGAGGTTAAGAGTCCTAGTACAAGTCAACACATCCGGCGAAGAGAGTAAATCCGGCGTAGAGCCACAGGAGACGAGCGCATTGTGTAAACACATCTTGACGGAATGTCCGCATTTGAGACTCGCGGGTTTGATGACGATTGGGGCGATTGCGAGGAGTCAGGAGTCGAGTTCGCCGGATGCTTTGAATGAGGATTTTGTTAGGCTGAGGGAGACTAGGGATGCTGTGGCTGGGGAGTTGGGGTTGAAGGTTGAGGAGTTGGAGTTGAGTATGGGGATGAGTTCGGATTTTGAGGCGGCGATTAAGCAGGGGAGTGATGAGGTGAGGGTGGGGACGACGATTTTTGGGGAGAGGCCGGCGAAGAAGGATGCGAAGATTCAATGATTGATGTGCTAGGCTTGTGGTGGGAGGGCATGAAGGAGACGACAATATCATGTAACGGCATGGCCAGGACGATGATGGGATGAAGCTGGATGGGAAGACGTCATCAATCGTACACGCAAACTCGTGTCGGTGAGAGCACTTTTGATACAGAGGCTACCATATCCAAGCCCAGTTCAAGTCGATTCCCCACGCCCAACGCCATTGCTTTCGTGACCCTCATCCATCTTGTGTTGATGGTCTTCCCGTGAAATCCGCTCTAATAACGCCGACTGAGACCGATGCGCTTGCGCTTGCCTCGCGGCCAACTCCTCCCTCGCTTTCCGAACTCGCTCGATCGACTGACGCCGAAGCGCAGGAGCGCCACCTTGTTGCGGGACGCTCAGGCCCGTCGCAGCATCATGCCGCGCCAGACGCCTGCGCGTCGACCGCAAAAGTCGCGTTGTCGTCGATGAGGTCGGCAAACGAGAAGAGCGAGCCATTGAGGCTTGCATCATACGCGCCATCCGTGAAGGCGAAAGCGTCCAGATGGCCACCAGGAGGGTTTGGTAGCATGTCCGAAGCTGCGTAGTCATCAGAGAAAGGAAGAGACTCGTCCACCATGAAGTCGAAGTCGTGCTGCTGCTCAGGCTGAGGGACCGACACGGCAGGTCGCACAACAATGCTGCAGATTGTTGTGTCAGGTCCGACAGCGAGAGAGTAGACGGCTTCGAGTCGAGGTTGTCGAAGGCTGGTGGAAGAGTGGGGAAGGCGTGGTCGAGGGGTTCTTGCTTGATCACCGGGGTCTTGGCGTTGTGGAAGATGCTGTCAGCTGGTGAGGCTGGGCTGGGTGCGTCCTTGACAGAGCCATGTGATTCGACGAGAGATGGAGCGGGTGTTGATGCCGACTCGCTGTTCATGTGATTAGTTCATGCTTGACATATCGAGTCACGTAAAGTATTAACGTACCTGTCAATGCTGACGTGGACTTCGGGGAGGACGACGCTGGCAGGTAAGGGGCCGTGAAGTCGTCGATATGCCTCGAGCTCTGCGTTGGCGCGGGCCAGTTGCACAGCGAGTGTCTCTGCTTCTTGCCGCTTGCGTTCACGCGAGTTGTGTGCCGCCGCTCGATTTCGCTTGATGCGCTCGATACGACGCTGCTCCTTCTCATCGTCGGTCTTTGCTCGTTTCCGTGGCGGTAAGGCGGTCTTAGGCTCAGGTAGTTCCTGTCCCCATGATTTCCGCTTCTTGGCCTGCTTGGAGTGGACTATGACAGGGGGTGGTGATTGTTGTGAGCCAGTGGCCGCCATGTCGAAAGAGGGCGCCGGCGAGGTCGAAGGCGGTGAGTTGTGCAGGTCTTCCATTTTGAGAAAGTGATTATCGGAAGACAGAGTGTCGATGGTGAAGGTGGGGGATGAGGTGGTGGTGGTCTCCATGGCGATTGTCAGTACAAGAGTAGCTTCGTACTTTGGCTGGAGGGGGTGTGGTGTGGACAGGTCGCTTCTTTGGCAGCGGCGGGCGCCTGGCCTTTTGAACAGCTGGCCCCTTCAATAAGCTTCCCACTGCGGCTCGCCCCTTTTTAGCGCGCGCGACAATTCCACCTGCTTCTCCCCGGACCCTGACTTTGTTTCATTAAAATAGCTGCTGGCTGACGGCCTGCATGCCTGCTTCCACCAACCTCCTGAGCGATGGTGCTTATTGTCACTCCTGGCGTCCGTATAATTGCGTTTCAGCGCGCTCGAAGCGATGCCTTGCAGGCGCCCTTTGTTGCTGAGTCCCGAGCACGAGCTTGCATGGGCACACGCGGCACAATCCCAATCCGAGCAATGCGACCATTGACGCCACCAGCTGCCGGCATATGCACTTCTACTGGCCCCGTCTTGTGAAGAGTCTCGCGGTCCACACTACCAAAAGCAATCACATGGACCTTGCGAGTCGTTCAGCACTAGTGATCGCGATTTACACCGCCTGCCATTGGTCTACAGGATGGTGAGAGGCTTATAGCGGCGGTGCGGATTACTCACCTCGCGAGCTTCCTTTGTTGCTTTTCCCAGTCCCTTCGGATAGGCACGAGATACAGACTCGTACAAGTCCAGCGGTGTGCTACCACGGCCGGTGGCCGAAGTACCACTCTCAAGGCCTGTTTGCTGGTCCGGCACGCCGCGGCACCGCTTAGAACCTATAGACACTTCAAGGACGCCGCGGTGCAAGTGCAGGAATTGCGCAGCAACGAAGGCGCAATTACTGCATGGCCGCGGACGATTCAGCCTTTGTCGAATCCGTTGAACAGCGAGAGCACCACTCACGACCTGTGAAGCGGAACGAAAACCACCGTTGTAACAACGTGTCAGCGCGATGCACGCCAACATAGCCCGAGCTAGCTATAGACCACTGCAGGATGACTGCATTTGGTCTCTTAGTCTGCTCGCTAAAGGCTGACTTTGAGGGTCGCTCGCTATAAACGCGAGGTGAATGCAGTATTGTTATACTACCTGATGAGCGCAAAGGATCTCTTCCTCTTGTCGACCTTGCGGTGAGAAGCCTCGAAATCTTCACGCTCGTTAAACCTCGCCTTCACATCCATACCAACGATCTAGACCATGAAAAAGAGCCTCACTCGTCGGGACAAAGCACGATGAACAGCAACTAGACGCTACGGGACATTGCCACTGTAGACGGCAGCTAGATCGAAACATGTTGCCTGCGCCGTTCAGTCGAAGTCAACAAGATACGGATACCTGGAAGGCTGCAAAAGGCCACATTCGTCTCGATAGCAGAGTCGTCGCTGGACCAACTCGCAAAATCCACCAATACCACGGAGACTGCTGCCTACGCCAATATCCACAACATGGTCAATATGTTACTCAGGTCGGAACATGTCTTAAGTGTTCACGGGAGGAACACAGATGCCTGGAGTCGAGCTTGAAGTTAAGGACATCTGTCCTTTATTCTGTTGTCTATGACACAGCCATTGTCAGAGGTCGACTATGAGTCACGACGACATAGTGGTTTGTTCGCTGGCGTCTTGACAGTGGGATGGTCGGCCGGCCGATGTTAGCCATGACAGGACGAGTGCCTACGTCGGCGATAACTTGATTTACCACCGGTTTGGAGTCAATTCGAAACGAGGACTACCAACCAAATGGTTGCGTCAGCTCGAGAGTGTGACTGGCGTAGGTATGGCGAGCGTGAGCCAGCAGGCAGGGTAGCAGAAGAAGTGAAACACCTGCGATCTTCTCCTCATCTTTCTCTTCTTTCTATCAGGCGACCACGCCCGTGTTTGCAGTGTTAGCTGCATGGACACTAAACGAGTTGTGGGGGATACCTCGAATTCGGAGTTAATCTGTTCGCTGCAGTCTAGAGGAATACCTACAGTTCTGTAGCCAGAGCGTCTCACTTCTTCTGCTACCCTGCCTGCCAGTGACGGTGTTCTTCGATTGGGTCTCTGAGCAATATCCTTCCATTGCCTTCGGCACAGTCTGGTTCTCTCACCCACGATCTTTCCCGTCGACATTACCCTTACACAGCTAACAATAGTGAGCTACCGTTTGCAGAATCCATGCATCTCACACTCTTCGGCGAACCCCGTGCCTCTTATACCCATGGCATGAACCCCAGCGCCATATCGTTCATCCTTTCACAGCATCAGCCGCAACAGCAGCATCCTTGACATGGTACCGCCTCGCATCCTCTCCGAACTTGCCTCTGCCCCATCCACTTGCTGGTGACTGGATATCGCGCCAGTTCATGTATTCCTTGACCACCTCGGAGAGAAAGTCGTTCGATCCTGCTTCCGAGAACAGGTTGCGGTCTAAAGTGCGATACACGGCGAAGTCGACGAAGACGCGGCGGAGCTGGGCCTCTGTTAGCAGTCGCTTATTGCGCTCACTCTTGATACATACCTTCGATTCGCGTTCCGTGTGCTCGAAGGTGTACTTGACAGCCTGGGATACTTGCTGCCCTTCCAACGTCAGCTGGCGGAGACGTCTGTGACAGAATCAGCTTGGCTCTATTGCTTCACAGATTCGAATCTATACCTCACGATATCATCCATCGTGCTGTTCATACACTGCACATCCCCCAGCTTGGTCGCCAGCAGGTACGTCTGGACAAGGAGACTCCACGTCTGCGCCTTGTCCACGACGTTCTCCTCGTCGTCGATCACCACTTGGCCTTGAAGGATGATCTGGAGCCATATCGAGAAGACTTGGGGATCGTCGTGGGGTAGGAACATAGACTGCCCTTCCTGGAAGTTGTTGGCTATGAAGGGGGATCGTGAAGTTGCGAGCTTCCTTGGGACGTAGAACGTGCGCCGCTGGGGGCCGACATCGATGTGTAGGATGTCTGTGAAGTCGAGCCTATGTGTGATGTTAGGAAGTAGGTCTGGCATCGAGTCAGGAGTCGGTCATTTACTTCATACGCTTGGCTGATGGAGTTGGTTCCTCAGTCTCAGTAGTGGTGGGCGTGCCGGAGAAGCTGGTCTGAGTTGATAGTGAGGGTCGCTCCTGCTTGAAACTCGCTTTCACTGGCGATGGCTGACCGAATATTGTTGCCGGCTGGTTACAGGCAGGCGTTGTAGGAGACCAGATTGCACTACCGAATCCAAAGCCATTTGCAAAGGAAGGCGGTGCGACCTTGCTCTTGCCCTCGCTGCCTTGTTGCTGCTGACCGTTCGCCACTTGGTTGATCCTCTCAGGATGGATAGTGCCCACATCCTTCGCGGACATCTTGAGTGCCGAACGGTGCGAAATGTGTTGTGATGTTGCTTCGGTACCGAGTAGATGAGCGTGAAAGTCGATCAGCAAAGGGTCCCGAGGGCGTGGCACAGCAACGCTAGCGAGACTAGCGTGCGTTAGTCAAGTGAATTGCCTATCATGGCAGGAGCGACCCACGACGACATCGAGTGGTGAGGAAGGAGCCAGACAGGGTAGCAATGTAAAGCGTAACGCTTTTGCGATGATCCGGGAGATGTCTCTTTCTTCCAGTAGGGGACCATGCTGACGATCACGGCGACAGCCACATATGCACTCAACGAGTGGCAGGGATATCTTGCACTTTTTATTGTGAAGGTATAGTTCCTCGTTGCAGTCTAGCCACGCCGAAGTCTGACTCCGGTAGCCAATATCGTGTTGTCTGATAGGAATTTCACAACTCGGATCTTCTCCCACTGCAGCTCATTCGCCAATGCACCCGAATACAGCAGCCAACAAGGTTGTAGAATATCCCCCGGATTCCATGATTCTTGACGCCACCCAGTAGATCTATGAGTGGTATTTGCTGGTATCTCCACTTGAGATCCTGTCCACACGTAACCCGTGGGCATCCCGTTGCTTCGCCATCGCCAGGGCTAGATCGTAGAAGAACTCTGAAGGCCACGAGTTGGTCATGAGAGGTGTGAATCGATCAGCGTGCATCGAACCCGCCACATAGTCGACAAGGAGTCTGCGAAGAGGCGACCCGACCTGCGTGCCGGCATACGTGAGTTGGATCAGATGCAGCCAGAAGGTGCCGGATTCCAGCAATGTCGCCAAACGGTCGATGATCAGATTGGTAGACACGAGGTCACCTAGCTGTTCAGCCAGCAGATAGAGTCTGGCTACATTCGAGCATTTATTCGCGTTGGACCAACGATCTTCGGCCGCAACCAAGACAACGTGGTCGGTGCAAAGCAAGTGAAGATACGATCGCATCATATTGGCGTATTCGCTTACCAGGACAACCGTGCCAGATCCCTGATCGCACTTCTGCCGTAGGAAAGTTGATCGAGCTTTTGCGATGTTTGCGGGTACTTGGAAAAGCCTTTCGTGTCCGTCAGACATTGGCTTGACCACAATCTTGAGCTGCTGTTCGAAGTCGAGTCTGCTATCAAGTCAGTCAGATGGCAGTGACAGACCGTGTCCGGTGTAGCTCACATGATTCTCTTGTTCGGTGGGTTGTTGCCCTCATCTTCTAGATCAATGACCTCACGCGCACGTTTTGGCGAGTCTTTGACGTTGGCCGTACTCGTGGTCGAGGCCATGTTATCAAGAGAGTTGTGGTTGAAGTGGAGTGCTCTTGATGGTGACTATATGGTGTCAAGAAGTGGAAGTGGCTGAGTGGAAGTTGAGTTGGAGGTTTCGAAGCGGAGTGTCGTGACTTATACACCGAAGCATGTGACAGCCGTCTGCGAACCTAAGATCTGCGCTCGGCCATAGTGAAGTCGTCCACAGAGGTTCACATGCTCAGAGTAGAGACACAACCACGACCCGAAATGGCCATCGCCATGTCGCAAGATATAGCTCTGCAAGGACTCTACGAGCTGCTCTGGCTCACGCTTCAATCTTCGCATGTCTAAAGTACTTCATTCCCAGCCAAGCAACCAGTATCCAAGCCCATGCAACCACACCCGTAAGGACAATCAAGGCCGGGTAGTATCCCACAATCGGTAGAGTCGGATCATCCTCCAGCTCAGGCGGCGCATACGGCTTTTCGCCCACCTTCCAAGCCCAACTCCAAATCTCCAAGCAGCTGCCCATGCCGACAGTGAAAGTCAGCCAGGTCACAAACAGGATGACCCAGCCCCAGTATTCGGTCTCGGTGTAGTCGTGCGGCTCAGATTCTGGGTAGCTTGACAACGTTGTAATGTTATGAGATAGAGGTGACGAACGCTGCTTCGAGCTCAGGCGGCGGGTTACGGACTCTACCGAGACGGAGGTCATGGAAGGGAAGTAGCTGGTAGCGGTGGATGACAGGGGTTTGACTGGCTCCCTTGGTTGACCGACGAAGCTGTTAGCAGGTCGATCGAAGGTGAGAACGTCATCGTCGTCTGTGGTGCTGGCGTAGCTGGCCTGACTGACCGGGCTCTTCAGATCAAGGGGGCTGGCGAGTTCTGTTGATGCCTTTCTGTCCGGCACTGGGCCGGTGTGGGTCGTAAGTAGGGACAAGCGAGCAGAGGTGGCCGCAGCAGATTCGATCCAGCCACTTTCGGTGCTTCCATTGGCCTCCACATTCTCGTAGCTGAACTTCTCCCTCAAGCTCGTGTTGCTCTCATTCCCCAGTGGATATGAAGTCGTGTAATCTGCATCTTGGGTCTTGGCAGATGTTGCGACTGGAAGCTGCTGCTCAAAGAACTGCTTCGTTTGTTTTGAGGTCGGACTGCGTTGCAATATAGTATTCTTCCGCTCTCTGCCTTCAGTAACAAGCCGTCGTCCACCGAGAAGCGCAGTCTTTCGCAAGGAGCCTTTACGTTTCCGCGTCTTGCTCTGCTTCATAGCTGCCGCCATTGCACTCTCTCCCTTCGTCGGCGAGACGGGAGATATCGCAGTCTCATTATCATCGTCTATGCTCTTCCTGCTCTTTGTAGACTTGGGACTTTTCGGGCTCTGCGGCGCATCTTGCTCTCCTCTCGACGGTGGCCTTCCAAGAAAGTTGAGCTTGGCCAGAATGCCCCCACTGAAGCTCCGTTTGTGTCCGGTGGTCTTCGTCTGCGAAGTAGAGCTTGTAGGGCCATTTGGGGAAGTCGGAGCAGAGGGAGGGTTCCATGGCAATCTCATGGTCTCGGAAGAGAACTTGATGTGTCCATCGTTGGACTCGTTGTCTAGATCGGGGTGTGGTCCTGAGACAGTTTTACGGCGGTCGCCATTGCCGCCAGGTGAGGCGGTTCCATCTTCCATCGCCTATAATCAGCAAGCCCATGGACGGGATGCGCTTGCTTTAGTGGAAAGATAGCTTCGTAGGCAGAAGATCCAGCATAGATCGTGATGTCGCAGTCGTCAAAACTGTAGGCTGGTCTCTCTAGATATGCGTGATGATGTATCCATTTAAGAGATGTGGGCGCAAGTGGATGTATGTAAAGCTGAAGCGTGGTAGGTTCGCGAGATGATTGAATTTAGGGCACGAATACGTCTAGCCCGCCGTAGACAATGCCCCTGACGTTGCCAAACGCGGCCTCAACACCGCGTACACTCGCTACCACTACTACAGGTGCGGGATTCTTTTCAAGGGACGTTGTTCAAATGTCCGCTTCATGAACGCCTTGCCATTCTTTCCGTTCCTGCAGATCTTTTGCGACCACAATGTCAGCATCTAGTCTTCCCATCCCTCAACCTCCTCGCACGCCTACCCCTCCATCCGACAACCCACCTTCGCCTGAACCAGTTGGACTGGGCCTGGGACCGAGTATCCAGACAGAACACGACTACGATATTCACACTGGCATCAACGACTCCCCCGAACGCGAGCGCAATGGCAGCATCGGTAGGATCGATTCCGCCGCCTCGTTGCTCTCTCCCACCAGCGCGACATTCAGTACAACAGGTGGAGGCCTGAGTCCCCAAGGAAGCCTATACAGTCCTATAACACCTCAGACCGCGAGCACGGATGGCGGCTTTGGGAGTATCGACGCCAACGCAGGCGCTGGTGTCGTCACGAATCCTTTCAACTTCACTCCTGTCCAATATGCGCCTCCCTCACAGGCCGGCCAAAAGAGTGAGATGCTGGGCAAGCGGAGAGGACACAAGTACAAGCATTCGTCCATTCATGCAAGCCATATGGACTCTATATTCAAGTCGCCTGCGCCGAGTCAAAGAACACCTTTGAGCGTACCCGCAAGTCTGCCCATGCCCACGAGGAAAGAGGCCTGGTGGAGCATGACAAGACACCAGACGATGAGACTGAGCTGGTGTGTTTGCCACTTTCTCATCGCAGGCTACGTGCAATTCAGTGGAGCTGGGAGTCTGGCTATGACGGCACTGAGTCGGTTGCTTCTGTTTGATGCGGCCGGTGCTACTGTCTGCGTGGTCGTGGACGTTATGGGCAACTTTGAAGTCTGGAAGAGGAGCTCGATCAAGCACCCGTTCGGCCTCGAACGAGCAGACGTCCTTGCGGGCTTCGGCATGGCAGTTTTCATTGCATTCATGGGCTTGGACGTAATCAGCCATGGCATTCAGCATTCGCTCGAGAACGTTGGTAACCACGTTGCCCACTCCCCTCACGACCACGAGCGCGTTGGTGCGGCACATGTGGACATGGCTAGCTTGCTCTCGATCGTCAGCACCATCGTTTCGGCGGTATTGCTCAAAAACCACGCCCGTATCGGCAAGGCGATGAGATTCGAATTGCTTGCAGGTTGGGGCAGGGTTCTGGGCAACCCATCACACTTCCTCACGCTTTCGTGTTCAGTGTTGATGTTGCTCTTACCGTTCATGACGAACGACTCATACGGGTGGTTTGACAAGGGATTGTCCTTCATCATTGCAGCTCTGATGATCGCCTTCGGCGTACGACTTGCGACATCTCTCGCATCCATGCTTCTAATGAGCTATCGACCTGCAGAAAAGGGTGCCATTCACCGGATCATCGATGAGATTGCCAATGCGGACCCTTCGGTCACGAATGTAGACGAGGCGCGCTTCTGGCAAGTCCATTATGGCCTATGCATGGCGAACCTCAAGCTACGATATCGTAGCAGCAGGGGCGGCTATGGAATGAACACGGATGACATCTCGAGGATTCGACAAAAGGTTGCAAGCCTGATACGACAACGACTGGGAGGCGTCAATTGGGATGTGAGTGTACAACTATCGATTGAGACGGATTGACCGCTATTGTGATACCCATTTGTAGTCGAGCATCTAAATGATGTAAATGACTCTTATTCCCACAAAACTTCAAATTGTCTATGCTGATATAGGTGGTATCTGCTAACATGGGAGGTCATCGGTCGCGTATTGGTGCTTTGCACACTCTCGCCCAGATCCCAGACGGCCACACCAGTTTCCTGCAATTGCTCGATTTGCGCATGGGCATGCTCTGAGTAGTAGATGACTGGTTCAAACAGTCTCACAAAACTCGCGGCCTGGCTCAGTGATAGTCCACATGCGGCGCCCAATGCAGCTCAAACTTCTCGACATCAATCGCCAGCAAAACATTTCTCAGAAACGCATTCCCCAACAACGTCGTGGTCGAGACCGAGGTATTGGTAAACACCGAATAGCACGAATGCGGATCATCTTCAAACGTGATGATCTTGTCCTCGGCGTTCATCTTGAATTCGGTGCCGTTGATCTTCGCCGCAAAGTCTGGAGTCTTGGCTTTACAATCGACTTTCCACTGCTTGGTATAGAACGCCGCATGAGGATCGAATTGCGCAGGCGGATCGAAATGGGCATTGATCTTGGCGGCAGTATCATTGGCGACGAGGATGAGAGGAAGACCGGAATCGATCCCGGCGGTGGCATTACTCTGCTCAGGGAAGACTTAATCCCCAACCGAGACGGCGTCGAGGTGGAAACGATACGAATGCCAGGAGCCGTTCTGTTGGACAAAGGCCACGGTCGTGAATCCCTTGTTCACCTGGTACGTATGCGGCAGCCCTCCGAAGACGACCTCGCCGGCACTGCATGCACTTCGACGTTGCAGCATGACGCTCATGACTGGATCAACGAGACCTTTTCGTGCGGCCTCGACGAAGAAGAGCGTCTGGTTCGCGATATCCGAGGCTCCCACGCCGAGAATCCCACTAATCTGCCCATCGGCGCCTTGGATGTTGGTGATGGTGTCCACACGTCCAAGCTGTTGATGATCCACACAAAGACTCGCGATGTTCAAGGCATCGAAGCCAAAGACACCCTGCGCTCGTCCCACACCGTTGGGATCCAGATATCCGATTGAGAAATTCGAGCCCGGGCCGGAGCGCATCCCCTCGGAGTAATTCCCTGGAAAGCCTGCGGCGAACTCACATTCGTTTTGTGGGAGAGTCCTATTGGATGCGTCGAGGCATCGGAATTGAGAACCGACGATCCATTGGAATGGCGATCCCAAATCAAATAAGAGGGGATATGACTTGTCGGATAGTTGGACGTCGACAGCATATTCGGGGAGACCTTCGAAGGTGACGTGTTTCAGGGGCGCGGTGTAAGCGGGTTTGTGGGACGTCGTTGTGGATGTGGATGCGCATACGGTGCCTGCGAGCAGGGCGAGAGTTACAGTGTGCAGGGACATTATGATGAGGGGTGAGTTGATGGTTGTTTGGGAGATGAGGGATGTGCAGCGTGGACGTTTTGTGTGACGGTTCAGCCGCTCGTGCATGTCGTTGTCTATGGATGCTGTCATCAATAAGCGTGACATTGCTGTTACCAAAGCGCTTGAGGAGGCTGATGAGAGAAAAGGTTGAGAGAAACGCTCCAGCCCTCACGATAGCCAGCATAATGCACAAGATCCCCAAGTACCATGGCCAAGCGAACCGCACTTGAGGCTGAATTGCACGCATTCCACGAGGTGAGTGCAGTAATGTCCATCGAAAGAGGCCAATGATGGTGTTCAGCGCACTATAGGGCTGGATTTTGCGCTTTTGTAAAAATATATACAGGATCGCTGCGGCGGGTTACTAACCTCTAGCGAGCGAACGTTGGTCGGGCGCGCACGGGCCCTCTATCACATGCGTGCTGAGTGTTCTGTAGGCGAAATTTCGCGACACGGTGCCCTGTAACGAATGAAGGACGTGGAACCTTTGGGTCTAGCACCTGAGACTCTGGACTGCTATGCATATTACTGCGAGCCTTCATGAGGTATGCAATGAAATGCTAGCATTACGTGCTCGCCTTCAGTGACATTCGCCCAAGCTTCGTCCGGCTCGGGTCGTGGATGACCGGTGAGTTTCTCGTTCTCATCGTCATTAGCGTAGAAGCTTTTTGTTTGAGATTCAACGGGCTCCTAGAGTGTGTACTCGACTCGTTCGGAATTGGACAAGGCGGCAGGCGCTCCCGAGACCGAAGACACCGTTGTTGAAGAACGCAGCGATGCAAAGGCCGACATCCTTGAGCTACCCGTAGGTGCACGTACTGCACACTGTCCATTGGCCTCCGATTGATTCCTCGACAGCCCGATTGTTACAGCGACCGGTCCCAGTGGTCCAAGAGGATGTTCCTCGGCGAGAGAGCTTGCTTGACGACTCATGGTTCGAAAACTGGGTCGATCACAGTGCGCGAGGCTGAGGGCAAGGTCATCCTGTTGTCCCATGTCGGTCTTTACATTGCTGTAGCTGTGTAGTGTAGTGCACATGAGCACCATGACGCTCGCTTGAAACCCTTGGCTGTCAGGATTGGGTCTAGCTCGGATTCACTAGCGTAAAGCCAAACGCTCAATCCACCAGGCGACCCCTGCTCTGTATCTACTTCCCTGCCACTTCTAACCTCACATCCTCGAGCAAACAACACATTGCTCTTCTATCAAGAGCATATTATACCAAGACGACGGCCACCACTTCATCACGATGGCATTCAAAGGTCGCTGCTTCCGCTGCCACAAAACAGGTTCGTCTATCCGCCAGAAGACCTCCATTTATCTTCGTCGTCTGAAATGCAGCTAATGCTGTTGAAGGCCATATGGCGGCGCAATGTCGCCTGAAGAAAACTACAAAGTCTGGATTATCTCTTCAGGATCTACCGGTCGAAACCATTGAGCTCATCTGCACGTTCCTGATGGACAACACTATTGTGCCTTGGGTTTTTCGCCTGTTTGACCTGAGACTCACCTCCCGTAATCTGTACCAGAAGTCGCTCAGTATCTTTGCCACAACCGCGTTCCGAAGATTGATTGTATACGTCGACTCCGTTGGCCTGCAGCGACTGCTTGACATTGCCAAGGTGCCTGATCTTGCACGCAAGGTGGAATGTGTTTTCCTCGTCCAGCATACACGTAACTCGCGAGACGAATACGAAGATGCAGAAAGAGACCTGGAATCAAAAGATCTCTCGCGGAGGCAACGTGCAAAGGCTGAGAAGATAGTCCGTCATGCCTACAAAGAGCTAGACGATCAGGATTATGTGCAGAGGTTTGCTCGCTTGCCAGGCCTTCATGTTGTCGATATACTAACTGAACATAGATCTGGCACTGACAGTATGCTTTTCTCAGCGGCTCTACAACACTTGCCAAATCTCAAAGAAGTAATGGTCGACTGTGTTGACACAAGAGACAATCGAGCCACAGCCAGACATCGTCTGGCGAAGGATGGAGATGCGACTACCCACTTGTTCTCTATGGTCAGTGCTTGCCTGCCATATGCGCAAGCTAAGATAGAACGACTTCGACTCTGCCATATCGGGAGCTTCACACACTACGAGGCGCTCTCCTTACAGGCTCTCTCCGTGCCGTTTGCTGCTCGAGCATGCTTCTCGGAGCTACAGACCCTACAGCTATACGTTCAGACTCGGGATGAGTGCTATCGAAGTATGTATACCATCTAGTCATTGAGGAGTGAATGCAACAGCTGATTTTCGAATTCATAGACCCTTTGACGTGGCAAAATCATGTTGCAAATTTCCTTCGCCAATGCCCCAAACTTCGGCAATTGACATTGTGCTTTCGCAACGACTGGAAGGACACTGGAGCTGTTTTCGAGAGAATTGCGAGCCGAGTTGTTTTGCCGCATTTGAAGACATTGACGCTGGAGCTGATTCGTTGCGAAGGCGACCATCTGCATGAATTCCTCCGCAATCACAAGGGTCTACGATTTTTAAGTCTCGAAAATCTCGATATTACTGGATCGGTGCCGTTCACGGAGATTCTGGGACTCCTGCAATGCCAGCACGATCTACTCTCGAACTTCAAGTTCCACCAGATTGCGCAAAACTCCAACCGCCTGTACCTGGCGACACTTGGTGACCTTGAAGAGGGCTCCATGTGGCGTAAACCAGACGATGATGAGTTTGCCTTTTTCGACGACTTTGTGCAGGTCCGTGGCCCATACAAGTACGCTGGCACTGCTGCAGAATGGGAATGGGTGCCCGGCAAGATCGGTCTGCTGAAAGACGATGTTCGAGTCTCGAACAAGGATTACCGGTCTGATTATGACTTTGACTCATCATTTGTTCACTGGACTTTGTGACCCAACAAGCCAGACCCTGTATCATCCAAGACCGGTCGCTCGATGTGCTTGAGATTGATAGCCACCACAAAGGCCGATTCCTTACATCACTCACGGGCAGGCCTCAAGGCGCGCGTCGAAGAGAACATGAACTGAGTAAAGAAGGCGGCGTCTCCCTTCTACTCAAATTCAGACGCTCCAACATCGAAGTTTTCTAGGCAATCCGGAGTGAGAGCTGGAGCTTGGTCGGCTATAGGGACTGAGGGATGGGTGCCGGCAGCACGAGGGCTCCTTTGTGTGGCACAAAGGGTATGTGTCTTCTCTCGGCCATAAGTTCTCACTTTCCCACACGGTAAGTGTCTTCCTTGTCGCCAAAGCACAATTCTCCACTGCTAAGACCTCATCACAGACACTCAAGCTAAATTTAGGTCTCAGCTGCGGTAGCTGAAGCTGCAGCTCCAGGGAACAACATGCGATCCCTCATTGAATGAACAATGGCCACTCTCGACTTCCTATTTTGCTGACTTGAGTGCGACTGACACAAGGAGATATGAGTGATGCTTTGCAAACGTTGCACGTCCATCTTCGTCGAAGACGCCCTCGACCATTGGCTGTCCAAAACCTCCATCCAACATGGCTTCATTGTCGTGTCCGGCGAGAAATGGCTAGATCACCACCTTGCAGCGTCAACTCTACGGGAAGCAGCAGCCGCGGGCTGTTTCATTTGTTCCGGTACACTTCACAGATTTCCAGGCCTTGACACAGGTACCGTGTACACGATGTCGGTCTTCACCACAAAGCAGTCCTTCAACAGGCTGGAGATCATGCCCACGCGCACAAAAGATCGAACGAGAGTGGCGATGTTCCACCTCGAGCCGGTGGACGGAGCATCGAGAGTGTTCGAGTTGAGCAATAACTCTCTCATCGAGCCAACTACTGGTGGACGTCGTTGTCTAAACCTGGCAAAATTCTGGCTAGATGAGTGTTGCCGTCGACATCGAAGGTGTCGAGTCAATAGAAACCCTGCGAAGTATCCAACGAGGTTGCTGTTGCTGGATGGCGCTCGAGTAAGGTTGGTCGAGACAAGAGACCAGACCCCGAACGGACCTTACGCTACTCTCAGTCACTGTTGGGGCACTCACCCAATCGATGTCCTCACACCCAGCAATATCAACGACTTCATTGTCGGAAGGCTGATTGAAGACCTTCCTCCTTCGTTCAGGGACTTCTGCGACGTTTGTCAACATCTCGACATCCGATATATATGGATTGACAGTTTCTGCATCTTGCAGGGCTCGTCGCCGGAAAGTATCAAAGACTGGGAACGAGAATCACTTCTCATGGAGACCGTGTATGCCAACAGCCTACTCAACATCGGCGCCTCCCATGCATCCTCGTCGCAGGAGGGATGCTTTCAACCTCGATCTGATTTTGTTAAAACACATTTCCTGCATTAGAAGGCGTCCAAGAATGAGCCCAGTCAGATGTATGCTCTGACGGACTTCTATCAGGATCGGAACACGGCTTTCAACAATCTGCATCTCTTCTCTCGAGCCTGGGTCGTGCAAGAGCGTTTGCTACCGCCTCGAATGCTGCACTTCGGGAAAGATCAATTGTGGTGGCAATGTGCGGAAGCACCGCTGCTATGTGAACAGTACCCGGGATCCGGCTGGAAGCTCACGTGCCCCTCGATCAACACTTTACGTCCAGCCGGATTGGCAGAATACCGGGGCAACCTCAACGAGCTCTGGAACGGCATCATGACCGTCTACACAGGCTGCGGCCTGACGAAGCCGCACACAGACAAACAGCGGGCCATCCAGGGGATCGGCAATCGAATCGCAAGACTCACGGGCGACGACTTCGTTGAAGGTTTCTTTTGGCGCCAGCTACCAAGAGCCTTATGTTGGCAGGTCACTTATGAAGCGAGACAACTGGGTTGTGCCAGAGAGTATCGCGCTCCTAGCTGGAGTTGGGTATCGATGGATTGCCAGCTCTACTTTGATGAGTCGATGAATCGAAATAAAGGCGGTGAACTCCTCGCCGCAGTGATTCTCCATGGCGAAGACTATGCTCGACGACGCTTCCTGGTATGTATTGGAAAACTGTTGCCACTCAAATGGTCGTCGAAAGAGAACGATTCGCAAGTGAGGCTCCAAATCCCAGGTCTCGAAGGCACAATTTCATGTCCGCTGGACGATCCTGGCGCGGCGGCAGCCGTCCACAATATGAAGCTGGTTTTTCTCCCCATCTTTCTGGAAATCGACGAGCAGCCACCGCCAGTCTCATTCGTCGTGGGCATTGTTCTGTCCTGGTGTGGGGTGGCATGGTCACGAATCGGGATGAGCTTTTCTGGCTCCTACAAATATGAGCAGATGGTTCAACGGCTGCAAGGCACTAAAAGCACTATGGTGATCCTAGTGTAGTGAGCTGAGTCGGTAGTATATTGGTCAAGAGAACGAAAGTGTCTAGGCAAGTAAGTGTGCCTCCCCAAGCCTGTAATATCCGAGGGACAATCCAACTGGCAAAACAATGGTTGTCCTGCTCTGACATTCAACCACTACAGAATGACAATCTGGTCATTTCTCGGTGTACGCGTAGCGGTACGAGCCCGTCCTCGGAGCAGGAACATTCTGGAGTTGATACGCTCGAGACCTGATGTTAAGATTCGATGATTCAGGCTAGCCTAGAGCGGTTAGACTCTTCCTAGAATAGCATCTTCTCGCGCGAAACCAACTCCGATGCAACTCGACATCTTCAACATTCTCCTCTCCTGTCCCGTGCAACAGTCCCTCGTCGCCAAATCCCCTGTTTGCGCTCTCTTTGGCTCTGGAGGGTATCGGCACACTCATATACACCAATCGTTCAAGCGTGGCGTGCAGCATCCTCCACCGTCTGCACCGCGCTGGATGGCTTCTTCGACACGGAAGCGTCATCGGCCTCGGCAGGGGCATGTATTTGCGCCGTCGTGAACTTCCATGCGGGAACTCTCTGGTTGAACAACATGTCTAGCTCCTCGTATGTCCGACCCTTGGTCTAAGCCAGCGTCAGTCCACGAATCAGTGCCACCAGACTGGGAGCCAAACTGCGCAGCTTACCTCAGGCAATCGCAGCAGCGTCCACACGAGCGTCAACACGCCGAGTCCAAACCACGGAAAGGCCGTCTTCCCCTCGAGATTCGCCGCCGTTGGGTTGATGAGGTACGGTTCCACGATGTTCGTAACGGTGTTGGCCGTCACGTAGGTCATACGAGCGATCGACAATGTCGGTGCTCTCAGCCTGGTGGCTGAAATCTCCGCCGCGACGGTAAACGTCTCTGGGCCTATAAAGAGGGAATAGAATCCTAGCCAGGCTATGGCCATACCTGCTTGCGCCCAGACCGAAGCCGATGAACGGGCAAATGTCAGGCATCCGATGAGGAGCAGGGTGGTGCACAGCAGAGCCATGCCGACGTTGATCAGCATCCGGCGCCCAACACGGGCCATGAGAAACCAGCTGACCACGGTCGCCAGGAAGGCGACACCCATAGAGCCGAGATTCAGCTTGTACGCATCGCCAGCCGCGAGGCCCGCCTGCACGAAGAAGTAGGTGGCGTTGTAGGCAAAAGCCTGCCCCGGGAGAGTTTGGCAGCAAAGCGACATGCAGGCTATCTCGGTTCGGCGCTGGAGCAGGCAATTAACACATCTGACACGAACTCTGAACGAGGCGACTTATGGAGAGGGTTCTTACCAAGTTTGTCCCTCGGAAACAGTCCATGAAGCCGGCTTCAGTCTTCATGGCCTTCTCAAGGTTGTTCGTGTGTACCATCATGGCCACTTTGCCCTTGATTTGCTCTGGAGTCAGGCTGGATGATAGTCTGGCCATGGACTTTTCAGCATCGGCGATACGATTGCGCCTAACCAGCCACCACGGACTGTCCGGCGCAAAGTACGCCATGAGGAACAGAGGGATGGGCCATACCCATTGCGTAGCGAACGGAATCCTGTATGCCCAGCTATTGGTCACATCCACCAGGCCTTCGAGGAGTCCAGCAGCAATCAATTGGCCGATGATCCACGCTAGGTTGACGAACGAGAGAAGTACGCTAGAACGCGGGATTGTCAGCAAAAGAATCAGGAAGCAACTAGATATCGCGCTCAATATCGTGGCATACTTACCCTCGCAACGGAAGAGGCACGATCTCGGATGAATAGATGGATCCCATGATGCTGAAGACTCCCCACGGAATACCGAGCAAGATTAGGCCTGCGAACAGTACCGCCATGGTTTTGGCATAGAATAGGATGAAGATGAAGCCCGACATGACGACTAGGCCGGCCATCACCATGACCCGGTGGCCAAAGCGTTCCGTGAACAATCCATTGATCACCAATCCGAGGATCAGACCGCCCGAGGCTGCGACCGTGAAGCCGACCTGCCAACCCGCCGAGATCACGTACTGGTTCGATTCAGGGTGCCAATCGCCAAATTGCTTTGCGAAAGCAGGGTAGGCGACTTCGTAGACCCCACCGTCAGCGGATTGTATCCATCTTTACAGTATGGGACACGCAACAGGACTGGGAAGGAAGGGCAGCGTCGCACCAAGACGTACCGAGATTTGACATCAGCGCTATATCATAGCCCTCCATGATGATGGTCAATGAAAAGGCAAAGGACCAGGCACATGCCTTGGGGTAGCGGCACATGGCCTGCCAAATGGTCATGGAATGCTCATCGTCCGTTGCAAGAGCAGCAGAGGTCTCGAGGTCATTGTCTTCGTCAAATGCTGGTAGCACTGGGTTCTTGTTGTCACTTTCGCCCATGACTGCTGCTGGTTGACGTTGCTTTTCGAAGCAGCGGCGAGGAAATCCCCCAAAAAGGTTCAGACGCAAAGAGCACTGGTCAAGAAGAGAGATTTCTCCTTTGAAACGAGACTTTTATAAAGAAGAAGCTGGAGAAGGAGTATCTTCAGGATCGTTTTCTAGCGCCTGCTTCCCCAGTCTTTCCCCAGTATGGGGAACGCCCTCATAAAGGTCCACGTCGTATAGGCCATCCAATTGCATCGCACGAACGACACCGCTCCCGCGTTTCTCCTCACGGTCTTGGGCTTCGCGCCGGGCATTGCAACGTCGATTGACATGCGACATGCGACATGCGCCTATGCAGACGGTGCACAATTGCAGCAATACAGTCTCTCTCGGACGCAACAACATCCGCTCCTCCCAAAGCTCCAACCACTCGCGTGACGTTGATCAACGACAACTGGATGTACTTGGCACGATGGGACCCGACGAACGGCCACATTGTTCGCAGCTCTGGTTCTGTCTCGTCGATGAGAAGAACAATACTACATCAGAAGAGAATCTGCTAGTTGTCCATGACAATCTGCCATTGCTGTCTCTTCAACGACTTGGGCCAGAAACAACCCAAGTTCATCAAAGCAACAGAAGCACACGGTGTCTAATTCATATCAACCTACTATACCGGCTCCACCTCCACACGCTCCGCGGATAGTGATCCTTTTGTGGCGATGAGACCGATGCCTCCACCAACGAAAGCGTTGTCCTTGGCTGTCAGGACCTTTACCCCATCGATGTAACCTTCCAGCGTGTCGCCCTTGACGCTCAACGCGAGATCGTAAGCTTTGTACGTCTCCACCTCATAGTCCACGCTTGCTAGATCAATCCTGTCCCCGTCGTACGCCTTGACCAATGACAACCTACCCGGATGGACGAGCATCAACGCGTACCACCTCCTCAGCCCTTGGACGCGCGCCGCGATTCCATTCGGTCCGCCGATGTGGCTGACTACCTTGCGTGCGGTGACCCGGTAATTGTACCAGTCACGACAGCCCTGGAATAGGCCGCCTTCGCCTTGGCTTTGCCAGACGATGAAGCCTGGCCTATACCACGGCCAGTTGGGAGTGCTCTTGACCCACGCCCGACGCCAGGGCTCGGCGTCGTGCCCTTTGAACAGCGAGGCGGACTGGGGCCGCGCGAAGGTCGTCTTTGGGGCTCCGGTCCATTTGATGTAGTGCACCCAAACCGTACTCGTTATGGGCCCGGTACCACCTGGTGTGATGGAGATGCCGAGCTGTTGGATCGGCTGGCTGTCGAACGTATCTGGAATGGTGAACCTAGCGATCATGTCAGTTTGATAGAAGAAATTCGTATTTGAAAGCGTTCGAGGTGGACTGACTCGAGCTGGTGCGTCTCGTTGGAGCGGAAATGCTGCGAAGGGCCGTCGGTAACGACCAGCTTGGACTCGGCACCATTGACTTTCAATCGCAAGGCGATTTGAACCCCATCTTTGGGGAGGTCCTCGGTCTCTACCATAGCTATGAGCGTCTGGCCTGGATATACGAGTGGGCTGGCTTGCTGCTCGTAGATGAAGTGAGGAGTTAGGGTCGATGTGGGCATGAAAGTATCCGTCATGATCTCCGCGGCACCACACCATGTGCCGAATTCTTTCAAGCGGATCGCCAACGCACTCTGGCCGCCGGGAGTCTGGGATTGCATCGCTTCGACAGAATGGGGTGTATATGTGCTGTGTGTGACTTGGAAGCCCTGGACACCACCGGGAAGGGAAAAATGGAACTGTGCCCCTGTGCATGACGACGTCCAATTAGAGCAAGTTTTCTGACAGGGAAATCATGGCGAGCAAACGAACCATCTTTGGGAGCACTTAGCGGCTCCTGCCCTGCAAGCTTTCGACCCAGCTCTGTAACCTCATAAGCCAGCCGAGTGCAGTTGTTGATGGAGGAGCCCCCTTCGGCGGTGGAGATGAGCGCTCTATCTGCGAGGGGACTGCTCATAGATCCACATGGTCAGCATGTCCTCCCAAATAGTCTGGAGACGCCTTGCCTACCCTCTCCAATCCGGTCCACCCTTGAAACCTTGCAGGCCATGCATGAGTCCCAAGAGCGCACCCATATTGCCTCCATTGGAATCGGTATCCCAGCCACAGGTTACGATGATGTGCATACCTGCAGACACTCGAAGTCAGCATTTCAGCCTCTACGACTCACAATCTTACAATGGCATATTACCTTCGTGGAACGAGTGGCCCCCGTAGACCAAGCTTAGGACCTTGATGCTATGATTCGGGACCACGTGGCATGCTCCGGCGAACTTGTCATATCCATACTTCTCTTCGATCCGCGCGCGAGTCTTTTCCCAGTCTTGGTCTTCCTTGGCCCAGCTGCGGATGTCGGCCGTGGATTGGGCTATAACAGAGTCTTGCGGGATATGGCTTAAACCACAATCGAGCAAGCGATCGACGTCGTTGTCGATGAAGGCTTGCGCTTCCATGGCGGCCTGACGCAGTTGTCAGTTAAGTAAGGAGACGGAAGGCATCAGAAACTCGCCCATGACATGGCACCGTACACAGCTTCTCCGTCGTGGCTGACTGAGGCAGCAAGTCGTGCAAGCTTAGCCGCAAGCGCAGGGTTGCCTGTGTTGCATTCGGTCAATCAGGTGAAAACATCGCCCCGAGCGAACACACCGATCTGGTAGTCTGAACCTACCTGGTGCACACATGGCGAGGGCATCAATGAATATTTCGCCCCCAATTTGTTCCGCCATGACCTTTCCGTTGGTCGCGATAGATCCGCTGGGACCACCTGAAACGCTGTCAACAGGGGTCGTGGGTGCAGTACACATGCGCTCAGATCACACCTGGGATTCCCTCTTTCAAATTGAGGTACGCCGTATGTTCCGTCGACATGCCTCTCCCGCCCCACCAGAAGACTGAATGCTCCTCAATGGTGTTGTTGAGCCTGGCATTCATCAGTGAGATTGAAGGACCATCGAACCCGAGAGATGTTGTAAACTACCAGGTCTTGCCCACGTCTTCGGACGTGAGCTGAAAAGCATCATGCTCGACCAACGCCCGCGCCAACATGAACGTCGCAGAGACATCGTCGTCCGTCACGATCAATGGAAAGTCGCGCTTGAATCCGGCTGCGTTGGCGAAGGCTCGAGCTTTCTCGTTGACGTAGTGCCGCACGTGTCCCAATTGGGCGAGGATCAAGTCTCTGGACCAGCCTTCGAAGGGACGGCCGAGGTAGACTCCGACGACTTTGCCAATGATGCCCGCGTAGACACGCTCGAGATGGTCGGCGGGAAGAGACATGCTGGATGTCGATTTGAGGGATCAAGAATTCAGTGCTGCTCGAGGTCGTGAACGATGTCCTGCGGCAAAGTCTGGGCCGGCTTGAAAGCTCGAGGGCTCCCAATCGTGGCGTTTGCGACTTTTATCTGACGGTATGCATGGTTACCTAGGTATGCTTCAGAACTTGTCGCCGTTCCTGAGTATGCAAGGTACTAGCGTGAAGTGTGGTGTGCGGAGGCTTGCATAGGCCAGGATCATCTTGCTCTGTGATTTGTGTGGTCATACGACGTTCGAGCAGAGCAGAAGAGCCGCATACTCCATACGTACGGCTATTAGGCCAGGCTGATGTCGAAGAGCTTGGCAGCATTCTTTATGTGGAAGTACCCCTCACTGACGTTGACCGCCATTAGAGTAAAGATTGGATCCGATGCACGACGCTCTTTGACTTGTCCATCATGAGCAGCTGGTCTCGCTGGTCTTGATGATGCAGAAAGTCTCACGAGGAAAAGGACAATGAAAGATGCCGAGTGTCATGTTCGCAAACGCAAGAAGCGGCCCAAAACGAGGTCAGGGTGCCGCACATGTACGTCCACGTCTATGAGAAGGCATACTGCGGCGCTCCTGAATGCAGCAAATCTCCTCGGGCTGACGTTCCACTCTCAGGCAAGGCACGGCACATCAAGGTCCGCACATAAGCGTCTGCTCCAGGCGGCTCGAGGGCCTCGCTCTTTCACTGCTGACTCGGCGATCGACCTTAGTGCGATGAGGGACGACCTTTCTGCGCCAAGTGCCTGCGATCTTGTCGAGAGTGCGAAGGGTACGCAGCCAACGACGACAAGCGTCCCAACACTCGCCCTACCGAAGTCAATAATCTGCGCTTGCTCCTGCCTATGGGTGCCGCACCTGCTGGACCAAGCCATATGTTGACGCCCATACTGGGATTGACTTCTGCAGAAATGCAGTTGTTCGACTTTTTCCGTTGTCAGTCCGCACATAGACTCCCCGGCAACCCATGGACTCTGATCTGGCCACGACTGGCGGTGCAAGTCAGCCACCACGAGCCCACCATAGCACATGCTGTCATCGGCATGGCGTCGCTGCTATCATCCAATGATGGTGCGAAGCCAGATGAGCAGGGACGCCGCTTTGCACTAACGCAGTGCAACAAGGCCATGTGCCATTTGCGGGAGCGTATCGACGGTGTACACAACGCTCGTGATAGAGAACATGTCACCATTGTGCTTCTCGCATCTCTACTGTTCTTCTTCTTCGAGATTTTGTGTGGCCAAGACCGACGAGCAGCGCTGCATTTACGGACAGGACTCCGCATACTAAAGGAGACATCCAGCGACACAGCCGTGGCTAATGGCGCAAAGGATGAGAGTCAAACCTCGATACTGCTCTCGACTACGCCCGAGCGAGACGTGGACTTGTTGGCACAGGATTTTGTGAGACTGAGCCTGGACGTGTCGATAATGATCAATCAAGTACTGTACATCCGTCCTACGGTCAACGAGTCGTTGCCCAAGTACTTCACCTCTCTGGATGTTGCCATGGTGCACTTGGACTCGCTCACAGCATCAGTCTTCGACACTACCCGGGCACTGGTTTACGAGGCTCGCGACTCCATCGATTTGCCTCTGGAAGAGGATGAGGCGATGTGTTATGCGAAAGCCGTCTCTCGAACGATGAGCCTGGATCCCGCGCTCGAGAACCGCCTCGTCCAAGAAAAGGAGAACGTGCATCAGTGGATGCAGGCTTTTGCTTTCCTGCTGGTATCCCGCAAGCCCGAGCAGACGCTGATTCTAGCCCAATTACAACACTTTTTCCTGCTCCTCGAGGCCGAGTCCTGGCGCGAGGACACTGCCATGGGCCTTGACCGGCTCAATCAAGATTTCGACAAAATGATCTACCTCGCCGAACGATACGTCAATCTTCACATGTCTGCCGCTGGGACGTCACGACCACCGAAGAAGATGCCACCGGCCTTCTCCCTCGGCAGTGGACTCGTGCCGTGCGTCTACTTCATTGCCTTCCGGTGCCGTGTCCCATCCATTCGACGCCGATGCGTGCAGCTCTTGCGCAGCATCAACATGCAAGGGGTCTTCGACACAGGCTATTTGACGTCCGCCCTAACCACTATCATTGAGTGGGAGGAAAGCGGCGCGGCGAAGATACTGCCCCACGGGAGCAGCCACGAGGCATTACGGAGCAGTGACATAGGACCCGAGGCGCGCCTCCTGGATGCAGACTTTGCGGGAAAGAAGCACTGGAAGCTGTCAGATCCGAAATATTACAAAGGAGGTTCTGGCAAGGTCATCGGCGTGTATCGAGACAAGCGTGGCGTATTGCATATTGTGTCGATCCCATTCGCCGTCGCTTGACAAAAATATCCCCAAGATAGAGGGTGCCCGTTCGCCGCCACGGTGAGGGCAGCCAATTAGCTGACCGATAACGAGGGAATAATCGTCCTATAGATGTTTCGCCCGAAGTGAAATATTCATCCCCATCACTGTCAAGCCATCTATACCGCTCGAAGTGTTAACAGTAGCAGAATCGCTTAGGACGATTTGGAGAGAAGGGTGCTCGACAAGTTTGTAAGAAAGAACCTAGTGATTGTTCCAGTTGTGTAGCATTTTGGTGTTTTGTGGCAGCGGAAGCAGCGACCTTTGAACGCCAACGTGATATAGGATTGGCCGCCGTCTTGATATAATATGCTCTTAATAGAAGAGCAATGTGTTGTTTGCTCGAGAACGTGAGGTTAGAACGTGAGGTTAGAAGTAGCTGGGAAGTACAAGGGACCGCAAGCTTCAACCTCACCTCTCAAACAGCGCCTTGAACTTCAACAATGCCGCCTCTACATCCCACACCAACCACGATGCAATCACTCCGCAAATACGAATGGCTCTGCCTACGAGCCATCAAATCCCGCAACTACACCACATCACAAACCTCACCACCAGAAGTAACAACAGCCTCCCCTCCATCACCACCCGCAGGTCCTCCATTCACACGAATCCCCGACCACATCCGTAACTACCTCGAAGAACAAGACGCCGCAGCCCTCGCAGAGCTCAAATCCAAAATCCAACAAATCCAATCCGACACCACCCTCGCCGACTCCCTCCTGTCCTCATGGCGCGAAAGCACCACCCCCATCCAACTAATCCCAACTCTCCCAGCCTACCACATCAACCCAAAACGGTACCTCAGCCACGTCAACGAAGCGCCCCTCCGCGCCTGGAACGTCCACCTGCGCACCCAAACCGTCCTCGACAATATCTGGGATTTGGAGAACATGCGTTACCCGTATGAGAAGGGACCGGGCAAGAGCGCGAAGTATGAAGAGCAGATTAAAGCGTTGGTGGCAGAGGGTGATAAGAAGGCCATCGAGGCCGAGAGGACGGATAAGCGGAATCGCGTAGATGGGATGCGGAAGAGGTTTGCGCTCAGGGCGGATGCGCTGAGGGGGATTGTGGATAGGATGAGGAGGGATACGGGTGCGGCGCCGCTGAGGTGGGGGACGAGTACGGGGAGTGTTGTGGTGGAGGAGGTGAGGAATCCGTTTTCGAGGGAGGAGAAGGATGAGGTCGCTGCTGAGACGGTTGGGGCGGCGAAAGTGGAAGCAGAGGCCGATGCCGTCAATCCTCTGGTTGCTGCGGAGCCTACAATGGAAAGTGCAGATACCATCGGCGCAGCGAAAATCGAGGCAGAAGCGGAAGAGGCCAAGACCGCAGCGACCGATACACCTATGCTCAAAACCAGCGATCACACGACCTACAGCCCGATGTTCGCTGCTTTAACCCCAACACCAGCAGAACCAGAAACCACCATCGCGGGACCTTCCATGACACCCGCAACTGCTCAGAAAGCGGCAGCATCTCGTGGAAAGAAACAACCGCCATCAAATTCCAAAGAATCCGGAGACAGCAGCATAAGCCCAACCGACCGGATGACTTCTCTCCTGAAGAACCTCCAGGCTGACGCGGCGCATAAGAGGGACGAAGTTGGCTATGGACAGACAGCGACGCAGATTGAGGAGAAGAAGGATGTGGATGAGAAGAGGAGGAATCCTTTTGCAAGATAGCAAAGGGTCTGAGGCTACGATATCCGTGATGATTTGACAAGGGATTTGTGCAGAGGAAGAGGCTGCCATAACAGAAGTCTCAATGTAGATATGTAACGATCTCGTGATGCAACACGACCATCTCCCAAATGAGCGTCGTCTTCATATTGATCAGCTATGCCGAAAAGGAGTGACAGCTACGCGAATGTCCCGGCCGGATTCCCAACTCCACCACATCCCTGAAAGAAGGTCCAGCTTTCCATCTACCTCACACCCACGTCACCCTCTTACGTTCCACCAATAGATCCACCAACCGAACTCTGATTCGAGGTGTCCGGATAGAAGAACGAAATGATCGCAATAATCACATACGAAGCAATCAAAAGACTGCCCTCGAGGTAATTACTCCTCCCATCCAAAACCAAAAAGTTGACCACGAAAGCCGTGACGAATAAGCTGACGGTCTCGAAAAGGTTGAAGTAGAGACTCATTTCGGTCTTGAGGATCCAGCCGAGTAAGACGACGATCGGAGTGACGAAGAGGGCGATTTGAATGCTGGAGCCGACGGCGACACCGATCGCGAGGTCCATCTTGTTCTTGGCGGCGACGGTGACGGCTGTGACGTGCTCAGCTGCGTTGCCGACGATGGGAAGAATGATGAGACCGATGAAGGCTTCGCTGACGGAGGAGTTCTCGATCATGTCTGGGATGGCGTCGACCATGAATTCGGCGCAGACGGCGACCAGGGCGGTGGAAATCAGAAGAAGCATGACGGCTGCGGTGCGAGACATGTTCTCCTCTGCCTTCTCTTCCTCGTCATCTTCGGTCAGTCCACTGGTCTGCGTCTCCAGGGGCTTGCGAATAGACGTGTGCTGGTAAGGCGGCAATGGACCGGCGTTTGAAGGCGTTGTCTGTCGGTTGAGACGATCAGGCAGAGAGCTCGTGCGTCTGAGACCATTCGCAGACTGCGATCGGACAGGAGCAGGTCGAGGTGCTGGGTTGGCTGGCTGGACGAAGACGTTGTTGGAGAGCACAGATGGCAATGCAGGCCGGACGCGGGAAGAAAGCTGGCGCATATTAAACGCGAGCTTCGGCGTCTGGTTTGCAGCAGGCTGGTCTGCAGCGACTTGGACCTCGTCTGCAAATCCCACCTTGGGTCCATCCGTCTGAGCTACAGCATTCTCTTCTTCGACTGCGATTTCCTTCTCTGCGTCCTTCTCAGCCTGACGTTGACGACGCTTTTTCTCTTTCTTCGAGTGCTTCCTGTGGTGCTTTTTCCGTTCTGGAGACTTGGACCCGTCATTGCTCATTTGGCGCTTTGTAGCCCAGTCGTAACGCCGACTAGTACCATTGTCCTCTTGGTCAGCCTCCGCTCCCTCGGGGTTGTCGGCTGGAGCGAACGCGGACTCGCGGCGCGAAGCTGGTATACCGCCAATTTGATGTTCAAGAGGATCCTGACGCTCCTGGGTAGATGGAGAGCTGAGCACCGAGGGTACCTTTGACGTTCCTTTGCTACCGACGGTGCTAGCGCTAGACTTGCGTCGCATACGATGCTTGAACATCTTCTTGACTTTTCTCGTGGTCGTGGCAACAGAACCAGAGTTGGATGTGTCAGAGTCGCTGCTGTCAGAAGAGCTCGAATCGCTTGAAGAGGAAGAGGACGAGTTCATGATGTCGGCCAACACACCAGGATGCGACTCTTCATCAATGATTTCCTGAGGTGTGCTCTCATACATGTATGCATGCGATTTGAGCTGGAACAGTAGGTAAAGGCCGTATACGATCAGCAGTACGACGCTGGTACCACGGCTGACTTTAAGAACGGCAGTGTCGGCATTTGAAACACTCTGCTCGTTGAATGAGGCGTGGAAAGCAGTCTGCATTGAAGTTAGCCCAACATCTGTCCTGGATCATCAGGAAAGCTTTCGCACTCACTGGTAGTAGCAGACTCATGACACTCAGACTCAGCAGACATGCGCTCATCTGTGTCACAGTGCTGTTGTAGACCTGCTCTCGGTAGCGTAGGCCACCAAAAAGGAAAGCCATGCCCAAAATGAGCAACAAGTTGGCCAAGATGGAGCCGAGCAGGGAAGCCTGAACAATACGAATCTCATTCTTGACCAGAGCAATGATGAAGATGATGAGTTCGACCGCATTTCCGAACGACACGTTGAGTAGCGCTCCGAGTGTATCTCCCAAGCGACTTGCTACGCTCTCGGTTGCGTGACTGAGCATGCCCGCCAAAGGCACGATAGCAACTGCGTTGATGGCAAAGACGGCAGCGGGGCTCAAACCTGCAGCTTCGGCGGCAATGCCAGCCGGGACAGCGACAAGGAGAACATTGACCCAACTGTGGAAGATGGCATTCTTAAAGTGCTTGCCAAAGCGCTTGCAGCCGTTCTTCATACGAGTAGTGATAGGTGGTTTCTTCTGATCTTGCTCGGTGGACTTTATGGGGGAATCTCCAGAGCGCGCATCTTCGGTATTCGGAGGGGGTGCTGGTGGAGGAGCGGCTTGAGATATCGCATCGGCGGTGTCGTTGTGGTTGGACTTCTCAGGGTCACGGCCGTGGTCTCTGGCTCCATCTCCTCCACCATGTGTGCCATCGCGTGTGGCTCGGTCATTGGAGCGCAACGGGGAGCCGCCGCGTCCATGGGTAGTGCTTAGCCCGCCAGCTTCGGAGAGCTTGGGCAGCTTGGCTGGGAGGGTGTTGGTGTTGGTGTGGTGGGTGGGCAGGATGGCTCCAGTGGACTCTACAGTAGGCACGCTGCGTTGGCTGGCAGTTCGGATTGCCTGGCTTCGGTAACGGTCTATGTCGGGGTCAGCGGGGTTTCCCATTCGCGTGCGGTGGCCTCTCGAAGGTGAGGAGGTTGTTAGCGGGCGGAAGAGGGAGTGGGATGAGGGCAGCTTTAAGGTGCCCAGGAGCAGTGGATGACACGTGAATGCTCGGCGTGTGGCGCGACTGGACGGGGATCCTTGCGCGGAGGATCTGTGGTGCTGATAACAGCAACAACGGGGCGATTCTTACACATATCAGTCTTGAGTGGTCTCTTCTCGAAAGGTCAGGCGCAGCGTGGAGCAGCGAGGACGGTGACGAGCATGAAAGAGGAGAAAATGGGCGCGCCCGTTGTTTGTCTTTCTGTCGGCTAACTGCAGTGCCTCTCGAACAAGAACCTGGCCGAACGCGAATGCCAAGCTGGAACAACCTAAGCGCAGAATGGAACCTGGCAGTGGCGCCCTTGCATCTTGCACGACAGGAACCTAAGTCCACCACTTCGTCATCGTCATCAATTCCTCCACCTTCGCCGACATATTCGTATAGCATTCGCCCTCACAAGCGACGTGGTCGTCCTCGAACCAACGCAATCACAGGCGTCCTGGCTCAGCCACAGCAAGACGTCTCCCATTCCACTCCTCGGCCAAGCGTCATAGGAGAGGCGGACCCACCTCATGTCTGCACAGCCATGGCCACGTCTAGAGTCTGGTGCTTCTCCATGATCTACCTCAGTAGTGGCTCGCGGCTACACTACGGCCTCTAGTCTTGAGCACTTCGGCTCGCGGCAGTCCACTCGCAGGGCAGTGCAGTGCCGCGGGTAAATCTTCGATGCACCACAAATCTGGAGTCGAGCTGCCAGGTGGTAATTCAAGCAAAGTACGGAAGAGGAGGTAATCACACTTCCACCTCCATCAAGGCAAAGCCAGTCAAAACATTCTCCATGGACTGCAGCATCACATGTCCAAGAAGGCCGAATCCTGTTGACAGTGGCAAGTCTTACCATTGCCTCCCACGACTCTGGCTGCCAGCACAAGGGCGACGTTGAAGTTCGGTATGCACGCCAACACCTCGTCATTCGGCATAAGCCCTCCAAGATTTCAACAAGCTCTGCGTCGGGATTTGGAAAGAGGTCATGCGAGCATCATGCACCGTAGATCCTCCAAAAACTCTCACATAGTTACAGAGTACCACCTGCATCGACTGATCAGTCATCACCGATAGCTTGCCCTTCTACATCTCGACTTCACTTCATCTGCTACGCTGGCCACACATTTAGTCCACGATACTCAGCGAGCAGTACTGTCAAAGTACGCTCGAAAAACGGACGGATTGGACTGACGCTGACGCTCTCATATCCTGCTGTACTTCGACTGCTCTGCCTTCGACTGTCCTTCATCTGTCCTCCTTCAACCACTCCCCACAAGCCTCATGCACAACCTTCACCCCCGGCACATTCTCACAAAGCTTGTCGTACATCTCCCCATTGATCCTCTTAAAGCTCTCCGCCATACTCGCAATCACAAAATCAATATAGCTAACCTGACTCCCACACACAAAAGGCCCCTCATCGCTCTTATGCTCCTCCAAAAACCTATTCATCCCCTCGAACCCCGGCGCCGCAGCCTGCCACGCCGCCTCCCCACCTCTCGTCCTCTCCAACTCCTCGATCGACATGCCGAACCCAGCCTCCTTCTTCGCCGTCCACCCCGGCACCGTCTCCGGAACGAGAATGTCTCGCTGGATGCAAGGATAGCAGATAGCCATGATGGGCATGATGAGCGGACCAAAGACCTTATTCACCTGGTTGTGCAGGTCGTTCTCCAAGTGCAAGCTTGGCTCTGGATGCAACTCCTCCAGTTTCGCAACAATCGCCGCCGAATCCATGATTGCTGTTCCGTTTGGTAGCTGGATTGCTGGAACTGTGTACTTGGACATTGTTGGCGGACCTGTGGCGTTGGCGCCGTGCGGTGGGATACCGAGGGCGGAGAGCGCGGGTTCGATTTCGTCGTGCTTGACCCATTTGGTGGTATAGGGGATCTTCTTGTAGTTGAGGACCATGCGGGATTTCCAGACGTTGGGCGACCAGCAGCCGTATTCGACTTTCTTGGTGGGCAGGTCGAAGAGGATGGTTTTCCCTTGTTGTGAGGTCGACATGGCGACGGCGTGCTTTGGGATGAAAGCCCTGGCGGTGAGATTAAAAGCTGGTCTGCGTATTGTGTAGTTGGCGTCGAGAAGATCTGGCACTCTCTGATATGCTTTACAGGTCTAGTCGTCTGTGTGTTTCGAGCATTGGTACATGCCACCTTATTACACACCGATGATGAAGCAAAAGGATGCGGTGAACGTATACGTTTTTTGCTACCTACCCCTCCAAGAGTTAGCTCTTTTGTTTCCAGCACTAGACCAATGGTGGATACCGACACCCGTTCTCCACTGACTCATTTGATCTCAGCTGAATAGTATGCTTACGCATGGCATGGTGTGTGTCGGTTCTTCGGGGATTTGGCTTGATTGTCTCGGCCGTTCTCATGTCACGGAGTTCTGATTGGTTTGTAGGGTCGCCTTTTCCGCCCGTGTTCTGCAGTCGATTGTCGTGTCGAAGAAGTCGCAAGTTGTGGGAAGGGTCCGTAACTAAGAGTCGTCACTTCCTTGTCTGCGGTCCTGCGCTCTGGCCTCCGCCGACCGCGGCTTCCATGAAAGTATCGCAACGCCTTACGACGCAACATGTTCGTACGTTCGACAGCCGCTTTCAATGAGAGTTCCCCCTGGGCCAAAGTCGCTGAAAATTCAAAGTCCTCGCATACGATGGGGCAAATTAAGTAGCAATGAACGTGACGCACTTGCTATCATCTCACAGACCATCTCTCCCTTCTATCCGGCGACTACGCTCACGATTGAAGTAACAGCTGCATGGACGCCTAACGAGTAGCAGAGATATCTTGCACATCGAACAGCGAGGGTCTCGTTCGTTCATTCGTGCCAGCCCAGGCATACCGACGGTTCAGTAGCCAAGGTATCTCACTTGCCTTGCTACCCAGCCTGGGGAATGAAGACGATGACGATGTTGACCGCCCACCGCCCTCGACGCTTACACGAAATCACTATGCCCAGGATCAAGCGAGATAGTCGTCACAGCGTAGGACATCAGTATCCGATGTCGAACTAGACTGCACATCGACGCACACGAACGCGGTACCAGTGGATTTACATTCGTATTAGTGTTCACGATCCTGAGGTGGGCATCGGGCTCCTGTTCAATGAAGCCGTGACAGTAATGTTGCAGCTCCGGCCAGTCTAAGACTTTCTCGGGATACGCTTCGATGCGTGCCTAGAAATTGGGCGATACTCCTGGGCGGAACTCCCGTCTGTCGGCCGTTCTGAATTGGTCCATGTCGTGGTCGTTGAAGGTGTTGATGAAGGCTATAATGAGCTTTTCCACTTCCTCGATGATTGCTCCACGTTAGGGACATGTGTCTTCTCCTGCACGAAGAATGGGCTTGTCGTCCTCCATCGTCGCTGACGGCGGTGGTAATAGGCGTTGCAGGTCTCTTGCATGCTAAGCTCTGTCATTGCTCTGATAACTTGCCACGGCCTACTTCGCGTAATGCTTACAGAATTACGGTCTGGCCCCAAGAGCTGGAAATAAAGCAGGTCGGTGCCGATGGCCTCTTTTTGTCATGGTTCATCAGAATGTTAAGGTTTTTACTTCGTCACAGGAGTACGCCGGTCAGAATGAGGTCAACGTATAGCCCAGCGTCGCCCGCCATCGTGAAAAGCCATGTGATGCGGCAGTTCATGATAGCAATGATGTGAAAGCAGGACTGCAAGGGGCAGGGTGGGATTTGTCCACAACATACCACTTTCGGCCACCGGTAGGAAGTCAAGGCTTGATGTTCCTCTCGAGCCAAGCCTTGCGGTCAATGGCTGGCCCTACTGGAAGGCTAGTGGATGCACTCCCGAGCAAAAAGTCTTGTGTTCTTGCTCGCTTTCCAGGCTCCATCTGTTTCTTGACCTCCAGACTTGATATCGAGATCTGCTCAAAGACACGAATGTCAGCACTGCATCCAAGATGCTATCGCCAGCTTCACGCATCTCTCTGAGTTCTTTTTCATGAGTCTTTGAGGACTTCTTCATTGTCGATTCCGGGAAACCGGCAGTTTGGCGCGACTCGGCTGAAGGTTGTAGATTGGCGGGCCTTTGGGCTGGATAGTCTGGACTTCTTCCTTTGCTTCAGCGCCATCTCGCAACCAAACAACATCATGCCACAGGAAGAGCTTTCGACAACTCGCAGCTTGTGGACGAAGCAACGCTCGAAGCATAAGAGGCCATCGCGACTCGCGGATAATCTTCGACTGTTCAGGTAATCCTGGACCGGCATTCAGCTCATGGGCATATACATGTATCTCCAGGACCTTCCAGATTGAACATGCTCTCAGGCAATAACGAGGAAAAAGCTGACGCCGTCTTACAGTCCTGAGTTTGAACAGGTCAGGAGAGCGGCTGCCTTAATGGTGCTGGTATCTCCTACCACAGACGACTGGAGCTCCGCTTGCAGCTGAGTGAGGGACTTGCAGAAAGCAAAAGACAGATAAGACTTTCAAAATGCTTTATCTCAGCCACTTCCAGCCCGTTTCGCCTGGGTAATCGAGGACAGTGTCTGCTTAGCGCGGAAAGGGATATCAATTTCGGGATTCGGCATATCCTCGACGCCACACAAGCCTGACTTCGTCCCACTGATGCTAGCACACCGCATGAACAACAAGATTCTCCATGTCGCCATCAACACGACATTGTGCTCGAAGGCTCACTCGACATCTGACCTTAACAGATATCGTACAAGGCGAGAAAACCCACAAGATATGCGCAAAAGAGCTCTCCGCAATCAGGATCGTCACCGTCGTTGCAGCAGCCCGTGCTCCCGCTCAGAGGCGTGGCCGCGTAATGCTTGCATCTCGGATAAAGGACCCCTATGGTGTGGGAGACAGCGCTATCAACATCCATGCATGCCACGCAAAGAACTAGACGCCGGAGGACGCGTAGCTGTGTAACGGGTAGGTAAGTACAATGTACATTCCCTTATACATGGAGGCGCTTGCTGCTGCCAAGGAAAATGCTCCTTCGACTTCGACCTCTCGTGACCTTTCCTTGCCATGGAGGCATTACTGTTCTTCATATGGCTCTGCCTCTCCTTGTCCTCTTTGTTCTTATCGTCGGCAAGAGCTGCGGGGTACCCACCTAGCCGACGTCCACCAGATCGACCTTGGAAAGAACAACCACTGGGCGAAGGATTGATTCAGGATGCCGACTATAATAATGGCGCATACGGTCGATATGTCACGCAGACGTTCACGACTGCGAACATTACAGTCCCTCGACTCAACATGGATATGACCTTCACCAATTGCAACGATGGATCATACCTCTTCGTAACTCCTCGAGGAGAAGTCGTTAAGCAGCCTCTAGCGGCTATCTACGATGCGACGTAAGGACTTGTGTCCTCACTGGATTGATCCAAGCTGAGCGTGAGAATAGTGGCAGCTTGATCTGGACGCCTACCGATCACTTCCTCGAGATCTACAACTTCGAGGTGCAGCAGTACAAGGGCGAATCGGTCCTCACGTTCTGGAGCGGTGACAACGGACATGGACATGGTAGCGGCCATTACTTCATGGTGAGTACTTCAACATAACATTTACTACCTCAGCCAGTGTTTGACCGGGGACAGTACGACAAGCACTACAACCTCATCGCCAGAGTCAATGCTACCGGTGGGTACGGCGCTGACCTGCATTCATTCACGATTCTCCCCAACGATCACGCGCTGGTGACTATCTACGACAAGGTCGAGACCGACATGGCAGAGGTGCTCGGGAGACCTCATCCTGGTAAATGGATGTGGGATTCCATGTTCCAAGAAATCGACCTCGAAACCAACGAGCTCGTATTCGAGTGGCGAGCCTCTGACCACTTTGCATTCAGCGAGTCCTATATCTCGACCCTACCTGCGACGGAGTCGGAGCCATGGGACTGGTTTCACATCAACACAGTCGAGAAGGATCAAGTCGGCAACTACTTGGTCTCTGCACGCCATCTTCGATGCGTTGCATACATTTCTGGCGAGACAGGCGAAGTACTGTGGAGGCTGGGTGGCAAGAGGAATTCATTTGAAGACCTCTCTAACAGAGAAGCTACTCATTTCGTTGGACAGCACGACGTACACTGGGACGAGGGCCATCGATACATCACCATGTTCGACAACAGAGCCGACTGGCAAGACGAGCAAGAGCATGTGTCAAAAGGCAAGAGGATTGAAATCGACTTGGGGAATATGACCGCAAGGGTGGACACGACATTCGTTCATCCAAAGAACATCTTCGCATTCTCCCAAGGGTCGTACCAGACTCTGCCGAACGGGAATGTCGTACTTGGGTATGGCTACACCGGCGCCATGGCCGAATTCTCTTCGAATGGCACACTACTCTGTGATGCATACCTTCAGCCTTCGTCTCGATTCAGCTCTGGAGATGTGCAAAGCTACCGCAACCTCAGGTTCAACTGGACTGGTCTCCCCAACACGAAGCCAAGCATGGTTCTGGACAACGGCACCATCTATATCTCGTGGCTCGGATCGACAGAGGTTCGCGAATGGTTGCTGGAAGATGCTCTCACGCCCGAAGGACGCCAGGGGTCCGTCACAACGTTCTCAAAAACCGGCTTTGAGACGTTGTTCACCATCCCAAAAGACCTTCCTCTTCGACAATACCTACGAGTTGTAGCCTTGGACGAAGATGGCGACGACCTTTCAGCGTCTGACTTCGCCGACATTGGCGACAAGGCAACTGTGTGGACCGAGCCGCCCCTTGACAGCCTTGAGCAACAGCTACAAGATCTTGGAGCTTTGCTGGGACTCGCTTGCATCGCCATGATAGCGGCTCTGGTGCTGTTCTGCACAGCAGTGAAGCCTCGTGTCTTGCAACGCTTGCGGACAAGATATGGCGAAAAGCATGGCTTTGTGAGGATGCTCGAGGAGCACGATATCGCTCGCTTCTGGGACCGTCGACCGCGGTGGCACCTTCCAAGTTTCAAGCGAAAGTCTTCTATCCCTTACGACCCGTTGCCTTTGAGCTAGAGACGCTTTGACTCAGACGACAATCAGCACTATCTCGTACAGCATGTTCATCTTCGAAATGCCCGCGACTTACGACGCAGCCAAGCCCATGGATGGGAAGACTTCGGTTGTACGAGCCAAGCCATACTATCTCGCGCGCTTGCGACTTCGCTGTCACATCGCTTGCTACTAGTCGCGCGCAACGCGGCCAGTCGACAGAATTTCGAGAGAAAAGCCGAACTCGGTCTCTCGTCTTGCTGGGATCTTATAAGAACCGTTCGGTCGGATCAAATCTGATAAGATCTTGTCAAAAGTGGACCGTTCCTCCTGGCCAACAGCAGCAATGGCGCTCAACGACAGCAACCACAATGCTACGCAGTTGTCTCTGCAAGATGTGCTGGCGGAGGTGCCATCCAAGGAAGTTGCTGTCGCAAATACCGCTCTCGTCGATGAGGATGCTCGTTCTGAACGAAGCGAAGGGGGTCGATCGATCAATGTCCCTGTCTCCATGAAGCTGATGGCAGTTCTGCTGGTGTCTCTGATCGGCTTTGGTTCGCATTGGAGCGCTGGTGTTACAAGTGCAATGAAGACCACCCTGAAGAAGGTGAGTAGCAATCAGCACTCGGTGACTAGTAACAATGCTCACGACGCTCTTGTCAGGAACTCGACATCAACAATGCCCAATACGCCCTGCTCGAAGCATCGCAAGACTTTATGAAGACTGCACTCATTCTCGGGACTGGCGTTCTAACTGACCGGATTGGCGGTGCTGGAGCAATGGTCTGGGGAAACATCATCTACAGTCTGGGCTCCATCATCATCGCCGCAGCAACGACCATACGCGGCTACAAGCTCATGGTCGGGGGCATGATCATCCAGTCTCTCGGAGACATCGCCACGCAAGTCGCGCAGTACAGAATCTTCAGTTCGTGGTTTGCTCCCTCTAATGGCTTTGCGTCTACACTTGGCTTCGAACTGGCCATTGGGAAGATCGGCTCTTTCGTCGGCCAGGCCACGGCCAATCCCATCTCGAAGGGTACCGGTGACTTCAGCTGGGTCTACTGGACGGCTGTCTTCATGAACCTCTTCACCAATCTGGCCACCGTCGTCTTCTGGTTCTTCCGCCGTTTCTGCGATCGTCAATACAGCGACATGTCCGATCCGGCCACTGGCGAACAGCTCCGCGAGAAGACGAAGAAGTTCGAATTCAAGAAGATCTTCCAGCTGCCCTGGACCTTCTGGGCCATCATCATGTTCACAACCTTTGAGACCTCCACCGCCATCGTCTTCTCGCAGAACGCCACCGAACTCGCCGAGCAGAGATTCAACGTCTCGAGCGTCAAGGCTGGGTGGTACACCGCCACGTCCAACTACATCGGCTTCTTCCTCGTGCCGTGTTTGGGCGTCTTCCTAGACATTCTCGGCAACCGTATCACTGTTCTCTTCGTCTGCGGCCTCGGCGTGTTCCTCGCCATGTGTCTAGCAGCCTTCGGCCCGGATGTCGCGGGAACGGCTGCCTCCCTCGGCGTCTACGCCGTCGCCTACAGTCTAGGACCCACCACAATCGTGGACGGCATCCGCACAGCCATCTGGTACCAAGACACCTTTGGCGCGGGCTACGCCGTCAAGATCACCGTGAACAACTGCATGAACATCATCGTGCGCATCGTCACCGGCGTCATCCAGGATCGGGACGATAACTCCTACGACCATGTTGTGATTGTGTACGTTATCCTGGCTGCCGGGTCCGTTCTGGTCGCGACGGTTTTGTTGGTGTGGAGTTTCTTCTCGACGGGTCTGAAGAGATTGCAGTTTACGAAGAAGCAGCGGATGCGGAATGGCGAGAGGATCAATGCGCAGCGAGAGGCGGACGAGACGGGGGCGAGGAAGGAGGTGAATAGGAAGGTGAATGTGTGCTTCTTTGCGGCTTTGGTTGTTCTTATTCTGGGGTCGTGGGTAGCGTACTTTTGGGGCGTGGCGACGGGAAATAATGATTGAGCGAAATGGGTTGGATCGAGACACTCGATGTTAATCTGAACATGGATCTGAAAGTTTGCTGTCGATATACTCAAACAAACGTCCTCAACCCCCAGCCGCCTTTACAAACCCTCGCAACAGCAATCAACACGCTCGCGACAATCGTCATCACGCCGCCAAATACCCACACGTAGGTATAACTACTCGCGTCCAAGATCGCACCATCAATAGGCGTGCCCACAAGTATGCCGATCGATGTCACGGCGAAGCCCATCCCCATCCTCGTCCCTATCAACCCGCGGTTCTTCGTGATGTGTACGTAGATCGTCGCTGGAAGACTGACGAACGTGCCAGAGAAGAAGCCGTACAATGCGGCGATGGCGATGACAGGTCCGATAGATGTCGTGGGGATGAGGCAGAGGCAGAGGACGCCCGTGAGTAGTGTACAAGGTATGATGACATTGAAGGGCCCCGCGCGGTCGGCGATGAGGTTTGGGATGACTCTCCCAAAGGTGCTCGCGGCGTTGAGGATGGCAAGGAGGTAGAAGGCGAGGTTAGGGTCCGCGATGCCGGTCTGGATGGCATAGGATTGGATGTAGAAGAAAGGCGTGTAAAGGCCTAAGAAGCCTATGAAGGAGCCCGCGACGAAGAAGACGAAGGGGAGTTCTTTCCACGCGGTCAGGTCGAAGATCTTGCGGCGGCCGTCGGGGAGAACGCGGACGCGGAGGACGGCGTTGGCGATGAGGAGGGTGGCGAGCATGATGAATCCGATGACGCGGGTGGCCCAGGGGAAACCTATGGATTGCTGGAGTTTGTGGAAGACGATGGGGTAGATGATGCCGCCGATACTGGAGCCTGCTGCGGCGAGGCCTACGGCTGTGGCGATGCGGGTGCTGAAGTAGGTGGAGAGGACGGCGACGCCTGGGATGAACATGCAGCCGGTGCCTAGGCCGATGCAGACGGCTTGAGAGAGGAGGACTTGGTAGTAGGTCGTGGAGAGACTGAGCATCATCTGGCCGAAGACGCAGAGAAATGTCCCTGTTGCGACGAGGGCGCGGACGTAGCCGGCGTCGTAGATGGGGCCTGTGAGGGAGCCGATGAGGAGGAGGAGGGTTGCTTGAAGAGAACCTATCCAGGAGATGTCGGAGGGAGAGGAGGACGATAGGATGCCGGTTTCGTAGTAGGTCTGATAGGTTCCGAAGGTGTTGACTGTTCCCCAAGTGTTCATGAAGATGCAGAAGGACATGAGGACCTGGAGCCAGGCGGTGAGACCGCCATTGGGGACAGACTTGATGTTGTTAACGGAGGGTTTCGACGAGGCGACCTGTTCCAATTCGACTCCAATTCGCTCGTCTTCATCATGGTCTTTGTCGTCGTCGATAGGAGAGTCGTCCTCTTTGGCGACGAAAGTCGGTTCCGTCGCCTCTTGCACTTCTTCTTGATATCGCGTCAAGCTTTCTTCTCTCCCTTCATGCTCAAACACCTTCTCGCTTCCGACATCCTTGTCCAATTCTCCAGAAGACCTAGACATGGCCAGCAGCTCCGATACCTGACAATCCTTCACTTGCTTAAGGTTTCGCATGCAGTTTAAGTGCTGACAATAAAACGGCTATCTCGACTGCCACATGTGTGCTGTTACAACTCTCAACATAGCAGCAGCGCCTGGTCAGTCTGTCATCGATAATAACAACATGGCGATGAGTGCAAAAGAGGAGACAATACCCTCGGGCTCTAGGCTAATATGCAAAGTCCGATGGTGCGACTGACGAGTTTCTGCATGCCAGACTGGAGTCGCGTGTGCCGCTTTGCCGGCCACGGCATGCTTCCGTCAATGGAAATGCAAGTCTTCTTTCTAACATTACAGACCGATGGCCTTAAGCGCCTAAGTCGGCATTTCTCGCACTCTGCAGCTAAACCTTCACTTCAATGCGTCGGTCGTTGCCATTCCTCGTGCGAAAGGCGGATCAGAAATATGGTCCGTTGTCCGGAAGTAGTACAAATTCGAAGCTGGAGAAGAGGGGTGCCCGGCAGATGATGATGGCGCCTCAAGCGCATGTACTGTGCGAGTACGAGGTTAGCCTTGAACCTTTCATGCAGTCTGCCTGTACCTCCTAGTGTCTCCTTGTACCTCACCCTCCCGAATGTTCTCCGAGAGTCTCCTACAACCATTAGCTGAGCAAGTCAAGATCATCAATAAACACAGTTGCTTTCGGTACCTTGAGAGGCTGCCTATCTACTGCTGATACCTCCATCACAGCATCCATGTCGTTAATGTCAAGAAGCCACACCTGTACCGCAGCCAAGAAGAGTATCTCCTCCCTATGCACTTCCCACGACGCTCAAAGCTTATCAATCCAGAATAATGATCAGAAACATCAGAAGTCGTTGTCTTGATTGTCTCCAGCGACGCTCCTTCTTGCCCACCCCTTTGAAAAACGCCATGCAGGTATCATTTTTGGAAAACCCCTCGTATTCACAAAGCCTCCTGGCCAATTGCTGAACGCCTCCCGCTTGCTATGCAAATAACATGTCTCATCTCGCGTTTGTAGAAATCCAATAGTGGATATAAATGTGTTAGTCCGGAATCGAAGGGCGTGCGTGATTGTTGTATCGAATCACTTGGTGCGCTCCGACTCGTTGCCAGAGCTGGGCGGTGTATCGATGCCACGACGTCTCCGCGCGAGGCGGAAGCCCGCTCGGTTTTGAGGAAAGACTTCGACAAGTTCTTCCCAGTAGAGATTCTGCACTGCAGTCGGGTCGGTACCGTCCACGATGTGCTTGGTGGTGCGAGCGTTGAGCGCCTTTTGTCGACGAACTTCACGCTCGTTGACGACTTGGCGCATAATGCTCGCGACCGTCTCGGCGCCGATGCGATTCGATAGGACAGGATGCTCCAGCAGGAACTTCAGTAGTGGAAAAGGAAGAGAGAGCAAAATGCTCGAAACAGTCGTAGTGGCGAAAGAAGGGCGTTGGAGGTCATCGGCGGAAACTTCACCAAACCGAATTTTGGTCAGACGTGGGTCTGAACGCGACGACTTGCTTTCGTGCGAGGGCTGGAATGGTGGGAGTCGTGGGCACGCGACTAGTTGCGGCGCCGTCGAGTCGAGGTAGAAGTTCGGCGGCAGCTGCTGAACCGTGAAGTCAATTGCACGATGCAGAAGACCTGAAGAGAATGGGTCGTAGGTCGGTGATCCACCTGCTTCAGGCTTGTTGTAGGAGTCGTCGCTCGAGCACGTACTGATCCGCTCCTCACTGCCATCCTCAATCGGCCACATAGGAGCCAGGCCGCCCTCCAACGCGAATCCAAGGGCTTGTGGCAAGGTTTCCCAATTCAACAAACTCGCGGCGACCTCGACACCCCGATGCGCGAATGGCGCAATGTTGAGCCACGCCCCAGTCGCAATGTGCTGAAGTGCTAGTTCCATGCGCTCCTCGGCAGGTGCTCCGCCCGCGCCAAACATGTCGAATGGTGGGAGTGAGCCGCCATAGATGTACTTAACAGCGTCCAAGAACGGTCCGACGCGAACGTACCGACCCTTTAACTGAACATGTACCTGTGTCTTCAGGGTCGCAGCAGCCGGTGCCTCGCTGTTTCTGATAATAGACAGCAGCGTGGAGGATCGCGCGAGTATCAGCTTGTGCCCTTCCAGGTATTGACGTCCATAGCCTTCCTGTTCCGAAATCTGAAGATGGCAATCGGCGAGCTCAGGGTTCCTCAACTGAGAGAGGATGTGGTCTCGAAGAGATTCGGCGTTCTCGAGGTTGATGGCCATTTCGGGATGACCAAAGTTTGGCGGTGGCATGTGAGATTGAGATTGTACGGGTGCGTGACGTGGATGTCCGTGGAACCCCGTCCTTTGCTCTTGAAACATATGCTTGCCAGCATCTGTAGACTGATCTGTGCCGATTGGAGACTGGAGGTCGGATCCAAATTTTTGTGCGTCCTGCGCCGCCGATGAGGCCTGAGATCCCGAACGAGAGCGAAGGCCATGTCCGTTGGGCAAGGGTGCAGCGCCAGGCATGAAGGCTTCGCGTGGAGGATATCGCATAGGCATGTGCGCGTGTGGATGATAGTACGGCTGCGGCACACCAGGCGCGAAGCCAGAGCGCATCTGCCACGGTACTGGGGCCTGCTGATATCCAGGTTGGTATCCACGCTGACTCTGAGATTCTGACATATGGTGCGCATGACCGAAGAATGGCGCTTGTTGTGGATGTGGAGGCGCGTATGCTGAGTTGGCCGACAACGGAGGAGCTGGCGACGAGCTCGCAGAGTCACGTCCTCCGAAGATGATGTTGCTTGCGCTGGGGTGGGTTGGATGGGCGTGTGGAAGAACAGGACGCTGCTGGCGAGTCTGTGACGAGGATGCGGATTTAGGAGTATGCTGATCGGCAGCAGGGACAAATGCTGGAGGGAGCTCGGTTCTGATCTGACGCATATCAAACCTGTCCGTCGGTTTCCGCACTGGCAGATCAATCTCCGTTGTGGCATCTTCAGAAGTGTCTGGCGTCGCTCCGTTCGAGAGCTTTTCAGTGACACCAGCTGCGGCAGATGACATGGTCAAGCCGGGGTCCTGCATTGGAGCACCACCAGCCGCCTGTTCTTGTTCTGCCGCATGGCCGTTCTGAAGTGTATTGGGTTGCGAGGCTTCAGAGGACGGTATCTTGTTCTCCACCGCCTGCTGACCTTGGCTTCCATTGCTCACGCCTCCCAATCCGTGACCCGAGATCGGGGTTGCGGTGTTCGTTCTTGACTTGGAGTCTTGCTTCGACTGCGGCCTCGAGGCCTTTGGCATGAGTGGGACGACTGGTACGACTCGATTCGGTGTGGTCTTCCTCATCTTGCCAGCCTGCTGGGCCGCTGCGAGGTCGCCATTCTGGGCTGGCATGTTCGGCATACAGCACGGACGTATGGGATTTTGCTGACCGAGCAGGCAGAAGTCGAGAATTGGTGATGTAGCGTCCCCAGGAGTGGATGGATGTCGATGGCTGCTCCTGGGGGGCACAACGCTGAACAGGCGCTGGAAGTGCAAGTGAGGCGACGGGGGCGGTGGGGGGTGGAGGAGGTGGTGTTGGTGAGGAGCGGCAGGTTTATAGAGTCAAGTCATCGATCAAAGCGGAGTCGCAAAGTCCAAAGCCGAAACCGAAAAAGTCTACCCGCCTCACGTCACGTCACGTCACCTCTTCCTTTCTGCCTCACTCGACCATCTTCTTCATCGATTTCTGTTCAAAGTCAAGGTGCTTCTCACGTTAACCAGTGAAGCGTACATGGAAGATGCCATGCCTTGGTTTATCGGCAAAATGGTGGCGAGGCCGATGGCGGGTTGACGGGAGTTTGCAGACGTCTGTGATTGCTCTCCTTTGACCAACCGACAGCCTCGTCCATACGTCTTGAAGCGGGAGTAGTGAAGCTAGGGCAACATTGCTTGGAGAGAAGAAAGCGCCAAGCAGTTTCGCGACATCCCGTTCGAGACGAGCTCTGACACGAACCCGAAAGACCACAGCCGCGGCTTTAGTACTGTCTACCAATTTGGTCCCTATCGACGAATATGAGTGCATGTCCAACATGGCAATCTTCTTTGGCTGAGATCCGGCATCTATGAGAGCAGATCGGGCCGTAGATCGAGGATCGTGGGTGCTCTTGCCCCGATGATATCGGCATGCCGAGCTCCTCCTTCACGGTAAAGCGAGGCCTTCCTGTCTTCTTCGCCTCTGTCGCCATCCAGTTTGTTTACCCGTCACATCTGTATCCTGAGACGACCATCATTTCCTGCCCATCCCTCATCGCTTTGTATCGTTGCCTCCGTTATCCCTACTACACAACAGAGCAGAACACATCCCAAAGTCCGCCTCTCCTGTCGACATGATGCGAGCCTTCAACTCTTCCACTACTCCTCCTTCAGACCTGCGGCGCCGCAGCCAGGCTCGACGTGACTACAGCTTTCACTGGGACAGCGAGGTTCCGGCTGACTGCTTCAACCCTGGTCTGGATCTGAGCGTCCATCGCTCGAGTTCACCCTTCAGTATGTATTCAACCCTCTGCAAGTTGGATCGTGCTAATGGTCATCTATGCAACCGCTTCCACGCCTTGGCTCCTCCACCGGCCCAACCACCGCCTGCTGTCACTCGAGACAGAGAGTTCCATGTGTCGAATGCGCGTCGACGTCCACGCAACAGTCGAGGCACAAAGGAGGCCAAAAAGCGTCGTGACGCCAGGCGGAACAGGAGGAAGCTTACTGCGCAATTCTTGGACGAACAACTGTCCAAGGACATCGATGAGACGTTGAATAGGGCAAACATTCGTCCACCTCAACCTGTCAGCCTGCCAACGCCAACGCCTGTCCTGCCTACGAGCTCATTCTGGCCGCAGCAGCCGCAGCAAAGTACATTACCGACTCGGCAATCTCCTTCACCCTTCCAGCTCCCTCCTTTGGATTTCAACGCTTTTGACATACACGACTTCCCCGTGCTCGCATCACCGAGACAGACTCCTCCTCTTTCGCCACTACCTTTTCTCACAGAAGTGCCCAAGTGGTGCCCACAAATCCCATCTCTCACAAGCAAGCCAGCATGGTCATGTGGTTTGCCCAAGTTCTTCGACCTATCGCATCTACCAGAAAAGAAGTCTTCATCACCTCAGGAATCAGCAGGCAAAGAGTTGCAGCTGTGGCAAGGAGATGTTCAGCTGAATCACAGAAACCAGTCGCGCTTCTTTCCGCCTCAACCCTCACCGAAGCCAACTGTCAAGCTTCCATCTACACGCTGTACTCTTCACCACTCTAAGATGGAGGCCGACGACACTGCATTGGCAAATGAGACGCTCAGTCAAAGACCACGCTCCATTTCCGATGCAGTAAGGAAGATTGTGGCAGCTGTGATGGCGAATAACTCAACACGTCTGGACGAAGAACCATCTGCGGTCAATTTGTGGAACATTCTCTCCGACCAAGTTGAAAGAAAGCGATACGCACACGCAGGCGACCGCGAGTCAAGTATTGAAGACGACCCAAACAACGCAGGTGGAGTACCTCTCGACGCAGTACCGCTCGAGGCATATCGTCCGGCGGAGCTTGACAATAACGAGATTCCATACACGCATGGGAACAGTCTGACTGGATTTGCCAACGAAGTCGCTGAGCTTCACGCTGGCACTGGTCGCGATGATCTCCTTCTGGCTGACTCGATGATGTACTTCGCCGAGGCCATAACTCGTATCAATAACGAGCCCACCGATTATGAGCTCGCTGCAATGCCATGGCCACAGACTCCAGCGACGCCATTTGAGGCGGCGTCAGACCCATTTACGCTCTGGGTCGAAGCAGACACTAACACTGACAGCGACGATATTGCTGGTTCCATCGCCCATTACACTAGTGAGCAGCAACTGTTTGATGTCGAGCCATCGAAGCCGCCTACCCCAACAGAGAACGCTTGCGATCTGGAGACCTTCCTATCCATGGGTCACGTTGAGAATTGCTGGTGCCGCGATTGCGAAGAAGAGCCTGAACTGATCAACGATGAGTGGTCCACACCATTGACAGAGTCCGATGGCTGGATGATGTGGTCTGCCAACGAGGACCAGAGTGAGGAGGAGGTTGAGCCTTTCGTGCCGGTCGATAAGAGCGGCAATGGCGAAGATAGATCATCCCAGACATGGACGACGAATTTCGACTGGGACGACTTTTACCCTTCCATGAGCCCAGCACCAGAGCTTGAAGACGATTTCCTCGGTTATTACGATGATGGTGCGGCCTTTTCGCACGACAGCGACAAGGACTGGATGTGGAGTCACTAAGCAGTCACGTGCATTGCCGTTGTGGACGTGGAGCCTTCGTGATTGATGCACAGGCGTTGTCTGAACATGCGCAGGCGCGAAGGATTGTTGGCTGTGTGGAGGATGGAAAACTCGGGGTCTTTGGTCATGTTTGGAGGCTCTGTTGTTCTTTGCTTCCTGCTCTCTTGACCTAGTGACCTAGTAAATTGGGCACAGCGAATGAGGAGGTTTTGTTGAAACTCGTTTGTCCGTTCATTTGTGCTCGAAGCCGTGACGCTTTGCACATTCTCCGAGTGGCTGACGTCGCCGGTGTCGATATAAAAGACGAGGTTTCTGACGTTCAGCATGCTCTCTCGCGCAACAACACCCTAGACACGACCCAACAACGACATTTACTACAAGCATGTCTCTCGCCGCCACGACTCCTGCGCCAATTACTCTTCCTACCACAGCAATAATGGGCACAACCGTCGCTCTTACTACCACTGCCACCACCTTCAGCATATCGGATGTCTATGAAGAAGCCAAAGTGACCCTCAAGCATAGACCGCACCAGGACCATGACCACTCTTCGACTTCATCAAACAGTACCGGCGCGATGCCCAGCGGTTCTACGGCCTCGCGCAGAAGTTCCAAGGCGGCTCTGATTATGCTCATGGTTGGTGTTATGGGGTTGATGTGTTCTGGGGGGCTTTATGTTTGATGGGGTGGGCAGAGGATCGAGGTGCGAATCAATCAATGTTGACGAGTCTTAACAGAGACTTCACGCAAGGGTGCATTGAGGGCGGGATGTATGTTCACTGTCTAGTGGAGTCTTTCTGGAGGGTTCGAGGGTCGGGACAGCGAGCCTGAGTTCGAGAAATGCTCTCTTCAATGTTGCGGATCAACGACGCGATGCAGTATTGCTGATGGTGATGATGCACTTCACGTAGCACAAGTATGGATCTACTGCCTGCGTTCAGAGTTTAACCCTAAGACTATTTCCCAAGCACAACATGTCTATCGATACGACGACAACGACAGTACCAGTAGAGAGTACAATCTCAACGGCTCTGGGCATGAGCAGCACCTTCACTCCAGACCTTCGCCTCGTCGCCCCACCGCCTCCACTCCCTTGCGCGACTTCTCCCAGTTCTGCAGCCTCGCTGGGAGCTTCCAAGTTGGCTTTCACCGTGGTGTGTTTCGGGGTTCTGGCGCACATATGTTCTGGTGCACTGAGTATGTGATGCCGAGGGAGGGATAGGGGGTTGGAGGGCTGGCAGCATCGATGAAGGCGAGATTGAATCGACAGTGGTCCATGGAAGGATGTGCTGGGCATTTGCGCGCATTGAATGCTTCGAGCAATATTCGTGTTGTGGTATTGCTTGCAGTTCCCATGTATATCAGCCTAAGATAAGTGTACACGCCTTGCCTGCTTTCCTATTGCTTCAGTCCCTCCGAGCCATCACGACAATGACGCCGACTACCACGTCTCGCCTACCAAGCTCGCTTCTAAACGCCTCACTCATCCTCTTGCTGGCAGATAATCTCTTGTTTCAAGGCCTTTGTATAAACTGGATCTTGATCATCATCGCCGTTGTGTTCTGGAGGATTTTACAAACTCGGCATGCCAAGATGCATGTGAATCGATTGATCGAGAGGAGAAGAGACGAACTGCTAATGCTTCATCTTCGGTACTTGGAGCAGAGGGAATCTGAACTGCAGGCTTTGAGGGCAGCTCTCCTTGAGCAGCAGCAGTGGCCGTTCAGGGGGCAGAGACTACCAGCGGCGAAGAGGAGATCGATGTGAGGCTGTTGTCATGTTGAGATCTGGGAGGGAAAGCAGTATTGGGTCAGACGTAGAAACGAGGAAGGCGAAGTGTAAACGAACGTTCTTGCCATTCCATCGCATTGTATCGCTGCGTACCTTCTAAACCATCAACGAAGCCGCAAGGGCTCTTTCCTGTCTGCAATGAATTGGACCTTTGACGACGCTCTTCGTTCCCGTTATCTTCACTCACCTTACCGACGACACGACATCCATCCTCAGCGCCTGGCAATCTTTTGTGCATATCTCGTAACCTCATATCCTCCTGTCCAATCTCCAACAACAAGCACAAAAGCCTAGGCTCGGCGACTCTCGCATTCTTGCGACTCTTCTCCTTGGGTATGCCCTTCATATCTACTCATCGCGAGCGCACTACTGATCTTCAAAAGCACCCTGACAGATCTCTGTATCCTCATCTTTACGACATGTCGACCACGGTCATCACCGTCCCTCAACCACCAGCCACCTACACCTACATCCAATATGGTGAGATTGACATGCAGAAGACACGGACAAGACATGCAAGATCGTGCTGCTGATACTCTCGTGCTCTGATAGAAATCACAACAATCACAGCCAGCCCGATCCCCACGCTCGCCGCAACCCTCACCCTAGGCATGTCAGGCCAGTCGAACGGCTCCAAGACCACAACGTCGGAAGTCCTCACATGCACGCCCTCCTGCATCCAGATGGACTCTGATGGGACGTGCATTCAACAGCAAGGTTGTGAGTGGAGTAGTCTTAGGCCGGACGGGTTCCAGCAAACAACGACAACGTCTACGAGGAAGAAGGGTAGTGCTGCTGGAGCGCTGTGGAGGGACCCTGCGGCGAGGATGGCGTTTGCGGTTCTGGGAATTAGTTGGGTTGTTGGGGCGGCTATGTTGAGTGTGTTCTGATGTTCTGGATACTTGAGTATGGTGGTCGAGAGCCGAGATCTGTGAGTCGATGCTGTGTCTGCGTTGAATATCGATCACGAAGCCGTCCTCAGCATTCATGACTTGATCCGTTCATCACTATCGTTTTCGATGCTGGTACAGTGCCGTACATCATTGTGAAGACCATGTGAGCTCTACATGTAGACCTGCACCTTTTTGAAGTCAGCAAGTCACACATTAGCCATCATGCACACCCACACATCCAGGTTTGCCTCAGCAACGGCGTCAAGCCCATACACCCCTATCTTCGCCGCCCAATTCGCCGTCACCACAACACGGCCTCTCTCCACCTCGCATAGAGGGACTCCAACAGTTACGTGGCAGCCAGTCGCTTGCACTCCGACATGTCTCATGCCGGACTGCATGTATGGCTGCGTTAGAATCACTGGCTGCGGCTGCTACCAATATGATGGCTTTCCTGTAAAGGTGGAGGAGTGTTCAGATGAAGTCGATGCTCAGTCTCAGAGACAGCCACGTGGATCAGTATTGCTGGAAGTACTGTTTCTACTTGTGTTGTTATTATGGTATGTTGTTTCTATTGTTGGCGTGGCCACGTTCGATGAGTGGCTGGGAGGGCTTTGATAGCACTAGCAGGCAGGATATCGATACAAGTGAGACACCTGCGGTCTTCCCCTTCTCCTTGTTTTTCCTCTATATTAGACGACCACGCCCACGGTGATAGTAACAGCCGCGTAGTCACTTCACGAGTTGCGGGGATATCTTGCTGTTCAAGTCGATCTGTTCGCCACAGTCCAGGCATACCTACATTGCTGGAGCTAGAGTGTCTCATTTCTTCTGCTAACCTGCCTGCTAGTCAATGCGGTGTTTGTCTCAAAGATTCCGTCTTTCCTCGTTCGTTGTCGCGGTTATCTTCACTATCGCGTATCCAAAGTGGTATTTGTCTCGCAGCTCGTGTCTCTCTGTTCATTGTCGCCAACATCTTCAGTGTCGCATGTGAGACATGTTAATGATGCTAAAGTCATCGTGTCACTCGACAAACTTCACACCTCATCAGCAAACTCCTAAGTATCGACTCCCAAGTGTCAAACCTCTTGAAGCTCATTATCACCACCATTACACTAGCAGCGCTATCATATTGCACAATGGAAACTACAGCATTCGCAACAACGACCACGATCAATGACATATCGATAGCCTACGCCACCGAAGGCTCCATCCCATCATGCGTACCCGTATGCGTAGCAGTCGATGCTCAAGGCAACTGCATACGGACCAAAGGGTGCGGGTGTGTGATAGCGGTTGGGAACCCGGGCGAGACTGACTGCGGTCCAACGTCATCCGCGGCGAGGCAGGTTGACATCTCCTCCGAGACGACATTGCTCGTTGCGATGTGGATCATTTGCGCTTTGGTGTATATCAGCGGGATTCGGTATGCTTTGAGGCCGAGATAGGAGGTGGAGGCTGCATGCTCGACAAAGTAGACGGTGCCGATGCATTGATCTACATTTTGGTGGAAAAGGGAGAGTTGGCGTGGCAGACGTGAGGTTAGGTGTGTTTGAGAGATATTGTACGGCGGGCTAGACATTCACTTCACGCAATATTCTAGTGGCCCAAGCTCCCGCCGTGACGTATATCCGGCTTTCACGTGCTAGGCACCATTCAGGTACCAGGAGCGTGGTGAGATCAAAGAGACGCTACTTCGTCCTGTCCTGCAAAGGTCATCATCAACATTCGACGCCGCGACCATGGCGTTCGCACGCGTACCACTGCTCCTCGCCCTCCTCCACTCCGTTACCGCCGAACAGCCTTCCGCCCCGTCGCCAATCGCGGCGCCGCTACGTGAGCTCCCCTGGGGACAGCTCAACTTCCTGCACACTACCGATACACACGGCTGGCACGGCGGCCACCTGCAAGAGCCGCAGTACTCGGCGGACTGGGGCGACTACATCTCCTTCGCGCACCATCTCCACAAAAGAGCGGACAGTGACGGGAGTGACCTATTGTTAGTGGACACCGGGGATCGCGTGGAAGGTAACGGACTATACGACGCTAGCAACCCCAAGGGGAAGTATGATCTGGACATCGTGAAACATCAGAGCATCGACGTAGTCACCGTTGGAAACCACGAGCTGTACCAACGAAACACCAGCGACCGGGAGTTCAACGAGGTTGTGCCCGACTTTAAGAACTCGTACATTGCCAGCAATCTGGACATCTTCAATCCTAAGACTGGCGAACGTACTCCACTCGCACAGCGATTCAGGAAGTTCACCACCAAGAACCAGGGGATAAGAGTAGTTGCGTTCGGGTTCCTTTTCAACTTCCAGGGCAATGCCAATAATACTGTTGTCCAGCCGGTAGAGGAGGCCATAAAAGAGCAGTGGTTTAAAGACGCCATCGATGATAAAGAGGTGGACTTGTTCCTAGTAGCTGGGCATGTACCCGTGCGAGACAGCCCTGAATTCGAGGCCGTATACAAAGCGATTCGTGATTCAAATTGGGATACGCCGATAGTGTTCTTTGGAGGCCATACGCACATTCGAGATTACCGCAAGTATGAGAAGAAAGCATGGGCGCTAGAAAGTGGACGATACATGGAGACATTGGGCTTCCTCTCCATCTCTGGCCTCAGTACTGGTAAAAAGAGTGACGTTGTCCCAGCAGCCGCCCCTGAGTACAAGAGGCTCTACATCGACAACAACCTATACTCTTTACACCACCACTCAGGCAAGAACGGATCCAACTTCGACACAGATCTTGGGAAGAACGTTACCAAAGCAATCCACAAAGCCCGTAAGCAGCTTAAATTGGACCAAGCCTTTGGCTGCGCTCCCCATGACTACTGGCTTAGTCGTACACCCTACCCATCTGATGACAGCATCTTGACTTGGCTAGAGAAGCAAGTCATTCCTGACACCTTCAACTTCACCAAGACTCCAAGCATGATCATCACAAACAGTGGCGCGATCCGCTTCGACATCTTCAAAGGACCTTTCACTATCGACTCGACATTCCTGGTATCTCCGTTCACGAGCGGTTTCAGAACCCTCAAAGACGTCCCATACAAGGCAGCCAGCAAAGTCCTCCAGCTCCTGAACAACGAAGGACAGATTCTTCTCGCAGACCTCGCTGCGCTCGCACCGACCGAGAAGGTTGACTTGGAGCAACTTCGTGCACCTTCAGCTCCAGTGAACTCTGACAGCTTCATCCACGGACACAGCGACTATGCCCAACTTCAAGCCAATGAACATCATCAGGTCTTCCTAGAAAGCAAAGGAGGCGACAAGGACCAACCTCAAGTCCCAGGCTACACCACCAAAGACGACGCAGGCTCAGACGGCGACGACACCATACACCAACCCATCAAATTCTACAACGTGCCCAATTGCATCAGCAGCAACGTCAGCTTTCCAGCACCTGAGCACGCCGCTGCTTACGGTCCTGTCGAGTTCCGTTCTGTGCACATCTCAACACCGGACAAAGTGGACATAATCTACAATGAATTCATTGAGAACTGGATCTTGCTGGCATTGCAGTATCTGGGCGAATCTCGCGAGAAGAAAGATACGACCGCTGTGTTGGAGGGTAAGAGTATGACGGATGTGATTAGCGATTGGATCAAGAAGAGTCCGGAATGGGCGTGCGAGAAGAAGCACGAGGATTTGTGAGGGCACCCAAAGGGCTGGCGTTTCAGGGATTATAATGAGGAATGGATCACGACGGCTATAGATTGACAGGCTGGGTAGCAAAAGAAGTGAGACACCTTTGCTATTGAGCTGCCGGTATGCCTGGATTGCGGCGAACAAGGTCAACCCTCACGATCTAAAGTGCAAGATCTCCCCGCGGCTCGTTAAGTGTCCATGTGGCTGGTATTGCAATCGTGAGCTTGGTCGCGATGTGAGGGAAAGAGAAGAAGATCGCAGTGTCTCACTTTCATTGCTACGTAAACTGTCCATTGTTAAAACGCGAGCTCTGACAGGTGAGCCCAGTCCATGTCGAATACTGAAGGCGTGGACAGTCACTGATCTAGGAATTCAAATGTCAAGGATGGGAGGTCTTGGCAAGCATGTGAAACTGGCAGGCGTGCTTGCGCCCCTTCTCGACTTGCTGGCAGTGACGACTGAAGTTCACGAGCACTTCGAACTTGATACTCTCATCTTTCCACCACCCTTTCAACAACTCACAACCAGCCACAAAACCTCGATACAAGCTCCGCTTTCCCTTCGTTCGCTCATCACGCAATATGGGCTTCACCAATGCTGTTGCCGCAGCAAGTCTTCTTCTTGCTGGGACACACGCAGGTGGTGATCCTCGCATCGCTGATCTCGTCGGAGACTGTGTAGGTTGAATACTCTCTGCCATGACACACATTGTTGAGCTTACACAATCTCCAGTGCAGCCTAATTCACGACCAGTTCTCCAACCTCGTCATCCTACAAGACAGTTCTAGCTACTCAACCGCCAACAAGCGGTGGTCAGAGACGGCAGAGCTTCATCCCGCGTGCATAGTTCAGCCCTCGTCGGCCGACGTCCTTTCCAGCTTCGTCAAGATTCTCGTGAAGGGTGAGTGCCCATTCGCCATCAAGTCCGGCGGCCACAACCCTTGGCCCGGTGTCAACGACATCAATGATGGTGTCGTGGTGGACCTCAGCAACATCAACGAAGTGTCTTTGAGCTGCGACCGCACTGCGGTCAAGATCGGCGCTGGTGCGAAGTGGGGAGATGTGTACAAGGCGCTGGAGCCTCAGGGGATGATGGCCCCAGGAGCTCGTGCTTCTGGCGTTGGTATCGGCGGCATGACCCTAGGTGGAGGACTGTCTTACTTCACACCACGTGTTGGTCTCACGGCGGACAATGTGATCGACTTCGAGATTGTGCTTGCCTCGGGCGATGTCGTTCATGCCTCTGAGGAAGACAACACGGATCTCTTCTACTCGCTGAAGGGCGGCACGTCCAACTTCGGGATCGTCACTCGTATGGACTTGAAGGTCTTCCAGAATGGGCAGATTTGGGGCGGCGAGATTGTCTCCCCTATCGATGCCACGGACGATGCGCTTCACCATCTGAGCGAGTTCATAACCAACAGCAACGAAGATGTCAACGCAGCTGTCGAGTTGGTGTTCAACCTCAACACAACCAGTGGCGACCAGCATATCATCAGTATCGTTGCCGACACAGCAGGAAATCCAGACAGCTCGCTCTTTGAGTCCTTTCAAAGCCTTCCAGAGGTGGCAGATACCACCCGGACCACCTCGATGAGTGATTTATCCGAAGAGCTGCAGTCTCGACTTCCTGCTGGCCAACGGTATGTCTCTGTCCTTTTTCATTCCTCATTGCTCAGACTAATTCTTGTTGCTAGATATCTCTTCGCGACCGTCACAATCCAGAACGATCTCGACACCATTCAGCAAGTTCACAACATCTCTCTGACCGTCTTCAACGATTACGGTGATATACCTGACGTGACGTGGAATCTCGTATATGAGTCCTTACCTGAGTACTACCAAAACTTTGGCGAGAATCCGATGGGCCTCAATTACACCACAGAAGACCGTATTGGTATGTATCTCATATCTTCCATGTCTTCATGGCCTGCTAACTCATCGCAGCTCTCCTCATCAACCCGACCTGGCTCGATGGTGCATATGACCGACAAATGGCGGAAGCTGCCAGTGACTGGGTCCAACGCATTCAAGAGTTCACCAACGTCCACGGCACGTCGTCACCCTTGGAGCTTCTTCCCTACTCGGCGCCTTTCCAGGATCCGCTCGGCTCTTATGGCGACGACAACTTGCAGTTCCTCAAGAAGGTCGCGAAGAAGTATGACCCTGACGAGGTGTTCCAAAAGCTCGTTTCGGGAGACTTTAGAGTGAGCAAGGCTGGTAGCGGTGGCTCGTCGCTTTAAGCCCCAAGGCAAATCGTCAATCCCCGTAGAAGTGCGTGCATCTGGGGTAATGATGCCCTCGATAACGTCGAAATTGGCCTCGATCGCTTGGGGATCGAGCTTGTGAAAGTCTTTGAAACGTTCAACAGGCAGAGTAGCAATAGAAGTGAGACAGCTACGATCTGTCTTTTCCTTCTCTTTCTCGTCCTTTTCATAGACGACCACGCTCACGATTGTGGTAACAGCCGTGTAGACACTCAAAAAGTTATGGAGATATCTTGCACTTTAAGTTGATCGGGTCGACGCAGTCTGGAGCTAAAGCGTCTCACTTCTTCTGCTACCCTACCTGCAGAATCGAGGACGGCTTCATTCGCGTATCCGGTGTCGTCTCTGCGCTGGACATATGGTTCGCACTCCTTCTTACACCACAGGGGTTTCCCAAACCCATTCTCTTCGTGCTCTTATTGAGGCTCTTCAATAGCGCATCGAAACCTCAAGGTCTGGCATGCTGTCAGCTCGCCAACAACGTGACGTGAGCTCCGCATATATTCTCGTCCACGAGCAGTGGAACCACTGTAAGACGAGACAGCCTCATTAGAAGCCCTGGAAACGTAGTGGAGTGCTATGGTCGTGGTAAATCCGCCAAGATAGACATCGGTGCAAGACTCTGCAGTGATGGACCTTAGTGGGTGTCCACAAAATGAGTATGGCTAACGAGCTTCTTGCTCTTTGCCTGCCACAGATGTGTCGATCCAGCCTGCTAACGCACGCGGCAGTGGGACTGCGAGAAAGAAGGCAAGCGTGGAGATCGCCATGGGATGGGCTCGAGCAGCGTTCCAGGGTGGTCTCAGATATTTCAGACACTGCTCATCATACCACAGCTCTAGTGACTGGTGATAGGGCAAAGACCTGTTATCGGAAAGATCATGAATCTCCTCTTTTCACTGCGAATCAGCGCCAATTCCGTTGAGAAGCGACTGACGAACGAGTGTTCGAGATGTTGCCGCCAACAGGAGAGCAGCAGAATCTAGCCGCACTTATGCAGAGACATATTGGCATGAATGATTGACAGCAACGTAGGCATCACTGTGAAGGGCGATGTTTTTCGGGAGGACACATTGTCGTGTGTCTCGCAGTTAGGTCGCAAGGAAGCACGAAGCAGGTGCTGCAAGACACATCATAGCAGGGATGCTCGCGGCGGCAGTCCCGGCGCTAGTACCTCAAGTACCACCGGGACTCGATTGTTTACTTTTCCCTGCATCCTTCCTACATCACACTACCTTTTTCGCAACACCGCTAGAGGCGCATCGAGGTGCGTCTTCGCCACACGTCCAGATGTTCAGCGACCACAGGAAGTCACGTGCGCCGTGCGCCGCACCGATCGCAGCCCAAACTCATGCGTTCACCAAGGCAACACAGCATCAGATGATAGTCCGATGGTCTTGATAACTCCTGAGTCGACGACGAAGCGAGGCATCGCATCACCCCGCCAGGTCATCAGCCCATTGCACGTTGCGGGCGGGCACCCAACGCGCAGCTCTTCGGTTTGCACATGATGAAGCCCGGATGAACTTTGGTCTCAAACATACTAATCCATGACTTTGTTGTCCACCTCGATCTGGATCCTGCCTTCGCAACGCCGCAGACGTCGCGCGACGGAATTCTAAAGCCTACGAATCTGGCCAGTCGCGGCAAGATCAAGCCATTTTGGGGAAGGCTGAAAGCCTTAAGTACCGAGGCGTCGGTTTACCCCGGACGCATGTGAACCAGCGGACCCTCTTTCAGACCACTTGGAGTTTCATGTTTACCTCGAACACTCGAATTTGTCGTGCCGAAGGCTCCCATATAAGAAGTGCACTATGCCCAGTGTACCAATAATGCAGCGAGGCCACATCAAGTCGGGCCTAGCGATGCGCAATAAGATTAATTGTTCTGCCTGAGGTGGAGGTAAGTCGATGCCTTCGGCAAGCGTGCGTGGGGGCGAGCCACTATTGGACAACGTCGACGCGGCAACGATCAATGCGAGGACGAGCGGACCGAGGCGTTGTCACGCGCTGTCTTCTATCGTCTTCTTGGCATATCCGTCATGCCTGTGGCGATAGAAGCGCGAAGCATAGATATACTGCCCCTCGTTTCCATGAATCTGGGGTACCATCAATCGTCAACAATTGTCAACAGCACTCAGCGATCATGGCCACCACGGAGACCACGACGAACACGTCTGTTCCAACGGCGGAGCCGACCAAGTCTCCCGTCTCGAGCACGCCCAAGCCTACATACACCAGAAATCCAAAGGATTCTATGAAATCGAGCTGGCGCACCGCCAGTCGCAGCACATGGAACTTATGGCACTGGTTGATTCACTTCACCTACATCTACCCTGTTGAACTGAACCAGAAGGTTCCAGTATTCAAGAAAGACGCTCCTATGCCGTATTTCGCCCACTGGTCCGGCCACCGCTGGATCTTGATGCACGCAGGCTGGCCAATGTTGATCCAATTCGCATGGCAGCAGTACACCGGCAAGCCTTGGACTGCCCTCACTACGATTCTTTTCTACACCTTCGCTATGCAGTTCAACTCGATCCATGAGATCTGGGTCATTAGACGTTTGGCACACAAGATTGGCTTTTTGGACGGTAAGTCTTTGGAACAGTGATCGTTCGATATGGCGAACACATCCTAACATTTACCGCAGGCGAGAAACCTCGTGATCAGGTGCCGGACATCGGTGTCCAGAAGACGGTTACTTCCCTGCTGAGCACAACGACCTTCCGACCGATCATCGCCGTACTCGCCTCATACCAGCGCACTACCGACCTCCAGTTGAACTTGAAGTGGCTGCCTCTGGAACTTGCACTGTACGGTGTGGTGCTGGACATGTTCTTCTACACATACCACCGATCATGTCATGAGCTCGACGGTCTATGGAAGTACCACCGCACCCACCACCTGACCAAGCACCCCAACGTCTTGCTCTCATCATACGCCGATGAAGAGCAGGAGTTCCTCGAAATTGCACTCATTCCATTCCTGACTTGGGCTTTGATGAAATACGTCTTCCAACTACCAATGGGTTTCCACGACTGGTGGATCTGCCACGAATACGTCATCTTCGTCGAAGCGATGGGTCACAGCGGTCTTCGCATGTTCAGCACTACCATCTCGGTCGCGTCGCCAATTCTTGCCATGCTTGGTATGGAGTTGCAGCTCGAGGATCATGATCTCCACCACCGTCAGGGATGGAGGAAGAGCATGAACTATGGCAAGCAGACACGTGTGTGGGACAAGATCTTTGGAACAATGGGTCCTCGCATCGAAGCCATTGAGGGAAGCCAGGACTACAAGAATCAAGTCATCATGCCCCTGTACTAAGCGTGAAGACTTGGGATGCAATTTGCACGGACCTTGAACTGTTGGTGGAACGAGAGGAGGGAACCGTTCTTGACAAGCGGACTTGTGACGGGCCTCCTCTCGCCACATTTGGACGAATATACTCAGCCTCGATGTTCCTGAGATTTATGATACCCGACCTCGAAGTGAGCGTTTGACTGGGCGAAGAAGGTGCATATTGGTCGGCTGGATTGTACGAGGAGATGGTTGCTGGCAGTGTCTGGAAACATGTCATATCGGCGAAAGTGGATTGCTATACAAGCAAGGATGGTTTCTTTGACGTATAAGCGACAGTATAGTACAGCTAGATCGTATAGATCAAAAAGACCACAAACATTATTACCTCCATCATCACAAGACCCATTCGCTATGGTGCAATATTTAAACCGTGGTCGTAGTAATTCTAGCTGAAGAACGTTTCGTCTGGTGTCATATCATGAGGAGAACTACACAACAGCATTAGCTGATCATATGCCGTTGAATTTTCACTTACAATGTATATCTTCGAATGATCCGCAACAACGATATCCAACACAGAAGAATCAGAAGGATGTGTCGAGGAATTCGGAGGGAAGTAAGTTTAAGGTTGCGGCTGCTCCCATCGCTAGCGCGTTTGCCTCGATTGACGTCACCGGCTATCTCGAAAACAGAACAACCTTCGCAAACGATGCCTCGTTTCCCTCGACAACGATGCGGCCAGCGCTTCGCAATATCTCTAGAGCTGCGAAGCGTCGACCGCTGGTCTCGAGTAGCGAAAATGCTGACAGATGGAGCCACAACCGGACGCTCGCCGGCACTTCCAGACGCAGCGACGATAACGACCAAACCCATCCACTGAAGGGATACTACGCCGACCTCCTCGACGCCCCTCTTCACTCCGTCCAACATGCCACGCGAACAGCGCCGGAGCCTCCTCCCAAGGACAAATTGCCCATGTCACAGAAAGAAGAGACATTAGCCAAAGCCCGCATGGTCTTCGGCTCGCGCATCTCAGGCCCAGAAGAGCGCAAACACGAAATCGAGGGCAAGAGTCAATGGATCGCCGGCGTACTCGTACCACCCAAACCAGAAGAGCCAGATAACTGCTGCATGTCTGGCTGCGTCAACTGCGTCTGGGAACTCTACCGTGAAGATTTGGAAGAATGGGCCGCGAAGAGCACGGAAGCTAAGCAGAAGATGATTGAGCAGAGGACGAGGGGACAAGCTACTGGTATGATGGCTCAAGAGAAGGGGATGCCGAGTCACGCGGTTGTGAGTATGGACGATGATGGGGGTGGTAGCGAGACGAATTGGTCGACTGGGCCGGAGACGGAGTCTTATCAGGGCGCGGAGGAGAGTATGGATCCCTTGGCTGGTATTCCCGTGGGGATTCGCGAGTTTATGAAGACGGAGAAGAAGTTGAAGGCGAAGCATCGGGCTGCTGGAGAGGTTCTGGATTCGGCGCTGGACAAGGATCTCAGGGCCAGTGTTTGGGGTTCTGGTGCGAGGACTTGAATCTCACTCTTGGGAAAGCCCTAAGATCGATACAAAGTGTCCCTGGAATTGCCTCATGAGGATCACCTCCCGATGGCCAGTTCTGAACCTCGTGAGGAAAGCAACCGGCCAGCTCTTGGACCCCAGGAACCTCGTCCGACCACGAGATGTTCGATTGTGTACCTCACGTAAGAGTTTCGACCCTGCCCGACGCGATGCCGGGCAGCCAGACGTCGCGATGACCATGGTCACACGTATAGATCACGAAGCAGACGTCACATCCGTCGCAAAACACGAACGCGCCAATCTCCCACCGCCCAGGCATGTCCTGGTCAAGCTTTACAGGAAGTTCCTGGTACAGCCTTTATACAGCACGGACGCCAGATGTACGGTACCGTCGACGAAACCCTCACCCAATACAGCCTACTTGGAGCAAGGACAGGCACAAGAGAACTTATTGAAAGTACCATGCTCTTGGTAGTCGTGACCCAGAGTCTTGGACTACGTCGCTCAATATCGAAGTCTCGACGTCCAACATGGACAGGAGTGAGTTCAGCTAGAGGCGAAATTCCGTTCCAGTAGGCTTGCGATCGAGACAACATGTGGTGTGCGTATTCGTACTTAGGTATCTGTTGTAAGGGCAGAGGTGACCACATTCAATGTACAGAAGAGGCCAGAAGACGGAAGAGCGTCAAGCAAGATTTATCTACGACAGTGAGCATCATGAGTATCATATAGACAATAGATTATACGACCTGAACGACTTCACATGATCACAAATGATACTCGCATGATTGTGATTGTGATTCCATTGCATTCCTTTCCTTCTCTACAGACCAAAAAGCAGCAGCAGCAGCAGCAAAAAGGTGCGATTGGTGGTATCGTGCAGCGCTAAATCGACGACGAAAGGTACAAAAATGCCCATTGCACCACACAGCTCTGGTAGTAGTAGCAGCATTAGGCCTCTCTTTCTCGAATTCCATCTCTCTCCTTGTCCGCAATGCCCCCCCACGAAATACAAGTACAATGGCCCCCAAAAGACGTCCGAGTCGTGTTTCTACGTGAGCCGGAATCCGCCTTCGGTAGCCTGCCTGCTGTTTAGACCTCCTTTTGCATTACTCCGGTGGTCCATAGTGGTACAGAGACGGTAGAGAAGAAGTAGAAAACTCCAGTCCCATGCGTTGCTGCGTCGATGGCGCCGTGAAGGGCGCCTGTCTATTCTTGTTCCATTCGCTGATCTCAGATCTAAGCGTTTTGTGGTATCATCAAGTTCATCAGAACATGCCGCCTTCCATGGGCGCGGTGGCGGCACGTTGGGGTCCGTTGGCAGAGCGTGGAGGCGCTCTCTCGGGTGAGCCCGCTGGGTTGAAGCCATTCTGCTGGACGGCAGGGCTCTTTTCGTAGTCGTGCATGACGGGCACAGCCGGCATGGTTGGCATGCGAACGACATTGCTGGGAGGGAAGTGGAAGTCTCGCTTGGGCGATGTGTTGAGCGCAGGATCGGAAGCTGAAGCCTTGACCTCATGTCCGTCGCTGGTCGACTCGGAGCGGTTCCTTCCAAACAGTTTGCGGGTGGCTCGACGGCGTGGGTTGATCGGCGGGATGGGCGGCGGTTCGTCCATGCCATTCTTTAGCGATGCTCCTGCAGGCAGAGGAACAGTGTCGACGTTCGAAGTAGACGATAACAGAACGATTGGTTCAGAAATGTCGGACTTGGAGATGGTCTTCTTGCGCAAGCCAGGACCAGTGGCACGAGCGTTCGACTGCATGATCTGGGTGAAGTCGGCCTGCGTAATGGACGGGCTTGAGCCAGTCAGAGGAGGAGTTGTGTTCTGAGAGTACGGGTTGGCTACTGGGGCGGGACGGCCAGGTGTGTAGACGTTGGGTGTGAGAGTCACCGGGGAAGGACCGTTGTGTGCGAGTCTCGCGCCCTGGACATTCCTCTGGTCGAAATAATTGGATATCGCTTTCTTGTTCTCCTCGCTATCGCGTCCAAAGCCGTTCATCACTTCAGGCGATGCACCAGGGAATGGCGACATATCGGGTGTATGAGTGTGAGAAGCGGCAGATGATCCGTGACCTTCCACCATGGCCTTTTCGAGATCATCTCGGTATGGTCCAGTACGACTCCGCGAGCGTCCGGTAGTAGCAGCTGAGTTTGACCGACTGCGAGCACGACCTGCACTCGAGGCTGGTGAGCGACCTGCTGAGGCAAGTGAACGTTCTGCCGGCTGCGGGTCCGTGTCCATCGTGCGAGACGGTCCTGGTCCGTCATGCTTGAAGGCTGGGTGTTGAGCCGTGAGAACTGGTGGACGAGGTGATGAAGTGCCCCGAAGGCGTCCAACGTCCGGGCTATAGCCAGACCTCTCTGATGGAAATCCATTCGCAACACCTAGAATCTTCTGAGCTTTTGGTGGTTGTTCCTGCGTGTTGACGAAAGATTCCCTGCTAGTCTTCGATCTCAACATGCCGAAAGCACGCATGGGCCCAACTGGTGCACCAGGTGCTGGTGCTGGGCTGGTGCCTCGAGAATGTGTGTCCCGTTCCACGACACTTCTACTCTGCTGGATTCTCTCCTGAATGAGCCGACGTCGTGCGGCCAGCTCATCGGCGAAAGCCTCCCGTTCCTGTTGCGTCGCCGTGCTTGCATCGCGAGTGTGTTGCTTGCGCAACTCCTGCTGCCAGGAAGGGATGTCGTGGTCTTGTACGAGAGAGATCTCAGAGCCCTCACGATTGAGAGGCGGGCGACTGGAAACGCCGTCCTGCACCAACGATATTTCAGACGCGCGGTTGGACGGGAAGCGTGCGCCGTGTGCTTCGTCAATCGGGCTGACAGTCATACGACTTGCGCGTGGCTCACCAACAAAGCTCTGTTCATCCAGGTCCCATGGATTTGAGGTTGCGTAGCTTGACTCACGAGCTGAGTGCGTGTCCAAGGTGTTACCATTGAAAACGTGAGAGTTGGACTTGTTCGAGTTCCACGGCACCTCAGGCACATCAGGTACATCGCCTTCGGGAAGAGCAAAGTCGTCCTGTGGGTACAGCGATGACTGGTTGCTCCTCTGACGCAGATGATGAACCATGCCGTTCAAGGCTTGCGCTTGTGGACCAAGTGTTGGCGAGTCGACGTCTTGGGGCACTTTCGGTGTAATGTTCACAGTTAGATCGTTTCGTAGGGAGCGCGAAGAAGACTGCGTATTCAGCGGCTTGACCTCGATCTCGTCGACCTCCTCCTCGGCGAGCGTCGATCGAGACTTCTCGCTCCTCATCGCCGGGTGCTCTGATACGGGTTGCAAAGGTGTAGGCTGCCACTTGTTGTGATACGCGCCATAACCATATTCGGGCTGGTTGAACGACTGAGCGAGATCGTCCTCCTCATCTTCGTCTTCGCTCGCGCTGATATTGCCAAAGAAGGTGCGATGAGTGTCTGGAAGCGGTGATTTCGAAGACGCTGGGGAAGGCTGAGGGGCAGTTTGCGCAGGTAGTGCGTTTGCTGCATTCTGAAAGACACTGTAGGCTTTTGTCGGCTCGTGTTTCTTGGGTGCGTCAATTTGATCGAGAGCTGGGATATCTGGCGACTCTCGATGTTCTGGCTCAAATTCAAATCGATTGCCCTGGTGTGAAGTAATCGACTGCGGTTGAGGTCTGTTTTTGAGCGCAGCAGTCGAAGCTGATCGTTGCAACGCCTTTTGGCGCTCGAGATACTGCTGCTCGTCGAATGCGTGGGCTGGCTTGTTGAACGCACCCATTGCAGTGGCTTTGCCCCGATCAGCCGGCTCTAGGGCCTGGGTAAGAACTCTGCTGTTGTCGTCAAAGTGACTGTCAATCGGCGAACTCGGTCCACTTAAAGCTGGACTGGAGCGATTTGAGTTGGCATGTCGGACTGAGCCAAAAGAGGCTGAAGGAGGTGAGGCCAGCGGAGGAGATTGAGGTCGTAGCGCATAAACCGGCTGTGGGTTACGATCGTGAAGGTTGCCAGCGCTCTTAACGTTGTGCAACATCGGTGGTGACTTCTTGCCGCTTAGCGCTCGTTGACGCTGTATTGAGTTCAGACGAGAAACGGTGGAGTTCTGCTGCTCGTGCATGTGCTGATCGAGACCTTGTTCGTATAGTCGGCGGGTCTTGGTGTTAGACCGGTCGAGAAATGGTGCAGACATTGGAGCTGCTGGTATCGACGTGCTGCTGATGTTTGTGACGATGCTCTGGGAGATTGGTGCCTGTGCAGGTGAAGGTTGTGCGCTGGTTGCTGCCGGTTGCGAGGCGATTGAAGTAGCTGCAGTTGAGGAGCGAGCATCTGAGCGCGCGGTCGATGATGTCGTTGATCTTTTCTTGTCATACGAGGAAAGGGATGGCGAGTGTGAGAGGTCCTTTGCAGAATCATTGGGCAGGGTTTCGAGGGCATCCTCATCCTGGCAGCCAGGTTCAGCCTGGTCGAGGCCAAAGTCAAATGCTTGGCTCTCGTCCGATATGCGCGGGAATTGACTTTCGTCGACCTCCCGCTCCTTCATCCTGTACTTTTGAAAGGCGGACATGCCTACATCATCCTCGTAATAGACTTTTCCCAAGCTTCGGGTTGAGTTTGCACCGCTGGTCGGGATCTTGTATACTTTTTGTCGACCTCCAAAGAGCACATTGCCTTCGCCAGGTCGAGATCGGCTCATCATGCTGCTCGGTGTTGCATCGGCTTCGCTGCCGTATCCTTCTTCTGAAACGTAGGACTGCTCTCGATGGTTCTGAGCAAACGAAGGCCTGACAGATCCGCTGATGGAGGAGACTTCGGCGATGTCTGACAGACCAGTGTTGCCAAAGCCAAAGTCGGCCATGCGAGACTTCCTCCTAGGTTGTAGTACACTGTCGTCGCTGGCCTTGCCGAGCTTTGATGAAGGATCGTCTTGCTCCCGAAGCATGCTGAAGCGAGTTGACAGGCTGGGCATTATCAGACTAGTTCGAAAGTCGTCTGTCGATGGTAGGGCGGCCGAGAGGTCGAGTTGGGGTTTCGGCTCGGGCTGTCGTTTGGGCGTCTTCTTCCATCGGCTGTTGGATGATTTCTTCATGACAGGCGACGGTGGTTGGGATAGAGCGTGGAGGGCGTCGTCGTTGACGGCCGGGCCATCGCTCTTCTTCTTCAAGAATTTGTTCATGGTGACGCTGAGCAGGTCAGTACAGCTCCCCGAGAAATGGGTGTAGGGGGACAGGAGTGGTGCGTCCATGCCGTGCAGTGGGCGCAGCGTTGAAGGAAGGAGCGATACATACAAAACGAGTGTGGGTCGAGGAGGAGCTGTCCTCGTCGAGGTAGTCGGGTGTTGTGACGCCGGGAATCCGGTACGACCTTAGGCGCACGCGGCGGGCCTCAGCGATCTCTTGTCGTTTGTGCGGCCGCAGCGCTCGATGGGGCTCGGCGCAGTATTCAGCAGCAGCTCAGCCAGCGTGGGTGCTGCGTCGTGAGACGGAAGGGTGCGTCTAGAGGTGTTCGGTGGGTTGTGTCGCGAGCTTCCAAATCGCAGGCGCACGAGCGAGCATTGCCAATGGCGTGGGCGAGCAGGCGTGAGGACGTCGGGTGTGAGGTGAGCCAGTGACGGCGGCGGCGGAAGAGGGTCGTCGAAGAAGTGTGTCACGCTGGCAGATGCAGGTACGCGGGAGTGTGCACCGCGGAATGCAAACAATTGGCCGGGGAGATTCGAGAGCGGTCGCGTGGTTCGCCGGCGGGGGAGATGGAAGTGGTGGTGTTGGTGGTAGTCAGTTTGTCGGCGGATGGACGATGGCGAAGATCGCATGCAGAGTGTGAAAGGTGCTTGGGTGCAGCCGGCGAGGTGAAGTGGCCGTGCGGCGCTGAAGAAAGTGGCACTAGCCAATTTCCCACGCGTTTGTAGAACGGACGCGGCGTCGGTGGTGGAGGAATAATATGATGATGGCGATATGGCAAGAGTTAAGGCAGGCTAAGTTGCCTCTGCGCGTGGCGTCTCGACGAGCATTACAGTAGCACCGGTTTGGGGGCGCGGGCCTTCTAGTACACAGCAGCGTACCATCATGTAGCTTCGTCCTCCGTCGCAGATTTCCAGTCGCCCGCACCCCTGAAACGAGAAACGACGTCTGCAAGGGGCGGCGCGCTAGCACTTTAAACTTTCACGCCCCGGCTCCCTCTCCGTCCTCTGCATTGCCATATCGAGGACCGTATATTGATGAGGCTATAAACAAATATTGATCTGATCGATTCGAACCCGGCAGGCTCGACCGACTCCTGACCAGAGTTGAAGCGATGCACATGGTACTTGTCGACATCGGCGAGGACATCAGAGGCGCTTCCTGCTTCGGCATTGGATGCAGGTACACCCGCTTTGCATGGGTCCTTACATGGGTCCCTAAGCGAATCGAATCACGATCACTATACAGACCCGGCGAGACAGTAGTGACAGAGGCGAGCAGTTTAGAAGGGGAGCCGTCCATCTCCCGCTGCACCGCATCCCTCGTCCGCTCCAAGAGCCTGGCACTTCCACTTCGCCGTTTGATCCAACGTACGTTCGCTGCTGCGGCGACGATGAGCTGGTCCGCCGGGCGTCGCAACGACCATGCCACTGCAACTGCAACAGTGAAGAAGTCAGCCCGGCTTACCTCCATCACACACCTGGGCACTATGGTGAAACGAGGTGCCGCCGACGCCTGGTCGTCACAGCACGCCGTGAGGTCGAATCCGATGCACCTTACAGCAACCACGCTACCCTCTCGTGCCCCTGCGCAAGGATATCCTCTGCACAACTGCGTCGCCGCGAGGAGTCGCCTTGGACATCTGCCAACCAGCAACGCTCGCATTCACCTCTGCTCCGCCGTTTCACCCTCCCATTGGTCCTCGCCCGTTCGTGTTCGTCCAAACAATCGTAATCAAAAGATTCTGCTGTTTGGAGTCGCCCGCACCTTTGCAGAACCCTCTCGCCGCGCAACAGGCCCAGCGCTGCACCCTGCCGACGCTTTCCCACATGAAAAAGGTCCACATTCGGTGCCTCACATATTCAACGCAATCCCGATCAGAGCACCAGACGGGCCTCGTCCTCGATCTCACACAACCTGCGCCAGGATACCACCATCTGCACTGAGCCACCCATTGTTTTGTGCTTCTCGAACATGTTCACCTGACCTGCAGGCCAATTTCTAACGTCAACCGGCGATGCTCGTCGAACCAAGGATGCAGAACATCTGCAATGTTCCCTTTCGGCACGTCATCCGTCTGCATCAGCTCATCATCGCGATCTCGCCGTGAGCACCGGACTCTCATTCCCGACTTGATGATACCGATTTGCTGACTGCGTCGGTTTACCGGCCAACGCACGAAGCGATGTCTTGCGGAGTCTCGGAAGGCTTCTCAAGCGCGCAATGGTCGCGTTTGCTGCCAACGTCTGCCATTGCGGCCCGAAAGTCTTGTCGAGATGAACGTCCGCCTCACACACGAAAGTACCACGCTAATTCATGGAGCTGACTCCTAGCTCCTGTCCAAGGCTGAAATCTGTAATCAATGGCCACAAGGAAGAATCTCCAATTTCTTCTCGAAGAAGCATTGCAAGAAGAGAGGCACCGAACGGTAGTATTGGAACTGTGATGCCATGCTACCGGCCGACCGAACGAACATGTTCATTACGACCACGTTCATTCAATCTAATAAGTCGTACCAAAAAGATTTCACATCACGCGGAAGACAATGCCCGAACGAACGACCGTTGCACCAGCGTAGCTTCCTCTAAATCGAACCACACTACCGAAAAGTGCATGATTCATCGACATCGCAGGGTTCGCCGCCGCGAAAACTCTGGTCTGCCTGAACAACATCTACCTATCCTCATGAAAGCGTTGGCTGCGTCTTTGGTCCGCCGCCCCATCTTTGCAACAGCAAGACGACGCCAAAGTCCAAAATAGGGCTGCGCAAAGTTCTGTAAAGCTCAACTTTAGAGATGGATATAGCACACTGAGCATCGGCTCTTCAGAGCGCCCTGAATCGAAAGGCTTCTAGCATCCGAGCCTATGCCATACTTTGCCGCCTCTGGCGCTCGAGCCTACGAGGATCTGTACGTCGAGATCACCTGCAGCTAGACATATCACGGCTCCATTGTATACGAAGACCTTGAACGGGTCGAGACCATCACTCATCAACACCTATCTCGGCGTTGACGACTTATCCGTGCGATGCGCGCAGAGTCGACCCTCACCTCGACATCGCTGCAGATTCAAGTCAGTGACGATCCAGATGCGAAGCTACGAAACTCCCTTCGAGATCTCAAACACAAAGCATCTCAACCAGCCACAGCGCTGATACACTGACTGTCTCAACATACAGAGTCTAATGAATCAGTGGCTTGCAGGTTCCTTTACGTCTCTCGGGGCTCGGTTCTTGAGAAGTGAAGAACGTGGCTTCCACGCAACTTCCTTGCAGCCACGTACCTGCCTGCAAGGGCTTCGATGTCTTGCATGAGTGTGCATGACTTCTGGGCAGACCAGCGCGCCATCACCAACACCAACACTTGTGAGATGTGAGACATCAACCCTGCCTTGCTTACCGTGCTCTGCGATCCCGAGCTTGGCGACCATAACCTCGCGGCCCGAACCTGCTCGAACCATTTGGTAACACCATACTCTTTGTCATGTATAGATGTATAACTTCCAACACCCATCCCCAACTCACCTCCTCTAAAGCTCATCCTTCCCACCCGCAGCCGCCTTCTTCCTCCCCTCACAGACCGCCGGCGTGCCCACCTCCATCCTATAAACACACTTCTCCTCCTCCATAATTTTCCAAATCTCGTTCTCCTCGCTACACGCCAGAATCACCGTCGTGCTGCGATTCGGTCCGTTCCAGCAGTGCTGTCCGTTCTCGTGCTTCATCGCGTACCGCTCGCCACTGCCCAGACCCTTCCCATTGCTCGGCAGCTCCTCGTCCACGACGACCTTCTCGATCCGCACGAACGATCCCATGTTCGTGTGGCCGCCGCCTTTCTTCGGTTTCTGGTTCGTCTTGTCGAGGAAGCAGAATTCGTAGGTGTATTCTCCCGAGTCGGTCTCTACGCAGACGCCTTTGAGGGCGCGGAAGATGTCGTCGGGACCGAAGTCTTTGGTGAGATCCTCCTCACTGTCTTTGAGGTTGTTGCGATGGTTTTCGAGATCCTTTTTGGCGGCGTCGAGGCGGTTGCGGGCGTCGGTGACTTTTTTGCTTTCGTTGGCGTTGCCGCTGGGGCTGGAGGCGAGGATGCCGTTGTCGATGAGGCTCTGTCGCAGGTCACGCAGTTTGGAGTCTACCCAGCCGCGGAGGCTCGGTGGGAGATAGTTCGTGATGGAGTACACTGTTGATGGTTAGTGCTGTTTGAATACGAAGGCAGCTTAGACTCACAAACTGCGGTCTCGTCCTCCTCTTCCTCAGCGTAGTTGTCCCAGTCAAGACCATTCTCCTTGTCCTCTTTCATGATCTCGTCCAGATCACGCTCATTGGCAGAGTTGGCAGTCGAGCCAACGCCATAGCTAGCGATGTAGTCTTCCCACGCTTTTACAGCCCTCTTCACACCCTCATCGTTGAAATTGGGGTTGTACTCTTCATGGAACTTGCTCAACACCTCCTCCAATTTCTCCAGTCTCGTCCTGCTCGACACCAAGTCACCCCTCACGGAAGTCAACTGTGTCCTCAACTCGTCCGTCCTCCGTCGACCAATCTCAACCAACTGTCCCAACTTCCCACCCCTCGAGCTTCCTCCACTCGAAACGACCTTGCCCGCCTCTTTCCTCTGCGTTTCGCTCAGTTCTTTCTCCAGATCTTTCACTTTCAACTCTGCGCCCTGGATCTCCGTGCCCAGACTCTGCATCCGATCCTTCACCTGCTGTCTCAGCCGCGCAGCCTCCTTGACAAGCTCATTCCGCTTCTTAAGCGCATTGCCTGCAGCCTTCTGCCTCGCTTCGTCGTGTTTTCGCCATTCCTTGCCAATCTCATCACACTTGTCTTTGCACTTCCCTCCTACAGCTTCCCACTCCTCGCTGCCATCACAGCAGACCTCGTAATCGCAGATCCCATCGTTGACGTTGCTGAAGGGGACGTAGCCGGGGATGTGGCCTTTGTTCTTGCAGTAGAAACCTGGCAGGGCGGCGCTAGTATTTACATCAGATGCCCCTGGGCTGTCTGCGGGCGTGTGTGGTGAGAGGGAGGAGAGGTGTGCGCAGGCTGCAGTGCCAGGTTCGTCTGAGCCATCGGGGCAGTCGCAGTAGTCGTCGTTGACTCGCGAGAAGGGAATGCTGACTTTGGGATTCGATATACACGTGAATGAGGAGGAGTCTTCGTAGAACTTGGCGACTAAACGTTGAAGAGGTTAATTGCTGTTCCAATGGCTGCTGGGGTGGTTGATGGAAGTAAATACATACATTCGGGGCCTACGCCTCGTGGTCGTGATGCTGCTGTTGCGTGAGCAGCATATTCCAAGGCTACCAGCGCCGCTACCACTCGTCTCATCTTCGTCTGCTATGTAGGGGTAGGAGGGTGGAGGTTGAAGAAGAGTTGTTGATGATCTGGCAACTTGTCGCCAAGCTGTTGCTGCACGTCTCAGGGTCTGTCGATCTCACCAGCTCCAACTTCAACTTCGACTTCAACCTTGTCGTTGCTCAACAAATGAATCACATCAGCGGCGAACAAGCATACATGCTACGTGGATCTGCCATCGCGCTGCATTGCATTTCGCCAGACATTGCAGCGAGGCGAGGTATCAGAAGAATCGAGCCACTCTGGCTTCTGGAACGTTAGTATGCCTGGGCCTGGACTGCGATGAACCACGAGACCCTCGCGGCTTAAGGAGCAAGACGTCCCCGAGACTTGTCAGGTGCTCATGTAGCCGTCGCTGGAATCGTGAGCGTAGTCGCCTAATGAGATGAAGAGAGAGAGGTCTGCCAGCTGATAACAAGTGTCTCGCTTTCATTGATACCCTGCCTGCAGCTCTTCGAGATGCCAACAGAAATACATGTACATGTATCTACCAGACAAGCAGACTGGCAACTACATGTATGCATCCGAGTGCTACTGCTAGAGTAACATCGTCCTTGCCTCAGAGCGAGCATAACCACGGTAGGTGACGACAGACACCACGCTGCCTTCATGTTCTTTGGCGACCTCGTCGTCTTCGTCTTCCACGTTCTTTCATATCCTGACTTTCATGACTTTCGCGCTTTTCATGCCGCTGGAGCATTCCTAATTCCACAGTCCTGATGTTCGACATTCTCTTTGCTGGAGCAGCAATATTCGCAGCCTGCGCCATCGGAGTTTTAGCGGTGCTCATACTCTCTGCTCCCCGGTTGTTTGGTCTCGCGTCGAAAAGAGATCCCGCTTCATCTGCGCGTTGCCGGACTACGAAAACTTGGCGCTGAGGCTCTTTTACGTTGGTCGCCAGCTTGGAGTGCGGTTCGCAACGAGTGTACGGACTCTTAAAGTTACCCAAAGCCCAGGCGCAAGATACGATGAGCAAATACAAAGCCCCTACACCGAACAACACATTCTATATACCGGATTCGCATCACTCCCGCGCCCCTTCAGTAGGGGAGCCGTCTCCTACGTCCGCCCTTCGAGCATGCAGATCGACTTCTCTGCCGGCCGACAGGCCCCTCAAAAGTGCCATGGCAAACACCTCATCCGCAAGCTCACCGGGTTCCGATTGTGAGAAGCACGCCCACTTCGACGACCAGAATCTTGAATTCGAAGAGATCCCGCGTCGACTGACGGCAAGTTCTTTGTACATCTGTGGAGGCAACAACTTTGCTCTGGACTTTCAGCGGCTGGCTGGACCTCCTGCTTCTGAGGACAATACCTATTCTCAAGAGCAGGAGGCGATGTTCGACAACTTGCCATAGGATGATGACGCTGTTACAACTCCAGTTGAGAGCCTGAATACGGGAGAAGAGTCAGGATTTGGCGTTCAACAGCTCCAAGATACACAGGAAGATGGTTCCACTATATCCAGCGACAGTGGAGACAGCGGACGAAGCGATCCGGACGATGAAAACGATGACAGAGAACTGGTAGGCGGTCAAAATGATCAGGTCAATCCTGCGTCCATCTTGACCGACGACTCAAGCCCACTCAACCCTGGACAATGGCAAGATCGGCAGAGTGTCGAGAGCCACTTCGGACCCGTGAACAAATTGCACGAATGGTCTGGCGAAGTCGACGAGCTACCTCCTATCGTTGAGTCCGACGATCAAACAGATGAAGGGGAGGAACAGATCCCTGAGCCGAGCAAGTCTGTCAAGATCGAACCAAAACGTCGCTCGTCGGATACACATGCCAGGACTCTTTCGTTTGGACGAGTCATGAGCATGCGACGAATCAGCTCCATGAGTGAGCTGCTCAGACTCAGAGGTCGTCTTCGTGTGCCCGCACTGTTGTCGTCGAAAGCTCCACCCGCCAGTCCAGCCATTACCGTGTGCAGCATCCATGTCTTCGAGCCCCCAAAACTGAACACAGGTATGTGTGGCGGACGATTTGAACCTCAAAAATTTGGCTCACTTCCATGTCCGCAGTATACGAGTCACCCTCTGAATTTGAAGGCAGGCAGACGGCCCACACAGTACAGTCAGATCATGGCACAGTTCAAATGGTCTGGGAGGAGCCCGCAGCCTCCGTTTCGAGCAGCGTGGCTACAGTCCTGGTAGATGACTCGGCCGGTGTTGGGCCTGCAGATGACATTGAAGACCACATCGTCCCACCCTCGCCCAGGATGGAGCGGGTCAAGACGAAACTGACCGTCTGGTCCTGGGAGAAGGAACTCGGCGACGAAGCAGATGACAGGCCTCGCTGGCTGCCACTCATGGACTTGCACGACGAGCGACGTCGTTCGATGAACCGAGTCTCTGATCACAGCCCGATCTCAGAAGGGCCTCCTGCGCCACCGAACACCGCTCGTCAAAGCGGTCAGTCTTCCGCCAAGCCATCCCAACCTCAAAGTCCCGCGCCAGAGCTCTCCGACGACTCTTCTGATGATTCGCCGATCGAGATCAAACCGCGTGCGAAATCCCATACCGCTCAGCCGACTCGATCAACAACGCCCGACTATGGCTCTGCTGCCCCAGCGCGTCGAAGCAGCCTTCCTCCGTCACCTAGTATCGGAAAGAACCTCTGCAGCCTGGGTACAGACGATATCAAGTTCCGGTCCCACCGTGACTCAGTCGAGATCACCCACGGGCATATCAAACGACACGAAGAGGAGGGCCCAATCAATCAAGAGCTCCTCAACTCTCGAGACTCCTTCGTCCTAACGAAATCAAAGATGGCCGCTAGATATCAGTACCCACGACCTGCCACACCTACAACGCACAGATCTAGATTGGTGGCGTTGATACCCATTCCTGATGCGAGCCCGCCGCCGTCTTTGACCATTTCAAGTGTGGAGGATTCGGAGGAGAGACATCCAGACGAACATGAGAATTGCCCCATTTGCGATGAGCATCGTCCGCGGTGGTTTGAGTCGAGGCACAGGAAGTGGTGAGGCTGGTTGGGTATGCGATGTGGATAACTCTTCATCACCGTTCATATACACCTCTTGTCCACTTGAGCACTGCCGCATGCAGTACGACGTTGCCTCAACAGGAGCCTCAGCATTCGTCTGTCCTCACTTCCACATCCTTCACGATACATGATACATTGCTCTTTCTTCTCAGCCGCAAGAATGCCATGACCTGATACCAAACACATGCCCCATCTCACAAAACGCCAGCCCCAAATGCCGTCTCCAATCCCCAACTATTTTTCTAATCCACCGTGACGCCCTTCTTCCTCAATTCCTTCCTCGCCTGTTCGATTTGTTGTTTCAATTCGTTATGCGCCTCGGGACAGTCATTGAACGTCAGGACACCCCAGCCGAGTTTACCCAGGAGGAATGCGCCGAAGGAGATGAGGGCCCAGAAAGGCAACTGTATTGTACATAACAAAGTCAGCGCGGGGATTGTGATTGACACATTGCGGCAGCATGTGGACTCACGTATGGGACGACATCCTCTTGGATCTTGGCTGGGAAGGGCAGGAGGCCGAGAAAGCAGACTGTGTAGAGCTATATTCGTAGCGATTCGATTAGCTTTCGCGTTGGATGGCCGAGAGGGTCTGGGGCTTTGACATACGGAAGCGACCAGGAGGCCTATGGAGAGGGTTTGTTGAGCGCGCGTCATGTTCGGTAAAGGAGTGACTTGAAAGGTATTGGAGTTTCCGATTGACTGCTGGAGCTGTTCACACGTTGCAAGGAGGTGGTGTTGGAGACACGACTATATTGGGGTTAGTGCTTGAGAGGGACGGGCCGTGGTGACTCCACTTTTAAGATCACCACTGCTTCTTCTTCACATCAGGCAGGGTAGCAGAAGAAGTGAGACACCTGCGATCTTCTCGTTCCCTTTCTCCTTCTCTTTTTTTTATTAGGCGACTACGCCTACGACTGCAGTAACAGCCGCATAGACACTTCCCTAGTTGTAGGGATACTTCGACTTTGAGTCGATCTGTTCGCCGCAGTCTAGGCATACCTTACGGTACTATAGCCAGAGCGTCTCACTTCTTCTGCTACCCTGCCTGACATCAAGACTTTGGCTTGCGAATAGCGGCTCTTGCATCTTCGACACCTCTGCATCTTGAGGCAATGAACAATGCATTACCTCAAACCTGATCACTACTTGGACATGTATTGCTTGAGAGTGTCCAGTGAAGCAGACTTCCTCTTCTTTGTTCCCAGATCCGGCAAGTGACTATTCCTTTGTACATTCACGAATATAGGCGCACGACACATCCAGCACACATATGTTCATTTACGATATCAAGACTTTGATAGCCACCGCATCTTTGTCCTTGCTCGCTTCACAATACGAAATCCACACATTCCTCAATTATGACACCAAAGGGAGGCAAAACTGGGCGCAGCGATGCCGGCTCTCGCGTTCGACAAGCAGTGACCAAGAAGCCGAAGGTCAAGAAAGAGGAAAAGGCTCCACGACCGAAAGTGCTTGAGCGCGAGGAGAAGAAGCAAGCCAAGAAGAACGCGAAGGCGGAGAAGAAGGAGAAGGCATTCGAGGATCTCGAGGCGGGTGTCGTTCCCAAAGCGGTCGATCAGCGAAAGGGTCAGAAGGACAAGGCTAAGACCTTGAAGAAGGATAGACTGTCGAAGGCGGAGAAATACCTCAGCGAGGAAGATTGAACAACAGGGGAAGGCCCGCGAATTTGTGAGGGTGCTGTGGCGCACATGTGGAGCTTGTTGGCCGTGCTCGAGCGGGTTTGATTGATATAGAGATACGTTTAGAGAAGCCTGCTTGAATATCAACACCATCACCACTCCATCTGGATGTTTGGATGCATGTGGCTTCCAAGTTCATGCAATGCAATACGGAGTTTGGCTAGCGTCCCGGCTTGTTCGGCCCGAAACGAGGACCGTGCAACGTGAGCGAGGGTGAACTTCTCGCTGTCGGCTGTCGAAACTGTATCGTCCATATGTCGCACAAGATTGTGGACGCGGTAGTTTCGAGAAACAACCTTTGACGAACGAAAGTACTGCACTTTGTTCATCCATGGACGCCAGGCCATAAACAACGTGCTGAGCCATCACATCATGACAACTGAAAACACGGACGACATCGAAAGAGCCTTTCAAGCACTCTCCCTCAATACACAAATCACGGACGCAGTCAACATACTCTCTGATGCCAGCAAGACCCACGTGAACATACGACAACGCTTGGCAGAACATCGCACTCTGAAGTCTTTGATCGAAATCATCGAATGCAACCTTTCCGAATCCCTTCCGACTGTGGACAGGGCGCTTCGATGTCTTGGTAACGCATGTGCCGACAACAACGAGGGTCGAGACGCCATCACTTCACTTGGATTTAGCTGGGCCATACAGTGCTTGCGATCAGACGACGACGAAACGAAGTTGTTAACGACAAAGGTCCTATACAACATCTGTTCAGACCACGAAGGCTCACAACAGCAGTGCTATCGGGAGAAGCTGCATTTTGAGTTGGTTCGATTTCTGAATACCGACGCTGCGATCGAAAGCGATGAGTACAGCTTTGCTGTTGACTTGCTGCTGTGGATCACAGGCCACAAAGCTGCGCTTGAGCCGACGTTACCTGAGCCTCTACCTGATCACCAAGTGGCTGCATTGCTAAGACTACCGCGGGTATATGCAGATCGCAGTGACCTGGACAATTTTGGCTCCATAGTTGAGTCCGTCCTCACTTTCCTCCGCGACGCGACAGTCCAGCAGCAAATCGTAGAGCTGCAAGTGTTCATGGGCATCTGGACGGTCCTGGAGCTCGTAGAGGATAGAGGTGCCTCGCTCGATCCAGAGGCCGAACAAGACGCCGAAGATCTGAAGGTCCTCGCACCCCTATGCACTAGTCTGATATGGTGTATGTCAGATGTCGCCGCCCGTGCGGACTTTGCACAGAGTTGCGCAAATGAAGTATTGCGCACGAGCCCGAGCGATCGACAGAACGGCGACCACGCTCCGATGGAAGTCACTGGTCTTGTCGATCGCCTGATAGAGTGTATTCGAGACCACTCTGAGGACACATTCCACCCAAAACGAGGCACGGATGGATCACTATACACAGCATCATGCGAAACTCTCGGTAACCTGCTCTGGGGTAGCTCGCCAGGTTACTCATACTTGATCGAAGAGGAAGAGCTTCATGCTCCACTGTTCCGCAGGGTCCTTCGTAGTGGAGATGATGCTTCAGTGGCTGCGATTCTGCATTCGATTTGCGGACTGCTGATCCAGCTCTCTCGTCCATCAAGAAGGGTGCGAGAGGTAATTGGAGGCCACGACGATGCCTTGCCTGCGCTGGAGATACTTTGTCGACACGAAATGTCGCAAATCAAGAAAGATAGCGTCAAGCTGCTGAAAGCACTTGGTAAAGACTGCCCACGCAACCAGGAGCGCTTCACGGAGATGGCGCAGGAGGTTTTGCAAGCCATAAGAGCTAGCAATGATGGAGCAATGGCAGGCGCGGGACCAAGCTGAAAGTCACTCTGTCATCTCGCCACTTTCCCAGCGAATCGTCGTCGTGTCCATGCGTCGCCATGCTCAAAGTACTCTTGTCGCGTCACTATTAGGGACTTCAATAAGTCCTCATTCTGTGCAAGACGTGCGCCACCAAGCCAGGCATTCTTGAGCGGATCCTGAGGCTGTGCTACCCGAACTAGGTAGCTGTCATCGATTTGACTTCGAAGTTCCGACTCCAGACGGTTGACGAACCCCGGCAGCTTGCTCGTTCCACCAACCACCTCAATGTTCGCGAGGAATGGCTGCCAAAGGCCTTTGGGTAGAGCGTTCAGGCTCTGCATGATTGTGCCAGCAATGCCTTCCTGCTGCATGCCGAGATCGCTGGGCGTGAAGATGATCTCAGGTACGGTAAACCGCTCGTTGCCAACGGGTAATACCATCTCACTTGTACCTCCGATGCCCAATCTTCGCATCTTGGCACTTTTGCTTGGGTCGTGAGGACGTGCAAACCCGCGCTTGAGGAGTTCGTAGTCTGGCAAGACGTAGTCGACCACAATGCTCACGTCAATTTCTCTGGGATCCCTCTGCCCGCCTTTCCACACCTTTTCCAGATTCGTACTGAATGCCGTCGAGTCCTCGACCACGTAGCATGTATCTTCTTTGATCTCTTGACAGATCCACTCTTCTCGATGCATATCCATCGTACGGCTAAGCATGGCTTTGAGATGGTTGGTAAGGGTCTTACCACCAATTTCCAGTCGTCGACATGCGGGGTGAATTGGCTTTCCATGATACAAAGGCGTGACCGTAGCGTGCGAATGGCCTGCATCGACGAGCAGTAGACATTCCAGTGGAACGCCATACGATGGTTGCGTAGCAGCTTCAAAGGGCGATGGTGCATGCGCATTCAGCGCAGGCGAAATCGTTCTAAACAGACTCTGGAACTCAAACTCTTCGAAAACCATTTCGTCTGCATTCCTCTGCAATGCCACGGGCGCATTCGGTGCCTCTGTCATCACCAGATTCGCTTCGTGTGGATCGCATTGCAGAGGGCTCCTGCTGTCCAGAAAAGTCCTTTCCCAGACGGCTTTTTCGCCTTCCCAGTTGACAATGTAGCCTTTCTCTACAGGCCGCCGAATTTGCAATTCGCCAAAGTCGCCGCAGTCATCGAGTTCGGCGCCAACATATGTCAACTTGTCGCGCTGAGATCGTGCGATGCAGTTGGCGATCAGGTGGCAGTCATCGAGCGTAGGATCGGTTCCTGGCGTGCTGAAGCCGGCCTTGATGCTATGGGCGCCGTTGTCGAAGATAAGCGTTTTGGATGCCAGACCGTCTGCTCGCTTCGCAGCTACGCCTGATTGTTTCGATTTAGCCATGCCATGCAGTTGGTTGATGTTCGTTGTTTCTTAAGAGTCATGTTAGGGAAGGTGAGGTGGCTGGACCCCGCCTTGGCGAAGCGCATCCTTTGCATGTGATCGAAAGAATTTAGATCCTCTTCTGCAAATCTCCAACACAGTAACATCACTTCCTGTAAGGATGGCGCCATCGGCGGCAGCAGATACGCGGGTGCTGAACGAGTTGGTCGCGTCGACCTTGGCCTTGCTGAAGCAGTTCTCATCCTCCTTGAGCACTTCCAACACCGCACCAGCGACGACCGTCTCTAATGCACCGAATCCACTCCAGGTCCTACGAGACTCGGCCACCCTGCTAAGGGCGCAGACTACCAAAGTCTCGCTTCTGGCAATCAACAAACCTTTTACACCTTCTGCGATTACGAAAGTCCTACGCGACATCAGCGGAACATGTCTTCCCGCGATGATGAGCGCAGTGCAGATTTGCGAGCACGAGAAGACAACATGGGGAACACTGATGGGAAGAGAAGTTGGGGTCAGAGTGGCAAGGACATTCAAGGAGATGGAGAATCTGGTCTTGGAGCTCAAGTCAATCGCCGACGGAAACAGTGCGCCTACAAGACGTGACAGTCTCAGCTCTACTGGTGTCGTCTGGGAGTCCTGCGATGCGCTGGTGCAACTGGAGAAGATGGGAATCGCTGGTCTAGCAGTCAAAAAGGCAGAGGAATACAGAGACTCGATCAAAGATGCGATTGAGGAGCTGCAAGAGTGGAGAGAAGGAAACGATCTAGACAATGAGGGTCAGGCTGATGCTTTACTGGACAGCGATGACGAAGGCGTTGACGGCGATGCGGAGAGCCTTGACGACATATTCAACGCTGCCAATAGCATGCCTAAAGACAGACCCGAGCTGCGTAGGCTTGTGGAAGACGTAGAAGGAAAACTCAAGAAGATTGTGTTGCTACATACGGCATTGATAAAGAGACGGATGAAGACGTTCAAGACGTCGGAGCAATCACAGGTCGAGGCTCTAGACAACATACTCCTGCATTTGAAGACAGCCCAATCCGGTGTGGACGACCTGGCGGGCAGCTTCTACGACTTGGACCACGTGGGCGCCGAAAGCGAGCTCAAGAGCTGCATCGACGAGGCCAAATCCGCATGTGCCATAGCAAGACTGAATTGGGAGGGCAAGGAAGACGAGTTCACGGCTTGGAGCAGAAAGTGGGAGGAAGCGATTGGATGAACAGACATTACTGCATCGCCATACGCGCTAACTACGAACAACACTTAAGAACGTCCAAGTGACCACCAGCAGCATCCTCCAGAGAGACCTCCAGCTACCCGAGTTGACTCTCTCGAATTCACGCGGCTAGAGAGCGAGCACAGCCAAACCTGCAAGACCAAAGAGGGCACCCTCCAAGCTCATCCTAGACGCAGCACCAGTAGATGATGCCAAGGATGCCGAAGCGGTGCCAGTCTCCGAAGTGCCGGTCTCCTCAGAAGTGCCCGTTGCAGACACCTCGTTGTTCACAGCACCGCCAGTGCTCTCAGCCGTTTCGGTGGCGGCAGATTCGGTGCCAGTACCAGTCGCGGTACTGTTCGAGTAACCAGATGGGGAGCCTGCGCCAGTCGCATACGCCGAGCCCGTCATTGGCGAGCTCATGCTGCTGTTCCCAGAAGCTGAGATTGATCCACTTGGCATGGCAGATGCCAGTGCGGCGCAGACATTTGAAGGGAGGGCCGTCGGAGCCGCATAGGACTGGCTGGCCGAGGAAAGAGCTGCGGCACAGATCTGTTCACCTGCTTCGATAGCCTCTGAGTCGCAATACCGTCAATTAATCTGCGCTCTCTTTGGGTTGATACTAGGAGGTGAACTCACTCATAACTTCCTCGGACGAGCACTCAGACTGGCAGAGGCAAGGAATGAGAGCCTGCTGGACAGCTTGTCGACCGGTCGTACATTGGCAGGTAAAGTCGGTCAACTGACAGCTGGAAGTGCCAGCGGCTTGGGTAGCACATGATAGCTGCCACAACTCAGTCGATGGTCACTCCAAATCATCAACATTGAATGTCGCACTTACAGCACAACTTGGCAGCTGGTCAATCTGTGCCAATGCCACGCTGGAGACAGCGAGCAAAAGAGCAATCGAGTACTTCATCTCGAACAACGAATCGAGTGCAAACGAGCGATAGAGAATCAAATAGATCGACAGTCCTGTCACCTCGTGGGTCGAAGGCTTCTCGAGAGCACGAAGAGTGGGTAGGAGGCGACTGGAGAGAGCCCAAGAACCGAAGTTAAGTGATCTTCACGAGACTTGGACACAGTCCTGGTCCAAGCAATAGAACGTGCTCGATGGTTCGTGAGCAACGCAAGGACTGCCTTGCCGGACACTGCCGCGATGCCTTGCGAGGAGCATCACTCTGGGGTTGGCAAATGAGAGTCTCGAATCGAGCCAACACAGTCCGGATCGTGTCTCGGGATAGAAGTCAACGAGCGCACCTGTACTTCGCTCGTGCTCAAGGCAAAAGGAGTACCAACAACTTCAGTCCTGCAAGCAATTGCTTTTGGTCTAACGCTGTGAGAAGAGTCGGTTGAGCACACATCATAACGAAAAAGCGATCGCGAAGCCACGAGGCGAAAGAGCCAGGCGTTCGTGGTTGAAGCGGTTCTGACTCTCAGGAACAGCACCCATCCCTGAGCTGTCAAGCCCATGAGTTGGAACGAGCGAGTCCAATGGCCTTCCAGGACCCCAGGCTCTTGGTTCGTTCCAAGATCGGTCATCCTGGTACACTTGATGAAACATGCGGCGACCTGGTCTTCTCCAAAATCAGGGGCAACGCTCGTGCGAGGATGAGCCGAATGTGACCTTCGACACGAGATATGTTCAGTGTGATGGGCGGAGCATTGTTTTTGGAGATCCGGACTGAGAGTTTGGCATGTTGTTGTTACATCCATCCATATCATCGTGTCGACTGACACGCAACGCGCACGAGGAATCGCATGCGCTACATGCTAGCCAAGCAGTCTATGGAAACCATCATCTCCAACTCATCCCCTGCCTACTCATCCGCGAATTCCGAAATTTGTCGTCCACCATACCCAGGTCCAATACCAAGGACAAATCACTCTTGCCAATGTATTACGAACCGAACTGAAGTCGATAAAGTAAACATCATCATCAAAGGCGACCATCTGTGAATTGAGTCCCTCGCCCCCGCCGTCCAATTGTCCCTCATGTGTCTCCTACATATTGCATACAAGCACATCCTTGCTAGGTCGAATTGCTACAGAGCCACATGACTTTGTCGTATCCCAACACGACCGCACGCCTTGCTCTCTGTCTTCGTCTGGCTTCTGGGCTGGAAACCATACAGACAGCATCGCTCTTGGAGAGCTTAAGAGCTTCAGTTGAGTCTGAGGACGTGACGCTTGGAATGATTCCGAACTGATTGATTTTCTACTATGACTACAGTATCTATCTCTTCTCTCGTTGTCCCAGTCGCCTGAGCTCGCATGAACAAATTTGTATCATCTACAAAGAGTTTTCCTCATAAGAACGAACAAACGCCCATCCCTCATCAAAACGCCCTGCTCGCATGAAATCGCAGCAAATACACCGCTATCATTCAACATCCGCCACATCATTACGACGACGGCACAGCCATGCTACCAGCTCGCGGACGCTGGATATTCGGCTCATCAGACTCGTACTTGTCCCAGTTGTCCAGAATGTTGCCGATACGCGGCGACTTCGTCAGGCGGTAGACATCTTCGAAATACTCCTTGGTGAGCTCGAAGGGCTTGGCCGTGACATTGGGGATGTACTTGCCGACCAGCTTGCCTGGGTCGATGCTGGTCTTGTGGATCTTCTTGAGGAGGAAGGATCGGAAGGGTTTCACGCCTGAGCGCAAGAAGGTGCTGTGGAAGGGGACGTCGATGCCCTTGAGGGGGATCGTGGCAAATCCGCGCTCCAGCTCGAGAGGCTTGGGCTTGCCTTCGGTTTGCTTTGCGCATTCCTTGATGATTTGCACGAGGTGGGACTTGACGTCCTCGAGACTCATGGTCTGCATGAGTTGTTGGATGTCGATCTTTTCCTTCTTGAGGTAGTTGCAGACGTTGGTGAGGGTGTCGAGAGCACGAAGGTCACCGGCACAGACGTATTGCTGGTTGTGTACGTTCAGGTTGACGATTTCCAGTAGCCAGTCGGTGGTCTCGGCAATGTTCTCAACGACGTACTGCAGAGCTTGCTCGTTGAAGGTCTTGCTGATACGCGATGGGTTGACGGCGCACATGGAGTAGTTGGATCGGCCAGCCTCATCACGCTCGACGGCGACTTGCATGGTCAAGCCACGGTAGAAGACGACAGATACCAAGCTCTCGATTGGCATGACCTCTGCAAGCGCTGCAAGTGCACTGTACTCGCCTAGGGAGTGACCGGCGAAGCTGCTGTCGCGCTGCACAAGGCCTTTGGCACGCATGTCCTCGAATGACGCTTTCTCCATCAGCGTCAGAGCTGGCTGGGTGAATTGAGTAGCAGACAAGAGACCAGTGGGCGAGCGGTAGGTGTAAGAGGTGGTCTCCTCGCTAATCTCCTTGAAGATCTTCTCCGACTTGATGCTTCCATCAGAGGTGACGGTTTCGAAGGTCATGTCCATGTAGTTCTTGCGGATGGCCTTGCCACGAGCACCACCGAAGTGTACCGTGAACTCCTTGGGGTTGTTCTTGACGATGTGGGTGATTGCGAAGCCTGAATTGAAAAGTGAGTTAGCATGCATCTTCAATTGCGCTCATTGAGATGTGCTTACCGTAGTTGTCCATGAAGTGCTTATCAGCACGATCCCACACCTCCTTGGCGACCTCGCTGGAGTTGTACAGGTCCATACCCATTCCTTGTTCCTGCGAACCCTGTCCAGTGAACACATACGACGACACTGGCTGTTCGACCTCGGCCTCTGCGAGTAAGACCTTCTCTTCAGTCTCTGCTTTCTGCGCTTCGATCTTGATGATCTTGCGACCTGCCACCATGCCAACGTGCTGAAGCTTGACCTCGATGGTGTCGTCAGGGAGGACCATACCGACTAGCGAGGCGTGGAAGCTGCGGACGCGACCGACATTGTTCTCGGCTGCCCATGTCTCAACCAGACTGCGGACTGCTGCGCTCGAGTACATGCCGTGTGTGATAGTGCCGGGCAGGCCAGCATATTGCGAGAACACGCGAGAAACGTGGATAGGGTTGTAATCACCCGAGACACGTGCGTATGTCTCGTTCGATGATGGAGCCTTCAGCACGAGAGGAGTCTTGCCGCTGAGTGGGATCGGATTCTCGAAGTTGACTGGCTGGTCGAGAGCAGAGCCGTTGCGGGTCAAGTAGTCCAGCACTGGGTTGCCATAAGACGCTCCAGCTTCGTATTCGATGGCGGCAATCTTGATGATCTCCTTGCTTGGCAGCTCCAATTCGACATTACCAACAGTCTGGACGGAGGAGAAGACAGTCTTGTTCTTGTACCTCACAAGACTTTGCAGCTTGAACACGAGAGTCTGGCCGAGCAGGTCGACATCGGTGTTCTCGAGCTTGAACCATTCTTTTGACTGCAAGACGGCCACATCTTTCGTCGACCCGAGATGCACCTGCATGGGCGTCTCGACCTTGCGCTGGAAGGTGTTTTCGAAGTCAGTGTATGCGCCACGGTACAGGAACTGACTGGTGACCTCCATGACTGGCTCGCCATCACGGGTGATTGTGCCGCAGACCTCGACCATCTTGCCTGATTCCTGGTTGATGACAGCGTTGACCTCAGCGGTGGTGTCCAGAACGTCGCCCTTCTTGAGTGGGGAGGCACCTGGGATCATGCGGAAGCCGTTGGACAGATGGACCAGTTTGAGCAAATCACCGTCAATCTTTCGAGGAAAGATGGGCTTCGTGATGGCCTTCCAGCCGACCACGATGGCAAAGTCCATAGGTGCAAAAACCTCCTTGCCTGGACGGTCGACGAAGGCCTCGCCAGTGTTACCAACGGCGTGTACGAAGTCGTTGATGGCCTCGCTTGTGACTGTCGCGCGTCCACCGTCGAAGCGCGATGTGACTGGAGTTTCGAACGGCACAGCTTCGTCTCCGAACCAGATGCGGTAGTAGAACTCCTTGATCTTGTCGTTGCGAGCTTCCATGACCTCGCGAATCGGAGCGTAGCCGGTCTCTGGGTGGTAGGTGAAGCGCAGTGGGAGTGCGACAGGTCGACCTGAAGCCGTGCGCTCTTCGATCATCTTCACCACAATCTCGTTCTTCGCTGGAGTGCTGACCTCGACAGTCTGCACGTATTGCGCGCCCTGCGAAGGCTCCTTGATGGTGATGACCGTGCGCTTAGGATCGTTGGGATGGACGATCTCGACGACCATGCCAGGCGTTGGTGCAAAGATGCGGCGCATTGGGTTCGTTTGATATCTTTGACCTTGAACGAACACATCTGCAGTGAAGAACGCGTGTCGCCAGTTGTGGGCTTTGCCAGCCAGTAGCTGCATCCAATTGTCGATTGCTGGCATGGTGGTGCTCGAAACAGCAGACAGGCGATAGAGAATCTTATGCTCTGTCTCGTTGACCGTGAGGCCCTCGAGATTGGTGTCATCGCTGGCTTCGATGAGCTTGCCGCCAAAGTACTCAACACGAGGGATCCGGCTCTCGTTGCCGCCGTATAGATCTTGGGTCAAGCTCTTGATGTGTCCTTGGTGCACGCCATCCAAGATGTCCTTGATGGGCTCGTCAACGACCTTCGAGTACTTGACGGCCATTGGACCTTGGAGAATAGCAACACGGCCAACATCTTGATCAACAACGGCATCCAGATCTTCGGACTGCCAGAGCGAGTCCTTCTTGAAGAAGAACTCGAAGGTGTCGTCCAAGCATGGCACGAAGGGCGTCGGCTTCTGTCCACGGCGCTGACAGAGTAGTAAGAAGTGCTGGCAATCCTGGGCGTTGATGAGCTGGATGTCGCACTCTGGATATGCCTTCAACACCTTCTCTACAGTGTTGAAAGGCTCGTCGAGCTCGCTGTAGTTCTGAATGATTGAGCCAGTGCCGTCAGCCGGCGCAAAGCGCTCTTCGATGCGACGAATGAAGTCACCAGTCAGGCGAGCCAAAGACTTGTCAATCCACCTCTTCTGGTGCTTGACATACATCAGCTCGACCATTCTGCGCAGAACCTCGCCGTACGTCATGTCTTCGAGGTCGACGCTTTGGCCTGCTTTGTTGCGACCGAACCATGGCTTCTGGAAATCATCGTTCAGCTTTTTGATGATGTACTCGCGCATCTTCTTGAGCTCGGGGATACGCTTCGCCTTGTCCAAGCTGAAGATCTTTTGGTCCATCTCCGACCAGAACATGACACCACGAGTAGCGAGCTTGTGGATGGGCTCACCCATCTCGGACCGCACAGTGATGACGCCGCCGGCTGGGCCCTTGTATGTCTTTTCCCACTCGTGGTCGTCCACACCGGGTGCGTCAACGATTGCCTGCTTCGCCATCTTGGAAGTGTATGCTTCCTTGGCAACCATGACACGGCTGCCAAAGAGGACACCGTCGAAAGGCATTGGCGGGTAGCCGAACTTCTTCGCCCATTGGCCGTTGAGATATGGGTACGTGTCCTCAGCACCACCGAAACCAGATCCAGCAAGCAGAACAATGTTTTCGCATCGCCTGATTCTGCCGTACATGGACAATATGGGCTGATGGAAGTCCTCGAACGAGTGGTGCCCACCACCACGACCGCCAGTCCATTGGAGTATGACTGGGAAGGTCGGGTTGGCTTTGGCGACGTTGATGACAGCTTGAATGGCGTCCATTGACCCAGGCTTGAATCCAATGTGTTTGATGCCCAGAGTCTCGATGTATTCGTTTGCGACTTCGATCGACGGAACACCAGCACCAATTGTGAGACCCTCGATGGGCACACCCTCAGCACGCAATCTGCCAATCATTGGGATCTGCCAGGCCATTGCTCGCGGGTTGACGTAGATCAAGTTGATGGTGATGCCGCGACCAGCTGGAATTGCCTTTTCAATCTTTGAGATAGCCTCAGTCATGCTCTTGTCGTTGTAGTACCCTCCACCAGCAAGCTCGATCTCGTAGCCAGCGTTCATGGTTGATGCTACGAAATCCCAAGGAACAGTGCAAGGGGTCATACCAGCAACCATGACTGGCGGTAATCCGAGTGTTCTGCTCATCTTGGTATCCACGAAGACCTGACCAACAGAGTCCTTCGCAAGCTTTGGTCCATACTCTTTCAGCCAGTCGACGGCATACTTCACCGCATGCTCAGCATCACGATCGAAGATCTCTGGCTTGTAGCCAACTTCAGTGTTGGTGCCGTCCATTGTGCCAGCGAGGATCACACGCACACCAGTGCCGTCCTTGTTGCGGTTGGTGAGGACGCCAAGGCCTGAAATGCCACCTGGGCCAAAGTCCAGGATATGCGTCGCGTTAGGCATGACAGTGGCCTTCTCCCAGAGCACCTGCTCTTGACAAATCATCTTGACCAGCGCCGCAGTGATGTTGGCGCCCTTCTTCTCCCGCAAGTCCTCACCAGTAAAGGTGTCGAAGACAGGAATTCCAAGCTCATCCGATGTGAAATCGATGTCTGCGAGGTCGGTCTGGAGGTGCTTGATGGCCTCTACAAGATACGGGCTGTGGAAGGGAGCGGTGATTGGGAGGAAACGGTTGGTGAAGCGAACCTTTCGCTCGGTGTGTGGGATGCGATTTTGGTCCAGACCAGTGGGAGCCTTGATCTTGCGCAGCTGCAGGTTCAGACCGTACAATGACATCGGCGGGCCAGTGACAACGAAGTTTCGTGCGCTGTTCACGAGAGAAATGCCAATGTGACGTTCTTCGGGGAGATGCTGGTTGGTGGTGGCAATGAGCTTGTCCACTGTCTCGCGAGGCAGATCTCGAACCGTGAGCATAGGCGTAGGCGCACCCTCGCCAGCATCGATGGAATCTTGCAAGACGTTGGGCGCGAGAGAAGTTCGTGGGTAGGCCTGTTGGCTTCGAGCACCGATCCAGAAAAGAATGGTCAGGGCGTTCCTCGCTTGCTTATCGAAGGTCTCCCAGTTTGACGAAGCAGCGATTGCTGCAGCCGTAACGACACCTTGCGAATGTCCAGTTGCTCCAGCTAATCGATCTCGTACATGGCCTGGGTGTGTGCCAAGTACTCTGCAGGTGACGACATAGTGTGCGAGCTGGGTGAGACCGATCAATGGAAAGCTGACAGGTGCAGAGACGAGGTAATCGGTATCTGGTTGGGTATCCTTATTGTCCAACCATCTCAGAATATCAAGGCCCTTGGCATAGCTCTTGAATGCTCGTTGATCCCGAGACAGGTACTGGAGATGCTGTGCGGCGACATTCAAGAAGTCTCGGACCAGCGATGGGTAGGTGTTGTAGATCTCTCGCAGCTCGTCAAAGTATTCCTCGATGTTGCCCTGGCCACCGAACACAGCGTACACGTATGCGTTCTCGTCAGCGGCCTCGCGCAAGAGAGCGGACTCATGAGCCCTGATGGGTCGCTTGACCGCTGCTCTGGCTGCGTAATATGCTTGTACGGTGACAAGCTTCTTCTCTACAATGCCAGGGAGGTTGGCAGCGATGGCGTGGACTTCGTTGCCTCGCAGGAAAGCGCGCTCAAACTCCTGCAGGACGAGCTTCAGAACCTCAGTGAAGAGTTCCGGATCTTCGCCCTCTTCCACCTCCTTGGCTACGAAGCCAACGTAACGAGCAACAAGCTCAGTGACTGATGAAGGCTCATCGTCCTGTGCAAGCTCGTCTGTGGGTTCTGGAAGGGTTTGGAGGAAAGCGTCTTTCAATTGCGTGGCATTGAAGTGGAGTGCGGTCGGTATTAAGAAGTTGTATTCGAGTGAGCCGTGGCTAAGGGTGAGAGGGCGAGAGACTGCTTGTGAGCGCGGCGTTGAAACACCAGTCTGCGAGCCTGACTGGTACATCTTGCGTCTGGTGTTTGAGGGGGATTCGGCTGAGTCGAACTGCACAAAGGGCGTCAGTTCCTGCGTTGGTGTGCTCATGATGATGGATGTTGTTGCAGGCTCTGGCGCATGGTCCACCAGAGATCAACGGTCGTGTGCTTGCTTCTTCACAGCTCAACTCGGCCGTAGCAAGCCTGTTTCTCGTGCTCGAAGTGATGAGTGAACACGTGTCGGGGAATTGACTGCAATGCAGGTGCCTGTCGTTCTCGCACTCACGTTGTTGTGACGCTGGGCAAATCAAGATGGGGAAAATCTCATTTGACAGCTGTTTTTCACCAAAGCTCCAATTTCGGGCTGGTCTCGCGCGCAAGTGTGGGCAAGCTCAGACAGCGGCGGCACTCCCGCGGCGGCAATGACGCTCGTAGGATGGATTGTGCGGTATGAGAATGAGGGAGGAGTCGAGCAATGGCGACGGTGAGGATTGGTATAGAGAGGAAGGGGAGTGAGTGAGCGATGAGGTTCGGCAGTGCTGGCAGGGCCAATGCATATCATTCACGTCTGCGTGAGCTCTGCTGCGTAGGATGCTTCCGAGTCTATCTGCGGGCGCTGGCCGGTTGAGACGGGGATTGTCGGTGGTGGGAGGTTTTAGCGCCACCGCGGCGTCAACCTGCATCTCGACACTTTCACACGAGTCTGGGATCAATCGCCGGCTGTTGGCGCACGCGATTGATGAACACCTGTCCTTACTCTGTGGATGATCTGTATGTCTTTTCTCATCAATTCTAGGCAGCCAATTCGTCAATTGCACATCAAATACAGAGCGTCTGGCTGGTTGTTGCTAGGCGAAACAAGTGCCAAAGTCAATTCAGGGCCTGAGTGACGTCTCCACGCAGCCGTTTCTGTCGCATGGGCCTGCAGTCGCGCCGGCCCAGCAGTTGAGCTTTTTCGTGTGGGGAAAGAGCGTGGAAGCTCCTGCCTGCAGTGCCTGCCTGCGCGTGCTGTGGTGCTGCTGTGCTACTCAGCAGTTTGGCGGAAGACACACCCAACCTGCTTCACTCTCCCAACGCATCCGCCCCAGACTCTCCCGCAGCTCACCACCTGGAGACGGCTTGTTGGGCGACTCCTCACTCCCGACCGTGAGCTCGCCTTATCGCAGGATTGCCCCAATCGATCACCCAATCCATCTGTGCGAAACATTGCTGGATATCACGCCTGTTCCCCGAAAATTCTGGCCCATTGCACACCTCGACCTTCCGCTCATCCTCCATCTCTACACACCTACACCTACACCATCACTGGCCTGCGCACCCAGTTGATGCCGACGCTCTTTACCTCGTAATACACATCTGCGCCTCTCTAGAACCCGCTCCCTCAATTCACCGGACTGCAACACCGCCAATATGCGTCCCGAGGTCGAGCAAGATCTCGCTCATACCCTGCTTGTCGAGCTTCTGGCATACCAATTCGCCTCGCCTGTGAGATGGATCGAAACCCAGGATGTCATCCTCGGCGAAAAGACTACGGAGCGGATAGTGGAAGTTGGCCCAGCAGACACACTAGGTGGAATGGCCAAGCGGACTTTAGCTGCAAAGTACGAGGCATATGATGCTGCACGATCTGTGCAACGACAGATCTTGTGTTATAACAAGGATGCCAAAGACATCTACTACGATGTCGACCCGATTGAGGACGAGCCAGCGCCAGCACCAAGCGGTGGGGAGAGTGCGCCAGCAGCTTCATCTGCTCCAGCAGCGGCATCAGCCCCAGCAGCTGCTGCGGCACCTGCACCTGCGGCCAGTGCTGGACCTGCAGCTTCCGTACCAGATGCACCGGTTGGTGCAGTCGATGTGCTGCGAGCGCTCATCGCACAGAAGTTGAAGAAGCCTCTCGCTGACATTCCCCTCAGCAAAGCCATCAAGGACTTGGTTGGAGGTCAGTCTATGGCTATGAGCTCTTTACCTCGTAACAACTCACTAACGGCATCACAGGCAAATCCACCCTACAAAATGAAATTCTTGGTGATCTCGGCAAAGAGTTTGGCTCAACGCCAGAGAAGCCCGAAGACACACCTCTTGACGAACTGGGTGCCTCAATGCAAGCTACCTTCAATGGCCAGCTTGGAAAGCAATCCACCTCCCTCATTGCCCGCATGGTATCATCCAAGATGCCGGGTGGCTTCAACATCACCGCCGTACGGAAGCATCTCGAAACGAAGTGGGGCTTGGCTTCTGGCAGACAAGATGGTGTTCTACTGCTCGGTTTGACCATGGAGCCAGCTTCTCGCCTTGGATCCGAGAACGATGGAAAGGCGTGGCTTGACGATATATCACAAAAGTACGCAGCCCAGGCTGGCATCAGCTTGTCCACTGGTCCTGCTCCTGGAGAAGGCGGTGCAGGTGGTGGTGGTATGATGATGGATCCCGCGGCGATCGACGCACTCACCAAGGACCAACGCGCACTCTTTAAGCAGCAACTCGAGCTGTTCGCCCGCTACCTCAAGATGGACCTGAGAGCCGGTGATAAGGCAGCGCTCGTCGGCAAGCAAAACGAAGCGGCTTTGCAAGCCCAGCTCGACCTGTGGAACACCGAGCATGGCGAATTCTACGCTGCTGGCATTGAGCCATCCTTCAGCCCTCTCAAGGCTCGTGTCTACGACTCATCCTGGAATTGGGCACGTCAGGACGCACTTACCATGTACTACGACATCATCTTTGGCCGTCTTACCGCGGTCGACCGTGAGATCGTGTCTCGTTGCATCCTCATCATGAACCGCTCCAACCCAACCCTCCTCGAATTCATGCAATATCACATCGACCACTGCCCCACAGAAAGAGGAGAGACATACCAGCTGGCAAAGGAGCTTGGACAGCAGCTCATTGAGAATTGCAGAGACGTGATCGGCGAAGCGCCAGTCTACAAGGATGTGGCAGTACCTACCGCGCCACACCTTACCATCTCTCCTCGTGGCGACATGAAGTACGCAGAGGTTCCTCGTGCAAGCGTTCGCAAGCTCGAGCACTACGTACGCGAGATGGCCGATGGTGGCAAGATCTCTGAGTACGGCAACCGCACCAAGGTCCAGAACGACCTCCAGCGTGTATACAAGCTCATTCGACAGCAGCACAAGCTGTCGAAATCATCACAGCTTGAAATCAAGCAGCTGTACAGCAACATTGTTCGCTCGCTCTCGATGAACGAGGGACAGATCATGCCGACCGAGAATGGCAAGATGAACGGACACGCCAAGAAGGGCGGCCGCAATGGCAGCCGTGTCAACGGTGCTGTCAAGCAAGGCAAGATTGAGACCGTTCCATTCTTGCATCTCAAGCGCAAGGAAGAGCATGGATGGGAGTACAGCAAGAAGCTTACCAGCATTTACCTGGACGGTCTTGAGAAAGCTGCCAGTGGCGGTGTGACGTTCCAGAACAAGAATGTCCTCATGACTGGTGCTGGTGCTGGCTCCATTGGTGCTGATGTTCTTCAAGGCCTCATCAGCGGTGGTGCCAAGGTCATCGTCACAACCTCTCGCTACTCTCGCGAAGTGACCGAGTACTACCAGGCCATGTACGCTCGCTATGGTGCTCGTGGCTCACAGCTTGTGGTCGTTCCATTCAACCAAGGCAGTGTCCAGGATGTCAACGCTCTCATCGATTACATCTACGACGAGAAGAAGGGTCTCGGCTGGGACCTCGACTACATCGTTCCTTTCGCAGCTATTCCAGAGAACGGCCGCGAAATCGACAGCATCGACAGCAAGTCTGAATTGGCTCACCGTATCATGCTTACGAACCTTCTTCGCATGCTTGGATCTGTCAAGGCTCAGAAGGCTACTCGTGGCTTTGAGACACGTCCAGCGCAGGTTATTCTGCCACTGTCCCCCAACCACGGCACGTTTGGTAACGATGGTCTTTACTCCGAGTCCAAGCTGGCTCTCGAGACCCTGTTCAACAGGTGGCATTCCGAGAGCTGGGGCAACTTCCTCACAATCTGCGGTGCTGTCATCGGCTGGACTCGTGGAACTGGTCTCATGGGTGGCAACAACGTTGTTGCCGAGGGTGTCGAGAAATACGGTGTCCGCACGTTCTCGCAGCAAGAGATGGCCTTCAACCTCCTCGGTCTCATGGCTCCATCGATTGTCAACCTCTGTCAGCAAGAGCCTGTGTTTGCTGACCTCAACGGTGGACTCCAATTCTTGCCGAACCTGAAGGACCTCATGACCAAACTGCGTAAGGACATCACCGAGACTGCCGAGATTCGAAAGGCTGTCACTCGTGAGACTGCAGTCGAGAACAAGATCATCAACGGCGAGGATAGCGAGGCATTCTACAAGACCGTCAAGGTCGACAAGCGCGCCAATCTCAAGTTTGACTTCCCCAAGCTACCAGACTGGAAGACCGAAGTCGAGCCACTCAACGGTGACCTCAAGGGCATGGTTGACCTCGAGAAGGTTGTTGTGGTTACTGGTTTCGCTGAAGTCGGCCCATGGGGTAACTCGAGGACACGCTGGGAGATGGAAGCCTACGGTCAGTTCTCGCTTGAGGGCTGTGTTGAGATGGCCTGGATGATGGGTTTGATCAAGAACTTCAACGGCCAGCTCAAGGGCAAGGGCTACTCTGGTTGGGTCGACGCCAAGTCGGGCGAGCCTGTTGACGACAAGGATGTCAAGGCTAAATACGAGAAGCACATTCTCGACCACTCTGGTATTCGCCTCATCGAGCCAGAGCTGTTCAATGGCTACGATCCGAAGAAGAAGCAACTCCTCCAGGAGATTCAGATCGAGGAGGACCTTGACCCGTTCGAGGCCTCAAAGGAGACCGCCGAGGAGTTCAAGCGTGAGCATGGTGACAAAGTGGAGATCTTCGAGCTGGAGTCTGGCGAGTTCCAGGTCCGCCTGAAGAAGAACGCAACGCTTCTCATTCCCAAGGCTCTTCGCTTTGACCGTCTTGTTGCTGGACAGGTCCCTACCGGATGGGATGCCAAGCGATACGGTGTGCCAGACGACATCATCTCCCAGGTCGATCCAGTCACGCTCTACGTCCTCGTTACGACTGCCGAATGTCTTCTGTCATCCGGTATCACGGACCCGTATGAGTTCTACAAGTACGTGCACATCTCGGAAGTCGGCAACTGTATTGGTTCTGGTATTGGTGGCACGACTGCTCTGCGTGGCATGTACAAGGATCGCTTCTTGGACAAGCCTCTCCAGAAGGACATCTTACAAGAGTCTTTCATCAACACCATGAGCGCCTGGATCAACATGTTGCTGATTTCATCGACCGGTCCTATTCGAACACCTGTCGGCGCTTGCGCAACTGCAGTCGAGTCCATTGATATTGGTTACGACTGTATTGTTGAGGGCAAAGCCCGTATGTGCTTCGTCGGTGGTTTCGATGACTTCCAAGAGGAGGGCTCGTACGAATTCGCCAACATGAAGGCCACCAGCAACGCCGAGGACGAGTTTGCCCATGGACGTACACCAAAGGAAATGTCACGACCAACGACTACTACCCGTAACGGCTTCATGGAGTCTCAAGGTTGTGGTATGCAGGTGATCATGGATGCACAGCTCGCCCTCGACATGGGTGTGCCGATCTACGGTGTCCTTGGCTTCACTGCCACTGCCACCGACAAGATTGGCCGCTCGGTCCCAGCGCCAGGCCAGGGTGTGCTCACCACTGCACGTGAACAGCCATCCAAGTTCCCATCCCCACTGCTCGACATCAAGTACCGAAAGAGGCAGATGGACCTCCGCCGCAAGCAGATCAAGAACTGGCAGGAGTCCGAGCTGATGTACCTCCACGAAGAGATGTCGGCAATGAAGATGCAAAATGGCGAATTCGACGAGACTGAGTACATGGAAGACCGTGCTGCTCATATTGAGCGCGAGGCCAGAAGACAAGAGAAGGAAATGCTCAGGCAGCTGGGCAACAACTTCTGGAAGCAAGATTCTCGTATCGCGCCTCTCCGTGGTGCCCTTGCCACGTGGGGTTTGACCATTGATGACCTCGACGTTGCCTCTTTCCACGGCACATCTACTGTTGCCAACGACAAGAACGAGTCCGATGTCATTTGCCAACAAATGAAACATCTCGGTCGCCAGAAGGGCAATGCTCTCATGGGTATCTTCCAAAAGTACCTCACAGGTCATCCCAAGGGTGCTGCTGGTGCCTGGATGTTCAACGGCTGTCTGCAGGTCCTGAACTCTGGTCTTGTGCCTGGCAACAGGAACGCCGACAACGTCGACAAGGTGATGGAGAAGTTTGACTACATCGTCTACCCAAGCCAGAGCATTCAAACCGACGGCATCAAGGCTTTCTCGGTCACCTCCTTCGGTTTCGGACAGAAGGGCGCACAGGCGATCGGTATCCACCCCAAGTACCTCTACGCCACGCTTGACCAGGCACAGTTCCAGACCTACAAGCAGAAGGTCGAGGCTCGCCAAAAGAAGTCGTACCGCTACTTCCATGATGGCCTCATCAACAACACCATGTTCCGCGCCAAGAGCAAGTCTCCTTACGAGGACGCTCAGCAGAGCCAGGTGTTCCTGAACCCAGATGCTCGTGTATCGACTGACAAGAAGACGTCGGAGCTAGTCTACCCCAAGTCTGCGCCAAAGAAGCCGCAAGACAGGGGCACCACCGAAATGGTCGAGTCATTGATGAAAGTCAACGCTTCCGCCAACTCCAACCCAGGTGTCGACATCGAGAGCATTGATGCTATCGATATCCAAAACGATACCTTCATAGACCGCAACTTTACACAGGCCGAGATCGCGTACTGCCGAAAGGCACCATCGCCGCAAGCCAGCTTCGTCGGCAAGTGGAGCGCAAAGGAGGCCGTCTTCAAGAGCTTAAAGGTATCAAGTCAAGGCGGCGGTGCACCGTTGAAGGAGATCGAGATTACCAACAGCGAGACAGGCGCGCCAGTCGTTACAGTAAGTGCATGCCCTCACACAGTGCGTATGAATTCAGCTAACACATTACCAGCTCCACGGCGACGCCAAAGCGGCCGCAGCCAAAGCTGGCGTCAAGTCGACGACCGTCAGCATCAGCCATAGCGATGCGCAAGTCATCGCGGTGGCCATCTCAGCGTTCTAGACGGCGCTGTTTGTCCTCTTCGGCGAATATTTGTGATTCAAGATGTACTGTACAGAGCGGGCATAGACACTTTATATTGTAGTTATCTTTGCGGGCGGCGTACGTGTCGAATGGGGTGTTTCTGGGTCAGAGATGATCGAGTAGTAGACTTGTAGAAAACAGCGTCGCTCTATCTTACTTTACTCATGAGTCTAATGAATGTCTTGCTGCTTGTCTCGATGCATACGAGTAGATCAAATTCTGTGCATGACACAGGGCATGTAACCAGACCGTAGACAGAGCGCCAACTCAATGATGAATGCATTGCAGCGGTCTTCAATGACTTGACGCTTCGTCTTGCAATTCGTTGTCGACTCCGTCGTCTAGTCACTCGCCGGGAGCATTCACGCGTTCACCTAACCCGTCACGTGTCTCACCCCGGACGACGGCTTTTGTTTGGCGCTAAAACACTGCATCCCTGCAACCTCGACTTCATCAACCCGCCATCGCATTCGACTTTGTGCCCGTACCACAGCTTTCCTCCTCACAACAGCCCTACCGACATAGCACATTCACTGTACAGCTTTCGAGATCAATACGTCTGCGATGTCCCAACGCGGGAACGAGTCGGGCATGGACTACGAATGGGAGAACAAAACTGGAGCTATGGACTACCGCTCGCCCTTTGCACAGCTCAGTCAAAACCCGCAAAGGTTTCGTGCGCCTGCTGCGACGCCCAGCGGCAAGAGAAGTGAGTCGAGATCCATGCTGAGAATCGCGACGACGCCGTTTGTTGACAGGGATGCGTCTGTGTTGCTAGGGAACAACAGCGCTTTCGACTCGCCGCAGAAACAATCCACTCCCAGCCTCCGACAGTCACCCACCAAGCCCCTGCCACCCGTACCCGCCTTTAACAATATGTTCAGCACGCCACGCAAAACGCAAAACGACTTCGACGACTCGTCAGCAGGAGAGACGCCGAAATCACCTGAACATACCGATAACGACGCGACGCCTGATACGATGGGAAGGAGCATGCTGAGCGCCACCAAGGCGGTGATGAAATATGATGGTGTGGATCTGAGTGCTTTGCCTGGTGCAGAGCGTGATAGAGGTAGTCCGACGAAGGAGAGGGAGCGGCCGCAGCCCTCCGCGAGGAGAGAGAGTTTCTTCGGCAAGATCAAGAACAAGTTCTACAGTCCTGGACGAGGGGAGGTGCCGAGAGGAGACGCCATCGCTGTTCACAACACGGACAAGAGAGTGAAGAAGCGGCGAGACCGCGGCCACGTCTCTCGACGGAGACGGCATAGTGTGTCGGACTCTGGAGACGAGAGTGAGCTGCAGACTAGAAGCCCGCGCAAAGCACAGCAAGGCGACGCAGGCGACTCGCCCGATCGCAAACCTCACTGGCTCTCTTCACTCTTCACATTCATCGCCCAGCACCCGACGGTACCCCACATCCTCTCCTTCTACGCCCAACTCTTGTTCAACGTGTTTCTTCTGGCTGGTTGCGCATACCTCATCTACTGCTTCTGGGCGGCGGTGCAAGGTGACGTGGACAAGAAGTCGCACGAGGCGATGGTGGACATCATGGCAGAAATGGCAGTTTGCGCAGAGAACTTCAGGACGAACAAGTGCGACAGAGCCACGCGCGTACCTGCCATGGAGACAGTCTGCGACAGCTGGACCAAGTGCATGAATCAGGACCCCATGAAAGTCGGCCGCGCGAAGGTGTCGGCGCATACGTTCGCGGAGATCTTCAACTCTTTCGTCGAGCCGATCTCGTGGAAAGCAATGGTAAGTCTCGGCATCGCCCTTATTCTGATGACTATATGCTCACGTCTTTGCTTCTAGATCTTCACAGCACTCATCATCTTCGGCCTTTTCGCCACGTCCAACTTCGCCTTCGGCTTCTTCAGGAACAAGACGGCGAACGCTGGTGCTCAATACCATCCAAGCTACTACCAGCCCCCACCACCGCCTACACCACAACGCACTTTCAGTGGTGAAGCGTACTATGGCACGCCGTGGCATCAGCCTCCCATGGGCTTGGAGCCTGCGCCCAGTGGAGGCTTTGCGCAGATTGAAGGCAGGGGAAGTCCGGTGCGGCGGCTACATTACAATTGATTGAGCGAAGGTCAATACGCATGGGAACGGCGTTCTGAGGGCTATGGGTTGGGTATGGGACCTGTGAATCGATGCGTTGGACACTGTCGGGCGTTGGATTGATCAATTGAGACTGCAGAAGACTTGCATGCTGCATACCAGGATTGGGTGGGAAAGGGAAACAAATGGACGAAGCGAATAGGTACACCGTTACGAGCCAATGGCACAGACGCCGAAATTGAAAGCAATGCAACAGATGTTAGGTTGTAGAACATCCAGACTAGAAGTTGTTTCCACCACAAGCAATCGGAACGACTCCGTGAAAGCTGACCAGAAGTGCAGGTGGTGGCGATAGAAGTGTTTCCAGAAGACAGACTAGCTTTTCCAACCAATCAGAACAAAGGTAATCACCAGCCAAAAGTGACGGCATGTGAGACTAGATCAGATATCTTTGGCTTTCTATCAGATGTTGCTAGAAGACTCATAAAGCAGGGCGTCCTTCCTTCTTTGTCTTTGTTTCATCGTTTTTTACCAACAAACACCAAGCATCACCCTGTGACTTCAACCACTCTCTTCACCAATAAACCTTCTCACCAAGAACGTCCAACCAACAAGAAACCAACATCGCAGAAATGTCCGCCCCAACATCCACCATCCCATCCACCTGCTGCGGCCGCGAAGGCGGCTGCATCTGCGCCGCCGAGGCAACCTGCTCGTGCGGCAAGCAATCCGCCCTGCATTGTACATGCGACAAGGCCTCGACGGAGAATAAGCTCGTTGGCGCGAGGTGCTCTTGCAGTATGTGCATGGAGTCCTTCATCCTATCGCATTCACGACTGTATGCTAACATTATGACTTAACAGACCAGCGTCCAGCAGGCGAATGCACGTGCTCGCGCAAGGAGACTGAGAACGCCAAGGTGGCAGGTGGCGAGGCTTGTGCTTGTGGGAAGCGGGCGAGGGATTCGTGTACTTGTGGGGGAACGGAGAGTGGTGCGGCGAGTGATTTGGAGACGGATTTCACGACGAAGAAGTGAGGTGTTGAGTCTACGGGTGTGGTGGAGTTTGGGGATGAAGTTTCAGGGTGGAAGTAGGTGAGTTCTTGAAGGGGCTGGCGTTCTGGTGCCGCGTGTAGTAGTATCATATGATGAGTATGGGTTGTGGGAGACAGCGGTGGTGTGGTTGAGAGGCGATGATACCATGAAACCCAATTGAGAGTGTATTACTGATTCGTGCCATGGTTGGCTTCCTGTTATCATCCGTAAACATGCGTACCTAGGGTATCTACGCCAACCTCCAATACCGCAAACGTCTGTATGTGTGTCTTTCTCGTTCCTATCATCACAGGTACTGTATTTCCCTCCTAATGCGTCTGTCGTGTCAATCATATCCTTACCAAGCCTCCCACTTCTGTCCACCCATCGCCACAAGACGATTGAACAGCTCATCCCGCAACACCATCGCAGTGATGACCCAATGGTTGCCTTGTTTGTCCACAATCTCCAATCCATCAGCAACCTCTCTATCGAGCGCCCAGCCTACCACGAGCTTCGACTTCCAGCCCAGACCGCCGACTTTCTTCAGCTCCTTGATGTCCGCGACAGCGACAGACCAGACTGGATGTAGCTCGTCGTTCAGTATACCGTCCTTGCTGGCGATGGATTTGTCCACGCTGAATCCAACACAGGGGATCGTAGCTTTGGTGGTGATGTATGCGTGTCCTTTCTTGCCATGGAAACGACATCTGAAGTCCACTGGTCCGCTGAGTTTGTTGTCCGCTCTGCTGGGAATCACGCCGAGACGCTGCTTGGCTGGCTCGCTTCCCACTCGAGCTTTCAGGTGGTCTGCGCCGAGAGCTGCGTCGACTGTACCCCTGACGCTGCCCTTGAAGATGCCCAGCAGACGTGAGCCGCCCTTGCCATGGTGGTCCTTCTTTGAAACCTCGACGTCGGCGCCAGTAGTCTGGTGGGCGACTTTTGGATCGGGCTTGATGGCTTCTCTTAGCTCCTCATCTGTTGCGTTTAGAGGGTTGTCTGCGCCAGTGGCTTTCAATTTGTCTTCTGTCAATTCTACAGGCTCGTCGTCCGGTGGTGCCATGCCAGGGTGAGGCGGCGGTGGTAGAGGCGCCTTGTTCGCTTCACCGATACGCAACAGGGTAACAGTAAGCTGTGCGTTTGTTGGTACGCCTTTGAGTACAGTATTGCGTAGCTCGAGCAGTTTCTGCCAATTCGGGAATTTGGAGTTCAACAGATCGAGTCCACGCCAGATGAGTGGGTCACCAAAGAACCCAAAGCCGATTCCGAACGTAATACCTTTGACGAGCATGTACGAGGTGATGAAGACAGACGCTCCCAGCGCTGGCACAAGCAACGCAGCAATTCGAAGTCTGTACAAGTCTTGTGGGAAAGGTGGCGTGGGAGAGAATGCGTTTCCAAATCGTTCCCAAGTATCAGAGACGTCTGCGATTCCGTGCATGACAGGTCGCATCTTGTTCCATATGGCCGTCTCCATAGGGACTTTCGTCTTGTCCACTTTGTGAGTGCCGCCTGAAGCTGACGAGCGAGCTTTACTCGCATTGACAGCCATGGCAGTAGGATCTGGAACGCTCTCTCCACCTTTCTCGCCTTCGGTCCCTGGAGGTTCGCTTTGTGGATGCTTACCACTGACGCTTGACAGTGCGACGGTGGCAACGCTGTTGACGAGATTGCTAGCCTCTTGCTCCACGGCTTCACCTTTGTGGTTTTCGGGAGCTCCTGTCGCGGAATCGGTAGATCCAAGTACACCAGCTTGTGGCTTCTGCACGCCACCGGTCTTGACAGAGACGAGGGCCAGTGGAGCTGGCGGGAAGAGGATCTCTCGACTTGGTGGATAGACGATCAGTGTGATGATCATGATGATGAACGTTGGGGCCAGAAAGTCCAACAGCCAGGCAAGGAAGTAGACGGCACAGAAAGCGCTTGTTCTTCTCGTTTCTCGCCACGAGCGCAATCGCATGATGTGCTTTGCGAATCCTATCAGGCCGATCAGGACGGTCATGTACAGTCGCTCGATGTTGGCTCGTAGCTTGTCTGGGGAGAACTCTTCTTCGTCGGCGATGTTGAGATCGAGCTTTCCAGGAAGTGGATAGGGATACTCCTTGACGTGGTACATTTGCTGGAACATATCAGGCTTGTTCTTGCCATCTTTTCCTCCAATCCAACAGTTCACTGACCTTATTGAAGCGGCGTACTAAGACCCATAGATCTTCATTGGGCATCCCACCCACCAGCGGGTTAGGAATCTTCGCATTGTCAACTGTCCAGCCCAGATCCTTGACTTCATCATCGTGAGCGTGCTGAGCAGCGCCCTTCTCATCGTGGTCAGCCATAGCCAGAGCGTGACTTGAGGTCGGCTTCTCCGTCATAGAGTTCGCCGACTCAGTCTTGTCCGGATCAGTGACTGGAGCCATGGTGTCCGGAATAGGAAGGAAGTCGGTAATTGTTGAACCGTCGATGTCCATGGTGGTTGAGCGCAGGGCCTTTCAAGTAGACAGTCGTTAGTAATGACAGTAGGGGCCCCGTAATTGTTTCATCATAGAGGGACTGCTCCCGCCTGCCGCACAAAGAAACGCGTTTGCACTGAACATGTGAAGAGTGGTGGGTTGCGTCATCGCACCGGCCAGTCACTAGCTGGGAACGTACTAGCGCCATCGCGTGAAGAACCTCATGCACGCGACTCTGGTGAACGTACATCTTTCCTCCTTCCACACCCACATGCCATTGGAGCTGCAGACGAGGTTGAGCTCTTGCGGACGACGAGCTAAAACACCTGATATGCTCGATGCTATGTTACCGAACGATTCGAAGTCAGGCAGCCGACATCGGCTTGCGTGCCAAACTTGCCTACCGACACGATGAGCCCCTGATACTGTCTGTGGTTGCCAGACTCCGTCGGCCAGCCTACTCGTACCCTCGACGATGCTTCTCAGGTATCGCTGCGACTCACTCAACCAACACACGATGGACGGCGAAAGAAGATCAGGAGCTGGTAGCATTACGGAAGAAAGGCACCAAGTGGTCACAGATGAAGTTCTATCTAGAGGGCAGGAGTACAGCCGCTATCATAGGCCGCTTCGACACCATAACCCGCGGGAATGGGCCTCTTGCCAGCGAAGCGCAGGATTTGAAGCGAAAGATCCGTAAACATGTCCCATACGACGTTGAGGACGTAGAGAAAGCCCTGCAGCTACATGCCGAAGGTCTCACTGCGAGACAAATTGATCAGATGATTGGTAAAGGTCATGGGAGTGCGGCGATCAACGCATTCATCCGTGAATCGGCGCGCTTCCTCAATCCGAAGCGGGAAAGGCGCTTCGGACCCGAAGAAGACATCCTCCTGGCGCAACTCATGTCCAAGAAACTCAGATGGAGCGAGATTGCTAAATATTTTCCTTCGAAATACGTCCGAGACGTACAGCGCCGTTGGCAGCACATCAGACCCAGAGAAGCTCCTTCCGGGTCCCGAGACATGAGTTCCGATCGTAAGATGGTGTTCCCACGCGAAGAGATGCAAGAGTTGTTGACTATGTACAAACAAGGTCGGACTATAAAAGCAATCGCCGAGACTCTGGAATGCAAGCCGGAGCAGGTCAGATGGAAACTCGTATCGTATGGTATCGTAGGCAAAGGCAAGAGTCGGTCAACGTATTTTGATGCCGAAGGGGCGGATGCAGTGCTTCAACGTCTCAAGGCTCGCGACTCCGATGCACCTCGAAGAGTTAGCATGGATCAAGGCACCCAAATCCGGAATATGTTGCGTTCAGGGAAGACTGTGACGCAAGTCGCACTTTCTTTGGATCTCAGTCCAAGCGCGATTCGATACTGGAGCAAGAACGAGGGACGCAGGCGTCGAGTCGTATGGACTCCTGAGGAGAGTGCCAAGCTCATGAAACTACATGATGAGGGCAAGAAGCTTGCCCAAATCGCCGAGGAAACTGGATATACAAAAGCTGCTATCAGCAATAGGCTTCATGTCATGAAGGTTATGAAAGAAAACGGACCCTCGCCTCTGTCCGCCCATCCTTGGGAGCCCGAAGAGGAGACCAGACTTGTCGAACTGTACCTGAACGGTAGCACTGCCAGAGCTATCGCCAAAGAGCTTGGTCGCTCTATGTTTAGTGTAAGCGGGAGAATCACGAAGAATCAGCAATCTGGTAGGATACCACCGAGACGTGGAGAGTCGCGGCCTCCAGCAGAGACCGGCCCTACGGCAGTGACTTGAGAGGTGTCAAGGAGATGGATGGTATCGTATGAATATGTCGCGGCTGCCAAGTCAGAATATCAGGGTAGAACAAGCGCTCTATAACCAACCAGGATTGCACAGCGCGGGCGCCTTGCCTACCCACTTCTTCTCCTCCAGTTCCTGCAAAATCCACACCGCGATACTCTTGCGGCTCAGAATAATGCCGTCCTTTCCCTCACCTATCTTTCCAGCGCGCACAGGCTTAGCATCGCCATTCGTCAGAAGAGGAACCCTTCGATCATCATGTTAGCTATGCCCTCGATCAACCCAATGATGCTCTTCTCACCTGAACAACGTCCATTCTATCTCACTCAACGGCAACGCAGAGACCACACGCCCGATTCCATTGACTTCATCATACGCACTACCCCCTACCAACCAGATGCACAGGACCAGAAACCACCATTTCCACGACGAAATGTCGTCAGAGATCTTGTAGGACGGCGTCGTGCAGCAGATGCAGCGTTTGATCTTTGTATCTGAATCTGAGAGGATCATGGGGAAGAGCTTTTCGTAGAATTGTGTTACGGGCTGGAGCCACAATCAATATCACCTCAAGAACGTGTCAAAGGTGGCCAAACGTGTATCTTACAGTCCCATTGTTAGGAACACCTGGTCCTGCGAAAGATACTAGGACGGTAGCACCGCTGCGGATTGCTTCGCGGGTGGCGGTCATGTCGTCGAAGGTGCCTTTGATAATTTGGACATTGTTGTGGCTGGAGATTTGTTGGGGGAGTTTGGAGGGGTTGCGGGCGTAGATTGTGAGGTTGTGGTTGGATTTGAGGGCTTCTGTTAGGAAGGCGAGGCCGGAGGGGCCTGATGGTGAGGATTGGGGTCAGTCGCCTTTTTCATCACAATATGTATTGTCCTTGCAGGTAGTGTTCTTACTCACCTGTAGCGCCCAGTACGAGGATATGCATGTTTTGATGGTGTTTTTGATGAAATGAAAGTGGACTGGAGATATCGATGATGCTACCTTACGAAAGGTAGGAGGTAGGCGTCCAATGCCCGACTATTTCACGATTGCTCTTGTCGTCATTTCACGTCGTCTCCTACTTCGATGGCTTTTACTACCACAATATAGGACTCGAATCAGAAGTCTTGTCTGATTATCAACATTAGATGCTGCTCAGTACCGATAGGTGTGTGATGCCGGCTCGGGACAGTGCTCGGTTACGGGGACGGTGTGGAAGGCAGGCCGCATGGGGACGTGTCTCTTGTCTGCACATACCGTGAGCTACGAATATCGCGAAGCGCTGTTCCCTTGTAAATCCGATCCCGTCTCAACTGCTGCTCGGAGCATTCTTAGAGCTCTGGAAAGCCTTTGCTCATCTGTAAGCGTCCTTTACACCTCCCCGTCTAACATGTAGGCATCACGACTCGCTTCCATGCTGGAACTGCTCGTTGTTGCCCGTTCTTGGGCTCCGAAACCCCCGTCCCGTATTCGAAACAAGACTGCGAGAAGACAACACTGTGCCACCAGTTTCTGGAACACGTGCAGATAAATGAGACGATTACACGTGATGACCTTGAGGCTCGTCGTGGTGGCCCCAGGAGAGGGATTTGGCTCGGCCAATGACGCGCGCGGTCCAAGCTCACTCTCTCCCCAGCCGTCCTGGCCCAGCCGCCTCGCAACGCAGCAGCGATTCAGCGGATCCCCGAGCTCCCCCAGGTCCAGCTGCTCGAGTCGCCCGTCTCCTCGTAAGCTCTCCCTCACTTTCCCTCTCCTCATTCTCATTGCGCTGCTTTCGCTCTCTTCTATACCCTTCCCTTTACTACCAATCCACCTCTCTACTACCGCAATGTCCACCCGCAAGCGCAAGCAGGAAGCTGAGGAGGAGGAAGAGCTCCAGGAGCTGCCTGAGGACGGTAGCGATGAGGAAGAGGAGTAAGTCTTTCCTGGCTTTGACGTCACTCAGGGGTACGATGTGTTGTCGCGAGACTGCGATTGTATCGTTGTTGTTGTCGCGCGATGATCGCATGTTGCCATTGATCGATTTCCGTGCATTCGGTTTGATCGATCATCGTCGCGATTCGTCGACGAAACTTGGAACTAGTGCTGATGCTGGAGACTAGATACGAAGAAGATGACTATGACGATGAAGACGCAGAAGATGATGACGAGGACGACGAGGAAGAGGAAGATGCCGCTCCTCGTAAGTACAGACTTCGAGCATCAGCCGCTTTGATCACCTTGCTAACGATCGTTTCAGCTCCCAAGGCCAAGAAACGACGAACCGAAGAGCCAGCTCCCGCCGGTGACGACGAAGAAGACGGCGAAGGCGAGGAAGACGACGATGCCGCCAACGGAGAGGACGACGAGGCTCCCGCTGAGGATGGCGAGGGCGACGAGGACGCCGACGAGACGGCCAAGTCCGGCGGTCCAGCCGCTACGGTCAAGAAGGCTGTAGGCGGTGCGGTTCCAGCTGAAGATGATCTTGAGGAGGTCGATGGCGCGGAAGAGGAAGACGAGTAATATATCAAGGTCGGCAGTCGTTGAGTTGGAGACGATGTCAACGAGGACAATACATGCCTCGGGCTACTTGTACGCAGAAGCTGGCCTCGCATGTCAGAGGTCGTCGGCGCAATGAAAACATTGGATTTAAAGGTTAAGCGCAATGCCCTATCGATTCCATTCAATGTGTCACTGCTTCCGCCGGTGTGCCTTCCTTGTGTCTTAACCAACCCTTAGTTGGCTTTCTAAAAAGCCTCTCAACCTACGCAAACAAATACACCATAGTGTGCGCTATGTTATTCGAGTGTTTGTTCGCTCCGTTCATGCTGGCCATGAAGTGGCTCTACCTCCGATGTGAGCGGGACAGCAGAGACAGCATGCCCAATAGTGCTGTGGCTCAAGTCCTGTACCTGCAGTAGCTGCTGTTAGTTGCGGCCAAGCAGAAAGCAGTACACCAGCAATGTTTGACAATGCTGAGACGAGTATACATCTGTAAAGACCGTGTTCAATCGTTCTAAGAATTTGTTGTGTCGATGATGCAAAGACCAAAAATGACCCCTATCTCGACCAAATCACAACCAGGCTGGAATGTCTTTGTGCTTTCCCAGGGTATGAGGAAAGTCAACACGGACACTCCAACGACTGGGACCATCGTATTGTGCTGCGCAAAAAGTTAGCGTGCCTGGCCTCAGGGAAACAGACTGGTCAACGCCAGCACTCAAGCATGTCTTCGCTATCAAGCAAAACTTATAATGGATACAATCCACATCGTCTGCGCTGCAAGGGAGTGCTTTGTTATGCAAAAGGAGATACGTCTCACTTCCTATACCCAACAAAATGAACAAAAAGATACCACAGTGAGAGTGCCCATTCCCTGGAAATTCTGTTAGTACACCATTCGCCTGTACAACCTATCCATGATCGCTATATTGCGTCTCAATGGAAGGCTTCAATAGGGCAGAACGCACCCGAATCGAACGAGGGATCTTCTCATCACATTTAGGTAAATACGAGTGAGACGCTGTACCACTAAGCCAAACGGGCTGCAGCGATGAGTATAAGCCCTTGAATGGCTGCTCAACGCTGATTCGTTGAGGCAAAATGCTTGTACAAGTACTATGTACACTCAGATTTGGCTCGCAACGCTGAGAATGCAAGGAATGGATAGTGAACGATCTAATTGAATAGGATGGCTGCCGAGACAATTAGAAGAGTTCCGCAGATTGGAGCAGGATCTTACAACATGCTTTCAATAAGGCGAGCCTCTCCTATGAAACGAACCAACAGAACAACTTCGAGCCAACGCTACTGGTCTCTAGAATCTCCATCGTTCTGCAACAGTCCCGTCGGCTCATTTGACCAGTGCAGCGTGCACCTGCTAATATATTGTCGACCATAGTATGTATTCACAGGGCAAGGCTGTGCACAGAAGCCTAAGGTCTTCCCTCTCCTCAATAGGCGAATGAATTGTCTATCTTCTCTCTGTCCGCCCTTGTTCATATAAGCGGCCCTGAGCAGAAGTTCCAATAGGGATCTAGGACATGCCGCAGTTTATTAGAGAAAGCGAAATATGAAGCCTCGAGCCAAGCACTAGCAACGACGGTGCCTTTCATTACAACACAGCAGCTCCTATCCACAGACATGTTCTTCCGCGATTCCTATCAGTACAGGGCACGTATGACTCCACACATGCCGGACCGTTAGTCGACGGGATACAGCGTTGAATGGCCTTGTCCGTGTGGAGTTCGAGTGGCTCAAGTGATTTCCCGTTGTTCAGGACCAAGTCATCTGAATGCTAGTATTCGGGTGCGCTGCACCTCGCCTGCGTTAATCACAACGACGGCGAAGGTATCCACATCAATTTATCTTGCTCACATCGACGCCGCAAGGACATTGAACTTTCTTCCACAAGACTGCTCGCACCGAGCAGCTTTTTCTTGACCTACCAGTACGGTGCACATGTTATACCTTTGGCTCTACTGCTAGAGAGGAGGGCGAAAGCGCTTGACCTGACAATACGCCTTGCTTCGTTCCCTTCCACGACTTGGAGTCAAGTTAGCAGATCAAAATGATGATGTCGATCTCGTGCCATTAACGAAACGCAACTTGGGGCGGCACCTTTCGTTGGTCGTGTAGCGTCCGTGACAGTCTCTGAAGGCTTTCACAGTTCTTGAAAATCCTAGGCTATTGAGCATCCTTTTGCAATTTGCGTGCCAGCTTCCAATATGTGTGGTCTTTGTCAGTCGACATAGACTTGCAACCCACATGCAGGGCAGACTAAGGCGGCGAACTGAGTGGCAAAATCGTTGCTGGTGAATAGAGTTGGACTTTCAAGTCCTGTATCCTGCTTGTAGACAACGTAAAGTTTCCAAAGAGTGGCCAAACGATTCGCAATGTTGTCGTACCAAGACCCTCGACACTACCTTCGAGAGCTATCGTCGAGCTGAGCATCGTCGTAGCATACGTTCATCATGAGCATTGAGTCAACCGGACAAGAGGCGAAGCCAGGAACTTGAGGAATAAAATCACCATGCTTGACGATATGTTGAAACACGAGTGCCTATCAGGATCAGTGGAAACCACGGCATCGGTCTTGTTCCATCCCACGTGGCATCCCTCGCATCCTTAGCGCTTTGTCGTGGGTATATGACTTGGTGGTAAGCGAGTTTTGAAAGCCAGCGCCACTGTCGTGATCTGGTTGCCTTGTGCGAACCGCCAACCTATTCGTCCTCGACATGACTTATCTCTCGCACCAACTGCGGGGACGAGGCCGATGAGTGGTACTCCAGACGCTCGTTGACGTGGCAAGCTTCGACTCGTTGACCATTGCATACCCCAGTACTGATCGCCAAGTTCGTCTGGCCAAATTCGTAGTGATGCCTGAGGTCATCGCTCGTCTGCAAGTCTGAAGAAGTACCCTGGTGGCCAAATTGACGGTCAAGCGGTGGCGAAGAGACCCTCATCTTGTCCATCGAGAGTCGAAGGCGTCGAGACTTGCAACTTGCAGGATGTTCCCAAGGTCATGATTCGTCAGGAGTTCGTATCAGGTGCGTCAGAGCGATGTCGTGAAGGAATTGAGTTCGCGGTTCCATGGATCTCCTTGTTGGTGCCCGCTGCCGCTCCGCCCCGGCAACCGTGACTGGGCGGTGCCGAATTGGAGCCAGGGTAGCCATGTGGCCCTTTTGGGACAATTTGGACGACATGTCCTGAATGCATGGTGGGAGTGAGGTGCGATGAGGCCTCGACCAGCGCGATGCTCGCGCATCAAGCATCTCAGACGACCCTGGCGACCTTCTCAACGATTCCGTGGATTGTACGGTGCAGTCCAGGCCCCCGAGTCCCGACCGAGTCATTCGTCCAAGACGAAGAGTCCCGCGAGGAGGACTGAAAGAGGAGGCATGCAGAGCCACCTTGGTGCCATGTGTGATCATTGGAGGTCCGTATGGAGGCATTCGCCGGAAGAGAGGGTCCAGAGAAGCTGCATGTCGGCTCGCAAAAGGTCTTGGCATGGGCAAGACGGAGCAGTGGACAAGGCAGCAGCCAGCATTCAGGATTCTGGCAGATACCTATCAACACCAAACTGTATGTCGAACGTGCGACTCACGTTGGGAACTGCGGCTCGTCGATACCAGTAGGGAATAGACATGGGCAGCAGGACTAGGGGCTCACATGACTCAGATCAATCCTGGCGCCCAAAATGCTCCACAGCGAGTGACAGAGCGCAGTACTCATATATGAGTCGTCCCTGGGTCTACGTGTGTATGGCTGCACTCGTCCTGATTGCGTTGCCACCTCTCTGTTTGGTCGGGCCTCCGTTCTAAATCCGCCCGTGCCGTGCTCGTAATAGTGCACCTCGCCACCCGCGGCCGCGAGATTACATCTTGCAACGTTGCGAAATCCTTAAAAGCCGCGATGCGCTCGAAAACTGCTCCAGAGGATCTTGCTGCTCCCTCTTCACTCCGCTCGGTTTCGCTGTCCGGGGACCCTCACACAAGCCGATGAGTCCGGCAGCGGACACACAGACACAAGAGGAGGGCTCGGCAGAGCAAAGGTGTAGCCGCAAGACTCTCGAATGCTCCCTGGGCCTTCGCACTTGAAAAGAGAACGCCGCGCTTCAGAGGATTGAACGGAGGTGCCTCGACATGCAAAGGTGTCGCCAACTAAGCAGACGATAGCGTGCTGTCTGACAGCGAGACAGAAGACGTCCACAATGTCCTCCAGTTCCCGGCGTGCTGCATGAACCCATGGTCTCGGTCCGAAATACGCAAAGCCGGAGGTTTTCTCCAAGGCGTGGTCGAAGGCATATGGCAAGGCCGACAAGACGTTGCAGCGACGCCAGTCACCGCACGGAGTGTCCATTCAGCCAGCGCGCTCATATTATTATTGTCGAGGAAAGATTGCGACCGAGCATCGAGACAGTCTTGCCGCTTGAAGCGCTAAAGGACGCATGAATCCACAATCCATGTTCGAGACCAGCTCCGAGCGCCACAAACTCGGCAACGCCGGCGGCAAGCTTTCAAAGCAAGGAGTGTGTACAGACCCAGTCTTCGCACAGTGCGAATATGAAAAATCATCTTCCGGCCGTCAAAGAGTATTATGGATCAAGCAGGACGCCTTCTGATCAGGCTAGTGGCACCGCCCAGAACCGCCAGCGCCATGCCGCCACCCGTTCCTTCAAGCATCACACGGCGGGGTCCTGGTTGTCTTCGCGCACTGCATGTCCGCGCCTGCTGGCCGTGGCCCTCAGGGTATGCGCTGTGACAACCGACCCTTGTATGCTCACTGCATCCCCGTGCGGATCGCGGGGCGAAATACGAGAGTGTGCGCTGTTCTCTGTGTCAGAGTCAGTCCGCCGATGCCATTGCAACGCATCAGCACGGAGTCCAATCGACCATCTCCACCATTGCATCGTGGCTGTCAACCCATTGAAGCCGAATACACCAATGCGAGGGCAATGGCAGAGTCTATGGCAGCCGTATGCGCGGAGGGGAAGAGGCCCAGGTCTCGCGACGGTAGACACGCGGCTAGCGGCGATCTAAAATCTACCTCGCAGTGACTCTTCACCGGTTCGAGACTCCGCAAATCACCGCTCTCGACAATGGTCGATGGACAGTGTTCGACGAGCGATTAGACATGGTGATGGCCCGTCCAGCGCTCAAACAAGGCGATCCTGGACAAGGCATTTGTCTTGGGAATGAGTGGCTTCGAATTTCACGATCCTGCTCTGCACCGCCTCTGCGGCTCCGCTCCACTGTCTTAAGCATACTCGCCGCTGAACGACTCGGTCTCGCGGGAGGCTGCATGGCCCCGCGGCTGGTCGGACTGTTGGCTGAGCAAGCTACGCAGCTATACCACAGACATCATTCTCCTTTCCGAATGACTGTCGTGACACACTCGTGACACGCCATTTATTACAGCAGGGGTCTCAGTGGCATCGTCGGTCCGCGTCCTGCTCCACCTCACTTCACAATCCTTCGCCAAGTGTATAAAGCCGGGGTCAGCTAGCCAAAGCTAAATCGTGCCCCAGGCTCTTAACCATCACGATTCCTGGCTTTCCTGCTCGACGCTTCGCACGCTCTTCCCAGTCCCTTCACAGCGACGCTGCCCAACAGAGCGATCTTGCTAAGCTGTGGCCGGTCTTCAGAATGTATATGAGGCCAGACTCTTTGCCTTCCTGCAGTCCGCCATCCTCCACCGCACTGCCGAAGCGCCTTTCTCGCCCTCCACTCCCCTCCTGACCACACGAGTAGCCGGGCGGCAAAGGCTGAAGGCATATCGACATGGCACACCTATCCTCAGCCACGGCCTCGCAGCCTATGAATGGGAAGCGACACCGATGCCCCGAGGCAAGATGCAGAATCAGTTTCAAGAGAAAGTCGGACTTGGAACGGCACAGGAAATGCGTTCACCACTGTATGCCTGCCGCTGGGGACTGTCATGTCTACCAGTGCAGTGTGTCGGGGTGTGCAGAAGTGCGTAAGAGATTGGACCACTTTCAGAAGCACGTGAAGCAGGCACACAAGGAGCTCGACGTTGGACGAATTGCTCGAGAGTAAGTTCCGCACTGGTTCAGTACCACGCTTATGCTCATGATCGCCCAGGTCGGCAATCCTCTTGGTCGAATCAGCAATCCACAATAGCACAGAACGCGCAAGCTCTTCTCGACATCCCGCCGCCGTTGCGGATACTGATGACGGAGATGTTACCGATCAGTCCGATGGCGGGACACTTGCAGACAGTGCTATTGGACTTACCAACGCCGCCGGTTGTTCTGGTGCCCGGACGAGTACTCAAACCGATCGCAGTTACCCAAAGCGTCCTACTTTGACTCAGACCGAAACACCGACTTTCAACAGGCTGGTAGCCTTGGTACAGAGAGCACAGGCGAAACAGCGCCGTCTTCGCTCTTTGCAACTATCTGGTGCCGCCATTGTCGCTGTTGCGGCCGACTACGATGATTGCGATGTCCCAGTCGATGGTGACAACGCTAATGGCGACAGGCTGTACGGCGAGTGGCCAACCTGGATGACAGTACAAGGCAACACTTTCGGACATCAAGGGCCGCCAGGGAACAATGGTCAACCCTTTGAGCGAGAAGGAAATGATCAAGAAAACAATCAAATCTCGAACGGCCAGCCGAGCGGATCTTCCAATGGCCAAACAGTCCAGCTGCCGTGTGTCTACCACCGATTTCACGGTCCCAGGGCAGATCCGTTCCATGACTGCCATAAGAGAAAGTGTTACATGGCGAACCTCCGGTATGTTGCCCTTAGTAGACACCCATACCCTGAAACATTCGTTGTTACTGACTGTGTAAGGGTGCACCACGGTCGCCATGGATTCTTCGTCTGCTGGACTTCCAAGTCCAAAGGTTGCTTCGAAAGATTCGACAGCAGAGAGGAATTGGAAGATCACCGCCGGGGCCACTGTGAGACGCTTTGCGTCACGCCGGGTTGCAACAACTATAACGGCTTTTCTTCACCAGCGTCGCCCTGCAATAATCATGGAAACTACACTTCGCCGGTGTTGATCTGGAAGATGGTCTACCGCAAAGCGCATAATCTGTCCCTAGATGATTGGGTGCCGGATCCGGTCCTCGAGCATCAAGACGTTCCAGACGGCCTTCACCCCAGTCACCCAATGGCAGAATACTCTCGGCCGGCCCTCACGCATACTAACCCTACCATGAATCCGGCATTCACAGACGACGGCGCGCTTGAGAATTTTTTTGGAGGTACCATGTGGGGCGGACAATTCAATCAGCCTCCACTTCACGTAGGCTCTCCGGCTCCAGACTTCACGTCACCTACTGCTACCCTGTCAGGATTAAGGAGTCTCCTTCGGACTTTATGGGGCGGCATCAACACTCGGTATCCTGGTTGGAGCCCGTTCATGGTAAACATGTTTCACGCCGGCGTGCGGCCACTTCCACTACCTCGTATCAACGACTTCCAAGAACAAGGAAGAGATGCAGACATGCTTGAAGTCTTAGCTCATCACTATAACAGCCTGATCATGAACCCAGGCTCGCGGACGTTGAGAGAGTGGAACGATACAGCAGAAATGACAAGGGGACTGCTTGGTGATCTGGTGCAAGTCCCAGATGACTGTCCCTGGGATCACCCAGGCATGCCGACGCCATCACCTGGACCCTCTCAATACCAACAACCGCAGCTACCAACTTTGCTCCCTGCTGGCGCGGGTACGAATGCTACTCACAACATGGATCTACCCGATGGCATGTACCTTAATCAAGAAAGCGTTCCCCAGACAGCACTGCAAGCCACGCATGGCATGTTCCTGGCTGCGCCTCAGACGCCTTACCACGACCGCGGCGAGCCATCACAAGACCGAAGGGCAAGTCTTACGTCTCCGACAAGTCCTTCGGATGCTCTCTACCATTCGGCGCGGTCGTCTCCATTCCTGACAAGATCTCTAGATGGACTTAACGGACATGGTTTTCAGCTGAGCATGTCACCGACGCCTGATGGTTTCGAGGATGAGGAACACGTCAATCAGAATGGATACAATGAACAACACGAGAACATGAATATGGAAGATATCGACTGATGATTACGGCTGCGTTCTTTGGCTTCGACTGTTTGTCTGGATGGATCTCGTTCCAGATACGATAGGCAGAATGTTGTAATGGCTTCTTCACAGTCTACTGCTGCTTGCTTGAGGGTCTCACGAATGCTACGCTGTATATCTGCTGGTGAACCTGATGTTCGATGCTGTCACGGCGTCTTCACCACCTACTGCTGCTTTCTTCAAAGAACTCCCCAATGACATTCTGTCCAGCTGCTGGCGAGCTTGTAAGTCGACGCGTGATCTGAGGCGCACGCCTCCCAAGTCACTTCGCCACACTGCTTCGCCCTCTGGCTGCCTTGCTGCGTGAACCCCACCTTGACCGATTCTCACAGCGGTCTTTTTACGTCAACGAGAAATTTTCGATAGCGTACAACACATTCGTACGCTGTATTATCCGACACCTAAGTTGGCCACGTCTCGACAGTGGTCGTACCAGTCCTTATTAGCCGTGCCGAGCTGTGGAGGCAGCGTAGCACCGACCTCTGCGACGTATACAGCATCGCACGTCGCTGAGTCCAACACAGACACGACGTCTGTTGTCGCCAGGGCTGCGTCTTTCCGCGCCCGTCCTCGCGAACCATTTGGCCAGCATGAAGGTCACCTATCGTAGCATGGAGGACGATGAAGTCTCACGCAAGGGAGCGAACGACTATCAAACTACTACAGACTGTGGATTGTGCCGCATCCTTCGTCCTGTTAAGGCCTCCGAAACCGGTGGAATTCGTGTTTGTGGAAAGAGAAAGCTATACATAAGTGAACTATGGTAAGTGCTCGTCTCTATGACTTTGATGAGTGTATCATGTCCCACTGACACCCGTTAGGCCTCGCCTTTATCGTCAGGGTCTCAATTGCTGCTTCAGATGTTTCGGAATGTTCGCAACGCGCGAGATGTTGAAGCGACATCAAAGTGACCTCGACTGCACACCCCTCTGCTTGGAGCCGAGTTGCGCACGTTACGACACGCATGTCGCGCCGCAAAATGTGTATCCATGTAGTCACGCCGGATCTAATTCGGCGGTCAGTACTTGGCAGAGACTATACCGGATGGCCCATCATCTCGGCCCTCGTGTTTGGACCCCAGACCCGACTCGCGAACACCAGGCCGTACCGCCAGACTTACCACCGCATCACCCTATGTTCGAAAGGTCTCAGCAAGTGCCCATCCCACATTTACTGCCAGATATCGATATTGTGTCACCTTTCGTTCCTGGCGCTTCATCCGACCTACTGGCCGATGTTCGGGTAGGGACGCGCGAAGTTTGCTCACACGTCGTGGCTGAATCCCATATCAATTCACGCTCAAAGCAAGATCCATTAAGACACTTATTGAGATCCATCCTGGCTACCCTTTGGAGATCTCTGAACAGGCGTGTCCCGTATCGTAATTGCGAGGCTGAAGCACTCTGGCTTATCCTCCCTCCTATAGACTCTCGACTTCTATTGGAAACACCCGCTGAAACGATACCCGAGACCAGGCTGCTTCAATTTCTGGCAGTGACCTATGCCAGCATCATTGAAGATGACATTCCCAGGGAAAACGAGGTCTGGTTGGAGGTTCGACAAATGACCAGTATCCTCGTGGGAGATCTTGTGGAAGTACCAGAAGTCTGTCCTTGGAGCTTCTGCCAGTCTGGGTCACGTATTGTCTCCAATCACGAGACACCGCCACTGCAGACGGCTGTTTGTACTCGAGCTATTAACTGGATCACAAGTGACTCCGATCAGGCTTCATGGTCAAAATCGGACCATGTTCGGACCATGAACGTCACAACGAGAAGAGACTTCAGACCAGCGAAACAAGCAGCCAATGATGTATTCGACGCTCGATCACGAGGGAGATCATGCGAACGCTCTGGATGCGCCTCACCTCAAATACCTATGGTTATCAGGCCTAGCCTTGGCTCGATGATGGGTCAATGGAAAGAGTGTTATTACTCCGCTCAGTCGTCCACGACTGCGACCCCTTTCCAAAGGAAGAGAAAGCCTATTGGCCCTGAGGACCAGCGACCCTATCGTCGAAAGCGGGCAACCCCCATGCAATCAGATGATGGCTCAGAACTCTCTGAATCAGGCTGAGTAAGGAAGCATCAAGACTGGGCATTGATTAAGGCACGACACAAGGCTATGGTAGACGAGACCTGAGAAAGGTCACCCTCTTGCCTCCATCACAAGCAGAGATCCCACGCAATCAGTCATGGAGGCACCCAACGAGCTCTACCATCTCAGGTCAGACCAGGCCTTACGTTCCCTGAGGCTCAGAGGCTTGTGGAGCGTAGGCGTAGTCTTGGATCCTGGACGAGTGCCTCTGAAGGTCAGTTCTACTCGGCGCCGTCGTATATGGGTTATATGTCTTGGAACAGAAGCCTTACGCCAGGCTTTCAGCAACACCAACATCAGCAACCTGACACATGCACCCTGAATATGCATCTGTGAGATACCCAGATGAGGTAGATGAAGGGAAACATCGAAGGTATAGGTTGATGATAGCGTTGGAGATACGGGGTAAGACGTTCTTTCATGATGAGCCTCTGGGCAATGCACTGTAGAGTCACGTTCTGCAGATAACCTCGTTGTACGTAATGTCTGATAAAATCTCATGCTGATAATGACGCTGCCCATGACACAATTCACCTTCTCTCCCATCTCGCAACCAGATAAGCCGTCATCAAAGTGTCTTCCTTTTGACGAAGATTGTATTGGTATCAGAGCTCTTTGCTCGCTGAGCTCGTCGTTCAACATAGAATGGCACTTCTCGGCCTCAAGTACCCCCTGAGTAAAGACTTCGCAACCCGACGCAGGCTCATCAGCACTGCACCACAAGCAGTAACTTGGTCCCCAAGCGCACACATAAGCCCCCTCACCACAGAATCCTCGTAATCATATAAATCCAGGCCTAGATGAGCACTAACTTCTTCGAAACCAAACTCATCAAGAAACAAACTGCAGCAAATCTGTCGCACCCCAGCATCCAAACACTTCTCCTCCTCGCACGCCGACGCTCACCTACCAAAATGCACTCATCCACAGTCTTCACAACGCTCACTCTAACCCTCCTAACCCCACTCGCCCTCGCCGACTGCGCATTCAACAAAAACTGCCTCCGCTTCTACCACGGCTCGCAATGCCCCGCCTCCAACTACAACTTTATCGGCGAATACACGCCCTCCAACGACTGCTACGACTACGACACTTTCGACATCCTTACCCTAGGGTTCCAGGGTCGCGGACGTGGGAGCTCGGTGTACTGTGATGTGTTTCATGAGGTTGGGTGTGAGAATAAGGCTTATGGGAGGACGTTTAGTCAGGGAGATTGTTATCAGTATTCGGGGACGAAAAGTATGCGGTGTAAGAATGCTTGAAGGGGGAGGGGATGGATGGTGATGGGATGGGACGGTGGATGACCATGAAGAAGAGTCGGGGCTTGAGCGTTAAGATTGATACCAAATCTACTGGTGATGCGATGTGGACTTTCTTCTGTTAGGAAGCTTATAAGCGATCTGGCTGCTAGACACAACATCTTGTGTATTCACGTTCTCCACCAACTGGCTGTTGTTCAAAATGTCTGATAGAACTTCACGCTTATAGTAGCGCCATCCACAACCCAACTCAACTTGTCCTCACCTCACAACTTACTCTCCTCCCTCCCCGAAAAAGTCACCGTCTCCCTTCTCTCCACCGTCCCACTCTTCGTCAACACCTGCCTCCTCTTCCTCCGACTCAACCACTCCCCATCATCCCGCTCCCGAATATAGTACGCCCAATCCGCCGTCTCATCCAATTCCGTCTGACTGTACCCATTGCCCAACCACGCAAACCGATTCCCATTGTACTCCACATCATAGTCCTCAAACCTCACACTTTCCAACGCTTCAATGTAGTGCAGCGTGCTGCCTGGCCACAACGCTGTGATGGGCGCGTCGATCTGTCCAGACTTGTACCATGAACGGCAGGGATCTGCCCAGACGGTTCCTCTCATGAAGGCATCTTTGTGCGCGATGAAGTCCTCCACAGCAGCACGCTTCGGCGTGAAAGTCTTGATGTTGTGCGTTTGGTAGTGATCAATGACCTTACACATATAATCCGCTTGAAGCTCAATCGCACTAAGCACAGGGCCATTGCCGATGGGACAGTTAGGTCCAAGGAAGATCATATAGTTCGGGAAGTCCGCTGCTGCGATGCCAAGATAGGACTTCGGCTCTTGGGCCCATTCGTCTTGGAGGTTCTTGCCGGTCGGGTTGAGGAGGGGGAAGCGTGGTTTGAAGGTCGTGTCGAAGCCTGTGGCGCAGATGAGGACGTCGATGGGGTACTCGTTGCCGTCGTCGCAGACGCAGCCGTTGGGGGTGATGCGTTCGATTTCGCCGTAGACTACGGAGACGTTGGGTTTGGTGAGAGATTCGAGGTAGCCTACTCCTGGGGTCATTCTGCGGCAGCCGAAGGACCATTCTGGGATCAGCTTGTTGATGAGGTGTTCGTCGCCGATCTTCTCTTTCATTTGTTGGACCATGTAATCGTGAGTGTCGTTGTTCATAGAGGTATTCTTGAGGAAGATGCCGAATTGGCCGTTCAGTCCGGTCTCGATCTTCTTGCGGTACTCGGTCAGAACTTCAGGCTTTGTCGCGAAGTCTTGCTTTTCCTCTGCCGTGTAGACGTGTTGCTCGAGGCCTTGTACTGGTGAAACGTATGTTGGCTCGCGAATGAAGGTGGTCACATGCTTGGCGTATGGCTGGACTGTGGGCAAGACTTGAATCCCTGAGGAGCCGTTCCCGATCAGTCCAACATGCTTCCCCGTCAGATCGACGCTTTCGTCCCAGTTGGCAGTGTGCAGGAGAGTACCCTTGTAGTCGTGTAGTCCAGCTATTGCCGGCCATCGCCAGTTGTTGAGGATGCCAGTGGCGTTGACGAAGATGTCGCAATGATCGTGAATCTCGGTATTTGTGGACAGATCTTTGACACTGATATCATAGCCAGCCGTCTCCTCGTTCCAGACGGCTCCGGTCACTTGGTGCTCGGTTTGGATGTACTGATCTAGCCTATACTTTTGCGCAAAGTTGTTGAAGTAGTTATAGATCTCTCCAGACCCTGCGTAGACCGCTGACCAGTCGAGTTTGGGCTCGAAAGACCAGCAATAGCAATGTGCAGGTACATCGCAAGCGCAGCCCTATCATTCACATCAGCATACTGGTTAGATTCGAGGATCATGTCGACTCACAGGATATCTGTTCTCGGCCCAAGTACCGCTCAGCTGGTGGACACTATCAGTAGGCCGTCCAAAAAGCATGTACCATCGTTGACGTACTTCTTTGTTCTTCTCATAGATCGTCAAGTCGATGTTCTGAAAATGTCGTTGGATCTTGTAGGCAAACATCAATCCTGATGCGCCAGCGCCAACGCATATCACTTTGACATGTCGCTCTTGGTGAATTGGTCCTCCTAGCCGCCGCTGAACATCTTCGTCTCCACGAGACTTCCTTTTGCCCAGGGTGGGTAAATTAAGTACTTCTCGAACAGGGAAGTCGGCCATGTTCGCAAGATGTAGCGAGACTGAGTCAAAGACTGAGTAGAAACGTAGATATCGAACAATGGGTTGGCTGAAGTAGAGAAGGAAACGTATGTCGAATCGCTCACCAATGCCCGTGCCAAGTCGTGCTGCTCGCCGCAAATGCAAGACGTAGACGAGAAGACAGGGAAGCGAAGTGGTACAAATGGGGATAGATTGAGGCTCGGTTATACGAAGAGAGCACCTGACTCAAGCGTCAAAGAGCATATCGCCACGGATCTCTTGGCATGTAATGAGAAGTGACAGTCCAGCCACGAGGTCTCCGACCCTGCGCCAGCCTCGGGCCTGTCATGGGCAGGACGCTGCGGATGAGCGTATGCGCGAGCGCGGCGGCAAATAGCTCAAGCACTCAAGCAGTAGCCGCAGGGATGATCGAGACAGACAGTCCGCACAACTTGAATCATTCGGATGAGTTAGCCACCTCTGAAACGAGTCGACAAGTCGAGATGCGTTGGCTGATGGTCTGGACGGGTAGTGCATGCCGTCGATGCCGAAGCTTGCGGTCGTGCATCGACCCCGCCGCAGATGCTCGGAGAAGGATTGGCAACTGCAACGTGGGCTGCTGTTGACATGCAGAGGGGAACTTTGCCATGAAGCGGCACGTGAAGACAGGCGGGAAGTCCAGCTGCCGGGCGGAGATTGCTGGTGATTATGAAGATGCTTGGGGATCGAGAGGTAAAGGAGAGAGGAAGTGAAGTGAGCGTTTCCCAATGCTTCGGCACTTGTACGGCAGTTGCCCCTGGCGACGACGATGTTATGGTCCAATTCAACACCAGGCTACCTCCGAATAAAACTTTTCCACTACTATCCATCAGCCGTGACTTTCAGACTATGCACCGTGCGATTCTTCCCTCCCTCGTTGAAGCAGTATACAGGCTCGTACCCTTCCCCAATCGCATCGATGAAGCTTTTGGACTTGCAGCCCGTTCCCGCGTATAGGACCACAGTCTGGCCTGGTCGAAACGATCCCATTGCAATGGACCCCGAATCTATGAATCCTGTGACGTTGATGCAATCGCTCGTAGTGTTGATTCGACATGAGAAGAGACTTTCTCCGTGACAATCCTGTCCGATGAGTCCCAGGATGTCAACTGCAGAAGTCGTTGTGAGGATAGAGTAGATGAGTGTGGCGAGGAGGTTGAAATGCATGATTCTTCGTAAGACTCGTGTCTTTGATTTTGTTTGCGGCTGCGTGATCTGGGTCGATGCGGTCAGATGTCGTCTCAGACTATTATAGCGATATATCGCGCGCAATATATATCTCCTTCGACAAAGAACTTCAGCATTTGATACCATAGTCACTGTACCACCGACTAGCTCAACCAGAATCTTGCTTCTCAAGAGCACAAGAGAAGGCGTACAGACCCATCGACTCGGTTCTCACTGTGCAGTATACCCACCATCCACCGCAAGCGTCCCACCCGTCATGAAACTCGACATAGGACTCGCAAGATACACAATCGAATCCGCAATCTCCTCCATCTCCCCCAACCGCCCCTGCGGCACCTTCTCCAGCTCCCTCGCCATAACACCTCCCTCAGTAGCAGCTTTCAAAAGAGGCGTCGCAACATACCCGGGACACATCGCATTGATACGAATGCCCTGCGACGCATACGCCACACCGTCAGTCCTCGTGAGCCCCACGACCCCATGCTTCGAAGCGCTGTATTCACAAGCGGGCGTTGATGGCGATGAGGCTACGAGGCCGAGCATTGAGGCGACGTTGACGATGACGCCTCTGCTGCCTCGCGGTGGCGGGATGAGGGGTTCTTGTTGCAGCATCTGGCGGATTTGAGCTCTTTGGCAGAGCCAGACGCCGTGGAGGTTTACGGAGATGACGCGCTGCCAGTCTGCAAAGTCGTTCTCTGCTGTGTGTTTCGCTTTGCCACCGATACCGGCGTTGTTGACGGCGATGTCGATGCGGTTGAAGGTCTTCACGGTGCTGGCGATTGCGGACTCGACGGAGTCTTCTTTGGAGGTGTCCATTTCGAGCTCGAGGATCTCGACTTCGTTGCCATGGGTCTTGCGAAGCTTGTTGGTGGTGTCTTGGAGTACTTCTGGTCGGATGTCACAAAGTGCGAGTTGCCGTACGCCATGTCTAGCAAGGGCGAACGCCGTATACTGGCCAATGCCTGGATGAATCTCAGTTCCACTGCTTCCTCGACGTACTGAAAGACTGCATACCTGACCCGGCACCTGTGATGAAGGCGGCACCTCTCAGTAGACTAGCCATGACGAGCGAATGCAGATTCGATCCTGGCCGTGCGACAAGCAAGGACGGAAGCGGGCCAAAAGGTAAAAGTCGTGCTACTGCTTCGTCGACAGCTCATCGACATGCAGGATCATTGCCACAGACAACTTGCATCGGTGCCGAGGAGTGCAATGCAACAGCGTCCACGACGTGCAGAAGATCGTCCGGACTGCTACGTCTCCTGCAGCAGCTGCTCTCTTCACCCAGGAGCTCTGGTATGGAAGTCGACAACAGCCGCGATCGCCACGTATTGGCGAAAGTCGTTTCCAGCATTATGATGAGTCGTGAGAGAAGGGAGGGTCGTCCATATTGACTCGTCCCGAGCGAAGGAGCTCCCACGCGCCCGGAAGCCTTCACCCGCGGGACGAAAAGCGGGCCACAACGATCAGAGTTTCGAGCTTGTTTTGATCGACGGGAACATGTTCCGGAAACGGTGGTGCTCGCGAAGGGCGAATGAACGTGCCGATGCGAGCTCTGGACGACTGTGCTGTTTCGTTGTCGTTGCGGCAGAAACGTGCAGATTGCAGCTTTGGCACATTCCATTCAGATACCTGGTTGACGGCCACGGTGCTTTGAGTTCTGGCTTGGTGCCGCACACGGGCGTCAGCCGTTCGTTCGGTGGCGGTATTGGTCACGTCCCCCATCTCCCGACATGCCCGTGTTGACGCGTTGGAGGAACACTCATCACAACGAAACAGAACAGGATCAGCAGCAGCAGAGGTGTGGAGGGTAAGTTGATCCAGCGTACCGGTACCGTGCAAAGTTTCGACAAGACAGGTCGGGATCCCAGGGCCATGATAAGCCGTGGTATCAATGCTCTCGACTCCCTTTCCTGAAGGCTGGCCACCTACCTGAAGTCATCTGAGGAGCTCAACTTCGCCATCGAGCCAGCAGCGGCCACGATGGCGTCTTTGGAACAGAAGAACGCCGGACACCAGTCGGACGATATTGGGTCTGGACACAACAGTCGGTCGGATGATGATGTCGCCATTCATACCGAAACCTTCGCGGTCAAGAAGGAAGCTCTTGGGCAGGACCTACCGCCTCGATATTGGTTGAGTCCTGGCTTCATAGGCACTGTTGCGGCTCTTTGCTTTGGGAACATTAGCAATTATGCCAGTTGGGTGCAGCCGTCGAACTCTTTGGCCGTGATCAATGCTGATATCGGGCCTTCGGCCAACATTTCTTGGGTCGCTCTGGCATATACTCTAGGTTTGGCTGTGGGATTCCTCCTTGTAGGTCGATTAAGTGACATCTTCGGCCGTCGTTGGTATGTGTAATGTAAAAGTCGAGGATTAATGATGTGTACTGATCGTTGCCGGCAGGTTCTTCATTGGAGGTAACTTCCTAGCCTTGCTCTGCGGGATCTTGGGCGCTGTCGCTCAAGACATCAACACGCTCATAGGCGGGAATGTCCTTGGAGGGCTGGCAGGCGCAGTTCAGATCTCCTTTACGGTCGCGATATCTGAGCTTGTCCCGAATAAGCATCGTCCTCTTTGGGTTGCAGGCATATTCTTCTCCAGTGTCGAGTTTGCGGCATTTGGCCCTGAGATTGCACAACTGCTTGTTGCCCATACAGCAGCTGGATGGAGGTAAGAGTCGAAGCCTTGTCATACTGCGCAAGTAGACGTCGATCGGTCCTGACGTGGAGCAGATGGAACTACTACATCAACATCATCGTGTCAGGCATGGCGGTCGTGCTCTTCTTTTTCTTCTGTGAGTATTTAGGACCACCCTTAAAGCTCGGCATGCTGACCCAGGCAGATCATCCGCCGACGTTCCACTTACTGCATTCCAATCGTTCTAAGATGGAGCAGCTCAAACGGCAAGACGGCGTTGGCTTCGTCCTCTTTACCGGCGGCCTGATCCTGTTCATAATGGGCCTCAGCTGGGGCCAAGTCGTCTACCCGTGGGACTCCGCCCATGTCATCGCCACGATTGTGGTAGGCTTCCTCGCACTGGTGGGATTCGTTCTCTGGGACGCCTACGGACATCGAGGAGATCCACTATTGCCGTTGCACCTGTTCAAGACGCGCGGATATCTGGCCATGGTGATCACCGCGATGGTGGGCTCTTGCGTGTACTACAGCATGAACGTCATCTGGCCGCAGCAGATCGCCTATCTCTTCGGGGGATCACCAGCTCACCGAGGATGGCTTGCCTGCGTTGTCGGTGGTGCGACACTGGTTGGACAGGTCCTTGGCGCAACAATGTGCCAGTATATCAAGAAGTCGAGGTACATACTGATCGGGAGCTGTGTCTCTTTGCTGGCGTTCTCGGCCGCCATGGTCAGCATTGGTCCTGGGCAGGAGTCGAAGGGGGTGGGCCTCATGTTCATGGCGTGCTTCAGTGTTGGTGTGATTGAAGCCTGCAGCTTGTCTTTGGGTCAGTATCCTGCACGACACAGCATGAGAATTGCGATTGTGCTGACAAGCGTACTAGCTCCACTTGCGCTGCCATCTGAGGACATCGGTGCTGCTCTTGGCGCCCTGGGTAGTATTCGTTCGGGAGGTGCTTCTGTTGCAACTGCAATATACGTCAGTATACGATGTGTGACTATCAACGACCGATATACTGACCCAACCATCTCAGACCACGATCCTGAACAACAAGCTCGCTGATTACACCCCAAGATACGTAACGCCTGCAGCCACCGGTGCTGGATTACCACAATCCTCTCTGCCAGCCTTGTTCACGGCGTTGACCGCTGGAGATCTTACCACGGTTCCGGGCATAACGCCACGGATCACCGCAGCTGTGGGCGTCGCAAGTGCTCAAGCAGCCGCGCTATCGTTCAAGTACGTGTGGTATGCCGTATGTGCCTTTGCAGCATGTGCAGTGATTGCTTCATGTCTGACGATCAACTACGGCGAGTACTTGAACGATACCGTGGAGAGGAAGCTGCATGGTAAGACCGTTGAGGTAGTTGCTGATGAGCGACGTCGATCCAACGAAAAGGTCTGATGGTAGGAGCTGCGTCTTGGCTGTATGTACGATTGTATCATGGTCTCAAAGACTGATCTGCTGCATGGCTTGTTGCTCGCTCACTGCATTGGGTGTGCTGCACTCGGTCGATCCTCTGCCGAGTCGAATGGTTCGGTCGATGTCGTAGAGAGCATACTTGGTAACCACGTGGCGAATGCGAGCACTTGCGACTCGGTCGTTGGGAGGCGTTTCCACTTGCCGACATCTGAAGGATTCGAGGCGAATGTGTCCGCATAGGGCGAGCAGGAGAAGGAGAGGAAGGTCTTCCGCACAGCAAGGCGTAGACGTGGTCCATTGATTGTTGCGCGACTCAGGAAGCTTCTTAGAGGAAAAGAGCTTGACGCCGCAGTCCGCGAATGACCCCTGTCGTCCCCACTGCCGCACGCCCAAATGCACGCCCCATACTGTACGACATGCGGGGGAGCGACTGCTTTGTTGTCTGCGGATGTCCGGCCAGACTCTCGACCGACCACTTCTGATAGCCCAGGTATGTGGAAAGTCACCTTGTATCAGCAGATGTCACTTGAACCTTCTTGACTCACTGACTTCTGTCAATGGCTAGTCTTGCCTCGAAGCGAAAGCTTCCTGACGGTGAGTGAAGGCATCTGCGTGGCTTGGCAAGCAAGAGGTGTGGGTCCCCCGGCCAGCTCCCCCCAACCTGACTCGCATTGTTCTCCTCCTCCATCTCCTCCGCATTATCATTGTGCATGACCACGGCCCTGTGTGGTGCCGCAGGGTCTGGGCTGTCCGGGATGGGCGAGGAGTACGCAGGTTCGGGCGATCTTGTAGACCACTGCAGCCGCGTCCTCGTGCTGTTCAAAATGCCAGTCCCGTCCGCCGAATGTGCAAACATCGGCCCACATCTCGCGACTCGTCTTTCCACCTCTGCTTTGCCGTGTCACAATGCAAGCAACGGATGAGACGACCATGGCTCGTCAGTCCAGTGAAATGTCAAGTGTCGAATTGCAGAATCATGCAGATAACGAGAATGGAGGAAGTTCGAAACGCCAGAAATCCCGCCACAGAGCTTCCGTAGCGTGTGCAAGCTGTCGTGAGCGACGTATTCGGGTAAGTTCTGCCATCATCATATTCGCGCTACTTGGCTGATCAGAGAAGTGTGTGGTGCCACAGGGAGAGAGGAACTGCACGCAATGCCAGCGTGCAGGTACCGAATGCGTCATCAAGAACGACGACGAACGAAGACGTCCAGTCTCGAGAGCGTACATGAGCACATTGACGGATCGCGTGGCGTTGCTGGAGTCTATGCTCAAAGAGCAAGGAGTCGAAGCTCCTCCGGTCACTTATCCGCCAAAGACGACCAGAGGCACGCTCTACGCAGATGGAGACGAATCGCCCGCAAGAGCTGCCACCCAGCCACCTCAGTCCTCGCGCAAGAGCGACTCGCACAACACGGAAGGCCCCAGCCCTGGCAGCGTTCCAGACGACAATGTTGAGGAGGTGCATGGCGGGTCCAGCGCAAGCTGTGATGGCCACCACGACCGTAGCGAGCATGAGATGGGTGTCGGCACTCCAGTCGATGATAAGAAAGACGGCATCGTGAACAGACTGCTTTCGACACGAGGTCATCTCTCTTTCGATCAGCTCAGCGGTCGCCTCAGGTTCTACGGCGGCACCGTGAATTGCCACATCTATTCAGAGCTGGACGTCGACGATTCCAAGAGCAACCGCGAGAGTGTCGAGCAAGCCAGAAGAGCAGAGAAGATCATCAGAACGCTGCCAATCCAAACCCATGACTACCTCATGCAGCTGTTCTGGCAGCATTACAACGCCGTCTTACATGTGGTGCATGAAGAGGCGTTCAACGAGGATCGGGACCATGGTCGGACCCAGTTCTACTCGGGATTTCTACACGTCTGTATTCTGGCGATGGCTTACAGATTCAGCGATAAGTCTCGACCAGACATCCAACGTTTGTCTCTGCCAGATCGTGAAAGCACACTCCATAGAGAGGCTAAATACATGCTTGACTTGGAGCTGGAACGACCAGGTGGCATTCCATCAATCGCTGCCCTCTTGATTCTGGGAGACTCTGAAGTCGGTGTTGGCCGTGATAATGTTGGATGGATGTACGCTGGCATGGCTATGCGGCTATGTTACGACATTGGTCTACAGCTCGACAGTCGACAAGCTGGTCTGTCGCAGCGCGAGATGGACATCCGCAAGATGACTCTCTGGGCATGCGTGATCTACGATCGATACTGGTCGCTCTTCCTCGGTCGACCTCTGACAATGAAGAGTGTTGACCTTGACATTTACTCCTTGGCAGACCAGTTCGAACGCCTGGGTACCTGTAAGCCCGCCGGCATGGACAAGAGCATCAATACAAGGATCTACGAAGCCCTCATCGAACTCATGGAGATCGCTGGCAAGATCGTAGAGCACGCTGAATTCCGTCAGTCCAATGAGACTGCCCAGGGACCAGACCAACAAGCCTACTTCAAGATGGCCGGGTTGGATCGTGATCTGCACAACTGGATATCTCGTCTGCCTCAGGATCTCCGCTATACTGAGGAGAATCGAGCCAATGCGCCGTACTCGTTCTACTTGCTGCACCAACAGTACCACGCGGTGCTGATCCTATTGCATCGACCCTTCGCACGCTACGATGACCCAAGCAATAGCGAGACGGATGAAGTGAGTGCCTTGGACAGCCACTTTTCTCGAGCAAGTAGAGCGATCTGTACCAAGTCTGCAATTACCATGGCTCGGATATTTTGGCAACATCGACAAAAGTTTGACGGCAAGCAGATCTTCTGCGTAGGGATGCAGCATGCCGGTGCAGCTGCAACAGCTCTCATCTCCGCACTGGCATATATGCCAGATGCCAGTGACCGCAACAACAATATGCAATACCTGGAAGTCCTTCATGCTGCCCTGCAAGACATGGCTCACGCATATCAACCTGCTGAGAGGATGGCTGCCGTGCTGAACGCCTGCATGATCGAGCTAAGAGGTGGACCGATCAGCCCAGGCAACACTACTGTTCCGAATCGGCGTGATAGCACGGCTCTCGAAGGAGAAAAGCCGCCTGTGAAGCGGAGGCAAACAAATCGATCGAGCAACAAGACCGGAGCTATGCAGCCGCCACCTACCACCTCGCGGCGGCATCGAGCCAGTGACGCCAGTACCGACTACAGCCTTCAATCCCAAGTACCACAATTGACTTCAGGAGACTTCGTGATGGTCACGCCTCGCAATGAAATTCCCCCTTGGCCGACGATGCTGTCCAACGATAGCCTACAAGCTCCAATGCTACCTACACCAGACACGAATGGAATGAGTTCACCGGAGAGACGACAGGAATGGATCAACCAGATTGGAACAGACTTCCCTCAAGCCACCCCGATGACAGGTCTACCGAGCATCCTAGATGGAGATGTCAGCAGGCTGGAGTTCCTGCATCTGCCCACTGAAGACGACTGGGCCCGATGGCACTCGGGCGCTGGAGCGGATGTGGCGAGTGATCTTGATGGGTTTCCGCCGAGAGGGAGGTTTCAAGCGAACAGTTTTGCTTCGCCGCCTATGAGTGGGATTATGAATGGATGAGTGGATCATGTATACGACAGGAGATATCACGTTTTGAACAGATATAGCAGGGTGGTCATTTGAGGTTATCATGACATACTTACTATACGGCTGATCTTTGACATCAATATACCTGAGCTGTGATCACACGTTCCTCACTCCACGCTCCATTCATGGTCACTGCTTCGCATATAAGTGCTCAGCCCAGCCACATCCTTACTCGCAGTCGCCTTGACATCGCCATTGCCCAAGAATGCAAAGCCTAGAAGGCATAGTCAGTACAAGTCACACCTAGATGACAGCGAGAGGGCAGAGCAGACTTACGATTCTTGTACCTCCAAGTAATATTATAATCCTCCATCCTCGGCTCCTTAATCGTCTTCAAAAAATGAATCGTACTCCCGGGCCAAAGATAAATCCGATTCTTCACTTTGCCATCCTTGAACCAACTCCGACACTCCTCCTGCCAGACCGTACTCTTATGAAACTCGTCGAAATGCGCGTAGATGTCGTCGACGGCTTCCTGCTGGACTTCGATGGCTTTGATGTTTTCGGTGGAGATCTTGCGCATCATTTTCACGGCGTATTCGATTGTGGTCTCGATGGAGGGGAGGAGGGTGCCGGAGGACCAGGTTGCGCCCGGGCCGACGATTGTATAGTAGTTTGGGAAGCGTGGGGCGGAGGTTCCTAGGTAGAGGTTTGGGCCGTGCGACCAGTCTTCGGAGAGGGAGGTGCCGGCGGCGTTGAGGAGGCGGAAGGCGGGTTTGAAGGCGACTTGGAAGCCTGTTGCGCAGACCCTTGGGGGAATTGTCAGGGCAGAGCCTTGCATGGAAAGGAGGGACTTACAGAACATCCATCTTGTGTTCGACGCCGTCTTCGGTGAGGATTCCTTGCGGCGTGATCTTTTTGATGCCTTTCATAACCGGCTCGACGTTGTCTTGCACGAGGGCTTCGAGATAGCCATCTCCGGGCGAGATTCTGCGGCAACCTGGTGACCATTTCGGTATGATAAAGCTCTTCAGGTCTTCGTTGCCCGGTCCCATTCGTCTATTCATCTCTTCGGTGATGACCTGCCGGAAGGTATTCGACAAATCAGAGCCTTGTCTATACATGCCGAACAAACCTGTGCACCGTCAGAACGTCTAGGACGACTTCGAAGAACTCGCTAGACCTCACCATTGATCTCTGCCTCGATCCCCCTCCTAAACTGCAAATGAAATTCAGGATCCTCTCGAAACCGCCTCTTATCCTCCTCCGTGAACTCGTATTGCCTCTGACCAGGATCTACGTCTTTGCCTTTTTGTACACTCGTCAATGCTCCGGCTCCAAAGGGCGGACTGATCCATGTTGAACTTCGCATGTACACTTGCACTTGTTTGGCGATCTTTTGGAGCTGGGGGACGATTTGTACGCTTGTGCTACCGGTGCCGATGACGCCGATGGTTTTGTTGTCGAGGTCTACGCTGTGGTCCCAGGCTGCGGAATGCATCTTCGGCCCCTGGAATTCGTGGAGGCCTTCGATGTCGGGCCACTTCCAGTTGTTCAGGATGCCGGTGCCGTTCACGAAGACGTGGCACCAGTCTTGCCAGGTTTTTTTGGTTACTTGGTCTTCAATCGTTCTGGTTCGAGTGTCAGTCATTTCCAATACCTCCTCCCCTTTTTTTTTCTCAACCTACAGCTGCCACAGCCCTTGCTCTGCATCCCAACGTCCCTCTATTACCTTGCTGTTGAGCTTCATGTATCGTTCACTTCCATGTCTCTTCGCAAAGTTCTCAAAGTAGTTCTGAATCTCTGGGCCGTAGGCGAAGAAGTGCGACCAGTTGGGGTTCGGATCCCACGTGAATGTATAGTTGTGAGAGGGGATGTCACAAGCCACTCCGGGATCTGTGAACGTTCAGGTCAGTCTCCAAGGCATCAAATCCAGCGTCCGATACTCACAAGTGTTCTCGTACCTGCAAATCAGACGATGTATTAGCAAGACTGCCCATGATGCAAATCTGTCTATTCTTGATAACATACCATGTCCCACCAAAATGCGGATTCTTCTCAAAAAGCGTGAGCTCCCAACTCCCAGCCTCGAGCATTTTCTCCATCTTGTACGCCAGACATAGTCCACTGGCTCCAGCGCCGACACATGCAACTCTCAGTCGTCCAGGTTTGCTGTGATACTGATCGAGTACTCGGTAGGGGCCTTCGGGGGAGGCTTCTGGATAGTCGTAACTGTGTGCGATGCCATTGACTCCGTTGACTATGCTCGGCATCGTGGTCTGGCCGCTAGAGGTCGTGCCATTGGCGCCTTCGTTGGAAGGCATTCTGGTAGCGATAGGACAGCTAAAGCCTCACAGTGGTGGACAAGAACAATACAGACAAGAGTATGTAGAGATTCGACGTTGTTGCAGCGTCCCAAATAGGGATGTCGAACAACTCACCAAAACATTTCTCGAATGCTCGAGCTACACGGTCCTCGGTCGAGCTGCTCCAACAGCCTCGTGTCGAATGCACGTCACGCGTTTGGCGGTTCGGCACTGCTTACCATCGTGCAGCTTCTCCAAAGCAGAGGCTGAACCCTTGAAGTTCGATGCAGGCGGTGGTCCACATGAACCTGCGGGGATGTATGTGAGAGCGGGAGTGAAGTTGCGGATAAGCATATCCGAGATCTAGAGGATGGTGCTTGAGTCATGTTGTGAGATCAGTCGTGATTCGTAGAGTGTTCTGTGGTGGTCAAACGTTCGAGAAAAGGGATGGCAGACATGGAGTTGGTGAAGCGGAGGAGAGACCTTTGCGGCAGGCAGTCGCCGACCGACTCGCACGTTGCGTGAAAGGCATTGCACGGCTTCGAAGGGAACGCCAGTAGTCCTTATTGCAATGATGGTACGTTGACTTTCAAACAGTATTGCATCACGAAAAAGGTAATACTTAATGTTCAGACCTAGACCATAGACGCTTGAATCACTGTCATGAATTGGAAATGGTGTTTTCGAATTTCTTTTCATTCATGCGACATATGTCTCGCGCTCAGTAGCCTTCATACAAGCTTCCTGATGAGGTGAGCAGAAGGGTATCTGCTCACGATAGTACTGGTCTGTCCCCGACAGCTCCACAGCCTTGCCGTACAACTTCTCGCCGCTTACTTCGCCGTTGCTGACGCCGCCAACGGCCTTGCCACCGACATCGTGACCATCGATGAGCATGAGGACTGCCTCGGAGATCTTTTCAATCGGAACAAACACATCCTTGTCGAAAGTGTTCCATGCGGTGGCATCGAGCAAGTTGGTACGGACGCTGGCTGGACATATAGCGTTCACTCTTATACCGTCGTGTTTGTAAAAGAATGGTGCTATGCTTCGCATCAACCCAAGAACGCCGTGTTTGGAAGCACAGTACGAAGGTGACACCAGACACCTGTAGAAGCCTCCGACGGAGGAAGTGATGATCAGGTTTTTGTTATCGCTGGCCTTGGACTGTCTAAAGTAATGCTGTGCAAGCCAGACGGTGTTCAGGACCGACTTTAGGTTGATGTCGATGACGGTCTGATCAGGCGGCGGGGGAGGTTTCCCCGGTGGATGTGATTCGTAAAAGTTGAACCTCTCGACAACTCCAGCGTTGGCGAAGACAAAGTCCAGTCTGCCTTCGGTATCGTACACTTGTTGGAATGTGTTTGCGAGAGAGTCGTAGTCCAGTACGTTGACTTTGTGGAAGGTCGCGTTCCCGATTTCAGAAGCAGCTTGCTTGCCTTTCTCTTCGTTCAGGTCGAGCAGATGCAAATGCCATCCGCCTCGACGTGCAAGAGCCTTGGCGACCTCAAGGCCCATTCCACTGGCTGTTGATGATTAGTCGTTGTCATGATTGATCGTTGATGTGGCGTGAGCTCACCTCCGCCAGTGATTAGAGCACTTTGGGAAGTCGTCGCCATGGCACACGACGACCAGCCTTGACAATCTTGTGATAGTTGAAAGGTCCAGCCTTGTTGTGTTGTACCGGCAGTCTAAGGCCGACCCAGAATGCTGCGAAGGCGGTGCAAGTCGCGTAGCCAGCAGCGGCCGTGTACAGCAGCTTGTTGCCTGCCGGTGTCGCGAACATGATTGCGGTATTGAAGTGAAGTCGATAAGCACGTGACAGGACAAGGCGTTGGGTAGAGTGGAGAGTTGAGTGGAGGTGTTGTTGAACAAAGAAGCGAGGTACAGCGGAAGGAGTTATCCAGGAGGACGAGGTACAGGCAGGTACGCAGCGGCGGCCTTTGTACTTGCTGACGGCCAGGTCACGAGAGAGTACCAGGGGAGCTGCTACCCCGCAGAGATCACGCTGGCGTGGGCTGTCAGACGCTACGTCACGCTAGACACGCAGCTGCGGCATGTGATTGGCGTGCTATTCATTCACGCACGAGAGTTTGTGGGGGTGGACACGCGGGGAAAGTCTGGGGTTGGCTAGGCCGACGCCGCCGAGATTCTGGAGTTACGGCGGCACGGACTCAGGCTGTGGCAGAGAGTACAAAAAAAAAAGAGTGTCGAGCAAGCAGTACAGAAGTGAGAACAGAAGACACCGTCCTGATAACTTTTGCGAAGAGAATTGATATTGATTGAGCTGCAGCACAGAGAGCATCAAGTCACACCATCTCCCCATCAGCTGTTGATTGGCGGATAACGTGAGGGATTTAGCGCCAGAGCCACGGCCGACGTGTTGTTTCATTCCAGCCGATCTTATCTCACGCCCGACTGCGCCCCCTTCTCTTGTCGCTTTCCATGGCTTCCTCTCCTGGAAAACCACACCCTTCAACATCCATAATCAGCCTGTGATCAAGACAGCCTGAGGAAACATGCGCGACACGCTCGGATCTGATGCGTTGCCATGATGTTGTGCATATGTGGATACTGGCGCAAGTATACATTTCGATTGTTTGTGACGCGTCTTTCAGTCGTGTCGACTCTCATCCGCGTTTTGGTTCAACGTCTTCAATATGTCTTCATTCCCTTTTAGCAAGACCAACCTTCCCAAGCAGCTCATTATCAACAATGAATATGTCTCTTCACGAAGTGGGAAGACCCTCACCGTGTACAATCCAAAGAATGGAGAACTGGTAGCAGACGATGTGCCATTGGCCGGGGAGCAAGACGTGGATCAAGCCGTAGCGGCCGCAGAGGAAGCTTTCCCTGCTTGGAAGGCCACAGCACCGAGTAAGAGGAGGGACATGCTGAACAAACTTGCAGACCTTATCGACGAGCATGGCAAGGCACTCGGTGAGCTGACAAGAATCACACTCGGGGCTCCTTGGAGTAGCTTTGGACTGTTCGAAATCAGTCTTTGTGCGGAAACGCTACGCTACAACGCCGGGTATGCCTCTTTACGAGCTAGGGAAGTACGCTACTGACCCTGCTAGTTGGACCGACAAGTTTGCCGGTGAATCGTATCCCCAAGAAGACGGCTTCCTCAAGATCGTCCGGAATGAACCACTAGGCGTCACAGCTGGCATCATCCCTTGGAACGGCCCTATCGGCAATGTTGGCCTCAAGGCTGGTCCTGCATTAGCGACTGGCAATTGCTTCATCCTCAAGCCTTCTGAAAAGACACCATTCGCCGCACTTGCACTCTTGCCTCTGATCAAAGAAGCTGGCTTTCCGCCTGGCGTCTTCCAGGTCCTATCCGGAGATGGCTCGACAGGGGCACTCCTCGCAAGCCACATGCGAGTACGAAAAGTGTCATTCACGGGCTCAATACCGACGGGCAAGAAGATTCAAGAGATGGCCGCCAAATCGAACCTCAAGCGTGTGACATTGGAGTTAGGGGGCAAGTCGCCAGCGGTTGTCTTCGATGATTGCAATCTTGACAATGCTGTAACGTGGACGGTCAATGCTATCACTGGTCATTCTGGACAAGTGTGTTTCGCTGCGTCAAGAGTGTACGTTCAAGAAGGCATCTATGACAAGTTCATCGAGAAATACAAGGAGCAATTTGTGGAGAGAACCAAAGCACTCGGCGATCCCGATGCAGAGTCGACCATGCTTGGCCCCCTCGTCGACGAAGCTCAGTTCAAACGAGTCACCGGCTTCATCGAGAGAGGCAAAGAGCAAGGCTCCGGTACACTCCTAACCGGCGGAGCCCGAATCGGCAACAGCGGGTACTTTGTCGAACCCACCATCTTCACTGACGTCAAGGAGGACTCCGAGATCCACAAAGACGAGATCTTCGGCCCGGTGTCAGTCGTCAGAACGTTCAAGACCGAAGAGGAGGTGTTGAAGATGAGCAATGACAGCGAGTATGGTCTCATGGCTGGTGTTTTCACCCAAGACATCAACAAGGCTATGAGAGTGGCAAGTGCTTTTGATTCGGGGATGGTCGGCGTCAACTGTATCAGCTTGATGATGACACAGGCTCCTTTTGGGGGATCCAAGCAGAGTGGAGTGGGAAGAGAGAGTGGAATCCATGCGCTGAGGGCGTTTACTGATCCGAAGACGATTATGGTCAATATGACTTATTAGACATCTTGAGTATAGGATCCTTTGAGAGCCATTTGTAGCCTGTAATCTTGAAGAATTCGGGAGCCAACATCCAGCCATCGGTGGACATCCGAGTATGAACAGAGCTTACGGCGCTACATGACCATCAACCAAATCCTTCACGCTGTTCAGCCCCCGTGTCAAGCACATTGCATTGCCAGTCAACAACGTCAATCATCGAGCACAACTCTACCTCTCCACCACTTTAACTCTCACATTCAAGCTCGGCTATACACCAAATTAGCATCATCTCCACAGAGAAGATTTAGAAACACATACCTTCTCCCAAGTCGTAAAAGCCCTCATATGCTTCATCTCCCCCTCAGGATCCCACTGCCAAGCCCCATCCACACTCTCAACATCAAAACTCCAAAGCAACCTCCCTAGAATCAACCTCATCTCCATATAAGACAAATGCCGACCGATGCAACCCCTCGGTCCAAGTGAGAATGGCTGAGCAGCTTTCTTGTAATCGGTATCGAAAGACTTATCCAGCCAGCGCTCAGGAATGAAACTATCGCAGTCGCGGAAGTTGTCCGGCGAGTGACTTGCAGCCCAGCCACCCACTGCTACAGATGTGCCTCCGGGGACCCAGTGACCGTCGATGGTGTCGCCGTCTTTGGGCACGGTTCGGAGAAGGCCTGTGGGGACTGGAGGATGGATCCGGAGGCCTTCTTCGAGACAGGCGTTCAGGTAGGGGAGTTTGCTGAGGTTCTCGTAGGTGACTTCTTCCTCGCTTTTGAGGGATGTTCGGATCTCGTCGCAGAGCTTTTTGTACTTGTCTGGGTTGTAGAAGAGCCGGGCGAATAAGCCGCTTAGGGCGTTGGCGGTGGTTTCGGAGCCTGCTACGATGAAGAGGGCGCTGTTGACGATGATCTCGTCTTGTTTTAGGTCGTGCTTTTCGCGTTGTTTGAGGATGTACCAGATCTGTATCGGTCAGCCTCCGGCAGTTTTTCCTTGTTCTGCTGACAGTACGCACGAAGTCTTTGTGGTTACTATTGCCGTTCTCAAGTCTCTTCATGCACTTCTCACGACTTCGGCGAAGATGATCACTTCGATAGCCGCGTACTCGAGCAGGGATAAAGTTAAAGAGGATCCGTTGTGTAAGAGAACCAGCTTCAGCGAAGCGGCGGGTCGCTTGCTCTACGGCTCCGGCCTTGACGGTCTCGAAAATCAACGCAACCCACTCATGGAATCGCCCCATGTCAAGGCAGCCGAAAGGATCGCCGAAGGCTAGATCACCGATGATGTCGAACGTCGTGAAGTTGAGCCAGTTGACGAGGTTGAAGGACTCGTTGTCTGCGGCCATCCGTTTCATGTTGAGGAGCAGCTGGTCAACGTAGTGTTTGACGATGTACTCTTGTTCGACCAGAGCTTTCTGCGAGAAGGAGTGGGATAGCGCTCTTCTTTGCCGAGCATGATTGTCGTCGTCCGCCATCGTGAGAGTTGTGACTCCTGGGACGGCTTCGACGGAGCCAACATGGATTGGGTCCTTGTGGAAGTTGGCATGTCCTGGGCGATGACCTGCATATCGTGAGCATATGTTCACCTCCCCTATTGTCTGTTAACGAACCATAGATGTCTTCCCATGCCTGCACTGAGTTGAAGGATAGCTCGTTAGGCGAGACACGAACAACGCTTCCATATCTGTCGTGGAGCTTCTTGACCTCCAGGCCGAAACGTCCTTTGAGGAGGATGTAAATCCCAGGGATGTTACTGATAGCGTTGAATCGGGGTCCGGGAAACTTGGCTAATGGATGGAAGTATGCATTATAGACGGCTTTCCATACAAGGAGGGCCAGCGACTGGGTCTGTCAGTGCTCGGTTGCTTCAGGGGCTGGGATGGGACTCACCCCAGCAATCAGTGCCAATGGCGCCAGAGTTGCGATGCTGTACATGGTCGGTGGTATCTATCAATTGAACGACGAGTAACGAAAGAAAAAGGGCTTTTCGACTACCTCTCCGTTTCGTCTTATTCTTCGTAGTCGTCAAGGGTAGAACAAGTCGTACCTTGGCTCAAGGCCGGCTGTCGGGATGCAAATCGTCGTCTTGCTGCAATTGCATACCGATGAAGCTATCTGGTAGCCGTGAACTTGTGCACATTCATGCGGGGCCCCGCAATAAGTGCTTGGATGGTCCTAACAGGTGAGGAAGAATCAGAGGTGCTGTGTGGTATATCCGGAGAACGACACCCGGATGCTCATGGCATCTGCACGTGAGGTCGTGTCATTGCTTGTCAGCCCATGGCACGTCAACAAACACACTGGACGCGTAAAGAGGTGTGCTCAAAGGTCTTTGGACAGTAATCAAGGTTCTACATCCTCGCACGATTCCAGCTCTTCTCGACTTCTGGAACATCTCGCTTCGACCAGTCTTTCAGGACTTTCCTCTGGATCTTGCCGCTTTGTAATTTTGGCTGTTCTCATGTTAGAGACACTTCTACAGAGCAATTGGGTTGATCGCTGGGACTTACTATTTCATCAACAATCTTCACACCACCCACTAGAGCTTTGTGTTTCGCGACCCGAGGTTTGAACCAATCTTGAATCTGCTTGGGAGTGACCTTCGCTTTCTTCGCTTCGTCGGTCAAAACGACGTATGCGCGTGGAAACTCTTCATCGTGTATGACAATCCCAGTGACAGCGGCATCCGCTACGGCATCGTTCTCCAGGAGTGCAGCTTCTAGTTCGGCGGGAGCAACCTGCAGAGCATTGACTTTGATGAGCTAAAATAGAGTCAGCAGTGCTTCACTCTTTTAGGCGTGAAATGCGTTACCTCTTTCTTCCGATCTACTATCCAAATGTACCCTTCCCTATTGATCACAGCCACATCACCAGTTCTGAGCCAGCCATCTGTGGTAAACGTCTCTTTTGTGGCTTTTTCGTTCTTCCAGTACCCAAGCATGACATTCGGCGCTTTGATCAACATCTCACCAGGAGTGTTGAATCCTACCTCCTTGTCATCGTCGTCGACGAGCTTCATTGTGTTGTTGGGAATCAACCTTCCGATAGTGCCGTTGTCCTTGGGCTCGATCTGCAGTATTGAGCCACATGTCACTTCTGTCATTCCCCAGCCTTGCTTCACTTCGCAATTGAATCTTCGAGCTATCTCGTTCTGGAGTTCTTTACCGAGTGGTGCGCCTCCGGAGAGTATGGTTCTTATGCTGCTGAGGTTATCTGCAGAATCGTTAACAAAGCCCATCGTCCTTGAGCAGGATTACAACCCACACTTCTTCGTTTCCGGCCTCTTCGCCAACATAACAAGGATCGGCGGTGCAACCTGTAAGTCTGTGATTCGGGCGTCCTGGATGCATCTGAGATAGTCGGGATAGACGAATTGCCGCATGATGTAGATAGGGACGTGGAATTTGCAGGACATGAGGTTCGCGTACATCTGGCCGTAGGCGTGGTATAGGGGAAGGAAGCCGATCCATCGTTCGTCTTCCACTTTGTCGCCTTTCTCGAAGTCTTTGTTGGGCCATCGGATCTTGGCTGTTTGTGCAACCTGGTGTCAGTGACGTTAGCACAGCCATAGCCTGATGTCACGCAAGTGGGGACTCACGTTCGCGATTAGTGCATGATGTGATATCATTACACCTTTTGGCAGTCCCGTCCTGTCAAACAGCTTGTCAGGAGCCTTCCTCGAATCGTGCGCGATCTTTCAATACGTACGTGCCCGAGCTGAAATTGATCGTAGCGATTGTCTGCTCAGACTCCTCGCGACCCATCTCACGCCATCTGAACTTCTCTGCCTCTCTCTCGCCCCCAATCATGTACCTCCAATCTTTCACACCAAGCTTCTCTTGACAAGGCTCCGGATCGTCGTTGAACAAAAAGATTCGATCTTTGGTGAGCGTGCCGGCCTTCTTCGCTGCCTCGAGATCTCGTTCGATCAAACTAGGGTGTGTCAAGAGACATTTTGCATTCGTGAGGGTCATCTGGTGTACGATCTCCTCGACGGTATAGATTGGGTTGATGGCGCTGAAGCATCGTCCACCACCGACGATACCCAGATATGCTGCTGGCACGAGGACGTGGTTGGGGGTGTGTATCAAGCAGACGTCTCCCTTCTGCAGTCCCAGCTTGTCCAAGCCTATGATCAGCCTCTTGATCCACGATAGCATCTTCAATGGCGAGACATTGATGTCGAAATTGGCAGCATCGTACCAGATAGGATCGTCGCTGACGGGCGTGTTCTTTGGGTAGAGGTAGTCAAGGACATTGCACTGGAACGAATGTCAGTCGAGCTCCTGCTCTACAACTCAGATACACTGACCTTGGGGATGTCCAGATCCTCCAATGGTGACCTGTGTATCATGATGTCTGCCTGCGAGCGGATACTGAATGGTCTTCTCCTCTGAACAACAAAAGACGATCTCCTTGCCTTGAGTATATGCCAGACCTACCGTCGCAGAGAAGCTCGTAACCAGAGCTCTACCAAAAATCGCCTACGGATGCAAGAACCAGGTTAGCAGCAACATGATTACCTCGGGCTGCCCCTCTGGGACACTTGGATGGAAGTGGCCCTGATGGATGGTCGTGTGAAGCGCTTCAAGCGGGCGGGAGCATTCCCAGACACGGCAAATGCGGCAAAAAGCAAGCGCTTGCCGGCCGTGCTTTCCCCGCATATGAAGGCGACGGGGCCGGCAATGCTGAACCGAGTCACGAGTCGCGTCCTCACTGCTCGTCGAGCACACAGTCGAGGACAAGATGATGACTTCTTTGCGATCGTCTTGGGACAAAGTCTCTCGAACGCTGCACGAGTGACACCATGTCCGACATCAACATCGACGGCTTCTTCTCGCTTGAAGGAAAGGTTGCTTTGATCACAGGAGGTTGGTTACGTCCGTACGACGGAACTGTGTTGAATGAAGCTGACCATCTACATCAATTAGGCTCAAGAGGACTAGGACTACACACAGCAACGGCATTTCTGCTAGCCGGAGCCAAGACACTTTTCATCAGCGCACGCAAGGCTGCCGGCGAACAGGGCATCGACCAAGCAGTCAAGCGTCTGAACGATCTTGCCAATCAGAAAGGTCTTCCAGGTCGAGCCATTGGGGTCCCAGCCAATGTAGCCCAGGAAGAAGACATCAAGCGTCTAGTCGGAGAGGTTCAAAAACACGAATCCAAGCTCGACATTCTCGTCGCCAATGCTGGAGCCACATGGGGAGGACCATTCGAACCGACTCCTGACTGGAGCAGTCAGAAGATCCTTGACTTGAACGTTCGAGGAGTGTTCAACCTGGCAAGGCTCTTTTCCCCGATGCTGGAATCTTCCGGAACGCCCGATGACCCATCCAGGATTGTCGTTGTATCTTCGGTTGCTGGCACGAACGTCGCTCATGTTGGAGATAACGGGACCATCATGTATTCAGCGTCGAAAGCGGCGGCACATCATCTCGCCCGTAATTTGGCCGTCGAGCTGGGACCGCGAAACATTACGGTGAACACCGTCGCTCCTGGATTCTTCCCGTCGAAGCTCGCCAATGGTCTAATCGATATACTGGGAGGTGTTGACGAACTGTCACGAGAGAACCCCCGAAAGAGACTTGGTGTCCCCAACGATATTGCTGGCGTGATGCTCTTCTTATGCTCTAGGGCTAGTAACTATGTCAATGGTGAATACATATCTGTAGACGGTGGGCAAAGACTGGGGTCTGGCCGATTGACGAGGCTTTGAAGAGTGTGTTACAATTCAATTGACCTTTGCGTCCATCGGGATCAACTTCCCTTCTCTCATGCGATCGAAAACGCCTCCCCAAGCTTCCATTGTGTCTCGTTCTTCAGTAAATTGATTCCCTGCCGGACTGCTGTACATCTTCGTCATGTCGTACTGTCGATCGAAATCAAATTGCGTGAGCAAGAAGTGCTCGAATCCTGGATATACTCGGCTTGAGTCTGCAATGTCTGGCTTGAGGTTATAAGCCTTCTCAAGCTTCTTCCACACGTCTAGATGAGCTTTGATGTAGGAGCGAACTTCCAAGGCCTGTGTGGGATCATCGGGCGGAGGAGTACCTTTCAAGCCAAAGTAGCTGGCAAGCTGAGGCCATTTCGTGCTCCAGGTCAACCAGGTCTTCGAATCGGCCACATTGAAGCCCTGGCCCTTGCGGTCCTCAGGCAGATTCAGCGACAGGTGTATCGTCTGCCGTGCAATCATGTCGGAAGAGCTATCATTGGACTTTGCATTCCAGGACTTGAGTGTGCCTGCCGACCGATTAGCCTGCGAACAGCATAACGTTGAGATTTGATATACCAGGGAATGGACACTCAGCACCTCGTCCCTCAACATTGGCGAACAGCGTGAGAAAGATGGCAATCGACTGTGCGAGGGAGTAAAAGTTCTGATTCGGCACGAACCCGATGATGATATCTGGCCGGGTCTCGCACCAGCCCCATTTCTTATCTTTGGCATACTCCGTGATCCAGTCCAGCTGAGGATGATAAAAGAGCATATCATGGTACGGCGGCTTAAGGCGTGGTAAGTCCTCCGAAAGGGGTACGTGGATGTAGTCGGTTGGATGCTGCGTAGTCAAATGGCAGCCGTACATTTTGGCACCTGTCTGTAACACGACAAATTCCAATGCTGGACTGAGGCGGTCCATTGCGATTGTTGATCGTTTGAACATGGTGACGGCATCCTCGAACTCTTGTTGAAGGTCGGTGGATGCTTTGTACGCTGGAGATGGGTGAGTACGGATCAATCAACGCGATCGCCTTTGTTGGACGACTCACCAAGGTAATAGACATGAGTGACCTTGTCTAGATCCTTCACTTTGTCCTGAAGCGCCGCCTCGATCTCGCTTTGGCTGTCAAGCAGATTCACACCTGACACAATCTGCAGTCGAGGATCTGAAGGCCACAGAGAATCCTCTTGCCTCAGGAGACGATTCGTCATCGCAATCACCCCTTCCCAAATCCCTGGTTTCGGATAGTCGTGCAGGAGTTCGTTGATGAAAGACCATCCTGTCACTCCACTGGCACCAAAAACGATTGCTCTTTTTCCCATAATGATCTATCGCGAAAGTTGGTGGTCGTTGTCGGTGTACTTTGCTCTTAAAAAGACGGCCCACGCTGCTCGAGCTCGACGTCCATCTCAAATTGGCTGAGGTACTGTAAGCAGTGAGAGTGATGGCACTGAAATGTGGGCCTCCTGGGATTCGTTTGCCAGCCGCAAGCCGTCCACGCCTGCAGCTGTCCGAACCCCGCAGACTGCAGGTCTGTGGGACCGCGTTGGAAACATGTTAAAGCCATATTGCGAATAAATCTTTGTTCAACGTCAGAAATTCGATCAATACTTACCTTTGCCCTCGTTGACTCCGTCACCATGAACAAGCCAGTGAGAGGTCCAGATCCGGGCCTTCTCTACGTCAACTCGAAGATCATTCAGCCTGACAAGCTGTCTCCAGAGCAGTATACCCAATGGTACGAGGAGACGCACATTCCAGATATATTCCAGACTGCTGGAATCGACCAAGCCTATCGTTGGCAGGCCTTGGATCCAGCGGCGGAACGGCCGTATCTGGCATTGTACCCACTAAGTGACATCGGCTTCCTGCAGTCGCCAGAGTTCAAAGGTGAGAGAACCGATCGTGCCTGGCATCATTCTGCTAAGCGTTCAGCAATCCCGGTCGAAGAAGACAAGCTGCCCGACAGTCATAGGATTTTCGACCTTGCGAACTTTGACACCAGATACTATAAGTTTGTTCAGTTGTATGAGCGCGAAACCCCAAACAATGGTATAGCCTTCTTAATGGTGACTTGACGGCTTTAGTTGACGAGACATAGATCGACCCAACCTTGTAATATCTGCTGGTTTCACGCCAGCGGATGACAAAGACTACGAGAATTGGTATCAGCAAGAACACCTCAAGGAAATATCCGGCATCAGCACTTGGAGCAAAACCGAGAGATATGAGCTGTTCTTCTCACGGGAGAACCGCAAGCCGCCGGAGAAGAGAGAAATCCCTCATCCTCCAAAGTATCTTACATTGGTGAGCCCTGTGATGAAGATTGCAGTACTATCTTGAAGCTTTTGTCCGTTGCTAATCGGAGGCCAGCATTACTTTGATGGCGACTCGCTTCCGGAGCAGGAGCTTGCGAAGGCCAGTGAGAGTGAGTGGACGAAGAAGAGCATGTCGACCATGAAGGAGGCTCAGGTCGCGGCGTTCAAGAGTTTGTCCTATCATGCGAAGTAGAGTCGTATTGAAAACTTCGTCGTACCCTTTTCTGGAGCCTGTTCTCGGTAGCAGATTTTCGTCTAATGATCTGATGCATCTTTTTGTGGAATGTTGATGAAGGAGGAATGTCAAGTTAAAGGCCGTGGAGGAGTACATGTACCCGACATGTAGGCGTTGAAGATGACGTCGAGCGGAAAAGGGGTTTGGCCCGAGCGTCAGCAGCATGAACCTCACCTCATCTTCCTGTCCTCGACCATCACCACTTGAACGACCACGATGTGGATAATGCAGTTCTCGACATGCCTCTCAACGCCACTCATGGGACCACATCGAGATTCCGAACATCAGACGGGAAGAAGATCCGAAGCGCCGGGCTCCATCGTGACTTCGTAGAGCTTCTTGGCGAGCTCGATGCAGCGTAAGAAGTAGAGTCATCCGCGATCAAGCCACTTGATGGACACATGCGATGCTTCGCCAGAGAAGGAAGACAGCAACCCATCTCAACGTTTCAGACTTGGACCTGGCACTACCAGCCTTAACAGAAGAAGCAAAACACCGATGATATAGACGAGCCAAGTGCTGGGCGGGCACTGCATCGGTGGATTTCTTGGCGTACCAAGTAGGCCACTGCGCATTGGCATGCAGCTCCACTGCCTGGGCATCTGTATATGCAATGGAAGGTTGCGAACAATTGCGAAGAAAGCATTGGCGATGGGAGTCGGGAGTATATGAACGTGCAAGTTCGTGCAACAGCTTCTTCAAGGTCAAAGAGAGAACATAGTCGAAAACAAACATGAAACCTGTGCTTAGCTTCATCAGCTTGCTGTTGGCTTGTCTCGCGGCCTGCCAAAGGTGAGCACAACATTGTGCTATGGGACGTCAACTTCTATTGACAGACATGATTCAACAGTACCCCGTTCCCCTACGATGCGTATCAGACTCCAGCAAACTTCACTGCCACTCGGGTCAGAGACTGCACGTACCAAATCACTTTCGCTCGGGACCAAATTGATAGCGCTTTCCAGGTGATCTTTGAAGCTCAATACCCGAATGACCAGTCACGCTTCATCCAGCTGGAGGACTGTTACAAGGGCTGGACAGCGTCGAGAGTCAGCGGAAATTTTGAGACTGGCATCGGGCTTTGGGCCATTGGTGGCGATTACGCCTTGAATGTCTTCACTGTAGAGCAAGCTTGCTCTAAAAGGCCTTACTCTGGCGGCGTCCCTGACTCAGAAGGAGGTAACAGTGGGGAACTGCCATCTGCTTTTCGAGTCCATATCGACGCTCCTTGGGTCAGCGATCCTTTCACCACCAACAATGTCGCGGGCTCCCTACCACAGGCACCGCCATCTATCAATGCGACGACGCAAGCGAATGGTGATGTTTTGGTGGAGTGGGAGAGTGTACCTGATGCTGCGGGTTACTATGTCCTTACTCAAGGGGTGCGTTGAACAATCGTGGCGAAATGAGGATGACATATGAGCTGATCATCACACCGGTCGACAGACATTCGATAACTCCGAAGTTGGGGATACTCCCATCTACAACACCATCGACTCGCCGGCTAGTCCTACTGCTGGACTGGTTCCCGCCAGCTTTCGACTTCAGAGAGCCTCGGTATTCACCAAATCTGCGACCCAGGGTGTCATTAGCTATTTGTCTGAGACGACATGGGCCTGCACAGATAGGCCAGGCGAGTATCCTTGCTGATTTGTATCGACGTCCGCGAGCTTTTGGAACGAAGAATCCGAGAGAAGAAGCGCACAATCAATGTATGCGAGTTAACGAAGTCAGAGGTCAATCAACGTTCACAGCCCTCGCCACGAGTCGCAGAAATCACTTGCTGCAAGGAGACCGTTTTCCGTACCCCACAGACCCGAAAGCCATGCATCCCACACCAGCCTTCGACGCCTGCAGAATGCAGGATATCTGATAAACTTGCCAGGCATTGAAGTTTCTTCGCTCATCAAGGTCACCAGCGAGGACGATCGTGTTCATCATGTCTGTGGCAGTAGCTGTCGCTGACGAATCTAACATACAGATGTTGTCCGAATCAAGAAGCAACAACATCAATGGAGCCGAAACCATTGGCTCTTCCATGCGAGCCGGACGATGGAGTCCCAACGACAAAAAGGTCGTGATCGAGCAAGTTCCCATTCCGCAACCTGGCCCCAATCAGTTCCTGGTGAAACTGGCGTGCGCTTCTTTATGTCACTCCGATATCATGGCCATCGATGCCGGGCAGACTTCCACATTGGGTCATGAAGGGGCAGGATATATCGAGAGCATACATCCCACGGTCGAAGGCAAAGGATACGCCATCGGCGACAAGATCGGATTCCTGTATATTATTGGGTGCTGCTTTGGTAAGCAAACATGTCTGAGGATGCTGAGATTGCGAGGCTGAGACCAATTGCTCCAGAGTGCGAGGGCTGCATGATACACAACTTGTATGCGACCTCTTCGATGCAGTCAGAATAGCTCGACTAACGTTCGAAGGCACTGCATGACTGGAAAGCAGCTTCTGCAAGGCTTCACGACGGACGGGTTCTTTGCAGAATACGCTGTGGTTGACTATCAAAACTTCATCAAGTTGCCGGATTCAGTCGATGTTCGGACAGCCGCTCCGATCTTCTGCGCGGGCATTGTAAGTCGCCAACTTACAGTGTCACTCTACTTGTACGCTGATCGTGCTGTAAGACTGCTTTCCACGCCGTCGATAGCTCAGAATTGAAAGCCGGCGACTGGCTCGCCATCGTTGGAGCTGGTGGACTAGGTCAAATTGCAACACAGATTGCCAAAGCCAGAGGCGTTAATGTCGTTGCCATCGACATCAACGACGCTACTCTCGAGGTCTGCAAACAGCAAGGTGCTGACGCAGTGTACAATTCAAGGACTAGCAATGGCTACGCGGACGAAGTCAAGCAGCTGACCCGCGGAGGCTGTAAGGCAGCTTGCGTATTCAGTAACGCACAGGCGGTGAGGGCGCAGCGTGCCATACTATTGACCATCTGCTGATCGTTGGAAGGCATATGCCGGTGTCCCATCGATCCTACGACTCGGAGGCGTCATGATGATTGTTGGCCTCCCGCATGATCCTGTCCCGATATCTACTATGGATCTTGCTCTGGGTCGGTACAAGATCAAGAGTGAAAGCACCAGTATCCCGCAACGAATGAAGAAAGCAGTGGACTTTCTAGGGGAACATAAGATTCGCCCTGAGGTGCAGCTTCGTAAGCTGGAGGATCTGAACGACATGGTGAATGAGATGAGGGCGGGTACGGCGACCAAGAGAATGTTGGTCACTTTCTAGAAGGTTTGATTTGTTGACATATCATTGGAAACAAGGCTGCAAGGACATGGTCAGGTTTAGCAGGCTGCTGCTTCCTAAAATGGTCACTCTGCTGCGCGTGATATCTCGAAGAAGACATGACCTGAAGGATGCCATCTCTTCGACGTACAGGCGGCAACGAACTATTTGAGGGCAGCCAGGGTAGTAAAGTGAAGGAGACTCTTTGGCTACTGTAACGGGAGACATCGGTATGTATAGACGAACAATATGATTTGCAAACTGCAAAGGGCAAGTCATACCTACGATTCTCCAGATGTCTGTTTCGCTGTCAATGTGGGCGTGAGCGTAGTCGTTTGATAGAACAGAGAGACAATGGAAACGTGTGCCAGATTGTAGTAAGTGTCACGCTGCATTGACATCCAAAATGAGGGTTCTTTTGCTTTCCGTATTGACGATGCTCACCCGAGCGAGGTTGCCTCCCTCACGGATCTCTACTTCCTGCACCATTGACCTTCCCCACGCCTTTCTTCTGACCACTTCAGGTGGCACGGAGCACGTCTCTACACCTATCACATTATCGTTGCAGTCAATTCGCACGGCACAGAGATCATCGAAGCCAACATGACGCTTGAGAAGGTTGACCACACTTTTCAGAACTCTCAGCTGTCTTACGATTCGAACCCAAACTATCAGCCATGCGTAAAGCTCAGCTTCTACTTCAGCAAGCTGCCTGACGTTTCTGACGAGCACTTCCATCGCCACTGGGAGACAGTACATGCCGACCTCACCGTGGCTTCCAAAGGCTTCAGAGTGTGTAAGATCCAGCGATACGTGCAGGTTCATCAGACGGCGGAGTGGAAGGAAAGGGCAAAGAGTCTCGGACTCCACCATCTTGATTACGATGGCTGCTCTGAGATTTGGGTAAAGACGTGGGACGACTGGTATCTCCAGGATACTCTAGAATACTGACATGTTTGCTGATCATCTGAAAGGATGAAGTTCTTCCATTCCGAGGAGTATGCCAAGGTCATGCAGCCTGACTGTCCGCGGTTCATGGCTATGCCGGTACGTTCTTGTAGTCTTCAGATACTCAGATGCTTATACCACGTAGATATCTGTGTTTGTGGGACAGGAGAATTTGATTTTCGGTGACGCCTCGCATGGTTTGGGAGGCACAGATGGTGTCACCAGTTCCACAATACAGACTGCAGAATGATACAGCCTACTTCAGTATGCACTGCTCACTCTTCTATCCCATTTTCACCAATTTAAACACAGTTGTAAGACAGTGAAGGCGTGTGCCGAGCCGAGACTGTCAATGGTGGCAAATCTACGCGATGGACTGCCAGCCTTGTGACAGGTGAGTACCAAATACATCGTTCGGAGCTCGGAGATGGTTTACCGTAACTGAAAGTGTCCACAGGACATAGTTGGAGATTCGCTTCCGAAGGTATGCTTCGCCATTGCATACCCCTGACCTATTGGCCTATGCATAACGAGATCCGAGGGACGGTATACACAGAGCACCACATCATACTACTACCCGGCTTGGCTGCTCTCAGCCAGCGTCTCTAACTTTGGAAGTGAAGCTTTTCCAAGACAGCAAGTCGAAGATGGTGAAAGGAACCGAAGTCTTCACAGAAAAAGGGGACGTTCAGCATGAGGAGCACGTCGCTGTCTCGGACGACGCAATTGCAACACCTACACCTCAGACCCAGACCAGCGTGACATGGAAGACATGGCTCGTCATCTTCGTATGCATACCCCTGTCAACGCACAAGTCGATACTGATCAAAGTAGATTCTCTCGTCATGCTTCGGCCTGAGCTTTTGGCCAGTTCCAACAACATCGGCCATGCAGACAAGCCTAGCAGCGAAGCTCGGAGATCTCACAGGGACGACGGTATACTGGTTTGTGCCAGCCTACACGACAGGGAACTCATTAGGGTTTCTCATCGCGGGTGCGAATAGCGACCTGTTCGGACGCAGGATATTCTTGTTAGTCTCTCAGCCTTACTGCAGTGTTCTCCGCCTTTGACAACGACCAGGCTCTTCGGAGAAGTGGCTGCAGCGGTGGGAATGCTCATATCAGCAACTTCGAAGAGCTCAGTACAGATGACTGCAGGTCTCGCTTTAGCGGGATTTGGTGGAGGGTTTTGTCAGGTTGATGAATCCTGCCGTGGACGTCAAACACCAGCTAACATATACAGATGGCAATGTGCTCCATCCCAGAGCTCATGCCCAACAAGTATCGCCACATCGGCATCTGCATCTCAGATGGTTTCGTCTTCCTCATTGTGATCATTGGGCCGGTGGTGGGAAGATATGCCATCGACAGCGGCGACTCCTGGAGATACATATACTACGGCGGGTTCATTGCCCAAACTATATCTCTGGTCTGTTTGGCCTTGCTGTACTTTCCCCCGAAGCATCCAAAGGGTATCCCATGGCGTGAGGCATTGCCTCATCTCGATTACGTCGGAACGTTGTTTGTGATCCCTGGTGTTTGCCTGGCTCTTGTTGGCATTATCAACACAACGGTATGACCTGCAACTCTGTTGCTTGTTGGGAGGTATTTGCTAAAGCGCGTAGTATATGTCATCATCAGACGTGATGGTAATTGCACCTATGTGCGTCGGCTTTGGACTCCTCGTTGCGTTCGGGTTTTGGGAAACGCTTTCGAAGACAAGGTCAGAATACCTCACTTGCTGCTCGATAGTCGCCTGACCGTCGCAGATATCCCCTGTGTCCGCCACGGATCTTCCGATCACACTACGGCCGCGAGTTCACGGTACCCTTCATTCTGGCATTCATCGTCACAATGTTCTACTATGGTATCAATATTGTGTATCCAACAGTACGTCTTCCAGTAGTCCCAGGGCGTACTTAGCACTGATCAAAGCAGATGATCAACGTCTTCTATATCACACCAACCACACCTCGGTCCGAGAGCTTGTTGTTAACATTGCCGGGTAACCTTGGGCTTGTCTTCGGCGCTATCTTGTTGATCTGCTTCGGCAATCTTCTCGGGCATTGGAAATGGACTTTGACAGCCTCGTGGGTGGGCATGGTGCTTTGCGGCGGGCTCATGGCCCTTGTAACACCATACAACAAGGGAACAGTCAGTTTCGCTCATCTATTGCGGAACCAAGCTAACTTGCTTCTTTGGCAGATGATAGCTTTTACCTTTCTTGAACAAACGTTCTTCGGTTGGGTGAGTGTTAACAGATAAACTTTCTGTGGCCATCAGCTGACGAACCAGGCACAATACGAGAGCATAGCCTTCACTCAGCTAGGCGTCCACCAGCACGATCTTGGCATGTCAGGCGGCCTGGCAGGCGTGGCCCGGTACGCTGGAGGCTCACTAGCCCAAGCCATCTATACATCAGTACTGGCCAACACTCAGTCGTCCCGAGCTGCAATGACAGTACCACGAGCAGCCATGGCAGCTGGTGCAACAGAGACTACCGCAGCGGCGCTACTCTCAGCCTTTCCACTGGGCGCCGCAGCGCTCGAGAAAGTCCCTGGCATCAACGCAGAGATCTTGGCCGCAGCCAGTACGGCTTACCAATGGAGCTATGCTCATGGACTGAAGATCACTGCACTATCTTCGCTCTCGTTCGGTGGGCTTGGACTTGTCATGTGCTTTCTTTTGGAGAATATCGACGCGAAGGTATGTTGTTCAGTTGCCCTGTTGCCTAGGTAGCTAACGGTCTGTAGATGAACGATCAGACGAACGGTTTCTTCGAGAACGATGTCCATGCCGACAAAAATGAGTTCCACTAGTAGGCAAGCAGCTGCCGTCATCCTAGTGAGCTGTCTTTTTGGCCTATACTGAAAGTCGTTCTCGTTTTATTCGAACAGGTGGATGGTAACGCTCAAGGGGCCGACTCAATCGGCATTGCTTCTGGAAGGCATGTTGTCGCGCCGCATTCAGGTCTTTCCTCTTCTTGCTTCCAACACTGATCTCAGCCCGCTAGTATCCAGTCGTTTTGTCTGATCGAGTGGTTTGGCAGCACGAGTGCTGGCCGTCGCCGCATATCTGTTCATCGTCAGCGAGGCCGAGAAAGCTGCAACGACACTACACATAATACATTCTGGCGTCTGCTCTCGCACGATCAAGTACTCTCTCGGCAGATTGCACAAGCTTCTCTTGGCTGCGTCTTTGCTCCTCATTTGGTGGATCTGACGGATCGTCGTATAGGCTTTTGAAAAGGCTCACAGCCAGTGTCCGCAAGCGTTCAATCAACTTTATAGATTGATTGATTGATTGATGATATTAGAGACCGTCAATCGATCAATCAACCGGCCTTACTGTCAATCAATCAACCTCAGATTTACCTTCAACATTGATTGATTGACGGCATTAAATGTCCGAAGTAATGCGAGCCATATTGGTGGCAGAACGACCTCACTGCCGTGAATCCTATGTGTTTATTTAACCCCAGCAACCCTTATAACAACCCTAAGAAATTTCAAACACAATGTAAATACACGTGTTTTGTCGTGGTCCACGTGCTTGGCGCTGTGTTCCACGGTAGAACACGGTTTCGTCTCGTGTTTGTCCGCAGTAGCCTACACCTCCGGTTCCCCGAAATCCCGCTGCGGGTTTCTACTACACTCCTTTATTAACACCTTTACCTACCTACACTACTGCATAACACCCTCTATATCACCCTAGCGCGTTCCTAAATGTCTTTAAGCATGTTATTAACAGCATTAGGAAAACGACGTGCCTACGAACCCGCCGCTAGGCCGTCTTAGCGACTAAAACGCGTATAAACGCGCTCTTAACAAGTATTATAATAAACTACGCTACCCTTCGCCCGCCTACCTACACTAGCACTTATATAGCTCTTACAGGCCTAGACTATATAAGAGGAGGATAGACCTAATAATAAAAGTAATTAGAACGATAGAGATACCCTAGATACGTCTACCTAGTATATACCGAGCTCTTAACGCTACTACTTTAACATTAACTTTAAACGACTTAGGCCTTATCGACGACGTATACGAACTAAGTAGCAGTTACGCGGCGCCCGTACCTCTTAGATCTATCGACATAGTGCAGAACTAGAGTAATATAATATAAAGACTCGTTACTAGCTCTATAAGGACTACTACCTAAGAAACGCGCCTAGCTAACTGTTCGCTACATAGGGCACTTAGAGCATTAAGAATTACCTTAACAAAGTCTATAGTATTAATAACGTTAATAGGTAAGACGGAGGACAAGACCGGGCCTAAGCAGTACTAGATAATCTATCTATTAATAGGTATTTAAATAGTCTATCGCCCTCGCACGCGGAAACGTGGATTAACGACTTCGTTAATTAGATTACAAAGTGTAATATTACGTTCGAGTAAGCCGCTAGTCCGGATCTTTATCGAGTAATACTCGTAGGTAGGCTACCGGTAAAGAATCTACTACCTTCTACACGTTCTGTCTATAATTAGCTTTATAGTACCTTCATCGAACGCAAGATTAACGTTAAGGCGAGCCTACACGCTACCTAGTCTAAGATATCGCTCTCCTTCGATATATAGTCTACAAGTAACGATCTATCGCTTCTTGCAGTAGTTAGATACTAGATTACCCTAGAGGGAACTCTATAGACTACTCTACTTGCCCTCCGGCCTATAAATCGACACTTTAGCTCTACTATTACACCTATTATCTCCGAAGTTATAAAGGAATATAAGATTTAAGACCGCCTTAGAGGGTTTTAGACAGACAACGCTACTAATAACGATACTACGCTTCGCGAGCTTAGTGCCTACGTTAACGTAGACGTAGAGGATTAACGCCTACGTTGTCTCGGCTATACTATTAACCTTATCGTTAAAGCGATAATATTTAGTAAAGGAATAAGCGTATAGGAAGACAAACTCCGTAAGGCCGGCGATAACGAGTCCTTCGACCTTTAGCGGTAATAAGTAGGCGTAATTAGTAAGCTCTATAATGTTATGAAGTATATTACCCGCTTATACGTTCGCTTAACGCAGTTTAAGGAGCTTACTAACCCTCCTATTACCCTTACTCTCGTTAAGGACGGAGGAGTACGATAGAACTTAACCCTCCGCATAATTCGACGTACATTAAAGCTTAAGGACTTACTTATTATGTACTAAGCAAAGTAGACGAGGACTAACGCTAAGGACTATAATCTTTCGAAGGACAAGTTATCTATAGAAGATTAGCTAGAGTTAGAGCAATATTAGCGTCTTCTTAAGATATTTAAAGATAAAACAAAGGACAGTAAGGGTAACGTAATATATAGAGCTTATAGCGCTCTATAGGAGATTTACCCTACATTAGACGATATTTATAACTATCTGCGCAAGTGTGAGCTTACTATAAAGGACAATAACGAATATAGTAACTCCTATCGATCTAAGATTACAGTTAGATAACTCTAGCTATAATAGGCCTACGTAGACCTTAAGAAATTACGCCTACTACGAGTAGCAGTCCTACTACACCCCTACCTTAAACACGAGTACTTCGCGACTAACTAGAAACGATATAACTACCCTAGTAGTAGCGCCTCCGCCGAGATTAAGCAGACGAAGGACGTAACGATAGAGCTCTTTAAGGAATACCTAGTGTAATTAACGCCGGATTAAGAGCCGAGTAACGACGACAGTCTACAGCGGCAGTAGAGGGCAGGTAATAGTGTCCTCCGCGACTATACCCGCTATAAGGGCAGCGAACGACGATTAACTATAGAGGAGCTCGAGCAGTACCTTAGCGATAACCTTAATACAGAGAAACTTAAACATAGACGGCCTAAGGAACGTTACTATCTCGAGCACCCCCTTAAGTAGTAGTAAGAGCGTAGATAGCACCTATATCTAACCCTTATACGCCTTACGTTCGATATCTTTATAATACCCGTAATGTCGTTAGAGGCAGAGCGAGTATTCTTACATAGTAAGAAGATAATTATAGACGAACGATATAACCTTAAACCGGACATTATAGAGGTAGACTAATATATTAAGAACTAGCTTATTCGAGGTATCGCTAACGGAGCTATTATATTCGTAAGTATTACAGACGAGCCGCTAGTAAAGTTAACATTAACGTTAATAGACGACGACGACGATAACGAGGCACGTAATTAACAGGAGTTTCTCGAGCTCTTATTAGCTACTACTAGAAACACCGCTAATCGACAGAACGGCTAGAGAGAGTAACTGTTTGCCGGAGTAAGAGATATTCGCAGGCGTAATTACGACAACGTAGTCGTAAAGTTAAAGTTTATTTAAGCTTGCAAAATCTAGCTACCTCCGAACGACTATTACTTAACAACTAACGGTCCACAATTATCTATCTTTAGATATGTTGTTCCCCTTATAACGACGATACTCCGCTATCTTATATTTGTTTCTATACCATGCGTAGCTGTCGAGATATTAACAGAGGGGGGTGAGCGTTAACTTACAAGGCTGAAATTTTGAAATTATGACATCACTAACTCCTTGCACTGTCAAATACTAACTCCTCGCTGCAACCAACACCTCTTCCTTCCTTTCCATTACCACCACCACCACCCCCTCTAACCGAGCATTCTGTCCAGCCGACGCTTTCGTCACTACTGCAACTTCCGGCCATTGCAATGAGGCATTATCAATCATTGGTTTGCAGGTTCCATCGACGAATTACGTCGCAAGCTTAGCTTGTTCCAGCCTCACGTCACGGCGGCAAAGTGGTTTGGGCCTCTGCGAGTCCACCGTCTATAGCTTACTAACGGTATTCCATATGCCCTGTATCGGGTGCACACGTACGACTTCGCGCTACACGATGCTATGGTACCACTCGGTCTGCTTCCTACGGGTAGGCAGTGTACGCTAAATACATGGGCTTAGACCCGACAGGCGTGTACAGGCTTCCTTTTTTGTCAAATCAATCAATCAATCAATCAATCACAAGCAGGCCAGCATCAACCTAACCAATCAACTAAGGAGACTGTTAATCAATCAACCCAGAGACTGTCAATCACCGGTTGATTGATTGTTTGCGGACACTGCTCACAGCCTGCTCGGCATGATATCTGAGACCCTATCAGCGAAACGTTGCTCGGCATAGATCCGTTCCAGACGTACACATAGTTGTCAGGAGAATGAGCGAGGATCATGTGACACCCTGCCTTATGCAGGTCACCGACACGAGGATCATCCACGAGTCGGTGGCTGATCGTATTCGCCTCGTCAAACCGCTCAGCTTCGAAAAGCTCCCATGCACGAGTGCACTGCTTCTCAAACTGTTGGCCGAGTTGATTGAGCTGACTTGTGGGGATCATAGCTGCGAGGCAGTGTCTTTCACAGTCATGGCGACGGCAAGGGCGGGAAGAGGAGAAGATATTTGAGCGATGGCGTTGGTGCCTCGCACAGAAGACATCATCACAACATCAACAGACCGGGATGACATAGGAGCCTCACACACGCGACTAGCATGACCGCTGCAAATCAGAAGCGGTCGCACGACTGCTTATCTTTTGCAGCCATGGGTGAGGGTGCTATCTTGAGCGTGGGGAAAGCAAGTACACGCAGGGCAAGCAGCCAGCCTCATGACGTCGGACCCGATCGTCTCCTTACTTTGCCTAAAGTCCCTCGCGGCCCTTCAACACCCGGCATTTGCGGAGAAGACACAGCTGACATCGTTTGGATAGTCATGATCACTACTTCTCTCGTGGACGGCAGTCAGAAAACCATCGATGTTGCAGTCGGACAGACCGGAGCCTGACATTGAGAGAAGCCCAAGAAGCTGCGGTCAACACCGTCCTCAAGTGCAACGTATACGCCAATGACATCTGCCACGTATTTGTTGTTGTTTACATCTTGCCCCTTTGAGGAATGAACAGCTTTTGAATGTTGCTTGTGACCGCGTCAGCATAGGCTTTGATAGACTGGGATTCCCTGGCTCACCGTCAATGACACTTGCGTTCGACATGTCCAGGTCCTTGCAGCTGTTTCATCTTTGTTGTCGTCGACGTCGGATGTCATCGCTCGCCTTCGTTGTCTTGTCGACTCTCGATTTACTTCTGCCTGATCGTGTGACCCATCCTGGCAGAAGACTTGTTGATCGTCTTGATCGGGTCGTAAGTGGCCGTTGATCATATTTGGACAGACCAGTACCGGGTCCATTGATTCCGTTGCGATCGATCGGCCAATGTGAGCTGAAGCTGGCCGCAAAGGAGTTCAACTCGACGAGCTCTCAGGTCGTCTCCCCGAACAAGGTATTTCAGACCCGCTGGACACCACAAGTCAGCTCTACCTACCTCTGTCCAGGTATTGACTTACCACGTATAGTGCGTTGTTTTCCCTCGACAATCGACGGAACCCAGACCGACCAACTGCTCGCTTATGAAACCATGCAAGAAGACGTCCGTTCCAATGGTCTTCCTCAACGATGTAGTCGCTATGGAAGGCTTGTTTCGCCATGGCCATCTCTTGACACTTTCTGCTAGCTGCCCAAGTCTGTCGCCCTCTGGGTAGCGACTCGAATGGCAGAGCGCCAGAGAGATTAGGTGCCACGAACATGATGCGGAATGTAGCTCTTGCTTTGGCCTTTGTCTAGACTGTGGAAGTCTCTACTCAAGGCCAAAAAGACAGCAGAGGCACAAGACTGCATTCGTACGGGTTGGGTGCCATGTCTTTTCATTGCCCCGCAAGACATCGCTTGCATCTTGACATGGCGCCAGCGAGTGGAGTGCATGGCGAGAGAAGTCACACGACGGAAGAGCACTGGCGTTGTGCAAGCTGTTCGCCGGATGCTTTTTCCGAGCATCCGTGCAATATACCTGTCACGTGTATGAAAGACAATGTCCAGAGTCGTTGGAATCATACAAATATTACTTACTACCTACAGTTTCGATGCTTTTCCGGTCTTGCTTTTGGCCTCCTCGACTTTCTCCCAAGCCATCTCGGCGAACGGAGCGCGCTCATTGCCGTATGAAAGTGCCTGCGCTGAACTCGCCTGGCGCATGGCGTATCGAGCGGCGATGCCTTGGAAGATGATCGAGTCTCTGAACATTGCAAATGCGGTCGCCCAGGCGAGATCTTTCTCTGTGACCTGGAAACCGACATCTTCTTGGTACCACTTGACGCACTCTTCTCGAGTAGGCAGACCGGGATGGTCTTTGTGCGTCGATCGAGAATCTGACGAGTCCAGAAAGGCTTCATCGGCGTGCTTCCGCGGCCAGGACGGTGTTGCATTGGATATAGTCCAGCCTTGCGTGAGATTCGTGAAATCTGCCAAGGGGTGTCCAATGGTCACCATTTCCCAGTCTAGGATTCCGATGACTCTGGGCTCTGTCTTGTGAAAAACCAAATTGTCGATCTTGTAATCGCCGTGGAACAGCACCCCACGGTCATACGGCTGGTTCTGCTCTTGACCGAAGAACGACAAGAAGTCGTCGAAATGTGGTAGTTGCCCGACCTCCTTGCCGCTGTCTTTATCCTTTGCCTCTGCTTGCGACTTTGCCAGTGATGTGAACGTCTTCAGCTGTCTCTTGTAGAAGCCGTTCGGACGGCCGAGTTTCTCCAGCCCGATATCTTTGGGCTTTATCCGATGCAACTTGGCCATCGTTCTGATAGCATCTCTCCACATCTCTCTTCTCTGATATGCGTCGACCCCAGGCATAGCTGCGTTATCGATAAAGCGGCCCTCAAGGCATTCCATTATGTAGAACGGTGTCCCGATTACTGCGTCATCGTCGCAGAAGAGGTATGCTTTCGGTACAGGCACATCTGTCTTCTCCAATGCGTGAATGACTTGGTATTCGCGATCGACTCGATGTGCGGTCTTAGACAAGAGCTTGCCCGGAGGCTTCTTCCTGAGGACATATTTCGTTTTGGTCGAGTCGGTGAGTTGGTAGGTAGGATTGCTTTGGCCGAAGCCGAACTGGCATGGACATCAGCGGCGTTCCGGAGTCACTCTTCGTCGATGTCACTGACCTGCTTGAGCTCTATTGGCGGCTTGATCACGGAACCGGTCTTCTCCAGGTATCGTTCCAATGACGCCTGGTCGATGGGCTGCCGTACTGCACCAGCCATGGTGAACGCGAGTGCCGGGACCGAGACCGTGCGACGATGTGTCTCTCGTGGTGTTTGAAGAAACAAGAAGACAGATTTACGACTTACAATAAAACTCCTACATGAGCCGCAATGGCATCGTTGTCTTGATCGACTGGGTTTGTTAGTCCTTTTGTCGAACTTCCGAGGTCCAAGTTCTGGTATCGTCCCAGCCACAGCCGTATGGGGAGGAGTGGAGCTCAACGGTGGCCTACAGCCTTGACCGGGACAAAAGGGGTTCAGCTGAGGTCGAGCCACAACTTTAACTCTCTGCCTCCGCCAAACCCACTCCGGAGATCGTTTCGCGAACATTGTGTCTAGCTGTGTCAAAGTACCTTGGTATCACATTAAGCGTGAACATGTGGCAAGTCATTGCTTTCGCTGCCCTGCATACGGCAAGGACGGTATGGCCACCACGATAAGTATCAGTCTCGCTTTTGCGACAAGTCAAGATCGTTGAAGAAGACCTCAAGTCGCGCCGATTATTGACCCTGCATCATGGCACATTATGCTCTCATCTTTGGCGCCACCGGCATTCAAGGCTGGGCGGTGACCAAACAGCTGCTCGATGGCTATCCGTCTCGTGACAGTTTCTCCAAGATCACGGCACTCACTAACCGCCCCATCACTGAGGAAATACTGTGGCCGGATAGCTCCAAGCTGCAAGTCGTGAGCGGCATCAACCTCTTGACAGATAGTGACCAAGATGGTCTCAATAAAGAGCTCAAGGAACGAGTCCCCGACATCGAGACTGTCACCCAAGTCTTCTTCTTCGCCTACATTCACAAAAAGGACCCAAACGAAGAGATCGGTGTCAATGTCGAGCTGCTAAAACGAGCTGTGACGGCAGTCGAATCGCTATCGTCTAACCTCAAGTTTGTCTTGCTTCCTACCGGCACCAAGGCATACGGAGTCCAATGTCTCGCTGACTTCCCATTCGCCGACAAACTACCTCTCTCTGAAGACCTGCCACGGATACCCGAACCCTACCGATCCCAGAACTTCTACTACAACCAGACGGATTGGCTCGAAGCACAGAGCAAAGACAAGACTTGGACGTTCTGCGAGATTCGCCCTGATGTGGTTGTGGGCTTTGTGCCGAATAACAACGTCTACTGTCTTGCTCAAACGCTCGCGACGTATTTGGCTTGCTATCGGGAGATCCAGGGTGAAGGGGCAAAGTGTGCATTTCCAGGAACCACCAAGAGTTGGAAGATTCTGTCGAATGACTCCGGCCAGGATATCGTTGCTCAGTTCGCCATCCACGCAGCCCTCCATCCCGAGACTTGCGGCGGCGGACAAGCCTTTAACGTAGCCTCACACTCGCAGCCAACATCCTGGGAACAGAAGTGGCCGGTGATCTGCGACTTCTTCGGGCTGAAAGGCACTCCGCCCCCAGAAGGTGGTAGTGGACCTCAGCCTGGGGAGTATTTAGCCTCCCATTATGAGAATTGGAAGGCACTCGAGACGCGACATAGTCTGGTGACAGGGCGAGTTGGTAACGACAGATCTCTAGCAGGCTTCCAGTACTTCATCATGACGCTCTTCGACTTCGACCGACAATTAGACATGAGCAGGATGCATAAAGCTTGGGGGCAGGGCGGCAAGGTCGAAGAGGCTGACACAAAGGCTGTTTGGTGGACCGCATTTGAGAGATTCAGAGCTGCGAAAATAATACCGTAGATACCTCTTTGGGTTGGTGTCATTCATTCCTGCTCAGATACATGATCTCGTATGAAGTCGTGGATGTATTTGGTGCTAGTCGATGGAAGCCGGCGCAAGTATGGCGAGGCCGGACTGTCAGAACTGACGGCTTCCTCCACAATTCGCCGTGTCAGATACTCGACATCGCTTACGTGCTTTGCTACACCGAGTGACTGTCGATCGCCATCTGAGAGTGCTGACATGGCCATTTGCCATCGCTGCCGCCACTTCTGCAGGGCGTGAAGAAGCTTCTTCGATTGCTCCACTAAGGTCATGGTCACCTGTAGGTTGTAGATGTAGTGCTGGAAGGCTATCACGAGCTCTGATTAGCTATCTTCTTTGTCCCGGGTACGTTTGCATCTCACCGAAAAGCACGACATGGAGATGAAAGATTGACGTTCTCTCATGAGGTTGCAGCATACTCGGTTCATCGTTGATGAGGCCACTCACGAGCTCTACTAAGCTGTGAGCAGTATTGTTGCTCGACATCCGGAGTGATTGGTAAGACATGTCGGAGTCTGCTTCCCAAAGATTAGGATCACAAGGGAGATTCCCAGACATTTCCAGCAGGGAGAACCCGGGAGACTTGTTAAAGACCAGCGTGGCTAGGCAATCTATGCAATATGTCCAAGCGACTAGACGCACGATCTGCTCTCGTTGCAAGAATAGCTGCCAGTCCTCCACGTCTTCGTGTCGACAGGTGATGAAGGCCAGTCTCCTCAGAGCCGAGATGAGCGTCGGCAATCGTCTATTGATGGCCACATCGCGCATGGCTGAGGTGCTTGGCATGAAGACTTCCAATCCGTACATGAGAAGTGCGGCTTGACAGATCTGTAAGGCGTCCGCTAGTGACCATCCACTGGACTGTTCGCCGAAACTAGCATCTAGTTGATCAAAGATGTATGAGTCCGCAAGTCGGTAGAACTTGCGAGCTTCTGCAATATACTTGGTGCCGTGTTCTTCTGACAGTGAGTAGGTGGCCCCAGTAAGCGCGACCGCTAGGAGAAGAGGAAGAGATGCTTCCTCGACCGCGAACGTTGGCCAGTGAATGATGGGGTACTGATAGTGCCTCTTGCGGCAGAAAGCCGCGGCGAACAACTCGACGTTGGACACACTGAAAAAGTGGCGGTAGTCGTCATGCTTGTATAACATCTGTGATGGGGACTTGCAAGCCTGTGTACTAAGCTCAGTCTGCAGTATCTCGAGACGAGCTGAGAGCAAGGCATCGCTGGGTTGGAGGAAGACCTGTGTGTCCAAGGGAGTTATCTCATCCGTGGCGAATAAATGATTCAACTCAAATGGCATGAACAGCGAGTCCAAGTCAGGTGCTGACAACTGAGATGGATCAAAATGATCTAGCAGTCCATCCGTGGGACTGTGCCTTTTCGGCGTCGTCAAGCATGTCGGGCCCAGTAAGGGACGATCTGGCTCATCGCCAATTGTCCTCTCGGTAAAGAAGTCTTGCCTGTCGTCGGTAGAGTTGAGCAAGAAGGTCACAGACGTGCGCTTCCGCTTCAATGGCTCGGAGTCTTGTCGCTTTGTAGAAACGACGTTGTTGCGAGTATTGGCGCTGGTGCGAGCCTGAGCGAATGTACACTCGAGCTTTCTCGACACGCACCGCTGGCAGGACTTGGACAGCCGGCGATCGCAGTGTACTTTCAGTCGTGAGCACTCGTCACATGCTTGCGCGGGACGACCGCGTTGTTTGAAATGCAGGGGACGTCCTTCCCTGCGAGCACAACGCAAGGCATGGCGTCTGGTGGCGTCGACGCGGGAAAAGGTCGATGCACAGAATGGGCATTCGCGACTGTTGTACGTCGATTCTGAGCTGGCCACACTGGTTGCGGGCCGAGCGGTGGCTGAGCCGGCCATGTAGACCGCCAGCGCTGCTTTCACACGTAGCAGTGCTAGCACCCGCCGGAGCACCGCTGCGACATGAAGACAAAAGGTTGATGAGGTGATGGGGACATTGGAGGCGTGTGTGTTTTCTCCGGCGTACGTCAACGTCTGTGCGCTTCTGCATGAGGTTCAAGCGGACCAACCAGAAGTTGATCTAGTCCTCGCAAGGCTGCGGCTGACTGCGGAGTTGCACTAGGCGTGGTCCGTGCTGGGTCGCTGGCCTCTCTTGCTGTGTGAATATACCGACGAGGCGATGAGCAAATACCTGGTCGTGCGAGGAGGTCTAGTGTTGGGTACCCACCAGTCGCAATGCTTTCGGTTGTTGAAAGTATTTCTTGTGTTCTCAATCAACATCCCTCCCCAAAACGCTGGCCAGACATCCAGAATGAATGGACTGCGGATAGCAACTCGCACCCTCACGACATATCAACCACAAAGCGTATTGCTCGCTCTGGCTGGGTCACAGAACTCGTTCCGAGCCAGGTTACCCGCCAGAGAAGACCGTCGTACGCTCACGCAAGAGTGGCAACCAAGACGCGCCCCAACCCTGACGAAACGAAACTCTTCGGATCATGCTGTCTCAACAGAAGTAGACCCTACTGGGGTGATGGAGTATACATTGTAAGCAGTGAAAGTTTAAGAAAAAAGGGATTTGTCTGCTTACTGATCCCACTCCGTCAGAACCACAATGGACAAGATCGTAGGCTGGGCTCGCAGCGGATCCATGTGGCCACTCACCTTCGCCCTGGCCTGCTGCGGTATCGAGATGATGCATGTCTCTATGCCACGCTACGACCAGGACCGTCTAGGGATCATCTTCCGCGCATCCCCTCGTCAGTCCGACGTAATGATTGTTGCCGGTACAGTCTGCAACAAGATGGCGCCTGCTATACGACAGCTCTACGACCAGATGCCAGATCCGAAGTGGGTCATCAGCATGGGAAGCTGTGCAAATGGTGGAGGGTACTATCATTACAGCTACAGCGTCGTTCGCGGCGTCGATCGGATCCTGCCAGTCGATATCTATGTTCCGGGTTGTCCTCCCACCGCGGAGGCGTTGTTGTATGGAGTGTTCCAGCTGCAGAAGAAGATGAGGAGGACGAAGGTTACAAGGATGTGGTATCGCAAGTAATCAGTATGATACGTTGAAGGGGGACATCCGATTGGAAGCATAGATCTGCGGTTTGATCAGCGGGTTGAGAAAGAGCAGCCATACATGTATACTAAAGTACACATGCTTGGAGACGCACGTGGATAATGTGCATATGTTTGCACATCCCGAAGCCTGCGTCGCCGGCATCAACAGTCACTTTCGAGGGATTCTTCTCTCGTGCGGCTCTCCTCTTCGCCATACGGTGAGTACAACGAGCAGTGAAGAGCATTGGTGTACGCTCGAGGCTTTAACAGTGGACCACGCCATCGCCGGACCCGATGGACGGTGCACAGCATCCGAGCCACGCTCTCGTCCCCCTTATCAATATCATGGTCCTCGAAACACTGCTCCTTGTTTGAGTTCGCGCCTAGCTGTTCGGCAAATCTGACAGCGCCTTAGCGACGGCGACCAAGGCCGAATGGGTACGGCTAACGACAAATGGTGTTGCCATGTGCATGCAGATTTACAGACAAGGTGAACGGTATGGAGACACGATCAAGGGCATGTTTTTGTCGTAGTTGTTGTCAAGAAGAGAAGCAGGCGAAGTTCCACGGCTTGGCATGGCTGACGGCTTTCGCTTCGGGTGTTCTCTCCCGACCTCCTCTTTCACCATGTCCTCGGCCATGACACGCGCTCTGCGAGACTGCTGTGACAGCCATGGCAGGATGACGCCCTGATTATATCGATTATTTAACAAGGTAGTGATATATCTCGATTGCTCTCTCCCTAGCCATTGACCATATCTTACGCCTCCAATCATGACAGCCGGCAGTGACCTCGATCATCCAGCCTTCGCACACATTCCAGTATGGGTACAAGAGAAGCTCTCCCCGAAAGCTGTTGGGACAATCAAGAAGGTGCACAAATGGGTCGAAGAGGAATGTATACCGGCCGAGCCGATCGTGAAAGCACAGATTGAACATGACAAGAAGACGGAATGGAAGACACCCAAGCTCATCACCGAGCTGCGAGAGAAGGCGAAGAAGGAGGGATTGTTCAATCTCTTCTTACCAAAGAGCTTTGGAGACTTGAGTCCTGGGTTGACGAACCTGGAGTATAGCTGTTGTGCGGAGATCATGGGCAAATGCTACTGGGCAGCTCAGGTAAGAGGTCTACATATTACGTCAAACGTTTGGCTTAATTGCAGCAGACAATGAACTGCCATGCTCCGGATACTGGCAATATGGAACTTCTGGCGAAGTATTGCAACGAAGAGCAGAAGAAGAAGTGGCTGCTGCCATTGTTGAGGGGCGAGACCTTCAGCGCATACTCCATGACCGAACCGGACGTCGCCTCCTCCGATGCAACCCAAATCTCCTGTCGCGTCGAACAAGACCCTTCAGATCCTAAAATGCTCGTCATCAATGGCAGGAAACTATATGGTAACTGCAAGTGGAATGCAGAACTCGGCTTCTATATCCTGATGGCTTGCTCCGATCCCAACAATGCCAACCCGTGGTCCAGACATACAATGGTCATCGTACCCAAGAACACGCCAGGGTTCCGTATGGTTCGGAATTTGACCATCATGGGCTATGATCATGCACCAGAAGGACATGGCGAGTACCTTTACACTAACGCCAAGGTTCCGAAGGAGAACATCATCCTGGGCATGAGCCGTGCCTTTGAGATCGCCCAAGGACGTCTAGGCCCAGGCCGCATCCACCACTGCATGCGCCTCCTTGGTCAGACTGAACGTGCGTACGAGCTGGCACTCCTCCGCGCCACAGACCCCGCAAAGAAACCTCGTGGCAAACTCATCGGCGCCTTCGACTCCAACATTGAGCGCCTCGCCCACATTCGCATGACCCTCGACTCCCTTCGTGGCGTGGTTCTCAACGCGGCGCACACCATGGACGTCCGCGGCAATAAAGCCGGCAAGTACGCTATCGCACAGTGCAAAGTCCTCGTGCCAGCTCAGTGCGCCGATCTCATCGACGAGTGCATGCAAATGTACGGTGGCCAAGGGCTGACGCAGCATACACCCCTCCCAGAGATGTGGACGTACGCAAGGTTCGTTCGCATTGCGGATGGACCTGACGCAGCCCACAGGCATCAGGTCGGCAGGGACGAGATCAAGGGGGCAGGTCAGGTACGGGAACGACATGAGATGTATAGGGAGAGATACAGAGAGCTTTGTGGGAAATGGGGAGTCGAAGAAGAGACATTCGGCATGCCCAAGGATGGCAGTGAGCAAGCGGGAATTATGAGGACGAATTGATCCTTTCATCGGGGTACTGTCACCACTTCAAGGATTGTACCTGCAAAGCGGAGTCTGATCCCGAACATCCTCTTGGATTGCTAGGAGACCATTTGGAGTCTGGACGAAGCTTCTGACGGAGTAGCATGCGAGTAGCACACAAGCAGCTCTGTCGTCGCCGCTTCTTCTCCCTTCACGATAACACAATGCAAACGTCAGATGGCGAGTCAAAGTTGAAGTAGAATAATACCTGTATCTGTCATAGCCTCGACGCCAATTCTGTGATGATACATAACGATAGGTCTCGTTTTCGAATGTCATGGAGAAGTTGGCTCACAGCCGTCTCAGGTCCATATCCTCCCAGTTGCGGTCTGCAATGTCGTTCACCGTCTTACGATACAAGGGACCAGAACCACTGTACCGAACGATACTCCTCTTCTGCTTCCCTGCTATATTCTTGTTGACGCCAGTCAACCAGCCATCGACCTCGTTGGCTAACAAGCCTTTTGAGCACTCAATGACATGGTCCTGCGAGCAGCTCGTCAATTAATATTCGAGCTATATGTAATCTGACTTACTGTCCATCTTTGCACGCCTTCGTCGGTGGCTTCTGCATATGTATAGCCGTTTTCGGTGCAATACTGGATCCACCTTGTGACGGACTCAACTGCGAATTGTATGCTTCTTGGAATGTTTCCACTAAACGCAAAGTATAAATCGTCAGTGTGTCTCACACGAGGATGGAGATGCATTTTGGACCTTAAAAATACGTACAAAGCTTGATGTGGACCCATAATCATGGCCATGTTGGGGAAGTTCTTCACAAAGAGTCCAAGAAAAGTGTGAATACCATCATCCCAGGCTTCGGTCAGAGAAAGTCCGTCTTTCCCTCGAAGTTCGATGCCTCTTGTGAGCGAACCTGTGATTGCGTCGAATCCGGTGGCGTACACAAGTACATCTAGGTCAATTTCTTCTCCAGATTCGAGTACGACGCCCTTTGGAGTGATCTTTTCGATTGACGAATCTGCAGTGAAGTCCACGAGTCTGACCCGAGGGTCGTTGTAGACTTCGAAGTAGTTCGTCTCCAGGGGTAGACGTCGTGTTCCGAACCCGTGGTTGTTAGGTATCAATTTCTCCGCAACGGCAGGGTCGTTTACTCGTTGTCGGATCTTTTTGGCGTTGAAGTCACTGTAGAGTTTGTTTGCATCTTTGTCTGTCAGATGGTCGGCAAAAGAACCTAACCTAAAACCAAGGCGAGATCAGTCTCGAGTTTAGTCATGAGAGATCGGTGGAGTTCCAGCTGACTGACCACTTAGCGAAACCTCTTTGTGTATAGAGCTCCTCCCAGAATGCATTTCGTTCGGCTTCGGGTACCTCAAGTGTCTTGCGTGTATCGAGTGAAAAGCGGAATCCGGCCCCTGAATTGAGACAGGCTTCGTGTATTTGGGGATACTCCTTACGTAGTTCGATCATTTCTTCCGCGCTGATCTTGTCGTTGCGAAGTGGCGCTGACCTATGATAAGTGGTTAGTGGCAATGACTCGGCTCTAGGGGAATGGACTGTACCAATTCGCAGTCCTTTGGAAGACCGTGAGGCTCTCCAGGGGTAATTTCACAAGTTCTGGTATGATTTGAATTGCTGTAGCGCCGGTTCCAATTATGCCAACTCGCTTGCCATCTACGCTCCACTGGTCTGGCCATCTCGACGTATGGAACGCTTCACCCTGGAAACTCGCTACTCCTGGAATATTTGGCAATGTAGGGTCGTTGAGGATACCCATTGCCGTGATTAAGAACCTCGAGGTGTAGACATTGCCGTTCGAGTCCGTGAGCTGCCAGTGATCTGAATTCCAATGTGCAGTCTTGATTTTTGTGTCGAACTGCATGCCATCTCGCAATTTGAACTTGTCCGTGAGATATTGGGCATATCGCAAGGTCTCCGGCTGAGGGGCAAAGTGTTCAGTCCAGACCCATTCGTCCAAGACTTCCTGGGAGAATGTGAAATGGTAGGTGTAGCTTTCTGAGTCGAACCTGCCTAGGGAAAAATGTCAATAGAGGCGATTAGGAGTGCATGCCGCTACCTTACATCCAGGGTATTTGTTCCTGTGGTCGATCAGCGAGGAACACTTGTTGGTCGTCTGTCACAATGGCTTTACCAATACCAAGTTCCACCCTCTCCGGATCCAGCTTCCAAGACTTTCGCTCGCAAGTTCAAACCTCGCATGCGATGGAGGGAGAATATACCGCTCAAACCGGCGCCAATGATTAAGACATCGAAGTCGAGTGGCTCCTCGAGGCTTCCCATGATGGCGATTTGCACCCGTCGGAAGGCTATACGGACAGTGTTTCGTTCAAATTCAAGCGTATGTTCTATTGTGGCGATTGATTGTGGTGACAGCTACATCTACACTCTCACACTTTGTTGCCGAATTGGAGCATTCACTCGAACATGTGACTGGAGCCTCGCGTACCCCACCCAAGCCACCCGTCACATAGCCGCGGCTATAAGGCTTCCAGCCACGGCTACCATGCCAGAGCCCCGTCGCCTTTCAGCTTTGTCGCGCGTTAGTGGCGGCTGTCAGAGGTTCCAGCGATCTGGTCGAGAACGATCCTGGGGAAATTAGCTGCCCATGGGGTTGCTCCACGAGCTTGCTCATTCTCCGCGTGTCCGGCGCCTAGACCACATTGTTCTTCGACGGGGCTTTCGAGCACCGCCCGCTAGTACCGCATGGAGAGTTGGGCGGAACGAACAGAAGGCGAGATACCTGTCGATCCTACTTGTACTGATCCCATCCTCGTCGCGTCCGGGTCGTTCGTCTCTCTAACACACAATTCGCGACACCATGGCAACAGAGCGTCAATACCCATCAGACCCTCCCAGTATGGAGATGGATATGGAGAAGAGAGATACGACTGCTGCTCACCACGAGTGGTCTGATCGTTCACCAAGCATCTCTCAGGACGAGGTAGAGCCTGTCGTCACGCTCAAGACATGGCTCGTGGTCATTGTGAGTACTTTTCTTCGTTCACCACAAGTCGACCAACTGCTAAGAAGGTTTCAGGTACTCTCAGCATCATACGGCATTTCGTTTTGGCCTGTTCCCTTCTTCAGTCAGATCCAAAATCAAATGTCCGCGTCGTTCGGGTCTGAAGCGGCCATGGGGACTTGGTAAACCTTTCTCAAGTAACTTCACGACATACACGCTGAGACGTGGCAGGGTTACATCCACGTACAGTATCGCTGGTACGATTGCATTCATGGTCTGTGGTGCCAACAGTGATCTCTTTGGTCGCCGGCACTTCATCCTGCTCGGCAACGTTCTTGTGATGCTTGGAGCGATCCTGGGAGGGACCTCGCATCACATCGGACAAACGATCGCTGCCCATGTACTTCTAGGCTTTGGAGGAGGAAATTGTCAATTGGCTGCTTTCGCGTTGCCTGAACTGCTGCCAAACAAGTGGAGACACTTTGCGGTCGTGATAGCTGATGCTCTCATCTACTTCGATGTGATCGTGGGCCCAGTCACAGCTCGCATGGCTGGGACAGCATCCATGTCAGGGGGCTATGCTGCGGTAAGTATCCATGTACGAGGCGACAGAGCAATAGCTGACTCTTTGCAGTGGCGCTGGGGCTATTGGGGCCTCCTCATCGCTCAAACCATCTCATTCGGGGTTCTTGTGCTTTTGTACTTCCCACCCAAACATCCCCGAGGCATACCATGGGCACAGGCCATGAGAGAGCTGGACTATGTGGGCATTGTATCCTTCACTGGTGCTGCGGCTATGATCTTGTCAGGAATCGTCTATGTTCAACTTCTGCCTTCGGACAATCCGAAAGTGATTGGTCTCTTGGTAGCAGGTTTCGCATGCCTTGTGAGTAGCTCTCAACCAGGCTGTAATCTGATGCAGAAGCTGAATTTTCGTCGCAGGTGTTCTTTGGTCTATGGGAGACTTTCATGCCCTTGAAGCAGCCGCTTGCCCCGACTCGAATGTTTACTGCCAACAAAGGACGAGCCCTCACGGCGCCATTCATTGTCGGATTTGTCGTTACGATGTTTTACTACGGCACCAACATCAACTGGCCGACTATGGTTGGTGTCTACTTCACCACGCCGGAAACACCTCCTCACATTGTCTACCTCCTCTCGACGGTCCAAGGTTTTGGTATCTTCACTGGCGCAATGATCCTCTCTTTCGGCGGCAAGTATTTCGGACACTGGAAGTGGCAGATGGGAGTCCCGATTACCGTTATGACCTTCTTCGGTGGTCTATTGGCTTACATCACTCCCGAGAGAGAAGGCACCGCCATTGCGTTCGTGTTCCTGTGCGCTGCTGGCTATGGCTATGGGCAATATCTATCAATCGCCTACATCCAGTTTGGCGCAGACCAAGAAGAGCTTGGAATTTCAGGTGGGCTAGCCGGCGTTGCTAGATATGCTGGTGGAGCTGTTGCAGTGACGACCTTTGCAACGATCCTGAGCACAACTCAGTCGAAATATGCTATCAACCACGTCATTCCTGCGGCAGAGTCAGCAGGTGCTTCGCCGCAAGTCGCCCAAGCAGTTCTTAAAGCTCTTCCTCTAGGGGTTGCTGCACTGAAGGAGGTTCAGGGATTGACGACAGCAATCGCTGAAGCAGCTGGTGCTGCTTTCGTGGACAGCTACGTTCACGGCGTGAAGTGAGTAATCAACCCTTGAGATCATACTCTTCACGTCTAATATGAAGTTACAGGACTGTTGCACTTGCTTCAATTGGTTTTGGTGGTCTGGCGATCATCGCTTGCTTCTTCTTGGAAGACATTGGTCCCAAGATGAACCCCAAGATTGAGGTCTTCCTGGAGAATGATGTGCAAGCCGACAAGAACAAATACCATTGAGGGTGTTATGTAGAATCCGTCGATGTAGAATCAGACATGGAGACAGTAGCAAGGGCACTTTTTCACAGTTACACTCCCGGTCTCTTCGATCGGTTGATGAATCGAGATCAGACCTCAGTTGTACATCATGAACTCGACGATAACCATCCTCCATGCAAGCAGAAAGGTTCGGATATCGCGGTCGCGGTTTGGCGGCTATTCGAATGCAAAGATATCCTAACATGTGAACCTCGACTTGGTAACCATGTAGACTAGAACGATGATTTCGAGGGCTCGTTCTCCAGTACGATCTGTGATCATCGCAACGACATGCGGGGATTTATGAGAAGTAGCCGAACGTTGCCAGAGCAGTCCAGGGGGTCAGTAATGTAAAGGATCGAGACGAACGTCGAGCCTGAACACAGTCGGCAGTCTACGTCGGCTCATCGCGCTTGTTTGATAGTTCTACCTGGGTCTGGAAGCGCCTCCTACCAGCATACTGTTCCCACGTGGCCGCCGTTTGCACTTGGTGCTCACACAAAACCAGGCAAATGCGTAAAGCCTCAAGCCAAATCAATGGAATGTGGCTTGCCCCCGCATATCTGGTGGCGGTCTTGTCAATAGCCACGGTTATCATGCTCATAGCCACGGCATCGACCCCGCCGGGTGCATGGAGGGACCTTGAAAGAGCGATTATGACGAAGTCTAGACAGGAGGTACATTGCTGTGTAGGTAAATATGTGCAACCATCCGCTTTGCACATTCACTTACTTAAAGCTCGGACCACAACACACTTCGCACGTCCAACTTGCCCACCTTTGCGTGAGACACAATAGTAATCATGGCCACCGCTACTGTCGCTCAACCAGTCAGTGCCCTACCGACAGAGGAAACAACGCTGTACTATTACCTCGAGGTCAAGGATGGAGGCATCATCCAAACGTACCCTGGCACAGCCTTTGAAAAAAGGAGAAAGCACGTACCACACGAAATGAACATCCACGATCTTCGCGATGCCAAAGACAACTTCACCCTCGACAAGAATGGCTTCCAGCTCATTCAGCACCACAGTGCCATGGACAAGGACTTCTTGGATGAACAACAAATCAAGGAAGTCTACTATCCCGAAGTCCAAAAGATAATGAAGGAGATGACAGGCGCATCCGAGGTCCAAGTTTGCTCGCATATGTGCCGACGACATCGCTTCGATGAAGCTCAGTCCGACGCTAAGGACAAGGACGACAAGGAGTTTGTGACCAAGAACAACCCAGCACGGTTTGTCCACGTCGACCAGTCCTATCGCGGCGCCGAGCAATTTCTCTACCTGAACCTTGGCGAGGAAGAGGCCGATCGCCGAACCAAGAAACGTTGGGCTATCATGAACGTAGGTCGCAACGAGATTGAGACAGTCCAAACATGTATGCTGACGTTCTCATGCTCACACAGATCTGGCAACCGATCATCAACACTGTTCAGCGAGACCCTCTCGCGTTCTGCGACTACCAATCCCTTGACGAGAATGATCTTCGCACAGTCGTCGCGAATCTCCCACCACCCGGTGCTGGTGAATACGGCAACGTGTCAAGAAACATCAAGCACAAGCAGAAGTTTGAGTACTCTTCGAACGGCGAGACCGCACGATACGAGGTGGCCAATCTAGCGCACAACCCGAACCAGCAGTGGTACTATGCCTCACAGATGAAGCCTGAGGAGGCGTGGATTTTCAAGATCTTCGATTCGAAGAAGGATGGTCGGGCGAGGTGTGCTGTACATTCGAGTTTCCCGCTCAAGGACCAGAAAGACGAGGGCGTTGCAAGGACGAGTATCGAAATGAGGTGTTTCCTGTTCTGGGACGACGAGGATGTTGAGTAGATATGGACTTGATCGATTTAGCACAATGTGCACACCATTTTGAATTAGAACAATGCTATTGACATCTCGTTCCAGACCATGTAGCTTCAGTCCTACAATGTGCGTCTACAGCGTGCTCATCCTGTCTTGCATCCCATCATAGAGCTGAGAGGCACCCCACGACCCGACTAGAACATCCGCCAGGAGTGATTTGCAAGTTAAGGGTCAAGTGGATCGATGGGGTCAACGAATGCGCACTTCTCGTAGTCCGGCATCCACTCGACCTCGAACATTCCCAACTTTGGTCCTATCTCACCCGTGACATAGCCGAGCTCATTTTGGCATCGAAGTGCAAAGCTTTGACTAGCGATGTTATCTCGTTGACTGATGTCCGTCACGATGAGGACCTTTTTGCCTTTCGGTGCACCAAGCCTCTGTAAGACACGAGCCGCATTTCTCAGATTCGTTGTCGTATGACGAGCGTACGGCTCGACCGCGATGTGTTCGGTTCTGACGTTTAGCTGGCTTTGCAGCCATTGAGACATCTCAACCGCTTCCGTATATGTCGTCAGGTTAGGGTGAACGTTTCCGCCACTAGGAATCAAAAACGGGGCGGTGTTTGGTTTGGAGAAGAACGAGGCAGCTATGCGTGACCGTAGTTTTCCTAAGGGTGACAGAGGGACACCGTATATTTCAGGGCCCTCGCCAGGGATCAAGATGGCCGCATATTTGTATTTGTTCCAGTTGAGATGCCTGGAACGTTGGAGCGCAGGACCATTGAGCTTGGGCGATGTCCAGAGGGTCGGGTATGCTATGGCTTCGAGTCTGTCGTTGGCGGATAGTAAAGATGAGGCAAAGGCAAAGGCGTCCATCGGCGGTGGGACCGGCGGCTGCGCCGTAGCTGTAAAGTTGTTCAATGTCCCCAGAAACAGCTCGTACTCGGATGAGTTGGCAACATAGGAGATAGAGTCGATCTCAGGGTACAAAGGTGAGTCTCCATCCCCATACACGCGGAGTATGTGGTTTGTCCCGTTGACATACTGCGGGAATGCCGCGATAAGCATTGCAGAGGCATTGCTAGCCTTCAAGGCGTTTGCAATAGTGTTTTGGTCGGCCCGAGTGATCGAGTATGCCGAAACAAGACAAGTGGGAAGCGGTGTGCAGGTAGAGGCGTTCTGCAAGCGAGCATATCGGTCACTTTGTAGTCGGATGATACCAGGCTGCGAGAGCCATGTGCTTCCATGGCTCTCCCAGAAACGGTACCATTCCGGAAACAGTCGTGCTTCGAGTGCTTGTTGGTAGTTCTCAACCGTGGCAGTGTTGTTGGCCGCAGAGGCTTGGCCGAGAAAGCCAACGAGAAGAGCGATCAGGCTGGCATGTAGTGACATCTTTTGTGCTCTTGCGTCTTGGCTACTCCGCGAGCCAAAGCTTCGACAACTGAATTTTATATCACCATCGTACTCCGGCACTGTGAAATTGAGTTCGTCCCTGGCAGCAGCACGTGGGTGGTACGGTGACATTCATACGCCTCGCGATCCTCGGCTTGGCATCGTCATTGCTCATGCAGGTTGCGGACGACGGGTCCTAACTTCCTAGTCTAAAGAACGCATCGATCGAAGCGTAATCGCTGGCACTTTTCGCATTCGTCGGATCTCACATCAAATCAGTTTGTCTCTGGCAGAACTAACCTCTCCTGCTGCCAATCTCTCCTCTTCGATAATCTCAACGGCTTGGAGAGCCTTATTCAGTGTGCTTCGCAGATGAACGACACAACTCAATACTTTGTTTGCTAATGCATCATGGCTTTGATAATTCATGTAGCCTCTTTTGTCATCGTCAGCCTCTCTATCTACAACGACTAGCGATAAAGGCTTCAAAGAAGTCTGTTTGACAATGATTAACGAAGGTCGACCGCCATGATGCCTCTTGGTGAGTGGAAGACAAGGAGGACTTGCAAAAGAAGCAGTTCACAATGGCATTCGCAGTCAGAAGTTAATTTGAAGCCACTATCACTGACCAGGTTGAGAATCAGACACACGACGTACGACACTTACAACAACACATCGAGCCTGCCCTCGCTTTGATCTTATCTAACCCCCATCTCTCCACTATCCTTCCATAACCTGATTCAGCACCGAGCGGCATCAACGTCTTCGACATTACAACACCTCCAAAGCAAGATTTCAAGTATCTCGCTATCAACTTTGACACCAGCTCTCCAATTCACAAACATCATAATGCAGACTGTCAAGCTCACCATCCTGCTCCTCGCCATTGCTATCACGAACACCGCAGCTCCAATCTCGCACGATCATGCTGTTCGTGATGATGAACCCAAGGCTGCGCCAGGTACCCAGAGCTGCAAGGCACACGGCAGGGGTTTGGTGATCAACTATCGCACTCACATCGGCGCTCCGTTCAGTCAAGAGAAGTGCGATGCCGCAGTCGATCATCTGAAGACCAACGGTGGTCTTCCGACTGCGATCAAGTGCTACGACGATGGCGACGGTGCCACTTGGCTCAAGTTCAACAACCTACCAGGCCAGGCAGAGCTGATCAACCAGGCTTTGCACGGGGCATGGGAGCACATCGGCTTCAACTGCCCAGACTACTAGACACAATATGGAGAGGCTGCTTAGGGAAGTGCAGGCAGTCACGACACGGTTCAGACTTATGCCCTGTTTTGCAAAGCGCGGCTTCTCGGAGCGCGGGTAGACAGATGTAATTAAGAGTATCTTTACAAAACCACAAACCTCCCAACTTGCAGTTTGAGATAACTTCTACGGTAGGCGACCTGAACAAGCGCTGAAAGGCTATTGCTTCAACGCGGTGAGGTATGTGTGTGCAGCGCAAGCCCGTTGATGTTCATGACCAGGCCAGGCTTGCGACTACAATGTCTTCAGCATGTATGTAACCAATCCTATATGAACGTTGAGGACTTCCAGCCTTGTTGACCGCCAAGGTTTTCTTCAGCAGATCAGCTGTTACAGACCTGAACGATGTCTTTGGGCGCGTAAGGCTGCAGAATGTTCATCAACTCCGACAAGGGAATCCAGTCAAGTGTTCCATAGATCGTCACCATCGGCTGTCCACTGTAAAGTACGCGAGCATGTATAGGCCCATCGTGTATTTTCCTGCAACGAAGCGTCAGTCAAGTGTTACATTGCTCTCGAAGACTTTGACATACCAAAGCTCAAACGCGATATTACTGCCCATACCAGGCCATCGAAGGGCCGTAATTCCGAGTGCGCCAGCAATGGGGCCAATATCATTGTCGTGCAAGAAGTCATGCTCATAAATAATGTTCGATGTCCCGTTCTGGACAGCTCGCAGTCGTGCTATGATCTCTGCAATGAAAGGACCCTCGACTGTCTGTGTGTACAGCTTGGCCTGGGGATTTGTTCTGTACCAGTAAGTCCATTCCCAGTCGCCGCCCCGAAAGACCTCCTGTGCTTGTGCCATGGTCGCACATTGTGAGAGATTCTTGACGTTGCATGGGAGATGGTATCCGTTGCAGAGTCGTGCTTGGAAATTGTCTGCAAATGAATTGAACGAGAACGTGAAGTCTGACTCGTTCTGGCTCGCCCAAGAAAGGCTGCTGAAAAGGGGCGCTGCGGCTTGCAGATGAGCATTCCACTCAGGGGTCTTCTCAATCTCGGACAACACGGTCGATCGCCTCGTGCAGTTGAAGCTCTCGTTCGTTGTGTCAACGGCTTCCGGCTGTTGGTGGAGTGGAACTGGGCCTGTGTGATACGGCCAAATGCCGCGCAAGACTCCTCCCGCAGTCTGCTGAGTGAGGACCGACTCGCTCGATCTGAACCATGTCTTGCTGTTCGGAGCAAGGGGCAGAAATCGAAGCTTCTCGCCGTAGACCGACCAGAGATCTTTGCCGTGTTGGTAGCCATCCAAAATACCACCAACAGTGATTTGGGGAAGCTGGCATGTGCTTTTCACGTAGTTGGCGGCGAATGGATTCGACGGATCGGTGTATGTCTTCCCGAACACCTGCATCGGCTGTGGCTGTGGAGTACCGCCGTATGGACTCGCATACAAGAAGGCCAGCTCATTGTCGCAGTTGTATGGTTGGTCCTAGGCATCATCAACTTTGTTGCAAGTAAAATCAGTAGGTGACCAAAGCTTACCTCGCCTCCAGGAAGACTGTTGTACGATGTACGACGTTGATGACGCTGTATGTACTGCAGATACACTAGCTCAGCCCGAACGCTACCGTTCGCTACTGGTTCTGGAAGCTGATACACATCCGCACGAGGGTGTGGCATAGAGCAGTAATCATAAGTGCCATACGGGGCGTTGGTGGCGGATGAGTATGTGTCTGCTGAATAGACACTGTCGTTGTACGAGCTGGCTGAGATGTTGGAATACCATGTGGTCGAGTTGATAGAGGCTGGATAGAATGTTTTGTACAAGACATCAGGGCTGGACACAGTAGCGTTGGCCATGCTGAGAGCATAGGCAAGCGATGTCATAACCATGGACTTCATAATTATAGGAGGCGAATGGCATGGCATGAAACTGCTGGAGTGGCCTACATACCGCTTGTATTTGTGTGGCCGTCGGAATTGACTTTGATCCCAACAACGACCATATTCAATGCGAGGGTCGAGTAAACACCATCGGGAGAACGGCATTTCGGCACACATGGTACCACGTGCGTCAGGCGAATGGTTCGGGCTGCAGCTCGTAGATCTGTGAATCCTGCGATCCATCCGTGTGGGTCAAAGAGGCACCGCATGCTCCGGTATACGCCGTACATTGATAAGCGACAACATGCAGAAATTGGGTCAGTGACGCCACGAACGTCAATGTGTAAGTACTCGTAACGTCGTCTTGGAGCACAAGTCACTGTTTGAGATTGAGCACTTGGATCGTACTGCAGAGTTACTACAGCCGCAAGTAAGTCGGCCAGCGGCAACTCCTTGAGCTGAAGCTTGTCGAGCTAAAGTGTACATGTTCAAGTAGTCGTTCTAACGACCGGTTCATCCACGATGAGATAGTACCACGCAGGATAGAAAGTACATCTGGATTTCAAACCCGCACAGATAGACGATCGACAATGACTCGACGATCGCCGTTGTGGGCAGGACTACCTCTAGTCCTTGTAGTATGAATGCTGGTCACAAGTGACACATACAGGGACCTGACGAACCGTGTCGTCTCACTCCACCAGGCCAGTACAGGTGAAACCTTTTGAGCTGCCCTCTCGAGCTGCACTCTTCCCTGTCCTCCATATCTACAAGGCTGTGAGCTAAGCCACATGTAGCCACATGTGCCACATGCACATAGCAACTGCTCCGTGCACACGCGTTGGAAGTATACAACTCCAACTTAGTTTTGCCGCGTCTCCAACGACAGAATCATACCTCTCTCATCTACCTCGCCCTCTCGGCCATCTTCTCAGGAGTCCGCCATCATTCAGCTGGCTTCCTCTCAGCCAGCTTGCGCCTGCCATGTCCGGAAAGCGAACCTCGGAAGAGATGAATGTTGCTGACAGCACCCCACATCAACTCGAACGCATCAGCAGGAACGGAGACGTGATTTTCGAGGTCGGCGAGTCTGAGCAGCAGCAGCGTCGAGTGTTGGTGTCCTGTGCCATCCTTTCCGAGTTCTCAGAACCATTTGCAGCCCTCCTCGGTCCTCACTTCCAAGAAGGTCAACGGCCAAGGAGCAACACCGCTCCTGTAACCATTCAACTACCAGACGATGATCCTGATGCTATGTCCGATCTCTTCGGCCTTCTCCATCGTCGCAAACCCTCTGCATCTATGCATGCGTGGACTGCGGCTTCTGTACTACGACTCGCTGTTGCGGCCGATAAGTGGTGCTGCGCTGAGGCTGTGAGCTATGAGGCGACTCTACTTTTGCTTGAGATCAAAGACCAGGTGGTCGGTGACCACACCCTGCAAGAGTGGGTTCGCTTGGCTCAGCTCACTACAGCAGCATATCTGCTCAACCTGGACAAGTGCTTTGCCCAATTTACGAAGTCGATGATCACGACTGTTGATCTGTCGTACCTCTTCCTTATGGAGAGTATACAAGACGACCGGCTACCAACTCACTTCTGGCGTATGTGAATCTTCCTCCAATCTGAGCTAATATCACTGACTTAGGCTATGATCAGTTCTTCTAGCGGACAGGCGCGAAGATGCCAACGCTACTCTTACAGAGAGACTCAGAGATTCAGCTAAGCGATGTTCGTCCTGCGGTACAATCTTTATTCAAGCTAGTAAGCTGGAGCGTTCGAAGCAGATCATGGAAGAATTTCTTGACCCAATGACCCTCGAGCCTCTCGGCCGGACAGCTCTTGACACAACGCTGGCACGCCTGCGGTCAATTTCACCAGTCCCACTGCCATCGCACCAGCATCCATCCCTCCAGAATCCGTTCCTCCAGAATCCATCTGATGCAGACTGTTGCTGCCAAGATCAATTCAAAAAAGTTGCCGATGAAGTCGAGGAGCTCTGCTCTGGCCTCTCTGTCCGATGCGTAAGAGAAGGGTGTATTCGCTTCGAGGGGACCTCATTTCGTTGCGTGGAGGAAGAACATCAACACTAGGCGTCATTGGAGAGTCGTGGTCTCCTATATAAGTCATCGGTTACTGCAAAGGAGAGCTCCTCGCGCAATTACTTGGCTGGGAAGGGAAACGAGAAGGATCTGGACTACCATGGAAGACATTTTTAACCAGTGAGTGCGGTTTTCTCATTTTCTACAGTACAGAAACAAGCTCGGTTAACGCTACGAACATTCCCAACATTGTCTGGACCTATGAAAAGTCAGCTGTTATCACATCTAGCCCTTTCTAACCGAACGCACCTCATCCAGGTTTTACATGACGAATGCCGCCTTCTCGGACTTCGGACTCCATTCTCGAGCACTAACTTTGGCTACATCTTCGTATGGCGGAGGCATCTGCACCTCACTTCCTGGAAATCGGAGTTCGACATCGTCATACGAGTCGGGTTCATTGATCGCATTGGCAGCCGCTGCTCGTCGTGCTTTAGAGGCTTGGTAGCGTTTGTAGGCTGCTACCGCTAGGACCACGACTACTGGGCCACGGCGATGATGTCGGCGACAACACATGTTTGTAGAAGTCGATTGGGTGTGATTGGTTGTTGGTTCTTGACTTTTCGAAGAGCGATGTTGAGCAGTTTGTGGTAGGCGAAGGGATTTGGAGAGGAGTGTGGTTTTGAACTTCAGTCGAGGAACTTCAACTGTTTTATGATCGAATCTTTCTGTAGACTTCAATTTTTGGACTTGCTCATGGACGGCGGATGCATTGCCCCGAAAGTGATCGACGAGAGATACATGTTGCGCTGCACGTGGTTAGCTAGACGGAACTCAAGTTACGCCCGTAGCCGCAAGGCTGCAGTATCCCAGCAAGCCGTTGGCGTCACTTCGCGCTTAGGGCCGCATTCTGCCATGACTGCGATTGGCCCGTTCTCGAAGGTGGGGACTGAAATCATGCATTCAGGGCATTCGACCGTAAGACATCAACTAAGGGCTTCGCACGATTCGTTTCAGGTCGTCAACTTTTGGTAGCGAGAAGCAGTAACATGTTGCGATCTTCGACAGTGAAGACCATCAATCGAATCATCATGAACAGTCGCGAAAGGTAATGGACGTAGCAAGAAGGCTCGCCAGCTCGAAATCGTAGCATGTTGCGACTTCGTCCGTAACGATTGTCACCGATAGTAGCATATAACTACACCACGAGGCAGAGCACATCCCATTCGAACAACTTCTCTCCACATCACTTCTCTCCAAATCATCTCCTTCAAAACACCTCAATCATGAAGCTTTCCACATCAACAACCCTCCTCGGCCTCACGGTATACTCGCTTGCAGCCGCGCATCCACCCAACCACTGGCCCCCTGCTCCAACCCTCCCCTTCTCAACGACCTACCTCTTCACAGCCACACTAGCGCTCGGCGAGCCCACAACCCCCATCGTCACCACCGGCGGCGTTCGCATTATCGAACCCATCCTCAACGGCACCGTTGAAGGCCCCTATATCAACGGGACCATCTCCCCAGGCCTAGCTCTTCCCCTGGTCATCAGGAACCAGACGATTCAAGTTCCTCTTATCGAGCTGTATGGTGAGACAGACGACGGCGTGCCGTTTTACCTGCATGAGGAGGGGATCGGACGTCCGCAGGCACAGATGACGAGGATTGTAAGTTTGCATACTTTGCATGCCGGAAGGGTCTTGACTGATGGTGTCGTGGTAGATCCTGGAGATCGGCGGAGGGGAGAGATACGAGGCGCTGAGGGATGGGTTCATTTTGGCAACGGTCAATCCGACGGAGGATCGGAAGACTGTTGTGGCGAAAGGTTTCTTGGTTGAGAATACTGTTGAGTTGTAGGATGGGTGGACTTGGTGATGGTGGTATTCTGACCAATTCGTGACTTCTCTTGGAGCAACGAAGGCCATACACCACCCCTCAAGACCCATTTTGGCGATAGGTGAAGGAGATCGGTATACAGGAATAGTACACGGACTTCCTTCGTGTTGGATTCATCTCAGCGACGATCAACCCAACAGAGCATCATAACACCGTCGTAGCCCAAGCAGCCTTGGTGAGAGTACGTTCCAGCTCAAATCGCATGGCCTGGCGAGTCCAATTCTTCCATCAACCCATCGCCTCCATCCCGCTCACATTTACTCCCCCAAGACAACCCACCAAGCCCCAACCCCTACCCCAACAACCACCAACAACGTGAACACTGGACTCGTCGTGACTCCCAGAGCGGACGCAAAGTACTCCAGCCAAACCCTCAGCCTGCCCTTCTTCCTCCTCTTGCCCCTAGCACGTCGTGATCGTGCAGACTTCTTAACTTTGTCGCGCTCGTGGCTTGGGTCATCATTCGAACTTGCGGTTGCTGCAGACGAGGGAGCAGATGGTATTGCGTCTGTTACTGGCGATGAGGACTCCGACATGGTGTGATCGTCGCATTCGTGCGGGCCATTCGTATTCATCTCGTGCTCTGTACCAGCCTCCATACTTGGACATCTCAATCAGCACAACATCGTCCTTGGATGCACGAGCCAAATGCTTTAGGTTGGCGAGACTACCACCGCGTATATCAGTGTCTCAGACAACAGTAACAGCAGCACTTACCGTCCATCAGCAGCTAAACAGAAGAGCCAAGCTCCCCTCGTCATCTCCGCAATCCGGATAGACGTCAGTGACATGGGTCGGACGTGACACGCCGATGCAAAGTTTCGCTAGGATTCGAAAACGTACACACGCCTATGAGAGGTAGCAGCATGTAGTAAACACAAGATCAGATACCGCAAAAGCGCCGATTCTGTAGACGCTCGACCCGAATCATCGCCCAATCTATATACCCAGGGTGAACTCGACGCCCACGTCGATATCTCTCGCTGTGAATGATAGTTAGCATACTTGACGCACAGTGACACAACTTGAGGGCCATGTTAGAGACTCACCAATCTTCACAACCTTGCTAAACTGCACGCTCTTCTCCGCCGCCGTTTGCAAGTCCTCAATGCTGAAAATCTTCAATCCACTCTCATTGATCAGCTTTTGCGCCTGCTCCATGTTGGTGCCTTGCAGACGCGCGATGACGGGTGTCCTCAGGTTCATGGTCTCGACGACATTGATGAGGCCCTTAGCGATGGCATCACATCGTACGATACCGCCGAAGATGTTGACGAAGATGGCTGTGACCTTGGGGTCGGAGGTGATGAGGTCGAAAGCTTCCTTGATGGCCTCTGGGGTCGCACCACCACCAACGTCGAGGAAGTTGGCGGGTGCGCCGCCGTTGAGCTTGATGATGTCCATGGTGGCCATGGCGAGACCTGCGCCGTTCACGAGACAGCCAATGTCGCCATCGAGCTTGATGAAGTTGAGGCCCGACTCGCCGGCCTTGACCTCATCGGCATCTTCCTGGGAGGTATCGCGCCAGCTGAAGATGTCCTTTTGCCTGAACTCGGCGTTGTCATCAAAGTTGAGCTTGGCGTCCATGCACAGGACCTTGTGGTCGGAGGTCTCGGATAGAGGGTTGATCTCGATCTGGGTCGCGTCCTTTTCCATGAAGATCTTGTAGAGCTTCTGGATGGTATCCTGCGCCTCTGGTATGCACTGCTCGCTGAAACCGAGCTTCGTGGCAACGTCTTTCGCGATCTCATCTGTCACACCCTTGTGGATATCGATCTTGGTGGTGATGATAGCGTCCGGGCTCTCCTTGGCGACAGTCTCAATGTCCATACCACCCTGGCTAGATGCGACGAGGACGGGGCTTTGCGATTGACGGTCCATGAGAATAGCCAGGTAGAACTCGCGACGGGCAAACTTGCGCTCAACGATGTAGACAGAGTTGCAGATGCGTCCGCGCTCGCCGGTTTGCTTGGTGATGAGCTTGTGGCCGATCATCTGGTCGGCGAGGATGGAAGCCTCTCGCGGGCTGTAGACGATGCGCACGCCGCCCTTGAAGCCATTGTCAAAGTGACCCTTTCCTCGTCCTCCGGCCAGCACCTGGGCCTTGATGACCATGTCCTCTCCTCCGATCTTTTTGGCGACCTCCTCCGCTTCCTTGGGCGAGTGGGCCACGCTGCCCTTGGGAACGCCGATGCCATAGGAGTCGAGGAGCTGGGCGGAGCGGTACTCGTGGATGGAGAGGTTGCGGATCTGCTGCTTGATGGGCGCTTCCTGCAGAGGAGAATTGTTTTGTTAGCCCGGACTCTTTCCCGGGTCGCAGCGAGGCTGGGATTGCGCACCTTGAAGCTGTTCAAAGCAGAGGCAACTTGCCTACTGCTACGAGCGAGCTTGAACATCCTGAGCCAGCCCGCGGGTGAGTATGGAAGAGGGGAGGGTGTTTGTGTCTTTGGCTTGTGAAGCTCCCAATCTTGGAGCTTCGAGGTTGCTTCTGCGTTCGGCAGACGCCCGAATCACCCGAGCCGCGTCCGACATTTTCCTACTCTACCCGCCAGCGATGAGATACACAAGACATGAGAGACTCGCCAATGACCGACCAACTCAGCGAAGTTGACATCTTGCTCAACAAACACAACGTCCTCCTTGCGCGAAGTCGAGCAATCCTACAGTCATGGATACCTGCCAGCCACGCTCAGGACAACGACCAGCAAGAGGCAGACGATGAAGGCGACTTTCACGGCACCCGTGACACCGCTGGATTGGGCGCAGTCAATCAAGATGAGGACTCAGAACTTGACGGCATCCTGAAGCGCAAGAGGACAGATCAAGACAAGCTACTAGAAAACCTCATCGGCAAGAAAGCAGCCGAAGCGCGTAAGAAGTCGCAAAAGACACAGGCTGGCAAGAGCATGTCTGTGTCGAAGCATGCAGCTCCTAAGCCTATGACATCGACGAGCAGTAGGACGAAGAGCGTGCCTCAATCACAGGAGAGCGAGGACGAGGAGGAAGAAGGTGGGCGGGCAGCTGCGTTCACGTCGAAGAAGACTAGAAACAACAAAATGCCTGATTATAGCAATGGCTGGGTGAACACCGATATTGGGCCGCCTCCTCCAGCAGACGAAATCGAAATATACAACGAGCGTGCTGCGGAAGCTATGGGGCAAGAGTCGAGAGGGAAGAAAAGGAAACCAGGGAGCTATCTGGACGAAGTGCTGGCTCAGAGTGGGAAGAAGGGGAAGAAGAAGAAAAAGAAGGCGAAAGAGGGAGGAGAGGGAGGACACACATGGCACGAGTAGTCACCATGGAAGACACCCTGCGTACCAGTGGGAGAATCGCGTGAGGAGGGCGTGGTGTGCAGCTTTCGAATCCAAAGACATTGCTTCAAGATACCCGCTATGCATGAACTGTTCACAGAACCTTCCCGTCTTTCACTCCCTCACAATCAAACTCGCCATGCCCATTCCCGTCCCAATACACATACTCACCACCCCCAACTCCTTCCCTTGCCTCTCCAACTCCGGCAACAACGTCGCCAACTGCCTCGCTCCCGTAGCCCCCAAAGGATGCCCCAGCGCAATAGCGCCGCCCTTAGGATTGACCTTCTCCTCATCAATCCCCAACTCCCTCACGCAATAGACCGCCTGACTCGCAAAAGCCTCGTTGATCTCCCAAATCCCCACCTCCTCCTTCTGCACACCCGTATACTCCAACAACTTCGGAATCGCCAACGCAGGCCCAATTCCCATCTCATCAGGCTTGCAACCCACCACCTGTGTGCCCGCCCACTTGCCGATGATACTACTCGTGAGTCCCAACTCCGCCGCCGTACTCCGCCTCATCATCAACGCCGCCGCCGCCCCATCGCTCACCTGACTACTATTCCCCGCCGTCGCCGTCCCCGTTCCCTTAAACGCAGGCTTCATCTTCGCCAGCCCTTCCGGCGAACTGTTCGGCCGAATCCCATCATCCTTCGTCACAGTAATCTCCTCCTCCAGCTCCGGCTGTTCAGGATTTGGATGCCACCTCGTCGTAACACTGACAATCTCCTTATCAAACAGCCCCTCCTTCTGCGCCTTCGCCGCTTTGAGATGCGACTTCGCCGCGAAGGCATCCTGCTCCGCGCGACTCACGCCATACCTCTCTGCGACATTCTCGGCCGTCAAGCCCATAGACATGATACAATCCCTTGCATCTTTCACCTCGCTGTCTTTCAGCGCACTCCACAGCCCGGTCGGAATCGCCCGACTGCCATAATTCTTCGTCATACTCTCCATGCCCCCACCAACGCCCACATCAATCATGCCCGTCGCAATCGCATGCGCCACGCCCGTGATCGCACTGAGTCCACTACTACACGCCCGATTGACCGTCTGGAAGGCCACCGTCACCGGGTATCCGACGTGGCAGGCGGCCATTCGGCCGGCTTTGGAGCCTCCCAGTTCGGAGAGGACGGTGCCGATGTGGATGTCTTGGATTTTGGAGGGGTCGAGGTTGGGGTTGGCGGCGAGGGTGGCGCGGAGGACGTGGGCGAGGAGTTCGTGGTCGTGGGCGTCTTTGAAGCCGCCCTTTTTGGCGCGGGTTACGGGGGTGCGGAGGGCGGAGAGGAAGACGATGTCATGGGGTTGTTTTGCGAGGATGTTTTTGGTGCCGCGTTGGATGAAGGAGGTCATGGTGGGTGATGTGTGTGAGTGGTATGGGCGTGGAGCCTCTGTTGTGTTGTGGTGTTGCTGACTTCCTCTACCCCTTGGCCTTGACCACGACAGATAGTAGAGGTGGTATAGAAGAAGAGTGTGAAGAGGGGAGAAAGTCAACCTACGAGACAGGGAAGTTCTACATTTGCCATCTGCCCAACAAGGCGAGAGATCTTTCGGCTCGGAAGGGCTCGCCTTCGTCGTTGTCGAGGTCCAGGTTAACTTAGTGATCTGCTGAGGTGGAGGTTCGGGATTGTGCTTCGGCAGGGGAACCGGACCGGGTAAGTCTTTTGCCGGTCAAGAACGACTTCACCTTGTCAATGTCACAATACGTTTTCATCTCAACCATTCAAGGTTCTTTTGGTTGAGAAATCTCATGGTCTCCATATGTCAATCGACTTGTGAAGCATGAGTACATGCACCTCGTTGGTTTCATCCAGACGATAGTTGAAACCTCAGAGATGTTGCTCAAGCGATTGAGAGTCAAGTGGTACATCTTCCAATTTCAACTTGTCGAAAGGCATCAATGATCGTTGAAAGGGGATGATTACAGAAAGTCTAGACTGAGTAGCTTTATCATATTCATTGTGGTAGACTTACCCGCCAGAGCGTCCTGCCATGCAGCCATAGAGTCACCTTCAAGATGTTGAGCACATTCGGTCGATGCGAATTGCGATTGCATCTGCATCGAAAAATATCTCCGCCATCCCTTGATTGATCAGCTTTCATCCACAGACTCTCCTCACGTCTCTCTCCTCATCTAGATATCTTCTCACACCTCATTTACAAAAGCACATGAGTCCCAAGAACGAACCATGAGGCAATTCGCCTTTGAACAAGGACAGTATAACCCCAACAACCCTAACTCTGGATCTGACCTATATCCAAAAGACACCCCCTCCCAAGGACTCGTCGCTATGATGCCTCCACAGCTACCAATTACCTGACCAAATGACGATGCACAAGAAGCCCACTCACGCGTGCAACAGGCAAATATGACTGATACGCACTCACTTACATGACCGAGCAAAACGAACTGTCAATATAGCACAAGAACGTAAAGAGATCTATACATCATACAGAGACTATACAATAGGTGATATCAGGACATATTCTGCATGGACTGCATACATTAGAGATAAACAAACAAAGAGTTCTCGACAGACATGCGGTGTCGACGCACAAGACAAGGAAATTGCATATCCCATGTCCACCTCTTTACAGCACCAGCATAGCCGCAAGACCAGCAACAGCCACTACGCCGAAGCTGAAGGTGTTGGCGCTCGCCGCACCGGTGTATCCCTTCGGCGAGGGTGCACCGACGCCAGGCGCCGTGCCGTTAGACGCAGGCACGGGGACCACCGTGGCGGTGCCCATCGCAGGAGCTGTGCCCATGGGTGCGGTACCCATGGGGCCTTTGCCACCGTAGCCTGCTGGGGTGGAGGTAGCTGGAATCGGCACGACAGTTTCGGTCGCGGGAATGGGGACCACGGTCATGATTTTGATCGAGACGCTGCTGCTGGCGCTGGCGTACGAGGCTGCCGGGGAAGAGTTGACGGGGCTGTTCTCGTAGCCGGTTGGCGACGCGGAGGAAGCTGGCGCGGAGGAAGCTGGTGCACTGCCGTAGGAGCCTGGCGCGGGGGCAGAGGACATCTCGGGCGAGTAGGATGTTGGGGCAGAGGGCGCTGCAGAAGAGCCGTAGCCGGGCGCAGAGGAAGCTGGCGCAGATTCGGCCGGGTATCCGACAGGCTTGCTCTCCGAAGGGTACTCCTGCGGCGGCATGCTCTGCGTGGGGCTGTTGTAGAAGACTGGGCTTGGGTAGTATGGCGCTGTCGTCTCGGCGGTCGAGCTGGAGGCTGGCGCAGTCCATACCGAGGAAGCGGAGGAAGACCAGGCTGCGTATGAGGCTGGCTTGGAGGCTTCTGGGTACATTGGCGGAGTGGATTCAGCTGGGTAGCTCTGCACAGGGGTGACGTATGCGGTAGACTCTGACTCTACGGGCTTGGACTCCGCTGGGTAGCTCTGCATTGGTGTCACGTAGGCGGTGGAAACAGACTCGACGGGCTTGGACTCAGCTGGGTAGGACTGAGCAGGAGTCTCCGAGCTCATAGAGGCATATTCGGAGCTGCTGGCGGACTCGCTTGTCGTCGGGTATGCAGGGACAGTTGCAGACTCGGTCTCGGGGGCGCTGTAAGGAGTCGTGGCTGGCGAAGAACCGGAAGAGTAGCTGCTGGCAGAAGTCCAGATGGATGACGACTCGGTCTCAGATGCAGAGTAAGGCTTCGTAGCTGGGACAGTCTCCGTAGTCTTGTACGTGCTGGTGATGGTCGATACCGTCGAGTGGGTGTGGGTGAAAGTCTGCTTGCCGTATGTGAGGGTGTTGACCTGCCCTGGGCACGTGGTGTAGTACTACAAGATAGTCAGCTCAAGCACTTCGCTTGCAAGATGGCAGGCATTCTTACCTCGGTAGTCACATCGTAGACTGTAGTCGTCGACTCAGTCGTCTCCGAAGCAGAAGAAGTGGTAGCTTCCTCTGCGCAAGTCGTGAGCACAACTTTACCGCTCATGGTCGACTTGCAGGCCTTGTTGCCACCGGCGGAAGACGTGGTAGCTGGAGCGCTTGCGGAGGAGACGCTGCCAGAAGCAGAAGAGGTGATCTTGGCTGGGACAGAGCCAGTGGCGCTTCCAGATGCAGATGCGGTTGCCTCGGCCTCGCAAGTCGTCAACATGACCTTGCCGCTGATGGTAGATTTGCAAGCCTTGTTGCCAGCGGAGGAAGTCGATCCAGCAGTTGTGGAAGCCTCCATCGATCCAGTAGTAGAAGCAGAAACGCTGCCACTCGCGCTGGTCTCAACACTAGCAGTTCCAAACGCAGTCGCTGTAGCAGTCGTGTTGTTCGAAACATTGAAAGGAGCAAAAGTCGAAGTAGCAGAAGCAGTCGTGCTGCCACTGTTGCAGTTGTCAGGAGTCGTCATACGCTCACAGCTAGTCATTCCCGCGCGATCAAACGTGCCGTGAATCTCGCTGAGCAGGTCGCATCCGCCGTTCTCGCTGAAGTTGATGGCGATGCAGAGGCAGTTGGCCTCGCACTTCTTCATGCAGCCCTGAGGTGTGTTGTTGTCGCTGATGCGGTCCTTGCCTGGGTGGGAGATGACGGTTCCGGTGTAGCCTTTGTTGCATTCGACGTCGAATTTCTCGCCGCTTTTGCTGGTGTAGGTTTCGCCGCTCATGTTGGGGCAGAGGGGAGTGCTGGACGCAGATGGGGCGGATGAGCTGGTTGACTCAGCGACTGCAGTCGATGCGCTGGCCTCGACAGTGCTTGCCGAACCGGCGGCTGATGTGACACTGCTGGTCGAAACAACATCGCTTGCAGATGCAGGAGAGCTGGCAGAGGCGACGCCGCCTGCGGGCGCAGATGAGCTGACGGCCTCGGAGTTGGGAGGGATTCCAGTATCGATGCTGGTCGCGACTGAGGCAACACTGCCAGTCACGGTGCCAGTGAAGTGGGAGGTGAACAATGTCGTACCATTGCTCTTGACCACCTCTGATGCGCTTACACTTGCGGACGTAGTCGAAGCAGAAGCAGAGGCCTCACTCGTAGTGGTCGCAGCACTTGTCGGCGCGGACTGGTTGAGGTCGGTTGCAATCGTGATGGTTGGGAGCGTGATGGTCGTGTCAAGGTTGGGGATAGCCACCGAGCTCAAGTTGACATTTGTCGATGGAACACCAACAGATGGGGCGGTGATAGAAGGGATCTGGATAGTGCCCACGCTGGGCAACTCAGTCGAAGGGACTGAGATGTTGTGAATTTCGATGGATCCAATGGAAATGGTTGGGACCTGGCTTGGAACGCTGAAAGTTGGAGTGGAGATGTTCAAAGCTGGAATCTCGCTCATGGTTGGGACTGAAACATTCGCAGGGAGACTCATAGAAGGGGTTGAGAAAGGGACGCTCAGCGCTGGAGTCGAGATGTTGAGCGCTGGGACGGCTGTGGGAAGAGTCATCGATGGTGCTGTTACGAGAGGCACGCTCATGGTGGGGAACGATTCGTTGTGGAGCGTCAGGCTGATGGTGGGCATGTGGACTTCTTCGTGAGATCCATTCTTGCTTGGTGCAGGAAGCTCAAAGCCCTGCGAAGGCGCGCTGTGGCTAGGAACGCCAGTGCCCAGAGGTATCGAAATCGCGGGCAGTTCTGCTGAGTATGATGGTGCGGTCTCGTTCTTGCTGCTCGTCGGCTTGGCAATCTTGATCTTCTTGATGCTGTACGCTGGGGCGGTGTGCTCGGGCAAGCTGGGCTCCGAATGCGAAGGGATCTCGACGGAATGCGAAGGTAGGGACTCGCTCGAGGAGCCTCCATACGGCATCAGCTCGGGAACTGCAGACGAAGTTGTAGGGACTGCTCCGTATGCAAGCAAGGCTGGGGCGCTCGAGGTCGTAGCTTTCGCGGATGTGCTGACATTGTAGTCCAGGCCGAGCTTAGGTCCAAGGTCCACTCCAAGTGCGACTCCAGCATAGGCAGATCGAACGGCCACGGCGATGGCGGCGAGGTTGGAAAAGGAAGGCATGAGTACAGATTACTGGCAATTAGGAAGATATGCGATTGATCAAGTGAGTGGACGGCCGAAGCCTGTAAAGAACGTGATGGACCCGAAGGCCGAAAAGAATGTATGTGCAAACACACAAAGTGCTGCGAAAGGAACAACGAAGGGACGTTTGAGACAACGTTGGTGGTGTTGCGTGAGAAGAAGAGGACGAAAGAAGAGGAAGAGAGGAAGTCCCCTCGTCTCACCTGTGAGGCTGGTGCTTGCTTGTGGCCACGGAGTGCAACACCGCGTGGGGGGCAACGGTGGATAGCTACAGTACGGTGCGTTGAACGTCGCTGTTCCCAATTTCCATGGCCTTGATGAGTTGGACATGTCGCAGTCGCACGTGGTTTGGGACGGATTCCATCTAGCTCGAGGGCGACGAGATGGCATCGGGAGTGGCTGAGTGGACGAAGAAGCGAGACGTGCCGTGCCTTTGGTCTAATTAACCACAAGAGGCATCGTCGTGTTCTCGGAGTGAGCCTCCTGGTGTGAATAGTGTGAGCGCGTCGAACTCTAAGCGCGTGCTCAACGGCCAGCCGTTAGATCGGGTTGTCTTTTCAGACTTCAAGACAGTGCCAGAAAACCACCAAAGGGTCTGAATCAAGGGATGAGCAGTCAAGAAGAGTCGAATGCTCGGAATGGCTAGTTGCTGAATTCTTTTTGTGCTGTCCATGTTCGACGAGTTGAGAATGTGTTGGTCGAAAAGGTGATGAAAGTGCGAGAAGAAGTGAGAAACGGCTTCGACAGATGTCTGAAGATCATCATAGCCGCGATCTGCAAGGAGGCCGCCGAAGATAGTATCCGGAGGAAAGTTCTACCAGAGCCGAGCTTGGCACCATGCGGGCTAAGCATTCAACAAATCTTCAACGTACATGTAAAGAAGCACAACGACACTCTTGATGATTCATTAAACGATGATGGGAAGACATAGGAGCCTCTCCTCGGTTCGGCGCCGTCCTCGCAGCTAGTTTCAATGCCCCTCCGCCAGCTAGTCGAAGGCAAGCGCGGAAAGCAGAAGGAACAGACAACAGCGCGGTCCTGGCCAGCTTTTAATGGAACAGTCCAACTTGGCCATCCGACATACAGTCCGTACGATGATTTTGAGGAAGCCTCGAACCCAAGTGCTGGTCAAACCGTTCTCGCCATAACACTTCTAGGTGAAGAGCCCAGGAGATCATGGACGTATCATGGCAGAAGCTCCCAATGTGCAGCGTTCCTTGAGAGAAGACATCAAAATCGAGCTGGCCAACGTGAATTGAGCGCATATCCTTGCGAAGCCGTAAGAGTCCAACTCACATGCTAAAATCTAGTGAGTGAATACCAATTCGGAGAATCTTCGGCCATCGTTGCACAACGTCCGCTTCTCCACCTCCCCTGCCTCGGGTATGTTCATCCTACAATCACTTCGCATCTGGCACTATGAAGCGATCAGCGATGACACAGCACAAAAACGTGACGACAGAGCAACGACGACATGCTCGTCGCGGGGTATCGAACATAGCCGCGCAGATCGGCAAGACAGCCTAAGCTACAGCAATCCCACGCCACGAGGACGTGTGTATACATGCATTCAGTGAAATGGTAAGTTTAGAAAGTCCTTCTTTCTCCTACGCCCGTCATACTTTCATAGCCTCGTGGTCGTGAATAGCCTCAAGATGGTAGAACGCTTCACGTCTGGCAGACGCCAGTTCAACCTCTACAACTTCTTCATCATCCTGGCCGTTTCCTTTGGTTCCATGTCATATGGCTATGCATCTTCTGCTATTGCCCCTGTACTGGCTTTACCGGAGTTCTTGGATTACTTTGATTTGGAGACCAGGAGCAACGGTGAGTGACTATATTCAGAATGGAATTGCAGCAGCTCATGTGATGAATGCAGGTACTTCATTACAAGCCACGTTCAATGGCTTGTTCCAGACAGGAGGCTTCATCGGCGTCTTCTTCGTCAGCTGGTTCGCGGATAGATATGGCCGTCGAGTAGCCATCGCTGTCCCCGCTGTGATATTGGTTGTCACGGCGGCTTTAATGGCTGGCACCACGAATGTTGGAGAGGTAAGTCCATACTCGGAGCTCGACATATAACCGTCCCAGCTGACTCCATGTGATATAGTTTATCGTCTGGCGCTTCTTTGCCGGCGCAGGAACCTTCATGATCCTCTCCGCCGTTCCCATCTACATGACCGAGGCCGTACCTCCTCGCAACCGTGGCATGCTGGTGGACATTCACGGCGCGGCCCTCCTCTTCGGTTATATGTCTGTTATCTGGGCAGGATATGGGTTGTTCTTTTACAAGAACCCGAACAACTGGCGGGCCATTTTCGCACTGCAGGCCACGTACCCTTTGATTGTCCTTGGGATGCTACCATTTCTGCCCGAATCCCCACGCTGGCTGATCTCAAAAGGAAGAAACGAGGAGGCTAGAAGCATTCTGGAGCGACTTCATACGCCGCAGGAGGCACTGCTAGAGTTTGAGCAAATCACGAAGCAATTAGCCATCGATCGAAACCTCCCCAGCAGCTACGTCTCCATGTTCAAGAAGAAGTCATACCGGAAACGCAGCTGGCTGGCCCTGGGCACCACGATGGGGATTCAATTCTCAGGTAACCCGTCCTAACCACATTCACCACCCTGTCTAGCCCGCCTCTAATGAACTCCTAGGCATCCTCGTCATAAACAACTACCAACCAACCCTCTACGCAACCCTCGGCTACGCCACCGAACGCCAACTCCTCCTGACCGGCGGCTGGATCACCCTTGCCTGGGGCAGCGGCATCATCGGCTGCTTCATCATCGACCGCATGCCGCGCCCCAAACTCATCGCCGGTGCCCTAGCAGGCTGCATGATCTCGCTCATCATCATCGCAGCGCTGATAGCAAACTTTGTACCCAGCGAGAACAACGCCGCACTACAAGCCATCGTGGCGATGATCTACATCTATGTGGTGTTCTACGAGGGTGGCTTGGATGGCACGCAATTCGCGTATCTGGGGGAGCTGTTTCCGACGCATTTGAGGGCCAAGGGGATGAATCTGGGGGTTGCGGGGATTTGTCTGATGAATATTGTTTGGTTGCAGAGTGCGCCTACGGGGATTGCGAATGCGAGTTGGAAGGTAAGATACGTCTCTTGGGTGGCTTTTTCTTTTGTCTTGGGCATGGGTTGTATGGGACTGATGGAGTGTGCAGTACTTCCTCGCGTACATCATCCCAGGATGTCTGACCTGTATCGGCATCTGGTTGTACTTCCCAGATACGTGGGGCGTGCCGTTGGAGGAGATCGCCGCGATGTTTGGGGTGAGTTATATTCCCGATCACATGTGCAGGCCTATACATGGCTGTGGTTACTAACGAACCCGCAATAGGATGCAGACGAGCTCAACATCGAACCTCAGGCCGAAATCAGCACTGAAATAGCCAAGATATCGGGAACTGAGCATGTCGATAGTACAGAGTTGGAGGAGAAGGAGAAGGAGACGGTTTAAAAGGGCATGATTGGCATGAACTCAAAGAGAACGGTCCAGTACATCTAGACGCACTTGAACCAGCCAAATTATGTTAGTAGATTCATACATCACAGGAGTCCTGTAGATACGCATCACCCACATCTCCGGCCTCTACCCAAATTCAAACATGCCTTCTCCTCGCCCACTTCGTCAAAAACTCCCTCCCCTCCAACCGATACGTATCCTCCTCCACATAACAACCCCCCTGCGCCTCACTCTGCAACACCAAATTCCTCCCGTTTTCACCCCCATACCTCGGCCATACTGGCAAATCCACCCCATTAGGATCCCCGCCATACACGAAATTTATCCACTGTGCACTCATCAGATCGCTAAGCGCCTCATAACCCTCCCAAGGCCCCACGAACGCAGGGTCATTGAAGACGAAGGCGACTTCGGAGAAATGCGCTACGCCTTTGTAGGCGGGACGCAGGGAGCCGGTGTAGTCGGTGAAGGTGGCGTTGGTGTTGTTGAGCCAGGAGCGGGTGTTGAAGCGGTAGATGTAGGTGTCGTCGTATGCGCTGTAGTGGCGGGCGTCGAAAAGGCGGGGCGCGTGGTAGAAGACGTCGCCGGCTATGGCGGCTCCGCGTTTGTATTGCCAGCCTTGATCGGCGAAGCGTTCATTGCCGGTGTTGAGGGGGATTCCTTGAGCTGGGTCGTCGGGGTAGAGGCGCATGATTTCTTCAACGGTGGAGTTGGGGAAGCCCCAGCCTGGTGGCGGGTGTTAGTCGGTGTTGTATGTGTAAGCGGTGAGCCAGTCCATGCTGCTACTAACCTGTCTGCGTAGAAATCCACCACCTCACGTCCTCGTCCGTGTTGAGGACACCGTCAGATGGGGCATTATCCGTCCCTTCATCCGAATTCGTACCATAAAGATGCGGTACGTGAGCGAACTTTCCCTCTTCAAGCATAATGCTAGGATAATTCGGTATGACATCTCCGTCAACAACAGGGTAGAAGCCCGGTCCGGCGACAATCGAAGAGTTCAAGAATGGATACAACTCGGCATACGGGATCGTCCTCAAACAGTCCAACGTATCGATGGCATCCGTGCAGTTGACTTGCGATACAATCTTGTCGTAGATGGGTTGGTACCAGTCAGAGCCTTTATACCATGCGGTCGTGGCGCTACCGGATTCTTGAATGGAGCGATGGAAGAGTCCGTCTGCCTGTCCCCCATAGCTTATGAGGAGCTGACCTACGGCGAAGGAGCCTGCCGACTCGCCCCAGATTGTGACTTTGGATTTGTCGCCGCCGAAGAAGGAGATGTTTTCTTGGATCCAGGCGAGGGCTTTGCGCATGTCGCGGAGGGAGAGGTTGGCTTGGCCGGCGCCCTGGTGGTGAGTGTCAGCTGATGTATCTGGTGTATGGCTCATAGCACCCAAATGGCCATAGATTGAGCCAACTCATGCATCCATACCTGAACCTCCCTACTATAAAGCATGCCCCACCCACCCTTTCGATAGTTGATACTCGTCGCCACAATCGGCTTCCCGATCTCCACACTCCTCTGCACAATATACGTCAAATTGTAGTTCGGCAGACTACTGCTCCCCGTCTGATAACTCCCGCCATGGATCCACGTGACGACCGGCAAGTTACTAGCATCATCAATCCCCGCAGGTCGAATAATGTTAATGCTTAAGCAGTTCTCGCCAACGCCATAGGTCCAGTCGGCCACGGTGATATCAGGACAAGCTTCGCTATAGTTCTTCGCAGGGCGGGTGCCTGCCCAGGTCTCGTTCAGGGCTTGTGGAATGCGAAAACGGTTCTGGTTGCCAGTATCTTGGGCGTAGGGGATCCCGAGGAAGAGGTCTTGGTTGAAGGTTGGGAGGTATAGGCCTTCGTAGGTGCCGTTCAGGACTGTTACTGTGGGTGTGGTGGATAGTGCAGAGACTACGGGAACGAGCAGAAAGAACAACATCTCGCGCGACCACATCATGAAAGCGTGGTCGACGGTGTATGGGAGAAGAGAGAAATAAAATAGTCCTACAGATCAGCCGTGTGACGTCTGCGAGCAGAGCCCGAATGTCGTGCATCTTGGCTGCAGCGGGTAGGGAGTGCTGCAGGAACGCTGGACTTGGCCGATGGCCGGCTCATGTTCGTCTATTCGTGCTACTTTCGCCTATGATGAGGCTTGGAAGAGGTGCTCTGGCGATCTGGAGTCGCTCTTGGGCTAGATTGCGAGGTTCGGATCAAGAAACACCGGAGAGCGGAGAAGATAGGCCAATGTGAGGTGTGATACATCTACGGAGGGCTGGATCTGGATGAGGTTGATACGGAGAGCTAGATGGCTTAGGGGATATCGGAGTTAGGTACTGGACAGCTGAAATTGATTGATACATCGCTGACATATTGATTGGACGTCATGGATGTGAAGGCTCTGGCGGCTTCGATGGGTCGGATTCGAAAGTACCTTATGTCATACTCCGTTAAAGTGCCGAGTTTTCTTTGTTGTTGTGATGCAGGGGAGGACGACGCGTCACGTGATGATCTGGCCGCGCAACTTCCACTTTCACCGCCATAGTCCCATGCATGTGAATGAAGCCTGCATTGATTGAGATAATTGATGAGGTTTTTAATGAGATTTCAAGATGACAATTGATCAGGGAAACGAAAGCGTATTCATGCTGTTGGCTTGGTGATGTCTCGACGCTATGACGGATGCCCCAGATCGCCCCAGCCATGTCGGAGCTCTTGCTTGCTTGCTCGCCCAGTAGCGCGCTGCCTCGACGACTTCACCCTCCAACCTTCCTTCCACTCCCTTTCTCTCAACACCCCATTCCACTCTTCCACCTCATCACACCCCCATCGTCCGCACCCCGCGACGACATTGTTACCACTCAACACTTCGCGCTCCACTCCGCGACCGCACCACCTCTCTTGCGCCAAGCACCGCCCAACTCCACCCTTCAATCTACGCAATGGCCGACACTCAGCCCAAGGAAGGCGACCAAGGTATGCCACCCCTCCATCGCCGGTCGCGTATCTCCCCTTGAGCTCCTCATCACGTTGGCGACGACTCGCCTCCAAACCCGCCGTCACCGACGAGCCGGTCGCGTCCCCAATGCCATCGCGACTGCTTAGTCATCGCGTCTCACTGTTGTCCGTCTGAGTGTCTGCTACTGCGAAACGCCATCCCTGTCTGTCTGCTTGCTGCACCTACAGAACGCCTGGCTAATGCCTTGTTTCACCCAACAGTCTCCTGGGCTTGGGGCTCTGGCAAGCCTGAAGGTCAAGTCACCGAGGCCAAGGAATCAGGCGACGTGACCATGACCACCAAGAACGACAACGAAGTCAAGAAGTCTGGCGAACCCGGCAACCCAGCTCTGCACATCGAGCGCGATGGCCACAACGTCGTCAAGAAGGCTTCAGAGGTTGAGGTAGAGGACTCTGCCGACAAGAAGGACGACAAGCCCGAGGAGAAGAAAGAGGACGAGAAGAAGGATGACGAGAAGAAAGACGACGAGAAGAAGGAGAACGGTGATGCAGAGACCGGCGACAAGCGCAAAGCTGAGGACACAGCCGAGGAGAAGAAAGATGAAGAGACAGATGCCAAGAAACAAAAGACCGACGACGAGCCCAAGGCCAATGGCGAAGCTCCCAAGAAGAAGGGCCGACCAGCCAAAAAGAACGGCGATGCCGCCCCAAAGAAAGACGTCAAGAAGAAGGAGCCCAAGAAAGCGGCCACCGAGACTGGTGAGCCTCGACGATCTGGCCGCAACAGGTCGTAGTCGCCTCTTATCACCATCATCTACTTACCTTCGCGTTCTTTTTAACTCATGCGCGAGAGTATCGCCACCAGTGCCAGCGGCGACAGAGACGAGACGCAAAGCGATCAGGCTACTACTTCATGGAGTGGATGTCCAAGTACGACGAAGATGGGACCGGACTGGCGCACTGGCAAAAAACGGAGGGCGGCGGTGGCAGGAACACGAAAAAGCCTTTATTGATGTTGGGTATGATGCGACCCGCTTCCTTGCGTGTATCTGTATAGTAGCTTCACTGCTATTCACGTGTCCTTAGGTATGAAAGATGTTTCTATGCGAAGAGAGTCCGTTCGAGTCGTCGTGCCAAGACCGTCCCAAGGAGGTAAATTGGACTTCACTCTTTCACCTTTGTCCGCGAAACAGGACCGGTCTCTTTGTTTTGGGATTGTCTCGGACTTCGATTCTGCATCGTCACTCCACGCAGGCGACACCACAACACTGAAGGCGATTGAGAGCTTCGACGACACTCTTCTCGCACTTTACCTTGTGCAGCTTCAATCACTCTACCTTGACAATAGCAAGTCATTGTGGTGAGCTCTTCTTCTTGCCCGAGAACAAGTCTGCGCAGTCTCGTTTCACTGATTTTCCTTTGTCTTGTCCACAAAGTAGTCTGACACCTTCCGACTTTCGCACTTTGCACTTTTCCCGCTGACATCGACAGCAGAACAACATTTACAGACGCTGGTCGTCCCATACCACACCACACAGCGACAATCACCATGGCTTCGACACCACTATCACCACAACACAGCCCTACACAGACTGCCGACCAACTTGTCTCCTTAGTCCCTCGAGCCCGAACTTCCCATCAACCCCCTAACAACCAAATCGCTCATTTCGACCACATAGCCGCCTACGAAGTATTACGAGCGGCGAGAGAGTCCATCCAGAAGAATTACTCGGACAAAAACATCGAACACACGGATGCGCTCGAGATCTCTGATACGGCTGCGGACCGTCTGAGAGCATGTCGAGAGAAACCTAAGCGGTACCGGCGTGTGAGGCCAAGCACTAAGCATTGGGATGCGCCCGAGCTGAGCCTGGAGATAGGCGCATGGCTAGAGACGAGCGTGGATGCGGAGAAGGATGAGAGGGCGAGTGAAATTGGAGATGTGGAAATCCATGAAGAGGAGGAGGGGTTGCAGGGCACGTTTTGGGTGAGTATCTCGTGGCGAGAGTGGAAAGAGGACGCAATGCGCTGACTTGATTATAGGGCTGGGATGACACGAATGAATCTCCAGTAGATCGTGGTGCTTTGCCCGGAATGGGCGGAGTCCTCGACCCGGAGAAGGGGTGTGAAGACCAGGCCCTCGTGGGCGAGAACCGACAGACGGGACTCGGCGCAGTCATCGCACAACACGGCGAACAGCTCTGGGTCGAGCGAGACGAAGATGAAGACAAGAGGGACGAACAGGCAGCGCAATGGGAATGGGAGACAATCTCTGAAGTCTCAGCGCCTGACTCGCTCTTCGATGAAGAGGTGATGACCGCCAAAGAAGACCTGCACCGCGCCAAGAAAGCCGCCGCCGGGCTCTGGGAAGAGATGCGATCCATTCGGACAGAGCTGAATCGCCACAACCGCATGATCCAGCAACTCCAAGACCAGTACCCCGAACTACGCGGCTACGTCGGCACCAAACGTAAAGCCGATTCGACCAGCCACTTCGACGGCAGATATGAGGCCCACACGTCATCCAAAAGATTCCGAGGAGGCGTCCCTTACTCGCAAAAGAAGCCCGTCCATACATGGCACACCACATGCACAACCGTCCTGAAATCCCACCGGACGCTCACAGACTTCCCAACCCCAGTAGCCTGGGACTGCGTCTATCACGAAGTCTGCTACATAACCCAACCACACCCGCTCAACGACTCCGCGCGGACACTCCGTGCCTGTCAACACAATATCCGCGACGCTTGCGAGAGGCTGACGAAGCGGCAGTTGAAGCGGTATATGGCTATGTTTCATCCTGATAGATTCTCCGCATGCCAGGGGGTGGATGATGAGAAGAGGGGACTGTGGAAGACGATGGCGAACGAGGTCTTCGTGGTATTGAGTGAGCTTTGGGAGGAGAAGGAAGGGGATATAGTTGACAAGAGCTTTATGCAGAAGCAGACTTGTACTTGTCATCTAGAAGGGGGAAAGAAGGGGAGGTGTAGTTGTGGGTATGCGGATGCTGGGGAGATGATGGGGCTTTGAGATGTCTGGACGCAGAGCGAGTGAAGTGAAGTGAAGTGATGAAGTACTGGCTGGCTGAACGATATGCACGACTTCGCAGCTTCCGAATCGGGAAAGAAGGCTTGCGGTCGTTCGCGCCATTGCTGGGCCGGATAAGGCCATTGGAGCTTGCGGAGACACCCTGGCAAGAACACAAGTCGTCGCAAGCACTCTTCATGGCGAGCTTGTTCGGCCGATGTGGACGGCCTTCGGTATCTTGGTATTTCTGGGGTCGATTGGTTCGGCCATGGTACATATGCTAGATAGGCCGCCGACTTGAGGCTTGGCCTTTGCTTTATCGTGCAGATCGTCCACCTCTCTCAATGCTACCTTTGTATCTTGCCATGTGGGTGGCGAACTTGTGCAGAGATAGCGAGCACGCTCTTTCGTTGCGACGCTGTTGCATGTAGGCGAAATGCCGAAGGCGAGTATGTGTATAAGAGATTGATAGTCGCCGTCTGTACATCCTCTGCTCTGCCTCTGCTTCGATAAGACTGCTATCTCGCTCTCCTGTCTCGTCCGATCTTGTTCTTCGCCATCGCCAAGATGGGTGTCGCCACGGACGAGAAGAACGTGTCAGTGCAGGAAACTCCAACGACTCCCACCGACTTATCGCCCCCGAGATCCACCTCTGTCAACGTCGAAACCCATCAAGTCAAGCTCGCAGACGCCGACGAAGCCGCCAAGTTCGTCGCCGGTTTCCATGGAACGATCACAGAAGAAGACTCACGCCGTGTGCGCCGCAAGATCGACCTGCACATGCTGCCCCTGATGATGATCCTCTACTTCGTGCAGTTCACGGATAAGACCACCTTGGGCTCGTCTTCGATTCTAGGAATTCGACAGGACAACCATCTGAGTCAGTCACAGTATAACTGGCTTGGTACGATCTTGTAAGTATATTAAAGGCCCACAGGCCATCCTGATTCGTGTCTGAGACATACTGACCTTGGAAGCTACCTGGCATATCTCGTCTTCGAATGGCCCCAAAGTCTCGGGTTGCAGAAATTCCCGCCAGGCAAATGGATGACCGGAAACATCCTCTGCTGGGGCATCGTGCTATGCGCCCACGCCGGCTGCCACAGCTTCGCCGGCCTCTTCATCTGCCGCCTCCTCCTCGGCATCTGCGAAGGCTCCATCACAGCAGGCTTCCTAATCGTAACCAGCATGTTCTACACGCACGCCGAAGCCACCCGCCGTGTAGGCTACTGGTTCCTCATGAACGGCACGGCGCAGATCTTCAGCGGATTCGTCTCGTTCGGCGTGTATCATGTTGATCCGAGCATCATCGCGCCGTGGAAGCTGTTTATGATCATCACGGGCGTGGTGACGTTGATTGTAGGCGTTTGCTTCTGGTTCTTCATTCCGGATTCGCCGATTAAGGCGAGATTTTTGACTAAGGAGGAGAAGATTATTGCGGTCGAGAGGTTGCGGAATCGGAGTACCGGTGTGGAGAATAAGACTTGGAAGAGGGAGCAGTTTATCGAGGCGTTGACGGATTGGAAGCCCTGGGCTGTGAGTAGACATGTGCTCTGCTGGAGAGGCGATGGTGGATGTACGCTGATATCTGTGAGCAGTTTATGATTTTCGCGGCGTTGGGGAATATTTCCAACTCCCTTACTAATATGACCCAACTGATCATCAGTAAGTCTCCTTCAACGGAACAACATGAGTTTCGGTGAGCTGACCTTGCACCCATAGAATCCTTCGGCTTCACCACCGAACAAACCACCCTCCTCGCCGTCGTCCCCGGCGTAATCGAGATCCTCACAATCTACACCTCCGTCCTCGTAATCAAGAAGTTCCCCAACTCCCGCGCCTACGTCGGCGCCGCATACTCAATCCCCAACATCGTCTCCGGTATCCTCCTCATAACCCTCCCATGGACCTCCCAAGGCGGCCTCCTCTTCGCAATGTACCTCGGCGGCTGGGGAACCCCCTCCTTCGTCCTCGCCCTCTCCTGGTGCGCCGCGACCAACACCGGCCACACCAAGAAGACGACTACCAACGCCATGTTGCTGATCGGTTACTGTCTGGGTAACCTGCTCAGCCCGCAGATGTGGCAGGCGAAGTATGCGCCTAGGTATTACATCCCTTGGGGGATTATTTTAGGCACGTATGTGGTCAATCCGGTGATTCTGGTGTTGATCAGGTATTACTTGAACAAAGAGAATAAGCGCAGGGATGCTTTGGGGCATGAGAAGGTGGAGAAGTTCTTGGATGAGAACGGAGATGAGGTGGATCCTACGTTTTTGGATGTTACGGATCGGAAGAACATGGCGTTTAGGTATCCGTTGTAGCAGTCGATATGGTGGGTGGCTATACTTTCGCCTTCTGCTGGGGCCAATAGATATGGTGTAGGCGGTTGGTGTCTGGATCGGACCCGATGGTATTCCTAGTTTAGATCCGCAAGTAAGTGAAAGCCATCAAATTCAGATTCTCAATGTCCCCTCCACAGGTCAACGATGTCCTCGACCGACGTAGTCTTGATCTCCGGGAACGTGTGATTCAGCGAACCGTCTTCTGGCAGGTCAAACAAACCATAAGCGACATAGAGCCCAAACTTTGATTGAATCCCCTGAATCAGAGACTTGGGCACCTTGTCGTAAAGCCTGGTGTGGAACGGCAGCTCAGTGATTTCTCCCCTTCGAAGCTTCTCGACAGAGTCATAAGCGACTGTGAACTTGCTGCCTTGTCGTCGTTACGGCATTAGTATGGTTCTGCCACGGCACGGTTGTCCGAACCACATCACATACCTCTCGCCTCCTCAGCAATCTTCAACATCTGGTTCCAGGTCGTCTTCTGACTGTAGCAGACCATCGGATATGACCACTCAGGCAGGTCCAAAGATGCGTTCACGAACTTTCCCAGGTCTTTGGTGTATGTGAAGGTCATGATTTCGTCGCCAGTACCTGGAATCGAGGCGGCTTTGTTGGGCACATCCAGGACGAATGCTAACGGTTTGAGATTCGTCTCGACATGTGGCATGCCGTAGTAGTCGAGGAAGTAGCCGTTCTGAAATGAGGTCCACTCTAGGTTGGTCGACTTGAGGGCTTCGATGGTCTTCAGGCGGGAGATTTGGAAGGGAATTCGGAGAGATCTAGCGAGAAGTATGTGTAAGTTCTCTCTCGACAAGCTGGTCTTGTGCCGGAAAACGTCTTACTCGTCGGAAGGTGTGACACCGCCCCAATTGCTTGCAACGAAGCGCTGGGTGAAGGAAGACTTTGCCGCTGCTGCTACCAAAGCTCGCTCTGACTCGCCAGTGGTCTCATCCATTACTGCAATGGTCGAGATGACGGTGTGGATCTTGTGGGAGTCCAACACACCAGCCACTTGCTCAATGTTGGCGTAGTCAACGATGCATTCTGTGGCACGTAAAGCGCCGTCACTTGCCTAGCCATTGTTAGCTACTGTGTCGTCGTATTCTTGGAGAGGGATACTGCCGTACTTTACGTGTGAGCACGACTACTTCATGCTTTCCCGCCGAGAGCATTGCATCTACGATCGTCTTGCCCACGCTTCCCGTCCCGCCGGCGACAGCGACTGTTACCATATTGAATGTGTTGCTTGTACTTTGATCTTCGCTGAAATTAGCCTGTTCGTGAGCTTGCTACAATGAGAACGCTCAATGGAAAGTCAAGTAGTCCATGGATCGCGCCCCGATCTTATGTCGGTGCCATCTTTAATCGATCACCATCAAATGCAGGTATACACAGGGTTGTAGGACAGGCACCGAGTTCAGCGTGGCTTCCTAAGCCTTGTCGGCGTTTGCGCGATCTCCTGTCCGAAACATTAATGATCCTCGCGCGCGCGAACAAATTTGGAGCTTCGACGCCCACCCCTTGGAGGAAAGCATGTTTGCCGTCTGCGGGAATCACTTTCCGCTCGAACTTCATTGTCATTCCTGTCATTGATGTGCCGTTTCGAAATTCAAAGCCATACTCTCACGAAAGTCTTCGACACATCTTCATACAATCTCCATGGGCGGACTCGAATACACCGTTCTTCCTAGGACGCCCGAGAATGAGTCCATCAGGCGCTCCGGGTTGGACTGGCATGCCAACGTGGCACAACTGTCGCAGTTGCTCTGTGTTCTTGTCATTCCCTGGGCCAGACACGGCCTGGTAGAGCTGAGCCGTTCTCTTGGAACCAGCACCAGCTCCGTTCAAAATGCAACGAGCAATAAACAATCGATGTCCAGTCCGGCTCAGAAAGGTTCAGACACAGCGTTCGCAATTAGTCGTACTCCGACGGATCCAGGGTCGTTCTTCGGCCGAGAGATGGGCAAGGGACTTGGCACGTATGGTCAGTGGTTCTTTGGTATAGGTTGGGCTGCCTGGTTGGGGTACTTGTGCATCCATGATACAGCACCCGGTATGTCGACCGCAGACGACTGCTTCAGCAAGCTTCAAAAATGTTCAAAGACTTACCAAAGCAGACTACCTACACCTGGTCAAGCGCTTCGGTGCAGTGGGAGCCTCGCAACTGCCAATCCACTATTTGCTCTCCATGAACCATCCATATGGCCCGCTGCAATTTGTGCTGCCCAAAGGATCTCGACGACAGCTGCTCCCCTTGCACTTCGTCACAGGGAGACTCATCATTCTCTTGGTCGCCATCCATGCAACACTCTACACCAGCATATTCCTCCAGTTGAGTGTCTTCTGGGCGAGCATCAGGCAAACGAAGATTGTTGTTGCCATTCTTAGCCTGGCAATTCTAGGAGCCATTGCAGTGACCTCACTTAGGAGTTTCCGTCGCAAAGCTCACTCGGTGTTTTGGCCCATACATTTCGCCGGATCCATTGCAATACTGCCTTTGATGTATTTCCACGTCCGCGAAATTCGGGTCTACTTGTTGGAATGTGCGGTCGTTGTTGCTCTTAATGCCATTTTTCGCGTGGCCAGGAGATGAGCCTTCTCGCACTAAGTGGCGGCCTGGGGAGAAGATGGAGCTAGGTCATTGAGAGTTTTCAGGCTGATTTGGCGTTTCGTGTCATTATTAAGGGTTCTCGTGTCAGTCAGCCAAGACAAGGCGAGGTGATGTAAGTGAGTGAGTGAGGGAAAGTCACAGATGCAAGATTTAGCTCGAGCTAGCGCTTCGGCTGACGGGTCGCGCCTCCCGGCGGGCGCGTGCACATCAATCATCATTGTCGTGGAATGCCAGCTTCAATTGTCGCCGACACAACAAAGAAGTCGCCTTTCAACAGTACCTCGATATTGCTGATTGCTGAACAACTTCCACACACAACCACCCGAGATATTTTCAACTACCTGACTATCACGACCGACAGCAAACCACATACCCGCGCTGAACAGCTACCTCCTCCTCCTCCACACATTTCAGCCAGGCGGCCACCAACATGAGCGCATCGCCAGCTCAGGCGCCGTCAGGCCCTAATTCCGTCACCCCTACGAATGGAGGACCGCCAGCACCGATGATGCGCAAGAAGAAGCCGCCGGTCAACATCTTCAACACGGGCAGGAAGAAGCCGCCGATCAAGAAGCCGGCACCAGGCCAGCGACCAGGAGTACCACCGACTCAGGCACCAAATGGAGCTCGCCCAAACGCTCTGCAACAGCAATCTATCCAAACTCCCCACCCTTCAAGCAACGGCAACGCGAATGCCGCACCACCGGCACCCGAAGACAACGATTACACCGACTACCCGATCCTCATCTCCAAGCGCGCACTGAACGCGGAAGGCCAACGTTTCCACGCCCTCAAATTCCACAACCGCAAAGACGACAAGGGTAACATCGTCCCAGTCAACCCCTTCGACGAGACCCAGTTCGTCAAGCCGCTCCGCCTGCATCGCCGATATGCTCGTGATAAGATGGAGGCTGCGGAAGTATCAGACGCAGGCGGTGTGGATGACAAAGAGCGTGAGGTGATGAATGCGCGCCGAGCTGAGCGTCAAGCCGAGCGTGAGGAGAACCAGAAGCTTATTGCGCCGACTGGAGGCGAGGGCACCAATAGACCACTCAAGCGGAAACAGCAAAAGAAGGTCGAGGAGGGCAGAGACGACAGCAACCCAGTTCGGCAGAAGCGACAAAAGCTGCGCTATGAAGAAGCTCGTCCATGGCACCTGGAGGACTTTGAGGGCAAGAACATATGGGTCGGCAGCTACGAAGAGGCGCTCTCAGAACGAAGCATCATGTTACAGCCGGGGTTTGACGGCTTCCGCATGACGCCTGTTGAGAAGTGGTACCGTTTCATCGAGACGAACAAAGTCGTACCCATGGAAGCAGAAGAGAGAGAGAGGCTCTATGCGAAGAAGTTTGGCTTGGGCAGATGGAGTCTGAATACACAGAAGGCAAATGACGAACAGCGAAAAGAAGAGTACATGGCGCGTGTCAAAGCTATGCGGCAAGCCAAGCGTGAGACAGAAGGCGAGCGTGGATTCGGCGGCGAGGAGGGAGACTTCCAAGCCGACAGGGACATGCTCGACATGGAATTCAAGGATGAGTTTCAGGATGACGACGAAGGCGTGCTCTTTCAAGGTGATGAGGGCGAAGATGAGAAGGAGATTGAGCAGAAGATCTGGCTCGAGATGCGCAACGCCGGATTGGGTGGCACCGGTGTCAAGGATGAAGATCTCGATCCGGAGGAAGAAGAGCGACGAAAAGCGGAAGAGGAGCGTAAGGAGAAGGATGAGACGAAGCAGCTGCGCAAACAGCTCATGAAGAAAGAGCACCAGATCCAGTACGGCAGCGACGACGAAGAGTTCGACTCAGACGACAGCGATGAGGAAGAACAGCGCAAGAAGGAGGAGCAGGAGAAAGAAGAAGCTGCCAAGAAGGCGGCTCAGGTCAACGGCGACAAGTCCGGCTCGTCGACCCGTGGCACCAACACTCCCTCTGGACGACCTGAGAAGCGCCCTGGGTCCACTCTGGGCAAGCGCCCTGGTTCTCCAGACGTGTCTGATATGAGCGGCAACGAGTCGAGTCGCAAGAAGATCAAGAGTGTCAATGGCTCGGCGACTGCTGCAGGTCGTGCTCTGTCTCGTAAGTTCCTAATCCTCATCGTGCTCAACCACCTACTAACACTTCTCAGCGGACATGGCGAAGAAGAAGATTCGATCAGGAGGTGGCAGTGGCAGTGGTAGCGACACCGACACCTCTCGCGGCCGACCCAAGCTCAAGCTCAAGAACAGCCCGCCGGGCTCTCCATCCTCCAACACTCCAAACGGTTCACGGTCTGGAACACCTGCAGGTGGCAGCCGTGCACAGAGCCCCAAGCCCAGCAAGGCCTTCCCGACGCTTGAAGAAGTTCGCGCCGCCATACCGCCCGAGGGAGTTGAGATCAAGGCCCTTGTCGCCAAGTTCAAGATCCAAGTCGCTGGTCGCAGTTCCGAGTTCATCGCCCTCGTCAAGGCTGCCGGCACACAGGACAAGGGCACTGGAAGGATTAGGCCGAAGACTTAGTCTGTCCCTCGTAACACTACCTTCCCGACGCCAGAAGAGATGTGGACGTTTATTTCGCCACATCGGGGGACTGCCGTGACGGCCTTCGTCAAACACTTTCGCGGCAGGTTCGAGTCCCATGTGGACTTTGTGCATCGTATGCGCGACTTCTACATGGCATGCAAATCTGTTGCCATACATCGGCGTGTCAATGGGGTTGGTCGACTCATCAGGCAGAACGGCATTGTTTTTACCGCCTCCGGACAAGTTCGAACCGACAGTCTTGATCCTTGAATGGCGATTTGAAGCTCTTCTTGGTCGGCGATGAGACCGCATGGATCCTTTCATTCTGGACATTCTTGGACAAACACTTACGACTTGAGTCTTCCTACCTCCGTACTTTCTCGACTGGCTTGGGTGCCCTACGGTTGGCGACCCTGCACTGAGATGGAAAAGCTCAGACAGATACCGGATGTCTGCATGCAGGCTACTCCAGTCAAGTCGGTCGTGGATAGCTCAAGTTATGACATCCTGCTCAACAAGCTGTTGGATCCCAGTCTTCATTCGTCTTTTGATGTCGTAGAACGTTTTGTTACGCTCATATTAACAAGAGGGGATAGGAAGAAAATCAGCGGGCATCGCAGGCTGTCGAGAGTCGCTGGTTGATGATCAAGCAAGATATGGAGAGGCTGATGCCCAGTAAGTTGAATCCTGTGTAGCAAGAAGACGACACGACGCTGACGTTTGTGGATCTTGCGCAGCGTAGCAAAGAACCTTCCGACGACCACGATCTTCAAGGGTTCGGGGTTCCGAACTTACGACCAAGTATAGTCACGGCTACCTGCTTTGCAGACTCGATGATCAACCCTGTTCACGAACTTGTTGTCTGGGAATACGGGGTATGTCGTGCGACTTGAGAGCTTGCTGACTGTATGAACTGCACTCTGTCGAGCAGCGAACAGCAACCACTTCCGTGAATATTGATGATGATAGTGAGTAAGAGAGATGCCCGGGACTACGCCAGACCAGGTGTATTGATAGTCACCGCCCAGCCATACCCACCGTGCTGACAAGACTTTACACAGTCAGCGTTTTGTTTCAGAACCTCCTAGCTGCATCGCAATTCCGCCCAGCCCCTGCAGGAACATTCGTTAGCCAGCCATCGACGTCGTGGGCTTTTCGTTGAAGAGGAAGGGAGGGAAGATTGAATTCCTAGTGGACACTCGGGAATGCTTGTCCACGAGTAAGCATCGAGCAACCTGCAGCGTCACCATCCTTGTCAAGCCACCCGACGCCGGCAGACCCTTGTCACTTGCGCAGGCACGGCGGGATTTCTTAGAATAACTTGCTCGACAACGTACGGCATCGGGTGCACTGACACTTTGGCCGTCTCTACGACGGCCAAGCTGCGTCGATGGCTGGGGAATAGCACTAATCTGTTCCTTGTTAGGAGAGGCTATCTTGAAGGCTTGCGGACGATTCGTCCCTTGAGATAGCCCGAGCGTTTTCAGCCTTGCGACAGGGCACCGACAATAATACGTCCCTACGGCAACGAAACTCTCAACAGCTCAGACGAAACCCCTTTGAGGGATCCTCACGGACAAGTAGGTAAGGCGACCAGCAGCAAGGCCACGCACGCACGCCTCAACAACTTCTTTCCTCCGTCGATTGAGCCGCAGCTTACGACGTGCAGCAGCAGCAGGGACGGGACACGATACAAACGACATCATAGGCCGCGGGCCTGAGCTTTACTCGCAGGTACGCTCGAGCAGGACGTGGGCACGGCGTTACACTGCATAACTTTTCTCCCGACGCTCCGTGGATACGAGGCACCAGACACGTTCATTGCTCCACAGCAGCTGGAATACGACTCAAGATCCACCTATAGCGGGCAAAGACTCGGAATGTCTCCACCGCCCAGCTATAACATCCGCGGCGAAGACTCAAAAGAGACGTGAAATCGCTGGTACCGACTTACCTCGATGAGGATCTTGAAACACCCGGGAATGCGCGTACTGGGGAGTGAGCCCATGAGTCCATGCGGCTAGCAAGAAAACCACTGGAGAGCGTGCCCGTGCGCGTTCGTTTCTAGCATGGACTCTGGGTTCTAGCTATCCGATTCCCCATATCGTGGGGACCCGAATGCAGGCTGGGCTTTTCCCCGGCCACACGATTTTCTCGACGCACGTGCATACTTGTGCATGGACGACGAGTTTGGTGAGGCTTGATGTCACTTTTCTGCTGGATGGCGGTGGACGGGTATATAGGCCAAGATGGTCCTGTGGAGGTGAGCTCTTGAGAGCGAACGAGATTTGCTGGTAGACGTTCTTAATACTCAAGACGAGGGAGGCTAAGTAGGCTTGTGATTGCTTATTCATTACATTGAAGTGAAGACGAGGTGTGTGCTGCTTAACTTGTTTGATCATGTGGAAGGTATCGCTGATGATTGCAGCAGCCATAGGACGACATATCGATTCTACCAACAACACGAACAACAAACAACACAACCACCACCACATCACAGTCGATTGGGAGAGACAACACTACAAGCAATCAAATCACATCAACCTCACAACATGCACCCTTCACTACATCTTGTCACCGCCTCGTTAGCGACCTTCACCCTCCTCACCTCCCCAACATCCGCCTCCCCTCTGCAAGCCCGCGCCGCTGCAACCGTCTACTCATGTACGTACAGCGAAGCGTCCAAACTCCCCAAAACCCACCATGTTCTCATCCTAACAACTCACCAGACATGTCCGCCACAACCGTCCCCGCCCCCCAACCCACAACTTTCTTATCCAACACAACCTGCTCCAACGCCACCATAACCGCCAAAGCCAACTGTCCCTCGGGCTGCACCGCCGCGCCCCTCGCGGGAGCTCTAGGCATCGCCACGGATTCTTGGAGCTGTATGGATATGCCTGCTGAAACGAGTTGGACTAGTGTCATGGCGACGAGTACATGTGGAGGGGGCAGTGCGGTTACGACGTATACGCTTTATGGGGGCCAGGAGGAGGAGGGGTGTAAGGCTACTGCGACCTGAGGGGGGATGGGGAAAGGGGGCAGGGGGCAGGGAATGGTTTAGGAGGTTATGTGTTACGATGATGAGGTATGATTTGTGTATGGAAGCTAGCAAAAGGGCATGGGGTCTGTGACGGAACCAGGTGGGACTATAGCATGGGATCACGGGACGATGGTTTATTGTTGTTATGAATTGGCGAGGCGAACTAAAAGTGACTGAAGATTCGAAGAGCGTTGCTTCCTGACGACAGAAAGAAAACGAAGCATCCTACCCGTTCTTACCTTCCTTTCACTTCATTGCCAAAGCGACTGTTCCGCTAGACGCTCGAGGTAGGATAGCGATACATATGGGACATTTGAGCCTTGCGGTTCAAAGTGCAAGACATCCCCACGACTCGTCGAGTGTACTACCAGCGGTAATGTGATCTTCAGCGTAGTCGTGATTGAGAGAGTCAGAAAAAGGCCTGCCAGACGACACCAGGAACATCCTACTCCCCATGCTACATTGCCCACCTTCCTCCCCTACAAATCCGTCAAACTCCACTCCTTCGCCACCCCCTCAAAATTCGTCTCCCTCAAAGCCCCCTCCCACTCCTTCAACTCCGCCAAACTCTTCTCTCTCCTATCCAGTTCAAAATCACAGGCCTCCCGTCCCGTCGGCACGGCAATTGGAACCTCGTCCTTCTTTCCCTCCGCAACACCAACGCCCTTGACGAGATCCCAGGCGAGTTCGCAGAAAAGCTTTGGGTTGCCTTCTTGGGTTTTGTGGGTTGCTTCCATGAGTTTGGTGACGTTGGAGTAGAGGTCGGAGTGCTGGGTGGTGTTTTTGGGGAGGTTGGATTTGAATTTTTGGAGGTCGCGGATGTTGGTGCGGTAGGAGCCTTGTTGGGAGAGGGGGTGGTTAGTGGGGCTGTTGATGGTGAGGGAGGGGGATTAGCTACCTGGTTGGAGGATGAGGGTTTTGATGTTGGAGGGTTTGACTTCTAGGGCGTAGGATCTCATGAAGCCTGTGAATGAATGGCTTGTTAGCAGGTAGAGGCGTTGGGTTTGGAGGGTGGAGGAGAAACGTGCATTCAATGGCTGCTTTGGCTCCGGCGTAGGGTCCTGCTGCTGGGATAGAAGTTGTGGAGGCGAGAGAGGAGACTAGGACGATGTGTCCGGACTGTTGCTGGCGGAAGTAGGGTGTGATAGCCTGGGTAAGGCGAATGACGCCGAAGACAAGAGTGTCGAATTGCTTGAGCAGAGCGTCCTCCCTGACGATACGAGTAAGCCCACGACCTTGCGATGTCAAAAAAGCTCCTAGCTCCCCAGACTCACTCAATATCCTCAAGCGTACAGATATACCCATACCCAGCATTCTGCACTACAACATCGATTTTGCCGTATATGTCTACAGCTTGTTTGACCTTCTTGTCCATGGCCTCGCGGGAGTCTGTCATATCAAGTTGCAGGGTCGCGGCGCCGAGATCTGCGAGATGTTTGATGGAGTCGAGGTTACGGGCGGTGGCGATGGCTTTGTCGCCGCGTTCGAGGATAGTTTTGATGAATTGTTCGCCGAAGCCGCTGCTGCAGCCGGTGACTAGCCATACTTGTTGAGACATGTTGGTTGTTGAGAGGGTGCTGTATGACAATGATGGCTAGATACGGCAAGATATGGGGAACGGGACGGAGAGGGTCGGAAGCTACAGCTAGAGGCGGTGACAATTTTATACAGGATGGCTCTGGCTCGGAGTCTTGACGCCTCCGCAGAGTGAGGTCTGGCCTTAAGTATTGCTGTTCTTGGCAGGTACAGTTAAGGAAGCGAGCTTTGGCGAAGTCCATGGGCAGAGGGTCGAAGGTAGGGCACCACGAGCTGAGCTCAGCTCATGCGTAGAAGGATTCGCCCCCAGGAACTGCTCGTCATGAAAAGCTGAAGAGCTGAACAAACCCATTTGATTATTGATGACCAACTGGAGGTAATGCCGGAAGCGGCAGTCTTTTCGTAAGCCAATGTAGCCATCAGCGTTTCGGCTAGTGGCAACGCAATGCTTAACATCTCGTTTACTGACAACTCGTAGAAATGCCCGCACTTGATCATTTCGCCTCACGTTCAGCTGCTCAGCTGCCCAAATTTGGGGGGGATTCTGCCCATGTGCAGGGTAGGGCACGTCCACATCAGCTAGGTCTCGGTACCAGCAAGCATCACAAACACATGCTTTAAGATTTTGATGGCAGATCGAGGTGAACGGTCATGATGATGGTCGCCGTAGGAAGATGCATCAAAGAATACGATGAAAGGCGACGTGAGGTTAAAGACAAGGATGGGCGTTGCTATGCCACGACCTCCATAGCAACCCGCTGTTGATCCGTCAATTCGCGACCTGCGCCATCGCATATTGATCGCACCAAACCGCCGTACCAAACATTCGCGACCACCAATTCAACATCACCATGGACTCCCCGTCGGCGCAACTCGTGCCTCAAAGCGAAGACAGCATCCTCAACTTCGACATCGACGGTCCGGGCAGTTCTCCATTCCAGAGCCACGTTGAGAGCCGCATCATGAGCAAGCAGTGGGAATCCCACACCACCACAACCGAGACCCGCGTCGAGACACACATGGAAGAGCAGACGTTGGACATCTTTGCAACGCCGATCAAGCAAGTGGAAAGGGAGGACGTGATGATGGACGAGGACAAGGAGAATGTGCCCGAGCAAAACAACACCACCACATCGCAGAAGCTGGTCTTCTCGCCCAAGAAGAACTCGCGGCCATGCACACCTGAAGACAGACCAACTGAGCGACTCGCATCTCCTGTCACGGAGAAGAGGAGAGGAAGCAAGGACACGGATCTAATGCCACCACCGTCGACACGCAGGACGCCTAAGAGATCCGCCCTGAACACATCCCAAAGCGCTGCCAACACCCCAAGACCGAGTGTTCTTCGCGGCAACTCTTCCAACACTCTCGAGCGGACAGACACCAACTCTTCTGGTGCCTCTTCGTTCCAAGCTGGATTAGACCTACGCGCCTCGCAAATGTCCCAGGCACACCCACAACCCGACTCCAGCAACATCGACGACACCTGCTTCAGCGCCTTCTCCGAGATCCCAGAGATGACCGTCTTCGCCAAGCTGGGCCAGAGTCCTACCAAGCGAGGCGACATGCTCCGAACACCCGGCAAAGGCATCGATGCCACACCACGCACATCCCGCAAGCGTTCGTCGCCTTCCCGATCCCCATCTCCCACACCCCGTCGGCTAAAGACTCCAGCGAACCACGATGGCACCACCTTCCTGATAGACTTCACCCAGCAGATGGAGAATGTTGGGTCGTACAGACATTCCCCCTCCAAGCCGAGCACCCAGCCAGACTTGCTCAAATACATGAACAGTCAACGGTCGCCACACAAGTCCAACTCCCACACCTATGCGACACCTCGAAAGGAGAACAACATCCTGCATCTGCTGGACTTTGAGCTTCCTCCTGCCCCGACTCCTCGATCCGTTCCTACCATTACTGTTCGCGAGCTGGAGTCCCTCAAGTCGTCATACCTCTCCCAGATATCATCTCTCAAAGCCACTCTCAGCGGCCGTGAAGCCGAAGTCGAGAGTCTGAAGCGGGCTGTCGGCGACGCCGAGCGTCGTGTGGGCGAGACTCAAGAGCTGATGCGAGAGGAGAAGGACCGGCGTGAGTGGGCCGAGGAAGAGAAGGCGAGCTGGGAGAAGCGTGGACAGGAAGTCGAGAATGTCCTCAAAAGCGTCAAAGAAGAAGTTATGAAGGGCGAGGCCGAGAAAGAGGAACTTCTCCGCAAGATGGACGACTGCGAAAGGAGAGCAGAAGACGCAGAGGCCAGAGCAGTGAGGGCCGAAGAGCGATTCGCCGAATCACTCGCTGCTAGGGCCAGCTCAGGAGACGGCGATCCAGCAGCTGTCGAAGAGCAAGTCCAGCGTCTCGTGTCCGCCCAAATCGACGCCAAAATCGAAGCCGTGAGTCGCGAACTCCACACCGTATACAAGGAGAAGCACGAGCGCAAAGTGGCAACACTGAAGAAAAGCTACGAAGCTCGTGGAGAGAAGAAATGCGCAGAACTCCAACAAAAGCTCTCCGAACTCGAGAAGCAAAACGAAGATCTGCTCGCTGCGAGAGACGCCACTTTCTCCGGCCCTCTCCACGGCACCTCACCTTCGAAAGCCCAGAAAGAGGCCGAAGCGGAACTCAAAGCCCAGATCGAAGAACACCGCGCCCACCTCGCGCGTCTCGAGAATGAAATGCAAACTTCGCAGCAACAGCAAGACCAGCTCATGCGCGAGCTCGCACAGGAGCGGATCGAGAAGGGCGATCTCGTCGCTGCTGTGGATGAGATGCTCGCACTACAGTCCGAGCAGGGTCCTACGCAAGGGGCCATGAGTGTCGTCGAGGACTTCCGCAAGAGCATCGGTCGCCCGCCCTCGTCATTGCGTGCACCCGGCGGTGGGATTCCTGCTTCGGGCGAGAGCAGGATTGGTCGCGGCGGTCCTGGCGGAGCGCCATCGAGTGGGCTTGGGAGGACTCGCCTTACTGGTGGGGGCGTGAGGGCGAATATTGAGAGGATGGGACGGATGGGTGGTCCGGCGGGGGCGGAGTAGATGCATGGTCTTTGGGATTGGAAGTCGCTGATGTCTGATGGGTTTGGGATGTTGGGGATGGACGGCGTCTTTGGCTCTTCAAATGACGATGTGATGTATCAGATACCATGGCTGTATTGTGGTAACCTCGAGGCTCTGTTCCTCCGTTGCAAACGCAGGCGTCTTCCTCGACTCTTCGACGAAGCTGTTTCCAAGAGGTCCTTCACGTCTACGTTGCATGGTCGCACAACTGTCCAACGCGATCGGCTCGCATTCCTTCGATGCGAATGCGTAGGGCAAGCTGACACTTCAGACATCACCTCAACCTTCCACGTGGCCACCTTCCTTGTTGGGCTCCAGGGGCATTACGTCCAAACATCACTTGAACATTCGAACACCTCGATTTCCAGACTTCAAGACTTGCCTGCTGGATTTCCTAACGAACCCAAAAGCAAGCGCACCATGAGCGTCCCCTTAGCCCCATCGCCTCCAAGCGATGAACTCAACAGCCTGCTAACAACTCCCATGAACGCCCCTATTCCCGAAGACCAATCCCGTCCATATCTCTCCTCTCCACCCTGGCAACGAATCGAAGGAGCCTTCAACTTCCGCGAAGTGTCCTATCCGCCGAATGTACGTTCGGGTTTGATCTATCGCTCTGGGATGTTGGTTTTCGTCTCGGAAGCTGGCAGGCAGGATCTCGTCAAAAAGCTAGGAATTCGGAAGATTTTTGATATGAGGTTCGAGGAAGAGAGCTTCAAGAGTCCAGATCCGGCTGTTCCAGGGGTGGAGGTCGTGAAAGGGGGTGTGAGTGCTGAGGGGAGGGGGTGGAGGGATCATAAGTGGACGAATGTAAGACTCCCTTCTCTGTCTTCGGATGACGCGCCTCGCATAGACTGTATGCACTCAAGCGGAGATCTGACGTTTGACGCAGATGGTCGATATGCTCTTCTACCACCTGGAAGCCTATCAGCCCTTCCTCCGCGAGCTCCTCCTCATTGTCTTGAACAATCCTGGAACGCCTTTCCTGGTGCATTGCACAGCGGGCAAAGACCGTACTGCAATTGCCGTGGCTTTGTTGCTTGAGATAGCGAAAGTTCCGAGAGAGTTCATTGCGCATGATTTTGCGCTTACGAGGTTGGGGATTGAGCCTGTGAGGGAGTTTTTGCAGGCGAAGTTGACGGATGCGAGAAAGGTTGATTTGGAGGATGAGAGGTTGAGGGCTATTTCTGGGTGCGAGTAAGTTGTGGATCTGTGCTGTTTGCGGAGAGCATGGCTGATTGTTGTTGTGGAATAGGGCGAGGGATATGTTGAGGTTTTTGGAGGAGATGGATGGGAGATACGAGGGAGGTGTTGAGGGGTTTGTGAGAGATAAGCTTAGGTTGACGGGGGAGGAGGTGGAGGGGGTGAGGAGGAGTCTCCTGGGTTAGGAGCAGTCCCAGGGGTTAAGAGTGATGACGGCTATAGGTTTCTGAGAAGCCTGCATGCGTTTGGCTCGGAGATGAGTACGAAGAAGTCACTCTATCATTCCAGTGCTAAGCTAACCACTTCTCCAGGCCTAGTTATATGATTAGGATACTGCGTATCATTCCCCGACGTCGTAACAATCAACCTTTCCCCTCCAAGACCAAGCTGAACCGCTGTAGGCCCAAATACTTCTCCAGCTAGTTTCCGGACCTCCTTGGAACCAGGCTCGCACACGCCAATGGCATTCTGCTGAGGCACTGTCAGATACGCCTCCCCGCGGGGTCCGAAACAGAAGTCATCACTGAAGACATCCGCAAGTTTCTCCGGCTCTCCGGTCGGAAACCCAGCTTCGTTGATTGCGACCCGCGCGAAGACATTGGCGCTGAAACTCGTCCAGTAGATGTATCCCTGGTGCACTTTGATCCCATCAGCACCGCCGGCGGCGCCGGCCATATGCGAAGTCCACTCGTTTGCAACGATGACTTGAGTATCGCCTGTCATGAAGTTGAGCAGATAGATTGCTCCACCATCGAAGTCCGTCGAGACGTAGATCCCCTCGTCAACATTGACAGGTGCAAGTCCATTCAGTGCCCTGGCATTCGGTACTCTGAGCGCGAGGCTTACGGCGGCTTTTCGCTTGCCCGCAGTGGTACCAAAGTTGTGTAGATCGATCTCGTAGATGGAGTTGCTTCCCTCGGCGCCTTGCAATGTCTCGACAGGAAAGTCTTCGCCGATGACGTAGACGGTGCTGGATGTTGGACCTTGTGCAATCCCCAGGAGGTTGGGAGAGGAGGGGAGGGTGGCTACGAGAGTCGTTCGTTTGGTCTTTGGATCGATGAGATAGATTTCTGGAAGGGGGCTGTAGGCTGTAGCGAGAATTTGGCCGTCTGGTCGGATGAGGAGGTTTTCAACCCAGGTTCCGAGGGGAAAGGTGTGGAGAGTTTGTGTGTCGTGAGGTTTTGGCCCGGCATGATAGGGGCCTTTGGTCGGTAGGCAGAGCACGTGGCTGAGAAGGAGGAGTATGCAGGCGGCGTAGAGATACATGGGGTGAGGATTTCGGACAACGGTGACGTGTCGACTCTACAAGTCACGCCTCAGGACGATTTAAGTACGTACTTTCTCCATTGCTTCCGCTGCTGGGCTTGTTTTCTGTGGTGAGTTGAAGTGATGTAAGCCACGAGCGGCTCGATCAAGTACGGCAATCCGGGAACAGAGCCGATCAGGCTTTGAAATTGTGGTTGATCAGCTCCGCCAAAACGGGAGGCTAGTGACGCCTACTCGTATCTGTGCCGTTTCTCTATCGTTATGAGCCTCTTCGTCATTGCGCTCTTCGCAGCTAGATATGTAAGATGGACTGTGCTTGTCATACGTTGCGCGAAGCAAGCTTACATTCTACTGGCGGGTTGACCAGGCTTCAGAAGAAGGTTCAGATCTCAGGTTTAGACCAAGGGCAGAGATCCTCAGTCTTGATGCCAGCGGACTCTCTAATCCTGAGAGGGGCACGTTCTCGTGAATTCACCACACTTGCTCGGATGGACCAAGGCCATGCCGTTGCGGAGGCTCGAACGCAACACTCGTATTTATCAGTACAGTCCGGAGACTATTTCGCTAGGGCTTCAATGCCCTAACGGAGGCTTTGTAATACACCGGCTACCACCTCCCTGTATTCCTAGAAGATCTTGTTGGTCATTCTGCTGTGATCTTTCTCCTCTTCTGGTCTGCTGTGTTGACGTACTTCCATTCGTGGCTAGTAGCCTGCGGCATACTGTGGTAGGTACAGCTCCTTTTAGCTGCAATCATGTAGACATTCACGAGCGAAATCTTGCCAATGCCCCGTGTATATAACCAACGACATGCAACACGAGCTTCGCCTGAATCCACAAATGCACTGAACACACCATGGCCTCCCAACCAGACCGCCATGCCATCGAGCAAGCTCAAAAAGTCCTCGTCAACGAAGGCATGAAAATTCGCGAACAAGTCGTCGGATCAGAACACGTGAAAGCCTCGCGTGCACTTCCCGAGCTCCTCCAACCGATTCAGGAACTTGCAGTGTCCGCAGGCTGGGGTATCGCTTGGACGAGGCCCGGTCTCGATCGCAAGACACGGTCATTGATCACCATTGCCATTTTGACGTCCATGAGCCAGGACCATGAGATTGCGCTCCACACGAAAGGAGCGCTCAATAATGGGTGTAGTCCTGAGGAGATTATGGAAAGCATTCATCATGTATGTCTCGAGAGGACCTTCGAGAAGCGATCCGGCTGACGATTGTAGAGCGGCGTGTACTCAGGTGCACCGCGTGCGATCAATGCGGCTCGCCTGGCGAATCAAGCTATTGAGGAATATGCATCCAAGAAGTAGTGCCGTACAGCCTGACTTCATTTGTCCTAAGAATGGTCGTCACAGGCGCAGGGTCTTGAGATTGAGGCGGCAATGCTGTCGATCGTGGGATGACCGGTGTATAAAAGAGGCACTCACTGCACATATATGAGGCTATGTATATGTAAGGAAACTATACCTGCTTCGAGGCTGCGAGGTTGGGCACAGATATCCTCGCGGAATTGTTACGATCACATAAAGCCATCAAGCATTTCTCGACCCTTCCGACGATATACTCCTGACAATCGTTTCTGATCTTGTAACGCCGTCTGTACTGAAACCTTTCCCGTTTGTCCCTTGGTCTGCCGTACATAGATCCCGTCGCTTCCTTGTGGCATGTGTCGATGTGTTGTGCACACGGCTAAGGGTCCGAGACAGTATCCAACATGTATTCCCATTTCGATACACTCATGGCATCGATAGGGCGCGACTCTCCAGATGTGGGACCTACAAATTGATCTATTTTCTTGATCTACTGGTGTTGTCAATCTGGAGAAACTGATGCAGTCCCTTTTTCGTCGACATGGGCTTTTTGAGACGAACAAGCTTGCTCCAAGATTTTCTTGTCGTTTCTTACCCCTTTGCATGGGACACTAGTGAATTCGTAATCGCTATATATATGTTTGATCTCCCTCTAAGCGATGGCGCCAGCCCGTGGTTTCTCCGGTTCAAGGCCTGCAGCCTTTCAATCTGAAACAAACTGCTCATACTACATTTCATCTATGCGACGCAGCTTCAATATGAAAGACATACTTGACCACCACGTTCCCAAAGCATAGTTTGTATCTCATTTTTCCATCTACTTCTCCAACTGACTACGCTCTTTATCATTTGCCCAGCATGAAGATTGTGCGCTTGGCCGCCTGCCTCTCTCTGCCTCTTTTCGTATACGGACAACTCTCTGGAAGTGTTGGTCCAACAACGACATTCGCTTCAAAGACTTCAACCAAAACTTGCAACGTTCTCGACTATGGCGCCGAGGCTGACGGAACAACTGATGTCGGACCAGCAATCTCATCCGCAGCGGCTGCATGCCTGGCAGGTGGCGTTGTGGTCATTCCGAATGGGACGTACAGCATGGAAACATTCGTCGAGATATCAGGAGCCGAAGGAATGGCTATTCAACTGGACGGCGTCATTACTCGCACAGGCACTGACGGCAGCAACATGTTGTCGGTCAAGCATAGCAGCGACTTCGAACTGCTCTCATCGACCGGCAAAGGGGCGATCCAGGGCAATGGGTACGAGTATCATGCACAAGGAAGCATCAGTGGCCCTCGCATCCTGAGACTCACAGATGTCTCGGACTTCTCGGTCCACGATCTTGCCTTTGCAGACTCCCCATCGTTCCATTTCACCATGGATACCTGTACAAGCGGCGAGGTAAGTGAATACTGTTGATGAAATGGGTTGTGTGGCTGACACATGGGACAGGTTTACAACCTGGCCATTCGAGGCGCTGACGAAGGTGGTCTGGACGGAATCGACGTCTGGGGAGAGAACATCTTCGTCCACGACGTTATGGTCACCAACAAGGATGAATGCGTCACAGTGAAGTCTCCAGCATCCAACATTCAAGTCGAGAACATATACTGCAACTGGTCAGGAGGTTCTGCGATCGGCTCGCTCTCGACTGGAACCAACATCAGCAACATTCTCTACCGCAATGTGTACACCTGGAGCGCCAATCAAATGATGATGATCAAGTCCAACGGCGGCGACGGCCTGGTCGAGAATGTCGTCTTCGAGAACTTCATTGGCCACGGAAATGCCTACTCCCTAGACATTGACCAATACTGGTCATCGATGTCCACCGCCGACGGCGATGGCGTCCAGCTGAGCAACATCACCATCTCCAACTGGCACGGCACCGAAGCCGATGGTGCTCAGCGTGGGCCCATCAAAGTGCTATGTGCTGACGGAGCTCCCTGTACCGACATCACTATCAGCGACTTTGCAATGTGGACCGAGAGCGGCGACTCGCAGTTCTACACTTGCCAGAGTGCTTATGGATCGGGCTTTTGCCTCAAAGACGGAAGTGGCACATCATCCTACGATGCTGTCACCACTACAGTCTCTTCGGCACCGTCAGGCTACTCGGCTGCCAGCATGGAGGAGGATCTGAGCACTGCGTTTGGGACGACTGCTAGCATCCCGATTCCCACGCATCCTGCTAGCTACTTCCCTGACACTACGCCTATTAGCGCAGCCCCTTGAGCATGTTGGCGTCACCGAGAGCAGACGTGTGTATGATACAGTTTGGCATTTTGCTGCAGTCTTCTTGTGCGTCTCCTTGCATAGGTTCGAGAAATTAGGCTCCCGGTAGCACGACTCAACGAGCTTTTTGTGCTCGATAATGTACAAGACTGATGCTGAATTGCTTCCAGAATGTTTGCACGAACGCAACATATCACAACTCGCACTCAGCACGAACATAGTGCCCAACGTCTCAAGGCACAGGTATCTTCTTCCAATCTTTGCATCGTCCGAACAAAGCCCGACAGAGCTTGCCATAATGGACCTTGGGATCGGGTTTCTTCCAGCTTCCAACAGCCACATGTCGTAGCCGTGCATTCTTATGGGTGACCTTTTGGCTTCCCATGTTGTGAAACCAGCCTCGGCCAGGGTTGAAGCCTGTGATAGGGAGAATGAGGACATCACCAGCAACTACTTTGCCCCGACCTCCTTTTCCATCTGTCCTACCGGAAAGACCGTCCCAGGAGAGACCTGGTGTCTCTGCCTCGGCGATACTTTTCGCTGTTGCGGTGAGAGCTGGTGGACCTGTGATGTCAAGTGGGTCGACTGCAGCGAGATTGCTCTCATCTTTCCGTATTGCTTCTGTAAGTGTTGAGATGAACTGGTTTGCCACAGGATGGTGAACGGCCATGCATAGTGCCCAATTCGTGATCTGGACAGGGTAGGTATAGCCCATGCGCCAATAGGTTGGGTCTGGCTCTGGAGGGTTGTCGGCTTCAATACCGAATATGGCGTTTACAGTGCGTCCATGAGCGGCGTCGATGTCATTGCGGACTACCCTTTTGCGAGAGAAATGATTACGATCACGAGTTGGCATAGAAGGTAGTCGTGGTGTGTGCACCGTGAACTCCAGGCCCGACGAAGTATCGGTCCAAGGAGCGAGATCAGATTCTTCGGCCCAAGTATATGGATGTTTGAGCGGCTCAGTGTCCATGTCTGCGTACTTGGATGACGGTCAGCAAGGTTGCCAGCATAGACACTCATGACATTGTGCTTACCACTCCGCCGAACCATTTCAGCACAACGATGCGAAAGACATCAGACTTCTCTACCGGATACGGTAGCTTTTTGAAGCTGTCGTAAAGACCTGGTTCGTAAGCCTCGATGAGCCGTCGGATAGCCTCATCATCCCACAAGAAGAAGGCCATCTCTGGGCGTTCCGGGGTTCCATCTCCAACAGCAATTTGAAGCCATGCCTCAACACTGTTGCGAAAGACGCCGTTCCATGTCTGAGGTCTAAGATCCCGCCAGGTTTGATGTATAATCAAAGGTATGCCGGAGTTGTTCAGAAATGCGTGTTGATGCTGCGCAAGATGCGCTGCACATTCAGCGGCTTTCAAAATGTCTGTGTAGGTGTCGACTGAGCAATGCGAGCCGCCTGCGGCCTCTTGCTGTTGCCACGATGGTGGGATGTACCACTCTGATTGTAGGAAAAGTGTCAGTACAGAGAATTTGACATTTTGTGGATGCGAAGTGCTCAAGACCTACTGCCGCCCACGCCCCGCTCATCATTGATTACTGACCCTGTAAGGCTGCCGACTGGGATGCTTCGAAATGTTCCAACGACCCACCACAAGATGAAAAGAAGGACCGGGGAAGATAGCTTGCGCTTCGGGTGCGAGCCTATCCAGGAGCGTGCAGACGCCCCCTCGCCTCGCCAGACTGGACGGGACTTCCACGAGAAAAGCATATGTCGTCGTTGACCTGGAACTTGGAGAGAAAGACTTTGAAAGAAGGGCACACGACACCTAATACTCCCTCTTTAGTCCAGGCAGGATGCACCTGCTGCGCCCACTCCTGAGTGTCGTGTGCGTGATCGCGTGCGTGCCTGCCATTCGGTGTCTGAACGCGATGTTATTAGGCTCCCACGAAATCGGCTGGCTACCATGGATCGTTACCCGAAGAAGGGCAGAACGTCGAGATCGTCTCAAGCAGCGTTTATCTGCATGAACATAAATTGCTACCCCTGATAGTCTATGCAGGAATAACCACAGTGAGTAGCTGGCTTGAGGATTTCCGCCATCTTTCAGATATCTTAACCTCTTTTGTCGCCACTATCGCTGAGGTGATGAAATGAGCTGAGTGCCCTTGAGGCATTTAAACCGCAGTACGCGCACAAATGGGAGAGGCTCTGAGGCTAACCACAACGTGGGGGAGCTTGACTCTACCATTGGGCGATGTACGCGTGTACGTTTCTAAACGAGTCCAAAATAGGCACCGCATGAAGCCACCAGCGATCGTCGTCTTTCAATCAAAAGGCCAGCGTGTAACAGATCACTTTGCTGGCAATCAAAGGCCTAGGACCTCTGCTGTTCGTCAGGTGGTGGTCATGCAAAGCTTCTTGTCGCCAAGAAGTCTTGTTCAACTCAAAAACCTTATTCGGACGAGGCTGTGCGAGGATCTCACTCGACTGCTTGCTCGAACTTTCTGGCACTGCTGACATTGGCTGTGAACTTTGTGATTCGGTCACAACAATGACCCCTGAAATGCTCAGTCTGTACGCTCGAGTAAAGTCGTGACGAGACTCGGCTTATCGCAGAGAGCCAGGGGCTAAGTTGAAGCACATCTCACTCGGCAAGGCTCATGGACCCGCTGTCAGCATGGATAAACCTCCTGTCAATCCGAAGCTGAGAACTTTTCCAGGAAGAGGATGGCCACCATGAAGTCAGGTGAACATATGCAGCAGAATGGGTCCGCTTTCTGATGTCTCGTCTCGTCACACCCAGCGAGTATCTACTAAAAGCAGGAAAGCCAAGGTGTAGCCACTTCTCATTCCACCACATATAGTTTCAGTGCAGTTACACGGAGTCGTGACTCATCCACCTGAATACCAAGTCCAGGACCCTCAGGTAGATGTACTTCAGCATTACGGATGTTCGAAGCAAAATCAGTCAACTCGCCTTCGACCAGCCGCAGCACTGACCTGAAAGAGTGACCGATTGGAAGCAAGTTCGGAATGGTGACCGCAAGTTGCAACGACGCTGCCTGCATAATGCCCCCTTCGAGCATTGAGTTGGCAAAACACAATATGTTGTGCTTGTGTGCCAACTCGGCCAAGGCTTTGGTCCGGAGGATTCCACCGTTCTTGGTGATCTTGATGCTGAATATGTCGGCTGCCCTTTTGCGTATGATCTCCTGAGCCTTCCTCATGCCTGTCAAGCTCTCGTCTGCTGACATTGGCACCTTGCTACGTTGCGCTAGCATTGCCATGCCTTCGATGTCATCTTTCGCCAGAGGCTGCTCGACGAACACCAGGCTTGAGTTGGAAACACCGTCCAGGAACTCGATGGCTTGATCACGAGTCCATCCAGTGTTCGCATCAGCCTTGAACCTGATCTTTGTGCCGTAGTGCTTCTCAAGCGTCGCCACTCGCTCGATCTCGCTGGCGATGGATGAAGTTCCCATTTTAAGCATGTAGTCAACGTAACCTTGTTTGACCTTCTTGTCGATGACACGCATATCGTCTTCGGCAACACCATTGTTCAAGGGGTGAGAGACTTGGATCGAGTGTTGAATGGCACCACCCAAGAGCTCAGCAATCGGAAGGCCAAGCTGCTTTCCTTGAAGATCGAGCAGTGCGATATTGATAGCACCTTTGGCAAGTAGGTGTTGCTCTGGTCGTACTCTGTCGAGCACTTCATCGACATGGACAGGGTTCGGGTCCTCATGCTCCAGTACAAGAGGCAGCAACTCATGTCGTAGGACTTCGATAACTTCGTCAGCGTCTTCGTCCGTGAAAGGTTGCTGAGGGTTGGCCTCGCCCCAGCCTGTGTTGCCATGCTCGTCAGTGAGCTTCAAGATCACTGGAAAGACCTCTTTGATAATCCCGTAAGAAAGCTTGTATCCTTCAAGCGTGTAACGATGCTTGAAAATCTCGGCTCTGACTATGTTGCTCATCTTCAATGGTTGCTTTGCACAACCACGGAAAGTCGAGACTTGAAAGGATATATAGACAGCAGTACGATCCGTACTGGCGGCACATGTCGACTTGTGCCGTCTTGGAAGAAACTCGGATGTGCCGCTCGGGCTCCGTTGCACTCGGCTGGCTACGGTCTTGAATGAGCATGCAGCGAAGCATTGACTCTGTGCACCAGCTTGTATGGCAAAGACTCTGGCGATTTTTGTTCGTGGCACGAGTGAAGAATGAAGATGAAGGGGTGATACGACGAAGTCTTTGCTCAGAAGGACACAGCCGTGGCATAACGTACAACCCTTTTGCAGTTCGGCGAGACTGCCCTCATCCCTGTATGACCCCATATGCACTATACACGACCTCGCCTTTGTCTCTCGTCTCCCGCTGTGTCTGCTGTTGCTCCGCCTTCGAATACCAGCGCTTTACTTTTGAAGTCTCTACCCTCATTGTCAAGATCAGCTCCATGCTCTTCAATGTCGACCCCGTTGACGCGATTCAAGCGTTTCCTGGCGTTGCTGGCTTTGAACCACGAGCCTTTGAAGACAACTTCGATCTCCTCCATAGTAAGGCCCGACACCTCAGGAATCATGAACCTTGTGTAGAGAATGGCCACGAGACACCAAGAGGCGAAGAAGACGAACGCTCCCCAGTTGTCTGTTCGTTCAAGCAAAGAGGGGAGGGCGACTTGCATCGCATACAGGAATAGCCAGTGAAAGATACCCGAAATGGCTCCTCCCAGCGATCGGATCCGGGTGGGCCACAGTTCGGCGCCGAAGACGTATGGCATTATGAAGAGACCTGCAGCACAGCATTAGACAAATGGTACATGTTTGAGTGCTATCAAGTCGTGCTCACCAACAATATAGCCCCAAGCATGTAGAAAGAGCATGGCCAATGCCGTTTCAGAGGCCTCTTTGCTCACCCCACGATCTTGTCTAATCTTGATGTAAATCGCCATATAGACGTCCGTGAGCCCCTGCAAGGTCGCTCCAAAGAACAGAGATCGTCGTCGACCTAGGAGGTCGATGAAGACGAAAGAGGCGAGTGTAACAAAGAACAGCTTCGCAACGCCGTAGAAGCCACTTAGCATGATGCTCTCTGCTCGGTCTCCCTCGGAAATGCCTGCGATCTTGAGAATCGGTACGAAGTAGGATGTGATGGTGTTGGCGCCAGAGAGCTGAGCCAGCGCGTAGGACACGAGGCAAATCTGAAGACGGCGAAGGTTTGTTGGGACCGTGAATAGCTCTTTGGCTGTTGACACGAGCCTTCCATAGCCCCAAGCAGATTGCGAACCATCGAATTCGTGCTTCTCTTCTTGGACAGCGGACCTGATCTGCTGATATTCGCTCTGAACGCGCTCGTGGTCGAAGGCCAGTCGACGAAGTCGGACCAATGTAGACAAGGCATCGTCGGAGCGATCTACCAATTCGAGCCAACGAGGCGACTCGCAGACCCAGAAGCTGGCGATGCAGCACAAGAACATAAAGACGGTGGGGACGACCCAAACTAGTTGGTACTGAAGCCGACTTGGGGACAAGTGGAGATAGATACCGTAAGTCATGAAAGTTGACGTGACGAGCGAGAGACTCATGGCAATGCCAAACCAGGCGCCAAGCAGGCCACGCATCTCAGGAGGGGCGATCTCTGCAATTGAGAGCGGTCCGACATTCGCCAGTGACCCGATCCCTATGCCGACAACGATGCGGGACGCATACAAGGCTGCCTTGTTTGGGGCAAAAATGGCGATGAGTTGGCCGATGATGTAGACAGACGAATAGATCCGAAACGAAGCACGTCGACCCATCCAGTCGTTGATCGGAAAGGACAGAGCTGCGCCGACGGCATATCCAATGTAGATCAGCGATATGAAGTTTCGTAGCTGGCTAGCACTGGATCCAGACCTGATCCCAAAATGCTTTTGAAAACCAGGTAGAGATGGCAGAACAGATGCGGAGCCTTGATCCCATGCTACAGGGAGACAGTGTTAGATGCAGAGCGATTTATTCTCGAACCACAATAACTCACTAGCTGGAATAGCAGTGGCGGCAAAGAATGCTGCAGTGTACAGCAACGGAGGGCTCCACACAACTTCGGGTCCTGCCTGTCGCAACGACTGTCGATACTGGTGCACAGGAGACCTCCTGATGATCTCTGTCCAGCGCATAATGCCACAATGATTTCGATACGTAAGCCTGCTGGTACAATAGAGGCAAGCGTTCAAGAAGATGCGTTTAGCAGTGTGTGCAAGTGGGAAGGCAGCCAGCCTATGTACTCTCTTCTAGCTGTTATCTCGCCCTCTTTCACCCGATAGCCTTTGTTTGTTCAGGAGATCTTGTCAGTACTGCGAGATAAGCCGTGAGTTAGCTGGACGGCAAGGAATTGATTTGCTTCGAGCCTTCCCTCGGGACGACCGCCATTGAGTCTTGGACACGGGATATCCGCGAAAGAAAGCGGAGCCCGAGAGCCAAGGAGGCCAAGACGCGGAGCCCGAGATAGGCCACGGCAGTCGACGATCGCCTACTGTATATCAGGTCATTGACATGATCGTCGACATGATCGTTGACCATTCAAGCTCCTTCTCAAAATCTGCTCATCGTTATGCCTACTCGCGAGTCTGATATTATCATTGTCGGAGCCGGTGTCTTCGGGCTCAGCACAGCCTTGTGGCTCGCACGCGACGGTTACAAGAACATTACTGTGTTCGATCGTACAGATTATGATGCAACAAACTATGATCCAGCGAATGGGTGCTCGGCTGCCTCGGCTGACATCAATAAGATCTTTCGCACCGCCTATGGCGATCAGCAGGAGTGCGCAACAGAGCTTAATACGTTGCAACTGTATGTCTGCTAACAGTGCACAGATACCAGGACCTTGCTATCGAGGCACGAGACATGTGGATGCTTTGGAACAACCAGATTGCAGGTTCGCACCAACACGACCTTCCAAAGCCATTGACGCCGAGCGACAAACTGCTCGAGGAATGTGGCGTCTACTACTTGAGTTCCGGCGAAGAAAAGTTAGATACACACTTCCAACAGAGTCTGGACACACTATCACATACTGCGCCTGCCATCCACAAGCAGATCTACCTGAAAGGAAGTCAGCAAGAGAAGAGTCGACTCGCCGCAGAGAAAGACCACAAGTGGGTTGCGAAATACTCAGTTGCGGACAGATTAGCTCAAGGCAGTGCACACGGCTTTCTCGATACAAGTGGTGGCGTTACCTATGCTTACAAAGTGAGTCGTTCGTCTTTGGGTCCTTGAACAACTAGCTAATGCGTACTTTTGGCCTGTACATGGGCCAAACATCTTTGTCTCGAAGCTGGAGTCAAGTTCATCCTGGGCGATCCTCACGGCAGATTGAATCATTTGATCAAGAATGCTGAGACCGGCAAGGTCACTGGTATTGCTACTAGTGACGGTAAAGAGTATCACTGCGACTTAGTAGTCCTAGCATGTGAGTCTGACCCCGTCCCTTTCTTTTTCATGGCTTTCGACTGATCAACGCAGGCGGCAGCTGGACTGCGAGCGTACTGCCAGAAGCTCATCGCACAGTGGAAGCGACGACTGGCTCTGTCATGTACATTGATGTTCCGAAAGATCGATGTGACATCCGAGAGAGATTCAGTCCAGAGAACCTTCCAGTGTGGCACTATCGAAGGGGAAAGCCTGGAGATGAAGGGTACGGAATCCGCTGCCAGAAATCTAACCCGGACGTGGCTAACCACTCAATAGGTATTATGAAGGGGGAGGATTCCCAATCACTGCTGACGGTCGGCTGAAGTTTGGCTTTCGCGGTCGAAAGCTCACCAACTTTCAGGACCATCCATTGCAACCTGCGCTGTATGTCGAATGACCTGTGGTATGTATAGTCGTCTCTTGACTGATCGGTGATTGACTACAGCCGCGTCTCCATGCCCTGGACCGATGAGAAAGACAAGTTCCTCAAAGCACCGCCACTTTACAATGTTGAACTGCAAAAGCAAGTCGTCTCGGAGCTGTTTCCTGAACTCGCAGAATTCGGGTTTGCGGACAGTCGAGTGCGTAACAAGCCAACACGAGGAGGTATTGGAACAAGACTGACTTTCCTCGTGACAACAGCTGTGCTGGTACACCGACAGCCCTGATAACAGCTTTGTGATCGACTACGTGCCAGGATATGGAGACAGCCTCTTTCTGTGCACTGGCGGCTCGTACGTTCTGCAAATGTCAGCCGTAGCCCAGTATCTTGCTAACAACATGCAACCCAGCGGCCATGGATTCAAATTCCTCCCAATCTTGGGCCGGGTAAGAAATTCATGACACAACACCCTACCACGGTCGCCGTACTGACAGTGATGAATGAAGCATGCCAAGAACCAGATCGAACGTCGTTGCGATCAATTCACGCAAATGTGGAAATGGCGCTCTGCTGTTGAAGGGAAGCCATGCAATCATCTAAACGAAGGAGAATCGAGAGACATCAAAGGCTTTCAGATGGCGACCGGTACTACGAGGCTGGTAGCTGCTCCTGATTATACCAGGCTAACGAAGTGTACAGCACAAGACTTTCGATTTAACTCTGTTAGCGACACTGTAGGTGCGATGGAGGCCAAAGCGTAGGGTGCCGAGTGGTCAGGCTGGAATGCATGGATGGGGAGAAGTCCGTAGAGCCAACAAATATCTCCAACGTACTTCATTGTAAAGCCGTGTCAGACCGCGGATTCTTTGATCGTAGGCCTCTCAGATGTGCCTCCTGCCGTCGTTGCCTCGTTTGGACTAGCGTAAGGCTGGTGGCTGGGGACCCCGCTGTGTTTTCGCAGGAGCCCAACGTCCTGTTGTCTTATCAACGAGCTTCTTAGATCTTTCATGTTGATACCACCTACCACTGGACACTCCATTCCACTATTAGCTAGACGCAGTACCTCTTTGCTCGCCATGCCGATGACCGTGTAGAACGGTATCGATGGCAGAGACAAGCACAAGAAAGAGGCCGCGCGGCCAGCACGATGGCGAAACAGCTCGCAGGCGGACTATGATAGCTTGTATCTATCTCGTATTGCTGCAAGGAGAAAGAAGCAACAACTACTCACTTTGGCTGCAGGTAATCGATGTAAAGTAAGGAAACTGAAATGCCAACACGATGGCCAGGCAGGAAGGTATGTGAGCAGATTAACACACCATCATATGCTCCCGTTGACCACCAACAGTAAATGTGCAGCTTGCCGTATATCAGAAGCTGGTATGGCACTATAACGCAGCCAGTGCTGCTGCTGATAGCCCATCACTGATGGACTACGGCGCAAGAATGTGAATTCGAGATACCGCCCGATGGACACCCTAGGGGAGCAGCGTACGTATTCATGACGACTTTTTCTCGAGTGGTTGACTTCTCACAGCAAGCACGATAGATACGTTACCGGCCTGGAGGAGCGTAATGCCATGCTCGAGAGACAGATCCGCGAGATCACGGCTGGGGCAGGTACTGAATCTGGGGTAGAGCAATATCGACAGTCGTCATCCCAGCCTCCTCAGCAAGAGATCGAGTTTTCTGAGGCAAGACTAACCTACACCAATGTGATCCTCTGGGCGACAGACTGACTTCTTGAGCACAGTTCGTGGCCTCGTGAGTCGCATGTGCCTTCTGTTTGAGTAATATCAATCTTCTGACAGTCACAGTGGTCTTCATGGCCGCACCGTGCAGTCTGATGCATCGCCGATCGACCTCACCATATACGATATGCTACAGAGTGCTCCTACTGGAGGCACAGCCACAAAAGAGCGTCCTGGTTCCGGTCGAGACTCACTCGCCTCGTTACCCTCGAACGAGAAGTGTGATACACTTCTAGACGCTGCATATCAATATACGCAAGCGAGATATTGCATTGTAGATTGGCTTCGGGTCAAGAAGTGGCATGTACAGCGGGACACGCTCTGTGAGGTAGACAATTCTGGGCCTCTAGAGGAACGCACAGGTGCGCATTGGGCTGATTGTCTAGGATATGGAAGATTTTGCTGATAGCATGAAGCTGCCTATTTCTTGTGGATGATCTATGCTATAGGGGCCATGTTTGTCTCCGAAGGAACACCGCAATCCAAGGTACGCTATACTCGACCACGACTCACGGTCTACATCAGATGTCGATGACATCTGCAGGCATGGTTTACCCGAGCCATGAAGTTTCTTGACGCAGCATTGACGTGGCGTGATGCCACCGGCGTGCAAGCATTGCTTGTTCTAGCACAGTACCAAGTGAGAGCAACAGTACGTTACCGCTCTTTCCGCCAAAAACTTGTACTTATTACTAAGGACTATCTGAAAGGGCGGACCATCGGTGTGGTAGGTGCAGATGTCGTGCAGCATGCGATGACGCTGACCCTGTGCCAGGCACATCATTGGTTTTGCGATCAGGCTCTGCGTAGAACTTGGCTACCATCAACAGGCGTCGGAAGCTGCAATGCAACAAGATCCCCTTGGAGTCGAACTTCGAAAACGGTTCTTCTGGTGTACTTTTGCGTTTGACAGTTTGCTGTCACAGCGATCTAGGCGTCCTGCAGGTATTCGCATCAACGATATTGACGTCGACGTGAGTGATCTAGTACATCCTGAAGATCACACCTGACTGACGTGCAACAGTTTCCGGTCGACATCGACGTCTTGTCTGAGGACGTCGCCGCGATTGCTGGTCTGCAGACCAAGCAGCTAGGTCGACAGGAACCAATTGCCAGAGAAGCTGGAGTCACAAGCGTAGGTCACGGCTATCTGGCTCGTCTATGTGTGAGCTGACGTTCCGACACCAAGATGACCTCCTGCCTTCATCATCTACAAGGATACTGTATTCGAGCCCAGATCCTCGAGCGAACACGCTGGTCAAGGAACTTAGTCATGTCTCGCGGTGAAATTGAGCAACTCCTGGACCAACTCAGCCGATGGAAGGCTGAAGCACCAACGGACATACCTGCAGATGTGCCTCATCAAGAGGTAGCAATCGTCGAGGAGAACTATCTGCGTGCAGTGAGCGATGTCACAAGACCAAGACTTGACAAGAAGGGCAACGCTGTGGGTCAGGTCGAGGCCGATCTTTTGCTCAAATGCGCCGAGTGCGCCGCAGAAGCATGCGAAGCTAGTATACCACCATTCAGGCAGTCTTGAACCCTGAGGACTGACAGGAAATAGAAATCAAGGCTTTTGGCATTGAGCCAAGAGACACAGCCATCGCTGATGGCCATGTACGAAGCCTTCTATCACGGGATAACGGTCCTGCAATGCCTCAGTCTGGACAGCACCGTACTTCCCACACAGACCATACGTCGAGCCACCATGGCTTGTTCCAGCACCTTGTCGGTCTACACTCGAATCTACTCTGCAACGTTACCATTCCTGCAACTATTCGAGCTCTTGACGGACGAGGTGTTGAACTCCATCAACTCTGCATCGCTATTTCCAGCCTCGGCCGAAGATGAAATGAGGCTGTCAAGAGCCAAGTCCACAATGGAAGAGGCCGTCGAGTGCGACCCATCACAGATACGTCGGTAAGTCAGAAGGAGCAAGATCGAGAAAGCTTTTCACAGCTTGCTGAACACTATCATCGCAGCATATTGAGATCGTATCGCGCATCAACCGACTCGACGGATCAGGTACCGCGAGAGTCTGCCTTGACAGTGGAGCAGTCCTCTCAAGTGAATGCCTCCTTCGATTGTCACCATGGCAACGACTTCTCTTCGCTTTATGGCGTCATGGATCCTTTGTGGTCGATTGACAGCGATTTTCTCGGTCTAGATACCCTAGATGCAGGCTGAGATGATGGAATTGGTCGACGGGCAGCATGCAAGTACACTTGAGCTCGCGCCAACCTTGAGCCTTGCTACCCTTAATCGTGCTCGATGACGAGAATACTCCCTAAAAAAGAAACCTTCGGCTTCACGTCTACGAGCAAACGAAATCCATGCTGAGTCCATTGTTCCCTTGAAATAAGCAAGATCTGTTCCAGCAGAGTCTTCTGAGAAGAGCCCATTGACAGCAACGGAAGTGGCTTACTCAAGCAATGTCGCTTAACGGACTTGATATACAGAACCAGGAAGGATTAGCAAGGTTCTCACTCAGCGTGCACCTCAGCTCGCCTACGATCCAAAAGACTCAAAAGCTCCAAGCTTGCCCGAATTGCATTCTTGTCCATCTTGTCCCAGCCAACGTCACGAGAGTCACAGAAGTCTTTAGAATGCGTTTGCAGCCTTTGACCATCACTGCCTCTCTGGTCGCTTTGTCGCTAGGCCATGGCATCATCACCACCCCTCCAGCACGTGGAGTTGGCCCTTCGTCCTTAGCCGCCTGCGGCAGTGTGATCACCGACATACTCAAAGCTGATAACCAGTCTGGTATCGAGACACTATACGCCGCGAGTGGACACGATCCCGGTTATGACCCTGCAGCTTGCAATCTGGTGCTCTGCAAAGGCTTACAGCTGGAGGACAATCTCGTCAACGTGCAGACCTATCATCCCGGGCAGGAGATCAACATGAAAGTGTGGACGAGGATTCCTCACAAAGGGTGACTAGACCATTTGCGTTGAGCAACTACGCAGCGCCGCTAACATATGATCTAGGTGGGCGAGTGTAGCAGTGATGGAGAGTCACACGAAACCAGTCCCTCTGATCGTCGGCGAGCCTTTGATCAGCTTCGAGACCGACTCTGTCACCGGCTACTCGACAGCCACAGCACCAGTTGACATGGACTTCAACATCACTATGCCGGATAGCCTACATGGCAAGTGTACAAAGCCAGGCGACTGTGTACGTGTTACACGAATACTGAGCTGACGAACGCCACTGACGAATCCCAATAGGTTCTACAGTGGACATGGTTTGGCAGAGTCGTGCACCAGACGTATGAATCCTGTATAGATTTCATCATGGGTGAGGAGGAGGCTGGAAAGAACCCTTATAGCGTTGAAGATTCGAGACAGGGACGGCTAAGGCCGCTCAGGGACCCACATAGAGGTCTTTGAAGGACGACTGGTCGGGCTCAATCAAAAGAGCAACACAACCGTGATTCACGAGGCATGAGCCTTGATTTGCTAGAGTGCCGGCATCTATGAGCAGCTGTCTACTCGAGCGAGCTGAGCGCGCATAATATAAAGGCCAGCCAACATCCATATGCATAGCAAGCTCAGAATCGTCACGACCGAGATGATATGAACACATGGAAACGAACTATTGATACAACTACTCGTACAAGATCTATCAGAAGCGATCACGCCAACGCCACAACTGTGCAACTGCCAACACTACAACATCGACTTAGTCCACTCCTTCACCGGATCCACCGGATTCACTTTCTTAACCATAAGCGGCGTTCCCCTGGTACCCTCCAGCTTCGGCATCTCCGCTCTCTTAATACCAAGAGTCGCCGCCATAGCCTCATGCGGAACACCCTCAGGCGTAGACTTGTACCCGATATCTAAAGGCATCGGCTGATCAAAGAAAATGCAGAAGTGTATTTCCTTGCCGCCTTCTGGCAGAACCTCAATCTGATGTGGATATGCCGGAGGGATGTAGTACATATCACCTTCTTTGAGCGTGTAGGTGTCTGTGCTGCCGTCTGGATCGAGGATCGTCATGCGGGCTTGGCCTTTGTTGACGTACCCTAGCTCAGCCGTGATGGGATGCCAGTGGGGCTCGCGCATTGCGGCATCTTCGATGCGAAGGGAGTACATTGCGAGGGTCTTCAAGGATGGCCAGTACTGCGCTTTGGCTTGGCGGGCACTGCCTATGTCTTCGCCTTGGAGCTGGGGCTCGTTGCCTTCGACGTCGAACTTGTGTGGGTCGCTTTTGTAGGCCCCCGCGGGGATGGTAGCCTCTCCTTCACGGAGCATAATCTCTTTTGGCTCGGTTGACAAGTTGATGTGCTTGAAGGCGGAGCTGGGGAGGTTCCATGTGTTTCCGAGGACAGCTGGGGTCATGGCGCCAAACGAGGCGGACAGAGAGAAGTCCTCGGGCTTCTCGTGGCGGAAGCAGACGATAAATTCGGCGGGCTCAGTGTTTGACAGGTTTTCGATGTGATGGAGGCTTCCGGATTCGACGTGGAACATTTGGCCGGCTGTGATTGTGAAGGAGCTGAAGGTCGAATGGCTGTCGATGATCGAGATGAGTGCTTCTCCAGTAAGGCAGTACGTGAGCTCGGGGGTATTGGCGTGCCAGTGTGGTTCACGCAGAGCTTTCGGCCTAAGGACGAGTCGTTTAAGTGACATGCCCTTGAGGATGGGGAGCTCATTGGCTGTGGCTCGCTGGATGCTGCCATGGTCGTTTTCGAAGAACGGAGAGGAATTCTTAAGGTGGTAAACGTGTCGTGATGAGGATGCCATCTTGCTTGTTGTTTGTACTGTGTTGATTGAGTGAGTTTGACAGAAACCCGCCTTGAAGGTGGTTTATTATATCTCGCAACATGTTCCTGCGTCGTGTTCCGGAAGGCCACTGATGTCATTGTAGACAGATCATGTAAGGCTGAACGACCGGCTTCTGAAGCGCATATGTCGGGAAGAGATTTGAGCTGACGCAGCGAAGATGTCGAAACGTGAGCGGTCGAACTAAACGACTAGAGGATGACGAATTGCTCGTTTGGTTAGTAACCAGTACAAAGTATTGCCCCAGGTTTCCGAACATAGAGAAGCTTGCGCAGATCGGATGGCTCGGATTGGCCTGTGATCCTGTTCGGCCCGAACATGCGGCAGTAAATGAGGTCGAGCCTGGAACATATGTGCAGTACACAGTCAAGACAACAAGATGGGATCTGTCGAGAAGACTCCAAGGGTCCATCACCATCATGCTTCGCCGCTTCGGACTGGGGCTTCCGTGGCTCGTCCGTCTATGACACCCCCCTGAGATGCCAAGACCAATACTGATTCCAGACGCAACGACGTATGAGGCTTCAAGAAGGATTGCCGTCTCTAGCTGTCGTACCCTTCGACGAAGTCAGTATAACACGCGAGGCAACTGTGTAAGCTGTGGTCGTGCCTGCCCATGTGGAACATCAAAGCCAGCACCTCTTTGTAAGGACTCTTGCCCCATCAATCAATCGCCATTAGTCCATCGCCATCAAACATCGCTACCGAAGCCACCACATCGACTGCTCACGATGGACGACGAAGAGCGCCAGATCGCCAACCAACGATATGACTCGACAGACTCGCCTCATACTTTCAAAAGACGGAAAGCAGAATCTTTCAGGCATAAGGACGACGATGAGCATCGCCTGCGCAGCTTCGTGGCCAACATGCCGTGGCTGTTGACGCATTTACCCATTTACTCATGGGCTTGGTTCCTCATGCCCATGACAACACTCGGCCTGTCCACGCTCCTCAATGCCCAGCGGTCGATCTACGACTTCCATGGGCTCTACACCATCGGTGTCGTCTTCTACTTCATCGGCCTGGTGCAATACATCGTGCTGGCAATCGCCAAGACGGCCCAATTCATTGTCTTGAAGGGCAGCTTGAAGAAGAGCTTTCAAGACTCAGAACAGGTCATGTTCTTCGCGGCCTTTTGGATCGCGTCGTACGGCGTCGTGACAGGAGGCGTTGACTTCGCACAGCCTAATCCGGGCTCCTCGCTGAGCGTGACTTTTGTCGCCTTCTTCTGGGTATACTTCATCTGTGCGCTGCTGGAGGGCTTTGGCTCGCATCTGTTCCTGTTCCAAGGACCCAACCACGGGCGGCACCTCGATAACAGACAGATGACGCCTGCGTGGCTACTTCCCGTCTTGCCCGTCATCCTGGTCGGTGTTTGCGCCGGCAGCGTGGCGAGCTATGTGACCGCTCACGAAGCATACTCGATCCTGACAGCTGGTCTCTTGTGCTCAAGTATGGGCTTCCTGCTCAGCTTGCCAATGGCCGCCATATATCTGCACCGCCTCTTCATCAACGGTTTCCCTGAGCCAGACACACGGCCAGGTATGATGATAGCCGTTGGACCACCAACCTACGCTCCTCTGGCGTACATGAAGCTCGCCAAAGCTCTGCCTCACCATTACGGATACTTCGCTGATCATCCACTGGCAGTGGACATCGTCAACACGATCGCGTTTATCTTCTCCATCGCCATCTTCGGCATGGGCATTTTCTTCTTCTTCATGGCACTCGGTCCTATTGTTCGTCGAGCTCACAAGATGTCTTTTCATCTGACGTGGTATGGGTTCATCTTTCCCAATGTCGGGCTTTTGTCGACGATGGGCCTTCTTGGGAACATGCTGCCGAGTGACGGGGTCAAATGGGTGACCAGTGTGCTCACTGCTGTGCTTAGCGGTGTGTGGATCTTTGTCACTCTGTCGCACGCGCGTGCCATCTGGCTGAAGAGCGACTACCTCTGGTGAACGCCGCGGAGTGAAACGCCGGCGGAGGCGAAGCGTGAGGGCGTGTTCATGGTCCTGACATTAGCTGACTCGCAATTTCCCGCCAAGTACTCGATCATCACCAGGCAATTTATGGTCCACGCCGTTCGGCCAGGGGCTGCTGGAAGGTCGCCCTTTTGCCACCCCACACGTATCTTTGACCTGCACTGTTGAGTGTTCAATCCTCGCCTTCCGAAAAGCAACAAACTGTCAAGGTGATGTCGAGGGAAGCATTGTTGCTAAGCATTCGCCTAGGAAGCGTTCACGTTGCATGACATCCGTTTCTCCACAACGGCTGTGAAGGCACCGCAAGGACCATTCCGCGGGACAACAAAGGACGAATTTCCGAGGGCATGCGAACCATCTAGACCGGAAGTCTACCATCCGCTGCAAGCTTGAATTGAAGCTTATCGACGCCCGCGCATGGCCAGCTGCAGGGCCCATCGAATCACAACGATGCAGATGTCAGCAGGTCCCAGTGGGTGACGCTAGTGAGATGTATTTGATATTTGCATTCCTCATCGAGCACTCGGGAACACGCCTTGCCGCCCAAGGAAGTTTGCTCTGCCGAACAAAGGAAGATGCCATTGGATGCTGACGTTTGAGATTGAGCTCATTGGAGGAATGCGTGGAGGGGGCAACAAGGAATGGTCCAGATCAGCTTCTGTTTTCGGTAGAGACGTCAGCGCGATCTGCCACGAGCGACGTAATAATGGCAATAGGAAGATGAGACGGATGAGCCGGCCTGGAATGGGCAGATGCGGCGTCAATCGCTCAATTTGCTGATATGTGCTGACACCCGCCCGCTCCTAGGATCGAACTCGTTCTGTCGATTCTGTTTTGTTATACCACATCCAACGACATCGCCAATATGAAGTCTTCTACTCTCGTTTCTACCCTGGCTGCTGCCTCTCTGGCAACTGCACAACGACCAACCAACACGTCGATATGCGACTACTACGCCAAGGCGCTGCTCATGGAGAGCAACGCCACGACCCAGCAGACGCTCCTCACGCTCGTCGTCAACACCGCCGTCATTGGTAACTACACCATGCCCAACGTTGGCATTAAGGTGCCTGGTATCTTGGCCCCTGGCATGGTCAATGGCACTGCCGTCAACCTTCTGCCATACTTCAGCGGAGGACTAAAGAGCTCGAACCGTGGAGGCAGCTCAGGTGTCGCCATCAACTTCTTGGACGGCGGAGGGGCCGCCCCGCTCATGAAGAACATGCCCGCAGACGACATGTCGTCCAGGCAATAGTGAGTATCATGACTTGTCTTTGGTATGAAGACTTGGCTGACCGTGCTATTCCCTCGTAGCAAGCTCTTGACCCATCTCTACGAGTACTTTGCCGTCTTGCTCGGCTGCAGCGACTACGGCTCCAAGAGCACCCCCTACTCGGGCGACACCAGCATGTACCAGGTGCACAAGTACATGGGTCTCAGCGACGCCGAGTTCACCTACTTCGTGCAGCAGGTCGGCATGTCGGCTGCATCGTTCGGTGTCACCGACGACGATGTCCAGGCTGCTGGCAAGGCTTTGATCGATAGCTTCGGTTACCGCTGCGCTCCTCCAGCCGCCATCCCTCCAACCGCTACTCCAGCTCTCCAGGCCATTTGCATTGCTGTAAGTACACAGCCCTTCCTATCCGTGAACATGAGATTGTGCTGACAATGTTGAACAGAGCGACTGCCCCGAGTCTCCAATGGCCACGTGCTCGGCATACGACGCAGTCATGGAGCCCATGAACGCGACCATGAGCTCGAACTCCAGCATGTCCTCCGGAATGCCCTCCGGCTCCAGCATGCCTTCCGGCACCTCGATGTCGCCATCCGCAAGCGCTAGCATCGAGCCATCCACTGGCGGCCAGTCAATGCTCATGCCAGCTCTCTCCGGCCTGCTCGTTCCAGCCTTGGCTTTCGTCGTGGCATACCTGTAGACAAATGCTGGAGAAGAAGAGGTTGTTCGTAAGCATGAGCAGGAATACCCACAATGAGTGTCGAGATGTTTGCATCCGTCGAATGACTTCTTTACATTGGCTTGCAGGAAGGAATTTCATGTCCCCTGAACATCCACTAAACACACAGTAATAATTTCGTAGCCGAATGTCAGTCGTTTATACGAAAGGGGGCTTGGTACCAACTTCACCTTGTGCTCCTGCTGCGTCGATTCTCCTTTCACAGAAGCACTCCATCGCCGTGTCAACTTGGTCTCTCATGCCATTTTGATGCCCAATATGCGGTAAGTACTCTTTGTGACCTAATCTTGGACAGTGCGGATCAAGAGATTTCATGGTCGCATACTAATCCAAATTCAGACGTTTCTACGAGAGCAGGATGCGGCGCAACAACATATACCCTGCGCTCAGCCTCATCACAGCAATTAAAGATTGCGCAGTGATGTATTCAGTGCCAAAGACCGGTTGATATGCGAAGACGATTATTCCAAGTTCCTAGATTCTCCCGTGAAAGACAAACGGTCAGTGCAGTTTCTTCTACTTAAACACCTCTGAACAGGAGGTTGGTTTCCCTGGATCAGTCCCTCAATTCCATCAACAAACTCACGATGTCTCTGAAAAGCATAGTCGCACTAGGCCTGGCATTCATCACCTTGCCCACTACCACATACGCCGTACCTTTTCGTGACCACGAGCACTGCCATAATGACGACTTGGTCGTGGATACCTGTTCTGGGAAGTTCAAACCTCTTCTCGATCCGGCCTATCCAGATGTAGCTCAGTATCTCGGTATACCATTCGCCGCACCACCTGTGGGCAACCTCCGCTTTGCTGCTCCTACACCACCGATCAAGCGCATGAACGTCACCGACGCAACGAAGTACTCTGCTGCTTGCTGGCAATTCACACCTCCCGTACAAAACGAATTCGACGTTTACGAACCTGGCTACGACTACAATGGAACTCAGAGTGAGGACTGTCTCACACTCAACGTCGCCAGCCCACGAGGCAACAAGTCTCGTCAAGCTCTGCCTGTGGTGATATTTGTGTATGGAGGTGGATTCGTACAGGGCGCTTCCAACGTTACTTTCCAGAAGCCAGCAGGCTGGGTTCAGGCCAAGCAAGATTTGATCGTCGTCAACATACAATACGTGAGTGGGGAAACAAACCTTTGAAGAATGTCTTACTGATAGCGGTATGTTGCAGCGGCTGGAGATTTTTGGGTTTCCAAACAGCGCCGGACTTGAACAGCAGAACCTTGGTCTCCGAGACATTCGTTTCGCTATCGAATGGGTACGAGATAACATAGCAGCCTTCGGTGGTGATCCCACTCGAATGGCTTTGTGGGGTCAGTCGGCAGGCAGTGTCGCGACCGATATGTACCCGTATTCGTCTTATGAAGACCCAATCGTCCAGGGCATCATCAGCAGCTCTGGCAGTGTGTTTGCACCTCCTTCCTTTCTATCCTTTGACCTTGCGCAAAGCAATTTCACCTATATTGCACGTAAGTTCGGGTCACGATATCAAAGGAGCACATAGGATTTGACAGACTCCAGATCAACTCAACTGCTCTGGCGATGCACAGCAACAATTGGCATGCATGCGTGCAATACCCGCCTCGAAGCTCAACGCGGTCGCTCATCAATACGAAGCAAACACGACGTTCCTGCCCATTCCGGACCAAAAGCTCGTCTTCGCCAATTACACAGAGCGGTTGCTTCAAGGAATGATCGCCAACTTGGTCAGAACAGGTACAATCCCCGACTTGTACTCTGAAGCTAACGAAGTCTTTCAGACAGCCGTCATTGGGACCAACCGCAACGAAGGCGAACGGCAGCTTGATCACAATCTAGATCCGAATGGACCAAATCGCACACAAGCCGAGCAATATACCATCGAGAACTTTGTCTGCCCAGCTGCGATTGAAGCCAAGTCGAGGCACATGGTTGGCCTTTCCACATATCGTTACGAGTATAACGGCAACTTCACGAATCTGTCTCCGTTGTCTTGGATGGGTGCTTGTATGTTCAAAGCAAGTCGATACCACTCACTATTGCACATGCTGACAATGTTTCATAGACCATGGCGCTCATATTCCCATGCTAATGGGAACATCAGGAAGCAAGCTGGGCCATCCGTTGACGGGAATGTCGACGCCGTTTCAGTTGGATCTTGCCAGCTACATGCAAGACTTGTGGCGTGCGTTCGCGCATGATCCAAAGTCCCTGGTTAAACTTGGATGGCCTCTGAATGCCGGTGGCTCTGGGATGAATGCAACAAATGCTGTCAGACTCTTTCCTGGAGGGAACAGTACGCTCGCTAGTATTGAATATGGGGCTGCTGGGGAAGACTTGTGTTCCAGATAGACTCGGTACCCGTCCTTATTTGAGCACAACCTCACACAAGTAACCTTCGAGCTTGCCACCAACTAAGACACTCGCGACTTTATCCAATTCAGCTCTCGTGCCCCCATTCGAGGTGCCAGACCAGGATCTTAGCTGGGTCTTGACAATTGACTCGGCTAGATCATGCAGATACGCCTCTTGATTCTTCCACCGCGAGCGAAAGACAAGCCAAACGGTTGCCAATGCAATGCTAACAGGTGCGGTGGCACAATACCCACAGCTCTCCATGTACTCGCATGCCATGAGTATGTTCATGGCCATTCGATCCTCCTCGATCTCACGGTATGGCGTACCATACCCTTCCACGGTGTCCATCAACCTAAGAGCCATGATCCGTGTTTGCCAGTAACACAAGGCTGTCGCACCTTCTCTCGCACTAGTCATGCGGAAGGAGTCCGGTATGATTTTCGCCGTGATGGGATGCTGGGTGGGACATGTCTTTGTCCGTGCTAGAAGCCACCGCTCCGCATCTGGGTCTTCGCAGCATGCTAACTCCTGCGCAAGTCGTCGAACCTCCTCGTTGCACTGTTGAGCCCCACCGGTCTTCCATTCTCGGACCAAGCGCATCAGTCTCGGTAGTCGAACAAACAGTCGATAGCTCACTTGATTCAGCCTTGCTCCCTGTGGAGAGTCAAGGCCATGCATCGCAGGCATGTGTTCCCACCCAGGCGCTCCATCGAAAGGACTGTCTCGCCCCTGAAAGCAAGGTATAATGAATGTAAGGCAGCCAGCGGAGGTTGGTCCCACCGCCGCCCACGCGTAAACGTTCTGTGATGATTTGAGGGCGTCTCGAACGATGACAGCTGATAGACCGCGCCAATGAGTGAAACACTCGATAGTCGCCCTGTGGCTATCCCGTACGAGAACGCCAAACATCCCAAGCAGACAAATGGCGCTGAGGCATCCGTCTAGTGAAGCCTCGTTGCTGCTGAACCAAGCACGAAATAGAGTGAGCGCACGGGTGTAATCTCGTGCAGCGCGTTGAGAAGGAAGTACAACGCCCTGTTCTGTTTTGGGCGAGTGCAGCAGGTGGATCAGAGCATCAGTGCCAAGGTCCAGAAAAGGAGACTTGTCGTGACCGAGACGGGCTGGGATGAAGACTGCTGGGTTGTCTTCGAGACCGAGGAGTGTAAAGTATTGGGCTAGGTAAGAAGCTCGAGTCTCTGTCGTCGAAAGTGGCATGGATGAGATATTGGGCGTCGGTAAAGATTCGTCCTCAGCGTGCTGCTTGGTGATCACTTCGGCTGCGCAGCCTTGTCCGTGGAAACACTGCCATTCACATGCATGTAAGCCTGTCTAACTTCCGGACTCGCCGGGTCTGGTAATACCCACATCGAGCGCGTGGCACTGGCAGGGTGGCGCTGTTCGCCATCGAATCTGCAAGGGCACTGTCAGGGGTAGAGCGCTCCCCGGCTGGGCCGCGCGATTCATTTGCACATGTCGACGAGCCTGGTATGCTCTCGCAGGGCCCTTTCTTCTTGATGCGTCGCGGGCGTTGCAGCTCAGGAACAAAAACTCCCGATCAGCTGTGGCCATCTTTGAACATGTCGCCGTGGCTTCGTTGCGCCTATTATCAGGAAGACTCGCCGATGATTCTTGTTACATGATCTGCTTTTTGCCCCGGCGAGTAGATGAGAATGTACAACATCAAAGGGAGAAATCTGTTGGTGCGCTGTCTCAGCCGCAGCTGAGCGGCATGGCATTTAGATCGTCGCTGCAGGTCTGTTTGGTGGCGGAAGCTTGAATTACGGTGACTTCATCAGTTTTGTCAGTCGCTTTATTCTATCGTCTGTACTCTTCGTTCACTTCACCATCATCATGCTGACAAGACATACGCAGTTCGTTGTGTGGACGCTGTTCGGCCTTGCTGCAATCACCTCATGTTTCAGGGTCCGGACTGGCTTTGTCAGCACCAATGACATTGCTGTCTGGCAGGCATGAGCTCTTCCTGCCTTCCCGAGCTCTTCACTTGGTGTAGACGCCTTTGCTTGGTGTGTCCAAGCTGTGCTACGGCTGGCTGGCTGGCTCTGAACAGGCTGCATAGTTTGGAAGCTGTTGAGTCGAAGGCACGTGTATTGGACCCGGCTTCACAGCTTGGAGCCCACAGCCACTATCAGAGAGCGGGTCGTGACATCGGGCACTCGGAGTGGAAGCTGCTGAAAGACATCGAATGCTTCTTGCCATAGAAAGCAGAATGAAAGGCGGAGGGGATCGAAGGATGTACGCCTCTCACGGCAAGGAATCAGTAGGCAACCCAAAGTCCGTGGTGATGGGCATTACGGAGTACGAGATGCAATTTCAACCCGAGACTGGGTCAAAAGCACAAGTTCCAGAAATCTCAAGTCAAAGCTTGGGTCAATTGGCGAGGCTTGTTGCTGGCGGAACAGACGATGTCACTGAAGTCTGTGACCATATGGAGCAGGACCAGCTAGTTGTCGGAGCACGTGGTACCGGCTATGGAAATAAAAGACCGTCGAAGCTTCAGGCTGTGTCAGCGCAGTGTCACAGCCGACTTAAACCCATTTAGGAATTTGCTCTTATTACATAAAGTCATCTATCCTGCCTAGCTTTGCGACGGTGTCTTTCTTCGACGCAGAAGAACAGTAACTGTAGACTTGACTCCACGGGCCTATAACTCAGGCTCCAATCCATTTCGCGGAAAGGGAACCTGCCAAGAGCGGATATGTGGTCCATCCGATTAGCAGGCTTGGCTGCATTCATAGCCCAGTTCAAGCATCGAGATTGATGTTGGTAAATTTGTCAACCAAACCCACGTTGTTGGGGGACACGATCGAAGGGTTGCTATCCGCCTTTATAACCCTCATGCAACAGGCTGCGCTCCATAGTTCTCATTACGTTGCAGCCGCCCCTGGAGACGCCTGCCTGCTGATGATATGACGATTGAGAACCTGCTTGCTCGAGCTTTACTACTTTCCGACGAATTGAGTCGGGTCTCAACAGATGACTTGAAAGCCTTTTCTGGTGATATCGGTCAACTATCAAGGTTCTACCGCAAGATTGAGCAAGATCTCGAGCATCGCGGCCAATGGCAAGCCGAACAAAGCAGTATTCTCACCACCGGTAGAGAATCGGGAAGCGGGTCGGAGTGTAAGACGAGCCGACATCGAAATGATCTCAAGGATGTTCTTCGTTGCTCGATCAGAAACATACACTGTATCAACGAAGCCGTTCGAACTTTCAGACAACCGACTGAGGATGATCCCTGTCTCAGAGCACGCACAGTACACCTTCAGAACATTATGACAGCCCAGAACCGACGTTTCAGCATTGCTGCTGCATCACCGGAGAGGATATTGATGCTGTGTGCCTGCTTGTCGCTTGCGAAAGATTTCTACCAGTTCGAGGTTCGAGGAGGCTGGCAGCCGAAACAGACGATCATCATGGAGAAAATTCGCAACAAGCAGGATATCGCTGTGCAGCAGATGGGGAAGAATGTACAGTACGTATATTTTCTGCCATATTTGCTCTCCCTAGCCATCAGGGCCTAACCATATTCATTCATAGACGCTATATTGGCTCCCAGAGTACGGTGCTGGTCTCGGCACGAGACAAGCTCTATGCCGCGTTGCGACTCGGGATCAAGTTGACCGCAATGGATGAAATTGGCGATACGCTGGGTGTGCCTTGTCTTTCGCTCTTGCTCGGCTTCGCCCACGACAAGACCTCTCGATTGAGCTTCGCGGGCTTGCAACATCTCCAAGAGGAGCTCGAGATACAGCCCACGGTGTTGCAGGCCGCTCGGGAATTCGGAGTTCGTCTCAGTGCTTGGTGAGTCAAAGCAAAAGGTGGAAGCTCTTGTTCAATATGGGACAGTCTCTGGCAACAATGGTATGAATAGCTGTTTGGACGGGAGCTATTAGCTTGGAAAAAGAGTTATTCGTTCGACGAGACATATGCTAACCATTCTCTCCTTCTGTTCAGGTGGCAAACATGTCAACAAGTGTATCACTCACGATTCCAAGACTCAGCGACAGAGACGTCGCTCTCGATCACGACGGTTCCCGTTTGCACCGGCTCAGAAACCTTCCCACTGATCGCGCCAGAGACGTCGTCGAGACTGGACCACAGTTCAGTGGACTGCAGTAGGGCCCTCCCGTCTTACGAAACGAATGTCATTGTGCTGATGTGTAATGTCCGCAAAGGAGCCGTTCACCAGCAACAAGTGCCCCCAATGTACACAACGCCAATGCTACAGGCAGATTGGGAGTATGCTTGGGATTCCCAGCAGATGATGGAGATGATGGGTGGGACGATCTCTGTGCCTTCTGCAATCGATTCTCATGTTGAGGACACTCCATACACCACTGTACGCAGCTTCTCCGACCCAGTGTGGTGAAGCGAGGGGATAATGCGCATGTCTGAGTTCTGACCTGTACACCAGCTAGATAACCTGGACCGTGTCATTGAGCAGGATATGTAACATCTCGCAGAGCCCACATGCAGAGCTCAATCGGAGACAGCATTCTCAATCCTCCGATCTATCTCATCCAGCTTCTTCTTACGCGTAATCTCGTGCTCTGTGAGAGAAGAGGCTTCAGGAGTCAGGATTCTGACCTCCGACAGATTTTGCATTTTTCGAATCTCGGCAATGAGCTGTGGAGCCATGACTGCCCAACTTGACACATCCTGATACTTCGCGCTGGCCCGGCGTTGGATCCAGAGTGACCTGAGGTTTGGTAGAGCATGCAGTCGTTGTAGAACTAGCAGCAACCCGGCGGCTGGTCCAGCTTCCACAGTCAAGGTCGTGAGCGCAGATCGACGCCGAGGGCCCAAAGACGCCAGGAAAGCATCAGGTCTCTCGAAGGAGAAGCGGTTGATAGAGTAGAAGATGCCTTCGGCCTCTGCCAACACGCGGCGGCAGGTCAACAAGACTGTCAGACTAGCTGGCGGGCTGTTGCGTTGAAGCAAAGGTACCAATTTCGCAGCGGAACGAGAGGCGGGGATACGAAGGATGTGCTCGTATATCTCGAGCCTGATCTCGACCGGCAATCGAAAGAAGTGAGATTGCTCTTGTGGGTGTATCAGGTCATTATCGCCCTCCTCTTCTGCGACTGCAGTATGTTCTCGGATTGGTCGTGCCACGAAAGACAATGTCGTCTTCAGTTGGAAATTGATGTAGTCGTCCTGAGTCGGACTCAACGGGACTCGAGCGGAAGTAGCAGGCGCGAGATGGGCCTCTTGAGGCGACAACACCACCCAGTCTTCGTCTGCTCCGGCATCATCATCGATCACGTCTCCGGGCATGGTCATCGTTCGAACTTGTCTTGTGGTGCAATGTAGTAGAGTGACTTGTGATGGTCTTGAAAGCAGAGCAATCAGAAGCGCGGGATTTCCAGAGCTTGTATCCTGCCAACTGAACAATGACGTGGAGTCACGGGGTTTCTGGAGGTGTCGGCTGGGCTTTACTTGCGCCACAGTCGCAAGGCTGGACGACTAGGCTCGCTTATCAGCAGAGGACACCCGACAACGAGCTGCGAGGAATGAGGTCAGACGAGCTCTTGAGACACTCTCCCGTCTTCTCAATGTCTCAATGCAATACCAAGCGCCGGATAGCACAATTGTCTGGAACGGTTCAGCAAATTGGCAGATGCAACCCTTCGAAGCCAACAGCAATTTAGTTCCACTTGCTTGATAATCCCACGCAATATTGAAAGCCCACGACGGGATACGGTTTGGTGATGGCTATATATTCTCTCTGCGGCTCTACTCCTCTATTGTTGCTTGCTCATCTTAGGTATGCAGCTGACTGATCGAACCCACTCCCTCGTATCGTGTCATGCACTCCCAGCCATATCCTCTTCGAATCTAACAACCGTACGGTGCGCAGCAGCAATAGTCCGAACAGTAACTGGCGTAGCCATTGGTGCACTCCAGGGTGGAGCCACTGCAGAAACACATGCCGGCGCAGAAGTCGCTGCCAGAACTAGACACAGTCAGTATAAGTGACATCATGGTTCGATCCAAATGACCAACCATTGCAGGCCTGCTGAGACGTTTGACGAAAGCAGACCAATGACGACGGCGACAATGACGAGTTTCATCTTGAATAGAGGCGTGCGTGAGAGGCTCCGTTTCCTGTTTTGATTTTGTGGAATCTGAGAATGTTTGTTTGATGTTGCAAGCAAGCGAACAGGAGTTATATGGTGCTGCGCATCACAGACTGAGCATGTAAGCAGATTCAATTGCCTGTTGTCGAGTTTGTGAGGATCTGCATGTCCATGCTGCGAAGTGGAGCTGGTGTTGGTTCTGCAAAGTCCATGGCCAATCCGCTTCGAGCAACTATTGTGCTCACAAATGTTCTTCAAAAGAGCACCCAGGCATGCCCATACGCTAGTCACAGCTCTGTTACTGATCCATACTCAGAGTTCCGACGATTGGAGTTAACGTGACTCAGGCTCGCATGTTGAGCGATCCACCGGTTCAACTCGCGATTGTCACAGAACGCACACTCCAGCTCATCGACAATTACTGTCAAGTCAGCAGGTGCTGTCGCCCTCGGCTTTTGAGGTCAACCGGCTGCCACTGCGATGTTACATTGCCGGACATATATAGAGTGACCAACGTGTCTTCTATCATTCGTAGCAAACAACAGAGCATTCAAGCCTTCCGAATCTCATACCTCCGCTTCAAGCTTCGCCCGGAGTCAACATGAAGGTAGGTCGAGAGGCACTGGCCTCAACTGACGGTCTCAAGTTGTATTCTTATTAACACGTTTCCAAGTTCGCGTACGCATACCTCCTCATCGCCCTCCTGGGTACCGCTTTCGCCCGCCCAGAACCCAACTCAAAGAGCGTGGCACTGGACCTCTCCGATGTCGCCGAACGCGGCAATGTGACCATTCGCGACGAGAGCGACTGGGTAGTTGTGTCCTACAGCACCGCGGCAAACGGTGGCCAATGCGGTGGCACCGATACGTCCACTGCTGGCAAGATCGGTGGGGCGTGCTTGAACATGGCAACAAAGTGCATCGACTTTGCCGTCTCTTTGAGCGCCGCCGCAGCTGGCATGCAGTGCGAGATCAGCCTCGATTCGAAGAATTGCGGCGGCACCGACGGAGGGACTGTGGGCCCAGTGAAGTCGGGCGATAGTGTGAAAGGATTCAATGTCGGCGATAAAGTCGTTTTTTTCGACGTCACCTGTGAGGAGGCCACATCTTAAGTAAGAAGCCCACGATATTCACGACTAGCTGGATGTGTTGGCTTGGGTTTGCTATTGTCATGATTGGGGATTAGTCTCTCGATCGCATCAGCCCCAGACGGTAGAACAAGCTGCAGGAGACATGGTGGTTTGTAGTCTCGAAAATTTCAGGGAAACTACTTGTGGAAAGTGCCACAGTAATGTGTGCTGCAGTCAATACGTAAAGAATGGCTGGTCAAGGCAGTCCACACACGGCAAGCATATCTCATCAACAAGGCACCAACCTCCCCGCTCAAGATTCATCAAACCTGCTGCGATCCCTCTTTGTCCTTCTCGGTGTAGTCTATCTTCTCCTCCGTCAAGTCCCCCGAAACGCCTTCGATGCCCAGCTCTTTTCTCACATGAACAGGCACGATCACGTCCTCCTCAAGTAGGTAGTTGGTGGGTGTCGTGTACTTCCAGACCACAAAGTAGAGGATGGGCCAGGTGATCAAAGACAAGGCAAAGTATGCAGCGTTCTCGTTCTCGTAAGGTTGTGATGTGGCATCGACCCCAAACGAGACTGCTGTACCAGCACTGAGGACTACAGTCTATGTCAACGATCGATCAAATTGGAACATACCGACCGAGATTCTCCCTTACCTCCAACGAAAAGCCCCCCAATGGCAGCTGTCTTGCGTGGTTCATTCGTGAGCGTTCCAAGCACGTAGATCACCATGTTCTGGAAGATGCCGTACTGTGCGGCGTAGAGCATGTAGATGACCACGGCACCAGCGTAGGCTGGATCGGTACAATCAATGGCTGGACCAGGGACGGAACGGTTGAAGTTCCACGAGGACAGCCAGATTGTCTGAGCGATATAGCTGAAGACCAGATCAACGTCGAAGTGTGTGCGAATTGGTGGGAATTATCACTTACGTCCCGGTGATCCATACCATATCCACCGTAATGCCAATGAAAGCTCGCCTCCGTCGACTTCCCAGCTTTTCGTTGTCTAGCAGAAAGCCTAACCCCAACGAGGTGGGTATCTGGATCAAGTTATTGAGCAAGGTATTTAGTGTCCTTGTCCGAAGGTTGAAAACATAAGCGTTCATGGACGACTGGAAGGGAAAGAAGATCTCGGGGGTAAAGAACGCCGGGAGCATGATCAGGATGCGCCAGTCTTTAAATAGGCGGCCGGTCGTCCTCAGGGTTTCCATCAGAGACATACGATCGAAACGTGCGAGCGTGGTGCCATCACAGCGCTGCAGTTTGTCCGGGGACTTGACGAACAGTGTCAATGCCATGGAGCAACATTGGAGGATGATGAAGACGATGTAGACCGAGTGTGGAACACCCTCTCGAGCGGAGTTCCAAGATATGCCCAGCGCTACAGCCGCTCCAATAGCGGCTTTCCATGGATTAGTAGTGCCTCGAGAAATGAGACGCTCTCACTCACAGCCAGACACGTTTAGCGTCCATTGCACACTACGCCAGCGGCCCTTGTCTCGTTCTTCAGGGTACGCCGTTGCAGCAAACATGGCCGTCGTCCATAGACAGCCCGCGCTTAGACCGAGATATGCGCCAGCGAAGACAGGAAACCAGAGATGGCCATAGACGTCAAAGTACCACAGTGCACCCTGGAAGATGGGATATCCTGTGATACCAAACAGTAGCGTCCATCGTGGCCCGATGATGTTAAGCAGAGAGCCAGCGCCAACGGCCGAGAAGGCAAACACGCCGTAGAGTACCCCGTTGGCAATGTTGGACATTGTAGTCGATGAAGGTCGCCCACCGCCGGCGCCAAGGAGCTATGCCAGTGGATGTCAGCCTTAAAAGGATAAGGAGGATATCGAGTCGCCCTTACCGTCACGGCAAGGTACAAGCCAGGATTAAAGAACAGCGAGGCTGAGATTATGATAATTTGCACAGAAGGGCTGATAGTTCTTGTCAGGTCGGCTCTATAAACAGCAGCATTGTCAAAGCTTTGCAAGGTACTTATTGAGACGAAGCCATGGAAGGCGAGCCGGCGTCTGAGTGACGCTTCCCTTTTGTATGCCCATCTTGCGTATAAGTGGCTAGTGAACCACGCGAGGTAGTGAAACGCAAGCTGAAGAAGTTGTTCTGTCAAGCCGTAAAAGTCTGTTTTGACCACTCTTTTCTACGTCAAGGTCGAAGAACAGGCGTCCTGTGCTTCTCATATGGGAGCTTTCGTCGATCTTGGATCTGCATGGCAAGATAAGTAGCTGTGATAGGCCATCGGCAGGATCCAAACCACAGCCGCAACGACCGACGGCCGATTACAAAGCTTCCTCTCGATAGCTATTCAAGTTTCAAGCTAGTCTGGCTGCTGCGTGGACAATGAGGTTTCGCTGCGAAAGATCGAAGCCTCCATGGCAAGGGCCATCTATTCGGCGTGATAACTACACAGTCTCGTCCGTGATCCCATACTTGATAGATGAGTATTGTAGGCTCGCGACTGATTCGTCAGTGTTCAACATCAGCATCGCCATTCTCCGGGCCCGTAGATATCGCTATCTAACCTGTATCTATTCGCTGCGGGCCCGCTTGCAGGCATCGGGCCCGAAAGCGACATTCACAAAGCATAGATGTCAACAGTCAGAGTACGTACCCATTTCAACGATTCAAAGACTGTTTCATAGCTTATTTGTCTTCCACAAGAGGTACGTCTCTTACGTTTGGATGTCCACCTCCTGCGTTGTGACCAGTCCTCGTTGGCGGTCAAGGAGGCCCACGGCGGTGATTTCTGTGGTACACAGGTGGACAACGAGAAGGCTGTAGATGATACCAGACCAGGCACTGTACCTGCCTTTCATGTTACTGATGATCAACGCGATATCGCTTGAGCTGACCGTGACAGCAGAGCGATGAACATGACGGACAACGGAGCCTTGTCAAATGCCAAGAGCCTTGCGACTGCGGGATGGTCGACCACGAAGCCAGCATGCTAGGAGCAGGTGTCCGGATCAAGAGCAAGGCACAAGGGAACCTACCCCCGCAAATATGATGCTGTCAATACGTATCACTGCTTCTCAGCATCGTACCGAGTTCCATAACAAGCTAGTATGGAGGCTGTGTGAGTATGACGCTCTTACCAGCAACGGGTGCGGACCAAATCTCGGACCAATTTGTAACACGCAAGACTTGACGTCCTGTAGGCTACATATAGGCCAAGAATACTCTTAGGTCTGCCCCTGCATGATCAGAGCAGGGATACACTCAAAAGCGTCAGCATGATGTCTCCAACCACCGACACAACCGTCTTTGAAGACGTCATTATCTTTACCGGCGACGACTATATCGACCGTGGTTACGTTATCGTCCAGGATGGCCGGATTGTGAAAGTAGGTGCAGGGTCGGATCCCTCGCCGGCAAGTTCGCCAGCCAGAAAGATATCGAAGCCTGGCTGTACCCTGCTACCAGGCTTTATCGACTGCCACGTACATGGTCTTTTTGGCAACGAGCACTGCATAGAAGAGTCTTTACGATTTGGTGCAACGACAGTTCTGGACATGCACAACGAGCTACCGCACATTGAGAAACTTCGAAAAGTAAGATTGCACAGTCTAAGCGCTTGCAACATCAACTGAAAAAGGCCAACAGCTCGCGAGAGATGACAAGAGTCGTTACGCAGACTTTCTTTGTTGCGGAAGTGCAGCGACTGTGGACGGAGGTTGGCCAGCTCCGGTCGTGCTCGCTCATGGGAAGACACGTGCAGCTCGTGACACCATTGAGTCGTGGCCTAAACTGACCGATCCTTCTTCGGCGAACGAGTACGTGGCAAGGCAAATTTCGGAGAGCAATGCTTCCTATATCAAAATCATGCACGAGCTTGGGGATACTCTCTCATTGCCGATGTCATTGCCGCATCCTAGCATTCACACGTGGCAAGCAGTGGTGCGAGCGGCTCACGGACGAGGACTTATCGCAGTCGGTCATGCATTCAGCCATGAGGGAGCTCTAGGATTGCTGAGAGCTGGAGTGGACGGATTAACTCACATCTGGATGGATCAACCAATATCGGACGAGCTCATCGATCTGATGAAACAGAACAAAGCACACTGCAATCCTACACTATCCTGTATTGCGTCCCAATCAAGACAGGGACACGAGCTCAGTGTCGCGTTCTCTCAAGACCCACTGGCACAAAGGATGCTCTTCGATCCTGCATCTCCAGAATATCTCGGACTAGGAAACGAGAAATCCAGCATCGAGCATGGTTATGAGCACACTAGGAGATTGGTACGTCCTTCGAGATCTCTGGTATAGCGGGCATCGTGATCAATAACGAACGCGGGCGATAGATGTGTACCTTGAAGCAAGACCCATGTATATGATATCTCGATCGAAGGACTACACTCTTAGCAAGCTGTGCCCTTGATCGCCACGCCGAAAGCGTCTTGATCAGAAGTCGAAGTGGAGCCATCGCGGACAACAAGCTGAGCAATGGCGAGGGCCCGGACGTGGATGCAGAGCCTAGTGTGAAATGCTCGTCGAGTCTACGTCGAGTATCACACCCTTGCTTTTGGCAATTGTGTTCAAGGCTACCCCCTTGCGCCTACAAGGGCGCAGCACACCAGCTTCACCCGCAATACTCGAAAAGGCAAACCTTCTTGCTGGAAGAGCCTTACTAGGGAGATACTGTCAAGTTCGATCATGAATACGCCTTTCGTGCTACACTATTGTTATTCGAGGTAAACGTGGTCTTCGCCGTGCGTCTTCGCTCAGCTTGTCGGCTTTTGCCAGCCCGACCTAACAGCATGATCGCCATCGGAGTATCGTGTCCTCGAACACACGACCTATCGACAGTCGGCACAAGTCTCTAAATGGTGGGTATGCATCTTGGTCCAAGGTCGGCGGAACCTCTATTGCGCCGCGATGACCGAAACTTCACCGACGTTGTACTCAAGGCTGTGCACCATCCCCAATACGGGCAGTGCTGCAATGGCAAGTTTACACGGGCTGAGCGCACAACAGCGATCTTTTCCCAGCTGAGCGCGCCAGCTGTGTCGAGGATCGATCTCTTGTCATGCTCCACATCTATCTGCAAGGTCATCTTTCTCTTGACTTCATCTCGACTCTCCACTGCACACAATAATGTCAGTCTTCGTTCTGGTGAACCCCAATATCTCCGAGGGCAAAACCACGGTGGTGCCCGATGAGGCTGACAAGAAAGTTGTGCGATCTCAGGCCATGAGGTCGTTTCGTGAGGACCAGCGGCGGGCCTGTGATGCACTGAAACGGTCCAGCACCTCTGCTAATGAAGCCTGGCGGTGGCATCGCAAACGATCTCAACGAGCGAAAGCGACGGCGGCGAAAGGGCACCGATGGGACGACCACAACACATTGTGTGAAACACAAACTCTGTCGCGATCGTCATCATCGTGCGATGAAAAGTACACAGATACAGAACCGTCAAGGTCGACTCTGTCGGCAGCCTGTATCACCCACATGTTACAGACAATACGTCTCTACAACGATGCACTCACGGACAACTTCATTGACGGCTACTTCGCTCCAGCCAGGGACAGCAAGAGCCTCGTGACCGTCATGACCTACTGGGCACGTCCAACCTCGCCGGCATTCGAAGCCGGCAACAACACCATAGCACTTCTGCATTTCGGAGCCGCCATCGGCGACCAACGAATCGTAAAGCAAGGCCATCGCTTATACCTCGACACCTTGAAGATGGTGCGAAGAGATATCGAGAAGGGACCTGGTGGAAGTCGTACATTCGAAAGCATATTTGTCTCTGCACAGAATCTCTTGTGCAGCGAGATCTACTCGGTGGTCTCTTCTGGCTTTGAAGGGTGGAAAGCGCACATGGCGGGTATCAACGCTATTATCAGCATACCCGGATTCCATACGATGAATGCCGTCTTCTCCAGTTTCTTGTTCGCGCAGTATCGGCACTTTGCAATAATCCATGCGCTGGTCACACGATCGACGGCTTTAGTGCCAGAGCGTTGTTTCACAAATGCTGCGACTCCGGCGAGCGCGGGGAGTATAGAGGAATTAACAAGACTGGCCTTGGCTGTGGCAAGATTTCTGGAGGATGCAGACCATCTCAACGACAAGGAAGGGCTGGAGACGATAGAAGGACGGTTGCAAGGCCTTGAGGCAGGTCTGCAAAGGTGGAGTCAAGCCTTCCATCGAAATTGTCTTGGAGGATGCGCGAGCACAGAAGAGAGCACAGAGCCTGGGAGCCGACATTTCGTTCCCCTCGGTCTGGCTTTTCACAAGTGTCTTCTACTGCTCATCTACGAGGCAAGGTGGACACTCTCCGGCCGAGACCAGGCTCTCCGAGAGACTGCGGATTGTTCTGCTCAAGAACTGTTGAAAGCCATCCCACATCTTGCAGCGACAAATCCAGGTGAGATTGGCAAAGCCATGGCCGTGCGAGCACCGATCTACTTTGTCGGGAGATGGTACAAGCAGAGTAAGAATGACCAGGCCTTGGAAGAATGGACAAACGTCGAGACGCACTACAGAACAGCGTTCCCATATTTAGATTGGGGCGCTCTACTGCCGCTGGGTTTTGTTGCTCTACTTTGGATTGCCTGATGGCCAGCATCACTCTGTACGGTCACAAGATGCTCAGATACACGACCCACCCGCAGTAGAGTCGGCGACGAACCCGACAGCACTCGCGTACGCACTTCCTCTGACACCTGTGATCTCCAGCAAGGCAGCAATATGCCCACCGATGCCTTCACCAGCGATCAAACGCCACGAAGGTGCGAATGTAGTGTGACCCACATTCTTCTTTTCGGGCACACCAAACGGCACACCTGTCTACACAGTCGCCGGGCCAATGACTCCCCAGCCAACGACAGCTCCAGCAAGATAGCCAAGGCCAACGTTCAACTCCGTGAGCATACCAGCAACGAAGAAAGTTGGCGTCAGCTCAATGTATCAACCCCAATTGCTCGCGGCTATGGTGCTGGTCCATGGAGTTATCTTGTAGATCCACCAGGCGATGTTCCAGTTACACATGACTCCCAGAGCATAGATGCTAGCCGTATTGAAGACGCACGATGCAACAAAGGCTGATACCAGGATCTTGGCTTCCTGCAACGCACCACGAGCAACCCCAGCAGCATGAAGACTTCGGATCGTGACGGCAGTCGCCGTGGGAGTAGGGGAGGCGCATTTGAGTCTGATAATGTAGAACTTGCGAAGTGCGACTCCGAAGAAGGATCCATAGAAAGCACACAGTGAAAGTGATAACTCTCCAGAAGTCCTCCCTGGGTGTCGCTAACAGCAGGTTGAGACGATACATTGCGGGTCCAGCGCCTTCGAACAGAACTGACAGACTGCAGGCTCCAGTCTACACTAACAGTACGGCGACGTTCTCACGTGGCCCAAAGTAGTCGCCACCAAGGCTGCGAGGGAGGAAGGTGCTGGCGGGCTTTAGAATGGCGAAGCCGACAATTGCGCCTTTGGAAGGTCAGCTAGACTCAGTTGCTGTGGACCGTCTATGTTCGACGAGTGTTTACCGAGTAACGACTCCCCGAACGCTCAGCCTGTCTTCAAGCACAGGTACATATTCGATGCAGACACCATAGCGTCCAGCGTGACACCGACGACCAACGCCCTCACAGTGAACTGTGCCGGCTCGTCTTGCTGTCCTGGGATGCTGGGAAACGGACTGCTGATATCGAGGACATACCCGGCTTCGTCTGGACGATCTGAGTGGACTTCAGTTGAGTACATCGATCGTTGTGCTTGCCGTCGCTGCCCGCGGTCTCCATTGCTTGCACGGCTTTTTGGTTGAAGGAATACAGAATTGACGAAGTTCGCAGTCTTTGCAGGTTCACTTATGGGTGCGGCCTCAGACTCTTCTGTGTACATCATCGTGTCCCAACAGCACGCCATGCCGACATATGGAGTCTGTGGGTAGCCAATGCAGCACGCAATGCCGATGTATAGATCCAGACAATGGACTCACGATTCCCGCATCACGCACGATCGGAAGGACGATTCCTCCACACGCCGCCGTCAACCTGCGGCGCAAACCCAGGGGAAGTATGCTCCTTCCACCAAACCCACTTCTCCGATCCCTGCTCCTGGTCTTTCTCCAACCTCCAATAGAAAATGATCATCCTCTCCCTCACCACGCCCCTCGCATCATTGCGCACCACTGTTCCCACCCAAACCGTCGCATGACGACTATGCGGATCAATATTAACCTCTATGCTTCTGACCTCTGCGAACACCTCCGGGCTCAGCTTGGTGAAGTACATTTCCCGGAGGCGAAGCATGTCGGATGTGTTGACTATGAGGACGGCGCCATTGTCTTCGGTCATTTCATATGTGTAATCGGGAGAGGCATAGCGACCGACGGGTGTGAGGAGGTCGCGGGCATTTATACTGTTGACAATGTCCATCGTCCAGAGTTTGAGGTTGTCTTCTGTGGATGTGGCCATGAGAAAGTCTCCGGATTCGTTGTGGAGGAAGTCTGGCAGCTTCCAGCTGCGGCTGAAGAGAATTACTGGCGATTATATGGGAATTCAAAATCGCTGATCCTCATTTACGAGCCTCGGCGATGTCATCTCAGCTTCGGTACCCACAGCCGGCTTATCAGGTGCTGTAGAACTATTGGCACTGCTGGTATTGGACAAGGCTGCCCATCCCTGTATATTGCAGTGCAAGCGGTCGGTAGGCTGATCAGCCTTACATTGAACCACATTCTACTATGCTGAAGCTTTCGACGTCCTTTACCTGGACCTGTGGGTAGCAGATACATCCAGTTTCTCGCCCTGGTGCTCGTCCTCCACGGCTTCTCCATCGGCACTCGTTTCGTTGAGCATAACCACATCAGCCACTTGGTCTCCGAAGATTGCCTTGATTTCTTCTAGGGTTTTGCCTTTGGTTTCAGGGTAATAGAAGTAGAATCCCACGACGTATATACAATCTGATCACCAGTGTCAGTCGTAAGACAAGATCACCAAAGCTCCTGTCACACGTACCGCAGACCAGGAAGATCAGATAGAAGCGCCAGCTGATGGACTCAATTACTCGAGGCGTCACCTGGGCCAGGACAATCACAACAACGTTGAACGCAGCCAAACCCTATCCGTCGTCAGTCACTGCACATACGTTCTGCATAGTTAGGGTCTGCAGGCTTACACAGCTCACGCCTGCAGCACGGATGCAGGTGGGCATGATCTCGGAAGGATACTGTTCACAGCCGTGAGCAAAACATCAAAGACCCAGTAAGGACATCTGGTTGAGACTCACCACCGCCCCGAATGTGTTCAGCACTCCGCCGTAGCCCCAAACTAGAACGAACATGCCCACGATGACTCCTGCTCCTAGGCCATTACTAATGCTGCCCCAGCTTTGAATCGCGCCCATGTGACGATCGTGATGAGACCACCGCTGATGATGAAGGCATAGCCTAGGAACAGCGATCTGCGCCGGCCAATGCGATCAAACCACCAACTCATAGCGAAGACTGATGACAAGATCCACGTGCCTCCACACCCCAACCATGACCAGAATCACAACGTCACTCAAACCAACAATGCGGAAGATGATGGTCTGGTAGTTTTGAAGAGGAATGATGCCTGTCAACTGTGCTCAGTGCTATGTCAGCGCAGACCAAGCTCAAGAAGCGGACTGCACATACCTGCGGGAAAACGAAAAAGCAAACAACGAGGATGAGCCGCTTTCTGTAACTCGGCCGTCGGAGAATGTCCTTGAAGCTCAGACGCTCTGCCTTATCCAGCTCAATCTGGGCTGTGATCTGTCGGTACTCTGTGTGATAGAACTCCGCTTCACCGTTGGAGTCTGTGGCGTCTCTGGCTCGATCGTCCTGATGAATACGTCTCAAGACGAGGAGTGTCTCCTCGTATCTTCCCTTTAGTGCCAGCCATCGCGGAGACTCTGGCAACCAGAGCGAGCCGGCTCCCATCAAGATGGTTGGAATTATCTGAAATCGAAGAGGACTCGCCAGCTGGTGTCTCCTGGAATGGAATAAAATAAAAGGCCAGCCCAAGCCATTCGGTGACGAAGTAATCGAAGCAATCGTTCAGCGCGTTGATCATTCCGACTCGACCGCGGATGTAGGGAGGCGATATCTCCTAGTCGTCCAACAATTAGCGTCATTTGCAAAGGTTACGGCCACTGTTCTTACAGCCGCGTATGTCGGGCACAGAGCACAGAGGATGCCGCAGGAGAGACCTCCAAGGATTGGTCCTGCGATGAACATGCCGCAGTTTACTGCCGCAGTCTGTGATTAGAAAGTCCAGAGAGAACTCACGAGAGTGTCTTGCAAGGCTTCCAACTTTGCCGCCTTGAAGAACCGGCAATCATCTTCTCGCCTTCTATGAATCTTATCTTCAACTCGTCTACGTATGTGTCGAATCTGCTGGAGTCCTGGAGTCCAAAATAACACCAAGCGAATGAGCTCCACTACACTGCCGACGCCACGATTCTGAAAAGATCGCCTGAAGTATTGCTTGGTCCGATCGCTCGACATGCCGTTCCGTGACCCTCTCGAAACGGGAGCACAGAGAGATCAATGCCATCTCTCCCTCAACCTCTTGATAGCAGCAAGCCCTTGCTGAAGAGTATCACCTCCCATAACAATACCGCATCTCAAAAAGCCGCGCAGATCGGTAGTGCCCGACCCATCCGCTTCATGGCCAAAACAGTATCCAGCCGGCGGTACACAGACTTTCTCCTCTTCTGCCAGAGCCACCGCAAATGCATAATCATCGATAGGTTCACCGTCTTCTCCCCTTATCCACAAGACAGCAGTCCCACCTCCGACGGGTCTTGCGTAGGTCACCCATTCGTTGTCGTCGACCCATCTGTCCAGCGTTGCAATGTTCCTTCTGGTAATGTCTCGAGTTCGTTGGAGGATTTGATGCATGACTTTGGGCGAAAGCGCGAATATGGCAATCTGCTGGTCGACCTGGCTGACCGCAATTGTGGTATAGTCCCTCGAGTGTTGGACGGCGTAGAGGACGTCATGACGAAGCGAAGGATGACAGGCGATCCACCCCAGACGGATTCCTGGCAAGGCGAAGCCCTTCGAGAGGCTGCCGGTGACGATGGACTTCTCGTAACCGAGCTCCAACAGAGAAGGCGGAGTCGGAGTGTCTGAGTCGTGGTGCATGAAGCGGAAGACTTCGTCACACATCACCATGATGTCTCGAGCTCTGGCGATGTCGACCACTCGATGTAAATCTTGCTTGCTGAGGATAGACCCGGTTGGATTGCACGGATTGCTCAGCACGATGAGAGACGTACTGGGTTGAATCATCTTCTCCAGCTCGTCGAAGTCCATGGTCCATGTCGACTGTTTGTTGTCTTCTTTCGGCCGCCACTTCCAGAGCGAGACCTGACCGCCAGCACGGCGTGGCACCTCGATCAGCTGCCCATAAGTCGGATGTTGTACGATGACATGGTCACCAGTCTTGACGATGGTGTCCAACAGCAGGTAGTTCGCCGAGATGCAGCCGGAGGTGGCGACAATGTCCTCTGCACTGAGCTCTGGAAGGTCATATAATGATCTCACACTCTCCCTGAGCTTCGGCAGACCCCATCTCGACCCGTACCGCAGTTGTAAGTCCTGTGATAGGATTGGCGTGTTCGGATCAAGTTCTTGAAGCTCGGACAGGGTGAATGGCTCCACGCAAGAGTCCCATAATCCCGTGGTGACTTTCGGCTGCGATGATTAGCACAAGTCCAACAGTATGGTTTTCCTACTCGAAGTAGCGGACAGCGCACAGTCATCAGACAAGACTCACACCCCACTCAAAGACTGCGAGCCATGCGTCAGCGAGAAGATCCGACAGCACGAAGCATGCATCTTACCAAAGTCATCCAGGGCGAAAGACTTGAACTTCGGCATCGTGCTGGCAGTGTGAAGTCGAGCTTTCGCACAGCCAGAAGCTGATACTCAGCTATAACTACCTGCACGAGGGCACGATGCATTAACGCCTAAATCAGCCCTTTGTTGCTGCGGCTTTCGCAGCCCAGCTTGCTAGCCCGAGTTCCCTAAAGAAGCAACCCGACTGCCAGCGTCAGACTTGGGAGGTAGATGATGCCCGATGGCATCCATGGATGCCCTATGTGTCAGAATTTCAGATGACAAATTACCTAGCGAACAACGGGTCGGAAGTACCTGCACTCTTCGATGCGTAGCTGGCCATTGTCATGGTAGACAGCCTCGTTGTAAAGGATCTAGTTCCTCACCTTTCCTCGCCCGGAACCTGGCTATCCGGGACGCCGATGCTTTGGCAGTACAGTGTCGCCTCAGACTTCTGACTTGCGCGGACTCCTTGCAGTATTGCCGACCGAGATGTAACGAGGACTAACACGAGACCATGCATATTGAAGGCGAAACGATCCTTGCTTGTCCTTCTCGGCAGGAAAGTTCAAAGCCTCGCAAGCCAGCCTGGTGAACTCTGCACCGGAAGGTGAACACACCAGTTGGGATGCAACCAACCTGTACAAGACACGCGTTTCTCCACTACACGTAAATTATGCCCAGTATAAAGCAGGATGGACGTTAGCAGAAAAGGTCATCGGTGACATTCCAGTAGGGCTGTCGGTGACATTATGATGCAAACCCTAAGCCACAATTATGAGCCGACATATATATGTAGTACATCAACTGCTCGCCGCGCAGACTCGCAGATGCAGATGCAGAACCCAAGCTCTACTCACAAATTCCATTCTCCCAAGCGCGCAGTATGAGAGTCCTCGTAACAGGAGGCAACGGCTTCCTCGCCACTCACTGTCTAGAGGCACTATACAGACACGGTCACGAAGTGACGACGACCGTCCGATCCACCGAGAAAGGCGAAGCTCTCCTCCAGCTCTTCAATGGCAAGTCCCTTTCCTACAGAATCGTCGCAGATATCGCCTCGCCCGGAGCCTTCGACGAAGCTGTCAAGGTCGAGCCTCCTCTGGACGCCGTCATCCACACCGCGAGCCCTTTCCATTACAAGGCCGAAGATAAAAAACGAGATATGTTGGACCCCGCGATTAACGGCACACTAGGCATTTTGAAAGCCGTGCAGAAAAACGCACCATCCGTGCAGCGTATCGTCATCACATCCTCCTTCGCCGCCATGTCCAACGGCAAGAACCCTCCTGAGGTGTACGATGAAGCATCCTGGAATCCCATCACCATGGAAGAAGCCCTGACGACAGAGAACAAACAGACAGCATACACCGCGAGCAAAAAGTTCGCGGAGAAGGCGGCGTGGGACTTTATTGCGAGCGAGAAGCCGCGTTGGACATTGATGGTTTTGAACCCGCCTATGATTTATGGACCGGTACTCCAGCCCGGTCTCACGATCGACAGCCTGAACACGTCGAGTCTCCGCATCTGGGATATCTACCGCGGAGTCCCGAGGACTGGGCCAGCGGGCTCACCGATGTATGTCGATGTGCGGGATCTGGCAGAGGCACATGTCCTGGCCATCGAGACTGCCGGAGCCGCGAATGAGAGATTCTTCTTGGCTGCTGGGATTGGGACCGAACAGAAGATGGGCGAATTAATGGAGAAACACTTTGCGGAGGCGCGGGGGACGATCAGAAGCGATCTGTCGAGTGCCCTTCCTGTGTATGGCATTGACAATGGCAAATCGAAGAGTGTGTTGGGGTTGTCGTATCGGAGTCTGGAGGATACCATTGTCGATACGGTAGCTTCGCTGAAGGCTCTCCCGAGTGAGAAGTAGGATGACTCGGAAAGCGGCAAGTAGTCTTGACATCCGTAGTTAAGGGGATGTCGAGCTTCGTGGTGTCGCCTTAGTACGATGACGAGGGAGCCTTCGAAATGACTTCCTGGTTTGATTCGTCCAATAACAGTCGGGTCCTCGGCAAGACCTTCAGATTGTCTTTGATGTTGTCACTTGGATCGAGATGCATCAGCTCGCGGGCTTGTCCCCCTCTGTAACGTGACTGCCATCTTTCATGTTACCAAAGACCGTCCAGGCGGTATCACAAAGTAAAACACCGCATGCACAATAGACGCACTAATGGAAGCAACCCTATCCTCAATCAGCAATCAACACCTCCCGTCCAAGCATGATACAAACTCACCAATGATACCAATGCCAACCCGGAAAATGACTCCCAACAAACGACCCAAAACACCTCGCAGGGTTCATACTCGCGCCTCCATACCCATAAATTGAATATCCAAATCCCCAACTAAGCACCCCAAGGGACAACCCCACCAGAAAAGGGCTCAACGCCGGCGGGATGATTTTCTGCTGGCGCGGGTCCAAGCCCACACCAAATGCGAGGAAGAGCAATGTCAGACACGCCATGAACTCGTTGGAGAACGCCCGTCCGACGCCGTAAGGATACATGGCGTATTGCGACTCGCCGCCGGTGTAGAGCCAGCAGCCGCCGGTCTTGAAGTCCCGGGTGCCATAGCCTGCTCGCACGAGGTAGCCGGCGAGGGCGGCGCCAAAGGTCTGAAAGGAGACGTAGAGGACCATGCGGGGGAAGGTGGTGAGGCGGGCGAAGAAGGTCGCGATGGTGATGGTGGGGTTGAGGTGTGCGCCTGTCAAGACGCCGAAGACGTAGGTGAAGAGGGTGAGGAGGATGAAGTTTTGCAAAGCGCCGGTGGTAGGCCCAAGATAGGCGGCGTTGTCGAAGTAGCCCAGCTGGCTGGTGGGAGGGTCGGGGATGACGGAGGGGGAGATGTTGGCCCAGATGGTGAAGTAGATGAAGAGGAGGCTGCCCATGCCTTCCATTATCGCGGCTTTCCAGAGCGCGACTTGGGTGAAGCCTACGAGGGAGAGTTGCTGGGAGAGGGACATGCCTGGGGCGGCGTCGGGGGCTTTGCTGAGGATTCGGTCGCAGTCTTCGTGGTCTTTGTCGAGGACGAATTCTTGGTTGCCGCCGATGCGGCCTATGAACGGGTGAGTCGTCGCCTTGTACAGCCTTCCTGATGTGTTGGACTCCATGTTGGCGTTAGGGTCATGAGTGGGTTTGGAGTTGTTTCCGAGGTTGCGCAGGCCTATGGCGTAAGGCGAGAAAGTGTGTCGCTCGTGCGGCTGGCCGTCGGCTGCAGATGGGAGGGGTCTGGGTATGTCCTTCTCTTCGCCTCGACTACTGTCGCTAGCCATCATCATATGAGACGTCAAAGGACGCAGAGTGTGTTAGAAGACGCTGGTGCATGCCTCGAACTTGTATGTATACTGCTTTCATGGCGTATACCGGATCTGCAACCCGCTTTGCTAAGCAGCTGATAAGCAAGCAGACCTTGGTACCTGCGTCGGCTGCATGCAGGTCATCAGTTTGTTATATCCTTTATAACTGCCCCGACATACATCCCTTCGTCTCGAGAGCAACGACAAGGCTGCGGATTCCGCTACCTATAAGGTAGCTGTCAGACGGAAGACACTATCAGCCATGGCGACAACGCGCAGCTTTATCGATCCACTTTGTACGCTTGTCGGCTGTAGGGCGCCGTAGCGAGGTATAAGGTAAGAAGCTCAGCTCTCGCCGATAGTGGCACCGACCGAAACGCAACAACACACAACAATCCACATCTCGCAGGCATCAGCATGGCCCATCTCTTCGATCTCAGCGGCCAGACGGCATTGGTCACTGGAGCAGCCAGCGGCATCGGACAAGCCATGGCTCTGGCCTTAGCTGAAGCTGGCGCCGATATTCTCCTCATCGTGGTATCAATATACCTTATCCAGAGCTGGCACGATCGTCCAACACAGTGCCTGACAGTCCACAGAGAAACCCCTCAACCCAGCGCGAAACCCACGACGCAGTCCAGAAACTCGGTCGCCAATGCAGTATCTACGCCTGCGACCTCGGAGTCAGCTCGTCTGTATCCGAAGTCATCGCCACCATCCTCGAATCCCACAAATTCGAGATTCTCGTGAACGCCGCGGGTATCCAACGCCGTGCGGATGCGGCAGAGTACAGCGACGAATTGTACAACGAGGTGATGCAGGTCAACATGAACTCGCCCTTTGCGATTTGTCGTGAAGTCGGAAAGAAGTGGATCGCGGATGGAACTCCGGGCAGGATCGTTAACGTCGCTAGTCTGGCGTCTTTCCAGGGTGGCGTCAGAATGGCTGGGTACGCGGTGAGTAAAGGTGGGATTGCCATGCTGACCAAGGCGTTGTCGAATGAGTGGGCGAAGCATGGGATTCGTGTGAATGCCATTGCGCCAGGGTGAGTTTGCGATTCAAGCTACTCTGATGTTTGGTTTGGCTGATGGGTGCAAGGTACATCGCAACAAACATGAACGTCGACGTCCGGACGAATGCAGATTCGACTCTCTTCGAATCGATCTCGCAACGGATTCCATGCGGGCGGTGGGGAGATCCCAAGGATTTTCAAGCGGCCATCATCTTCCTCGCCTCGAGACCGGCGACTGCGTATATGACAGGCGAAACTCTGGCGGTAAGTCTGTCCGAGTCCAAGTCCACGTTCTGCTCGCTGAACAAACCATCCAGGTCGACGGCGGCTGGCTGGCTCGGTAGAGTTCATCCCCAGCAGTCGCCTCTCCTCGAGGCAGAACATGTCACCACGGAGCAGTGCTATGCTCGCAGCATCATTGTAGATATCCCATCACGCACATATCCATCTCTTCCCATTCCCCGCATAGACTTCACGGCACCCTCGAATCAAACTCCCTCCCCGGCTCCGGCATACTCCTCAACCCATAAACCCAATACAACTCCCACCGCGCAGACTCCCCCTTCGTCCTCCTCCACTTCATCTCCGCAATCGCATGCAAATTCACCTCCCCAATCCCCGTGAAGATCAAATCCAGATAAACACTCGCCTCGCCCCTCCGCTCCTCAACCACACTGCTCACATCCTGCACCTCGAACCGGAACTCCGGAAATGCTAGACATCTATCTTGCCATGCTTTTACCTGTTCGGGCAGGGTGATGGGTTGCGCTTGCGAGTCGAGATGGCACATGAAGTCGGCGGAGACGTGCGCGAGCAGTTCCTGGGCGTCTTTGGAGCTGAAGGCGAAGTCGCGCGTGTTGATGGATTCGGGGACGGAGCGGGAGAGGCGTTCGAGGCGGGTGGAGGTCGATTCGGAGGTGTCGCTGGTGGGCGTGGGGTAGGATGTTTCGTGGTGGTAGGTGTTCATTTTGGCGGGAATTCCAACATGCCAGGGTGTGCGTGACCTGTTGCTTCTACACCTATGAGCGATCTCACAGGTGAATTCATCGTCAAGGGGAAAATGTTAGGTGTGTGACGTAGTAGAGAGGGAGTGAGATTCGACGCGCGCGGAAATGGCTGGGTTGGTGATAGTGAGCGCATGTAAGGTTTGCCAGGTATTTGGATTTCGCATTTTTGGCCGAGATAGGAAGGTGTGTCGACGGCAGATGTATAGTCGACGGCAGATGTATAGTCGACGGCAGATGTATAGTCGACGGCAGATGTATAGTGAATGTTCGTCGAGATATTATATTCATGGATCATAGAATCATCACGTGGTGAACAGCCATGGCTACCATTCCAGCCTCGCCGAATTAACGTTCTTCTCCCACCACTGGCTCCAGTCCACCACCTTGCTCTCCTTCCTCGCCTCCTCGGCCGCGAACACAGCAGCATGCGACCTGATAATCTCCTCCATCGTGCACCCCAAGAACTCCGTCTGCGCCTGCTTCACACTCGTACTTCCATCCATCGCCGCCGCGACGGCTTTGACAAACTGCTGCGTCAACCCATCGTCTCCGCCCCCATGGTGCGAGTTCTTCGGCACTTCGGGATTGAACGTCCGCGTCGTATCGCTGTCAAAGTCGTGCACGGTGATGGACTTACTATCGTAGTATATCTCCCCGTTAGTGCCATAGATCCGCCCTCGTCTCTCGCATTGTGCTAGGGACTGGGCGATCATGTGGAATGATGCGGTTTTGGCGGGTTTGGACGGTCCGTCATCCGCCCATTCCATCGTGACGTGTTGGTCGTCGACGACATCGTTGTCGCTTTCCCAGACGCAGCGTCCGTACCATGAACGGGATTCGATATCTGATTGTGGGGTTTTGCCGATGGTGTAGTCTTCTGCCAGTGTATCCAGTAAAGTTTCGGCGGCTTTCTCTGGGCCCTCATTCTCGAGCATCGCCTCGACTTCAGGATTCACTATATGTACAGGCCACTTGGCCTTGCCTTTGGCGAGATGTCTGTCGTGGTAGATCCGTTTGGCGGAGAACTTGCACTTGTCGCTAATGGGGCAAGAAAGGCAGTTCGTTGCGCTCCCGGCCTCTTTTGGCTTCCTCGCCCGCCTGAACTGCTTCAGAGAGCCGAACGAGCTGATGCGAGACGGCAGATGTGCACTTTGCTCAGCGGTAGAGAGAGGCGAACAGAGTATCCACAAGATGAAGTCAATATCGTGGCAACTCTTCGTGAGCAGACTCGGCGCCGTCGTCGATTCCTTCCGCCAGTTGCCACGGACATACGAATGGCTAAAGTGCCACCAGCCCACTGGCTCGGTGTGTTCAATTGACACGATGTCGCCAATGACTCGCTCCTGGCGAACCATATGTCGTAGAAGCATGTTGTGCGGACTGTACCTCAACACATGCCCGATCGCGAAGATCTTTGCCGGGTTTGATCGGATGGAATGTTCGATTCGTAGACAATCGGTCAGTGAAGTCGCCAGCGGCTTCTCACTCATGATGTGCAACCCCAGTGGAGCGATAGCAGTCAAGACCTCAACATGGTGCTCGTCGCGGACGCAGATGAATGCTCCGTCGATGCCCGCAGGGACAGGTAACCCAGCCAACTCGTCCTTTCGCCTTTGCGTCTCGAAATTGATGAAGTCCTTCCACGAGCTGAACTCGTGCTCCGGCGCTGGGTCGCCATTTGGCCAGATGTACTGTGAGCCTAGATGTCTTCGCTTGAAGTCGATGGGCTCTGCGATGGCTGCTACAATCCCCAGGCCTGAGTCTACGACGGCTCTGGCGTAGGCGAGTCCACGTGATCCAGCGCCGATGATAAGGAGTCGTGGCTTGGAGGGGCTTCCGTTGGCAGTATTGGAATCGCCATTAGTACTACGGTCATCATTCATCAATGGCGCCATGACCAAACTTAGGTAATTACGCGCGATGTAAGTGAATGTTGAGGGAGGTGTTGACCCGCGAATGGTGGAGTAGGCAGTGGTCAGCTCGGTTTCGGATCGGAAGGAACGGCCCTGAGCTCTAAAGTGATGACAATGACTGCCTCGGTAGTCGCGAAACCATCCCGGCTACATCTACCTCGCCATACCGCAACTCATATGGATCGAGTCTTGTAGACGACGAACAGTAGGTGTATCCATTTCTTCGCAATCAGTCTACTCCATCAATATGGCCGCACGAGCACAGCAGATCTCAGCCCACCTCAACTGGCCCAAGGGCATGCTGCAGGGCCAGGTCGCCATCATCACCGGTTCTGGTCAAGGCATTGGCGCCGAGTGTGCGAGACTCTTCGCGAACGAGGGCGCCTGGGTGGTTGTGTCAGACATCGACAAAGGTACGTCCATTCATGCACGGAAGACGAACAGTTGTGAGGAAAGAGCTGCCTGGCTAACATATGTACGACATCCACAGCCAAGTCCCAGCAAGTCGCCGACAGCATCAACCAGGCTGGCGGCAAAGCCACCTCCGTTCCCGGCGACATCCTCAGCGACGACTACATCAACAGCCTGGTCAAGCAGGCGGCGGAGTTCGGCAATGGCAAGATTCACATCATCGTTAACAACGCAGGCTTTACATGGGATGGTGAGTGAACGTGCAAGAGCGTGGTGCATGGAGGAAGACTGGACAACTGATACCTCCCGCAGGCGTGATCCATAAAATCACCGACAAGCAATGGGACACCATCATCGCCCTGCACGGCACAGCCCCCTTTAAGCTCATCCGCGCAGCGGCTCCATACTTCCGCGTCAAGGACGGCGAGCCACGCAGCATTGTGAACATCTCCTCCACCTCCGGCATCCACGGCAACGCTGGCCAGGCCAACTACGCCCTTGCTGTATGTACCACACTCGCGAGGAGGAAGCTTCATTACTGACTTCGATCTCAGAAAGCCGGCGTTGTAGGCCTCACCAAAGCCATCGCCAAAGAATGGGGTCCAACCTTCGGCGTCCGCGCCAACACCGTCGCCTTCGGCCACATCCAAACCCGTCTGACGGCCGCGAAAGAGGAGGGAGCCTTCGTCACTGCCCCCGACGGATCGAAGATCGCGCTGGGTATTCCACAGAAGCAGAAGGACGCCAGCGCATCTTACGCGGATATTCCCTTGCGAAGGCCCGGTAGCGCCACTGAGGCTGCGAGCGCCGTCATGGCGGTTTGCAGTCCGTTGTTCAGCTATGTTAGTGGACAGACGTTGATGGTGACGGGTGGGAGGAATATGTAAGGACAATAAGTGGAATGGCAGACCAACACTTTTCGATGTCTTCGACGCAGTATTTGCAGTGATGTCGATAAGAATACTCGTTGCATGAGAGATTTGCCCCGTGTGAAGGACCTGAATCGTTCGAGCTGCAATATGACGCTCAAGGGGCGGCCGAAAGGGGAAAGAGCTGACTTCACTGACTAGCTTCAAGCGGCAGAACAATGCTCTACTGCTTCTTCAAGATGTTCCCTTACTCGTGTTCGGCTTAACGACAATGCTAGAGCCACCGCCGCTGCGAACGGTTTCCAGCCAGACAAGATTCCCCAACTGCACATTGACCTCACGCTGCGGTGTACAATTGGGCTGGAGAATTACTGCGAACGATCTACATGACCATGACTCGGCTTCGATGCGCAGTCGCATGCTGGACTGCCCTGCATCTGGTCAACACCACTCTTCGCTAGACAAGGTGAAGTCTGGAAGTCGAAGCAAAGTGCTCTTCTTCCACTGAGCAAGACCGTCTGCGTCCTACTTCGAGCTGATCAGACACTTCACGACTCATGCCAGTCATCTTGTCCAACGAGATCTTGTCGTTTGTTGCTATCGTCTGACTGCTCTGCATTTGATCGCCTTCGCTCCTCACGCCCGATAAGCAGATCATCTGTACCCGTGTTGCGGACCTATATCTGACATGGCTTGTTCCCTGTCACTAATCTGAATTGATGGATCCCCTGTCTTCACTCAACACCTCCACAGCATCAGGGACTGAACTCTTATGCAGGATATGGAAAGAGCCTCGAGTACAGCTGTCGTTGGCCCGTCGAACGTAGCCATGGTAGAGCCGTACCCCGGCCCTCCTGGTCGGCGTCACGGTGAGAGAACAAGGAGGAAGCAGCGCGCGAGGGGCCCGTCACCAAACTCAAGGAGATCGGGGCGGGCATCAAAACGCAGCTCTTCCAGCAATGATGCTTTTCTGCCAGTGATGGGAGCTATCTTTGGGTATGTCGCTTTCTTGCGCAGTAAGGATTGAAGTCTTGGATCTGACGCGAGAGTAGGGCGATACTTGCCACGCCGAAGCCGAGGCGATGAGATGAGGGGGAAAAGTGAGTTGATATGTAAGAGGTGACCTGAGAAGTTGGAATGTGCTCACGTCTGGCGGAGGGGATGCCATCTCTCAAATTCCGTTGGATAGCGTAGGGAAGAGAGTGGTCGAGTAGGTGTCGTAAGGAGGTTTGATCAGATTGATCACACGAGTTGCCCCGTCGTGCCTTCTGGCTCGGAATTCTGTATAATAGCGATGTTTCAATTGTAGTCGATCTAGCAGCCTGACCAAAACACCGACGATCCTGTAGAAGCCTTAGACATCAACCCATGCCCAACCTGGCGGTGATGGACAGACGAATTCACCTATTTGGGACGAAAGGTGATCCTTGTAGACGAGTGGCGGACAGGGAAGTGCCTTTTGAAGATGTCTTACAATCCCATTATAAGGCATGGGTATAACACAACCTGATATCGTGACATCACTGGCCTGAGTTTGGCACAAGCTCAGGTTTTGATGTTTGCCATTCCATCTCTCCTTCCCATTACGCACCACCTTCTCGCTGCAAAGAGAACCATACTGGTTAACACAATGGACATGTCAACTACATCCCTCTTCGATCCACCAACCACACACACCCGCACGCGCAAGAAGAAAGGACCAAACAGCAGCCTCCACTCCCTGAAAGTGAAGTCGAAGACCAGCCGCTCGAGTTCCAAGACCTCCATCGCCAACAGCTCCAAAGACTCGCTCTTCAGCGATCTCCTCGGCCTGAAATCCCGCCACACTCCTGCTGAGATTATCTCAACCGACATCGACGACTCCCCGACTCTCAACTTCTCCTCTTCCGCATCGATCTCGACCGAGTCGACGACCTCTTCATCATCGGCTTCCTCGAGCGCTTCGACGGCGACGAAAGCGTCGAGTGTTGCGTCTTTGGCGGAGCGAGATCTTTTCGGTATGCATGCAAAGGCCAGGTCTGGGAAGGAGGAGCTGGAGCCGCAAGTATTGAATGGTGTGGAGTTGGGTGGCGAGGTGTATGAAGTTCCGCAGCCTGTTGAGAAGGGGTTTTACCGAGACTTGACGTTTCTGGAGGATGACGAGCTGGTGAAAAAATATGGATTGGTGAAGGTGGGGAGTAGGAGGGAGGAAGATGTGGAGAAAGGGCAAAGAGAGGGAGAAAAGCAGAGTGCTGGAGTTCTTCCGGAAATAGACATTATGAAGTTTGTTTGAAACACGACAACGACCTGTTCACTGCGAGGCGGCCACATGCATCCCATGGAAGCCGATGCCAACAGCCCTGCCAACTTGAGCACGACCGACCTCCACCATCGTGCTAGCATCAAGACACAGCAGATAGCTTTGGCCACTCTCGCCATCATACACCACAGACAGGATGTGCCCTTCATCCTCTCTACCGCCCGGTACCGGAACGAAGACAGGCTCGGACGGCGTATGCTTGAGCGTCGACCACCTGGTGCACTCGCCAGTCTGCATATCCGTCTTGCCGATGGAGTCCATGAAGGAGGATTTGCCGCTGTCGATCAGCGTCCAGACGTAACGATGGGGGTTGCAATTGTAGTTGGGGTTGATACGGGGCAGGTCGCCGGCGTTCGGGGCAGGGACGTCGAGGATGCGGACAGCGGTCGAAGGTTTGGATGGGCGGGATGTACCCTTGAGAGGGACGCCGGAGAGTCTGTAGCGCGAGAGGTTGAGGTTTTTGCGGTCGCTGTCGGCGAATTTGTGGACGCCGGGGCCGTTTGAGAGGAAGTTCTTGTAGTAGAATCTTTGCAGGACGTCCATGTTGTTGAATGTGCAGAGCTCCAGTACGAGGTCAACTTCCCCATCTTTCGACGTCGTCTCCTCCCAAGCGTTCGTCGTGTGGAATGAGAAGAACGGCGAGCTGGTGAACTTCTTCACGAGACCTCGTCCTCCTTTTCGGTCCACTACCAGCCAGGTTGTCTGGGCGTTTGCATCGAAAGCGAGGGCGTCGAGGATGTTGCGTTCCCAAAGAATGCTCAACCCCATGGCCTTGAAGAAGGCCGGCCAAACGCACAGGACGATGAAGTTGTCGGTCATGAAGAACGAGTGGATGTAGGCGCCCTTGATATCTCGACCGGAGATCTCGGCGAGGATTTCAACGTCGCCGGTCTTTGCGTTGGCGCGGAAGATTCTGTAGATGTGTTTGGGTCCCAGCTCGAGATTGTAATTATAGACATCGCCTGTTTCTGGATCGTGTTCTGGATGAGCGGCAGACAGCGGGCCTTTGAGTGATGGGTGGAGGTGTTCTTGTCGAGTGACTCCCAGCGGTTCCAGTGTCTCGGCGTCGAAGGTCTTCGTCACATTGGCATCGGTTGTGGAAGTAATCAGGCGACGATGGCTGACATCGCCCCTGGACCCAACGATTTGATCCACATTACGAGGCAGAGTGGGCTGGAACGCCACCCCAACATTGGTGTTTGCCTTATTACTAGGAGCGCTAGGGTTGAAGCAAGACTTGAACTTCTTGTAGAACGTATCGCAAGGATCTCGGTGCTGGCCGAATGTGATACCGTCCATTCGTCCCGTATCTTTGGCTTTCTGTAGCAGGTCGTCCACCTGGTTGTAGGACGAATACCAGGCCTGCTCGCATTTGCCGGCGGCTCCAGGGACAAGCTCGAACCTGTGCATGGTGACGAAGCCGTCGAACCAGTGGTCAACTTCCATGTAGCCATCCTTTGGGTTCTTGCGGGGAATTCGGTGCTGGCCAGGACCGCCACGGTAGAGCTCGCCGGCTACATGGTTCGGAAAGTAGCCAGAGATTGGGATTTGGACCTTTGTTTTGGTGTCTTGGTGGTTGTTGAAGGCGCCGGCGTTGGGCCAGTTGCGGTAGTGCTCTGTCTCGGCTGTGGGCGACTTGTTTGCAGTCTGTCCTGATGTCAGCGGTGATGATGATGAGTCTCGCAGCCTTGCCCAAGACCTACCCCTGGCTGAGGCAATGGAATAGACGAGTGTCTTTCGACTTGAGGCTGCTTCATGCTTGCGTTTTGCTGCGATGGTGGTGGTGCTGCTGGAGGACAGCCATCATGCCGTCTTCAGGCACTATATATGCCATCTCCCTCATATTGGCCGCGGTATAAACTGTACCATCGACGCACGTAGGCATGACAGCAAGGAGGAAGTCTAAGGGTTGTGGTTTCTTTTGTCTCGCCTTCGCGCTCACACCTCAATTGGGTCTAGTTATGCGAGCCCGTTGAGTTTAGAGCTAGATGGAAAAGGGCCAGCTGATTCGTTCGCTCATTCACTAGCGCCGCTCCTTCACCATGCGGTGTTCTTGCTTCGCGATCCGTCACGTTTGCATCTCGCGCTGCGAAGACAACAACACCTTGGTCATCTGAAAATGCTGTACTGCTATACCCATACCGCAAAATGGCATGTCTACTTGTTTCCTTGGTCTGTTTGTAGGCATCGAGCGCAGAGTTTCCCAGTTTCTGCCCAAGCCCACTTCTGAGACCTCGGTGAAAAGCGCTGCTGTAAACCATCAGGATCGATGAGAGCTTCGGAGAAGAAGAGAAGGCGGAAGTGAATCCGAACACACCAGGCGGTAGTTCGCGATTAATGCTGCGGCCTGGTGTTTTGCGTGGTCGGACTCCTTGAGGAGAACACTTGGAGCTGGCATTTGTAGTATATGACGCTTGCTTTCGACTACGAACTGACAAGCTACCCACCACGACAGACTGTCTTATCCTTCATGCCTTCTGTACTCTAATTCTTCGCATAGTGCTCCATCCACGATTGCCAAACAACCCGCACCATACCGTCGCGGCCTCCAATGTGATTTGCCTGCGCCCGGAGACTTCTACGATAGTCTCGAAACGAATCTAGACCGCGGTCAGCGCACGAGAGGGGAGAGCAAACACGCACCTATGCGAAAGCGTCGCCGTTGCCACCAAAGCCATGCTGGGACTTCTGATTAGCGTTCTTCTTCTTACGGGCGCGACGTGTCTTTTTCTTCTTCTTCTCCGGCTCGCGAGACTCCTCGTGCTCCTCGTCATTCTCTTTCCTGTCTTCGTCAGGATCCGCTTGTTGTGTATGCACGGCGGCTTGGCTCTGCCGCTGAACCTGCTTGAGCTGCCGCTGAGTCTGCTGCAGCTGCCGCCGAGTCTGCTGGAGCTGTCGCCGGGTGTGCTGGAGCTGCCGCTGAGCCTGCCTGAGCCGCCGCTTCATGGCCTGCGTGCCGTCCTTCCGCTGCTGGCGGTTCTGCCGAGTGTGCTCATCGGTAGTCAGATACGGACGACGATCTCTAGGCAGTCCGTCGTTGTGGCCATCCCTACCCTTACTCTTACCCTTGTTGAGGGCGAGCTCGGTGTTCGCGGCCTTTCCAGTCGCCAGGACCTCATGCTTGAGCACATCTTTCTTCCAGTCGTCCGGGGAAGTATGCGCATCTGTAACGCCCTCGCCAGGCGTGTCGATGAGCGTGAGAGGGCCATGAGGATCACGCGTGACGCGATTGGCGTCTTCTCGCTCGTATAGCTTCGGCTGCGACCATGCTGATGGACGCCGCGATCTATTCCCTTCGAGAGCCTCGAAGAGGTTCCGGCTAGGAGTAACGGGGCCAGGGAAGCCAGCAAAGAAAGTCATTGTATTATTTGGTGCGACAGACGATGTCTGCCGTGGGTGCGACTGAGCGCGATGTGCGAGGAGTGCTAGTGAAAGCACTCAACTCGCGTGTAGATGATGATGCCTTCTTGCGAAGGACCACTCACCAAAGGAGGGAGGGGGAGGAGGAAAGGAGTTTGTGCGACAGACGATGTCTGCCGTGGGTGCGACAAGCGCGTGCTTTTTCTCAAACCCCAGGCCAAAAGACCTGGGGCGAGAGCGAGCGGGGAACGACGACGAGAAATTAACAATAGCAGGGCCTGCACAGAAAAAGCAGCAAGGCAGCGTCGTTGGCTCGTGGGTGTCGTGAAGAAAAGAAAGATGGTGGGAGCGCACAAAGCAGATTTCGACAATTGGTGCGCACAGACTTCGCGCTAAGCCGCATTGCGACGTCGACAGCGACAGAAGACTTCACTCATTCCGTCACTTCACTTCATCATACTGGTGGCTTTACTGGGTGCGGGGAGTAAGAGCAGTAAGCGACGGAAGTAAGCCAGAAGTGAGCGATGGGGTCGAGAGCAGTGAGCCAGGGGCAAGAGCAGGGCCAGACTACAGTGCGCGACGAGGTGAAGCCATCATCAGCATCAGTAAGCCTACCAGCATGACAACCCGCCTTGCGCCCCGGATACCCTAGAGAGCAACGACATCACACCTGAATTATCGCGTCACTGAATTACCTCGCGACACGTATAACAAACCGCTCGCGACAGTTTCTCGCACTTTGAAGAACCTACTCGACCTCGACCTCTAGAAGATGGCGACTCACAATCCCCATCTGCGCGCCTATCACCAAGACCCCCTCACGACGAAACCTGCGCCTACGAACAATGACAGCAGTATCGATCATGCTGCTGCAAGACAGTCAACAGAGCAGCAATAGCGACGAGACGGCCGAAATCGAAAGCCATCACCTAGCCTACAGGAGTCAGTCGAGAATCTGTTACGATTTCTCGACAGTGGAGATTACCAGATGGCTGATTGTGTTCGCGCCGAAGTCGAGCTTGCGCGCGTCAAAGTCGCCGCCATCTCTATCGCTGTGTTACGTGTCCGAAGCGACCCGCATGAGGACCACGTCGTAGAGGCGTGGACATCGGACAGCATCAACGCGACTCTGCTGACGGCGTTCACTGGGTACGACAGAGACGACAACTGGAGCACCAACCGCCAATCACCACACGTGACGACGGTAGACGGACCGATGAAGGCGATCTCTCTACCATGTGGCAAGCTGCATCAAGATATGACATGCTGCGAGAGAGCTGTTGCCGGCGAGCACGCCAAACTACGTCTGCAGCTGAACTCGGGGATGATATTGCCATCCTGGCAGATCATGTGTCCAACCGGAAGACATTTCCTGTCAAGATCGAATATCGAAAATTTTGACGAAGAGCGACAGGCGAACCTAGCGTCTGACACGATTGTTGACGCCGACAAGGCGATCAGCGTCAACGCAAAGGCAAGGAACGATCGACTTGTCCTTTGGCATCTCCGTACCTCGCTGTATAGGCATCGTCGCGCCGCAGATCCTCACTACCGTTACGAGGACGTACCTGACCATCAAAGACCGACCAAGGACTTGGAAGCTTTCTTGATGCAGCTGGCGGATCTCCGAGCCCTCCTGAAGACGTCTACACGGCTAACCGACCAGATCCAGGCCAAGACAAACTTCAGGAACGGAAGTGAGCTGGGAGAGGCCGGTGAATCACGCGGGCAGGTTGCTACCTTGCAGCGTGAGGTCGACCGCCTGCAAGAAGTTGCTTCACGAGCAATGCCAATGCTTACTGACCTCATTCACCACTCCAATTCACAGACCGCCTTCTCCAACTGTCTCATCGCAGATAGCGACGGGATCATTGAGGTTTAGCAGATCCCCGCTATTATTGTGAGGACATACCCATATCCTTGGACGACTTTGAGCTCTTAAAAAGGCTTATCAAAGTGCGAAACATCCCTGCGACTCGCCATGCGTCTACACAAGTCGTAACACACTCGTGGGTACGGTCGCAAACGGAATGGAAGAGAATGTATACCAGTCTTGTCTAGCAGTATCGCACGCGCGGTAGCGCGATAGACCAGCGACAGCCGGCGGGCTCTGTCTCCGCCTTCTCTCTTCCTCTCCTTTTAGGTAGGCAACCACGCTAATGATCGTAGTAACAGCCGCACAGACACTTGACAAGTCGCGGAGATATCTTGCACTTCGGATCGCGAGAGTCTACTACAAATCCTCCGGCAGAATTTGCTCGTTGCGAAGACCACCTCATTCTGTGAACGAACCGACTTAACGAAAGTATGTTGGCGCGAGCGATTGTTGATGTTAAGACATTGTATGCGAGACGCTTTCCAGATCTGTACGCTTAAGCCGAAACTGTTCTCCTATGAAGTCGCATTGACCCAGGCGCCGAAGAGGTGATTAGGCTGGCAGTCTTCGGCGAATACAAGGGATGTCAGCCGAGTGTTTTGCTCCGATCCGCTCTAGGCTTTGACATCTGCTGCGGCCTTGGAGACGCCAAGATACATGCGCGGCTTCGATGGCGCGCGACGTGAACCATGGCATCGAAGTGTTCAGGCTGAGGACATGAACATATCAATTCATGATGTCGCGTGTCCGTTCCAGCGTCACCAAGTGGTTGATCGAAGAAGACCATGTATCGCCATTGGAGTGGCAGACGCTCCACGAAGCAGTCGAAGGATCAGAAGGCCCTGCAAGCATCTTGACCATGTGCCGAGCCGCGACGAGATCGTCGACATAATGAGTACGAGAAATCGTCCTCTTGTACGCACACGCAGAAGGGGAAAGAGGTGAGGTTGATGGATGTTGATTTAAGGTTTCGATTTGCATAAAAATAGATCGCCAGCGGCTTGTTCCGAATCGCGAGCACAGGCCAAGCTGTCAACTTAATCCCAGGTCGCGTCAATACCGAAGTTTGCTCTAGACTTGGCACGAATTAATGACAACTTGCGACACGCCAAAGAGCGCCGGCAGAAGCTCAGATGGGGTCTCAGACCGCGCTAATAATCCGAAGCATTCGCGGGTCAGGATTATCGAAGGATTTCTCCCGCCTTATGCAGTCAACTCCTGCCACTGTGGTAAGGCTGAATCTTTGACAACCACGGACTCACTCGACTGCCCAGTCACATCAGAAGATATCTCGGCCAGAGCATGATGGGTTGCAACACTGCCTCTCTCCTCCTGAGTCTTCTGCCCAAGACACGCTACTTATCGCAGATCCCGGTTAGGCCGAGATTTGGCTAGGGAGGTGGGAATACGAGGCACCAACGTCATTTCTACCAAGACCTCGTCGGCCGCCACGCAAACTCTTTCCAACTCGTCGATGTGAGAGACGGTGACCTTCTGGACTGGATTGACGCTCGCTACAACATGACTGTCCTTTCGATATGACCTCGCTCGCTACACCCAATCCCTAAACGGCGCTCGAATGGGAGAGAGCTCGCAGACAATGGCACGACATTGTAGAGATGGAACGAATGAGACGAAGTCCAAATGGCTGCAGCTACCTTCGAGCGTACTCCTCGCCGCATTCGCCTTCGCCTTTGCGCACCAAGCGAACGGGAGTTCAGCACCGACAAGCACTGGAAACATCACACAAAGACCGCCGATGCCGACAACAGGATCCGGGCCTGAGTATGCATCAGCATGCTGGAAAGCGTCCATGGAATACGATCAATCCTCTAGTTCTTGGACGAGTGCGCACCAATGGACTCGAAACACCACTCTGCTTGTAGGAGGCACTTCGTTCTCAGGTGTCACGTACTACGAGAATGCGACGACGCTTTGCGATAATCATCCGCGCGTGGCCTATTCTCCGGCCATATCCCTCTCCACCGGAACCATTACATACCCCGGCACAGTGAGCTCTGCAAGCACCATCATAGGCACATACTTCTCAAACTTTCCGCAATCAGCGCCGACGTGCTTCATTTCACCATCGGACTGCGACGGCCTCTGGAAAGCTTACAGTACCTCATTGAGGGCAGCCGGAGGGCAGACGACGAATCCCCCTTTGGAGACTCCACCTTGCATGGGCCAGAGCGCTGCATCGTCGTACGCTTCTGTAACCAAGGAAATATATGGTTGTGGAGCTTGCACAATATATGGCGAAGGCGTGGAGCTCGTCTACTTTCCCACCACTCCTACCACCAGCCGCGACATGTGCGCCAGCACTCCGACCGCATCACTTACTCATTACGGACCTGATGCTGTCATTACAGCATATGCAGGCAAATCGTACTCTGGAGAAGGCGATCCCAACGGAAAGCAAACTGCAGTAGCAGATGGTCACACATTTACCTCCGGAACGGCATATATTTCGATTTCGACTGTATATGCTGTAGACCGTTGCTCAAACACATTCGGAACTCCAGTCAAAGACGCCATACTAGCTATGCCATCCGAATCAGTGCTCTCTCTACGGTACTCGCAAGACCACTTTCAGCGCCTCATGAGCACAGATAAGGTCACCGGTTATCCCGTGTCCTACGCTGACTTCAACACCCCAGTTCCCTGGAGCGCCTGGAATGGCCAAAATATATGTGACCCAGGAGGATATGGCGGATGGGCCTGCGACGTCATCTACGAACAGTCTTTTCGGCCACAGCTTGCGATTCCTCCACAAATCACACAGCTAAGCCCTGAGTTTGAGAACTGTCAAATGTGGTACAACGGGCTGTGGGATCCTCCTCTAGCATTGACTGAAGCTGCATCTGAGGACAAACCAACTCCGCCTGGTGGCTACCACTCGTCGACAGATGTTGCAGCTCCAAGCTCTTCTCCTGCGGCGCCTACTTCTGCTCCCACCGCTTTGCCAAACGAGCTTCCCACGGCCACTGAGGCGAGCGGCAGCGTCAGCCCGACTTTCACCTCAGACACGCCAAGCACATCTGCACCGCCGACAAGGCAAGCCGCGTTGTGCAATCCAGCCCATGAGCCATGGAAACAGTCCTTCCACGTCGGCACTGGTACATACTCGGCTACAGGCACCAATCACGAAGCCCGTATCGATGGCACTGTGACAGTAACTTCCGGGGGTCCGACTCAGACACTCAAGGATGGAACACAATGCAGCTATGGAGATGATGGCCTGATACTCAAGGGAGTCAGCACAGTGGAATTTGGGGATGCCCGCCCATCAAACAGTGCCATTGAGGCTCAGTCTACCGAGGAACCGACGTCGTATCACGAGCCGTACACCATTACAATGACAGTAAACGGCCAGCCAGCGACTATCGTTCAGATATCTGCTGGTGGTCCTATCGTCGTTGATACTTATGTGACGTTGACTCCTGGTCAATCAGCTACCACGATCTCGAACGGGCAGGAACTGAGCGCTGCAACGGACGGCCTAGTCCTTGGATGGACTAGCACAGTTGGCCAAGAGCAGACTGTCATTGAGACTGGCAGTGCAAGTGTTGGCATGAGCAGCGTCGCGACTCAATCATCAGGGGATGATTCGGCAGATCAGAGTGACGGGTTTTCGGCCCAGACTTCGCAGATTGAGAGAACGTCGTCTACCACTGGATCTATGTCGAGCGCGTCATCTGTTGAAGCAGCTCTTGCCACCGGCGCAGCGTCCACTGTATCTCCTGTTCGGGCCATCCCGGTTGTCGCTGCAGGTCTGGCATTTTTCATCATTGCAGGCTGAGGCTGGAAATCAAGTCTGAAAGAAAGCTCCGTGATACGGAGAAGAGCAAATTATGTTCACACCTGCCTCAATGCAACACGGCGCCATCTAGTTACATGCATGGATTCCTTCGCCAAGCCAAAACCTGGCTGGAGAACGGCATGTGCTGCTCCAGGCGCTAGACGACGCTCCTACCAACCGTGCCAACAAGATCAATGTCAGCGTTCTCTCTGCCCCTCACAGAAACCCACATTCGCCATACTACCAAGCTGCAGTGGTGGTGTACATGGTTCCTAGCTCATGGAACCGTCCAACGGATGGAACGCGGCCCCCGTTTGTCCTCTAGAGACCAACTTCTGGCCCGGTGTAGAATGGCACAAGACGCTCTATGCGTCAACCTCGGGCTAGCCTATTGGGTCGACGCACTACCTCTGTGACCCCGTCAGAGCAGCAGGAATTTATATCATATACACAATGGAGAGTAATATATAATATAAGATGAACATTACCCACATCGTCTGCCTGCCCTTTGCTTCAGAGCAGCATCAGAGCATCCCCTATACATAGTTCAACGACCGCAGTGTTCAACTCGACCAACTCAAGATGAAAGCAGCAAACGGACCAGTTGTCGATGGCGTCCACCGCTACCAACCCAATGGCATCAAAATCATCGTCGTCGGAGCTGGCAACGGAGGCCTCACCACAGCTCTCGAATGCTGGCGTAAAGGCTTCGACGTCGTCGTTCTAGAGCGAGCATCTGAACTCTCTCCACTGGGTGAGTCGTCTTCAAAGTGCTCCTCATCTGATGCTAACATTCCGCTCTTCTCATCTAGGTGACTTCTTCACCATCCCACCGTCAGCACTCACCACACTCAAAGAGTATCCTCGCCTGTACAAAAGGTATCATTCCAAGATTCACGACTGCGTGGTCCGCTTGATGACACCTTCGGGTCATGTCGTTGCATCGCTGAAGCCTGAGTGGAAGCGCGAGGGGATCGTACATGCCAGTCCAGAAGTCGATGTCTCCTTCTTGAACCGAAGGCCCGAGTACGCAGCGTGGCAATTGGAGCAAGTCCAGGCGCTCGGCATACCGGTGCATTTTTCGACTCAAGCCGAGAATGTTACGGAGACAGAGAAGAAAGTGACTGTTCACACCGACAAAGGTGACTTCGAAGGTGACCTCTGTGTTGCAGCCGATGGCATTGGGTCGAGAGTTACTTGGCCTGTTCCAGGTGGTCTTGCTACTGTGAAGGACAGTGGATATGCAGTTGCCAGGGTGGCATTTCCGAAGGACTTGATCAAGCAAGGCTCCCCAGCGGAAGCCATTACGAATTCTGTTGACGAGATTGGGCCCCAATTTCGTACGTACGTTGGCGGAGCTGATGTGTCGCTAATCATCTTCTTGACCCAAGATCATGTGGCCTGGGCCTTCTCACACGAGGTTTGCTAGTACCACCCAGATTCAATCGTGACTACGCTGACGAGAAGCTCCAGGCCGATGCAATGTCAGCAGAGTCCTGGCATAACCAGCGGAATCCAGAGGATATCATCAAAGTCATCGAAAAGTCTAGCAACGACTGGGACCCAGCTGTTCTTGACTTCGTCCGACAAACACCTGGGAAAGTCGTCGACTGGCGTCTAATGTGGCGAGACAGCATCGAGCAATGGACCTCTGGAGGAGGCAGAATCATCAAAGTCGGAGATTCGGCGCATGCATTCTTTCCTACAGCTGGTAATGGGGCGGTGCAAGCTCAAGAGGTGAGATTGATCATACAAAGAGAAGCTGATGGTGAGGTCGACTGACTGGCGTCCCTTTCCAGGACGGCATATCTCTCGCCGAGTGCCTACATCAGGCAGGCACGAAGGAGAATCTCCCTTGGGCGACTCGTGTACACAACACCCTCCGGTTCCAACGTGTCTCTGTGCTCCAGCAAACCGGCTTCGTCAACCGCGACGAACTTCATCACAGCACCTTTTCCTCTACCGCGAAGGACACTGGTGAAGTCCCTCCAGATGTTGGTTTCTTCAAAATTGGCCGATGGGTCTGGGACCACAACCCTGAGGATTACGCTCGACGGAATTATCAGAAATGTTTGGAGCACGTGAGAGACGGCAAGAAGTTCCATAATACGAATTTGCCGCTGGGGCATGTGTTTGAGAAGTGGTCGCTGGAGAGTGAGTATAAGAGGATGGCTGACGGAAAGGACAGCGGGTTGAAGAAGAATGGGTACTGGGGGATGTAGGACTATTTCATCTAGGCCTACATGTAAGTCGTCCAATCATGACTCCCCAGCTCATTCTCATTCACTTGCGTCGAGCTAGCTCGGACACTAGGCCCAATGAGGCAGTCACATAGCAGTATGCTCCCGAAACACGTGCGAAAATCTCAGGTACCTATATAACAGCAGGGGTGTCAGCCAGCTAGACGGTAAGGGCATAAGTGCACTATAAGATGAAGAGTAGTGATGAATGAATGAGATGAAGCTAGTAGTGAGCTAGGGTGAAGCCAGCAGTGAGCCATAAGGTGAAGCTGGCAGTAAGGCCGACAGTAAGCCATGGCATGAAGAGCTGTAATCAACAAGGTGAAGCTAGTAGTGAGCCCACTATGCAACGAGGCTCGCGACGATCCACCAATCCCACTAGTCAGGCATGTCAGTGAGCGTCAGGCCGCCGTCGTCGTCTTCATCGTCATCGTATTGCTCCGGCTGCAACGCAACTAACGGAGACCGCAATCTGTCCTCTTCGAGAGTCTCGAAGAGGTTCTGTCGAGGAACGAAACGGCCAGTCCAGCCAAGACTTGGTCTCCAAGTCTATGAGTGGCCTTAATGACAGCAGATCAAATGCAACGCCTTTCTGGCAAGAGCTGAGCTCAGAGAGTTCGGTCATATCAACCGAATGCAGTGTTTTCCATCTTGGTACGACAATGCAGGAAAGTGCGTGGCTTCAGGGGCCTCCTTCAGGATGATCTCAATTTCGACTTCCTTCAGCGAGGTGGCGACTCCAAAACGGCGATAGACGCCTTTTTGTGAACTGACAAGCTCCAGAAGTAGGACTGTGAGCATAGGCTTCTCGTCGTGCCAGGATCGCGCCGGCACACAGTATAAGCAGTCCGAGTTTGTCGGATCAAAGACCTCCCTCTCCTCGTCGGTAATAACCACAGGTCCCATACGCTCCCACTCTGGTCCATCGGGTTGGCAGACTCGTATATCGTTTATGAACATGACGTACAGTCTCTTGTCGATTGTTGTGTGTGTACTGTCTTTGAGCGAGAGCTTTTGCAGCTGACACTCCAACTTGAGAGAGCCAGACTTGACCAGGCCCGTCGTATCTTCTGTCACGTACTCCATAAAGACATCGACAACACTGGTCAAGGGTTTGCTGCCATCGATGCTGGAAAAGCTCACAGGACCATCAATGCTCGCCCACGAGAAACTAGGAGCCCGATATTCGAGAGCTCGCCGAGGAGGATCTCCACTCTGGACGTCTGGACGGTCGACATGCCAAGTAATCTCCCATGGCAAGGTGCGTCGCCACATGCCAGCTATGAATTCATCGTCGAGCTTGAGTGCCATGTGCTTAGCGATTCCAGCCAGAGCAATGAGCTTATCCTCCTTCTTCGTTAGCCCACAACGACTGTAAGCTCTGACTATACGAGTCCAAACCCCATATGGGGCATCTCCGAGGCTGACATGCTGATGAGGATGCCGACCGGCCTTCTTACTGTCGATGTCCTTGAACCGAACGACGTTGCGAAGAGCGCTCATTACACTGGGTAGACCATGAGGAAACGATTCAGCAGCGTCGAGCTCGTGGCACTCCCAGAACACTTGCGATGGTGCGAAATGAACCACCCTCGGAGACAGCAGGCGTTCTTGTAAGACCCAAGCTCGAAGGTTGAGATGGGAGAGATTCATGGGTCTTTCCCAGAACATCATATCGACCACTCGAAATGGCTTCTGAGTCTGGCCGATCTTCTCTCCGTCGAGTGCAGTCGTCACTGTCATATCTCCCATCATAGCCGGGTCACGATCCGCGAAGAGGCTATAGCTACTGTCATGAGCAGCCAAAGCAGAGACGTTGAGGAACGAGTGCGAGTACACCTTGTGCATCAACGCCGCCTCGTAGACCCAATCGCTGAGATCGTCCTTGTCCTGCATGATGCAAAGTGAGTCGATCCATATATAGCGAACTTGTAGCCGTCTGCATATTTTGATTGCATCTCGAAAGGCTTGGGGCAGACTGGCGAGCATGAGTCCCTGCAGCATATCTTCTCTCGTCGCGCGACAGAGAGATAAGGGGTTAGAAGAGCCCCATCGATGACTCAAAGTCATATATCGTCCAACTACGGGCGTAGTCGTCGTTTCCACCAGTCTGATACTATCATTCCCATGCTCAAGGTCCAGCAGCCGAGTTGGGTGCCAGTCTTGGTTCCTGAGCTCATTGCAACGGTTATGCTCAAGCAGACAGTTCTGGATCCATCCAGTGACAACGTCCCACGTTTGATTGTCCGCTGTGTTATGTCCAAACTGCCTGAAGTTCTCTGAGTTGTCTGGCAACAACGAGTCAGCAACCAACAAAGAGCACAGGGGAGATATCGCCTTCATACCTTCTTCGGCCTCCTCCGCTACCGGTTGCAGGATGAACATGGCGTAAGCATGAGTCTGCACCGTTTCTGGCATTTTTCTCTCGGGGTTGATTACAGGACAGAAAAGCACACATCCATCGCCAATGTCGTTGAAGGTCTTCTCCGCCGGCCAGACCGCGGCAAGAACAGCACATCGTTCCAGAAGTCTTGCACGGACATTCCAGGCCTCATCGTCGTTCCGATCCACCTCTGGTACCACAAGACGTTCCACTGGAACCGGAAATCGCTCGTCCGAAGCCTCCAAGAAAACCTGCTGCTCTGGATCGAGCTGACTCCAGAGGGCGTGGCATAGGCGGCATCCTGAGAACGCAGCTGCCTTCAATGCGGCGACGCGGTCGTGGTGTAGGAGCGTCAACTCCCCATTCTGCGTGGAAACGTGACCCTCAAGCCTTTGTAGAAGCCCCAAGCAGACTTCGCAGAACATGTCTTGACGAAGGTGATACCTCCGCGTTGTTTCGTGCAGATAGTACTTCCACAGTTGGATCAGTCGCCTGACAGTGTTGGAGTTGCCAGGTCGGCACTGATATGCAAGCCACGCATGAGTAGCTCATTTCCCACACCAATCATCTGTCGAAGCGAGGCATTGCCCAACGCTTGTTACTTGGCTCTACACGCCCCTATCCAACTCATGTTGACGGAAGTGAGGGGTGAAAGAACAGGAAAGGCATACGAACATGCCTTTCACTTCAGAATCACCTCAAATGGACCCATGAAGCCCAGTTCAACGGTCCTCTTCGTCGTGCCCTCCATCCCAAGCAACACAATCTCACTGACAACGATATCAGTCTGATATCCAAACGTGCCGTTCATCCTCAACATCCCATCACTATCCGCATATTTGAACGTAGCAAAAGTCGTCTGATCTCCTGGATCCAATGCCTCACCATCATCAAGGTACAGATATCCTTGAGCCGTACCGTTCAAGCCCGGCGCAACGATGAGTCGGAAGTCCTGCTTGCGAACTTCGGTTGTTGTGTTGGCAGAATTTGCTCGCATGGGAATGATGGAGCCACCTCGGATGTGCACTGGGATCTCATCGAGTGCAATATCGTTTAATGTCTGGTTTGCGCAGGATCCACGCACAGGAGCGTATGTCTCGAAGTCGTAGAACAGGTCGTCAGGAAAGTAGGCGTCGACGCTTGTAGCACCCTCCTGTATTACGGGTGAGACCATGATATCGTCGCCGTAGAAGAACTGCGTCTCAATGGCGAAAGTGTTTGTGTCATTTGGATAGTTGAAGAACATCGGGCTGATGGTCGGGACGCCGAAGGTTGCTTGTCGATACATAGCCGTGTACAGATAGTCGAGCAGCTGCAGTCTCCTGTTGATCGCCTTTCGCGCTGCTGTCGCGACCTCTGGCCAAAGATAGAACTCCTGGGGTTGAGCACCAGTAACTTTGTGGTTCCTGAAGAATGGGTTGAAGGCACCCAGCATCGCCCAGCGAGCACAGAGCTCGATCGTTACATTGCCATTGTGGCCGCAAGTGTCGGAGCCGACCATGGGGAACTGGAACAGCGATGCAAAGCTCGCCATCTGCCTGATGGAGATGAGATAGCTGCGCCAGTCTGCGTTATTGTCGCCGAACCAGTGGCCGATTTCACTTCCAGAGCCCATGTACGAGGAGCGAGTGATGACCAACGGTCGCTTGTCCGGCCTACGAGATATCATAGCCTTGCGACTGGTCGAGCTCATCATAGCTCCAAATAAATTGTGCGCATCGTATTCTGCCCAGCCTCCATCATGATACACATTCGTAGGTAGGCCTTGATCGCTCAAGCTGCCCACAGTGCTATTGATGTTGTAAGCAGGATACGCTAGGTTCCGGCCTGGAAGACCCAGCATGGACCCATCGGGCACGTCAGGACCAGGACCTTCTTCTGCAATTGATGGGTAGGAATTGTACGGGATGATGGTAAGATTCGTCGTAGATGTAGTGATGTTATCGTTGACTTGCTGCGGGCTCCACATGTTGTTGCAGTCTCCTGTTTGGATCGTGCGATTCTGGGCTTCGAAGATGTATGAGCCGTCGATGGCGTACGCGTAGCGCAAATACTGGTAAGATATGGTCGTATTTGGTGGAAGCTGTACGAGGATTCCATAGCTGTTCCCGCTACCTTGGAGGGCTGGACCATCTTTAGGTCTACCGTCAGCCAGTGCCGAATTGTTCCCAACAATGGTAAGCTCTTCTTTGCTTGAATCAACTTCAGCAGCGACATTGAATTGTGTGTAGCTAACACAGGTCGGTTGCCAGTCCTCGGGCCAGCCTGGAATGTCATACGGACTCGATATCCGCACAGCGGGGATGCGCTCAGGGCGCCTCTGGTGGATGCCGTCGAGAGTTGCATTACGGCAAATGGGGTTGCAGAAATTTGCCGCTTCGTTCATATCGATCCAGAGGCCGTCGATATCGACACCAGAGTCAGCGCTGAAGAACCTTGCAAACTCTCCATCCCAGTAGTCTTGCACGGCCGGACTGAACCAGTCCGGATAGATAGAGCCTCCGCCCCAGACGACCTGCGAGCATTAGTCAAAACATCACCATGCATCGACATGTTCGACTCATACCAGGCACAGCAGTACCATTAGGATACTGGAAGTAAGCACCACTCTGCACCAAGTCCTCGTAAGCCGTGTAGGTGCCCGGTTTCCCCGGTATCGAATCCCTTGGCTGCGTGGGGATCGCAGGCTCAATGATGAACACAGCCTTCTGCTGATGCGAGTGCAGATAGTCGATATACTCCCTCACCCTCTCCAACGACCAACGCTCAGGGTCTACAGAGAATGTCTGCTTGCGATACATGTGATCTATGTCTGTCCACATGGTCTCGAGCGGGATCTCTGCCACGCTGTAGTTGGCGATGATTTGTGCCGCCTCGAAGACATCTTGCAGGCCGTAGCGGCAATGATGATAGCCGAAACTCCAGTAAGGCATGATTGTCGAGTGGCCGACCACGTCAGCGAACTGAGCGGACGCGTCTCTTGGTGTGGCGCCGGTGACGAAGTACAAGTCGAAGACCCCACCGTTGGCATTGAGTTCTAGATACTGCCCTTGGTCATCAACATCGAGAAATACTCTTTCTCCGTTGCTGTTCAAGTGATAAACAGCGTGAGTGCCATTCGCGCCTCGATGATCGTACCTGAAAAGCGAAGGGCAGCAGGTCAGCAAGGGTCTCAGACACGAGCCAGGGTGCTTTCTGCCCTTCGGTGTACGTACCAAGCTTTGAAGGTCCCATACAGGTTACCCTCTGGCAAGAACGAGGGTCCGACGTTCCAGAAGGGATGGGAGTAGCCAGTCGTGGGTAGCCTTAACGGATCTGAATTCTCGCCCAAGCCGTATATGTTCGGATCCCGAGGCAGGCTTGTCCGCAGGCGGATGTACTGGCTCTCGAAAACCAGAGCCTGGCCTGTGGTGTCGAAAAGAACCTCTCCGGTTGCATGCCTAACGATCGTGAACGCGAATGGACTCTCGACTAGGCGGAAGGACAAGTCGCTCTCGGCTTCGTCAATGGTCTCATTACTTGGTCTCCAGAGAACTGATTCGGGGACTTGATACACACGCTCGTCCGCATCGTAGATCTTGACGTGCAGCCGTTGTTTTGCCTGATACTCCACCAACAGGCGGATATTGGCGAGGTCATCCGAGTAAGCGTTGCAGGCCTCACCAGCAAGACTCAGGTCCGCCGTGATCGTGCCGCTGCCTCGTTGGACGTTCGATGCTATGTAGCCTGGACAGTTCGAGATGCCTTGAGCTGTGCCCAGCTCGATATTTGCTGCAGTAGCAAGCAAAGCTATAGCGAGTTTTCCAATCATGTCGGCTCCAGTATGCCGGGTGTGGTGCCTTCGCACATGGACAGTTGTTGGTCTACTTATAGCAAGTTCGCAGTCTGACCCTCATCAGTAGTACAGTCTGCAGGAACACTGACCTAATCCGGATCCTCCACTATAGTCGTGCGGAGAAGCATACGAGCAATGACATAAAAGCAGCAATTTCACGTGCTGATCGTTCCTGTGACTTGATCAAAATTGCCAGCACCGCCTACCTCCACAGCCTCCACTTCGGGAGGTGATCAAAGGACCTCGCGATAACCCGAAGCCAAGACAAGAAAGTGGGCGTACTGCCGTATGTGCACGATGCTCGATGATGGCTTGTTTTGCGTAAGCATTCGATTGACCGCCACGTTATCGCAAGCGTCCGTGGTTGGCATTCTCCTCGTAGGGCCCTCACTGACTCAGGCTTTCTCACATCACTTCAAATCCGCCTCCTTGAACTTGACCACGGCTTTGTCGAAGACATTCTTCGGGTCATACTTCTTCTTCAAGCCCTTCAAGACTTCCCATCTATCTCCATATAGCCGTTCGAAGTCGCAATCTTGCGGAGGAGTAAGGCTGACATAAGTCCTCTCCAGCCAGACGCCATCCTTCTTAGCCGCGTCCTCGAGTTCGCTTTTGAAAGCAGACGCCCATTCCCACGTTGCCTTCGTCCCCTCAGGCGTCGAGGAAGAGGCGATGATCTCCAAGACGAGGTGAGGCGTACGGTTGGGAAAGACAGAAGACGAGTATAAGTCCTCGGAGCATGAGGATGACTTGGCCCGGAGTTCGTGCATGGTAAAGAGCGTGGCTGGATCGTCCGACATTTGGCTGACGTGCTTTCCCACGACATCAAGCGTACCGCTCGTGAATCTGTGTAGACTCACGGACGTATCTCGTCCATATGTCGTATGAGGGACGATAGCATCGGTTGCGGCCTGCCATTCTGGGATCGTCTTTTCGTTGATGTCGACGTGGACAGCAGTTCCCAAAGTTTTCAGGAGACCTAAGACACGACGACCTTGCTCCATATCGGGGGAGCTCCACACGAAACCAACGATGAAGAACTTTCCCATGCCAGGAATATTGACGACGCTGCTCTGAATGCCAAGAGGCGATGGTAGGTTGCCGGACTTGTCGAGATCCTGATACCCAGTGTAGAACGCGGAGATCGTCTTCGTGAGGTCCGATGATTCGTACACGACCAGACCAGCCAGCAGCTTCTCCAATCGCTCAACCTTGATCTTTAGCTCGACGATGACGCCCAAACATCCACCACCTCCTTTGATCCCAACAAGCATCTCTGGGTCCGCTTGCACAATCTCCCCGACCGCATTTACGACCGTGGCTCCGATGATGTTGTCGGCCCCTAGGCCGTAGTTACTCCCAAATTGTCCATACCCACCGTGGCTTGCCCAGCCAATGTATCCCACGCCCCCAATACTACCCATAGGCGCTACAAGAGACTTCTTCGCAAGATCACCCGCAAGCTCACCTGCCAGGATACCGCCTCCAATGACGGCAGTCATACTATCCTCATCGATCGTAACAGAGTTGAGGCTCCGCATGTCGATGCCAAGAGCATCGTTTGAAAAGCACCTCCCGGCGAGGTCATGGCCCCCTGAGCGAATGGTGAAGGGGATGGATTCAGTCAGGCAAAGCTTGATAAGAGAGGCAACGTCAGTTGCGCATTCGGGGCGGGCAATTCCTAGGGGTGTAATGCCAGTGTCGAGAATGTACGATTCGCGGACGGAGTTATAGTCGGTCGACGTTGGTGCAACGAACTCGATGTGAGGATGTTCGTTGGTGAAGCTGATGACACGGTCGAGGTGATCGTTCGCAGTCATGGTGATTGAAATGGCTGTGACTGGAGCCTCCTTCAAACAGCGGGAAAGGATGTATTGGCTGTCTATATCTCATGGCTGCTGGTGTCTTGTGCCAGATGCGGTCGGGGGTGTATGGTCGCGTTGCTCAAGCCCCCGAGTCTCCGAGCGTTTACTAGCCCCGTTTAGGGAGGCTGTGAGATGCCCTGCCAGGTCGCTTGAAGGCCAGAGCAATTCGTCAGCAGGCTGAAATGCGCAAGATGAAGCAGCGAATCCTTTCCAGCATAGTAGCCAGGGCAGAGCCTAAAAGTGGGACTTCTGAGGCTCAATCCCTTATACGTTCCGCATCCGTGGCAACAAGACGTAGGATCCTACGCTGATGATAGCATCGTATTCGCCAAGTAGAGTTGCCAAACGATCAGCCTCAAAGTCGAAATCATGATCCATCCATCATTGGTCGTCAATCGTGTGTGATTTACCACTCGTTCCAACGACATGTTCATCTCTCAGAAGCCCCAGCCAGCTTCATAATCAACGTTGCCGTCCCGCATCTGCTGTCGCACCCAATAGTCGTGATACGTGGAGTAGTCTCGCCTTCCACTGAGCCCCAGCTGGCTGGCGACATTCACGTATCCTTCCGCGTTGACCCGTCCGTTCGTCGCGACTTTTTTGATATCGCCCTCGTCTCCGTCCTCCCACGGCGTACGACATAGCGGACATGTGACTCTTGCGCCACGTTTCGTGGCAGCCCAACGATCAAAGCACTCTTTGTGGATGTTGTTGCCGCACGCCGCTTTGCACCATACCACCTTCTCCTTGTTGTTCTCTGGCTCGAAATCCACGACACAGATCGGACATTCGCCCTCCAGCGGTCTTCGTTGGCCATCTTTCTCGGACTCATCGGCGGTCTGGGAGGGTAGCGGCGGGGCTTTGGAGAAGATGTCGCGTAATTCTGCGGTCACGAAGGCTAGCTGGTATTCAAGGTCCGCTGACACTCGCAATACACGCGACAGCACGTATACAATGTGCTTGCATTGGTTACCTGTTGATTACTCTCCCCATCAGCCGTCTAGATCATCCATTAATAGATCGATGGGCTTACCTTTTCGTGCATGTGGGCAATCGCAAGAAGGCACCTTATCCACGATAATATTGTAGACGTTTCCTGTTGTCCCCGCCATTGTCACAGTCTCAGTTGGATACGAATGATCGCCTTCCTCTGTCACATGTCGCTCCCTGTGAATAACGTACATGCGCTGTGTCAACGCGCGCTCCCGTATCTCCCCATAGCTCACGGGCGCCTTGGGACGCCATCGCCTCATGCGCTTCTCCTCGTCCTTCGCCTTGGATCTCCGCTTCTTGGTCGGCCGGTCCTGATCTTGTAATTCTTCTTCCGCAAAGGTCTTGCGCTTCGTGGACCGTTTCTTCGGTGGTGGCGAGTCCGTAAGGTCGATGGGTTGATGACGCGCGCCAGATGCGCTTGATCTGCTGTGGTGAGATTGATATAGGTGGTCGTGGTCGTAACAGGGCTGGTAGCCGCTAGCACTCGTATCAATGCCCATAGTCGCTGCCGTGTTGTTCGAAATGTGTTGTTGTCATAGAAGGTGTTGGTGTTGGTCTGGTCACCAGTCGCCTCTTTGCCCCTCTCCACGACCAAGCCACGATGTCACGTGCAGAGTATGGTCCGTGCGCGAAGAGACCTCACTTCCTCCCGTCGTCAACACTATCTTCGATTGCATCATTTCATCAATGCTGCTCAGACAAACGCGGGCTCATGGGCAGAGTGTCACTGCCGCCGTGCTGCTCATCTCTCCTAAACATTCAACGACAAATGGAGCTTGGGATGTGTCAGTGGCATAATTGGATCTGCTTTATCGGGGATTGTCCATTGTTCAGTGAATGTGAATACTTTGTCGCGGACTCAAGTTCCACCTCATTGCTCAGCAAGTGGCTGTTCCGAAGCTCTCGTTGCCCGTCTCCTCAAGCCGCCTCTGGTCAGACACTGGACACCCTGCATCTAAGCCTCCTTCTCCGGACCCAGCAGGCTCTTGACGAAATCAATGATGTCGCCTAGCATCTCCTCCGAGTACCAATGATCAAGACCATGATAGACACGACACTCGACCTCTACACCAACCTCACACAGCAGAGAGGCTCCATCTTTCGCCAGCTGCACTGATACTGTGCCGTCTTCCTCGCCGTGGGCTATAAAGACTGACTTGATCAATGTCTCACGCCGGGACGATGCCGACGGCAGTTGAAGAAGTCCACGAAGGTGGGCGTCGAGTGTGTCGAAACATTCGACCCGCTCGGCGTCCCCACGGCGGTCCTCATGCCCCGCCCAGACATTCTCCTCCATCAATCTCCTGAAAGGCAACCACCCACACATACTCACCCATCCAGCAATCCTCTCCCCCTCCCAAAGCAACATCGAAGTCAGTGAAGCCGCGCCGCCTTGACTCATGCCCCAAACCACCACATTGCTAGCGCCCACTACCTCGACCTCCTCCTTCAGCAGCATATGAAGAAACTTCGCCGTCCTCTTCAAGCCTTCGATCTGAATATCAGGCCTCAACTCCGGGTCTTTGAGCGACCAGAAGTCGAACCACTGGTTCATTGTTGCTTTCTTAGACCTGCTGACAAGCCTTCGTGGAGCGGTGGGGAAGATGAATCTTGCGTCTGGAAAGGCAGTCTGCAGTGTAGCGTGGTTTGGCGTTTCGAGGATGAGCAGAGGTTCAGCGAAGGCTTTTGCGTTCGAGCCGCGGCCGTGGAGGACAATGATGGACTGCTTGTGGGAGCAACTTTTAGGTGGGACGGTGAAATAGTCCCTTGGCGTGGTGTCTGCTGTCTCCGTGGGGAGAGCCTCCATGGTCCAGTACGAAGGCAACAAGTCTCGGTTAGAATAGCAAGTGCGAGACGTGTTCCAGTCTTGAGGTCGACTGACGCCGGAGAGCATGCAGTTGGCAGCCACGGAATCTTGGTGGGGGGAGACTACATGCAGCCGCCATCCGTTGTCATGGCAACTCGATGCATTCACTTCCTCAGGGCTTCATATGCGACTTCGAAATCGGAGAGTGGGAACCTAGGTGTTCATCCGCTCGTATCCATGCTCTGGGCAAGCACGACGACTCCAGTCCTCAAGTCGTCCAAAGACTTATATATACACAAGCAAAGAAGCAGATTTTTCAATCGAACGAAGCCAAAAGGTCCTCATGGGACGGTGTGCGAAAATCATCCTTCCCGTCTCACCACCTCCAACGAACATAAGTTGCCTCTCTCTCTTGAACCACTCAATCCACATTCCCCATAGCCTGTGCAAAGCTCGCCGGCAATGTCTGAGAGATCAGATACGGGTCCACCTCGGCACAATACTCTTCCCTCTTAGACCCATATTCGACACTCGAGACCGACACATGATCCCCACGCCCAGGAAGCAACTTGACAGCATCTGTCGTCTCCCCTGGCGATCCTCCTTCATACAACGGCCAATCCCACTTCTCCTTGAGGGAATTGGGGTCTGCGATGAATGCCTGCCACAGATCTTGCATGTGGCTGCTGTATTCGAGCTCGAAAGGGGTTGAGCCGCCTGTCTTGGGGTGTCCGACTTTGTTGTTGGTTTGGCCGAAGAGGAAGGGGAGAGGGGATTCGTGGTCTGGGTGTATGATTAGCCGAATGGCTTTGGCGAGTAGCCGAGGGGAGGGTTTTTGCTTACAGGCACCCATCCATGGCAGTGGGGAAATGTTTGAAAAGTTGCCCTTGAACTCATATCGGTACATGGGTACCCCAGCGGCGTGGAAGTACTTGGAGACTAGTTGCGACGGACAGACGAAGGCAGCGACTGTGTAAGCCAGAGCTTGTGTCTGATTAGGGCCATTGGGGTTCAAGTTCTTATCGAGACTTCGCTCGCCTTCACGACGGCTGTTGCCTATGATGGCAGGCTAACAGTTGCATCAGCATTACTCTCTTGACAGGGGACGATACTGTGTCTCGTTACCAGCTTGGAGAATTGTCCGTCCATCAAGCGTTGCGAATAGTTTGCGAACACAAGCTTATCATCCGGAAGCGGTAAAAAGGTCACCCCAGTATTGTTGCTGAAAGCAATATCCGAGATAGATGATGCTGACTTCTTCCGCATGCATGATAGCAGAGCTGCAGCGTTGCCTTGACAGCCAAGTTTATCTGGAAGAGCGTTAATGTTGTCTGTCAGAAGCTGACGTGGCATGACTTACGAGCAACGAATGTAAAGTTGCTATGCGCGTAGTCTCGCGATTGCCATCCTTCTGTCGGTGTCATCACGGTGCCGGACATGCTGATGGTACTGCTCACGATCATGTCGTTCGGATAAGAGAATGTGTATGCGTTCGTTGCGATGCTTCCAGCCGAGTGACCCCTGACGAGATCAGTAACAGCACTACCAGAGGACAGCGATAGTGTTCCAATGCACGAGTTCCATTGTCAAGATTGTCCCAACTTACACAAGCGTCATTCGTTTTGCGTCGCCTCCAAAAGCCGCAACATTGTTCTTTACCCAGTCAACCGCAAATCGTATGTCCTCAAGGCCGACATTGTTCTGCGTCAAAGCAGCACTGTTAGGAAACCCGTATATACTCGTTCTCTACAAGCCATGGTTAGCGGGAAACCTCAACAGATGAAGCGGTGCAGATACATACGTATTGGATAGCGACAACAATCAAGTTCTGCTTCTCCTGCACCCAAGGTGTCGGGATGGAAAACGACTTATTCGCCGCCCCTGAGACGAAACCTCCTCCATACACAAAGACGAGCACAGGTAACGGCTCGGCAGATGCCTTTTTCGGCCGATACAGATTCAGCTTCAAGCAGTCCTCGCTGGTAGGTCCATAGTAGTTCATGCCAGGCTCGTAGAGCTCGAAGATGTTTTGCGGGTCGTCCAGCGAGGGCACTACCTGAGGGCAACCCGGAGGTTGAGTGGTCGCCTGGAAGATCTGGTGGCTTGTTGGCTTGTAGGTCTGCGGTGGAGCGAAGCGAAGGTCTCCAAGTGGTGGTTGAGCGAATGGGATACCGAGGAACTGGTCGACATCCGGATATGCTTCTTCGACGAGGGGTTGGAGTAATCCAGATGTTGTCTTCACCAGGCAGTCATCCGGCTGTGGAGGATGGTGGAAAGGGGGCAGCCAGTGGGCAGAAGCCGTGAATGCTAGATAAACGAATGCAATGAACAGAGACCGATCCATGTTGACGAACGAGTGGTGGGAAAGGCTGCTCAGGCTGTAGGAGAGGTAAGACTCCAACCTTCGCAAGGTACGAGGCCTTATAGCAACCCGACTCCATCATTCCAGGAGACTACATCTTTCATCACAGACGGCACGACGTTTCAGTGTTAGTCAAGACATATGCCTAGAATACCTACAGTCCGCAACGTGGTAACGCCATATCGGGACCGTGGCACAAGGCTAGACCCGTTTCGAGAAACCTGTGCGATCGTGAATAAGCTGAGCACGGGCCGCTGGAGACGGCATCGTAGCCTCTCTATCCACTTTGTCATTCGCTAGCCCAAGTAGGGTATGTACCTGTAACTTATGCTCCCCAAGGCCAATGAGCTCAATGTCCACTATTGCAACCTCAGTCAGCACAGAGAGTCCTGGCCAATCGCGCATCGATTGTCCCAAAGCAGCACCCATGCCGCCAGGCTTGGTTGATATCAAGACTCACGACTTCCAATGCTTCACCAAGTGAGTATCCTCATGCCTCCTTCCTGCCATCATAGCCAGCTCTGATCTTTCCTGCGTTCCAGATTCCAGACTCACGCAGGCGTCGCCGTCGGGGGCGGCAACAAGTCCAACGCATCATAGCTCGCCACCAAACTACTACTCCACGACGCTCGAGCAGCACTCTCCGTCGGCGGCAAACTCACGAACGAGTTCGTATGCGTCGCATTCGCCGGTCCATTACTGGTCAGATTCGCCGTCACCTTCTCTTTGCCCTCCGGAATGTCCAAGCCCTCGATGACGCGCTGGAAGTGAGCGAGCGCAGCCTGCGGTTGGTAGAAGGGGACTTCGTGGCCGGACTCGTAGATACGAGTGAAAGAGAAGTTTCCGCGTTCGCGCACCTCGCCGTATTCGGTACCGTTGTAAAGCATGGGTTCGTAGCCGGCGGCGAGGAATTCGGCTTTGTGGGTGTGGTTAACAGCGAGAGAGACCGCTTGGCCGCCGAACCAGTTGCAGATATAGTCTGCATCACCATAGAGCAGTGCCACTCTCACGCCGCTCGCGATGATCTCCTGAAGGTCAATCAAGAAGTTTGGATAAACGAAATCACCAGTCTGTTGGAACTGGAAATATATATCGCTATTACTGCCCGTGTAGTTCACGCTCACGCCCAGGGCGTTCTGGATATGCGCTTGGTTGAGGTAGTCTTCGTAGTACGATGGAGGTGTTGGGTCCCGGCTTGGGTGACGGATGTCGTAAGTTCCACGGTCTCCGTACGCGTAGTAGAGGCCTTCCACATTGTCTCTACACATGTCCTGAGCTTCCGCGCAGACCGCTGCGATAGCTGGAAACTCAGTGGCAATGGGGGTGATCTTGCCCTTGACGTAGCCTCCATTGATATCTTGCGCGACTTGGATGCAGGATTGGATCTGTTGGAGACAACCGTTGACCATGAAGGTAGCGAACCGGGCATAGTTGTAGACAGTGTCATTGTATGCTTTGATTCCATAGGTGTTGTTGACTGCGAACTCTGGATAGTGCTCTGCTTGGATCGTCTCCGAGATGATGGCATTTATGAGGCCAAGGGTGTTGAACTCCATAGCATAGCCAGGTGCTGATCCGTTCGCGATTTTCTCGTTTTGCTGTGATACAGTCAATTTACAAATCTTTGTGGTATCAAATTTTTGCATACCTTGTAGAAGTAGTCGAAGAAAGCAGGTCCATAATGACCTCCATACGATTCAGTCCAAAGGTTGAACTTCCGCGGCTCCCAAGCCAGATTAGCATGCAATTGTGGTAATGCCTCGAGGAAGCCTTGAAGCACCTCCCAGGCCGCTATGGCAGCCAGATCGGTAGTGTCGATCTCCCCTTCGTTGTCTGGCACCAGCGTACTCCAGGTGCCGGTTGGATCGGCTTGTGATGCGTTGAGAAAGCCTCCAGTGCTGTTACCAAGAGAGCCATTCTTTATTTCTTGGTAGGAGAAGCTGACGCCCACAGGCTGGGAGAGGAAGAGCATGTTCGAGACCTCGTTCCATGAGTACGGATTGAGAACAGTCGTGAGGTTCTCGTTGATCCTGCATGGTCCGAGTTCTTCAAAGAGGCCGATGAGACTGTCACTGCCCGGCCCGCCGTTCAGCCAGAGAGTGAAGTCGTCTCGTGCAGGATCACGTCGCGATTCGAAGAACCAGAAGAAGACGTGGACATCTATAACAAGTGGTTAGAAAGGGCTGGAGGGGTTTGGAGGAGTCGTTTATGTACCTTCACTCAAATCGACATAGCCACTGTAACTGCTCACGCCTGGGGTCGTTTCACATACGCCCTCTTCTCCCGGCATCTTGTATCGAATCGTGACATTGCTGGGTGTCTTGATCGTGTAGTAGTCGGTCGCTGGGTGGGGGTAATATGTTCGCTTTGCATGCCGATTCCACTTCGCATCGCTGCGGTGGAACTTGGGACTCGAGGCAGCGTGCGAGAGAGTGGACAAGGAGGCCAGTAGCAATCCTGCGATTGATAACAATGTTTTGGACAACATGTCGGGCCCGTCGATATGTTGTTATGCTTGAAACCGGGAAGAAAGTTTGCTGAACAATGGAGGTTGAAAGGGTATCTGCCTACCTTGTATGCGCAGCAAGGACCTACCTCCCAGACCGCCGTCTCGTAATCGGATGCTCTCACCTCGACTGTGCCGCAGGGATGCGTACTCGCAAAATGGCACCTTCTGCTCGCGGCGAGTAGTCTGCAGCGTACCTGCAGGAGGTAGTACCGGCTCGGCAGGGCCAAGCACGCGAAGACTGGGTGGTGACGTCCTTGTCGACGATAAGAAAGCTTCAAAGCTTCGCCCGCTCTTCGCCAGCTTCCTGTCTGGGTAATCTGCTGCGTGCTGGGGACTCCCAGTCGGAGGTGATATGTCGTCAAGGTGCTGTAAGAGCTCTTGGATCTTTGTCCGGCAGCCTTGGTATCGCGCCGTTCAGAGGTGAAGTCGATCTGATCGTATGCGCATCGGTGAAGTGAACCTGATCGTGTGGCTACCGCTGAACGTGAAATGGCTGGATGAGATCGATTCTGAGTCCGAGTGATGCGCGAACTCCGGTGGCCGGATGCCTTGATAGCAGGTCTTCTGAACGAAGACGTCGCCGTCGTCGTGTCCGCGGCTGTTGTCTTGGCAACGCTCCACCCTCATCGTCAACTCCGCGTATCCGCTCCGCTCCCTTCAAAGTCGGCATGGCTCCAGCGGCCGTGAACCGCGAAGACAGCTTAGATGTAAGTCATAGCAGGGAGGTGAGCTGTTCTTATGTTTCATCACTGTCAGCCCGTCTTGGTCAGCTCGCGCCACCTTTACACCATCACGGACGATCCCGGAGATCGCCCATCATCGGCGGCTACAACAGAGTACATACCACCATCATGCGGAGAACCATTCTACCTCCTCTTTCTGCTCCAGCTGCAAAACCTTTACCGCGATCGTGGGCGCGGCCGGTTCGACGATAAGAGAGCTAGGACATCTATGAGCACACAGTTGCACAGCACGACGACGGTACGAATAGCTGGGTATACAGATAATGTTCACGAGACTATGTGACTGAAAAGCAGACGCTGGAAGCGGCACGTGTCAACGACGCAATACAGTTGGCAACATCCTTCATGTTGTCATGAGGGTACATTTTCGATGACTTCCATCTCAGATACGGACTGGACTTCTCGATACACTGTGTACGCCTCTCCTCCTTTAAAAACAAACAAACGACCGCAAAACAGTGTGCTAGCTCAGCCTCGAAACGTTCCATGTCAGATGCCGGTCAGCTCAGGAGGATGACAGTGGCCTTGCCCACCCTCGGGTATATGTTCAACATAATGCCACCATCTACCACTCAACAGGCCACTCCATCTTCTTCTCCTTCGCCTGGACATGCGCAGTCATGCCCTCAATATGTCCCTGAATAGCCTTCTTGGCCTGCTTGAAAGAATACTCCCTATTCCCTCTCGGGACCACTGGCGCATACCGCTCCCGTGGACCCAGCCTAATCGCAACCGTGAAGGAATCCAACTTCATCTTGCCGAGCCAGTCCAGAGCGTTGATGATGGCAGACCACTTCTCAGACTCCTTGAGAATAATCGTGCTGCTTACCAAGGCGAACTTCGAAGCGTCGGGCCACCACTCAGGGATCTCGAGCACGAGCGTGAGATGCTTGATCAGCTCACGCTGCTTCTCGCGCGGCACGAGCATCGCCATTCTGGTCCGGGACAGAACTCTGGTTGGGTGATAGCCCGGAGGGCGGTCTTCGGTGCGAACAACATCCAGGCCGTGACCTCTAGCGTCGTTGTCGAGTACATGGTCAAATTGATATGGATAGTCCTTGACCTGCTCGATGATGGGCTTCATCTCGAAATTGTTCATACCGTAGAACATCTTCGGCATCATCTCCTTGAATCTTGTGCAGGTGTTACCTATACGGAGGGCACGGCGGGAGATTGGTCCGAAGTGTGGCAGACGGATGTTGCGTTGTTTGCCCGTGGTTGCATCGCGGTGGATGATCCCGTACTCGAATATCATGTTGAGGACTTCTGCTATGAGGACGGAGAAGTAGTCGTGACCGCTTTCTTCGGCGTTCATGGAAGCTGCAGCTATAGCCCAGATCGCCTTCTCCTCGAGGCAGACCTCGTTTTCGTTGGCAGCACTCATAGCCGAGTTGTCTTTGTCGTCTGGAGCCATGTTCGCCGTCTTGTGGGTCAGTTACCGCTGTTCTGACACAGTTCTGCTCTGAGAAAGCAAATCGTTCGTAGTGGGAGATCCTGGTGATATATATGTAAAGATTAGCTAGAAATATGATTCCTGGTACCAAAATGCTTATACCTACCTATAGGTGAGTATGGTTCAAAGTGTTGGTACTTGGATAAACTTAAAATCATTATTGGTGACTTCAGCCAGTGAAAGCTGATACATCTACAAAAGGTGTGGGTCAACACGTGAAGTATACTCACTTTATCGCAGTACCTTTGGCTCTCGTGGTATAAGGTTGCGTGTGGCCCGATGAAGTGCTGGGTACCATGGTGGTGAATTGACGGAAAGGCTTTGCAGAACGCGATGGAGAGCCAGCACAACAGCTTGCGCGAGATATTGTCACAAGTCGTCTTCACATCGTTCTCAGGCAAGTTCATAGCGTTGCGTGATACGATGGGGAGCACTTGTCGAAAGTCTGGTCGCTTGGGCGAAATTTGTCTAGCATGTGACAGTGGGCTTGGCACCTAGCTGAAGATGAACACGCACATCCTTTGCATAAGGCCCACTCCTAGCATGATGGACAGATATGATCGAACAAAACTTGATGCAGATTCCGAGAAAGCCATCTCGTTGAACTGAAAAGGATACAAAACGTGTCCAGCTCGCCCCTCGATGAGCAAATGCATGTTCGCGAGAAAATCATTCGCCATGCACCTCGAAACCAGACGATGCAAAACCCACCCCTCCATATGCAGAGCAATGATAGCCTTTTCGGCCACGCCCCCTCGAAATTCCCCAAACACCCATCTCCCACGCTCAGAACAACGCACGCCTTTATGGCGCTTTCCCAAAAGTCAGCTTGGTCTGCTTCCACTTGCCAGTCAGATTCGCCAGACTGAAGATCGAGCTGTTGCGTTTCGGCTTCTCGATCATCGGCTCCTCCATGTCTTCGTCCTCATCGTCATCTTCGTCAATGTCCATTTGGTCGTCTTCATCGTCCCTGCTGCTGGACACCTTGCTGAGGCTACGTCCATTCGAGTTGGACATTTGTTTTGCAAGCGTGATGTTATCGTCGTCTTCAGCTATCGGCTGTCGTTTGATATCCGCCGATGATCTAGCAGACTTCACAGAATAGGTCGTCCGCTTGACGATGCCAGTCGCACGATTATATGCGCTGTGTCTGGAGCTGGGTCGAGAACCACGAGAAGCTGGGCGCTTCTCCACGTCCAAATCCTCAGTAAAACGAGAACCGGTTGAAGTGCGGCGAAGAGTGTTCTTCTTGACGATGATGGCATCTTCATCTTCGATGACCTCCTCGTCTCTATTGGCCACCGCCGATATTCGCCGCTTGAGCTCGTCAACGGCCGTGGTCTTGCGGCGTCTGGGTGAAGACCTCTTCTTTGCAGGCGATGCTTTCACCTCAGATGCAGGCATAGAGTCGCGGCGCGCGCGAGCAGCCAAACGCTGAGCGCGGGACGAGTTCTTAGCCTCCTCCTCTGCCTGTTTCTTCTTCTCCCTCAATTCTGCCTTAACTTCAGGATCATCAACAGCGACCCAGCCACGCCAGCCGCTCCCACGACTGTCCTTTTCCTTCTTCTTGGCCAACTCCTTGGCTGCTGCTTTTGCTGCGAGGGCCGCGGCCTCGAGCATCTTCTCTTCCTCCAGCTTCGCAAGCTTCTTCTGTTCAGCGGCATTCAATCGCTTTCCAAGGTAGCCTCTGCACTTCTGCGCACCACAATAACACGGTTGTCGCGTCTCTCCAAAGTTGTCGAAGTTGTAGTCGTATGTGAGCTCCTCTCCAGTCATTATCCCCGAATCTCCAGCAAAGACAGCCATGCGTGGCGTGCCACCAACTTTCAGCATGCGTACCTCGCAATTCGGATCGCAAGAGTGGTTGATGAAACGTGCCATACTACCTCTCGTCCCGTCGATCACCAGATTGCGCTCCAACTCCATGAGATAGTAACACGCCTTGTCTTTATAATCCTCGCGCATGCGACGCTGGCATTCACCTTCGGAAATGATTTCGCCAGTATACTCCATGATGATCTGACCAGGTCGGAAAGATCGACACGCCCGAATGCCAAACCCACGCTTCTCGGTCTTGACGACTTCCACGCCAATGTCAAAAGATCCAGCCTTCTTGATACGCTCGCCGAGCTCTGCGAAAGGTCGATTGCTGCAAAGCGAGGGATCAAGGTTGCAATTGTCCTTGCCACACTCGTACTGCATCACGCGATTCAGGCAGGTCTCGTCGCATCCACCTTCGCCATTAAAAGGAGGTTGGCAAACGCAAGCCGATTGTGCCAGCCGTTCGCTCCTGTCCCAGAGCTCCTTGGCATCACCAACCAGGCGATTCTTGTTGATCTTGTGCCAGTCTTTGGGCTTTTCGTCACCCTTCTTCCACGAGGGCGCGAAAACGTCATATGGAATGACGAAGTCACGGGAGCTCTCCAGATAGTTGAACATGGGTAGTGGCATTACAGAACGCTTCCTCGCTTCTTGAGGGCCGTTAGAAGCTGACGATTCTGGGCGCTTCTTCTGCAACTTCTTCCTCGATCCAGCATGTATAGGATCGGCGTCTTGCTCTTGCCCAACATAAAGACCTGCTGGCTGCCATTTTTTGACCCTCTTCCCATCAGACGTCTTTTGCAAAGGCCCAATCGTCACCGGTTGGGTGATCTCGCGCAGAGCTGTCTTGGACTCGGTCTTGGAACGTTTGGTGGGCCGGGCAAATGTTGGAACAGTAAAGTCCTCCTCCAGATCAATCTCCTCCAAGACACCCTTCTTGCCCAGTTCCAGTTCCTTAAGAAGCTTATTCTTTTGGGGGCTTTCCTCTTCTTTCGTCATGCCCAATCTCCGTCTCCCACTTTCGACCACATCGCGTGTTCTCTTGCCTAGGACTGTGCTCGCCTTGCCTGCTGCATTTTTGACGCGATCCTTAATGCTTGCCTTCCGCTGAGGTCTTGCAGGAAGTTTACCCTTGGGCGACTCGTTTGGAATCTCCCAGTCTTTGTTGAGTGCCTTGTCAAGTTTGGCGCCCAAAGAAGTTTCCTGCTCATCCTCGCGGGCGTTGTCGACGAGAGTACGGCCGGACAAGCCGGAAGCGTTGCGAGAAGCGGCGGCTGTGAGAGGCAACTGGGCGTCCGAGAGGCGTTTGAGGTTATACGATGCCTGGGGACGGGCTCGTCTGGTGCGCCGGCTTGACCCCTCGGCAGGCTGGACGGCGTCTTCGGAAGCTTTGCTGGAGTTCATACTACGAGTGTCCGAGACGCTGGTGGGCGGCGTGGAGGCAGCAGGCTCGTCAGTGCTGTCATCAGCCGTGCTTGGCCCGACGTCGATATGCGATCCAATGGAATCTGATGAATCGGCGCGCGTCGTAGAAGGGATAGTAGGGGCCATGTCTACGCTGCTCGAGGTGCAGTTGGACAATGGCTGGTGATGTGTGTGGTGGAGGTGGACAACGAGGACGACGCGCTGGCACGCGAAGTCGGGAAGCGCGGGGGAGTGATTTGGTGTTGATATCGTTCTTCCTTGCTACCGCGCCGGGACTTCTGCCGAGGCCTGAAGTGCTGCTGCCGAAGTGACGACAATGTATACGACGGCGATGAGGTCCCCGGGCTGTGCAATGGGAAGAAAGAGGTGGAAGTTGCGGTGGTGTTGTTTGGCGAATGTCAGATCTGCGACCTCAATCAATTCCACCACAATCAACAAGCTCCACCCGGCGTCCAATTAAACGCGGCCACACTCAACGACGACAACCGCCGGCATAGGTCAGCATTCCCTTCTCCTTGCCACGGCGACCAACCTCACCTCCTTACCGGACTTGCAGAACGATTTCGCTCACTGTCTGACTGCTCTACATGATACCTTGTTTCATATGCTTAGATCGAATGGTCATTGCAGCAGCCTTCCCCCTTTGTGCTCGCTCTTAGCAAATACATCGGGCCAAACTCAGTCTGAGGCAAGGAGCCTGGTTTCACGCCTGGTAACACGGGCCGAGGATGTCAAAGCTGCGTTACGTTGGAGACGCACTCTTCACGATCACTCAAGCTCCTTTGAGGGCATGGCCATTGCGATGAGCAGCAAGCCTCTACCTTCGTGCCACGTCTTGCCCTTGTGGTCGTAAGCGATGGCACGGCTACGTCGACGCCGCCTGGGTTCCTGCTACATCACCGATCGACGAAGGGATGCGACAACAAGGCTTCGCTCCGACCTGACAAGTCTCTAGAGCCTTCAACATCTCAAGCCAGGCCGCTGATAAGGCCATGTTTCGCTCCAGACCGCCAGGAGAAAAACTTTGACCGTCAATACGAAAAGCTACCGCTGCAGACACCTAGTGACAACGTTGAAGACTCTCGACACGATACAAACTGGAAAGAGAGCTCCACCCACGGACGCTCTGTTCTATCTCATCAATCGTCTTCGCTCTGCCAGTACCACCATCTAAATCATCCCCTTCTCCTCAAACGCCCTCAACTCCTCCTCCCTCATCTGTCTCTTCTCCTCGCCCAATTCCTCCCCCATCCCCTGAAATACCCACCAACCCTCTTCATCCGCCCCCTCATCCTCATCAGCATAATCGGCGAAATCCATATTTCCAATGTTCAAGTTCGCCCACACGATATGTGTCTCATTCCACGGCGCGCGATACTTATTGAATTCATACTGCATCTCTCTGTCCTCTTTGGGTATTCGCGTGGGAGGATTCGCGTCGTCGTCCCATTCGGCGTACCTTTCGGCAATGATGCAGGTTTGGTCGCGGATGCCTTGTTCGTCAAGGATGAGGATGAGAGAGATGCCGTTGCCTTCTACGTTGGTCTTGTCGGAATCGAGGGCGAACTTTTCGATGTCTGCAACACTGCTGCCGGCCCATTCGTTTGTGAAAGTCTCGGTGGGCAAGTCTCCCGGCTGAGTCGCTGACAGTTCATGCCTGCGCGAGTCTTTGAATTTGTCGAAGTCTGGGTCGCTTCGTGAGGTCACTAGGTGGAAACTGTTCCAGGTGGGAGATGATCCAAACTCCCAGTCTCTGACGTGGAGCAGGAACCGATTGATGGTCTTGTAGTCTGCATTGGGAGCTGTGACGAAAAGGAGACCAGTGGACATCGTTACTGCAAGTCTGTAAGTGGACAATATCTTATGTTGTCCAACCTCAAGTGAGAATTGATGTTAAAGTTCAGTGTTCAGCTGCATCAATATAGCTATGTACCATTCGCCACTAGCCCTCTGGTGCCTGGCAATCGCGAGGCAACACCTACACCAAGACCTCAGCTGCCGAAGATCTGAATCCTCCAAGCTTGCCATACCTATCCGAAACAGGCATTCAAACTCGCACTTAGGCGAGTTGCACCATGTCACTCAGACTTCTGATCCTCCCACATAACAATACACCTCACCTCCAAGCTCTGCCTTTCGGGCCCCCAATCCTCCTTCGCCTCAAACGCCGTATGCGGAGTCCTCCTCGCCACACCCGCCGTCTTCGAATCCAAAATCTTCAACAACAACGCTTCCTCAGGCCTCATCTCCGATGCATAGTACCATTTATGCTCGTCTGGCGTCTTCGGTGCTCGAAGGTTCCAAACGCCAAATGGCTTTCGGTAAGCATATGGATCCTTACCACCCTTAGGACCATGATTCTCCTTATCTTCGTCCGAGATCGGGATCGTAGGGAACTTGGCCGTGACTTCCACGAGGTCGTCGTCTTTGATGCTGCGTGCGTCGCACATGGCGAGAGCACTTCGAGTTACGGGTCGTCCGATGGGACGCCAGACGTTGATGACGCCCCATCTGCAGTCGTCAGGGTTGAAATCTGGAAGAAGATTGCAGGTGTTACTGCGGGCTCCGTCGTAGGACAGATCGCAATGTATGAAGTTTGCCGTGGAAGGCCCCTTCGACCGAGCCATATCATGGAGGTCCTTCTCAGCGTCGAACGCCGTCTTCCAGGATTGTCGACGGACCACATGCGACGTAGGAATGACCTTCGTCGCGCCAGTGCTAAGAACAGCTCATCAGCATCGGGCATCAGCAACTGCATCACTCACTTCGAGGACGTACACTTGCTTGATCAAGTCGGCACAGTCTGGATAGTAGACGTCCTTGATCTGCGCGTCATCTTCGAAGAGCTTCTCTGGGCTTTCTCTTTCGACCAGCTGAAAGCCATGGGTATCGATCTTGACTTCTTCTTTCAAGCCACGGATATCGGTGATCTTGACAGTGCGTGGGTCATGCTTCCTGCGTTTCTCGCCGACAGTGCCGATGTAGATGACTTCTGCTCCGCCTTTCGAAGGGTCGAGGTAGTAGTTGAGCGTCGCGGTGACTTCTTTTGGATGAGCCATGGTCGATATTCTCAACTCGGTGTTGGGAGGAATGATAGCGATGCACAAGGTTCAAGAGAAGAAGATCGCCACAACATTGACCAAGGGTGTAAGCGCTCTCATATAGCTTCCAGATACGTGGACACCATACCCGTGAGAGAACAGTAGACCTATGGTATGTACCATGGTAAGCTGTGCAGAAGCACTGAACACGCATATCGCACTGCGCATGGTGTAGCATGTCAGGCAAGATCGTCCTCGTGGACCAGTAGCTGACGTCGGGTAACAACAGAACGAGTAAGTCGTAGTGAAGGGAAACTTAAACTTCGCCCTGCGACTCGTTGGCTTCCTCGCATTTCCTCGTGATGGAGATATCGCCAAGACCTTGGTGATAACACCATCATGGGATGCTGAACTTGAGGCCTGATGAAAGCCTGTGATGATGCATGGTCCCGAACGGATTGGAAAGCGACAAGCCTGGGAAAGTACGGTCGAAAATAGGATCACAGCTAATGACAGGTCAAGGGACAACCTGGACAAGATCAGCCGCCAAGTCCGATACATGGTCATTGCAATGTAGTGAAGATAGGGGCAGTGGACGAAGACAAGACGTTGAGCATCTATTTCAACGACTCCCAAAGGATCTTGACATTAACGGACAGCTTTGTAGGCTAGCGTACAACACTTTCCCAAGTTTCCCACAATTCTATCACTCAATCCACACCAAAAATCCACAAGAAAAGCATTTGTCTGTCCATCCATAATGCACAGAGCCCAAAAGATCGCTCATACCCGTAAGATGCCGATGCGTCTCAACACCTTCGCCCTAGATAGAGAGCGCCACATGCCGAAGGTAGAGAAATTGTCGTACAGCCGTTGTTGTTGATGTTCTTGTCTTGTCTGCTATCAGGTGAACTTTCTTACAAGAAGAGAGCGCCCATGACACCAGCGAAGCCGAGAACGGCACCACCGACGACCTTGGAGGCAGCGCCGGTGTAAGCGGCTGGGTAGGTGCCGGATGCGGATGGCGAGCTGCCAGTGCCAGTTGGGCCAACAGCTGGGGCGGTGGTGTTGCCGTAGCCGTATGGTGCAACTGGGGCGCTGGAAGAGGCAGCAGCAGTGGTGAAGCCAGAGTAGACTGGGATGGAGGCCGAGCTCACTGGGGCGTAGCCAGAAGGAGCTGGGACGTACGCAGGGGCGGATGGAGCAGAGCTCGATGGGGTCACGGCACCAACTGGGGTGGAGACGGCCGACGATGGGGCGCTGTACACTGGGATCTCGACGGAGGTGGTCGAGGCAGGGCTGACTGGGGCAGAGGTGGCTGGGGCGGAGGTCTCCTTGCTGCAGCCGCCTGGGCAGCTGGTGATGGTGAGGGTGGTGGCCGAGGAGACGCTGGAGAAGGTGTTAGTCGTATTGATCGTAGATGTTGCAATTTTTAATACTCACGTGTAGGTCGAGCCGCCGTGGGTGAGAGTGGTGGCCTCTGGGCAGTAGGTAACGTAGGTGCTGATCACGTCGGTGACGGTGGTGGCAGCAGCCTCGGTGGAAGAAGAAGAAGAAGAGGCGCCGTAGACTGGGGCAGTCTCGACGGAGGAGGTGCTCGCGCCATAGACGGGAGCAGCTGGGGCGGACGAAGTGCTTGCGCCGTAGACGGGAGCAGCTGGGGCGGAGGTGCTGCTCTCAGTGCCGTAGCCAGCGGGAGCGGCGCCGTAGGCCTCGAGGGCGGCGTAGGAGGAGCCGGCAAGGGCGGCGAGGGTGGCGATTTGGTACTTCATTGTGAATTACGGGTTGGTTGTTCGTTATTAAAGAGAGTGACTGTAGTTGGAGAGATCGTAACAACTGGAGTGGTAAAACGAAAGACGTGGACGAGGGGAAAGAGCAGAGAAGAAGAGGAGGCAGAGTTTGTTGGGGGTTTATACCTGGGCCATGACATGGAGACGACCCTGTCTGCAATTCGTGCATCGACATGGCCTACTGAGCCGGGGTGTTGCGACAGCGAGCACATGGGCGGCTCGGCGGTGTTGCCGCTACGACTCACCGTCCTGTGGTGCAGTGGAGTGCTGTGTCTACTTGTAAACACACACGTACGTGGCCTAATTACGGTCTCGTAGATCTGCTCGAGGGCCGTCATTTGGCCGTGTGGTGATGTTCGATCAGGGGCGCGTCTCGTCCTGTCGTGCGACGTCGTCCGTCTGACGCCGCCCAATCAAGTGCCGCGCGGCTCAGTCGCTTCACACGCGACCCATGTCGGCAGGTATTTCCAGCAACGTCGATGCCGGTTCGTTGCATCTTGAGTCGTTCCTCCTGACGAACTTGTTGGATCTTAAAGAGTGGCAGCGACTGGATTGCCACAGCAGCTTCTCTGGATACCGGCTCCTCTCAAAATTTGCCACCTTGGAAGGCTCGGAAGCATAGAGTCGCTGGAGACCATAGCATTGAGCAGTGAATCGCCGTCTGCCAAGCGACGTCCCCAAGCGACATTGGATGCAAGGGGTGGTGGGCCCGCTCCGAGACAGCAGGATCGGTCTTTGCGTCTCCTTTCGACAGGAGTCTGGCCCAGGCTCTGCTTGGTTATCTGCTAGCAAAGTGTTGGGTAATCCAGACGTCTCTGCGCCCGATTGCAGCGTCTCAGGTGCACGCACTCCGTTCCGCATGGGACGAGATGAAGTTGTCTGGCAGCTGGAGTTGCGAGAAAGGAAGAACAATATCAAAAGACAAGCTTTCTCCTGGTGCAGCTACAGCCGCGTGGCAGGAGAGTTCAGGATTGCCTTGGCAATGCGGGAAGGACAACCTTCTCAACGGCCAAACGGCCTCCTGCAAACAAACACTTCCGGCGGCTAAATAGGAGTTACGCCAACGACTTCAATGCTATCATGCCCAGGACTGCTGTGTCACTCCCTTGCAGCCTCGTTGCCCACCACTACCAACAACTCTCTCCAGACGTCACAGCTTCGACGAGACACCACGCTCACCGCCTCGACGCAAACGCCCGCACGGCCTCCTGATTCTGAGCCTCGATATCGATGTTGCTGCAATACGCTGCTCCCTGGCCATACAAGCGCGTGATTTCGTCGACGTTGTGATCCGGCGGATCTAGCATCATGTTGAGCCTTCCCATTGATCTACTGACCTGGACTACCTTCTGAGACCGAGGTCGTCGAATTCGATCGAACGCTTCGAGTAGAGCCGGCAGTTGTGATGGTGTCTCTACCTTCTGGAACAAGGCTTTGAGTGTCGCTGCGTCTTCCAGCGCTTGGGCTGCACCGTTGCCCGCGAATCTACGACGAAGTGGCTGGTCAGCTTTGGTTGTCACAGGCTACAGGAGTGGCTTACGGTGCGGTGCAATGCGCCGCGTCGCCCATCATGCAGACGCGGTTTCGAACATAGGTCTCGCATGGATCGTGGTCCCAGAAGTAGATGCGCTCAGGATGGACGGTCTTGGAAATCTGCCACCGTTCTCGATCAGCTGTGATACTCGGGACATGTTCGACCATCTCGTTTACCTCCAGCAACCTTTGGAACTCGGCAGAGTAGTCGGAAAACTTCTCAACGGGCAATTGAGCAGTGCGGATGTCTTCATCCTGTGGTGCAAGGAAGGTCGTGCCGATCTGCAGGACTGTACCCTTTTTGACAGGCATAGTGGTCATAAAGCCATGAGGTCCGATTCGAATGCCAGCATTGCGTGTCCAGTGGTCGTCCACGACCGACCTGGCAACGTCCATGGGCACCATGCTACGAAGACTGACATATCGTTCGGTGTTCTTGGGAAGATTAGCTGGATGATCCGCGCCCAGCAAGTACTCTCTCGTCTTCGAATGGGCACCTTCAGCACCGATCATGCAATCTGCCGTCGCTTCGGAGCCGTCCTCGAACGTTATGCGGACACTCTCACCCAGATCCTGGATTTCCCTCAAACGCTTTCCCATCTGGACTTTCTGGCCCCTCTGTTTTAGCACCTTCACCAGCTCAGCAAGCAGATCTGCACGGGAGACGGTCTTCCTAGCTTTGGCTTGACCCAGCTCAGCAACAGCTGTTCCCATGTCCGGTCCCCAGGCCAGGCTGACGGTCGTCACGCTGATACTTTCCGCATCCTCTGGTGATCCGACAAGCGTGGAAGAGTTCCGCCACGCACTGAAGACCTCCATGTCGATGCTCTGCATGGCCGCAATCGCGTTCGCATGCATCGCCAGGCCTTGCCCGACTTCGCCGTATTCTTTCGTGGCCTCGTACACCGTGATCTGGAGATTGGTTTCATGGGCAAGACCAATCGCCAGACAAAGTCCGCCAATTCCTCCTCCAACAATGGCGAGTCGGATCTTTTTCCCATCTGGAACCGAACCCATAGTGCTCCTCTCTTGGTAAGCTCGCTGAATCTCGACAGAAACCCTTCCGGAAGACCTTCATCGTGTTATAGTCATCACCTCTCGCACAGCTGACAGCAAACAGGTAAGCTTCCACGTCGTTTCGTAACTAATCAGCGCTGAGTCTATCAATGAAAGGAGCGATGTCCATTGTACACCACGATAGTTCGGGTAGGGCAGGCATCATTACCAAGCTCGACAACGTTCATCCTGCGTGAGCTTGTTCGCTCGGAGCCCCACGACTAAATAATCGGCTATCGAGCTGACATAATGGTAGGATCGCTGAGGGTTTGCATTCCTTCCATTTTCGCTTTCGTGTCCGTACTTTAAAGATCTGACGATTCGTCACAACGTTCCCTCTAGGTATGAATACGACCAGGGCATTGCTTCACAAGAACAGCTCTTGACGCCAGCTCCACGCCTCAGCGCTGACCGCCTGACTCGAGCTGGAGGACGACATCGGCGCTGAAGCCCCAAGCCTCGACCACAGCCAACACCCAAAACGCCATGCACCATACACACCATCTATCTCCCACGAATTATCCGATCTTTCGCCAACCTCGAACCTCGCTCTAACGAAGACACGCGCAAGCCACCCAAGCGCTCGGCGCCGATGCCATATCTCACATGAAAGTACAAAACGCCCCCAATACCGGCAAGTGCAAGTACTCTACCTTCCTATTCGGGCAACAGACAGACTCTCGCCAAACTCTCGCCAGTGGGAGGATCTGTGTCTCGCCGAGATCGGCAGGTACCACCAATCCTCTCAGGCGGGTAACACCCTCCTACACCACACAACAGCTTCCCTTTCCTCCACACGTAACCGAACGAACCTCCTACGTGGATGGCTGGCTGGCCTCGCCGGCCGTGTCGCCCGCGCCGTGTTTCCTTGCCGCGTCATGAGAACGTTTCAGGTCTTGCTTCCGTTCGTTGATAGGGTGCTGTAGACGGTTGTCCGCCCTGCGAGTGTCTGGCACAGCAGGCACAGTCAGACCCAAGATGTGTGACGGGATCTGCCACCTTCCCGATTCTATTTAGCTAAGGCGAAGTTTGTGTATATGTTTGCTGAGACAGATTGCCTATTAAGCGATTTCGTTGCCACTCTTTGGGGGCCTTCATTAGTCTGATCTTCTCAGACTCTACCGATCAGTCCTCGAAATCCTTGAGTCTTGTCTGTTCTGTTCTGTTCTAGTCAGAGCAATATCGATATCGGCAATACGAGACAAGGATCATGTCCAAACACTCCTTCCACATCCACCGAGAACAGGTCCACCTCAAGTGGACCAACAAACAAGCCCCACAACTGACGGTCTCCCCCGGCGACACTGTGACCTTTGACTGCATCGACGCCTCCAACTATCAACTCACGCCCCAGTCGACCGCGGATGCAATTCCGACCTTCGACGTCAACCTTGCCGACCCCGTCTTTGGCCCCGTATACATCACCGGAGCAGAACCTGGCGATGCACTGGAGATCGAAGTGTTAGAGCTGCAGACATCGGATTGGGGCTGGACGGCCATCATTCCCAATTTCGGGCTCTTGCAGGAGGACTTCACAGAACCACATCTGAAGATTTGGAAGTTGCCTGCAGGGAGTAGGCATGATTCTGTCAATGGCGAGGGTGAAGTGATGGCAAATGGCCACTTTCGACGATCCGAACGCTTGGCGCAATTCAACGATCAGATTCGCATTCCTCTGAGGCCGTTCATGGGTACGATGGGCGTGGCACCTGCGGAGGATGGCGAGTTCTCGACGATTCCACCTCTGGAGACGGGAGGTAACATCGACTGTCGACATATCACCGAGGGGACAAGATTGATCCTGCCCGTTCGAACTCCTGGCGCGCTGTTCAGTTGCGGAGATGGCCATGCGGCGCAAGGCGATGGCGAAGTCTGCGGGTCGGCAGTGGAGACCGCGATGAAAGTGACGCTGCGGTTCAACCTGTTGAAGAACCACGACTGGATAACATCGCCACACTATCGAACTCCACCTGAATCAGAAGGCCTCAGGAGAGTTCTTCCCGACCGCGGGAGTTATTCGACGATGGGGATCGATTCCGACATTCCGGAGGCGAGCAGGAAGGCCGTTCGCGCTATGATCGAATACCTTGGCAGGACGAAAGGATTGTCCCGCGCCGATGCTTATATGCTGTGCTCGATTGCTGTGGATATGAAGATGGCAGAGATTGTCGACATGCCGAACCACGCAATCGTGGCGACTCTGCCGCTGAACATATTCGTTGACGAAGCGAACGATTAGAGGCTACATGCTCTGACCGCCCATGACCTTGTTCGGCAGTAACGCAGTTGATATCACGCATCCAAGGGAGACGCCGCCAGCAATATATCTAGAGGGAGAAAATTAGCTTTGTACCTCACAACTCCGCACATTTGGGCCACTTACAAGATCGTGTTGACGGACTCAGGGTGATCTGCCAAGCCATCAATCGGAATTCTTGTCTGAGCTATCAGAGGCGCAAGAATAGAGAACAGGCGCCCCCAGAACGCGGCGATGCCGCAAGCAGTACCTCGAACCGGCGCGGGAAACGCCTCTGGAGTCCAGCCGTATAGAACAGCGTTGAACATGGACTGGAAGAAGTACTCCATCGCATTCAAGCCGATATTCGAAGCTTCTGAGTTGACCGTGCTGAAGATAAAGATCGAAGCGCCCATCAGTCCGGAGGATATTACCATTGCGAGTTTGCGGCCGATAGTTGGAACGCCGTACATCATGGATCCAACGACGACTCCCACAATTCCAGGTGCATAGATAGCGATATAGCTGGCGTATGTGTGCCGCAATGACAAGTTGATTTCCGAGTTCTTGATGGCCAGAATCGATGGTAGATAAGTTCCTGCAAGCGTGAATCCCCAGAAATCGCAAGCATATGTGATCCAGACCAGTATCGTGAGACGGACCATCTGCCAATCCCTGAACATTCCACGATATCGCAATCGTTCCTCTGCGAAAACATCTCCCCACGTCTTCTTCTTTCCCTCATCCGCTTCTGTGATGCCGCGGGAGATCTTGTGTTGTTTGTTCAGCTCTTCGAAGTCAGACAGCTCCACACTGCAAGACCTCTTGTTCATCTTAGCTATCGATTGAAGCACTTCGACTGCTTTCCGATCTTGACCACGAGCGACCAGGAACTTGGGTGACTCTTTGAATCTGAAAATGATGGATCGTGCGAAGAACACAGCGAGGGTGATGCCGCCGAGTGTAAACATGAGATATCGCCAGCCCATGTTGCTGGCCTTTGTACAGCAAGGTTGGCCCGCGGGCACGTTGTTGCACGAAGGCAGCGAGTTCGGTTCGCTAAAGTTGGGAGAGCACGAAAAGTTCGGGATGTATGCGTAGGCGAGGATGCTGGTAATGACGACTCCGAGCGGCTGGAAAATCGAGAGCAGGGCCAACATGAACCGACGATCCTGCGGGATGCACTCCAGACAGATGGTTGTGTCGATAGGAATGTTTCCACCGATGCCAAACCCAACGAACGCTGTAATGACTAAGAACGATGTGTAGGTGTTGCAACCTCCAAGTCCAAGGCCGAATGCAGCAGTAATGAAGCACGTGAGGTTGAAAGCCCACTTTCGGCCGATGATATCGACCAGCACGCCCCATGTGAAGGCTCCAGCCGTTAGACCAGAAGAGAAGGCGACCGAGATGTTACCTGATTGATTGCCTGAGAAGCCGAGCTCTTGTTCGAGGGATTGGAGGACAAGACCGAAGGCCTGCGCCCAGAGGAGATCGAGCAGATAGCCGAATCCGCAAAGGAACCAGACGTACCTACGGGACGTCAGTCAAGTCCTCGCTTTGAGTGTGGATAGACAATCATACCACTGATACTTGCCCATGCCATTGCCATCGACCTCTCGGTTGATGAGCAGGCATTTCTTCTCGAACAGAGTCAAGTCCTCGCCGTCGGTGCCAACACTCGATGAAGGACTGACTGGCGGCGACTCAGTGGGAGTTGCATGGTTCTTCTCCATGCTGGAAGTTCTCGAGGCGGGCAGCAAAGGGCGTTGGGCTTCACCAGTGTCAAGACGTCGTAGCCGCAAGGGGGCAGGTCGAGAAGAGGACGCAGGCATGCTGGGCAAGCCGCTCTCCAAGAACGAGGTGCTGAAATTGACAAAGCAAGCGAGTCACAATGCAGGCGTAACACTGACGGGCACCTGATTGGCACGCAGATGTCTATGTCGTAGGTTGTCGATCCGCTAGTCTGGTCTGGTGAGGGTCCCACGTGTGGTTTTCTTGTCTTTCGCAGTCCCTTCCGTCTGTTTCAAGGGTCCTCGAGGAATACCCTTCTTCCTCTGCTTGAAAACGACTAGGTGCCCTCAAGACTATGGCGAATTTGCATGAAGCTTAGCCATCCACACCGTCAACTTATTCCAACGTCATAATTGCTCGTTAGTCTGCAGAGGCATGCCGCTTCTTTGGTCAGCCAGTGAGAACCGCTTGTATGACACCAGCAACCTACGCTAGCTGGGAAGAGCTGGAGGTTGGGGTCGACAGGTGAACCAAACTTTCTCCGCACGTGCTCGCTGTCAAGCATGAATTGCAAGATCTTGCCTCCGCGTGTCAAGAGGGCAGAGCCATGGATCTCGGCTGGAAGTCTTGTGGAAGTTGACTCTGCTTTGGCAATCTTGCATCTGCCGAGATAGACCAAAATGGTGCTGTTGGTGAAACCATGAACAAGCGGACCCGAGGCCGTTGGATCGCAAGCCGTCAAACCCAATCTGGACCAGATCTGGCGATCTTTAGATCTTGCTCGAACGAGAGGCCGACGTGATCGAGGTCGAGCAAACCCCAGCACAGGCTTTTACCATAGCATATCGTGCTATATATTATTATTGCTGCCGGCGTGGTGTCGGGAGCTTGCTCAACAGCAACTGTATGCTGGCACGCATAGGTTCTTTTCGCCAACTCGAGAGAAGGTGTTGCGTACTAGCAGTTTAGGCTAAAGCCTCTTGCGAAGATCGAGGACATATCAGATGTCGAGACTTCGCAGTTCCCATGAGGAAAAACCTGTAGCCTAGCATGGCGCTCCGATACACGTATGTAGGTAAGTCCGTCAACATCAGTTCAACCGATGGCCGACATTCTGTCGTTACTGCCCACTCGAGACTAGCGCTTGCGCACTGATCAGTCAGCGTGGACCTACACGAGACGACACACCTCATGGCATCGAACATCGAACGTCGAACATCAAACATTATTCGGTTCGTGCGCCAGTCTGCTCCGATCTACTGTCTCTAATTCCGATCACGCGCCGTACCTCTTGACTGACAATGTTCCACGATGGTGATCTCCAGAGCGGCATTTCGCGAGCTATCTCAGAGCAGAAGCTTGTGGCCTGCTTCGTCCGACAAGACGGCGACGACGATAGCCGGATATGGGAAGAGGAGTGGCTGGGCCAGGCACCGCGCACAAGCTCACATGAGAGCTGGCGTGCTGGCATGGGGGAGATCTTCGCGACAAAGGCTATTATGCTGAGGATCGAATTTGGCAGTCAAGAGGCCAACTTTCTCAACGCTTTCTGCCCAATCACCAAGACTCCATCATTCGTCATTATACACAACGGTCAGGTGTTGGAAAAGCTGGAGGGTGGTGTTGGCAAGCAAGAGTTTGTGGAGAGGATGAGCAAGGCTCTTGGGATCGAAGTGTCGTTTATGACCCGGCAAGAATTTCATGAAAGGAGGCAACAGCAGGGCAACAGAAGTAGAGACGAGATAGCAGATGCGGAGAAGCTGCGGCAAGAGCAGAGTGTATCACAATCACAGGTTGCGGATGCAGAGGAGGGAGCACCGAGTCCACATCCCTCGGAAGTAGCGACACAACAGGTTCCAGAATCAACAGAATCTTCATCCTCGCACGACCCATCCCAAGCAACATCTTCAAATATGGCGCAAACTCAAGCACACATGACCTCGCTCTTTCCAGACCGAGCCCAAAGACTAGAAGCAGAAAAGGCGAAGCGAGAGGCAGCAGAGAAGGCAGAAAAACTGGCGCGTACCAATGCACGGAAGAAGGAAGCAGAAGAAGCACATGCTATGCACAGAGGCGACAAAGGCAAGGGCAAGCAATCTAGTGAGGCCGTTGAGAAGGAGAAAGCAAGACGAGACTGGATCGTCCAACAGAAGCAACGCAAGGACGACGCGAAGCGAGAGAGGGAGCGAATTCTGGCACAAATCGAAGCAGACAGACAAGAACGTAAAGCGAGGTCACAACGAGCAACGGAGGGTCCTAGTGAGCCCCTCCCGCCATCTGCGGATGCCGCGTCAAGAAGGAGGATGGGGGCTGGAGGAATGTGCAATCTTTCCATCAGACTCTTCGATGGCTCTTCGATCAAGGGCCGATTTGAGCCATCGTCAACTTTGGCATCTGGAGTCCGAGACTGGATCAAGGAGACGGCAGCAGGGGAAGGTGCTGCGGATATCCCTTTCACATTCAAGCAGATACTTGCCCCCCTCCCGAGTCGAAGTATCGAAATTTCTGAAGAACATCAATCGGTCCAGGAACTCGGTCTCGTGCCAAATGCCACACTTGTGCTTGTACCAGTCGGTGGCTACACAGAAGCATACAGCGGCAGTGGAGGCAGAGGTTATATGAGCACTGCGCTACATGCAGCATACGGTGTGGTCAACACCGCCACCGGACTGTTGTCGTCCGTAATCTCCCATGTACCTGGGCTGGGCGGACGCGATGCTGGTGCTTCAGAAGCAGCCTCTACTTCGACAGAGGACACAGCTGTACGCACATCGACCGAAAGTGGCTCTTCAAGTTTCAAGGTCAAGACTCTTGCTGATCAGCGCGCTGAGGGTGCCAGGAAGCAGGATCAGCCTTCTGAATTCTACAATGGCAATTCGTCGGCGTTTGAGGGGAGGAAAGACGATCAAGACGATACGAAATAAGGTTGGATGGGAGGTGGTGATGATGTGTATGACTATGGTGTGTATAGATATCCCGATGAGCTAAGGTCTATGTTCTTCACATCAGGATCGAACGTAGTCTTGTATTAATTGCATGTCACGTTTACATGAGCCATGCTACTCACTTGCCCTGCGACTCGAGCACTAGAGCACTATCAATGATCCTCCTGAATCACATCGTCCGCAGCAACACATCAACTCTTCACCACTGATGTAAGCAGCGTATTTGCCTCGAGTCTTCACGACCGTTGCAGTTGTTCGACAATTGTGACCACTTCAACCGCCTGTCACAGCTACTGCAGATAGAGCGTGCGCCTAATCATGGCCGCACGCCCGGAAGACAGGCAATAGTCTGAGTCAAAGCGAAGGGTGGAAAGCTCTCGTTCAATGCGAGACAGTCTCTGGCAACGATGTCATGACTGGCTGCTTGAAAGGGACCTATGCGCTCGAGAGAAGAATTGTTCTTTCGATGAGACATGTGCTGACCCTTTCCCCCTTCTGTTTAGGTGAGCGTTCGTCCGGAATCATGTTCCAGGCTGTTGGTGTACGTTGTGGACGCAAGCCACGGCATACGTCTGTCGATGTCACGGACGCGGGCCTCGTAGCTAGAAAGTGTGTACACGAGTCCCGATTCGCTGGTAGTTGGACTTCCACGTGTGCGCCACAATGAAGTCCTTCATTTCGGCAGACGTAGCCCCCATGCCAAGACTGCGTAGAGATCTCCAATGGCAGTCGAGATCATCGATTGTCGTCGTGTAGTGTGCAATGGATTTCTTCACCTCTTTTTCTTGCCGATGACCTTCGTGAAGCCATCCTCATCAACCTCAGGCATCGGCTTCTCCTTTGGCTGCACAGGTACCAACATCGGCGCCTCGCCCATCTCCTCGTCGCCGTCCCCGTCGACGAATTCGTCCCCTTCTCCTAGCTCGTCCACGTCCTGATTCACGTTTTGCACATTCACCTCACCCTTCATCCTTCCCCTCCCAGTCCAGCGCCTTTCCACCTCCACGGCAGCTTCCAATGTCCCCTCCTCCTCGAGCCTTTTCCTGACAAGTAGAATCTCTCCCGCGACAACACACTCGCTATCATCTTCGACGTTGCAATCGAATTCATCCTGCATGATCTGCAGCAGAAACATTTCAAGATCTTCTTGATCGGTCTCGGGGCGTGTGCTTAAGAGGTCTGATATTGCGCCTGCCATCCAGTCGCGTTTGTCGGCGGAGTCAGGGCCGCCCCAGGTGTTGGTTACGGCAATGTGGAGAGGTTTCCAGAGGGCGAGCAGGTACCAGATGGAATTGTCGAGAGCAGTCTGCATCTGATCTTGTGTTGCGGTTTGAGAAGTGGTGGGGGCGGGTTGTGGTCCTGAGGGGGCGGAGGAAGTCGCCATGGTGGGTGTCGACTTTGTCGCGGGAGTCGGTGGAGAAATGCGTGTACTCGTTGAGATTTGCAAGCCGGATGTGTAGTACAGTGCGCGCTATCTCGCGTATGTCGGGCAGCTGGTAGAGGAGCAAGCCGTTTGGTCGCACAGCAAGAACGGTTTCTGAAGCCAAACTTTTTGCGCGCTAGATCTACGCCAAGCTTCATGCAGTCCGATGCGATGAACGGCGTGCAGGGATGTGGGCGTCAGATTCGTGGAGAAAGAGAGGCAATTGATGGACGCCTAACTGCAGTATTGATGGCATTGATTGGCTCAATTTCACGACCATTGCTTCTGCTGGTACGAGGACGCGCTTAGCCCCTGCGTCATATTTGCTGTGTGATGAGGTCGACTCTGTGCTCGTCTCCTTTCCACTGCTGCGCGGGAGTCGATTGTTTCGCTGCCCGCTCCAGGGACCTGCCACACGTCGTCGTGTTTCACCACCTGCAGGAACCGTGCAAGGGCCTTGCTCGTACCATTGAACAAGACTTCTTCTAAACTGCTTGTTTACCCTCCCCTTTCATTGATTTGACGGTAATCGAAGCTCTGTGGTCCCCGAGGACGCCGGCTTGACACGGGCTCAGACGAAAGAAACGATCCAAGAGACACGACGATGGTGACGATACAGCATTGCAGTTAACAGGGACGATCGGTTGCGAACATGTATCTTTGATGCGAACACCTCCTGTGAACCAGATCTTTGAGGTGCCTCGCTGCTGACGACTGCAGCTATGCCCTTCAATACCTTTGGCGTCGCGACAGCAGTCACTCCCTCGGTCATCGAGACTTACTTCTCTCACTACCTCAATCGCCGACCTCTTAAACAAAAGCCCACCGCGCACATCTCCTACCATGAGGGACTTCGCCTGATCCGACAGTTCCTTGACTACAGTTCGAAGCACTCGATCGAAGACCTTCAAGCTTTCACCTCCCAATGGGTTCCTGCGCCAACGTGGGTCCGTCTACAGGATTGCGAGATCCCACCACAGTTCCTTCAGCGCTCCGCCAATGTCCTGCGCAAGCAGCTCGGACCCAATGGTCTTGAAAAGGTCGGAGGCGCAAAGTGGTGGACATGGAGACGGGGTGAAAGTCCACTGAAGGCCGAATGGATAGAGATGAAGAGAGACTACAACGAGCGGAAACGAGCTGGAACTAAATGCGATCGTGTCATCCTATATGTGCACGGTGGCGCCTACTACTTTGGTTCTGTGGACGAGCATCGATATCAGATGCAGCGACATGCGCGAAAGCTCAAGGCGAGACTCCTGGCCCCGAGATACAGACTTGCGCCGCAGTATCCTTTCCCTTGTGGACTTTACGATTGCATAGCGACGTACTTCTATCTGCTGGAACACTTCGAGCCTAATCAAATTCTGTTCGCTGGAGATTCTGCTGGTGGTGGTATGGTGGTGAGCATGCTTGTCACTCTACGCGATCAGGGTTGCCCACTCCCAGCTGGAACGATTCTGCTTTCGCCTTGGGTCGATCTGACGCATTCGTTTCCTTCCACATCCGGTGACGGTGTTGGGGACTATATTCCACCACACGGCTTCCATCACAAACCGTCCATGGCCTGGCCTCCACCAGCGTCAACAGAGGAGAAGATGAAGAAAGTTGAACGAAAGTTCACCCAGCCCATTGATCAGCCATTCGACGTGGTCGAGCTACCGGCTACTGTAGAATCAGGAGCTGTGAGCACGAAAGCGAGTCGGGATAACCTTCGTGAAGCTGCGCAGGCTTCGCAAGAGAAGCCAAAGAATCTCAACCAGCTACCTGGGTTCGGCGAGAGGCTGGAAATCGAATTCGACAACAAGCTGGTTCAGATTCGAGAGCAAATTCAGATATACTCGACGAACGAACTTCTGACACATCCTCTGGTGTCGCCAGTGCAGCAACCCTCGCTTGGTGGTCTACCGCCGATGCTGATACAAGTTGGTGGAGCAGAGCTACTGCGCGACGAGCAGATATACCTTGCGCATAAGGCTGCAAATCCGAGACAGTACGTGCCTAGCGAGGCCGTCATGAACGAATACGATCCTCAGCGCATCGTTCTGAACCAATATCCTCCAACGGATGTCCAGCTCCAGGTTTGGGAAGATCTTTGCCATGTACCACACACCCTATCGTTCACGCGACCAGCGAAGTACATGTATCGGGCTGTGGCTCAGTTTGGAGCATGGGCGCTTGCAAGAGCACAGAACAGGGGTATCGAAATCCTCGACGATGATGCAATTTCTGTCATCAGCAATGGCTCTGAGAACGAAGAGGATGGCGCGCAGAATGGTGGTAGCAAACAAGGTGCCGAGCGGAAGAGTGCTTATGGTGCTATTGGACTCGATGGAGTGACCTCCACGCAGCTCAAACTGACCCCAGTGGGTGCCGTTGGCAAGGCTGGAGATGAGCTTCCACCATTCAAAGAGCACATGATCCGGCAGCGAGTAAATCGACACGGCTCGGTCTTCCCACTCGCACATACTTCCGAAATTGCTTGCTTAAGGATCGAACGAAGCACTATTGGAACTATAAAGCCAGGTCCCGTGAGGAAGTGGCTCGCGAAGAGGTCGGAAAACGAACAGAAGTTTGCAAGTGAGTACAAAAAGCTCATCAAGAAACGGCAGAAGGAGATGAAGGATGGCTACGATAAGCCGGAAGAGGGCGAGTTCCCACCACCGACCGCTTTGATCAACCGCAGACGAAAGGGAACAGCTCCCGAAGAGAAGAAGAAAGGAAAGAGTTGGGGTCTGGCGATGTGGTCCGGGTGGGGATCTTCTCATGACGAGAGTACGATAGAACGGGAAGAGAAAGCTATGAATGACAAGGCGGACGAAGAGCCGAAAGCTGATCGCAACGGCAGCCTGGCGACGACTACCACAACTACGAAAGGTGACACTGGAGGCAGCGTCAAGACAAGCACAGAGCGCGAAGGGGCTGCCGGGACAAAGAACTTGGCTGTTCCAGGACACGAGATGGATGGCGAGGCAAAGAGCAAGAGGAGAAGATCCAGTGCGTCGATGTTGTCATCGCCGTGGTCGCGCAATAAGGAGAGGGAGGATTCTAGACCTAGAAGCCCTTACCGCCAGGTCAGAGATGCTGGACAAGCTGGTAGTGAGAGGGAGTCTGTCGTCGTCTCGCCGATCTTGGGAGGCAGCGACAGTGGCAGTCCTCAACAACCACCGAGTCGTGCTGGACTCTGGGATGCCAGTCGCCGTTCAAGCCAAGCTTCGGGGAAGCTGACATTCACCACGCGGCCAGTCAGTGTAGCTGCAGCGTCTAGCCTTGCAGCGCAGGCACAGCAGACCCCGCAGTCGCCGACTCTCAATGCGGCTCCGACGATCTCGGATACTGGGAAAGATGCGGTAAAAGTTCCTGGTACAGATGCGACATTTCTGAACCCCGAGAGCAGTCGCCCTCACAATGGCACTGTCGCCTATCCTTTCAAGCTGAAAAGTCCGGCCGACGTTACAGGAAGAGCATCGCCTAACCCTTCCACAATGACGCTGGACAGCAACGAGCAAAGCGACAAAGAGTCGGCTCGCGAATCTGTGATGTTCCGGACGGGTAAAGAGTCTAAAGACGACGGCGTCTCGGTGGAGCCTCAACTAGCGGAGAAGCAGGGGTTCGAAACAGCTCCACACGGCTCGATCCCGGTAGTGGTGCCGCAGACTGCCCTTGGGCAGCCAGAAACAAATATCTTGGGTCGTCCTGTGAGCATGCTCTCCAATTCTCCTGCTCTTCGACATTTGAAGTCTCCTGACGAAGATCCTGTCAGTCCGATCTCCGATAACGCCAGCTCGACCTTCGAACCAAGCTCAGCGACTACGACGACGCTTCCGCAGAAGCACAGACATAACAAGTTCGAATCCAGAGACTCGAGATTGGGCTTTCTAGGCGCCGACGGCATGCCTACCTCTGCATTTCCCGACATGCGAACGCAGCCGCAAGACAATGGTGCAGAGGCACCCAAGGCTATGCCGTTCAAGATTCGCAATCCAGTCTTCGATCCCAGAGTCGCTCCTCAACAGCCAGCGCAGGCACAAGCTCCTACAGCGCCAACACCAGCATCGGCACCAGAGCCACAGCAGCAGCAACCAGAGACTGCCAAAGCAACGCCTTTCAAGATGAGGCACACTATCTACGATCCCAAGGTTGCTCCGCCGGGTACACAGCCACCGAATGAGCAAGCAAGCAATGGGGTCAATGGCAATGCTGCTGGTCAGAGAGAGGTAACGCCGCCATCGTCTATTACTCCACCGCTGCCCCCAAGCGCAGCACTCTCTCAAGCACCGATTACACCACCTGCCAGCGACACTGCAGGCATCTCGCCCATCGAGGGAAAGACCTTGTCCAACTTCCCGCAGCCGGCTAACTTGTCTCATCCAGCAGTCCAACCAGCCCGCACAATAGCGGTCCGCCCCGACTCGAACGGCCCTCCCCCTCCGCCTCCTCCAAAGGACGACCCACCACCCGCCCCCGTCGTGAGAGCTTCTCCTAGCACTGGGAGTCTCAACGGCAGCATCAGACGCAAGCCTGTCATTCCCACAAGCAAGTTCGCCAGCGAGAGTCCCAATTCCTTCTCCACGAGCCCCGCAACCGCCCTTACAAGCAAGTTTTCCACGACGGGCAACGGAGAACGGCCACCGATTATTGGCGATTTGAGCTTCGAAAGGAAGACGAGTGTTGGATCATTGGGCGGACACATTCATCAAGAGGTGGTTACCAATGCGAGGGCGAACCTCCCACTGGATAATGAAGGCGACAGAATATGAGAAAGACAGCAGTAGTCTTTTGACTGAGCTTCTTGTGGAGGACTTGAAAATGTAAGAATAATATGAAAGCGACGGCGTTGCATTGGGATATTGCATCCTGTCTGTCGTCATGGATACGATCTCATTGCAATGTGACGTGTTGCGACAGGACACATTTGCAGTACCTGGATTATCTGTATTAGTACATCAGCAAATCATTGTGCATATGGGAGAGCATTTAGATGATAACCGCTGCTCCAAATAATCGCCTATTCTTTCCCCACTACAGCCTAAGGCATCAAGCGACACGGCAGCAGGCTGGGTAGCATTCGAAGTGAGACACTTACTGACTGAGCCAAGGAGTGACGGTATCAATGAGTCAAGGAGTAATGGTATCGATGAGCCAGAGAGTGACGGTATCAATGAGCCAGAGAGTGACGGTATGAATGAGCTAGGCAGTGAGGTCACCAGTAAGGATAAACCAACCTGGAAGTGAGTCCAATATGGTGTCACTAATTGGAAATGTCCCACTTTCTTTGCGACTCGGCCTGGCAGCTAACAGCACAACAGGAGGTTCGGAAGAGACATCAATAGTGCGACAGCGAATGCGACGTGATAGCACCACCACAGATAGAGCGACAGCAGGCAACCTGAATACAGCAAAGGCAAAAGCATCGGCACAGCAACATCCACCGCCATGGGGCTACAGCAGCAGCAGGTAATACTGGAATCTTGAATCGAAGCAGAGTAACCTTCGCGTGCAAGTCTGAGGCTAGTCTTTGCCTTCCTCAGACATCACTTTTACAACAATGATGAGCTCGATGCCTGATGAGGTTCCAGAATCGGGAACATCAGGTGTGTCTGCTCCAAGAGCTACCTACAACAAACGTTCCTTGAAAGAAGCATACAAATACGAACCACTTCCCAGCGACAATAGTAGCATACGTATCTTGAAAATCGAGCCAGGTATCTTCGACTCCGAGATCTACATACAAATATCTGTCCTTGCCTTCGACGGCAGTGGTGCCAACCACCATGCGTATGAAGCTCTTTCATACACCTGGGGGAGTCCAGAGAACCCGGGACGAATCTACATTCGCGACAACGAGAAGATCTCTACGCTCTCCGTTACCCAGAATTGTGAAGAAGCTCTACGATTCCTACGTTACCAAGACGTGGAAAGAACACTTTGGGTGGACGCCATCTGTATCAACCAGGGCGATCTGGACGAAAGAGCTCGCCAGGTATCGATCATGCGATCGATATACAGCAACGCCTCGCAAGTTGTCGTTTGGCTTGGACCTGCTTCAATAGATAGCAGGTTGGCTATGGAGTGGATCAATGCTATCGGCGTCGAGGTTGCCTATGACAAGAGCACCCAGGAGATGATTGCCCTGGCATCAGACACAAGACGAATCGATGCCAAGGAAGTGATTGCAAGCCCCGTCGAGCTTGAGGCGTTCGCTCGTCTGATCGAGTGGCCCTACTTCGATCGTCTGTGGGTATGGCAAGAAGTGCGAATGGGCGGCGAGAGCGTGCGAGTGAAGTGCGGTCACGAAGAAGGCTTCTGGCAACGGCTGATGACGGCAGTGTTCTACTGCAATCGGAAGCTGATAAAGGGCGACATTGGCGTCCTGCGTCTCGCTCCACGGACAAGCTTCATACGATATCTTCCACTCGCGGGAAGTTATCAAAGCCTGGATGCTCTCGACAATATGAGAAGTTGCCAATGCAAGGATCAGCGTGATAGGATTTACACGACGCAGGCATTCGCGGAGACATACGCAACCCTCCATATCGGGATCGATTACACGGCCGATGTACGGGATGTTTACCTTGAGTTCGCTTTAAAGCATCTCCTTGTCGACAAGCAGCTAGATTTCCTGGTCCACGTTGGAGACGATGCGGCGCATACGGGCCAGCAGGTAGTTGATGGGCTTCCTTCTTGGGTGCCAGACTGGTCGAGGAGGAACACGGCGCAGCGACTGGCTATGGGATTCGCGAGTGGCTTTTCAAGAGCATCATTTGTCGCTATGTCTGGGATGCGGTTGGGTGCTCGTGGGGTCAAAGTAGGAACGGTAGCCAAGAGTCATTCGCTTGGACACGACCTCCTGCGCCCTCCAAACACAAATGTTTTGAACAAGGCGATGCACGCGCCATTGCAAGCGATATTACCACGCGATGTGCAACTACAAACCACATTGCCTAACCCTAATGACCGCAAGGAGTTTCGACAGCTCGTGCGGGTCATGACGAACGATGCGTATGCAGAACACTACCTACCAACGTCAAGCCGGCCGACCTTCTCCCAGGCTGAGGTACAACTGATTGCAGCTTTGTGGGACATCGGACCCAAGATCCTGCCGCCAGAGCAAGCATTCGTGCTGATGTGCTTTTTCAACTGTCTTGGTAGATCACTATTTGCTACTGAAGACGGCAGGCTTGGCCTTGGGCCCGAATCCATCCAGAAAGGTGACGCTCTGGTAGTCTTGCTCGGCTGCCCAAACGTCATGGTCCTACGACCTCTCACCGATCAGGGCCACTATCGAGTCGTTGGAGCCGCAAATTGCTCTGGGCTGATGGACGGCGAAGCAATCGTGGGGCTTCTGCCCGCTGGCGTCGAGACTGTGAGCGTCTTGAACGACGAGACTGGTGCAAGACTTCCCGCGTTCAGGTATGCGCGGACGGGCGAGGTGACTTACAACGATCCAAGGCTACCGCCTCTAGGTTCGGATTGGAAGGATGGTTCGGCGGATAGGACGGTGAGTAACGCTCCATTGTGTTGGAAGCACAAGACGACAGGAGAATGGCGGTCATATTTGAACGACCCACGACTTGATGTAGATGCGCTGGAAAGCCGAGGCGTGGAGCTTGAGATGTTCTGTCTCGTTTGATAGCGTACTGTTCCAAGTCTTTTCGAGACGAATTCAGGACCATATGATGTTCACCTTTGCTTCGTCAGTAAGGCCCCCAGGCAGGGTAACAGAAGAAGTGAGACACCTGCGATCTTTTCCTCCTCTTTCTCTTTTTCTAACTAGGCGGCTACGCCCACGAATGCAGCAACAGCCGTCTGGCCATAGAACAGATCGTGGGGATACCTGGCACTTTGAGTCGATCTGTTCGCCGCAGTCCAGGAATACGTACGGTTCTGTAGCCAGAGCGTCTCACTTCTTCTGCTACCCTGCCTGCCCCTTCACACGGCCCTTCATGACGATATGGCGAGAAGTCATCGTGGCTATCCGGATGGCTTGTACATCTCAGGGTACATGTCTTGTCCCACTCTTCTGGTGACGACGTAGCAGTACTCGCTATCAATGGCGTCGCCTTGTCGTGGCTTCATTGCACATCCGGCTTCACGTTCGTCGTAGTCACGAATCGGATTGAAGAGCGCCGCAGTGCCGGCAAGTAAAAGGCCGAAAGGTATTCCATAGATTCTGCAGTCAGATGCCAGAGACGTGATCGAATCTTCATCCGTCCTAAACGCCGAAATGGAGTTCGCTACCTCATCGTTGACGGTGCAAGAAGAAGAGAAAGGTGAAGGTTGCGGATATTGCGGTGGATTCTCGCATCCGCAGCCACCCTGGTCGAGCGGGACTTCCAAATGGGACAGTGTTGATTGGCCAGAGAGCAATTGTGGGGAAGGTTTGGGGGTGTTCGGGTCAGAGGAGAGCGAATCTTCCTCACCTCTCTGCCGCGGGACGAGGCTGGGCCTGGAGGCGAGTGCTATGAGGCATTGATGCGTAGTAAGTTGTAGCTTTACCTACTACTACGCTCTGCGGTGGCGGAACACTTTCTTCTCATCACATTTCTCTCTCTTTCCTCCTCTGGCCTGTTCGTCCCTCTGCTTATCTGAGGAGTTGAGAGACGAGATATCTGGATACGAAGCTCGAAGCTAAGTCTCAAGCTCTCTGTGACGTCTGGACATTCGAGACTTGCACAAAGAAGACTAGGAAGGGGCGAAGATGAATCACTCCGGCTCCAAGCAGCCTACGAGCGAGAAGCTCACGGGCGAGGAGATCGCAAAGCACAACAGCAGGGAGAGCTGCTGGGTTATCGTCCACGGCAAGGCCTACGATGTTACTGAATGTATGTCACTTCCCATGTCTTCAACCTCTAGTCGTACTAACAGCAGTCACAGTCCTGCCCGAACACCCTGGCGGTCCCAAGATCATCCTCAAATACGCCGGTAAAGATGCCACGGAAGAGTACGAGCCCATCCACCCGCCCGACACATTGGACAAGTTCCTAGACAAGAGCAAGCATCTGGGCGAGGTAAACATGGACACTGTGGAGAAGGAAGAGGAGGAGGAAGACCCCGAAGAGATAGAACGACAAGAGAGGATCAAGGGCATGCCAATCTTGGAGCAATGTTACAATCTGATGGACTTCGAGGCTGTGGCGAGGAGGGTGATGAAGAAGACGGCCTGGGCTTATTATAGTAGTGGAGCGGACGATGAGATTGTAAGCCATGAAGACTTGTTGGGAAGGCAAGTGCTAATACCTGTGACAGACAATGCGAGAAAACCACGGCGCCTTTCACAAGATCTGGTTCCGGCCTCGGATTCTGCAGAATGTCGAGAACATCGACCTCTCCACGACAATGCTGGGGACCAAAGTCTCTATTCCCTTCTATGTGACCGCCACCGCGCTGGGAAAGCTCGGAAACCCAGAGGGCGAAGTCGTCCTCACCCGAGGAGCCCGCAAGCACAATGTCATCCAGATGATCCCCACCCTGGCCTCCTGTTCTTTCGACGAGATCGTAGACGCGCGAGAAGGCGACCAAGTCCAATGGCTGCAACTCTACGTCAACAAGAACCGCGATATCACCAAAGGCATCGTCGAGCACGCCGAGAAGCGCGGCTGCAAGGGCCTCTTCATCACCGTCGATGCACCCCAACTTGGTCGCCGCGAGAAGGACATGCGCTCCAAGTTCTCCGACGTCGGCTCCAATGTCCAAAACACCGGCGGTGATAATGTCGACCGCTCCCAGGGCGCTGCGCGCGCCATCTCCTCCTTCATCGACCCGGCGCTCCAGTGGAGTGATATTCCCTGGTTCCTCTCCATCACCAAGATGCCCATCATCCTCAAGGGCGTCCAGCGCGTCGAAGACGTTATCCGCGCCATCGCCGCGGGCGTTCATGGCGTCGTGCTCTCCAACCACGGTGGCCGCCAGCTAGATTTCGCGCGCTCAGGCGTCGAAGTCCTTGCCGAAGTCATGCCCGAACTCCGCCGTCTGGGCCTGCAGGACAAGATCGAAATCTACATTGACGGTGGCATCAGACGCGCGACCGACATCATCAAGGCGCTCTGTCTCGGTGCCAAAGGCGTAGGTATCGGCCGTCCGTTCTTGTACGCCATGTCAGCATACGGACTGCCAGGTGTGGACCGCGCGATGCAATTACTCAAGGACGAGATGGAGATGAACATGCGCCTCATTGGGTGCAATAGTGTGGATCAGCTGGGCCCTGAGTTTGTGGATACACGGGCGCTGAGTCTGCATGCTAACGGAGTACCGAACGATACGTTGAGTTTGAATGTTTATGATCATCTGAGGGGACCGGTCAGTGCGGCGTGGGCGAAGGCGAAGTTGTAGATGAGTGTTGCGGAGCGCGTGGAGGCGAGATCTGCATGACGATTTGTATATATGCTTCCGTTCTGGTCGAGAGTGTATATTGATATCGGTGTTAAAAACGAACACTATACATCTTACAGCAGCCGCTTTCCAGCTCGAAGGCAGTTGAGGGACTGATGTTCCAGGCGGGTGAGTGCCGCGTATACTGACCGGCTCGGAATCCTATAGCTGCAGAGCTGAATCACCCATGAACCACGACGACCACCTCGATGTTGAAAGCGAGCCTGACAATGGACCACAAAGGATAGATATTCATACACATGAGCCCATGACTAGAACTTCAAAAGACTCCATCAGGCCTACCTCATTCCACTCCTCGTAGGAGCTCGAACAGCAAAATGGCATCACCCGCAAAGGTCGACTACAGCAATCACAACAGTGATCAACACCTACCAGCCCAAACAAAAGTCCTCCATCTCCCGGAACTCGTCGAAAACATCCTCCTTCACCTCCCCTTCCACGACCTCTTCACCTGCCAACGGACCTGCCGTCTATTCCACTCCATCCTTTCAACATCAGCACCCCTCCGACAGAAGATGTATCTCCTGCCTTGTACACGAACATCAGACCTCCAGGTCTGCCCAGCACATCACCGTCTGCTCAAACGCCGCCGGAAGTCCTGGATGGTCGATCCCCCGTTGCCCGAGGTCGGGATAGTCGTTCACCCCATTCCTCCCCATCACCTTCACGCGGACTCCTCCTGGTGGACACTCTACCTCACGCAACCGCCCGCCACGCGCATCTCGGCGTCTCTGAGGTGGACGGTCGATGGTACTGCTGGTGGGGTGCATCGGACGTGCGACTATGAGTCTTACGAGGAGCTGGTTTGTGCCAAGGGGTTCACGATGGGGAGGTTCATGGAGGCGGTGATGGGGGATCGGGAGGGGAAGGTGACGGTGGAGTTGTATGGCGTGGATGAGGATTTTGAGAGAGGTGTGACCATTAGGCAGGTTCTGAGTGCGCTCGAGGAGGAAGTTGGGGCGAGGGCGAGGCTTACAGGTGGGAGAGTTTGGTTTTTGGAGGATGAGCAGGGAGGTTATGAAGATGGTTTTATGCACAGCGGGTTGGGGTATGTGGCTTCGGCTGAGAGTAATTGACTTGCGTTCTGGTGGTGTCTATTGTCCCCCTGGGTGATGTTTTCACCTTGAGGACGAACACCTCGCGATCTCGGTTCGTTGGATTGTCAACATGTCTTTCAAAGGTGTAGCGGAGGAGATACTCGTAGCAGACATGGTCTACTGTGAGCTTTCCATTGACATTCACTATCTTACTGGACATCGGAAAAAGCCTCAGGTCTGCGAAGATGATGTCCGCCTTGTCTCTCGCTCGGTCATTTGAAGCAGGCAGAATCTCACCTGTTGCACAGCTGACGCCAATGCGCGCCATCGTCATACGAACACATGTCACGTCTAGTCGAAGAGCGGACGAAAGGCTCGCAAACGGTCAATTTTCGCCGGACTTTCGATTTGAATCGAGCCGATAGTTGCTGTTGGTGTCTCAAGCTTACGACGAGTATGTTGGTGGTCTATCTCGGCGAGTTCTGGCCTGATGGTGTCCTTTCGATGCAGCTGTGGATGTTGAGTCCTGATCGTGGGTTCGTTGTTATCCAGCAGATGTCTAGGGTGTCCCGCGATACGACACTCTATCGTATTTGGTACGTCGACAGATCGTATTGGCTTGTTCACTGCAGCGTGGAGGGGGTCGCTGGGAAACTGCCGTGCTGTACAGGCAGACGCAGGCAAGGTCTAGAATGTGCGCTACACCGTCAAGTTTGAGACAAGTGGTGACAATATGAGTGAAATCGGAAAAGCCAATCTATTTCGGCGGTTCCAGATTGCCATGTTTTCGTGTTGGCTGAGTCGTATGTTCCGGAGTCTTGTTCGGATGTGTGCGTGTCATAGTCTCACGGCAATTGGAGTACCTTTGGCGTGAAGAGTAGATCAAGAACGGAAGTGGTGGTTGCTTTGCTGGAGAGAGTGGAGTTGCACGTTGCCAAGGCCCGGAAGGGAAGAAGTGGAGATGCCGAAGGCGGCATGTTTGTGCCACGATCTGGACGTCGCAAAGGTCAACATCGCGCCTGCTATTCGATTCCACAGTGCTGGGAAGGGCTCCATTTCATATTCTGCAAAGCGCGTTATGTTCGCCCACTACACTTCTCTTGTTCCATCATCCATGACAACCATACTTCGTCCAAAAGACGGTCGAATGATCAAAACCGCTGTCCGATCCTCACTGCTCTTCATCGACGTATGCAGGCGGCGCGGCCAATCAGGGCGTGGCGTGCGTTAGTTTGCCGAAGCACACCACACTCCCACTTCGCCGTCAGGATGACCTGCAGAGAGCCGACGCAGGCTGGCAGGCTGGCGGGCAGGCAAAGAGTGCTTGTTGGAGTCCAGTGCGTGGACTTGATCGATGATTTGTACATTTGCCTGCCCTGCTGCTGCTAATCCCTGCTAACCCGACTCGCGATTGGTACACTCTTCCATGACCCCTCGGCCTCTTCCTCTCTTCCACACGCTCTCACTCTCACAGTCCGCACTAACATTGCCATCGCCATTCGCCACTGGAACACCTTCACATACCTGCTTCAGCCTCACTTCGACCACCGACAAAGACCTGGTTCCGTCTGCGCTCAACTACACATTCACCGAACCTGCCGCGTCGACGACGTCATCCGGACTTTACAACTATCGTCGAAGTATATTGTACCGCCGACGACTACCTCTTCAGACATCCTCGAAGGATCGTCATCGACTCGAATAGATGGAGGCGAGCGGTCGATATAGGGCCTTCACATGATTCTGCCAGAGGCAGGAAGAGATATCCATATCGTACACACACAATACCACTAGGCAGCTCGTCCAGCCTGGCGCAAGAGCCAGCAGCCTTGATGATCTCAGATGGCGACGCATCGGAGAAAAGCGCGCTCCCCACCGCCTTAGCAGCCCACGAAGACGCGCGAGAACTCGTGCGACTGCTGCAATGCACCCAGTGCTCCAGGCCCTACCGGAACCCGGTCACTTTGCCATGTGGGAATTCGATCTGTAGAGAGTGCTTGCCCGAAGCACACGAGCGCGAACACATATCCTATCCCGATGTGCCAGGACGACGGCAAGGCTTCCAGTGTCCCTTTGAGGACTGTGGGGAGGAGCATCCCGTCTCGGACTGCAATATCGATGTCACCTTGGCCAAGCTTATGGAGTCCATCGCACAAGTTGTCGCTCAGCACAGCTCGGTGGTCGAATCACTACAGACATTGGTAAAAGAGGAGGCCATGTGGGATGAGGTCATGAGCTCACAGCCATCATCACAGATCCATCATCTGGCTGGGGGAAGATTGATCGCAACTTACACCTTGGCAGCCCAAGGCGCTCTCAACCATAAGAACAACGTCACGTACCCTGGCAACCCAGAGACGGTCCAGAACGACAAGGCTGCGGACGTTGCTGTCTTGCAGGATGTGTTGGAGACTACTCACAGAGAGGTGGACTGCCAAGTGTGCTACAATCTGATGCTGGATCCTGTGACAACCTTTTGCGGACACACACTGTGCCGCAAATGTCTGGCCCGTGTTTTGGATCACTCCCTACATTGTCCGGTTTGCAGACGTGGACTGGCAATCCCACCATCGCTTCTTCGACAACCGAGCAATAAGACGTTGGTCAATCTGCTCAACGGACTTTGCCCAGAAGTCGTTGCCGCACGAGCTGAGGCCGTGGAACAGGAAGAGCGAGGATCTGGAGGGAGCTCACATGTCGCGCTGTTCGTCTGCACGCTCGGCTTTCCAAACCAACCCACGTTCCTGCGAATATTCGAGCCGAGATACCGATTGATGCTGAGACGATGTCTGGAGGGCGATCGCCAATTCGGCATGCTCATGTACAATCGATACGGGGAAGCGCAGGGGGAACTTGGCAATGTTCACTTCTACCAGTACGGGACTATGCTACAGATCGTTCACGCGCAGATGTTGGCAGATGGCACCAGCCTTATCGAAACGAGGGGCTTGTATCGCTTTCGGGTCAAGTCTCATGCTGTTCTGGACGGCTATACTGTTGGAGAGGTGGAAAGGATTGATGACGTCAATCTTGCTGAGGAAGAAAGGATCGAGGCGGAAGAGACCTCACTCCCACCGCCGACGGAGGAAGGCGATATCGCTGGACAGATCGATCGAATGTCGACCCAGCAACTACTTGCGCTTGGCCAGGAATTCATCGTGCGGATGAGGGGCCGAAGCGCGAACTGGCTCCAACAAAGAGTCCTTGACATCCACGGTCAGCCTTCTGAAGATGCGGCGTTATTCCCTTACTGGTTCGCAAGCGTTCTGCCGATTTCCGAGGAAGAGAAGTACAAACTTCTGGGGACGAGAACGGTGCGCGAGCGGCTCAAGATCACGGCGACGTGGATCCGCAGGATCGAGACGCAGAGATGGTAAGTCGACCCTTCCCTCGGTGCACAAGTACGGCGCAGCACAGCCTTTGCACGGGTGTACTTGCTGACGGAACTTGCGCTTCAAGGGTCGCAGCTCACGCGTACTGACAATGGGCGTCAGGTACCAATCCAACTCGTGTCGAATCCTATGACTAGCCGCCGTGCACTATCTCGGACCGACTGTATTCATATTACTTGCGATGGTCCTTCACTGGGTGCGATCGGGGAGGGAGTGATGACACACGTTGATGGATGATGGGAATGGCAGTTGACGAAGATGCTCATCTGAACGATTGTACTGAATGTCCAGGAGGTCAGTGTATATTGTGAAGGGGGCACGGCGCTGGCGCAAGAAAGGAGCATTTCAAGGGTAGTTTTGTTGGGAAAGATTTCAAGGAAAGAGACTGCATGGTGATGGCGTTGTTTTGAATGAATTAGTGGTGGAAGAGAAAGCGAAGTCGAATGATATCCAAGATGCATAGAGAGTGTGGGATTATTACTGAGGAGACATGCCACGACGATCTTTTTCTGTTACTGCCCTTTCGATCTCACTTCCAACAGCGATTTCCAGATGTGGGACAAGCCCGCTCGTGCAGGAGGGAGAGAGTGTTGGCACAAGTGATGTGAAGAGTCTCGGCCAGTTGGATGGGGAGCAGATGCACGAGTGATGGCGGTCGTCACAAAGGCTGTTGGGTGCTATATGTGTGACGGCACAGTCAGTAGGTGCGGCGGCGTACATGTTGGCGTGGGAATGTCTCGGAAGCGGCGAAGAGGTGTTGGTCGAGCCAAGCGGCAGAGATGCAGAGATGCAGGTGTGTGGACTTGACGAACAACGTGGGAGTGCGTGCGTGCCGTGTGGTATGTATGTCTTCGCTTAAGCACAGGCACGGCGTGAAGTAATGGTCTAAGAATGCCTCGTGGCAAGAAAGAGGCTCATTGTGCGAGGCCTGATTGGGATGGGGATACGGGTTGAAGATGCAAGAGATAGTCGATTGGAGGTGTAGCCGCCGCAATGGGCGCCTCAGGACCCACCGCTAGGGCCAGTCCCGCTTGGCGGGTCCGCGAATCCAGACTGGAGGGTCAGGTCTTCTGTGTGCTGTGTGTCAAGCCACCCACCGCCAGCACCATTCGTTACGCGCGCACACCACATGGCATAGACCGCTTGACCTCCCTTTTGCTTGCACTGATATACCGATAGCCTGGGCAGCCTCGTCCGCGTCTACATCGTCTTGTCTGGCTTGCCGCCCGTCGCAGACCCTCGTGAGTTTCATCTGTCTTTCCCTCGCATTTCCTAGTCGATCGTCGTCAATGCCGCCCGAACCACCTACCTCCTCCCCTCGGCCCCAGTGTAACGTAACCTCGCTCCACTCAATCCCAACAGTGAGTGTGTAGCGCGGGTGTTGCGTGCATCATCGACAGAGGACCCATCAGAACCAGACTGCAGCTTCCTACGAGGCAGGCTCCGCGAGAGCTTAGCACTTTGCCATGTCTCTCAAGCAAGAGATCGAAACCTGGGTCACTGCTCTCGCCGCCTACGACAACAACGAGTTCGACAATGCCATCAAGTGCTTCGAGCAGATCGCCGACACCTCCAAGATCCTCTTCAACTGTGGAGTCATCCATGCCACCCTGGGCGAGCACCTCAAGGCGGTAGAATGCTACCAGCGCGCGGTCCAACTGGACCAGTACTTGGCCATTGCATACTTCCAGCAGGGCGTGAGCAACTTCCTCATGGGAGATTTCGAGGAGGCGCTGGCCAACTTCAACGATACCCTCCTCTACCTGCGCGGCAACAACAACATCGACTACGAGCAGCTGGGCTTGAAATTCAAGCTGTATTCCTGCGAGGTGCTGTTCAACCGAGGATTGTGCTATATCTACCTGCAACAGAAAGAGGCGGGCATGCAAGATTTGATCTATGCGACAAGGGAGAAGATGGTGCCAGACCATGATGTTATAGATGAGGCGATCAGGGAACAGGCCGAGGGATATACGGTGTTTTCGATCCCAGTGGGCGTGGTATATCGGCCGAACGAGGCAAAGGTCAAGAATCTGAAGACGAAGCATTACCTGGGCAAGGCGAGGCTGGTCGCCGAGGCACACGACCAGAGAGCAGCGGATCCACGGCGACAGGCGGCGCTCGCAGCCATGGGTATCGACGACCGACCTGGCGAGAAGCTGTCTTACGCAGCGCTGAATCTGGTGAGACCGGACCTTCGAAGCAAGTCACGTCTGCAGTCCGAACCACCCATGCACAGGAACGTCTTCCCTCCTACGCCTCCACCCGAACCAGAGCGACCAGACTCCGCCCACGGCCGTCGAAAATCCACCGAAAGCACGAGCTCAGAAAAATCAAATCTCCAACAAGCCCGACCAGGAGCAAAACCACTACGGCTCGAACTCGGCGTCGCTGCATTTGATCACAAAACTTCTACTTCACAACATGCTCCCTCCGAACGGCCCCGGCTGGGCGCCAAACGGTCAGAATCGGAACGCCCTGCCATGCGACGAGAATACTCGGCAGGCTCGACGAGGAGTAGTGATAGTTATCGACGGCGACAAGAACGCGGACACGCTGTGCAAGTCCAGAGAGCGAACATCGCGGCTCGTGACGTGCCGGAAGTGCGGATTCAAGAGGACCCGATCGAGGCTTACAGCGAGCAGGTCGTGGTGTCACAAGTCCAACAACAACAACAACAACAACAACAACAACATGCATCGGCGCACCAGCATGCACATGCACACCATCAGCGGTCTAGGTCAAGTGCCCATCGGAGTCAACCCGTACCGATCGAAGAAGAACAGGAGCACGAACTGGACGCAACAAATGACCAAGGATTTTCGCCCTCTTCAAATCCACCGCTAGCGTTTGAAATCCTTCCCCCGAAATCCTTCCACAACAGTAACTCGCATGTCCCTCCGCGAAACCTCTCGCAATCCCATCGACCACCGGAAATCCGCAAGATCCGTATCAAAGTGCACGCCGAGGATATGCGGTACGTGATGACGCATCCGGATGTGCGGTTCGATGAGGTGGTTGAGCAGATAAGGAACAAGTTCGGGTTTAAGGGCGGATTTAAGTTGAAGATGAGGGATGAGGAGGGGGATATGGTTACCATGGCGGATGCGGAGGACTGGGAGATGGCGGTGGGGAGTTGTAGGGGGGAGGCGAGGAGGGAGAGGAATGAGATGGGGAAGATGGAGGTTTGGGTGCAGGAGGTTTGAAGCAGTTGGTTGCATCTTGCACTCTTTGATCATCATGATTGACTATGAAGCGGTATGTGTGATGAAGATATATGTTCCTTTCCTGCTTTGAGCATAACTTTGTATCATATATATTCCTTTGGCCATCTGCTGTACTCGATCATGATTCAGTAACGCAAAAGAGACCAGCTCATTATCATCAAATGCTCACAACCCCGGCCCGTAACGACTGGACTGCATACCTTAACCTCGTTCGTTCTCCTGTAAAGACGCAATGCAAGTAAATCAACTCTTGAGCAAAGGACTCATGGGGCCAGCAAGCCGCGACGATGTTCATTCGTCATCGGAGTCGTCTGAATCGTCGTCGTCGTCATCATCATCGGAGTCGTCTTTCGCAGATGGTCGAAGGTTTGCTGGGGTTTGAGGCATTGGAGGTGGTGAAGGAGAAACTTGCTTCGCTTTCTTTGACTTCTTCTTGAGGCCCGCACTCTGGACTGGAGTCGGCTGCGGCTGTTGTGAGGGTGTGTTTGACCCGCCCCATTGCGGTTGCTGTTGCCCGTACACTGGTTGTGATCCATTCGTGGCACCATTCGTCCAGTTCATGTTCTGCGGTGGTGGCTGCTGTTGGTTTCGAATGGGTGTGTTCCACTCCTGCCCGGCGAGAAAGATAGTTTGCAGAGCTGCCATCTGGCGTGGATCGAAGCGTTCCCCATCTGATTGCGCTCGCGCCCAATCGTCGTTTCCAGTGGTGTTTCTGAGGTACTCGTCGAAATCCTTACTCGTATTGGCGACGATGTCCAGATGCTTTGTAGTCAACTCTGGTTCCGTGTCATTAGCGAAGGCCGCCAACGCTGCTGCTGTGCGAACTGCATTATGGATCTGTCGACCATTCCACCTTGTCCCTGCTTTGGCATCGTCGTTGCTCCATGATTTTCTTGCCCATTTCATCAGCCTTTTCTTGTTGAATTTGAGAGGTGGACCGGAGGTCTTGAGACGATCTAAGTTCACCTCCCAGATCTTCTCTGCTTGGTCCTGTTCCAACGGCTTGTAATACAGTGAAACGTGGATACGGGATTTGAAGGCTTCGTCGAAGACGCCAACGCGGTTTGTGCTATGCGATGTCAGTCAAATACTCTATGCCGTGCAATCCCTACTTACGTAAGAAAAAGGATGCCGCTGTAATATTCCAGTGTGCGCAGGAATACAGAGACTACCGCATTCCTTTTCATGTCCGTTTTGTCGCGCTTCTGCAGAAACACGTCGGCCTCGTCGATTAGCATCACGCAGCTCCAACGATATGCCAAGTTGAAACATCCCTGAAGGCTCTCTTGAACCTCTCCAGGTGATTCTCCAAGATCGCCTGCACAGCATTAGCTATCATGCGGTCAAAGCTCTGTCGAGACATACGAACCGCAGGTCAGGGCGAAGAGTGGACGCTTGGTATACTCTGCGACACACTCTGCTGTACTCGTCTTGCCGACACCTGGCACACCGTGCAGCAGAACAATCAGCCCTTTGCCTTTTCCACGGACTAGATCTTCGCGGACGGTAGTATGATGTTGCACGGGCCGCTGAACAGGGCCAACCTCCTTTGAAGTAGTCGCTGCTTTTGGCGAGATCTTGTGAGTCTCGACGAGACTGCGAACGATGCGCTTATGGTCTTCAGGCAATACCAGTTGTTCGAAATCGAGCCTGTTCGTGGGTATATCATGGACGTCGTCAACGTTGAGCTCATCTACGATCATCAGCGAAACCCCCATTACGCACATAGATATCAGAGACTTACACCAATCCCGACTTTTCAGCACGAACGCGAATATGCTGCGAGGAAACAAGAGGCAGTATTCGTCCTTGGTTCTGATCACCCCGTCTCCGATAGATCGCCACCGGGTTATATCTGCTATACGATCCATGAGTATTTTGTTTCTTCTCTCGTCAATCTTTCTGTCATCATAGAGCAAGGCGTAGTCCCACTGAATCGTGCAATCGGCCAACGAGCAAGGACACTTTCGTATAATTTGTTGCATTGTCTCACGTTCAGGGCCGTCCGGAATATCGTTCAGACCAAGGAGAGGTTTGTTATCGGGGTACAGCTGGAAGAACTTCTCGAAGTCGATGATAATCTCACTGTCGATCTGCTGGGAATTAGCAATTCGTCCATGCCGTCAAGAGAATTCCGTGTAATAAATACCTGTTCTTGTAGTTCTTGCGTACAGTCACCCAAGCTGTAACCGTCGTAATCCCGATGGTAGATGGTCTTGTTCGCAAGCTCTGAAAAGCGGCGGCCGCGATCAATTAGCTGCTGTCGGACAGACATTGAGCTTGGGGTATGTCGTGCTTCAGCGAAGTCCTTGCCGCTATTGTGCAATCCTTCGTATATGTCTGCGTACTCCAGTGGGAAGACTGTCAGGCGCGTTACTGACCTCGACCCGTCGTACTGGGGAATGGTGAAGTCATGTTGCACCGGTCCTATCTCAGATCCGTCAAAGTTGAGATTGAAGCAAGTGATTGTAAAGTCAGATGGCGTGACTTCAGTCTGTGCTGCCTGCGATTTATCATGCTCCTCGCAATCGCGGAGCTGCGGTCGGCCCCCATTGACAGCAAGGACAATATAGACTTGCCTTCCATTCGGACTGTACAACTCGTCACCCGGTGCGAAGATCTTCCAAAGATCGGGGAAGCTGACCTTGGGCACAGCCTCTCCAATGTCGCGGTCGCGAAGCTGTCGATAGACGGCAAAGTCCGGGTGCAGGCTCTCGTCTATGAACTCCAGGTAGGCTTCTAGATGGAGAGCGATCAACTTACGCCGCTCGAGATCTTCGAAGGGATCGTTATATTGGTCATCAACTGATTTAGCATCGTTGTGTTGCTCTGCAGTTGCAAGCTCTGCTTTTTGAGGGGCATTGGAGACGTCCGAGGTCTCGACAGAGACACTCTCAGTAGCCTTGAGTTCGGCCAGCACTTCTCGCAGCTGAGCATCATATTCGACGAACGCTTTGAACGGACGGATGTGGGCTTCTCCAGCATTTGGCGTTCGTTCTTCGCGGTCGAAGTGCCTCCCGGGTGCAGTCTTGGCCGCTGCGAGGGTAAAAGCATCGCATATATATGGAGAGTTGATGCGGACTTGATGGATCTCGCGCTTGGCATGCTCATCTGTCTTTTTCATTCCGTGCTTCGGCTTCCGTTTGGCAGAGCGCGGCACCGCCAAAGGTACTGGATCGGTGAGCACATCAATGATCGGCTCAGGACGTTCTGGGGTGCCACCTCTGGTAGGGCTGTATTCAAAGAATGATTTCCAGGCAACCTTGAGGCTCCAGCGTTCATCGACCGCGGCGTCAGCCGCCGCTTCGCCGTCCTGGCCTGTCGATTCATTTGTTCCTTCTTTATTCGAATCCGCATCGCGTGCATTGGAGGTGCTGGCAGTGCGCTCCTTCAAGTCGGACAGCTCTTTTTCCAACTCGGTGATGCGATGCTCTACGAGAAGAAAGTACGACAAGGCCTGTTTGTTGCGCAGAGAGGCTTGCCCTGCTATCGTGCTTTGAAAATTGTCGACTTCGGTGGGGGGGATCAAGTCTCTACGCAGTAGCCGAGTGAACTCTGCTTCATCATCAGCATCTTCCGGAGAGGATGATGGTACAGCAGCGTTGTCTTTGGGTTTCTTGGCATCCTCGGCTTCGGCATCCTTCGCTTCGGCGTTTTTGGCTTCGCCAACGTCGGCCGTGACATCTTCCTTCTTCGCATTATCATCGTCGCACTTGGATGTTTCGTCTTCGACTATGGGGGCAGCGTGTTGTTCATCTTGACCTCGTGCTTCGTTCTTCAGCTCTGCCTCAGACTCAAACGAAGTCGTCTTGGTCATCGCGGTCATATTAGACCCCGACGACAGTATGGACTGGTCGCTGTGTTCGGAGTCGGTAGAGTCTGGTACTTCGTGAGAGCTCATGGTGCCTGTCAAGACTGCGGGCTATCGATCGTGTGCGTCACCAATGGGAGGGAAAGATAGCAGCGAGGTGTCAAGGTAACGAGAAAATAGAAGACTCGACGTCGGCATGGCTAAAGACCTGGATTCAGCTCAGCTATTATGGGAGGACCACCAGGCTCCGTGAAACGTTCTACTCGCATGCGGCTGCCCGCAAAATGCTCCCAGAGGACGAGCGCGAAGCCCATGTCAATACAATACCACAAGTAGGCAGATCCCCGACTAGAGATGGGTCATGCAGTATCCATGCCGAATGACTCTGGCTAAGGGCTTCTAGATTGCTTGTTGCTATTCGAGGCTCTATTCGAGGCTATCGATGCCAGAGCACGTCGCCGGATTAGGTGCCAGGATCAGAGTCGATCGGCGCCTTCTGTGTTCGCACTGATTACCAGACGGCAAACGAAACGACAGTGCAACACGAGGCAGCCGAGCTGTATGTGCATGCATATGCAACTTGCACAGCCGACATTGCTGGTGCTAGCATCTCACATGCAAAGGCGCAGGCCAATTCAGCCTGTTTGGCGTCTTTGACGCTACAACGTGATTGGCGTTCCCTCCATGTTGTGATGGGTATCTTGCGAGGCGCCAAATCTTTATCAAGACGAGGCGCATGACATGCAGCGCTGAGCGGTTGCCTTTACGGAGATTTACCTGCATTCGTGGTGCCGATAACGATAGCCTTCACAAGCTGGTCGCGCCCATGATAAGACTCTTCCGGGTTTCGTCGAGAGCTGGATGTATGTTGTTATCTTTCACGTACATCGCTTGCAAGAGTCTTCAGCGGCTAATTTCAGCTTTGCTGCAGCTCCTCGTGTGCGTGTCAAGAGTGCGACCTTGTGCCCCTGTGCGGCTGAATATTAGCGGTGTTGTCATATTGCCCTCCTTTGCACTTGTCTTCAAGGCAGATCAACATGGCTACCAAGCGAGGAGACATCGCTGTACAAGAAAGTCCTCCTCCATACGAAACTCTGGACATCACCACAGGGTACGTCAAGCGCAGAATACCCGACATCATCAAAGCCGCAGGGGGGAATGAGAGCCATGTCCAACAGGCCGAAAGAAGGCGACCCTCAGTTGTGCTCAACGAAGCACCGGAGATTATAGATGCCAGAACCGCGTTCAATGAGAGCTTGACATTGCTGAAAGAGAAGAAGCAGGGTCACATAGCTATCAGTCTTGTGCACGACCCTGACGCAAGCCACGACTGGACAGGAGTCGTCAAAGCCTTGCAACTGGCCGAAAGGCAGTATCTGGACGTGAAACAAGACGGTCGACTTGGACAGATTCGACATTGCCTTCGAAAGTGTGAAGCTGCCCGTGGTGGTGTAGAGTCGTGGTTGCGCATCCTTCCATCGGAGTCATGGCAGGGGTCATTGCTCTGTGGCGGCCTGAAGATCATCGTCGGCGTAAGTGCATCGTTCAATACTTCCGAAAAAGCGAGTGTTGACTCTTGCAACGAAGGTAGCGGCACAGATTGGCGAAATCCGTGACCTGGTTTCCGAGACCATTGAGCAAATTCCTCTCAGCATCGAGACGGCATTTGAATTGTACAAGCTCTACCCAAGTCAAGGCATTCGCACATATGCCGTCAAGGTACTGGCTGCTTGTTTCCGGGTCATGAAGGAATGCCTCGACTTCTTCTTGTCGGTTCCAACGCATAAGTTCATGGGCGCTGTGGTACGTGGGAAGGATTACGGTAAGAGCCTAAGAGACGAGTTGAATTCGATGAGAAGGTCGCAAGAAGATATGAAAACAAGGGCGTCACTTGCGAAGCAACACGCCGATCATGACTGTAGGCATAATGCGGGAGCATTTTATGCTTTGGGCTGACCAGAGTAGCGCGAGAGACTTTGCAAGAGGTTCGCAAGAAACAGGCGGCCGAGCAAGAGACAATAATGACGATCAAAACGAACCAAGAGGCTGACCGAGAAACGATATTGACAATGAAGGAAACTCAGGAGGCCGGTCAAGAGACATTGACAGGAATAGAACGGAAGCGTACGTTGCCCGTGGGTCACATACAAGGCATTCAGATGCTAATGCTCCGATGCAGTTCAGAGCCTGGAGGCCCTGAAAGACCGTTTCATGCAGTTCCTGAATGATCCCAAGAAGGCCAACGATATGGAACTAGAGCTCTTGGCAAAGCAGAATGCAGAGCTCCAAGCAAAGCAGCAACGAATGAGTGGAGAGAAGTACGCACTGAGATGGCAACTTCATGCACTGCGGACGCAAAAGTCGGAGCAATATAGAGGTGAGCCATTCGTCGTCTCCAGATCAGTTGGTAGTCTAACCCCAGACAGATGAGCTGGTCCAGTCTCTGGCGTACGAGGAAGACCTGAATGCAAGAGACCTGCACGAAAGCTTTCGTGTCGGTAGAACACTCTCCAACGGCGCCCAGAGTGCTGCATCTGCCATTCTCTTTTGCGACGAAGTCCAGGCATGGCTTGGCGACGACAACTCTAGGGTTCTGGTCATCAACGCCGGGGATCGGTCGGGCCTAATGACACATTCAGTCGCTTCGTATTGCACCGCCCTCTTGCTCATATCGATGAACAAGACCTCGAAGCAGACTATGACCATCTCCTGGTTCTGCGGACAGCACGCCCAGGAGATGGACCTCCGGGTCATGCTTGCCAACTTGCTTGGCCAGCTGCTTTCGAATGGACTAGAGGGTCTTACACCTGAAGAACTTCGACAGCCCCCAGGAGTGCAGCAATGGGATTGCCAGACCTTGACGACACTGTTCATCAAGTACCTTCGGTTGCAACTACGACGGACGCCCGTGGTATGCGTCATTGACTCAATCTCGTGGTACGAAGACCGAAACCGCCTCACTGACCTTTTCGTGATATGGGAAGGGCTGGCACGACTTGTGAGAGATGACGACCCCGACCTGAAACCCCTCAAGGTCTTGGCCACCAGTCCTTCCGAATGCACTCGCATAGGTAAACAAGTGGACTATACCAAGCCTTTTGTGCACTGGGCGCATAGTTAGACACCGGTCACCCGCAACATGCCAGACACTGTCCGCGCCTCTTACGAAGTGCCATGATGAGTCTTGACTCTGGTCCCTCGTCGGTCGGATCGCGCAACATGAGAGCTGGGAGAACTGGTGGAGTCTGTCATGCATAGGAAGTCGCAAAGAAATCGTATCATCCTTGGTGGGCTTGCGCACGTGGTCGGGTTTTCCTTCGATCGACTGTATGCCAATAGTTCCGATTGCAACCAGCCCTTCCGATATCGATGTGGCCATGGCATACCTGTGACTGTTGCTTGATCTGACGCGACCCCGAGGCTAGTGGCGGCTGGCTACGCTCTCGTGCTGGAATTGCTCGAGGTGATGATGGTAGTCGCCTAGGCCAGAATGTCGTCCTTGTCGTGAAGACGTATAGTGAGCGCGGGACAGTACGGATGTTTTATAATTCCTTGTCCCGTTCAGACCTTTCGGAGGTGAAGAACTGAGATGTACGCACACGGGATGAGCTTCACGCCGCTTTCCCGTCTTCTGGCTAAATATTGATGAAGCTTGACATAGAAGCGCCCAAGTGGAGGCAAGCGATGCTTGCCTTCCGGAGCATCATTATTCGCAAACGGGTCGTGGTCGTGGTTGAAGATGCACAAACAGGTGAAGTGTCAGTGTCTCATCAACCGGCGAATCCTCGACAGATCTCCATGATCGGCGACTACTCGTTACCGTCGTATAGGTACGATACGACCGCGAGACTAGGGGATCCGAGAAGAGCTCCCTTGTCCAGATCGGACCTCTACGAGATCCACCCCATCACGTGCCCATTGTCAGAGGAGTAAGCACCAAGCAGGCGTCGGACCAAATTTGATGTTCCGTTCGTCGGAGAGTTATGGAACAGCAAGATCATGACTGCAGGCCAAGTGCTTGTCGTTGCTGTTGTTGACCGGGATCGTGAACATGGGTCTAGCGAGCGCAAGATCTAGAACACCAGGCTTTCCATCAGCTGATAAATTGATCACTGTGTGCGCGAAGTTGATGACTTGAAGGTGGCCGGGGGTGATGAATTTCCAATCAGATTACTGAGAAGGTGAGGTAGAAACTCCGTGTGGCTTGCTCTACTCTCTCACGTGCTAGAAGCGACACGGCTCGGCGAGTTCTTGTACTTCGCTTTCCGAGAGAAGGAGGAGTCGAATGGCCTGCGCTTTGGTGATGAGAGTTTGCACTCACTCTTCATCATGCATGACTGTTGAGTTACCGTACAGCGCACTCATCCACGACTCAATATTTGTTTTGCTTGAGGAGGCGCGAATGCAGCCTCATCGAGTAGTGGTCGAGTTGCTGCAAGCCACATCTGCATGACCTTTGCTGAGGGAGCAAAAGAAACAAGCCACGACGACGCCTCCAGAGTAACGTCGCGTAGGTGGAGGCTGCGGTGGAAAGTATGTGAGGTAGCAGTGCGGTTTAAACAACCATTGAGCGTATCATGAATGCCAACATCACCTCACCTTACTATTGCTCTCACAGAGTGGTAGCTTCAATGACTGTTGTACGCTGAGAGCTTGCTCAGCGATGTGCAGGAAGCGTTGCCAGTGAGAAGCAGAGTACATACTTCCGCGTGCGAGAAGCGACCGAAGGGGAAAGTATTCGCGTATCCGCTGGTGACTGTCGCTGGATGGGTTTGCATACCACATGTCGACACGTACTGTATTTTTACTCGGCGCGGGTGATGTGCGCGATGTGCATAGTAGGGTGCAAGTCTCGGGTGGCATGCGCTGCCGCAATAGAAGCGCAGTGCTGGTATGGAAAGTCGTACCAGCGTACCAGGTTGACCGCTCCCATGTGCAAATTGATCGCTGTTGGTCATGAAGAAGGATGCGACGGGCAGGTTCGGATGGGCTTGATGGAACTGGCTGCCTTTGTCGTGCCAGCACAGCACCTCAGCCCACCGGTCAGAGGAAGTCATCAGGTGTCAAGCAGGCGCGCACCAGCGTGTGAGAAAGCGCATGTCCGTACGGACGAAAGACCTTACCTCCATCAAAGACCCAAAGCACAAGAAACTCAAAACACCAACAACCACAGAATGGAAAGCCGGAACCTTTACAAAAGTTCGCGAGCAACAACAAGTCATCAACGTCATGCCTCGTTCGGGGTCGTGGATCTTTCGGCCGACGGATGGGATTTGCAAGCGGACGGCTGATCAGAGCCAGCAGAACGGAGGTACCTATGTACCCTGCATCCTCTCTCGAACCCCAGGGTAGAGAGCGGATTATGCAGCAATCCTAGGGCTGCACAAAGCGAGAAGCGAGCGGCAGGCAGACAGATCTCGGTCGGAGCGGACTTGCGAATGTGCAGGCCCTTTGTTCGCGCGCGGACCGCCGTTGCGCAGATCATCACTGGTGAGCTGCGAAATTGTGTCAACTGCCATCGTACGACGGCTTGAACGCGGGTTGAGATGAGGGATGAGGATGAGAAAATTTGTTTGCAAACGGATGAGATGAGAGTGATGAATGAGAGACTGTGAGGCATCGTATGATTTTTTCGAATGTTTCGATTTTGTTTTGTAGATTGTAGATTATCCTGTAATGCTCAGGCGTTCTCGACCTCGACTGGAGGGAGAACTGCCACTTCCAATGTATTCCATCGTACAATAGACCATGATCATGAGATGAGTTCGCTCAAAATGCCTTGTTTCCCTTTCGTAAAACGCCTTCGCTGAATGTGCAATGATTTTCGCTCGCTGGAACGCTGTGACAACGACAATGTGGATTGAAGACCCCGATCAGCAGGTTGCGATGATGCATTGCTGATTTTGTTGTTGCATGAGGTAGTCTTCAATGCCGCCTTGTGACTTGGGTTCGTAGAAGGCTGTCGTTGTGATTGCTTCCCGCTCCTTTTCGCTGAGCTCAAACATTGGTGCGTCTGGCGATGAGGGCATCGACTCGTCCTCTGATTCGGAGTCCGAGTCGTCGAGAGTGAGTTCGGGTGGAGAATGTTGTGACTCTACGCGAGTGAGAGCGAGATCCTCGTCGTACTCGTCGTCGTACTCTGCGTCCTCATCCTCATCGATCTCTTGCGAAGTGACCTCGACAGGAGGTGACTTGATCTTGCGGAGTGGGATGTTGAACATCTCTGCGTCCTCGTCGTAGATGTCTGAGCCGTCATCGGACTCCATGTCTGAGTCCTCGTCTTCCTCCTCTGCGATTGTGTCGATCCATTGCACATGTCGGGGCTCCTCTGGCTTGGAGGCCTTCTTGACGGACTGGTTGAACCAGGCCTCTTGTTCCCGCTCGGCATCGGCGAGCTCGACCATGAGGGTATCGAGGAGGTTGGCGTGGCCGACCAGCAACCTCAGGTTGTGGTCTGCCCTTTGGGCTTCCTGGCCAAGCTTGGTCCTTGCGGTGGAAGCGACGTAGTAGGTTTGGGTGAGAGACATCTTCTGCTTCTTGGCTGGTGGAAGAGTCGGCGAGGTTTGTTGGTAAGAAGCCTTTGCGGCGATGGGCTCAAAGGATGATTGAAGCCTCAGATGGGAAGTCATCTTGGATATATGGCTCTCGTGAGTCAGATATGGCGTTGAGTCTGGTATGGCGAAATAGTTCTGCCTGAGTCACCCCGGCGGGTAAGGTTGATGTGGCTTTAGGTTAGAAGAAAGCCGAAGTCGATTGATAATGTTGAGTGCTGTTGCTGTTGGCGTAGCGGAAGACTGTTCTTGATCTTCTTGGTTGCTTGTTGTTGTTGTGAGGTTGTGATGCTGAACGGATCTGACAATGGGGAGCAGGATGGTGATATTTGTGTTCAGCATCTCAGCAGGCTTGAGTGTCCGTTTACTCCGTGCTCTCGGGGCTTAGAAAGTCAGATGCATCCGCCGGGCCCTGCTGCAAGGAAGAGAGTTTGACAGGGGTGGGCTCTAAAGGCCGTTAGTGATTACAAGGACGGGCACGGGTCTGCGAGACAGCGATTGGCTCGCACTCTTCGTCTGACGCATGGTCCCCAGGCAAGCAGTCATCCAGGGCTTTGTCCTAAACACCGCCCTGCCGTCCTGCGGGTGCTGCTGTGCGAGCAGTCCGAGCAGCTTGGAAAGCAGGTCGGGTCGGATTACACAGCCGTCCAGCGCGCATCGCTCCATGGAGACTTTCTCACCCTCCCTCGCTGCCTGTCCTGGCGGATTCGACTCACCTCTCTTACTGCCTAATACGGTATACAGTTGTCTTGCACCGCTCGTGGACCGTCCGCGGATTGAGCACCAGCCTCTGCTGCTACTGCATTGCGGTGGTGAATTATTGCTCATCCTCTCTCAGCCCCAATGATTCACTCTCCAAGCGCATGAGTGCTTGGCTCGCGTGAAACACCGCCCAAAGCACCAGGGCAGTCGGGCATTGGCACACGCGCGGAATGCGCAATCTCCTCTCAGGCAGCGGGCTTCGTTGCGGTTGCTGTCGAAACGCACGCGTGCGCTGCGGCTTGGGACTCGTCGCGCGCGCACGTAAGTTGGGCGGAGACTCCAGCAGCGCCGCGCTAGCTCTCAGGCATCACAATTCACAAGCGACCGTATTCGCTCCCTCGCATAACCACCTGCGACGGTTCAATGTTATTGCAGGCCTCTGACATTGGTACATGGCAGCCTTGGAACAGGCGGCGCGCCGTGTCGTACGGAGAGAATGGTCGGCCTCACCGCGTCGCATCTACGATGAGTGGCTTGCTTCACAGCTGGACACGGTGGCATTGCGCCGGACGTGGGCTGACTGTTCGCCGACTGCACGTTGTGCTCGGCTAACAAATTGCGGTCACGACTGTGCGTGAGGTGCATCCGTGCTCGTGGTGGTGAGTCGATGGAACGGCGACTATTGCTTTTCCGTTTCCAGTAACTGTGGAGGACGTTGGAATCATCCTGGGCAAGAACCATCCGAGCAACACGTGACACGGACTTTGGTTGTCCCTGCCAAAAACTCTATTTGTCTGGCGGTTCGGATGATCCTGAGCGTTGCGGCCGACAGCAAAGTCCGCTTCAATTCGCTCATCAACGCCAGAACAGGCAACCTTTGTTTTCGAACCACTCGGCGATTGTTGTTGTTTACATCCGTCTACATTCGTCTACAACAAGCCACCACTGTGCGTTTGAGGCATCGTCGTAAAAACGAACGATGCTCTAACACCGCATCCCCAATCCAGCTCGCGTCGCAGTGTTTTCTCAATGCGATCCGCTCGTCGCAAATTGGCGAGCACAGCCCTAACGCTACCGCTCAGGCAACATTTTTACCTCCAGGGCTCCTGCACAACAATAACAGCGTTCGGTAGCTGCACGACCGGCTGGCATAGCGATCCTCCTCGCAGTCCGCACAGGGTATGGCCCATACCACTACCACTACATCCTGCCCTCGAGTCACCGGGCAAACAGCATCATGAAATCCTTCGGGGAGAGCTGAACGACGCGACCGGCTAACTCACAACCCGCGTACAGCGTGGAAGCCGAACACGCTCGGACCAACGGTGGGTGCACAAAGCGGTAGGGCTGTCCTCGTGCTGACACACACGCTGCACGCACGAGCTGCAGGATTCCATCTGAAAAAGAACCCTGTGAACTCCGCGTGCAGGAATCACACACAGATCTGCTCTTGGGGCTGACAAACGGCTTCGTGAACGCCGAAGTCTCACCCCTTACCAGTGGGCCTCTTCTCGCGTCGCTTCAGAACCGTCCAAAACACATTGCTGATGAATCCGCGTGCTAGGGCTTTGCTAGAGTCTTCGAAGTCTTTCTGTTCGTTGATCAGAAAAGTTCGGCTCCTACTCAGCACTTGACGAGTTTACTCCGATAGCCCCATGGCCGACCCATGTCCTCTACGGTGATCATTGGACGCTGGTGCCATGCTCAGGTGAGCCGCGAGCCAACACATTTCTCAGTTGAATTTGTTATCCCCATATCTATTACGGCCGACGAACCGAGGGACTACATAGCCAAATACATGACTCGGGAGCGGGCTCGCTGACAATTGTTGGCGAATAAACATCTCACCCGCACGTGGAAGATCTGTCAGATCCAACACCAGGGCCCTTGGGAACTCACCTACCCAGTCAACGGTGTCCCAGGTGTAACAGTCAGCCTGCCTTGGGGCCAAATCCTGACGACCCTATCAATTGTCCCAGAACCCTCCCGACTCGAACAACGTGGAAGATCGGCAATTGGAGAACACAGTAAGATCGATATGCGGTACTCTCGACCGACTTTCTGGCTTGGGGACCCACGTGTCCACCCATCAGCGAACGGTGCTGATCAACCCTCTCCTCTGCTCACATACACTTGTGGGGATGTGATCTCCATAGTACATCACACCTACAACCATATCTGGCGAACCGGAGAGCGAGACAACTCATATCAAAGGATCCATGGCTGACAATATAACACCTTGACCTCCACCCTCATTCCCTCGTTGACTTCGCGAACCGAAGGGTGCTGAGCGCCACCAACACCTTTACTGTCTATCTTCTCAACTCCTGCTTGCCAATTCTTGGTATGTGGATCTTGTGAGGGTGGACATAGCCAAGAGCAGGTTGACCTCTAATTGGAGGTCCTCATTGGCTCGGATGATTTCAGTACAGCGTGTTGTTCATCTTTGGCTTCATTCCTAATATGCTGCCAGCGCATATGATGGAGCTACTGATCGCCGAGAGGAGTGCAACCCTCGGGCCATTACCATGAGACCCTAATCTGCGGCTCCCGAACGATACTCATTCCAACACCGCACACGCTTCACGTGGACGAGCAGCCCCCCACAAGGATTCATCTGCGTTCTCGCAGCCCTTATTGCCCCATTGGGCCGCTCGCAAGCTTACCCATTGCTCGCCTTGCGAAGGAGGCGACCCTAAGTCGCACTTCACCCCATACACTGAGCAAGCTTCACCTCATGCGGCAGGCACAGCGTCTATCAGTGGATATGGATGCGTGGACGAATACATGCTTTACGACAACATGTTCAACCAACACCATGCTGTACGGGACACGCATGGCTTGCAAAGAGAGCTGTTCGGCACGTAGGGCAATCACCTTTGTCCCAAGAGCAGGAGCGCATGATGAGATCCTGTCACGCGACAAGATGTTATTGTTGCTGATCGTTACCCGGCCTGAGCCCTATTGCCTCGCCTTGCACATTGGCTCACGGCCCTATGTGCCAAGCGGATCTGGAGGAAGTCCGTAAAATGTGTTCGTGATGGAATTGTGCTCGTGCTTGCCCTATATGCCCGCAGCAACTTCGTTGTTGCAAGCAGGCTTGTGATGGTAAGAAGGACTATACACTCGGATCCACGCGAGGTGAGTCTGCACTGCATGAGCCTTAACGATTCATTTGCCAAGCGAAATGTAGAACTGGCTAGTCATGGTGCTATTCGATCGATATTGCGTACTACTCGAGATTCCAGTGCTTGGTAGCTCACCACTGGCTGACAGAGTTGCATGGTAAGTCGTTGTGGTATCTTGCTAAACGTGCGACAAGCTCGCGGTGGTAGTAGCCGTTGTACCACAAGTGAACTTTACATTTCTCTACACATGCAGTTCCACAGCAGCACAATCGGTGAGTCTTGCAGACCGCAGTCCAGAACTTGGCCGCTGATGCTGATACAGGTACAAGTCCTGAAACTGTACAACGTCTGTATACTGGTCGATCGTACCACACTCGATCAAGGATACTGGCCCCAAGAAAACGCTTGACCGCCCTTCTCTTTACTCTCCAAAGCCTCTTCGAAATCACTCAAGAACAGCCATTTCAACTTCGCGCCGATGCCCTTCTCATACCAATCATTCAAGGATGTCGGGAAGAAGTCAAACTGCGGTGGGTCTACGGCCGCATCATCGTGCGCCATCAACATGAGGATGTTGTCATGAGCGTCGAACTCACCCAGACCATCGATGGTCCAGTCTGCAATCTGCTTGTTATGAGCGAAGTTCTCCGTTACGTAGTAGAAGGGTTTGTCTGCTCTGCCATGGGGATGGATGTCCTGCATGAGGTGGCCTGGGCATGAAGGAGCTTTTCGCTTCAAGGGCGAGGGCTCGAGCGTCTTGGGGAGGGGTGCGTACTCCGTCGGCGTCCACTCTCCTCTGTGATGTGCCGAGTCACCGCCCATGAACACAAACGAGTCTGGATTCGACGTCGTCCTTGCCAAGCCGCAGATATGCCCAATGGAGTGGCCCGGCGTATCGAGCAGATAGAAGCTGCCATCGCCGAAGTAGTCGAAGGCATGGAATCGCCCGATCTTCAGCCCTTTGCCCTCGCCCTCGACGTCGACCTCACGAACGTTTCGACCTTCAAAGTCTGTCTCCATGAGCGTAGCCTCCTGATTCTTCGGCCAACCAGGCAAATGAGCCTGTTTAAACCCAGGCCCAACAACAATCTCCGTCTCAGCAGGGAAGGTGGCAGGATCCCCGACGTGGTCCCAATGGTGATGGCTCCATATAATCGCCCCGATGCCAACCCCATCGACATCGACGCCATTCTCCTTGAGAATCGTGGCGACGTCCTTCTCGACCTCGATGACCCACTTCAGACGCACCCACTTGGGGTATGACGGCAGGACGTGCCAGTCCTTGCGGACCCCCAGATCGAAGAGCACGGGCTTGTTTGATGGGTGTTCAATCAGGAACGAGAAGGATGGACCGAGAAGCTTGTCGTGACCGACGTAATCTGGCTGCAAGAAAGGACCCATGGGGATCTTGAAACGTGACGTGCTGCAGGTTTGAATTCATCTTGTCGGCCAATGTGCACACCACGTGGTGGGAAGGAAGTCTACTCATGTTGCATGTGATTGTGTTCTTACCTGTCGATGCATGATACCTTGACTGTGTTGGTTGAGGGCGGAATGTTGAGCTCTGGCGGAGGCTTCGGCGTGGTGAGGAACTCTTCCGCCATGGTTTTGCCACTTGTTGATGTCCACGAATGGTTATGAGCAGCTCCGAGTATTCGGCTTCGGCGGTATCGGCGCTCTGGAGATGAAACGATTTACCTGAGGACGACAACAACTGCGATGATGAAATTGGGGAAAGTTGGTGAGTCTCGAACACTGACAACAAGATTGCACATAGTGGAAGCTGGCCGTGATGACGCCACGGGCGAGCTGGACCTCTCTCCACTTCGCACGATCTTGCTCCTTGAGCACGTCGTTTGCGATCTACCACAAGCAATGACGGCGACGACAGCAGAAGGACGTCGCGTCCGCCTCGTAGATTGGGTTTCAAGTGTCAAGTGTCAAGAAACACGTCTCCAGGTGAAGTCCTTGTGCGCGGCAGGCACAGATCACCGGGCTCACCTTGCTGGCCCCGGCCGAAGCACGTGCACAAGCTGAAACCGCGTCAAACTCCACGCACGCAAAATCTTGTCGTCCTCTCTGCCAACAACCACGACGCGACAACAACCTTGGCCATACACACACTCTCAACGTCACCGCCCGGTCTGGCCAACGTACACCCCAAGACCCGACGTTCACAAACTTCCAATGCCTGCCATGCATAAAAACTTCCCCACGTGCCTTTTGGCCATGACGTCGCGCCGCAGAAGCTGAAATTCAGAGCCCGGCGCTGCGCCTCCGCCTTGGACTGTCCGCGGACACACTTCTCGCAAACAGAAGGATCGTAACCGCAACGACTGCTGCTTTCGAGCAAGCGTGAGCCACTCTCGCCAATCCATCTCCACACGATCAGATCTGGGGTGAAGGATGAGGCTTGGACAGGCACCTGCATTTCGCACACATGCACTCCCATTGACTGCTGCTAAACTCAGGCACAGCCATGCTCTTGTCTGGCCATCATCGCATTGACGCAAGAGAAGAAGACATGCGCTTGAACGGGTACGAATGCGAAGTATCCGAAGATGCACTTCGCTTTTGGAAGGTAGGTACGTACTGACAACACCGCCTCGACTACAGCGTTTTGGCGTCTCTTCGAGACGCTGGCTGTAACTGTCTGCTGTTTCCCCATGAGCGCACGGTACTTGTCACAGGCGAAGAACGAACCAACGATCACAAATAAGCCGGGGCCTTTTCTTGATTCTTGTGGGAATGCCTGTGCATAGATTGGTCTGACAAGATGAGATTTCTCTCTAAATTGGAATGGGACGGGCAGCCTTCAACCTTCCCTTCATGTGCACATCAAGCTACTCGTGCTAACCAAGTAGTAATCTCATATACTGCAAACAACGATCTCCAGAGACCTTGACGTCCACACTACATCGACGAACAATGGAACATGACATAGCTCTTCTCGCCATGCAACTCGGCCTTCCCGCCAAGACTGTCTTCAAGTCGCTGTATAGTCTCCGCCGGCGTATCATGCGGCACATCAAGACTTTCCTCATCAGCATTCCCAACCTGATGTGTACAGCCTGTAAAAGTCCAAGGCTGCTTCGACTGTCCCAGCACGAGATCCAGCAGCTTCCCAAACGTGATCCCCTCCTCATCCTGAACACATCCATGAAACGAACAAAAGCCGGCATCCTTGACTCTCCACAGGAATCGGACTTTGACTTCTTTGACCGGCGGATCGGTGAGGTAGATCTGACGCCAGGAACCCGGCAGCCTCCAGCGCTCTCCAAAAGCGATCTTGAAAGTGAAAGGTGCCGAACTTGGCCGCGGTCCCCACGACGTTTTCCAACCATAATGCGGCGCCCACGGTTCGAGGAGAGGGCACACTCGCTGTCCCCGCTTCAAGCCAAGAAGATTGTCCGGAAAATCTCCTCTCGCCCTGTACATGTGGAAGAGTTGGAATTCGCGTTGACCGATGCGGCGGAAGGGTTCATCACCTGAAAGTGGTATCTCTGGCTCCGGGCGGAAGAGGGTCATTTTCCGTCGTAGCAGTTTTGAATCCGTGATGAGGTCGTGGAAACGATGGCATACTCGTTGGGAGGTGTGGAGATCTTTCCAGGAGAGATTGGAGAGGATCCGTTCGAGCAGTTCTGTAATGTTGAAGACGGCGTTGCGTGCCATTGTGCTGGCTGGAAAGGCCATTGTAGGTTGAGTCAGCTTGCGAGATCTTGTTACGTCTAGGGGCAGCGTTGTTGGAGGGCTCAGAGGGCAAGTTGGAGGGGCGTTGTTGGATTGAACGAGTCTTGATGTTTAGCAGGCAACCAAGCTGTGCTGTGCCACAAAAGCTATCCACTCCATCAAGCAGAGCTGATACCTATGTTGAGCTTCTGGTCAAAGTAACACGTAGATGACGCATCCACGCCGCCAATACTTACTATGCTGACACTCACCTGGCAACGGCGTTGCTGATGTCTGGAGATCTTTAGAATCAGAAGATCAGGCTGGGTAGCAATGGAAGTGGGACACTTTCTGCGAACCGGTAGAATCTTTATCTCTCTCTTTTTCATTAGGCGACCACGCTTACGAACACAGTAACAGCCGTATAGACACCTAACATGTTCCGGGAATACTTTGCATTCTTAATCTCGAGGGTCGAGTTGGTTTCTCGCGGTCTAGGCATACCGACACCTTGAGTCCTGACACCCAAAGCGTCTCACGGCTATTGATACCCTGCCTGAAGATCACCTACCTTCTTCTCCAGCAACACGCGACTCCAAGATCGAGAACTTTCCTCCAACTTTGAACTTCCTTCCTTCCACCTTCATTTCCTTCCTTCTCGATACCACCTTCACTTCCTCCCTTCTCGATACCACCTTCACTTCCTTCCTTCTCGATACCTATGTCGGTCCTGTCCCTATACTCGATTAGGTATGGTGCTGTTCTTGAGTCTCTTGCGAAAGCCTTACGGCCAGCCTCCAACGGTAATCGGACCCTGAGATATGATCGCGATCGAAGGTTTCCCACTGAGCTGCCAGTCCTGGCCGATAAACGTGCCAGGGAAGCCAATGTCGAAGTTCTTCTGACTCTCCAAGAATTCAATCTCCTCAGCCGTCAACTTGATCTCAAGGCCCTTGATGTTGTCCTTCAGGTGCTCCACTTTCCTCCCACCAACCAAAGGTAGCACATTCGGTGCCTTGGATCGCACGTATGCCAGAGCTATCGCCGTGAGACTCTTCACGCCATGTGCATCAGCAACCTTGGCCAGAGCGGCGGACATCTTGCGCTCCTCTTCCGTCTGCTCCATGCCGAACCGTTGGATTTCACCCTTGGAGTTCTTCTCCTCGATCTCCTCAGGGCGACGGAATTTGCCCTGCCCGAGGGTGTCCCATGGGGCAATGGCCATGCCGAAGTACGTCGCCATAGGCAAGATCTCGCGTTCCAAGTCGCGGATGAGAACGTTCCATCGGCCCTGGTAGATGCTGAAGGGCGTTTTACCGTGCGCCTTGGCGTAGTTATTGGCAGCCGCTACCACCCAAGCAGGGGTGTCGCTAATGCCGAGATACAGGACCTTTCCTTGTTGAACAAGGAGATGTAGAGAGTCCATGACTTCTTCGATCGAGGTCGTGTAGTCCCAGAAGTGAACATATAGGATATCGACCCAGTCGGTCTGGAGTTTGGCGAGGGAGTCTCTAAGTGATACGTTCATGCTGCGCTTATGGTTGCCCCAAAAGTTGTTGTTGGCCGGAGTCTTTTCTGGACCTGTGTCTGCTTTATAGTGGAACGAGAATTTCGTCGCGAGAACTACTTGATCACGATTCTTGCCTAGAAAGCGGTCAGCTTGGATACCCTTACGAACGAGATACTAGGGTATCGTACGTTCTTTCATCCACTCTCCCATCCACGTCTCTGACTGTCCACTCTGGTATCCGTTCGCAGTATCAAGGAAATTGCCTCCAGCATCGACGTAGGCATCGAGAAGCTCGAAAGCTTGTTTCTTGTTCAACGACCCCATGAATGAGCTCCAGGCATCGCCAATGGACATGCCTCCTAGAATGAGAGGAGACACTCTAATGCCGGCTGTCGAAGAGAGGACGCGGTGTTGCCCAAGAGCCGTCTTGGGCGCGGGTGCAGGCTGCATGAAGTCTCCCATGTTGGCGTGTTAGGTCGGTAGTTCTGGTGGATGGTTGTCTTCGAAATGATGTAGCTTTTCGTAGAACAGGCCAAGAAGCCTTGGGCATATAGCTTTATAGCCTTTCGTTCTGGACATTTTTCGCCGTGACCCCACACATACCTCTGACGTTGTCCGGACACAAGGTCAAGTTTGATCCGTAGCCCGAGGCATGAATCGTCTGGTTCTCCAGTGAAGAGTGACCTGTGCACTGTTTCGTGCTTGGCATACACCCAAAGCGGAAGGGAAGGAACGATCGTTGAAGTCATCGGCTAATGAAAGTTTGATTTGTGGGCCCGGCATAGCTTGCATTGACAGTCCAGAGTCCAGACCGACGAGACATGTCCTAGGCATTGCCTTCATCAGTGGTGCCAGACAGACAGGCCACAGCGACAGCGATAGCGGTTGGTAACGCCATGTCGCAAGCGCTCCTCTGGGTGGAAGATACCTCAGATGCTGGGTCAACGTCCCGCAGCTCTGCGCGGCGGCAGGAGGCACAGATTCGACGTCACGTGCAAGAAAATCGACGCAAGCACTTCGGGGCCGTCGATGAGAGATTGACGAGAGACAATCAAGCAGCAAAGCTACAGTCCCAAGACTGCGTCGACGGGGTACCTGCAGCCTCCCTACGACCTAACAGATCATTGGGCCGGATGATCTTGTGCCCTGCCGGTACTGATCCCAAACGCAAGCGCAAAACAGCTGTCACCAGGAACAAGAAGATCGCTCCTTCGCCAGGCAACGCAGTGCCGGTGGATCTTGATTTAGCGCTGACTAAGACGCTGCCCTGGCGCTGGGCAGATCAGTCTTCGAGTGAGAGACGGAGCCTGGCTTTCTTCCAACTTCGCACGTCACAGGAATGGTCGGGTTGGGAAGATGCCTACTTCTGGAAGGTCCTTGCGCTGCAAGTCTCTCAGCAGAGCCAGGGAGTGGCTCGTAGTCTGACAGCGATATCAGCACTTCATGAACGAATGGAGACAGTAGGCCATGTCGAGCGTTCGCGACTGCAGCATCTTAGCTACGAGCAGAGCAGCAAGGCAACGGCGCAGCTCCTGGCTCAATCGAAGCTGTCCTATTTCGAGGCACTGGTATCATGCTTGGTCATGATTTGCTTCCATGGACTTCAACGCAACCCTGCGTCAGCTTTCGTGCTGCTTCTCTCCGGTACGAAATTGCTTCAAGAATGCAGCCGTCCTGGAAATTCGACCTTTGAGGAACGACAAGTCGTCGACAAGCAACTTCGTCCACTGTTTCAACGTCTGATATTCAGGCACTGTGGAATGGGGGATCCGTGCGGAGCTTTCGCACTTTCAGCCAAGCAGCACCGAGCAAAAAGTTTCATGACCGCTGTAGAAAAGCCAGTGGTGCCTCCAGTGTTCAGTACACTTGAAGAAGCCAGGCACGGATTGCAGCAAATCCTGGATTGGGCTCATGATCACATCCCTTCTCGAGAAGAACCGACCACGGCATTGGAAATCTTTCAGACTGCCTTTCTCCAGCTACGCGATGCCTGGGATATGTCTCTGGCCCAGTCCGACTTCTGTAAAAGTAAGCAGTCGTCGAGGTCGCTGAAACTGCTCAAAGCAGCTAGCATTATCAACACGATCATTGTCCAGATGGCTCATTGCGCAGATGAGACTGCCTATGACAAGTATCTCACGGCATTCGAAGAGGTGATAGTGCTAGTTGAGGAAGCCAAGTTGATAGGCCACAGCTTCGGCATCGATGCTGGACTCCTGGACATCGTGGCATTTGCTGGTACCAAATGTCGAGACCCTCACATCCGTCGACGTGCGCTCCGGCTACTCAGATCTCAGAGTCGTCTGGAAGGGGACCGCATCGCCTCCAACCCGGCAACGATTCTCGACGCACTCATCACACTGGAAGAACGCGGACTTGATGTCACTTCTTGCCACGATGTTCCGGGGTCGAGTCGTCGCCACCTGGTTTGTGGCCAACAGCACATAGCGCAGGGTCGCATTGATCTTTTTTATGCATCGGTTGATGGCTCTGTCAAGGAGAGGTGCAGTGTCTCACTAGCAGGCGCCACCAGCCGAAAGCCAAGTGGGAAACCAAATGCCGAAGCAGACATCCCTGATGCCATCTTCGGTTCCGGATATGCATCGTATCTGGAGAATCGTCAGAAGGGTAGCTACTTTCGTCTCGAGCTGGACCGATTCTACTTCTACATTCCCAGGGTGTGAAGCACGCCAGCGAAAATAGCGTCCCGTGCACCGTCGTTCGCTCGGTATGGCATACTGGCTAGTTGCCGTCGAAGTAGAAGATCAGTCGACAAGGTCTTTCCAAGCCTCAGCCAATGGCTTGGCACCGCTCGATCCATCCGCTTTCCATGTCACCTCTTTCCTCCCTTGACTTCCGAAGGCTTGCAGAGTGACAACACTGCTCCCGTTTTGGACCTCGAACTTGAGGACATCCTTCTCGGCTACTTCTCGCGTCCTGGTCAGTGTTCCCTCTCTTCGATCCAATGCCCATTCTTCGCCAAGGACCTCCTTCAGCAGTTGGGCGAGAGTCAGAGCCAAGCGGTCATCTGAAGCTAGCAGCAGTTCTTGAAGACTGAAGAGTCTCACTGTCCGGGCGTTCGACGGTTGTATGGTGAAGGCCGGGCCCGGGGTATCCCGCACGAACGACTCAGCAGCGATCTTCGTCTCCAGCGTCAAGGCATCCGATGCGATCAGCCAGAGAACGCCCTCTGCTCTCAAGGGTCTCGAGAGCGAACTGACAAGATCTTGCACATCAGTCGAGCCATTGGTCGTAAGGGGAAGAGATAGTCGCGCCGCCTGACTCTCAGCTGAGACACCAGCGATCCGTAAGAGCTCGCAGGTCTTGTTCAAGTACGCATTCAGCTGTTGAACCTGTGCGTAATGGTTCAGAAAGAGCGTCAAAGGGCGTAGGATCGCGGCTTGGCGATGTTGGTCGTCTTCTTTGGTGGACATGGGTGGAGGTACTTCTCTCTTTCTATTTAGCTTGTTCCGGTGTTCTTGACCCAGTAGCAGCCTCGCAGCCAGCAGAATGGCATGCGCAAGGGTATCAAAGTCGTTCGAGGCGTCGAGTGCCAGCGAATTATCTTCATCTAATGACACCAGTTGCATTTCTACTTCTAAGTCTGGCAGGACCTCTGTCGTGAAATGAACTGCCGAGTCTTTCGTCGTGACACCCATGGAAGTCAAAGATCGAGATTCGCGAAGCATCTCGTGGAAAAGCTCCTCGTCGAACACGCTGTCTCTAGCATGCCGTATGCGAGTCTCGAGGGTTGTCTCACCTTCAATTGGCATATGAGGCAGTGAAGAGCTTCCAACGACAGAGCCATCTCTCTTCAGGACGGTGCGAACTGCTTTTGGCTGCGTTCCGATACCCCTCTCGAGCGTGATGTTGCCGTCAGAGTCGCTGAGAATGGCCGCAACCTGACTCCTTGCGAACGCCGCGTCGCTGCCCTGAAACCCGTAGTGGACTCCCAGAAACGGAGATCCTGGTATCTTGCTGATCTTCCATCCGCGTTCCGAGACAGACAGTATCTCGTCCCAGAACATGTTCTCCTGTCGGACGTTCTCCTTCAGCCTTGTTGCAGCAGCTAGAAGCCCGTCTGCGCTGTCCTGTAACTCACGCATGCGCATGTTTGTAGCAATGAGTTTGTCCTGCGCTTCGCGAGCAGCGTCCTGTGGCATGGCTTGTTTTGGATCCCAAACATCGGCAGATACAGATCCATATGGCGCTTTAGACTTGATCTCTGGTGGAAGGCTGACGCCAGCTATACCCGGTTGGTATTTCGACAGCAACATTGCCACAAACCACAAAGAGTTTTTGGAGTTCCGAATTGCCTCAGCAAGATAGGCCAGCATTTCCTGCTTGGCCACGAACAGAGCACCACGATCCTTTGCGGGCTGTCGCTTAACCGTCCTCGCCTCGGGCTCATCTTCCTCCTCCTCTTCATCGTCGCTCGAGCTCAGGTCAATTGCACCTTCTGCTGCGATCTCTTCCTGTAGTGAAGCCTCGGTGATGTCGCGAAAATGGCCTCGTTCGCTATGTATTCGCTCGAGGATCGCTTTGAGATTGGACTCTTCTCCACTATTGGCGGTCCACGGTTTGAATGTGAGAGAGGTCGTGGTGGAGGTGGAATTCATGGTTGCCAGTGTCGTCGCTCCGGTACCGTCATCAATGCGCCCGTGGTGTCGACTGTGTTTACTGAATTCAGGTACATTCTTGTGGTCGCGCGAGATCGAGACGTGAAGCGCGAGGTGGGTCTCGGCAGTCTCGGGCCGATGCATGCAATCGATAACCTTGTCCGTCGGCGGGCGCCGCGACCACATGCTCCTTCGCATGGACCACATGGCATCGTATGTTTGCCAACATGACACGGCTCACCTTTTGGCACAGCTCTCAGCCAGCCGTGAACAGGAATCATCATGACTACCAGATACCGCGTTGAATGTATGATTATCCCCCAAAAGCCTGCACCTGCTGACCTACGCTGACAATGTATAGATGCATTGAAGGTTTGTTTGCTATGCAGAGGTCACAGTATGATGCCTCCTCAAATTGACGATACGTAGACGCATAGAAGAGATCAATTTGTAAGCTTGTTGGCGCTTTAATACCATGCCTTTCGCTGATACCGAGTTGATCGAATGGATCAAAGGGTTACTGGCAGTGCCTTTCGTGCTCCTCTCACAGCCGACGAACATCCACGAAGATGACAAGCCCAACGTTTCCCAGATGGCGCAGAGCGCTCACGAGCGGTACTCTCAGATCATGAAAGATGTCGAAGACCTGATCGTAGATCATATTGCCCACCAGAAGCGCGGCGGTATGTGGTCAGCCGACACAAAATCCAAACTCAAGCTGCTCGTTCCTTCCGTTGGAAACTTCTTCACCCCTCTACCCCTCAAGGATGCATTCGAATTCCAGGATCGAAGACGTTTCATATCCAATCGACGATTCGTGGCGCCCAGTTTCAATGACATTCGGCTCATTCTCAACACTGCTCAGGCTATGTCTCTGGTTCGCACCAGTAGATTGGAGCTAGTCACTTTTGATGGAGATGTCACACTCTACGACGATGGACAGTCGCTAACACCGGACAACGGTTGCATACCTCGAATTCTCCATCTTCTGAAGAAGGGTGTCCGCATAGGCATCGTCACAGCCGCTGGCTACCTTGAGGTACGGACGATCTGCTCGTGATGTTGTGAATGAGATTCTGATCGTATCGATGCAGGCATCAAAGTACTATGACAGACTGTACGGGCTCTTAAATGCCCTGGTGGAGAACAACATACCTGCACACCAGCTTGTGGTCATGGGCGGAGAAGCCAATTTCCTTTTCGCCTACACGCCAGACAGGGAGCACATGCTTGAATATATTCCACCTGAAGTCTGGCAACTGCCTGAGATGAACACGTGGACCGAAGATAACATCAAAAACCTGTTGGATGTCGCCGAGTCTGCACTTAAGCAGTGCGTCTCAGCGCTGAACATGCCCGTGTCCGTGCTACGAAAGACGAGGGCAGTGGGCATTTATCCACCAGCTGGTGTTAAGCTCGCTCGCGAACAGCTCGAAGAGACGGTGCTCGTGGTTCAGCGAATCCTTGAGATGTCTCCTGCTGGAAAGAAGATACCATTCTGCGCATTCAACGGTGGAAACGACATATTTGTTGACATTGGGGACAAATCGTGGGGTGTGATGGCTTGTCAGCGGTACTTTGGAGGAATCGAAGGTGGACGAAGCTTGCACGTCGGTGACCAGTTCTTGAGTGCAGGAGCGAATGATTTCAAGGTATGTGGACATGGATGTGCAAAGAAATCGTGCATTTGTCTGACTGTGACAGGCACGGCTCGCTTGCACAACAGCTTGGATTGCTAGCCCAGCAGAAACGGTTGCCCTTCTCGACGAGATACAAGATCTCAGCGCAGCGAGGGGTCGAAGTCATAGTTTGAGTGGTGGTGCATAGGGGACAAAGTGAGTGCAGCATTCTCGCCATCCCATATATGACACTTGCCTCCGACTCGGTCGAGTTTGAGAGTTGCGGCCTCACGATCGTGCGTACTCTTGTTCCGCAATAAACAAGGACTGTTGCACCTCGATTGGAAGCACACCTTTGTGATTCCGTATACTCTCCAACTTCCGTGGCAAGCGTGGCACCCGTCGAATAAGGGTATGTTCGTGCTCCCACGCTTCTTCGAACTTGTCGACTAATTCACCAAGTGTAGCGTTTTGACGAAGTCCGATCTTGTATCCGACCCAATAACAGTAGTCCACCTCAATGAAGCACTGCCCATCACCGACCTTGACATGTCGCCACGATGCATTTGGGTCGAAGACGGGTGTCGAGCGGTATGCGGCCTGGAAGTTGATGTGAAGCTTGCCGCCACCGCGGAAACTGTACAGATGCTGCAAGGGAGAGATCGCTCTCATGATGGCCGGCGAATTCAGGACATGGTGATAGAGCAGATTGCGATTCTCGATACTGTCGGATGGTGCTGTGCTGTCGTAATGATCCGTCACCGCCGGTGTCTCTAGGCACATTGCCCTGTGAACGTCCTTGGAGTCCTTGATGGTGTCGTAAAAGGTCGAGTTGATACGTTGAAAGACAAAGAGCCTCTCCATCGGCAAATGCTTGAGGATGTTCTCGAGCAGCTCGGGAAGGCCAAACACCTTCAGTGCTGCCTCAGTGTCCATGACCGCAGGCCCCTGCGAGAATGGTAAGCAAATGCGACAGAGCCCTTGAATCAAACCATACCTCTGACGGCACGTCAGCCATTTGATGAGAGTTTCTCGCGATGGAGGTGTGACATCGGTGAAGTCAACTTCTTATTCGCGTGCGAGTAAGGACTGAGGTTTGGGAAGGTGCTCTAAGGACCCTGAAAATTCCGTGGGCCAATGAGGAGTTACTAGCTTGTTTGCATGTGAAAGTCACCAGGGAACAGACTGACTTGCAGACTCTGCTCATCTACAATTTCAATAACACGAGAGGCCTGACGATGCAGTACATTGCCGCTCCATTAAAAAGCTACTCTCGCCCTGCAATCTCTGCTGATTATACTCATCACGAGTTCTGCCTAAGAAGGCCGGCACCAGTGCTGCAGCATGCACTGCGGAGAGCTTGACCGCCCCGAGAATCTCTAACCCCTTTGTACACCGGAGGACTGCTTCACAATGCCCGGTCTCTCAACCACAAGCGTGACCACCATCAGCACGGAATGGATGCCACATGTTGTTTTCGTCTATTAGACCAGTCTGGTTCGCGTCTCCGCCATCACGGTCGTATAGTCGAAGCCGTAGTAGAACTTCCCCCAGGCTGCTTTGAGTCCAATCTTCGGTAGCAAGCAGACTACGTGTGTTGAGGAATAGTGGTGCTCAGGTGTTGAGCGTCCGAGAGCGGGTGCTAACATGTATGTCAGTCTGAGTGTCGAGCTAAGATTGACTCGTCCCAGAATTGGTGACATATACCAAAGAGACAAGGTCCGTGTGAGGTAGGCTTGAGGCTTCAATCGTGTCAAGCATATCCGCGCGCATGAATATTCGACCGGAGCGCGTTAGGTGCCGTCAAGCATCGCGCTAGGGACAACTTGTTCCACCATTCAAATTTGCTCGGTCCGTCAACAATGCCAAGAAGAGCATGACATTTATTTTAAACGGCCTTGCAAGCATTTGCGTGGCGTTGACAAGTTGTATCGTGGGGACGAACTTGCTGAATGCCGCATCCATTATCGGTAGAACGTACTGTAGACCAGCTACCTTGCCCTGGAACGACGGCAGTCCAACTCAACCATAGTACGTGATCGGTGTCATATTTCCTAGATGCCCTCGCCCAGCACTGACAGCTTTGTCGGCGAGCTCTCCCAGCGTCTGCCCTTCACTGAAAGTACCAATGACGGGGAAACCACAGCAGTGAAGCTCCATTTGGTGTTCAGGGTGCCAAGGAACGATGAGCTTCCGCCACGAATCGCCTCTTTGTTCAATCGTCTTGCTGCCATCGAGCGTACAAGGCGCCCTACCGACCATAACGCCAGGCGTTTCTTCAGACCAGAAGAGCGAGATGTTCAATGCCAGTATCAGCGCTTCGGGTCCAGTGCTCGGCCGCAGGTGACACCAGAAGGGATATAGTACGCTTTGGATCGCGGCGAAAAACATGCGGTAGTTGTCCAGTATGACCGAAAGGTCCGGTGTAGGCTGTAATGATGGCTTGGGCGACTCGAGAAACATCGATCTCCGCAGCGAAGGAGATCTGTGGATTACAGCATGAAAACGTTTGCTGACCCTTTGCACGATGAAGAGGCTGGTCCATGATGATCCATCGAGCTCGCCAAGATGTAACAAGATATTTTCGAGTAGTTCTGTGATGCTTAGGACCTTCGCAGCGGCAGAGAGATGTGCGGGGATTGACATCTCAGGGTCTGTCAGCGAAAGCCCACTGCGCTACCAGATAAACATATCGTACCGAGTCGTGATTGGATTGATTCGCTGGGTCGATACTGAGGAGAGCCATGCCGATGTAATGATCGTAGATGCGGATTAGGTTGAGGGGCGGCGTTGCGATCGAAGAGGTGTTTGTGGGATCGAAGATTGCAGCGTGCACAGAGTCGACCTATATCTTGCCTGATCCTTCTTTACCCGGTACGGCAGGACCGATCCAGGACCAGTAGTAGGTGGGTCAGTGGTGGCTCTTCCTGGCCCACTGTAAAGACCCTTCTTCCTTCGGTCGTTCCCCGGGTGGGAACTTGTTCGGTCTTCGGGCGCGCTTGCTTCTTCGTGCCGTACGCGATTCCATGTAGTTCTGTACTGGTGGTCCACAAGTAATACAAAGTCGCAGCCATGCTCCATTCACATGCACACCGACAGAACGGCGAGTTTTTCCGTTGGCAAAAAAAGCCTTTTGAAACCATTTCACTTGAGGATCGTGTTTGCGCCTCTTGCGGCAAGATATTCCTGCACTTGTGTTGTGCTGAGTCCCTTCACGACAGCGTATATCTCTGCATTGTAGTAGTAAAGGCCCGACTTTGGATCCTTGTATTTGGCTGGTAGTCCTGTGATATCGCAGTACTTCTTCTTGGGCTTCAAGCTGGGTGCAGCGGCTATGCTCGTGTATGTGACACTTGGTCCGATGAAGCCCGCTCCTGCCATTGGTGTTGACAACCCATTGCTTTGTTTCGCGTTCTTCTCCAAGACTAGCCTTCCCAGATCTTGGCTCGCCTTCTCTGGGTTGGGATTCAGTGAGGGGGTGTTCGTGCCATCGGTCGCGGGTGTTGGCGTGCTCGCTCCGGAGTTCTGCTGCGTATTGAGCATGCTTTGCTGCGCGCGCTGAGCTTCGGAGAGAATCTGCTTCAAGTTCTTGTTGCGGCGCTGGGGTGGCTTCCAGTTAGGATTGCGGAAGGGCTTATGGATCTTGTACATGTCGAGCGTGTCCAGAAGGGCCGCGTGCGTCTCATCGTTGGAGGCGGTGGTGATCGGCGCCATGATGGTTTGTTCGACCGATATGAGCTGGAGTATGCTGTCGACTTCGTAGGTGTCGTTGGAACACGGAGACGGGTTGCTATTGACCTGCATGACAGGATGCATCAAGCACGGGCAAGCTGCACGTGAGAGCCCCACAAAAAGTGATGGCACACCGCAGCCCACGCGTGACACCAGACTCCCTCTGTACATCAGGCACTCAAATAAATAAAAGACGATTAGCTGGCCAAAGACGCCTTTCTGATACCAAAACCGACGACATCCCTTCAGAGAGGCCACCGCAATCATGAAGCTCTTCTACATCGGCGTACGCTGCCATCATGTCCGTTCCACATGCAGCAATTGTCTCTTAACATATGCCACTAGATCCTCAAGAACGAAGACAAGCCCGCGGTCGAGCTCAGCGCCGAACGCGAACTCTCCTCCTTCTCCCGCTTCACCCGTGGCAGCGTCGGCGAATTCATGACCCTCTTCAGCAAGACCGTAGCAGAGCGCACCCGACCCGGCCAGCGACAGGACGTCGAGGAGCAGTCGTACACATTTCATGCCTACGCCCGCAGCGAAGGTGTCGCAGGCATAATCATCAGCGATCACGAATACCCCGCGCTCGTTGCGCATCAACTGCTCAGCAAGATCTTGGACGAGTTCACGACGAGGTATCCGCGCAGTGCATGGGAGAACAGCAATGGCGAGGTGCCGTTCCCGCAGTTGAAGGAATACATTCAAAAGTACCAGGATCCTCAGCAGGCGGATAGCATTATGAAGGTGAGCCATACGACGTTGGGTGTAGATCCGGCAGGAATCGGGCTAACAAGATGTCTCTGCGAATAGATCCAGAAAGAACTCGACGAAACGAAGATCGTCCTCCACAAAACCATTGAATCCGTTCTGGAGCGAGGCGAGAAGATTGACAGTCTCGTCGCCAAATCCGACGGCTTGAGCGCCCAGAGCAAGATGTTCTATACCCAGGCCAAGAAGCAGAACAGCTGCTGCACCATCATGTAACCACAACACCGGCAAAGCGATTACTGTTAAGAAGGCATTGCAAGGCGTTCGGAGGAGTTCGGTGGGACGAGGAACAAGGTCTGACAGAGTGAGCAAGGCATCTCGAGGCCCGCAGAATGAATACGGTACGCTGGCATGATACTCATGATAAAGTCAATAATAGACGCGCTGCGGTTCGATCTTGTGTCCGCGAAGACAGCTCGAAGTGTATGCTTTTTGATCATGGACGGACCTCGATCTATTGCCTGCTGGGAGCATCTGTTCTCGAGCTCGATGCACTGCGTCTCTCTGCTAACGCCGCCATCGTCCAGAACCCAGTCTCCATCTAGGGTACGTTAGCCTCCGAATTATCAAGCCTGGCGGGCATGCAGGCTTACCTTGGTGGCATGGATGAAGATTTTGACCAGCTCCTCGACTCTGCTGGGGGATTGCTTGAAGGCATGCTTCTCCACCAGAGCTGGTAGCGTCAGTCAATACACCATCAGTGAACATCAGCGATCTACTAAACTCACCGCATCCCTTCTTCACAGCCTCTGTGTAATCCTGCGCAACATAGTTGTTGATCCACGTCACGTAACGATTCGGCGTCTTGGGCGGATTCGTCCTCTGCATCTCCTTCAACCGTCGCGCAATCATGCCGTATCCGAGCAGACACGGCAGCAAGCTGATCTGTAGTGCGAGCCAATCTTCCGACTGACCGATGTCGAGAACGTAGCGGCTGTATGCTGTACACGCTTGGCTTTCTTCGTACTTGTCCATCATTTCCTGCGTGAGGCCAAAGTCCTTGCATTCTTTGATGTGAAGCTGCATTTCTCTGTTGATATGGAGGACGATTTGAGCGGCATCGGCGATCTCATCGATGTGTTTACTCTTGTATGCGGCAAGGGCGTTGGCTCTGGCGAAGTGAGTGAGGTAGAGGTAATCTTGTATCATGTAATACTTGAAGGCTTCCGCTGGTAGAGTGCCATCTCCCATTCTCTCGACAAACTCGTGATGCGTGTACTCAAACCAGGCCGGTTGCACATCGTAGCGATCCAGCAGATAGTCGATGAAGCCGCCTGGCGGGAAAGGCTGTACTTGCAGTGAGTGGAAGTGGTTTATGGGGCCTTGGCCGTAACCCAGCTTTACAGCCGTCTTGATCCCGGCGTCGACGTATCGAGAAGCAGCCAGCACAGCTTGGACGAGGTCGAGGCCGAGAGCAAGGTTGCAGGCCAATGCTGAAGCTAAAGAGCAGCCAGTGCCATGGAGGCTTTGTGACTTCTGGAAGGGAAACTCGAACACATCCACCGAGTCGCCACCGAATAGGACGTTGGCCACAATCTTCTTGTCCTCTTCTGTCCTCGCGATTTGGTAGTCAACTGTCAATGGCAGATGCCCGCCCTTGAGGAGGACGAATTTGGGGCCTAGAGCTTGAATCTCGGATGCAAGGCGCTTCAGGTCCTCCACATTTCTGATTTCAACTGGGTCCTTGTCGGCTTTCCGCAGCATGAGATTGGCCTCGGGTATGTTGGGTGTGAGGATGGTCGTCACAGGCAGCAGTTCTTGTACCATGGTCTTGACAGCCTTCTCCGGCAACAGCTGGGCGCCGCTCGTGGCTACCATGACCTTTGTACATTTCTTGTCAGCATTGGCGGTAAGCAGGTGGGCACGGTGGTGATCTTACAGGGTCGACCACTGATATGGGCACTTTGTGCTCTTTAATCGCATTCGCCACGACCATTACGGTCTGCGCCGAAGCCAGCATGCCTCCAAAGATGTTAGCACTTCCACATCTGGGTTGGCATGGTGCGAATAAGGTTCGGCCTGGGTACCTGTCTTGAGCACATCGACACCAATGTCTTCTATACATGCGTCGATCTGTTTCTGAACGAAGTTCGACGGTGTCTCGTGAATCCCGTAGACGCCTTGCGTATTCTGGGCAGTCAACGCGGCCGTGGCCGTCATCGCATACACGCCATGAGCGGCAATCACATGTTGAGTCGTTAGCTTTGCGAACTAATGGGCAATGCTATAGCCACTTACTTTCTGATCCGCTTCCAAGCCCGCGCCGCCGCTGCTGTCAGACCCAGCGACCACCAGGATTCGTTTCATCGTATGTGTGTGAGTGAGCGAGCGTCGCGGTCTGACTCTCCTGAGAACGCAGCTGGTGTTTGGGGTCCAATTTCTGAGTACCAAGCGCGACCGTTACGTCAGCCCTCCCGCCGGTACGCTGAAGAAACGAGGTTTCAACGTCGTCGCGAGGCGTAACGAAAGGAGATTTTTGTGTAACCGTCCACAGGGTTTCGCAAGCAAGCCCTAATGACGATCTATCGTTGTCATTCATCAGGTTTGCTATTGTCACTACGTAGGTTTCTTGTTGCGATACAACTGCCACTGCAATCAGTGGGGCTGCAAACAACAAAGCAGCAAACGCAGTCGCTATTACACACAGTAGGATAGGTACAACGAACGACGGCTGAACGTTTTGCTCGTCGCACTCATTAGTCTGAATCGTCCGAGTCGAACTCCAACATTTCTGGATCTTTTTCACGCCGTCAGCAATCTCCACAGGCGCTGTCGAAAGGCACCCATACCTCGAAGAAGCTGATATTCGAATCTGCCGTCCACCTTCGCCTCTATGAAGTCTCGAATGCGGTCTTGTGCTTCCAGCGAAATGGCCGCTTCTGGGTCTGCTTGGTCGACAGAAAGCGTCAATCCGAAGTTCCCCTGTCGGTCTCCAGTTAGCAGCGGCTCGTCAACCACCGTGTCGAAAGACAACATGACATCTTTTCGACAATGACAACAACGACGTACCTCTCCTAGTTCGCGCACAAATTCGATGATGCCCTCCTCTGTGAAGCTCGTGACGCCACTAAAGGTCACAACCTTCAGGTTTCGCAGGTTCATGAGGTATGTGAAGACTTCATCGGAGACTCCATACCTAAAAAGAAGGGGCGGAGGGTCAGCACATGTCTCATCAACGGGTGACTCTGTTCTCGAGTAGAAAACTCCATTTCAAGCGGCCAGTCGTGACATCGTTGCCACAGACCGTCCCACATTGAACGAGAGCTTCCACCCTGCGCTTTGACATACCCTCCGATGAACAAATCTTCCAGCTTGGGCAGCTGCTGCGCTATCAAACCGATGTGCTCTTCCGACATATAATCACTTATTCTTATTCAGAGGTCAGCTAAGCGTGCGTTACCACACAATTCCCTTCACTTACCTCGTGAGCCGTAGTTCGCGGAGGTCCTGAAGATCCATGTTAGTGACTGTAGCAGATGGACAAGAATGTCGACGGTTGCTTGTTCGTGACACATGGAGATGCACGTTCTCCGTGTGCTCAACAACGGGACAGTGTCGATATTTACCTTCAGGGAGCAGAAAGCGTTCATGAGAATCTCGAGGTCGTCTCGTGTAGCGGGCTCTGGATCAGCCCGAAGCAGAAGACTTTGAAGCCCTTTCTGTTGGCTTAATGCGTTGTGGAAGTCGTGGTGATCCTTAACCACATACCTGTGACATCAATGTCAGTGGACTGAAATGCTGTAGAAGGGCGACAATCTTACATAGCTCCGTCGTTGGCATTGATCTGCAGCTTTCGTAATGATATGTCGCCATTCAACAGGACTGGCAAAAGGAGATCCGGCGCGGAGACGATGTTGTTTAAGCTGACATCCACCAGGGATATGCAGTTCTTCAACCACTCCACAATCTCGAGAAATACATCATGTTGAGTCGCCTTTAGATCCGCGGATGGAGTGAACGATTCAAGCGCCAACGTCTCCACGGCCGTACAACCTCGAAGAAAGGCGAGTGCTGGCACACCTAAAGAAGGTCAGACATCTCACAGTAGCGATGGTGTCTTTGTGGGTGACACACCTTCGTCCGACAGCCCGAGCCTGAGGGATTGAAGGCTTTTGCCATGACTATTCAAGGCCAAGCAAGTCTCTGGTCCAATGCGACATTCGCGAAGGTTTTCGAAGGAGCTGAGTGAGTTCTCTTGCATACCTTTTTGTTCTGGTTAGCAATTGTCGATGCAATAGCAGTGCAGCCGGCCATCGCTTTGTCTAAGTGAAAGCCGACCAGCGCTGTGTGAGGAAGAAGCATACCGCTGATGAAGCTAGCAAGTTGATGATCAGAATCCTCGTTCGCCGCGCGGTAGATGCGAAGGTTGCTCAAGTTCGGACAGTGGGCGTGCAGCAGATTGCGAGTAGTTTCATCTGCCAGTGCCCTGCCATCCCACAAGTCAAGGGACTTCAAGTGAGGCAATCTGGGCGCCCAGGACTTCAAGGTAGTCGAGAGGATGTCGGTTTGTGTTGGCTCAGAGAGAGCTTCGAGAAGGGGGGATTGTTGCGTAATTTGGTCTCCAATGGCACTGATGATCTTCGTGATGTCTAGTCGGTTGCCACGACCATACTATGGGTCATCCGTCAGCTCGAACGTGAGGCGAGTAATCGTACATACCTTACTAGCCGTTACGAAATGCAACTTCGCAAGATCATCCTTGAAGAAGTTCTTTACGATAGAGCCTCGAAACTTGTCTTCTTCGAGCAAGTGGCCGAGATCACGCAGGTCCAGGAATCGGAGATGGCGACAGTATGGATAGACAGTCTTGCCGAAGGCTGACAGTGTTATCGTTCTCCATAAAATCGACCATCTCTGGACCGTGAGCGTTTGTTCGGCTAATGGTTGACCTTCTCCGCCTCCTTTGACAGGGGCGTAGTGGCTGATACTGGAGGATGTCATTGGAAGAGGTCTCTGGCATGATACTCCGTCCTACTCACCGATACAGTGCATTGATCGCACCAGCATTTGCGAGCTGCTTGCTAGCAACAACACAGCTATATAGACTGGGAAAGTCCAATCGCTCGGCTAGCTCCGCCGAGAGGAGATGGAAGAGATCTGAAGGCAGCGCCTGTAAACCCTGCGTCGTGGTCGCCATGCAGCAATCAATGTTTCCGGAGAATGCTACTTCTGATGACGCGGTAGCTGTTTCGAGCCTTGGTGGAGAAATGAAGTGATGTTGGAGATGGAGATGGAGGACGAGCAGTCGTGGTCATGGTTGCTGGCTGGGGTCCCCACACTACGTTTCGCTCCGCCTTCGTGACGCGCCCAAACGCGACCAACGGTCAACACTTTCACCAGCCACCGAGAAGAATGCAAGCAACGGCACAAGAACCGGAAAATGGCCGTCCTGAGCTTCTCGCTCACTCCCGAGGCGACGGGCCGAGTATATGAGCTGTTGGTCTGTCTGGCCAAGTTCGGTGAGACGGTCTCTCTCGAGGCGAGGAGTGAAAAGGTTTACGACGATGATACTCACGACTTATCTACGAGTAGCTGATATGCTCAATAGCTCACCGTGACTGCACTCAACTCTTCAAGGACGGCATACGCATCCTTCGCTCTGGACGCGAGGCAGTTCTTCGTCAACTACGACTTCAATGCCAACAATGCTGCAAGCGCTGGTGATCGGTTCACATGTCGGCTATACAACAAGGTGAGAGGACTGGACGGCAAGACCAGGCTTGGCTGACGGATTGAGCAGGCACTGCAATCCGTGTTCAAGGGCCGCATGGGTGACGCACGGGGAAGGGAGACAACAGTCGAGCAGTGCGATGTCAGTATACAGGACCAGCCAGACAAGACAGCATGTCGCCTCGTTGTAAAGATGCTATCTAAGCACGGTGAGAACCACCTCGCCTTTCTACAAGGTTGAGCTGATCGCCATGCAGGTATGACCAAGACTTATCGCTTGACGTACGAATCCGTCGAGGTCATGCATGCACTCTTCGATAAGACCGCTGCTAGTCAAGGCTGGCGAATCTCCTCACGGGTGCTTCGAGAATACATCGAGTACTTTGGTCCAAAGACCGAGCAGCTCGATATCGTTGCACAAGATGGGAAGGCTGTCTTTACAAGCTTCACCCAAAAGATCCAGGACGGCAAAGGTGAGCGCGACCTTACTGGCACAAAGTCGAGACTGACACTTTGAGCAGAAGTCCTCAAGCAGCCACTTGAGACTGCCATCGCTATCCACACCGAGGACTTCGAGGACTTTCATATGCAGGAAGGAATGCACATCGTGATGAGCGTCAAGGACTTCCGCGCCATCGTCACCCATGCAGAGACGCTCAAGAACCCCATCACTGCGTCCTTCTCCTACCCCAGTCGGCCCCTACAATTCAGCTACCAGAACTTCGGTATCCACTCCGAGTTCACGCTCATGACGACGGGCGATCATCGCGGAACTTCGTCAACGCCCAATCCGAAATTTGTTTCGACTAGAAGCAGCTCGAGACAACCATCTATCGTGCCACCGCAGGGTACCAGCAGAGCTGCATCTGAGATGCCACCTCCAGCAAGACCGAGTGTGAGCAAGTCCTTCTCTAGCCAAAGTCAGCGTCCATCGCTCAGAGAGCAAGCCCGACCGACATCTGCGGCTGAGGATGATGATCCAGATCCTGATAGCCTGTTCGTTCCACATAATGGTGGGGAAGACGACCAAACTTGGGACCCGCCCAATTACGAGCAGGAAGAGGAGGACGAGATGCTCGGTTGGGATGCAAGCAACGAGAATCTGGGCAGCTTCCGTCCGACCATTCGGGACGTGAACAAACCACGACCGCCGCCGACAAGAACCCGAGACATCGTAGGCAGTCAAGACGAAGGCCTAGAACCTACCCAACGCCTCTCTCAGGTGAGCGTGATACTGATAGCTTCGCAAAGCCACAGATTGCTGACTTCTCTCGGCAGCTGCGTGGCATGTTCGATTAGGTGTTCATGATGCTGTCGGCCTTGGGACTCTCTTCCTCGCACGTGCGATTGTCACTCGTCACGACAAAGCTGGTTGCGCAGCCGGCAAATACAGCGGACGATGCACGGGGCAATTCGATGCTGTTCCATCGATCTTTTACGTCGCCATCTTCGTCGGTAAGTTGACCGCAATTGCCGTGCTCTCCCCAACCCCAGGCTAACACTTTGCCAGAAGGCGTCAGGCCAAGGCAATGTTCACTACCAGCTGCGAATGACTCGAGCTGCGGTAGGTCGTGAGGCGGAAGTTGTCCATGATCATTTCTCCCCCAACCTATGAGCTTGCCAGAGTCAAAGAGTACGTAGACGCTGCCCCAAGATGCCGCGACTTGCTTCCAACCTGGTATCGATCTCGGGGCGTTTGCTTTGACATTGAAGCGATCGTTTCCATTTGGACCCAGGAGGAAAAGCTCACCCTTCGATGGCTCGCCAAAGATGCATGTAAAGTCTTTCCCGCAGACAGCACTCACGGCAAAGAAAGGAAAGCCCTCAAGCTTGCGCGGTCTCCAGCTGTTTTCATAAGGTTCTCCGAGTTGTCCTTTGCGACCTTTGCCCCAACCGTAGACCTCGCCGGTCGACAACACAGCGACAGCGTGGCCCATGCAAGAGGCAAGCTTTACGATGCTGGTGTTCATGGGTGGAAACTCTTCCACAGGGGTAGGGTGCTTCGCAGTCGTGACATCTGGTCCCAGACCAAGCTCTCCCGAATTTCCAGTCCCACAAGCCATGAGCATACCACTCTTACATATCAGCAAAGTAGCAGACCATGTAGCTGTGACCATGACCTCCGCACAATCACAATCGATCGTATCCGGAGGGACTTGCACATTTGTGAGCGAAGCCGATCTGGTCTTCGCCGTCGTGGGGCATCGCCCATCGCTGTTGTGACCGGCCGCTGCGAAGTTTCGATTCGCAAATAGAATGACTATGTGGTTACCGCCGCATGCGATGTGCTTAATCGGCGCTCGTGACACCCCAGGAGAGCCGTTGACGGGTTGTGGAGTCGCAGTATCTTGTGTACTGCCTACGCCGAGTTGACCTGACCCATTTGAACCGAATGCGTAGAGTCTGTTGACTGAATATCTTGGGTGGTAATTCTTCTTCGGCTCGATGGCTTCTGAGTGAGAGCCTGCCGGGGTGAGGCTTGTCATGAGCTCTTCCATCTCGAAACGTGATGGACTTCTCTCAATGTATTACATGGTCTTCAGTAGCGGAGACCTTTCACATTGTACTCCTGGATGCAAGTGAAGTGAAGCTGAAGCAGAAGAAGCTGCACAGCACATGCACAACCTGCATAAGCGCGCACAAAATGTCATGCCAAGCCCGGCAAGTTCCGCCACACCAAAGTCGATTTTGCGGACCTCACGACGGAAAGACCTACCGCCGCAGCGCAGACGACGACGACACCAGCACGCCCAACAACCCCAACGCCCACCGAGTCGACGATACCGCGCCAATACCGCCATCATGTCGACCGTTCAGAGCGTCCAGTGCTTCGGCAAGAAGAAGACTGCGACCGCAGTCGCACACTGCAAACAGGGCAAGGGCCTGATCAAGGTCAACGGTCGCCCTCTTTCGCTCGTCGAGCCCCAGATCCTCCGATTCAAGGTCTACGAGCCTGTCCTCATCCTCGGCCTTGACAAGTTTGGTATGTCATGTCCTTTTTGAAGGTGGAACTGGATTGTACTTGGATATCAAGTTGGAAAGAGACGGCGAAGGGTTGAGGAAGAGATTGGTGGGAAGATCAACAGACGAGAAATTGGGGCAGAGCATATCACACTGCCAAGGAGAAGTGCTGACAATGGAACACAGCCGAAGTTGATATTCGCGTCCGAGTCCGTGGTGGTGGTCACACTTCCCAGGTCTACGCTATCCGACAAGCCATTGCCAAGTCCATCGTGAGTACACCCACAGGCAGAGCTGCGGCTGCTCGATTCGCGCCTGCAGACCAGGGCGCTGACCTGTATTATAGATCGCCTACTACCAGAAGTACATCGACGAGCACTCCAAGAACCAGCTCAAGCAGGCCCTTGTCGCATACGACCGTACCCTCCTCGTTGCCGACAACAGACGTTGCGAGCCCAAGAAGTTCGGCGGTCCAGGTGCCCGCGCCCGCTACCAGAAGTCTTACCGGTAGATTCACGACATGGAAAAGCGAATGGAGCAGGATGTGGTTTCTGGTTTGCAGCATGGCTTGGGGCGCTTACGGAGACGCTGCTACGTGTGCGTGTGGGATGCGCATGTGATCATAGCATACGCGTCAGGCTCATGGTATTGAGCTGAAGCAAATCAAAGATTTCTCTCGTCCACGACATCTACACATCCTCCCAATCAGCCTGCTGTTGTAGCAGCTTTGGTAACGCCAGACGCCTCGCTATGTTCAAAACATCATCATACATCTGGCCCATCATTCTCAGTCGTCCGCGCCAGCCTCAGCTTCGGAGTCGTCATGCGTGCCATTCGTCCTGCTCCTCCTTCCGTTCGCAGACCTTCTCACCGCAGTTCTCGCTGCCTTTTCGCCCACGGGCGGTGCCTCTTCCCACGCGGTCTTGCACTCGCGACACTGTCTCTGCCCTCCCTGCGCGCGGAACATGTTGTTCACACACTGCTCGTGCAGTCTCACGTTGCAAGGCAGATTCGGACACCTCTGCCCTCGGGTGACAATCTGGCGGCAAGCAGCACACATCTTGATCCTCAAATGCGGCACCTCATCCTCGTCCAACTCTTCGGCATCCTCATTGTACATATCAATCAGCCAATTTCTCAGCTCCATCAGACTCCTCTCCGTCAAGCTGTAGAACCCCTTTTGGCTCAGCTCAAACCAGCCCTCGTCCACCATGCTGGTCAGAACTTTCTCGGCTTGTCCCATCGTCAACGAAGCCACAGCACCTGCACCTTCACCCTGTGTCCTCGCCTGCGTCTGGCCCGAATCCCTGCGATCACTATTCGGAACCTTCGAAAGTTTGACTGCATCCATAGCCCTCACAGCCATCACCTCTGCGCGCTGCGTATTGTTCGTATCAAACATGGCATCGATCACCCTCTTGACAAATGCTATTTCATCCGGAGTGTGCACGGTGGCCATCTGTGTGAGTGCATCGCTGGTCGTGTTGACTAAAGCATAGATCCTTTCTCTGGTGACTTGGTGTAACGAACTGCGAATTTCGAAGTCGAATGGTGAGATGTTGTCATTGATAGTGTGGATGTAGTTTTCGAAGTCTTCTGGCGTGACGTCGCCTTCGAGAGTCGGGCGGTCAGGCTTATTGGCGGTTTGGATCGCTGCGAGGAGGGGTTTGGCTTGGTCGAAAGTGATGGTTTGGCGGGTTAGAAGGGCTTGTAAGAAGGCGCGATGGATATTATTGTATGTGGTCGCGGCATCTTCGTCGTCGGACATTGTTGCGACAATGTTGGTGAAGCGGCTTGAAGGTTTTCGCGAAGCTGTCGCGGACGACGCGTCTGGTCTGGTCGCGCGGGGTGGAAGGGGTGGAAAGATTGAGATCGGAGACGGGCGAACTTACTTGCCTGCCAATGCCTCAGGCCTCAACGTTCTCGCGAGGACGATCGAGGGCGAAACCTATGACGATGGCAAGGCTTTCAAGACGATTCATTCCTCCGCTCCCGGTCATTAGTGGATCAACGATAGCGGTTCGTACCTCGGGTTCCAACACGAGCCATTGACTCGAAGCGAGGAGAGTACTACTATAAAACGCGGCAGCACCTTACTTCATCCATGCACGATCACACCTCAAGCCATCACAGTGTTCCTGCAGACATCCTCACAACTCTGAACTCAACGATTCTTAACATCAAGAGATCCTGCCCAACGTCATCTCTGTTAGAGAACAACATCTCGGCAACGCCACAGAAAAGTCCCTCAACTAGAGCCATTGGATTCATCGAGCATCCTCCCGTTCCAGCCAAGATGTCGTCGTACTTCCCCAATCTCCAGACGACCAACATCTCCATGTGGACCATTCCAGCGTTCTGGGTAAGTCAAACGCAGTACCCACCATCTACCAGGAAGAAACATCCAACCTACCACACAACCCTCGAACCCTGACCCTGACCCTAACTTTCCCTCTTCTCTTCAGATTCTCAGCCTGGTTCCACGATCCTACAGCAAAGACCTCTACAAGAAGGCCACAAACAAGGACTTCGACCCCCGCGCCCCACGAGGCTTCATCACCGTTGTTGAGAACGACCAAGCTCTCGACTCTACCACACGAGGCCGTATCCTCCGAGCAGAGTACGCCTGCGCCAATGGATTCGAGAATTTCGGACCGATGTGTGCGGCTCTGGCAGCTGCAAACGCCGCGAGACTTGAGCCAAGCTTGTTGAACGGCCTTTCGATTGCGTATTTGGCGAGCAGGGCGGTGTATACGTATTTCTACATCAACAACGAAACGCAGTCGCTGGCTTTTCTTCGAGGTGGATCTTATGTTGCTGGTCTGGTGATGCTCTTTACGATGTTCATCAAGGCAGGGAACAAGTTGAGCAGCTCGGTGTTGTAGTCGGATGATGGAATCGCTTGCAGCAGGTTGCGTCTGGTTTCTTGTCGGGCTGAAAGATGCTGTTCGGGGGCCGACGATCTGGATCAGGGCTGTTCCAGCCTGATCGTATGTTCGTGCTAGTAAACTCAGCTTTGACATATGCTTGTCTCACTTACCATAACACGTAGTTCAGAGCGGATCGCATCTTCGCTTGCCTCGAAGCTTTTTTGCTGTTCTTGCCAAAGCAGACTGGCGTTCTAGACTTCTTGCCTTCTCCAGTAGCATGAACCTCCATCATTATGCCTTGCAAATGATCATGCTAACCTGACAATACGGCCATGGGTCGGGTAGTCCTCAATGTCACGTCGCTTCCACCTGTGGATTTTTCTCGTCCGGCAGACCGCCAGCCTGCTTGCTCGACGAAACAGTGTTGTTCACGAGTCTTAGCAGCGTTTCTGCTGTATTGGCGAGCCGATATTATCGATGTAGCGGGTGCCATTGTCTCCAAACCCAATTTGCGCTTGACCTTAATCTTCACGGTCGCGGTCAAGGAGATAGTTGCGAGGCTGTATATGACGATAGCCTTCTCCTAGGTGGCGACGGAGGAAAGCTCGCTGGAGCACAGCAGTCTTATCACAGTGCTAACACCCTGACCTGTGCCTTGCTCTTCGGCGATGTTGTAAAGCTATGGCGCTTGAACGTAGAGGTCCTTTCGAGATCGTGGTTGACGCTCTGATAATGGTCCATCCATTGTTGAGCATGGTCAAGTTCTCGATACACATCCATTGACCGCGGCGAACAGGGACGGTGATCGTAGTCGTGGTCTCGCGAACGCGGCGGGCAAGGTGTGTTCGGTAGCGAGGCGTCTAGGCGTCGATGGCATCGGACAGGGGTAGGGTCGATCGAGCCTTAGCTGCGGTTAGATGAGTCGAGCATGAGCTCGCCTCTTCACGACATAATAGTCCTCATGCTGATGTTACGCGAAGGAAGACATGCTCTGCGTGCTGACCACTGCCGAGCAGCCTGTCGAGCTGAGGTCGTCGCAATCATCGACAGTTGGAGGACTCTTCTCGTTGTCCGTGTCGATACAGATCTGTGTCTGCACTCTTTGCAGCCTCGTCTAGACGACACTTGGTAGTGCTGTGAAGAGGTGGTGAGCGAGATTCAAACAGGTGTCAGCGTTCGTTCATGCAACAGGGGGAAGATCTCTCGTCCACGGGCAGCGGATGTCCTCGCAGTCTCTCCCGGAAGGATCCCAGACGCAAGGACCTAATACCCACCCTCCTCCTCTTACGACATACACGAGCCACCAAGAGTATCAACATCAGTACAAGAGGCGTACAACAACAAGATGAGAGAACAGCTTAAGCTGCTCAAGCCTTCCGTGGTGCTGGGCCATTGCCATATGACCATCCCGTGATCACTCTGCTGTGATCCCGTCTTCTCGGCTCCGAGTGGCAAGTCAAAATGACCATGCCGGCGGCAGACACTTATGACCTTGCCGAACGTGCATGGCTAGCAAGCAAAGTTGCTTCCCTACTACGCCGCAGACCGACATCGAAGAAGCAGACGGCGCCATGCAAGTCATCTTTGGTGCACCGCCCATAGAACAGGCAAGCCTTGACGAAGCAGCCAGGAACGCATGTCAGACGAGGGGGATCGGTCCTTGTCAGACTTTTGTGCCAGATTGACTCCTTCTCCTCGTCCCAGGGGGCTTCTTCCACCTCATCAGCCACAATCGAAGTTGATATCGTTCGAGAGTGGCGCATATCGAGCCGATGCGACAGGTATGCCTCCTTCCCAAGCCTTGCGTTGCGTGAATACACTTCGCAAGCGTCGCAGCCACACGCTCGCGAAGACTAGCATTTTCCATTCTCGTCGCATATGACCAAGCAGTGGCCATATAGCACCATGGCGCCATCAGTAGTAGCAAACTCTGCGGGTACGAGTTAGTGTCCGCAAGATGACTCGCATTAGCATCGTCTCCAAACAGCGGGATCCCGCATCGCGGCATGTGCATCAGCCTAGCCGCCGAACGCAACACCGTCGTGTGAGCGGTTCCTGACGGTCGGTAACGCAAGGCTAGCAAGGGCATGGATGGAGGGTAGTGAGAAACGTCAGAAAAAAGGTTGACCAGCGTCGTGCGTAGCGTTGGCGTAGCCTGGCAACTGCCAAACTCCGGTGAAGCGCTCTTTCTCCATGCACCTCCCCAAAGCGGAAGTCAGCGGGCAACGATGGCAAGCGCGAAGGGAGTCGCCTCCTTCCAAGCGAGACTCGTGCCTGCCACTGCAATCCGTCGCGGGCCGTAGAGTCGTCATCAGCGTAGAACAGCGCCAGGCGAAGAAAGGAAAGATGGAAGATCAGGGACAGCAGCAGCATGTCGGGTACCTACATGTATGTATGTATCTATATCGAGTTCTCAGCCAGCCATGTACGCAACGGCCGCGCCGACGTCAACGAAGCTAAAATAAACGACATCTCCACCCAAAGTGCCAGATGCTCGCCAAAGCACAGAAACAACCAAGCCTCGCCCGCTCGCCCACTTCACCTTCACCTACCGGACCCGTCTGTTCGCATCGCAGCGCAGCAGCGCCGCCGCCGCAGCGGTGCCACGCACTTGCGTCGTGCAACCCTCACTAGAGGTAGTGCAGTACTATACAGGTAGTGCCCATCTTGCCATCTCCAGCAGAACCCGCCGTCGTAAGCACTAGAATCGACAGTCGGCAGTTGTCGCGACCTGCACGACACAACGTTAGCCTAGCTAGAACCTCGATCGCTTGTTTCCACGCGACACCACCGCTTCGGTTCTTGCTTGTTAGTTGCCGTTGGTGGTAGTGGGTGTTGCGTGCAGCGTACAATCGCGGAGTAGCCCCCGCTGCTAGTCGTCTTTGCCTCCCATGGCGCTTGACTCTCGCCTGGTCGATGGCGTGGTGGAGGGTATCTGGCTCCTGGGACCACTACTGATTGGCAATGAATGGAAGAGTCTTTAGCACCATTTTAATGCCGACCCATTGTTTCACCCAGGCCTGCGGCTTGACGTGCAGACTAGGATATAGGACGCCTGGGATGCCGCTTCGCAAGCGTTCAGTCCACGCCAAATCTTTAATATAGTCATGACATCGTCAAGCTGATGGCGTCGCTTTAGAAAGAGCCTGGCGTTGAATAGTGTGCTATGGTGTATTTTCTCGCCCCTCTCGAGCCAGTCTCTACGAGTACAAGTAGCTGTTGCCCCCATCAGTTCCTTGCCCCATTCCTGCCTTTCTTCCTCGCCAGCTACTGCTACTATGAGAATAATGCCATATGCTGAATGCAAAGCTAACGAAAAGGAACCCCCAACGATAAAAACTCCATCCCACTGCACAGGATAACGCCGAATCGAATGAGCGACCAGGGAGGATCAACTCGCTGCTCGCCGCTGCTGACGAAGTTGCTCGCAACTTGAAAAACTTTCTGCCTCCGCGCAACCAGAGGGTTTCGTATGGTATCACCGGCCGTTAAGAATTGTGGCATGCCTCCGAAAAAGGGCTTCCGCCGTACAACACATCAAGCTTCGTGCATGCTGTGCGAAACCACCGCATGCGAATGTACACCCGCTGCAAATCCCACAACACCGGTCTCCGTTTTCCCATGAATTGGGTCGCTTTCCCGCTCAGCGATGATGCGAGTGCTCCTTTTGAAATGCAGAATCGACCTGAGCTTTCACTGAAATGAAATCCTCCGCACGGTACCATGGATCTGGGTTGAGAGCGATATCCATCTCTCGCAGACGTCAGTCGAAGAGATGCGAGTGCATTATTGCTGTGAGTAGCCTGGGCCGCCGCCTTCATGCTCTACACGATGGTCAATACCAACTCACACACAGTGCAGGAGTATTACACACGCTGCTGGTATGGAAGGCCGCCTTGACCGTATGGGCTTTGAGGATAGCCTTGTGCGCCGTATAGCTGGCTGCTTCCGCCGTATTGCTGCGCGCCGTCGACTTGCTGGGGCTGCGCGTACTGACCAGGCGCCTGGCCGTTGGCTGGCTGGTATCCAATGGGTGGAAGCTGAGGGCCACCCATCTGCGGCTGCATCATGTGTGGCTGCCCGTATTGGCCTGGCTGACCTGGGGCCTGAGAGGTATCCTGACCGCTTCTGGCAGCTTCTTGGCGCTGGCGCTCCTCTTCGGCCTTGCGCTGGTTCTCTTCCTCCTTCTTCTTCGCCTTCCATTCTTTGCGGATCTCTTTGAACTCTATATGTCACGTACTAGTCAGCATATTGCAGGGCAAATCCACGAGAAGGGCCCAAGGCTAATTCGACGCTAGCAACTTGAGCATGGATTAAGCCTGGCGTCTAGCGCCCGCGCGACCAGCGTCAACCACACGGCTGGTAGTGACACCAGCAATCAATTGCACCAGGCCACCAATTTAGCTTCCAAAGAAGCTTAAAACAACGACAGCAAAGACGGGACAACAGCAACGTACCTTCTGGAGTTCGCTTTGTGCCGTGCGACTGCATCGTCACGTGCGCGTTCAAATGGTTGAGCGTTCCATACGCCTTTTCGCAGCCATTCCAACCGCACTTGTACATGCGCTCAATCTCTTCGTATCGCCTCCTAGGGCGCTTGTGCTGCTGCGCCCCTGGAATTGGCACAAATGAATACACTGTAGACAGTGGATGACCGCCCTGCATCACGTTAGGATGGTGATACACTGGTGGATGCGCACCCAGGGTACCAACCGCGGGTGGTCGTGGAATGGCGTGCGCCATCATGTTAGGAGCGGCACCGCCAGTCGTTGCTGGCGAGTGGCCGTAGCCCATGGGTTGCTGATACTGTCCTGCCCATTCTGGGCGGCCGTACGAAGTCATCGGCTGTCCTGGGTATTGGGGTGGAACGTCGTGTTGCGGCGGGTAAGGTGAGTAGTTATGGGGTGGTGGGTAGCTTGGGCTCGACTGGGCAATGGATGGATCTATTGGAACTTCGCTGTCAGACTTTGCATTGTTCGACGCGTGGCCATTACTTTGGGGCCCATCGGGCATGGAAAGGGACGGACTTGATGTTTGCGCCATGTTGCTCTGCGCGCCAGCAGGGTATTGCGTGGGACGACCGTCTGCGTATGAGCGAGCCTGGATGTACTCTGGAAAGCTTCCTGAACGCGCCGACGAGGGCAGGCCGTAGTTGGACTCTGGGGTCGCAGAGGACGAGAAGTTGGAGGGCTTGTAGTCTTGGCCGGATTGGTATTGCACAGCAGACGCTTGATCTGCAGATGAGGCCTCAGACTGTGGTCCGTTGTACGGCGCGTATGGTGAACTCAAACCTGACTGCGGGTACTCTGGCTGTCTACCATCCATTGACTGGGGACGGTTGTTGTTGTCGTCGTTCGAGTGCGATGCAAGGATCGCGCTTAGAGAAGCGTCGTTGGAGGTCCTCTGATTCGGTGGCGTGTGTGTGTAGGCTCTGGACATGCGAGCGATGTCCTGCGTGCAGAGCCGATGGGCCTAGCTGACAGCGCGCCGTCGAGTACTAAGTGCCCGCTGAGAGAAGGCGGGAAAACGCTGTTGTTTGTGTGGGAAGGACGATAGCGCGCTCCTCGGTACCTTGAGAACGGATGTCTTGCAGATGGCTGCTGAGACGCTCCACCAACTGCTTCTAGCGCGTCCCGTCCAGGACAACAGAGGCGGCGGTCGAAGCTTTCAAGCTTTGCCCGAACCGAATTTCCGGCGCGCAGATTTCGACGAGATGCGGCCAGGACAGGAGAGGAAAGGCCAGCGCGAGTTGGAGTACAGAGCTTGTGGTGCTAGCAGGAAGGAGGGTAGTGCGTTTTTTTGTAGCAGCGTATCGTGGCGCGTGCCCTGAGGTAGCGTGGTATCGGGACACCGCTGTGAGGTAATGGCGCCGGGCTCGACGATCGCTGTTAGCTGCCGGTGGGCGTGCGTTCGAGCAGTGCGCGAGGAAAGTTTTGACTGGTCGCCGACGGCTGTAGTGGGTGGGAGGGCACTACTGATGAGGGAAGACGCAGTCCGCAACAACAACACAGGGTCCGCCTCAGCTGGGATGCTGCGAATGCCAGTCCCAGGCAACGAGAAGGATGATTGCAAATGCTTCGCTTGCCACCACGACTCGATTTGTGCCCGTGGCCGCTGCGGTTGCAGACTCGGTTGCGGTGCGCTCTCGCGGGCAAATTAGCTTTGCGAGCAGCTGGTGGAAACGCACAGGGCAGCTGGGGGCTTGGCAGCTGGCCGACGAGTAATCTGCCGCTCCCAGGCCGTGGGCAGCAGGGAAAACAACGGCTGAATCCCGTGAGAGATGGGGGTTCGGGGCGGCGGAGGCGAGTGCTGCGCTGGAGGGCCTGCGAGTGTGCTCAAATCGCCTCGTTTCGCACAAAGGTCCGTCTGGCGGCCGCGTTACGAAGTGGCCCGTTTCGCGTGAGCCTACTGGGTCGAGGGGGGTGCGGGAGCGCTAGCACAGTACGACTAGGTCTCATACGGCAGTTCGTGTCTGCTGGCGAGGCACACTGGACGACCAGAGGGCTGCAGAGCGTCGCAGGGGGCGGCGGGAGCTGCTGCTGCGAGCGCAGTGGGTGTCGCGCCCACGCTGCACGGTGGCCACCGGCGGTGCGCTGCAGTCGGCGGAGCGCGCAGGCCGCGGGGTGGAGAGTGGCGGCGGTGATGGGCCGCTGGTGCTGGAGCAGTCGTCGGTGATGGTGTCGTCAATTCACGCTTTACTGGCGTGGGCAAGCGCCAGAGAGATGAGGCTGATGGCAATTGAGATCCAGCTATGCTCGAGATGGTGTAGTGACTTTTGCGAGGAAAGAAGAGTAGCCGAGCTGGACTGTGTGGCAGAAGTCGCAGTCGCTCTTCACTTCCCAGCCAGGGCCCAGACACCACGCCCCCGCGCGTGTTTACCGGCCGCGGTCAGTGCTTCCTCGTCGGCCTCCTCTCACAGCTCTTGCGTCCAGTCTTCACAAGATGAACGAGCGGGATGACGAACGCACGCCCAAAGTCTATTCATTCACTCACCCTCCGGCGCCAACGAACACATGCGCCCGAGGCATCACTCAATAATACCTTATTCGATCGCACCTTCATCACAACGCTCATTTCTGCTCGGCCTCCAACTGTCAAGATGGCAGCGCATGATAGGCGGTCAAGCAGCCAGGGGGCGTTGGACACATGTGGTATCGCACTCGACACACCGCGAATCTGGCGAGGCGGTACGGCTAATGGCCACACGGAGCTGCTGCTTCATTTCGCCCGCCCAGGCGTGCTGCTCGCAAACGGAAGAGATTCGCCGTGATACGCAAAGGTGGGTGGACATGGCTACGTAATTCCACGCATTTCTCCTCCAGTCCCAACCTGCCATCTGTCGCCATTGGCCCTGGCAGCCTCCACATGACGCTCTGCACGTCGTGTGAGTTGTTCGGCACGGCGAATCCAGGCCTGTCGCATGACCTGCGCAGGAGAGGGGGCCGCCTCTCTGCCAGATGCTGCTTCATGATCGAGATTATTCCGGTCGCAAGGCTTCGCAGTGTGAGACAGGAGGCGTGGTCACCGGCTGCCGGCCATGGCAAAAGTTCGTTGCATCCAGCTCATTCGCCGCCGCCGGCCGTGTGCAGGACAGGATATGCCTCCACATGGCGATCACCGACGCATTCAATTCCTCCTTCGAGCGCTGTGAACGAGGTGACAGTCGGCGTTGACACACGCCTGGGCACCGCGAGTGGCGCTGTAATACGAACTCGTCGCCGAGCACGCAAACAGCACGACATGAACAGGCATGGAACCCTGAGGGAGAGAAAGAGCTGGACCTTGTCCTGGCCCATGGTCCTGAGCATGCCTGATGACAGATGACGAGGTGGTGGATGAGGCTTGCGGTACCATGCGGCTGGCCTATAGATACATTGAGTTCTGGCAGATGTACGAATGGTGGCACAGAGATGGTGTCTTTGTCTGCACATCCAGACCCAAACACAGCTGGTCGGCCGCGTAGCGTCGCATAGCGTCAGATCGCGCACTTTCTTATGTCGACGTCCTGTCTTTGGTGGGGCACTCGCAGGGCAGAGTCAGGCAGGAAGGGCTTTTCCGCAGCGTGAGGCGACCCTGCACACGCTCACTGTGTTCTCTCGGCCTGCGCGCCGTGATGGAGTGGACACCATGTCTGAGATGCGCGTGTGAGCATGTGAGTGCTATCACACCCTCCTGCGTCCGGACGCGATCGTTTGCGACGAGACGGGGATGAAAATTGACGTGGTGCATTTCACGACGCATGCACGGGAGTTCTGAACCGCAGCATGCAGCAATGCATTCGTGCCTGATCATGATGTCGGCGATGCAGCCTGGCACACTCAACGCTGCCCTGCCTCTCCCCAGAGTCCACACTACCCTCACAGCCGGCATTGGCGACGCACTTTGACGACGCAGCTAAGAGACGACCCAGCGGCAAAAGTCTTGGACACCCTCGTGCTGCTGGAGAGGAGTCGAAATACGCCGAGGGCGAATCACGGGTCATACTGCCAAAACTCACCGCGGAGATGAAGTAGAGTGCGCATGTGCATAATTGTTGTTGTGTTTGCATGCACGACGGCATCCCCTACCTGCCCTCTTTGGTTCTGAGGCGTGAGCTGCTGCGAACAAGCTGTTGCTATTTTGTCTTTACAACCGCAATTACCGGGGCGTTTGGAAGAAGTGGCTTGCAGCATGTTGTCACTAGTTGGGCGGGCCGATCATTGCGTTGTTCCAGAGTGGTCGGCAGGCAGAACGTCCCGCGGCAACTTGTTAGCCGACATCGAGGAAGATGGGAGACGGTCAGGATACCATGGTGAGTGGGAGATTTCGTCTCTGATCGTGGTCTGTACATGCGTGGGAATGCAGCTCCCCTGCTGCGAACTCGACGAGGTTTGCATTGACGGCATGCAGCTCTCTCAAGCCACAGATATGCCCCGTAGCATTGCAGCAGTGCATGCAGGGCCTGATCCTGGAGACTTCCAACATGAGATCGGATGTCCCGTTCGCCAACGCAGCGATAAACGGTCATGCCAGGAAATTGATTCTTGCCCGCTGCACATGGCCCAGACTCCTGCGGGAGCAGCACCAACCGAACCAGCATCCTTTGCATCCTGCGCCAGGCGTGTGATGATGTATGCGAAAACGGTCGTGTATCGAGCATCCTGGACGAATGCATGTGGTGTTGGCTCCTCTGAGACTACTGACTTGCTGCCTTAGCGCCAACACCATGCAGAGGAACAACAAGCCTTTCCCACGAGCGCCCACAACGACGCCATCACGGCCATCATGGCACAAATTGCGATCATGTTGGTAGCAAGACGACGATCTTCACAAGAGTATTCCGTCTACACATACACAGCACAGGAGAAGGCCGCGGAGTCTTCACCTTCGGGCGCCATTCCAAATCCTCGATGGGTCTGAGCTTCTTGACTCGTGCGTGGTTGTTTCTTTAGAAGTTTGGTACCTTCTTAGGCCTCGGATTTCGACCGAACAACCAACGATACAACTCTGGCACCGCTCACCCACAGCTTTCGTCGGCAGTCTGTCACCTCTCCCGAAGTCGTGAGTTGGTACGTAACAACAAGTCTCCATGGCGCTGGATATCGAGACAACATGATGACATCTCTTCCAGGTCCAGAAACATCGCCAGGATGCAAACTCAAAACGGTGACAAAGATGGCTCGCGGCATCCTACCGCACTCGACTAGGCTCACAAGGGATTGCGACTTCTTCATCTGGCCTAGATCAGCTCACAGTCGGCAAGACTTGTTACTCAGCCATAAAGGCCGATAGCAACATTGCAGGAAGATGTCCAAGTTGCCCGAAGAACGTAGGGTTCTGTTGTTGTGATGTGCAAAGTTGGTGGCCGGATTCCATTACGTGTGAGATTGCCCTCCATCATTCCCCAAGCACCCACAAACGGCCGCACGTGAAGTTCGAAGGATCGAGCGATATCAGAACCTCTTTACGATTTCTGGTGGCTGAGCGATTCCCAGCTTTGGTTCGTGGCCCGGGTTAATCCGTCGAATTGAGGAAAACGTCGACGTACCACCCAATCGACACAGCTATTTCCCGGCCCGATGGCATCGTACACTCAGTACGATGGGTCTGGACCACCAACATCGATGCAACATCATTCAGGTGTCTTATTGGGTCCACCAGCACACAGTAGTGAATGAGAGATCGATGCGACCAACAGACTGCGTTTCCACATTCTCATAGCCGCGGTGTCACGAGATACGAGCCGACTGCGTCTCATGCAGTCATGTTTGATGGTCGGTAGAAACATGCATGTCTCAGGGCGTACCATAACAAGGGTGTTCGCGGAACCAGCTGTCGGCAGATGGCAGCTCGTCGTATACGACCTAGGCGTTGAAGATGGTGCCATGGTGAACACGAAAGTGGCCAAGGCTGTGAAGATTGGGGAGATCAGTTGCCAGCGTGTACGGTTGAGTCCTGATTCTCCGTTGCTTCCAGTCGGTGCCCTACTTCGTGGCACGTAACAGCGAACAGTGCAAACTGAATGGCTTGCGCGCCTCGACCAGATGCACAGAACGCGATCAACAAGGAGCGCTCAACAATCATGAGGGCAGCAAGGCATCTCACGTCAGTCTGGTTGCCGTACTAGTTGCCACGACCACATGACGCCTTCGCCTTTGGCTGGTCACGATCATGACATCGGTCCATAGCCGACTGCCGTCTGGTTCTTTTCACAGTCGTCTTCGTTCATCGGGCATCGCAACACCAGTTCCTTCCCTATAGCCTTCAATAAGTCGGCGGATAGCCGCAGCTGCATGCGCCTTTTCTGCACTGTGATGTCTCGTCCGACTCGCCTCGGCCATCGCTATGCTCCTCCTCATTCGATCATCAAGACCAGGAGATGTGTCGTGTCAGGGGAAAGACGGTGACGTCTCGTTCTCGGCGCAATACTACTCGTCGCCTCGTAGAAGCGCCGACATCCACCCTCCAAGAAAGAGGAGAACGTCTACGTGTCGGGAGAATGGGTAGGTCTTGACGAGAAAGACCACGGGCCGAGCTTGAGAGACGCGTTCGTTCTTTGGTTTTGGTTGTTGCCCAGACGTACCAACGCAAACCTTGCAGTCAAGCCGTCGACGCCGTCGTCGAGACCGTCGACCCAATCCCACGCGACACCCTACCCCCTACTAAAAGAATTCTCCGCACGAACTACCTCCCTACGCACACAGCGGAGACGATCACAGTACCTGTATTTCCGTCAACAAGCTAGAATGAAAGGGGCGTTCGGTATTAGGCCCGTTGCCGTAATGAGAGCCATACAACGGGTATGATTCTAGACCTGTCGTTTTCGTAGCGCTGCTTTGTTGGTGGAAGAATGCAACAGACTCGATCGCGAGGGTTGTGGGGTGGAGATGCCAATGATCGCCCAGAGCTTTCAGCAAATACTACCGTGTCATTTGCATTCGAGCACGTAACTGTGTACGTCAGGATGAAGATCTTCATTGGGAGTTTGCGTTGTCAATTTGTCAATAGCCGTGGGGGAACGCAATCTTCTGGAGGAGGAGGAGTTGGTGGAATGTTCTCGTGCTCGGCGTGCAAATTGGTTGCCCTCGGTTCCCAGACGTGGTGCTGGTGATTGTATTGGAGCAAGAGCCAACGTAGGTAGCATGTCTTGGCCTGGCGAGAACGACGCGTAGGGATCCGGTGTGGTAGTTGTTGGCATGCTGTCGAGATGAGAGGGACAGTAGTGTCCCGCTGTCGAAGATGGCTTTCCTCTTGCGCGTCGAGAGACACAGAGACCAATGTCCTCTAGAGTGGGCTGAACTTACTGAGTCGATGTGCGTGAGTGTAGGAGGAAGAACTCAACGTCCTTAAGAGCACCCTGCGACTATGTACTTGCCGCTGCAATGGCCTACCTAGTACTGGTCTTCCTCACGATCCCTAGTCGGCCGCCGCTTGTGTCTTTAGACCAACGGATCGAGCAAGCCTGCACGCCTACGTCGCCTTGGTGGGCTACTGACCGGGACAGGACAGCTGCCGTAGGCTACAAGAGCGCCGGACAGGTCTTGCAAAACCTATAGACAACAAGTCGTAGTCTTCTTTACGCCGTTGACTGTCCGCCTTGACGACCACCCAGTCCTGGCACGCGTCGGTCGCAGCGCCAGCGACCTTACGACCAGAGCTGGAACGCAGACTTCATCCAGTACCTGCGGTGGCCTCTTCACTAGGTCTTACTAGCATCTTGTTTGACTCTACGTGGCCGGCTGATAGCAACGATATCTTCACACACCATGATGTCCCTTGAATGAAGCCTGAGAGCTCGCCAGGCTACCGTCGTCGACATGAAGATTGCAGAAAGACCTGTCTTCCCTGGTCGAGTTGACGCCCTGATCACTTCGTGTCGACACGCGTTCAAAGACCGACAAGAAGGTGTGACGATATCAAAAGTGTTCTTCCCAGGGGCACGCAAGATGCTGGATGAGCAGGAATCGTGCCTCTGACCGCGGCAATTCGTTCGCCCAGGTCAGATGAGACAATAAGTCTCACCCCAATGTATGAAGACAAGGACACGATGCTCAAGACATGTCGTCCTTGACGCGTTGCTGACCGTGTAGAGAAATTTGTAAAGAGCCAACACCACACAGTCGTGTTGCCGGAACCACGACCTGTCAAAGAGAACCGCAAGCCTTTCCTCGCGACGGACGAGGCCGAAGGCGTATCGTTGAAGAGAAGGACAATAAAGGATCTCGAGCCGACGATGATGCATAAGACGTTGCCTTCACCTTTCGGAAGCAACGAAGACGTGCAACACACTCAGAGCCATAGTTGGGTATCGACAAATGCGAAACAGCGTACACATCTTCTCAGGCAGCTTTGCTGCGTTACACACCTCGACAGTCCTTTTTCGACCCAACAAAACCCCTGAACCTGACCTCGATCCGGGCCATAAGAAGACTTAGGAGCATGGTTGGCGCATCCTGATACCAAGAGCTTGACGGAGCTATCGCTGCCTATCGTACCATATGGCACAATTCAGTGACCTGAGAAGGGAGTTGAGGAGAATTCTCGTGAGCCGACCAAGGCTCTTCTGCTAAGCCACAACGCAGATGGACTCAGTCCCAAAGACTTGGCTAGGATATTCATAACTAGCATCGTCTCTTTCTCAAAAGCTCAATCCAGTCAACCGTATCCTGCTGATCACTTGAGTAGGACGTTGAGAGCCAGCTCTCGAAGTAGTCGGTGTCAAGTTCCACTTTATGCATAGATCTGTCTCGCCTTGACGCGCTTCATTGCTCTCGGTATGTTTTCAATATTCAGGACAAGAAGCTCAGGGGTTCTGCGACGACAACGAACAAATTAGCTTAGGAATTCATATCCGTCTTTAGATAAAAGGGAGTGCTCAACGAGGAAAAGACGATGTACAGCAACATTCTCTATGCTGTGCATAAGACCCAAAAGAGATAAGGAAAAGGACTGGGTCAATCAAAGGCACGTTCTCATTCCCATAGTCTAACACAAAGGAAGCACAGTCTATTTCTTGGAGCTGCGCGTGCAGCTTTTCAGTCGAGAGAAATCCCAAAGCCTCACGCCGAAGCTAATGCAGTACAATGCAATCTCATGCTGTCCGCCCCTTTTCGAACGCCGTGATGTGTCTAGTAGAAACAGCCGTGGCAGAAAAAGGTTGCCACGCTCAAATCATCCACACCCAATCTACCCATAACGCCAGGCCGTCAACGCAGATGCATCAAGGAGAAAGGAGGTGTTATCGAGGGATGTTTACCAGCGACGGCTACCACCGATGGGAGCGGTGTTGCTGCCAGTCCAGCCACCTCGGCCTCCGCCACCGCCGCGACCGCGACCACCACCCCAGCCGCGACCGCCGCCGCCGCCTCCACCTCCGCCGTAGCGAGCCATCTCGGCAAGACGCGGGTCGATGGTCTGGTTGGCCTCCTTGAGAATGCCCAAAAGTTCACGAGCTTGCTTGGAGTCTGTGAACGAAGTCAGTGAATGCTGTCAAAGAACGAAGTGGGCATGTACTTACTGTCAGCAGTGAACAGAGTGATGGCAGTACCCAGACGACCAGCACGACCAGTACGGCCGATACGATGAACGTAGTCTTCTGAGTTGTTGGGGTAGTCGTAGTTGAACACGTGAGTGATGTCCTTGACGTCTTTAGACGCACATAGAATGTTAGTAAGATGCGGCTGAGCGCAAGGTGAGTGGGAGCGAGCAATAGCAATCCTTTGGCGGATGCGAGATCTGTCGGGTGTGCAACAATGCAATACTCAGGTGGCAGCCTTGTCATGCATGACGAGCAAGACGCTTCGCGCTGCGGCGCACACATTACAACACGATCGTCACGGGCCGTGAACATTCCTCGAGAAGATCCTTGGACGCGCGCAGCTGTTAAACCAACGCAACATTTGAAAGACTCATGATCCGTTTTCTCCACTGAACGAAGCGCAACCGCAGAGAAACGGAATGGTACGGCGAAGCAAAGCTTCACCGATGAAAGTCTCCAAGGACCCTTTGAGAAACAAAGGAACACTGACAGCCCTAAAACGTGATGGTTATGCGTGCACGCTGAGCGCACAGAGTGAAGCTTCGAAGTGACAGATCCCGCGCTTACCAGCGGGAGGGAAGGATGGGGGGAGGGGAGGGACAGTGTGGGTTGCAATCATACCGATACCACGAGACGCCACGTCGGTGGCAACCATGATTGGGCTCTTGCCCGTCTTGAACTCGTTGAGCACCCAGTCACGCTCGTTCTGCTGCTTGTCGCCGTGAATGGAGAGGGCCGGCCAGCCGTCCTGGCGAAGGAATCGGGTGATGTCGTCAGCCGCGCGCTTGGTGCCGGTGAAGATGAGGATCTTGTGGGCGCGGTCCTCCATGATACGCTCGAGATGCTTGGACATGCGCTCACGCTTCTCGAAGTCAGAGACGACTTCGACGATCTGCGTGATACGATGGTTAGCAGCCAGGTCGTGAGAGCCAATGTTGACCTGGATGAAGTTCTGCTGGTAGTCAGAGGCAAGCTGGCGGACTTCCTTTGGCCAAGTGGCAGACCACATGCAGGTCTGGCGGTCGGGGCGAATCTGGCCAATGATCTTGCGAATTTGAGGCTCGAAACCCATGTCGAGCATGCGGTCGGCCTCGTCCAGGACCAGGTAGGTCACACGGCGAAGGTTGGTCTTTCCGGACTCCAGCATATCGATGAGACGGCCTGGGGTGGCAATGCAGACCTCGACACCACGAGCGAGATCGCGGATCTGGCCACCCTTTGGAACACCGCCGTAGACGCAAGTGTTGCGGATGCGTGACGATTTTCCGAATTTGCTGACTTCTTCTTGAATCTGGACTGCCAACTCACGGGTTGGAGCCAAAATGAGGACAATTGGGCCGTCACCTGGGGAGAGGAGTGGCTGCGCGTTGATGTGAACGATGGCGGGGAGAGTGTAGGTGAGAGTCTTTCCGGAACCGGTCTCGGCAACACCGACGACGTCGCGACCAGAAAGTGCCATTGGCCAACCCTGCGATTGAATGGCAGTGGGTTTGGCGAAACCCTGTGCCTTGACCTCAGTCATGACATAGTTGGGGAAGCCGGCCTCATCGAAAGTCTCGACTGGCTTTGGCACATCGCGGCCTTGAATGGTGATCTGGTTCTCCTTGCGGAAAGCATCGACCTCAGCCTGCGAGCGAGCGGCGACAGTTGGCGCCTCCTTGTAGAATGACTTCTCGAACTTTGGCATCGTTGCCGGGTCCCAATTTTGCTGCTTCAGACCTGCGCCGAGATTGCTCATGCGGTCGCCGCCTCCGAAGCCACCACCGCCTCCTCCGCCGCTGTAGCCGTTCGAGCCTGAGTATCCGTTCGAGTAGCCGCCGCCGCCACCGCCGTTCGAGTAACCGCCGCCGTGTCTGTGAAGTCAAGTCAGTACATGTGAGGAATGAGTCAAATGACGGTGTGATAAGAATGTCGGGATGTTACGTAGGCCCTCAGGTGGCTTTGATATTCATGCTTACCCAGCTGAGTAGGATTGATCATCGTAGCGACCGCGAGAGCCGTAGTCGTAGCCTCCGTAAGACTCGTACCCGTTGGAGTGTCCGCCGCCGTAACCACCGCCGCCGCCGCGGCCTCCTCCATAGCCACCGCCATACGACATCTTGTGATGATGCGCGGAAGAGACTGTCGCGTGTGTGTGGTCGAAAGTGAGTGGGATGGTGATGTTTTTGATGTCGCGTGGAATCAGCGTCGCAAAATGTGGTTGCTGTTGGCGCTGAGGTGGAGGTTGGTGTGAGTGATGTGGAGGAAGGGAAGAAGGCAAGAGCTGGAAAATTAAGGCAAGAGGGAAAGCAGAAAAAGTTGCCGTCGGGAAGGCGCCAGGTCCTCTCGCTTCTGCGGCCAATAAGGACAAGCCTCGCCGCAGGCGCTGCGATGACCGCACACACCCCAAACACGCCTTTGCATGTAGATTTAGACAAACAGTACAAAGGCACGCAATAGTTTATGCAGCCGCATCATGCACATATGTGTGTTTCAACTGAAGATTTGCGTCTCGAACATGTCAGCCTACACCACACCAAGCTCCACACCGTCCTCGATGAACAATGAAACAAGTCTTCAGGGCGAGATATACATCGAGAGGCATCGCCATGCAGTTGAGGCGTCGTGCAGTACTCATCTATCTCTAGGAAATCAGCTTCTTCCCTACTGTTGAGATCACCATTGCGACTTGATGAGACAGACGCTTGCACGAGACATAGAACGAATTGAGACGGGGTTACCTGGCCATTCGGTATTGGACATATCCAGCTCACACCCTTCACTCTCGCCTCAACCTCTTCTTTTCCATCTTGACGTTCGTCTTCTGCGCTCCCAGCTTTCGCCTCTCCGTGCCACTTGGCTGTCTTTGCTTCTGCGAACCAGCGCCACGCATCCCATTCCGTTGCCGGGCTCTTGGTGTCTTTTGAGCGTCCTCGCCATCTTCGATCAGTGCTTTCCCCTGTTTGGAAGTCCCTCGATGCTTCACGTGCTCTGACAGAATCACCGCATCATACTCTGACCGTCGCTTCTGCCACATTTCCCTCTCTTCCTTCTCGACATCCTTTCCTTTCGAAAAGGCATCCACGCAACCAGTCACATGCCTGAAGAACTGCACGATCCGGTCTTTGTATCCTGTATTGATGGAGGCATCGTTGGACTGGAGCTGTTTCTGAAGTCGCCGCATAACTAGATGCACCTTATTCAGAGCTTTCGCGATCTCCGGTCGATCTTCCGTAACGAACGCAATATTCAAGTACTCGTCCAACGTGTAGATATCCACATATTTTGTCGCCTTCATCATCTGATCGACAATGACCGACATGTTCTCAACGACATTTGCGTTGTTTTTGTCACGAGCACAGGCGCCCATGGCGATGCGATATGTCCGAGGCGTGGGGGTAATGCCTTCGTCCTTCATTTCTGCCATGAGCTGGGCTACGCGTCGCGAACTGCGATTGATGCGGAGCAGGCGTAATAGGCACTCATAGTTGTCAAGATCTGGGTGGACATTATGTTCTTTCGTGAAAAGGTCCCAGTAAGCGTGCGCTGCCTTGGGGATGCGCATGTTGGTGCATGCTTCCAGAAGGACGTTCAGTATGCCGTTCTCTGGCTTCACATAGGCGATCGAGTGCTTCTTCTTTTGGTCGCCATTCGGGATCTGTACAGGTTTGAAAGCGTTCGACGCAGGCGTAGGTACCCAACCTTCGCTGTCTTCGGCGTTGGATGCCTGCGGTTCCACATCGTGCTCTCCGTTTGCTGGCAGAGGTACATGCTCCCTGCGACGTTCAGGCGAGCCGAGAGGCGGTACAAGACGTTCGATGTTGGTGGTTTGCTGAACCAGGCTCAGAACGTCGTCCCAGTCTTCCATTCGCTTGCTGAAAGTAAGCAACTTCGCCATGGACCTGACCAGCGCTGCATCGATGATGACTTCTCCTGCCCGCCATCTCGGAATGATTTCTTGCCATATCCTCCGCCCTTCATTGACAGCTTGATTCCTGTTCTCTGCGATCTGCTCAACGTACACCATTTCGCCGGTTCCTGGTCCCATTGCTCCATATCTGATAGCTGAGAGAAGGATGTTGTAGGTTATGTGGTCGGCGCTATTGGGTCCTGACTCGGGAATCTGACTGGCAACAGACCAGAGCAAATCCATATTCCTTGCCAAACTGCACAGTCTCAAGACAGCGTTCGTGTGCATGATGCTAGGCTTCACCCGGCTGGTTGGACTGCTCATACTGTTGTATATTGCCACTGCCTTGTTCGCCATCTGCCCATGGTAGCCCTTGAGTTCGGACGACTTCTGAATTGGAACGGCGCGAAAGAGCAGCATATACGTGTAGCTGTCAGGGAATTGCCCGCGCTTCTTCATCTCATTGTAAATGTCGATGGCCGTGTTCACCTTCTGGTTCTTGACATGCCAGTCAATCACGTGGTTCCACGCAACAATGCATGACATCGACTTGCTTGCAAGTCGACAGAGATTGAGCGCCTTCTCGATGTTCTGCGAACGTAGTGTGTAGTTGACATGGTCCGCGAATTTGACCGGGTCCTTCAGCCATTCCAGCTCTTTCTTGAGTGCTTTATCATCATTCCCTTTCGAGGTCGTGGGCACGGTTGATTTGTTGTTGGACCTTGGGAAATGAACGGAGAGGGCGTCTTGCGATTCATCGTTCTGCACAGCAGCTGCTGTAGCAATTCTTCGTCGTAGGGGGCGGTTCGCAAGGTTGGGCGTGAGCAGCAATGGCTTTCGCAAGGTCTGTATAGCAGACTCATCTGCCGCTATAGCTCGTATACAGCGTTGAACGCATGCTCGGCATTCCAGCATTCTTTTCGATGGAGTCTTTGGACATTCAGAAAGTCCCACGCGATCAGATCTTCGCGACGCATGACTCGCGTCAAAGTGCTTGCAGCGTTGCCGGGCCAACGCAGCTGTGATGGCTGAATCGACCTTGGTTCTCAAACGACGATCCGCCGGCTCAGCAAAGAATATACTTCCCTGCAAGCATTTCTGTGGCTTCATATCGCGCATTATCGCCAAATTCAATGCAGAGCATGGAGCACCACAAGCCCTCAACGGCGCTGTTCGACGTCTTTCTCCGCCTACGACCAGGCCAAGCCGAACGAGAGCGTTTCCTAGATGTCGAGGAGACTGCCCAAGCTGCGCCGACGCATATCACGATCAAGCCACCAGCGAACGACAAGAGAAAAAGAGCAGTAGAGAGATTCGCCTTCACGCGAGTTTTCGAAGAAAATGCAGGACAGCGAGACATCTTCGAGACGAGCGGTGCTGTCAGACTTCTTGAAGGAGTCCTTGGAGCACCCGGAAGAGAAGGAAGTGATGGTCTGCTGGCTACACTGGGTGTCACAGGATCTGGAAAGGTAGGTGAGAAAGCGTATACGCAAGATGTGATGCTGATGGTGGCACAGAGTCACACAATCCTCGGGTCCAAGACCCAGCGCGGTTTGACACAATTGACCCTCGATGCGCTCTTTCAACATACCGACCCGTATCTCGCCAGCGTGGACACGAGTGAAGCCGTCTTCTCGTCACTATGCGCATCAGATGTTGCAGAATCGCAATTCTATACGGCTTCGAACTTCCTGGACAGCCTCTATGGCAATGTGGACACTACACGCATGTCAAGAGCCACCACACCCGCAATGGTACGAGAGACACCAACGGACATTCCAGGTGCTTTTCCTTCAACTGGGTCAGCAGAGCCTACCTCAATCTCTGTCTATGATCGCCTATACCCACTCCTGCCCCAATATGAGCCAGACACGCCCCCTTCTCATAGCTACCTCCGTCATTCCCCTTCAAAGTCATCACTCAACCCCCTTGCACGCTTTGCACATATGACTCGCAGCATCGCCAAACTCACACATCACGCACATCAGGAATCATCGTTCCTTTCTGCCCCTGCATCTTCGAAGCGATATATCCCCCGAGTTTCTACACTTCCGCAGTCCCCTTCCATCGATGACCTTGCGATCCCGGTCGACTCCAACGCCGAGTATGCTATCGTCGTCAGCATGTACGAAGTCTACAACGACCGAATCTTCGATCTGCTGACCGCGAGCGCAACTTCCGGCAAGAGTCCCCAGAAGAGACGGGCTTTACTGTTCAAGAGCACGGAAGCCAGTCCTGACAGGAAAGTCGTGGCTGGTTTGAGGAAGGTGGTGTGTTCGAGCTTGGAGGAGGCTTTGTTGGTGCTGGAGACTGGGCTACAGGAACGAAGAGTTGCTGGAACAGGCAGTAACGCGGTGAGTTCGAGAAGTCATGGCTTCTTCTGCCTCGATGTCAAAAAGAGACACAAAGGTAGAGGTGTTCCCGGACCTTGGACCAGCAGCACCATGACCATCGTCGACTTGGCCGGTAAGTCAATCAGGTGCGTTCTCACTCCTCACAGCTGATGCATCTCCAGGGTCTGAACGTGCGCGAGCCGCGAAGACTGCAGGCTCTACCCTTGCAGAAGCTGGCAAGATCAACGAGTCTCTCATGTATCTTGGCCAGTGCATGCAAATGCAGTCCGACAACGCACACTCGACCACTCCCAACCTGGTACCTTTTCGCCAATGCAAGCTCACGGAACTGCTCTTCAGCAACAGCTTCACCAATCACCACCATCAGAAACCACCGCAAAAGGCTGTGATGATCGTAACAGCAGATCCATTGGGTGACTTCAACGCCACCAGCCAAATTCTCCGTTACAGCGCTTTGGCCAGAGAGGTTACAGTCCCACGTATCCCAAGCGTGACGAGTACAATTCTGTCTGGAGCTTTGGCTGGCACTAAGTCTGCCAACCCACTGAGCCGACCAACAACTCCGAGCGCTATCGTTGAAGAGCTTGAGAACGCACTTGCCGAAGTTGCACGCCTGCGCGAAGAGCTCGAAATCACCCAAGTTCGCCTGGAGGAAGAGACTCAGCGCCGCATCGATGCTGAGGCCTCGTGGACATCTGCCGAAATGCGTATCGAGGAAGTCGAAGCCGAAATCCGCGAAGAAGTCTTCAACGAAATGGAAGCCAGACTCGAGCAAGAACAGCGACGATGGCGTGCCGCCAGAGACGAGGAGCTGGACCGTCAGGACGAGCATCTCGATCGAAAGCTGGAGATCATGGCGCGAGGTATCGAGATCTACGAGGATGCCGATGAAGACAAGGAGAATGTCAACATCGAAGCATTGAGCGACGGTGTTGGGAAGTTGGGTCTGAGAAACTCGCGGTTGGAGGAGTTGGAAGAGGAGAATGCGAAGCTGAGAGAGAGCTTGGCGAATGTGGAGAGGGAAAAGGGGCTGAGAAGTCCGAGTAAGAAGATGAGGGTGCTGAAGACGAGGAAATTGGATGGCTTCGATATGGGCTTGGATGATGGACTCTGAGTGAAAGCAATGCTCTTCATTTTGGTTTGAGTGAGCGTTCGGGAAGTCAGCGCCATGGGGAAGCGGTCTGGATCACAGCACAGCTTGGGATCCCCGTATTGTAAAGTCGTTCCTAATGTTCTGCCGCGAAGCTAAGTCCTTGATACCTGCAGGAAACACGACTGCTCAGTCCGCGCTCGATGCACGAATGACCACGTCCTGCTTTAAGTTGTCCGCGTTCGATTCAGACCGATTGTGCCGTCTTACTCGGAACACGAGGCCGTCTTAGCTTCCTCCTTTTCTGGAACATTTAATGCAGTCTCTCAGACGCTCATCTCAACCCCTACAGTCAATTCGATTTACTGTGCCTGCACTTGCCCCACCGCTGGATGTCGCCATTCTGTACGCATTTGAGACACAAGCGCAGCGCCGTGGTCTCCGTCTTAGTTGCAAGGGCCGCAAGGCGTGATGGGACATTTGGTGGTGTGTTCGGCCAGACCGAGCAGTAGTTTACAACCAGGGTGCCGTTGCAGTGTAATGGTGGGTACCAAGCTGGGAGGCCCGCTCGCATGGTGGCGCAGGTGCTCTCAATGGAAAGCTGCCGAGTCTTTGCAAAGGGCCATAGATCAGTTTGGGACAACGAGACCACAAGGCTTGCGCCACGCAGTCTTGAACAGTAACAAGCTCTGGAGCATTCTTCTGTCACACTGTCCTGGATGTGTCGCTCAATCTTGTCACGGAGCTGGGAACGCTGACGCTCGAGCGCGTCTAGCACGGTTAGTCACACATCAACTGCATCATTCTGGAGACAAGTACTCACAAAAGGCATCTTTCAACAGCTTGGGGCATCCCTCCCACGCGAAGACGGCCTTCACATCCGACGAGGTCTTCATCACCATATCGTAGCTCAGCTGTCCGAAGCACTCCTCTTGCTTGAGAAGATATGCCGCAATCATCAGACGGGTCCTGTCGGTATCGTCCACGATATTTCCAAGCTTGTTGCACCAGTAATACGTCGTAGCGCTCAGAGCGGCGCAACAGTCATATTTGTCTGCAACAATACCGACGGCGACGAGATCCTCGGCACTGATTTGTACGGACGTCATGTTGAGCCGCATATGTAGGACTTGACAAACTGTCGTGGTGGCCACTGCGTCGTCTTCTGGTAGCGGGATCTCGATCAAGCCGTAGGCAGCGAGGTCGCGGCCTTCGCGGAAGTTCCGATGCTCCAGCATGGCTTGGAAGACTGGTGAGGCGAGGGCTAGGACCCGTGACTCGACTCGGAGTTTGGTGCTGTAGCTGATCAGTCGCGTTGTGGAGGCAGCGAAAGATCTGTCTGGCATGTCTTACCTTCCGTCCTTCTCGTCGCCCTTGCCGCAGATGAGCACCACATCACCCCGTGGCGCTATGTCTTCGATGGTATCAGAAGCCATGACTAGGTTCGGTTGGCGAGTGTTGTTGTGTTTTGATCCAGCTTGTGAGCGAAATTGATGTCTTGGCGTCACATGTTGGCGCAAACGCTGATCGGAAGGTGCCGTCCGTCACACTACAAACCTCTCCAACTTCACAACCACCGCAGACACAACTTCAAAACCACAACATCACAACACCGTCATGGACCGACTCGACGTCGCTCCAGATGGTGACCTCATCCTCGCCGTGAGCGACAAGCTCGAAATTCGCGTCTTTTCTTGCGTCCTCGGCCTCACTTCACCAGTCTTCAAGGCCATGCTCGGGCCAGACTTCGCCGAAGGACAACACCAAGGCACAGCGATGGAACCAAAGCGACTCTTACTCCCCGAGGATGACGTGGAGGTATGCTCTTTGCCCACAGAACCACCGCGGCCGTCAGCCCCTTCTTCACAGACGCTGATCAGGATTACAGGGTATGCGCTACATGTGTCTAGCATTGCACCAAGCGAACAAGATGCTGCCATCAAGCATGACCACTTCCCAGCTGCTACAATTCGCCACTATGGTCGACAAGTACGACTGTTCATCAGCGGTCTGGGGCCAGTCGCGAGCATGGTTGGCAGACTATCAGACCTCTACGCAGATCGATGCCAATCTCTTGAGCGCCGTGTACAAGCTGGACGACGCACAGGCTTTCCATCGTCTGACGACTGAGATGGCGCATTTCAAACCGGGCGAAGAGCTTGCCACTATTCTCCAGCAGGTAGACGATACGCCAGAAGTAGGCACGAAAGCCATCGGTAAGGGTCTTCGTTGCATTGCCTTCAGATCTGACTGCTAAGCTAAGTCACTTAGACGCCGTCAAAGCACATCTCACAGGTGTGGCCGTTGAAGTGGAACAATGCATTGCTTTGTGCGTGGAGGAGATTACCGAGTACCTCATGTTCGACAGGGACCATGTTCAGAATGGCGTGCCAGGGTATGCGGAAGACTTCGAGGGCGAATTGAGTATGTTCAACTATACCAGCGTCGATGGCGTGCGATGCCGCTATCTCGAGAACCTGGTGAGACTCCAGCTTCGCGCCTTGGGCTCAGGAGGTATCTGGCCCCGCTCATATCGTGCGGGAAGTTTGGCGTCCTTGATCAAAGCCACCAATGACTTGCCAGACATTGAGGACATAGACCCGGGCGGCTACGAGTGCGTCTTCTGCCTCACTCGCGATGCTTTCGGTCGCATGTGCGAGGGCATCGAACGCATGCGACTACAGCTGAATTCGTACTCTACTGCACTCTGCTTGGACTGCGTCAAGAATGGTGGTGCTCCAACAAAGCAGCAAGAATGCCGGGTACCACATGGTTGACTTTACAGTGATCAGTGCAGAAAGATCGACGATGACGTGGTCGTGGAAGAAGGGTGAGATCCGAAGATGGGACAGAATGAGGATCTTGGAGGACGCCGTGAGTTATGAACGCTCGCAATACTTCTTCAATGACTACAATTGACAGTTTTGAAGACCCACTGCCCCTGCAAGGCACACTTCAAACAAAGCTTCGGCAAATGGATAAATCTCTGCGCTTTCTCAGCGAACATGAGATTGAGGCGAGCTGGCTCCGTGCGAGCCCCGGCACAGCACTTGGTTGGCCCCGCATCTCTATCGAGAATATCACATATCCACCGGTTGTCGACATCCACCTCTTCAAAATTCACGTCCAGGATACGCAACGCCATTGTACGCATGCCGATAGGTTCTCCAAACTCGGCGAGCCAAAGTCCATGACTGGTGAGGTAGTTTCGGAAGGCTTGCTCGTACCATTCATGGTATCGACAGGAGTCTTTGCACTTGTAGTTTCTTCTCGATGAATGAAGGAGGCCGTGGTCCAGGTACGCCGTTTGGACGAAGGCGACGAGTTTGGAGCGACCCTGTTGGCGGACTTCTTCGATGTTGTCTGCTACTGATCAGTAACGGTTAGTGGTGGGTAGACGAGCATAGACCTACGAAGAACATGAGATATCCTTGGGTGGACGACGGGTATGGCTGATGTGGTAGTACCGAGAAGCCGCTGGCCAACTTCATTGAACAGCGTAGCGTTGCGAATGGTGTATGCTGCGTCGAGCAAGTTGATGAGTTCACTCTGGGTCTTTTGACGACCATCAGAGAGTTCTGTTTGGATTCGTCGTGAAGCGGCCATCATGAGAAATGCAACACTGGCGGTTAAGACCAGCATATTGCCCCCTTATTAAGAATGTCCATAAAGGACTGCATTTGCCATATTGCACTGCACAAACATTCGGAATCTTTGTCCCTTACTGTGGCATAGAAACGTATGGACGAGACAATGCACTCCATCATGAGTTTGTGCAGGCCGTGTAGCATGTCAAGTCCTGTCTGTATTGATGATAGTCAGTCGACGAAGTGGTGTGACGTTAGATCTGCTCCCTTTCCACTGTCGAAAGAGTAAATGCGAGCGCAAGCTGTACAACAGAGGTCTAGAGCCTCCCCATCCATGTGGAGATCATGTCTAGGTGTGATTTGCATGTGACAGGCTTGGCGAAAGTTTGCTCCTTCCCAAAAGGTGCTAGCGTCAGATATCCCATGCCCGAACAAACCGCGTCCTTACACATGGAAAGCATAGACGTATCAGCTGGAGGAATGAGTTTATGCTTTGATCTTATTAAAAAAGCATATGTTCTGTCAATGAGCGGCGATGGGGGTGGGAGGCCAAAGCTTGGCCATAGTTTGGCTGTCATTCACTCGTCGGAAAGTGCCGTCTCCGTGGCAACGTCACCTTGGCAACCGCAAATTGCCAAACTTCTTCAACTAGCATCCCGAATCCCGAATGTCGAATGTCACCGCACGTTGTAGTACCTCAATCGCAACTATGTCGGACGGAGAAGAGCCAGCGTCGAAGCGACTGAAAAGCGCCAATACCACAATCACGCACGCCGAGGGCGTCGTCGATATTTACCCTGGCGGTGATACTCTACTCGTTGTCAAGGGCATTGCAGGTATCGAGAAGCCGTACGTATTACCACCATTCCTTGCTGTCCCGGGGATGTCTGTCATTCTTGGGCGTCAATCTCCTGATTCCACTCCACTCACTCTTCAACCCAAGCAAGACTTGAGGCGCCCAACGTCTTGTTCGAGCTAGATGCTGAGACGGACGCTGACACAAATTCCAGCATATCCATTCGAGTCTCGAGCCACGCACTGTGTATCGGCAGCACAGTCTTCAGGGAACTTCTGGGGAATATCGCAGAACCGCCATCAGCCCAATCGCCGAAGACACTGCAGCTTCTCGACGACGATGGCGACTCCTTATTTCTCCTTTGCAATATCCTCCACCTGCGCAACGACGCCCTGCCGCCTCGACTGAAGCCCACAGCTCTACTGTCCTTCGTCCGCATTGTACTGAAGTACAATGCGATAGTTGCAGCTTCCCGCTCCACGACTCCATGGCTGGACGATATCTACCACAGCAAGACCCTACAGTACTCAGATCCAATCCTGATCTTCAAGATGCTCGAGGCAGCATATGTCCTCGACGATGCAGTCTACTTCGCCCGCTTTAGTACACGCTGGGTCCTGCAACAGGCGCTAGGCCAATCCGTCGACAAGATTGCTGTTGGCGTCCCGGATGGTTCTCAGGATCGCAGACGCCTCGCTGCCGAGCTCATAGCCCGTCAGAAAGATTGCGTCAACGCTCTGAAGGCCGATCTAGATCTCATCGTCGACCCATGCGCAGAGGCACTGGCGGCTGATAACAAGCATTACATCGACTGCCCGCCTGGTGTGGATCCAGATGAAGCTGACGACGACGACGGCGACATCGAGATCTGCACAGTCGATAAGGACGGCGCCAGTCACTTTCTCGCATCTCTCAGAGATTCGAAGATGTGGCCAGCCACACAGTGGCCGAACGGTATATCTGCCATTGTCCAACTCTTCGAGAGTTTTCGCATTCCGCAGCTCGATTCGTCGAGCGAAGAATGCCACTGCTGCATCCCAATTGGAGTACGTACTGTGCCCAGGGCTCGGAGCCTGTTCTTCACTGTTTAAAAACATCTGCTGACCTTCGTTCTGTAGGTCAAGTTCGCAGCCGCGGTCGGCATGGTCAAGCAAATGCATCAGGAGAGACTCTGGGGACTGTGTCTGGACTGCTACAAGAACGGAGGACACTACGAAGGCAAATGCCGTTATGAGCACTCGAAGGGGAAGAGCGTTTCGGCGGATGTCGTGGCCAGACAACTTAGTGCTTCGATACAGAGCAACAAGGAAGGACAAATGGCCTGAGTGCTAGTTCGATGGCTCGGTAGGTCTTCGAGCGGTGGGGATAGGAGGAGAAACCCACAAGTACGCCATTGGATCACATGGTGTTTGCTCTTGCTGTTTGCAGTGGATCGAGTAAGGGGAGGGGCTTCGTGCAATAACTCTCCAATTCATGCCACAGTGCTTCACTACTGAAGTTCCACTCGTTCAAACAGTCCCAGCTGCTACCGATCACCGAGCTGCACAGGTTAAATGCATCCCTACGAGTCCGTCCCATCAACACTTCTTCCCTCCGTCGCACAGTCCCACGAACTCTCTCTTGCCGTCTCGAATGCTGATCGAGAGGGTGAAAGCTGTCCGTCATCAGTCTCCTAAACATCTCCTGCCTCATTATCATTGTCGTCCCCATCCTCTGTAGCCTGCATCAACGCAGCCGCTAAGTCATCAACACCGTCCTGCATTTCGACGTCTTCCTGAGCTTCAGCGGGTCCCGAAGGCTCCTCTTCGGCCGTCTCGAAGCTGTCTCTCGAGTCTGCATTAGAGAGCGCGAGTCCAGGGAAAATAGGCCTCGGGAGTGCGTCCTGATCCTTTTCCGCAGCATCTGCTTCGGCTTCGGCTTCCTCGTCTCCCTCCTCGAGCTCGCTAAGCTCACTCTCGTCGTCTGCGCTGTCGTGGAGACTGCCAGGAGCACTCGTTTCAACAGATGCTTCGCCTGAGAGTGATGGGAACTCTCTTTCTATGAGGACCTGTAGTCTCGGTGCTGAGGCGATCTTCTGAGCAGTGGCATCACTATTGAGTTGTGTCTTCGCCTTCTCCTTTTGGACACACAGCTCTGCGCATGCACGTATCTCCCTTCGCCCCACTCCAATCTTTCGGCGCACTGGGGCGGCCTCTGCTGGCAGTGCTACGCTTCCTACCGAGGCCGTCGCTGGTGCGGCTTGCTGTGGAATTGGCGGTGCATCGCTGCTCCCGTCAACGTTCATCAGGTGTGTAAGACTCATCATAGGATTTCTTGGTGGGCTAAGGACTTGCGGAATGGGCTTTTCAGCTTCACGCTTGGCATCTTCTTCCTGCTTGGCTCGGCGAGCGTCCGCGAACAGCGACTTGCCGACGGTGTTATAAAGTTGAGCGTATGCGTCGCCAATGAGATCGTCGATCGCCCCTGGCTTCATCAACGACTGGTTGGTCTTCTTCAACTCCTGCACTTCTCGTAGCACGTCTAGCGCGGGCACAATTCCCGAGTCTTGCACTTGCATCCACTTCTCCAGAGGATCTTTGTGGGCAAGGAAATCTTCGTGGACAATATTGTTGAACGTCAAGTTTTCCAGACCTTCTTGTAGACCCGCATACTCACGCAATAGCTGGAGATAGGCGTTGCAAATATCCTGCCAAAGTTGTGCGTGCTCGAAAAAGTCGTGAGCGCGTCGTCGAACTCGCTTGGCCAGTAGCTCTAGGTTCGTACGGTCCTTGAGTTGCTTCAGAAGTTCCATATAGAATCGGGTGTAGATTGTGGTATAGACGAAGTGTCGGCCTGGTCTCTCGCTTTCCGGCTTCCAGACCTGTATCGTCATGGTTTTGGTGAACATCTGCTGCAGTTCATCATGGGCTCCCATGACACCTAGCATCTTTCCGCCCGCAATCTCCACGTTTGCATCTTCATATATGATCTGCGCAGACCTGTTGATCATTCGATGGTACCAGTTCGACTTGTCAGCAGCTCTCAAGTTCTTCAAGACGCCAAGAATGTACGGCTTCCATTCGTACATGTGCTCTGGGAATGTGTCTTTCGTAGCGTAGTGCGTGTGTCTCAAAGTCTGCTTTGCTTCCTCCAAGGAGATCGTCCTCGACTTGGTCAATAGCTTGTGGACAGTACAGACCAGCTTGTAGTGCGGCTCCAGAATAGGCTCTTTCTTACCATCCCCTTTTCTCTCCTTCTCGGGCAGTAACTCCAGGGTGCGAACCAGAGCCTGCAAGACTTGTGAGGCGGGCTCACGCTTGACCGAAGACCGAGACCTTTCATCAGCATTGTGGAGCTTCCACAGACATTTGCCAATCATGCAGTGTATCATCCAGCTGTCAGGCTTTCCTGGGAGGGCTCTCTTGTATAGGACATTGGCCAGCTTGATAGCTTGGTACTCCGTTATAGGTTGAAATGACTTTTCCCTTGAAACTCCAGTATCACGACTGATGAACCTCTCGGCCTCTTCGACCTCAAATGCTTTCATCCCCAAAGGTTCGCGTGCCGAGCTGTAAATGCGGTTGGCGAATTCGTAGCACATCTCGGTCATTTTCGTGGAAGTTTCGAACCTTAGGTCAGCAGAGCGATACGCAAGCGCCATTGCCATGGTATAGCAATGGATAGCATGTCGTTGTAGCAGGATGATGTGTTGCATGTCATTGTTGAGCTTTTCAGCAGACCAGACAACGTTTTCCTCTATCTTGGTGTCGAAGGCTTGTGCTAGCCGGAACCAAGTCTCCCAATGTTCTCCGGTGTACTCCAGATCCTGGTTGAAGAATGCAATGGCGATGTCAACATCCTCTGTCGCGGTCGCACCAGTTCGCTTGACAGACCGGAATCTGGTGAGGGCCATGTGACCCATTAGAAAGTACCACCCCTTTGAAGCCAGCAAAGCATCGTCTTTTGGTATCGGCGTCACTGCCAGCTGATTTCCACGGCCGGCGAGACAATCGAATAGATCCAATCGGTCAATGGGCGATCGCAGGAACGATCGATAGACTTCTCTGTTCCGCAAGATTGCATCAGTTGGCTTCTTTCTCGGAAGAGCACCATGGACCTTGTCGATCGTGTCCTTGATTGGGTGCTTGATCAAATCTTTGAAGGTAAGCTTGGAAGTCTGCGAAAGGAGCAGATCAACAGCTTGTAAGGCCACATTGCGGCCCATGAAGGCGTCCGCAGTGCACTTGTGTTCGATGAGCTCGTACGTCGGGTCGAGGAAGCAATTTAACCGGTGCAGATCATACAGCACTTGTGCTTGCTCGGTTTCGTAGCCGTCTACATGCGTCATCTTGAGGAACTCCTCTTTCAGCATGCGGACGAATGCGCGATTGCAGCTGCCACAGATGCCTCGCAGACCCAGAGTACGATGAACGGTACGCAAGAACTCGAATCGATCTTCGAGCGCCGTCTCATACTGAGCTTTGTTCTGAGAAGCCACCTCCTGGAACAGGGAGTACAGCATCATCCAGATCTGCGTCTGCATCTCGTGTACGAGCTTGGTAACTGCAGTGAACGAGGGTACAGGCAGTCCATTGGACATAGATGGCGGCTGGCTTTGGCCGATGCGTATGGAATCCTCCGCGACGTTGAAGACCTGCAAGAGCTGAAGTATCTCGCCAAAGCCATTAATGGCGAGCTTGAGACGCGCATCGTCGAAATCGTCTAAAGCGTCTGCGGAGCTGTGCATAATGTCGTACAGCTTCTTGACGATATCCTGCATCAGGCGGAAGCACTTCAACACTGTGGCTTGGCGCTCTGTTTGAGCCATTGTGGTAACGTCTGGAGACTTGAGTTCGTCAAGCACAATGCGTAGCATTCGGAAGTGACAATAGACAACCATGGTGTTGTGCTCGATACTGACGTAGGCGTCGCGCAATTTCTGCCACAAAAGTAAGCGTACAGAGACATTGCTGTTCTCAAGGAACCTGAGAAGCTCAAGTGGGACATTGTGTGGCGACGGTCTATCGTCGAGGCGCGATTCATGTGAACCGGAAGTTCTGGCAAGTTCGAGCGCTTCGAGCAACGGCTCCAAACTGTTAATGACTGCTACTGCATCCTGAGCGTTGTGGCTAGTAACCTTGAGAAAGAAGTCTTTGGTGGTAAGCTTCGAGATCTCTCGTTCCAGAGTCGCCAATGACAATTCCGGCATGACTGCATTGTTGTGTAGGTGGATTGTCGGCTCGCCCGCAGCTGCAAGGACAGCTCGGAGGTCGTTCATGCATTCGATGACATGATCTTGGGATACATCGTTGGATGCTCCAATAGTCGATGTCGTTGCCCATAGGAAACGAATATTGAGATCGTCTTGCAGGCTGAGTGAGCTTGCCGAGACGGCTCTGAAGTGCATTGCTTCTCGGGCGAGGTCAAACCATCGTTGTAGACGGTCGCCCTGCCTTACAACAATGTCGATTTCAACGCCACTGTTATGCTGCTTGATCAAGCTGTAGATGTCCAAGTGAAGCTCAAAGATGGTTTGAATCATCTCCGACAGTCCTGTGTCGGTGCAGTCCTCGACATGCGAATCGAGTGCATGTTTCCAGCCTTCGAGCTCAGCAATGGCTTTGTTGTAGATGAACTCATCGAAGTTGACAAGAGTGCGCACCACCATTGTCTTCAACGTCTCTGGCCACACGTACAACGCATAGCTATTGGAGCCGGTAGTCATGATGCCTGGGCGCAGCAGCGCCTCTGTAAAGACCCAGCCAGTCTCTTGAGTCAGGTACTTGTGTTCATTCATCGCTTGGAGCAGTTGCTGGAGTCCATCGTTAGGCATCGGTGGGAGCTTATGTCCTCCCTTCGACCCTCCACCGCCAGCGAACATGCCTCCAGCCCCTCCTAAGTTCTGACTTTGGCCAAGGTCCAGGTTTTCACCACCGTGCAAAAGCAGATGTGCAAGCTGTTCGTTGTAGTTGTCGAGAAAAGTTTGTATGTCAGATCTTGCCACTTTCAGGCCCTGCATGTCCTTCAGAGGTCCTGCCGATGGAGTGCTATCTGCTGATGCAGTCATGTCTTGTCGAATATGCCGTGAGACGTCGAAACCCACGATGCCAATCTTCTCGAACATGTTACCCACGGTCTCAAACATCCAATCATCAGCAGCTTGAAACTCATGCAGCAGCTGTTCGATTTCCCACCGCTTGTTCGCATCAGCGATAGCTTGCCGACTGTCAGCTGTGTCAACGTTAGAGTCACGTGCACGGGTTCGACGACTCTTTGTTCGGCCCTCCTCTGCCCCATCGTTCAAACCTGCTGTGTCTCCCGAGCGTTTGCGCGAGGGCAGCGTAATGGTGGGGGAGTCCGCCATATCCACGTCTTCGTCTACAGGTTTGTTTGCAACTTGCATGCTCTCATCCGCGGACGCTATTTGCGGCTGTGCTGTTGGCAAACCTCCGTCAAGGCCAGGAAATTGCTCGTCGAGGGACTCTGGGAGGCTTTTGGTAGTTATCTGGGACGGCAGCTCGTTGGGCAACTGAGAGGGGAGGGCCGCTTCTGGTGTTGCTAGACCAGGTGGTGATTCCGAGCCTAGGTCGAAAGCCACAGGGAGAGCCGGGAAGGTGGAAGAAGTGCCGTGCTGCTCGGCCATTAGCTGTCGCAGCAAAACGTCTCCCAATTCTGCCCAGGTTTCTGGAGTTTGCAATATGATTCGCTCTGGTCGCTTAGCGACTGGAAGTGTGTCGCCATTCTCTCTGAGATAGTCCTCCTTGCGAAGGATATTCTCGTACGGATGTAGCTGTTCTTTCAGAAGCCTCGAGAAAACTTTTCGCTTGGTGGTCGACAGTGGGCTTTGCAGTAGCGAGAGCTGGTCTTGCAACTCAGAGACAAGATCTCGAAGTTGCTCCCCAGCTAGGCTTTCCTCTAGTCCAGGAAGTGACAGGATGCCGCCAAGTGCCTCATCGTCGCCATCCATGACAGATTCCAGACAGAAACGGGCCACTCGCTTGCTGTTGAGCAACTGTCCAACCGAAGCAGTGCGCCGCCATAGCTCAAGATCGCTATCGTCCTTGTCCAAGGCATGCACAAAATGGTCTAGAGCGTCTTTCGCGTCGGCCAGAATTTGGCTGAGGGTGAAATTGAACTCGTCGAATCTGGCAGAGAGTGCATCAAGTTTGAATTGTGCGTAGTTCTTATGCGAGAGATGCAGTATCTGTGGTAGCGTGCTTGGTGCACCTTCCAACCCGACGGAGCCGATGGCGGTGCCAGGTTCGAGATCGTACCACAGCTCATCAGACTCAGGCAGAGGTCCATATAGCTCGATACGTTGAAGTTCTGTCTGTGACTCTGGGTATTTGAAGATGTCGGAATCGAAGAGTTGTTGATATGCCACGGCGGCTTTGTCAAAAGACGCTGGTCCCTCGGCGTGATACTTCAAAGCATTTTGGTATAGCTTCAAGGCCTCCTCGATCTGGATCTCCTTGGTATCATCGACCTCGACGTCGGACTCGTCATCGGATTCAATATTCAACGCCTTGAAGCCGGACATATTCGTTTGATGGTATTCACATCAAAGTTGGCCAGCTCCGCCGCCTCGATGGCGATGTAGATGTTGTATAGATGGATGGATGGTCGCGATGCAAGCGTGAGGTGGAGGTCGCGCCTCAGCGAGTTCACGCGTGTCGCTCAGGCGGAACGAGCCGCTCTCACAGTTGACAGCTCTCAGGAACGAGCAACACCGCCGTCCGATATCTCTCCCAATTGCAATTACCAGACTCGAGCAACCGACTTCCACACAGGCCCGACATCACGAGAGTAACCGCGCGACGCCGATATCCGCTTCTGGCCGGCGAAAGCTGCAGAGATGGTAGCCACAGGCGTGCCAGAGTAAGACAGCATGCGTGGCTGGGCACATGTGAAGGTCAAGCTGAATGAGATCCGCAGGCTCTTCGAGGATGATTCGCATTCGGTGATTGAGATTCGAACAGACAGCCTCCAAACGCTTAGGGAGCTTGGTCCGCCTGATCTTGTTCATCTCCTCAAACAGCCCACCAAATCGTCGACAGCCAAACAGGTAATCTCCCATTGGAAGCGAGAAAACGGATTGCAAGGAGGAGATCACTAAAGGCTGGATCAGGTCGGCGTCTACCATCATGTTACCGGCATCGACGCCTCTTCCTCTGCCAGCTTGGCCGCGTACACGAACACCCTGACCTACGCCCCGAGCAATGCGCCAATGAAAGTAGCATCCGGGCTATACTGGTATGCACTACTGGGTAGCCTTCGCGAAGATTGAGGCTGACCCCACTAGCTGCTACAATGCCTTTTCGAGAGTCGACATGCGTGTACAAGTCCAGATTCCTGGCACAGTGGAAAGCTATTGTGTGGACGAGCGTGGGAACAAGCTTGAGGCAACAGAAGAGCATTGGCTAGAGACATATCTGTGCAGTGTATTGAGGGCATACTCGTACGCGGATACCGGATCTGGGGATGTGATCAAGCGCATCATCGGCGTGCGAAGATTCAATCCCATCACAAGCACAGAGCAAGAGCAGAAGTTCCTGGATGCAGCAGAGAAGCTTTTCTTCAGCGGTAGGGAAGGATGAAGTCGAGGAGGCAGAACGTCGGGCTGACAAGAGAACAGGTTGGCAATTGGGCTCAGATCCAGAGATACAGGTCCCAAACCTGGTCTCGAATCACCTTACATCTGGCTTGCTACACTACATCAAGACGACTGGACGCTTCGCTTCGGGTATCAACCTGTTTGAGAAGCTGAGAATGCGGGATCCCGAGATTTCGTCACTCCTAGCTCGAGTGTACATCGCAGCAGATGAGGAGGTCAAAGCCGTTCGACTACTGCACGAGGTTGTTCAGGAGCTCCCAATGGACTACTCCATCCTCGACTGCCAGGCCGAGTTTTGCAATAAAAAGGGGAGAGGCGACCTGGCACTCGAGCTTGCGAAACGTGGCGTGGTGTCTGCACCTAGTGAGTTCTGCACCTGGGCACGATTAGCTGAGGTCTACGTGGGGCTGGAGCAGTGGGATATGGCACTCTTGACGCTCAACTCCTGCCCAATGTTCACTTACCAGGATAAGGACGCACCAAGGTTACCCGAGCCGGCTCGGATATCGCTTCCTCTTGCCCCAGAAACAATGTGCGACGAGATCGACGATGCTGGAGCAACGCCAGATGCTGAGGTGGTACATCCTACACTGAGAAGACTGTCTGCTGGGAACTACAAGGGCACATTCCTCAAAGCCTACATACTGCTCACGGAAATAACCAAGAAGATTGGCTGGGATCAACTGCTCAAAATTCGCAGTCAGGTCTTTGTGATGGAAGAAGAGTATCGCACCGAAAAGCAGACGACAGGGCGGACCAGTAGGAATGCCAGCACTGTCGCTCTTAGAGGCACCGACACGCCCCAGCCAAACGGACATGGTGCTCCAGAGGAGACACCATCCGAAGCTGGAACCGAAGACATGATCAACGGGGATAGTGAACCATCAATTGCCTCGTCACATTTGGACCCTGACGTTTCAAAACCATCAACATCAATCACCGTCCGCACCAACTCAGAAACGCCTCAACCCCAGCCACCCAACAGCGACCCCGCGCATCAGTCATATACGCAGTTCCAGCACAAGCGACTTTGTGAGCGATGGCTCGACAATTTGTTCATGGTGCTATACGAAGACCTTCGCATATATACTATATGGCGAACAGAAGCGTCGCAGTACAAGCAACAGCAGCTGGCTTACAAGAAGAGCGCCGAGGAGTGGGAGATCTTGGGAGATCTCGCCGAGAGACTACACCACCCAGATGAAGCTATTGAAGCGTGGCAGGCATGTCTGGCTACGCGATACAGCCCGAAAGCGATGAGGGGGGTGCTGAACTTGTACGAGCGCAATGGTGACGGGAGAGGAATGTTGGGTGCGCTGATACGCTTGATTGCATGGCAGTATCGGTGGTACTCAGAGGTAAGGATTCATCACATGATCGATGCCGTGATGCACATGCTAATACGTGTCACGCAGTTCTCCCCCGACCTTCTCCTGACCATCCGGAAACTCATCGAGGAAGACGGCGCTGTCAAGGTCCGAAGCATCATCCAAGCCACGAGCTTACCGCAGCATATCCTCGACTTGACCCATCAGTATGCGGCGCTGTGCGCGGCGTTTAGGAGCAGCGGTAGTGACGGATGAGCGGTTAGGTGGAGTAGACTTGTCATACCAGATCAGATTAGCGGCGGCGTCGACAGAGATGGGAAATCAGGGCGCATTGATACATGGACTGAAAGTAAAATGGGAGGATTGATCGGGCCTCGAGAGGGCCCTTGACAACCAGTGGTATGACAGAAAAGCACTCCCAGACTCGCAACCTCGATATACACAACTCCCTTTTCTCACAAGCTACCTTAAGCAGACACGCATCTGGTCTTCGAAAGTCTCATCGTCACGTGAATGCGCAATTGCTCGCAAACGCTATCATCTCTGCAAACATCATCACACAAACTGGACTGTTTGCCCGAAATGGAAATGCTAAGGCCTCACGTGGGATGACCTGCTTTATTTTCGCATGTTCAAAGCTGGCTGAGCCGGTGGTGTTTGCACAATCAGCAAAGAAAGCATGTCGCAGCGCGCTGGCGTTTGTTTCAGGATAGATACAATAGGTGCAAAGGCTGTGCTGAGATGGAGAAGTCACAGAGTCCAGACTGCTCTGTCATTTCCCTCGTTCCTCATCCGACTACATAGCACCTATCGCAGAACCATCACCTTCCTTCTTCAGCAATGGCGAACTGGTGGCATCCGGAGCCATACGCCGAACAATATCAGCAAGCGGCCTATAACGGCTTTCCTTTCCTCCCCGAATTCGGTCATCGCCGCAATGCTCCCCGCGAAGAGCCGTTCGTCCACTGGCGTGCGTCAGGTGCTGGAGGCCGCGGCTGGTATCAAGGAGGTCGCAAGCTGCACGGCTTCAGATCCAAGAAGTATTGGGCTCGGCCAGTCGACGGTGCTCGTCGCGGGACTTTGGGTCGTCTGAAGGACGGCCTGACTGGCGAAGGACCTGATGTCTTTGTCGTGTCAAACGGAGATCGCCGCACGCTGCATCGCGACATGCCTTCTCGAAACCACTGGAGTCACTGGGACAGCACCGGCTTGCGCTGGCTCGATGATGCAAGAGATGCGAATTGGCGTAGTCCAGTCGAGGATATGGATTGGTATCCACCAGGAAATTTGGGCTCGACGCCATGGGCGAGAAGAGATCGTGATGAGGTGTACAATTTCCGCACGAGGCGGTATGATGATATTCGGCCGGGCAATCAGTGGAAGTTTTGGAGTGACGCGCATTGGCCGAAGGGCCAGAGGAAGAAGTATGGTGTCCCCTCTGCGTGGCGGGAATGGGATGGGCGTTGGAATACGACCGTTGATGGTAGTGCTGGGCGCTGGCCTGGCGGAAGGCCGTTGCGGTGTTGAGCAGTGATTAGGCGCAAGGTCGTGATTGGGCAGTCGTGAGGAGTCAAGGTCTCGTGGTCATCAGAGTTGGAGAGATGGTGCTGTTCAGGTTCCCTCGATCCATCCATAGCGCGGCACAGTTGAGGCCTTGCTGAGATCGCCGTCTCTCTGCTTGCTTTCGGTGGATCTGGCAAGCAGAGTCTGTGTTTGCTCGGACTTCCAGTTAGCGCTGAAGTCGTTCAGCTCGTTGGTGGAGGTCGTAGCGGCGGTCTTGACAGCGGCAAACAACTGTTCTTTGGTGGCATTTGTGTGTAAAAGCGGCGCGATGACTGTTGGTATGGCACTCCGCAGGGCGTCCAGCTGCGAGACGTGTTTAGTGACGATAACTGCAATTGAAATGGTGTTTGATCGGGCTTACTTGTTCCTGTAGCTTCTGCAGATGCGCCAGCGCCGCTTCGTATTTCGCCGCATCCCAGGCCTGCTGGTCGTTGCCGTTCTGCTTCTCGGTATCATTCATGGTTGTGTTGTGGTTGTGTACGAAGTGGAGCGAAGCTCGACGAAGTTGAAGGTCAACTCCGCACACGGAGTAAGGATAATCCGAAGCCTTGACGGCCAAATGAGGACTAGCGCTCGGTCATCACGACTTCACCCCGTCATTCACCTATTGAACGACCATCAGATGTTGATCAATCACCAGCATGCTGATATTACGACGGGATAACTTACGACATCGACTTGATATGCACGTTCGTCGAGCTTCCATCGATCAGTACGTTTTTGAACCGGTCTCATCAATGACTACTCAATTCTTCGACCGAATTTGACTAAACCGGTCACCGGTCGATCACGGTCGATCAGGAGTCGGTATATCTCGCAGTGAGTTCACTGAATTGAGTCTGCATGCGTTGCTCCAAGTCTGAGCAACAGCCGGCATCGTTGTCTTCGCAAAGCCGACCCCAACGAGTCACACTACCCGAAGTTCGACCAGGCCATCACAGCCACATGTTCAGCCACGACTACGAGCCCACTCGTGCTCAGATATTCTCCGGGCGTGCTCAGCACGCAACGTGTTACGATCATCACGCTAAGGGCACGTACCACCACAGCGAGACATAAGTATTTTTCGATCTCCGCACCTCTCTTTCTTCCTCAGCTCTCTTTGCCTTTTGTACGTCAAGACACCCTTTCAACCATCTTCAACCATTGCTAACAACCTTTTAGGGCTTAGATCAAGTGTAGTATCTGTTCTTTTCAGTTTAATCTCTGAAACGAGTCTACGGACTCATTCAAGATTATTCTTATTTTTGGCTCTTGTTCTGTGGCCGCTGGGCTTGCCTATGTCACAGGGCACCGTGTCACTGGTATTGCACTACCTCCAGTCGACGCAACCTCCTTTTCATCGATGACTCGGTCTTTGACTGAGCCCCGGAGAAGAGTAATTGCCATCACGACACTGAAGCCACAACGACAATAGACGAGCCCGCGACAGGTATCTTCACTTCGAGGTGACGGCACTGATCGTCCACACGTCAAAATCGAATTTGGACATTTGAGACTCAGTGATGTGCTTGATAGGCACTCGGCAAATTTTGCCTATCAGCCGCACTTGGTTATCAATACTAGATAGCGGCGACGCGGCCACTAGTGAACCAGGTTCAACGATAGCCCAGCGGCCCTGCCATGGGTATACTCAACGACGCGAAAGTCGAGCCTGGCAACTTTCTTCTGTCGTCTCTCTTTGATTGCGGTCAATATCCTTACTCGTCAAAGTGCTGACTGCCATGGAGTTCCTCCAAGCCTTCTCGGAAGGCAGCAAAGGCGCCACAGGCAGGGCTGAGCGTCGGCTTGTCTTCAAACTCGACGCAGTGATCCTGTCGTTCTGCTGTTTGATGTACTGGGTGAACTATCTCGACCGCGCAAACCTGAGCAATGCATACGTCAGCGGCATGAAGGAAGATCTCAGTTTCCACGGGAAGCAACTCAACATCATCAACACAAGTGAGATTCCCGACCCCACTCATACCACTCAGCAAAGATCGCAAGCTAATAAAAGGTGCATAGTATTCTACGGTGGCTATGTTCTTGGACAAATCCCAAACAATCTGGCTCTACAGAAGCTGCCGCCACGAATCTATTTCCCGACTTGCATGGTCGGCTGGGGTCTCCTGACGCTGGGAACCGGGTTTACGCATCATCCGTGGCAGGTCATGGTCATTCGATTCTTTCAAGCCATGTTGGAAGCCTCCACTTTTGTTGGCTGCCAGTATATCCTTGGTTCGTGGTATACACCCACGGAATTGGGCAAGCGAACTGCAGTCTTTACTAGCAGCGGCCTTGCTGGGACGCTGTTCTCTGGAATCCTCCAGGGCAGCATTCATAAGAATCTTGATAAGTCTTCTCCAATCTCACTATCTCGCAACAAAGACTGATATCACCATTACATGGTAAAGCAGGCCTCGCCGGATGGCGATGGCTCTTCGTCATCAACTTCCTCATCACGATCGTCGTTGCAGTATACGGCTACCTGGTCTTCCCAGACACCCCAACCTCGACCAAGGCAAAGTATCTGAGCCGAGAGGAGCGACAGCTGGCCGTATCACGCCTTCCAGAGGTTGAGAATGGTCGCGGCCAGATCGGATGGAGCCTGGTCTCGCGAGTTCTTACTTCCTGGCATTGGTGGGGATTCGTGACCCTCTGGATCTTTGCAGGTAACACGGAGCAGTACTCAAGCAACGGCATCATGGGTCTCTGGCTGAGCTACACCGGCGACTACTCAGTCTCTCAAGTCAACTACATTCCAAGTGGCGTGTCCGCCGTTGGCATTGTCGCTACTCTCTTGCTTGGCTGGTATTCCGACGTTACTCGAATGTTCTCCCATGTCGGAATCTTGCTGGCCTGTACCGCAGTGATCTCTGGGTCGATTATGCTGGATCCACCGACCCGAGGGGCGAAGTTCGTCGCCCTGTTCCTCAACGGCTGTCAGTTCGCGAGCCAGACGGTCATGTTCGCATGGGCCAACAACCTCACTCGTGCCGATGATGCAAAAAGGGGTGTCATTCTCGCCAGCATGAACACTTTTTCCGTTGCGGTCACCATGTTCTGGTCACTTATCTTTTACAACACTGAGCAAGCGCCAATGTGGTACAGAGGAAGCATCGCTATGATCTGCATGGGCGTGGCGCTGTTTTTAACAACGATGGGAATCAGATACATGGAGAGACGGGATCGCGAGCGTGGGCTGTTGAGGGGTGTCGAGCCGACCGAGATGACTGACGGGGATAAGATTACGACTGAAAGTGTGCGGCCCAAGTTGGACCAGGTCTAGGCCACAAGTAGGCAGTATACTTCAAGCTCAAACATAGTATCCTATGGAGCAGATAAAATAAGCGATACTAGATTCAGAACCACTCCCACCGCACCAAGATAAAGGTTTGTCCAGCCTACATGCGAGACTCCCTCTAGGTCAACGAACGAACCAGGAAGGCCAGAAAGCAGGGTAGGACTAGCTGAACCAATTGAGGTATCTATCGTTGCATCGTGAGGCAGGTCCTGTATAAGTGACCCTATACCATTTCGGTTATACGGTCCTTCTGTGATGATCGATTTTGTCGAAAGATGAGCGGACAAACAAAAATGCTGAGACCCATGTAACACTTCTAGCAACACCATGTCTGAATTGGTACGACTTACAACTTACACGTGGGGAAACCATGACATATGGTATGATAAGCTAATATTCGTTGCAATCGACATGGGTATCAGTAACACAGATTCATCAACCTGGCTCCAGCAAAAAAGCCTTGCATATCTCGCACAAACACGATCTCGCAGTCAAATCAACAGATTATCACCATCCCCAGGACGCCATTCAAGCAGGCTGAGCCCACACTCCATGCAAGTACCAAGACTGTCCATTACTCTGCCTCCTCACACCATCGACTTCCTCACCGCCTTCCAAGCTCGACATCGAGTCAGCTGTCGTAGTAGACAAGGTCTCCGCAACAGACACATGCTGCTGGAACTTGGAAGTCTCGAGACGGTACGCCTCCACTGTGGTGGTGGTCTGCTGTACAGGTGGTAGGGTTGCGGCAGACTGGGAGAGAAGCATAGATCGAATGTACTCCACGGCTGTATTGGCGAGTTGTGCTGTTTCATCAGATATCTCAGCACTGCTCGTGACTGCTTTCGGGTCCAGTAGTGCTCGCAACAGTACTCGGGGGATTGTGACATTCTGGTCGTCCTCTTGAGCTGCTGCGACTCCCCTCGATTGGACATACACACCTGCCTTCTCTTCGTGGTCAATTTGAATTGGCTTGCTCTCATCATGCCACGTCTCGACTGAGGCTTCAGCAGGCTTTCGAGCAATTTCACCTGACGCCCGCCAATGCGCGCTTTCAAGATGCTCTGACTGGACGCTGCTCTCATCGTCCTCGCGGACACTATGATCACTCTCGATGAAGCCGACCGGTCCTACAGTCTGCTCCTGTGACGGCGGGACATCCACTGGAGACGACGATTTATACACCAGGGTCGAAAGCTCCGTATACATCTGGCTTGTCCGAGTGTGGCTAACGAACGCTTGACGCAGGTTATCTGGCAGCGCTTTGAGCTGTTCTTCACTCAGATCCGGCATCCAGCGTACTGAGTCTAACGACCCTTGTACCTGTACGCACTCCTTCTCGTGGCCCGAGTCTTGTCTAGCGTAGGGTGTTGGCCTTCTGACGGGCTTTCTCCGAAAAGAGCTCCTTACCAGATTGCTCGGGGTTTGCACCGTGTTCTTGACTGCGTCGACGTTCACATTCTGCGAGCTCGAAGACGCTTTCTCGTCCTCAGGAACCGCCTTCACCACACTCTCTGTGACTCGCCATTGCTGTACGTCCGACCAGACGCCAGGCGAGCTTGCATCATGTCGTTCCCAGTCATCCAGCCCAGGCTCCTCTCCGGCAGCGAGTGTCGAGACATTGGCCTCGGCTTCAGATTGACCTTTTGTAACATGTCTGTCTCCCTGAACCGAGTCCTTCAGCTCTTCCACGCATGATCGAGGGAAGAGGCCGATTCGACCACGAAGCCAACCTCTCCACCAGTCCTTATGAGATGACTCCAGCAAGACTACGATATCCCCTTTGTTGAATGGGAGCTGCCCAGGAATGGCAGGCTGGAAGTCAAAGCGAGCCCTCACCTTCTGTGCCGTTGCCAAATGTTCAGGAATCTCCTCCAGGATCGCCTTCTCTTTGGTTGAAGCTATTCCTGGCAGTTCGTGATACCACACGGGCTGATATCCGTCTCCATTGTGCAATGACCAGGCGCTGCCATAGCGGTGTTTGAGGAGTGTGCCCAGTGGTTGCCGGTAGGGATCCTCAGCTATCCGCGTAACCGCAGACTCCTGCACAGCACCACTCTTTCTATCGACCGGTTCCAGAGGCGTTGGTAGGGCCTTGCGCTGAACAGTTGTTGCGCTATCCTGGAGGACTCTCTTCGCGTATGGAAGCCGATTTCGGGAAAGGGCATTGGTGTGCTGCAACGAGTTCGCCTCGTAGCTATAGCTTCGGTAGGTCTCAGGTGGCGGTACTGACATAGGAGCCCTTGGTGTGTCTGACTGCGATGCAAAGAAGTTCTCCTGGGGTGGCACTGACATGGGTCCTCGAGGGGGAGTCTGTTCACTACGCGCCCTCGAGTCCAATGCCGACATCGACATGGGCCCGCCGCTGAAGCTCTGAGCCGAGTCCTCTGCGTCTTGTGCTGACATGGTCGAGTATGCATTGAGCTCTGCACTGACTGTGGTCTGTGAGGCGTAGCGGCCTTTGTCGACGACGTTCTTCTTCACCTTCTTGAGTCGAAACCACATGTGGCTCTTCTTTGCAGCTTTAACTCCAGGCGCCGGAAACTTAGTCGCTTGTTTGTTATATTCGAGCTGTTGCATTAGCCGGGTCCAAGCATACTCGCCCTCCCCGTAAATTGGGCTAATGAAGACGTCGAGCAGACCGAGCAAGCAATAGGCCTGGTCCTCGGTGCGTGTCGTGCTTCGTCGCTGGGCCCAGGACATCTTCTGCTCGACGGGGATGTTCTTGAGATGAGTGATGGATGGCATCCCAATGACATTGAGCGGTATGCCAGTGATCTGTGCAAGCAACTTGTTCAGGCGGTCGCCATATCCCTGACAGACCTTCCCACAGACATGATCACTGTATGCGCATTTGTGTCCCAATACGTCCCAGTTGTTGGCAAAGAACACAACTGTCCGTGGAGCGATCAGCTCCTGCAGAGTCCATCCTCTTTTGAACCACTCGCTGCGAGTAAGGTCGAGAGCGGACGTCCTGAACTTCTGGTTGGGCTTGACGTCGGCGAGGTACGCAAAGCAAACAGCAGCATCACCGTACCAGCGGAACATCGAGTTGATAGACTCGGACAGCTCGGCTCCATCCTCCTTGTTGATGCAGCACGTGTCGATCCAGAGCCAGTCGCAACAGTGTCGTAGTCCAAGGTCATTTAGTGCTCTAGATGGCCCTGCGTTGGAGTTGTTGCGATCGACCAGCTGGCAGAAGCCCAGCACCTTTGTGTGTCCCGCGCCGAGGACATCGCGCTTTTGTTGGAAGTCCTTGTAGCTCGTCTCGTCCGCGGCCCATCGGTGCGAGGCGATCGCATATGGCGGTCTATCATTGTCTGCAAACCACTTGAACTCTAACGACGTGGTGTTGAGAAGCCGCATGGCGCTTGACAACACATGTCAGGCGCATTCCAGCGCAGTCAGTTGCGATGAGGATGTGGTTGAAGAAGAGATGTCCGCAAGGCTACAGGCGCGATCACATCGTAGGTCGGGGGCCATGGCGAGACCTGCGCCATTCATGCGAGGCCGCCACACGAGGCCGCCCTCGACACAGCTGTTCGACGAGTAGGCGAGTGCGAACGCCACATACTTGGCTCGATGCTGCGAAGGGTATAGTGGATGTTTCTTTTGCGGCAGCAGATGGGTCACAAATGGAAACAGTACTCCGAAGGTATCTTGTAAGTGGGATGAGAAGTATCACGCTTTGCTGCTTGAGGTTGACCGAGTCCCTGAGCGTGCATGCACGGTACCAGTCTGCGCAACCTTCACAATCGCACGAGCAGCGAAGCGGCTGGCCGTCGCAACCCGCGAGAGATCTGTGAAGTCAGGCGGGACACTGCTGGATGAAGAGTTAGCCCCAGCATCAGATCAGGAGGAGAAGATACTCGCCGCAGGTAGACGCACACTGCAAGTTTCGGAAAGGTGGTGGAGGGCACGAGTCATGGAAGACGTGAAATGGAGGGGAGCTTTGGACCATGTGAAATATGTGAATCAAAAGCAAAGAGAAATCATTTCCATCTGACTAGTCTGTCTAGAGGACGAGTTTCATGACGACTGACATCGCTCCTGACCCTGCACCGGGTCCCATCCAGTCTCAACAAAGAATCTCCTTCAGATGTTTGGGTGGGAAGACATGGCTCCTGCTGTTCCCAGCCGGCAATGTATTACATCCCGTCCCCTACCTCCGCTTCCTTCAGTTCTGGAAAGACATGGCTCCTGCTGTTGCCAGCCGGCAATGTATCACATCCCGTCCCGTCAGGTAGATGGAAATGTCCTTGACATGTGCTCTGTCCTTTCGAATCGTCTCGTCATGTGGAAATCTGGTCTGTCGTACCCAACACGCTCCTCGCGCGTTCGTGCTATGCATCCTCGACCGTAAACGCCAGAAGTGAAGAAAAAGTCCCAAAACGCCTTGCTGAAATCTCAAAATGCAAAAGGTGATGTTCTATGCACCAGTCATCTCGACATCAGCCGGAGAGGTGACGACGCTGAACTGGCCGCCGGTAGTGGCGCCGTTGAGCTTCTGATCGCGCACTGCCGTGTTGTCGATGAGAGTAGCGACGGGAACGTCATCGTCGGTGCCAAGACCAGTCTGGTAGTTGGCGGAGAAGCCCCAGGACCATGCTTTGCCCTCCTTGGTGATGACGATGTTGTGGTCGGAGTTGGTGGTGACCTTGACCACTTCTCCTTGGATGGCGCTGACCTTGGTGGGCTCGGCCAGAATGCGTGGGCGGTCATACTCGTCGTTGATGACAGCACCCTCTGGGAGTTTGGAGAGCTGGTCGATGGCAATGCCAGTCTGCGCGCCATCAATGCGGCCCCAAATCAGGCAGTCGCCATCTTCGGTGGCAGCGAGACTGTGATGTCCGCCTCCCTTGATGCTGGTGACGTTCTTGCCCTTCAGCGATTTGACAACAGTTGGGTTCATGATGACAGCGTCATCCTGGCCAGCATTGTCCATGATGCCAGTCTCGCCGAAGTTGTTGAGTCCCCAAGCGTAGACGTCTCCATTCTTCGAAATGGCGAAGCTATGGTAGCTGCCGGATTCGATGGAGGTAATGCGGTTTTTTGCGCCCTTCGGAAGACCGAACTCGCATGGGACGAGAGCCTTCTCCTTGGTGCGCTCGATGATGCGGCGACCGAGTTGATTCTGCTGACCGGAGCCCCAGGCGTAGACAGCGCCTTTGGTATTCATGGCGAGACCGTGGTTGGCGCCGGCCTTGATGCTGGTGATGTCCTTCAGATTGGGGACAAGCACTGGGCGGTATGCGACCTTGACACCTGGCGTGAAGCCGAAGATGCCGTCGTTGCTGCGGAATGTGCCCCAGCCGTAGACCTTGCCGTCATCAGTGAGGACGAATGAGGTCGAGTCACCTGCGGCGACCTGCACGAAGCGTGTGCCCTCTGCAATCTCAGTCTGTGACCAGTCCACCTCTCCCGGAGTGCTCTCTTTGGGATTGAGGCCGTTGTCGTCCTTCTCGTCATCGTCGCTGTCTGAAGCAGCGTCATCCATATCTTTCAATCCTCCGTCCCACTCGGTGTCACGTCCCAGCGTGCCTTGGTCGTTGACACCCCACGTCAAGATCTTGTTGTCATGCGTGAGGGCGATGCAGTGCATGCCGCCTGCTTCAATCTGCACAACGCCGACATCTTTTGCGCTGAGGTTGGGGTTGAGGCGTGGGCGCTTGACGTCGACTGACTTCTTGGAGGTGCCTAGGGCGAGCTCGCCGGCAGTGCCCTCGCCGAACACATAGACGTTCAGGCGTTCGGTGGGTGGTTCGCTGATGACTTTGCCTTTGGTAAGAAGCTTGACCTTCTTTGCTGGGGCAGCTGGTGCTTCGTCGTCGGCTTTGCGCTTGCGTGACGTCTTGGTGGGTGCCTGTTCGGTCTTTGGTGCTGCAGACTTTGGTGCAGTCTTTGGTGCTGGAGTCTTCTTTGCTGCAGTCTTTGGTGCAGTCTTTGATGCGGTCTTCGGTGCTGTAGTCTTCTTTGCTGCAGTCTTCTTGGCTGGAGCCTTCTTTGCTGCAGTCTTCTTTGCTGCAGGTGCGGGTTTGGTAACCTTGGCCTTCGTGTTGGCCTTGGGCTTCAGGACGGTCGACTCCGAAGCGCTCTTCTTCACGTATTTGATCTGTGCCATCTCTTCCTCTCTTCTCTGGTGTAGCTATTGGTCAATCAAGTGGATGGTGTGGTCTGCTATGGTTTCGTGGGGATGATGTTTGGTAAGTTGTGTGAAGTTGAAGGTCGCGTCGAAGAATCGCAATTTTGTTGACAGTTCCAGTCGCGCGGGAGCTTGGGCCATCGACGCGCATTTACTTCCGGGTAGTGCCGCAACTCTAAATGCCGAGCGCTCTCGAAACGTCACTCGTTCCATACCCCTTCAAACTCAACTTGTATCCCCATTGATGTCAAGGTCTCCATGCAGCTTGTACTACAATCGTTGGCCTGGCTACTGCGACAGCATGAGGGATAGTAGAGATAATCATCTCTGGAAATCCTCATTTGAGCAAAACAACGGCGGCAGATTGTTCCAAGGCATCGGCCTCGCCATCTTCTCTTTTTCAAGATCAGCATGTATCCCCATCCATCGCAAGATCTTCATGCAGCCTGTACTGCAACCGTTGGCATGGTTGCTTTCACAATATAATGGAAAGTGGAGATGATTCTTTGTGAGCACCCTACTTTGAGCGAATTAACAGGGTCGGACACTTCCACGACATCAGCCTCGCCATCCTGTTTTCTCCTCTAAACACTATATATCCCCATCCGTGGCAACATGCTTATGCAGCTTATAATGCAATCGTTGGCCTGGTCGCTTGTACAGTCTGAGGGATAACGATACTATCGTCAGTTGCCGTGTCTGGAAAACGGCCACTATATGCTGGCTGCCATCGTCCAGTTCCATCGTTCGCAAGCCGTCTGAACAACGACCAGCTTGGTCGCGAGCTTGGACACCTGACAAGTATCAAGACACTACCTCTCGATACGTTTCACGTTCAGCCGAGCGACGGATGGGATGGACGCACTTATCGAACATCTCGTTGATTGACCCTATCCACTGAACGTCGACTCAGTACTAATCGCCCTAGGACGCCTCATGTGTGGATCACAACCACATTTCGAAGAGACACAAGAACCCTCTGAACGCCGACTCCTTTTATCCAAGAGGCAATCTCAAATTGGTATGACACAGCAGAAAGAGTGGTCGGAAATACGTCGGAACCGACCTACCAGGCAGTGTAGCCTCCTGTACGTCTGTCAGCACACCCACAAGATGTTAGCGAGGAGAACATGCCATCGACCACGAAGCGCTGGCCAGTCGTGAACGAAGCCGAATCGCTCAGCAAGTACAGGACCACACCTCGATACTCATGAGGCTCGGAGATACGACCCAGCATATTCCCCGATTCCCAGAGCTCCTTAAGCCAAGGCTCGTCTTCGATGTTCTTCTGGACCATCTGCGTCATCGTTAGTACTCAGCTCAGCCCGGCTCACTACTTCGGTCAACTCACCGGAGTGTAGATGTTACCTGGAGCGAGGACGTTCACCCGGATCGGCTTGCCGTCAATCACTTTGCCCCACTCCATCGCCAGACTGCGTCCAAGCTGCTCGACGGCCGCCTTCGAGGAGTTGTACACGGAGGAGAGTAGGCCCTTGTTCGCGATCATGCCGCTCATGGAACCAACGAAGACCATGGAGCCTGGTGTCTTGTACCTGATCATCTGCTTAGCGCAAGCTTGCGCGCTCAGAAAAACGCCGCCGAAGTTGATGTTCATCATCTCGGTAATCTTATCTGCCGGGTACTTGATCGCTGGGGTGACCTGCTGCACACCAGCCGCAGCGACCAGACCATCGAGTCGGGAATGCTTGTCTGCAATTTGGGCAATGGTTTCGTTGAGCTCGGTCGGGTTCTGGACGTCGACCCGTCGATAGTGAAGACTTCCGCCAAAGTGGTGCGCCAGCTTTTGTTGGGTCTCATAGAACGCCTGGTCTGGCTTTGGAAGGCGGTCGAGACAGTAGACTGGAGAGCGTTAGCTGGAACGATAGGATCTTTTCTCGAACATGCGACTTACCATGGCCACCTGCTTCCACTAGTGCCTCAGCAAGAGTCAGACCGAGACCTCGCGCACCTCCAGTAACGACAAAGACTCGGTCGTCGAGCTAGGAATGCCGTTGTTAGCACGTGCTGACGACAAACTCAAGGACCGGCGAACGAACCACGAACTCGCGCAGTCTGTGAGGCGCATGGATGCTGTCAGGATCTGGAAGCCTCTGCGCGATCGCAGACGGCTTCTTGGACGTGCTATCTTCGAGTGCGGTTGCCGTGGTGCTGGCCTGCCTCGTAGGCATGCAAGGAATGTGCCTCGTGCATGGTCTTGCAGCGAATCGGCTGGCTTGCTGCGTGAGACCGGAACGCAGTACCGGGATCGCGGTAGGCCTGAATCGGGAAAGCATGCTTCTCTTTGCAGGTGCTGTAACGAAGTCGGTTGGTGTTGTTTCTTCAGAAGTTCTCGAAGAAGTGTTTACACACTCGGGCCGCATGCAACCGAGCGCAGCAGTGAATGGTCGTGGTTTCTCCCATTCCACGTGCAAAGTTCGTGGTGAAGTGACGGACGCGGGCGCTGGCAGGCGCTCTGGATGAATATGTACATTCCACGGACGAAGCTACCGTCACTCGTCGCGAGAACACACATGCAGGTGGGGTCAGTCGCTGACAAGAACTGGATCGACTAACACTTGTGCTGCGGACATGATGAACGGCACAGTTCCCCGGCCACAGGTACTTGGAGTATCGAGAGGGACAAGAGCTGTCTCCGCACCGGACGCTCACGCGACGAGAAGCCCAGAATCGCCTGACAGGACCCTGGCGCCACAAACAGATATAGGACCCCAAATCTAACGAGACAAAGTCGGGAACGGCAAAAGGGTAGCAATGCCATTGGTAAGGCTGGAGAGGCGTTTAACGAAAAGGGAAGAGTGCCAAACCTCAGGTCGAATGCAGTGCCGCAGAGACTGCTCAAATGCTGATCTCATAATTCAGGACTGAATGATACATTCCCAAGGTTTGTCATGTGCCACTTCTGTCGTCTGTCGACACTGGCTATAGCACAGCCGCTTCACGTCGTGATACGGTCCTCGGTCCAGATCGCACGTCGTGCACTGCAACAGGGTCCCTTGTGGCAATGGTCACCGCAGGCACGCATGGCCAAATGCTGGAGAAAGACAGTGGATTCTTTCTGGGCATCATTGCCAGCACCCCAACGCCGCGCTATAAAACCAGCCAGTCAAAAAGTCTTTTGGACTTGCAGAAACACCATCAGCACTGCCGCATATGCTGTCGTTCCAGCGAGTATCTCGAACGCCCGAGGACCTGCCACCATCCAAAGCCGAGTTGCAAACAGCGAGACGAAACCTGTGACAATACCCAATGGATACTGGTCGGCTGTCACATAGTTCAGCCACCACATCTGACCAAAGAGCAACCTAAGCCCGACGACGATTATGACAACGCTGGCAGCGATCTCGACTCCTGTTGCACTGTGATAGCGTGTCTCTTCTGCCTGCACCCGGTCTGGTCGGTCGTTGAGTCCAAATGGCAATCGGAACAAGCGAAGTCGTTCGAAGAGTCAGGTGGTATCCTTGGTTTCGAGACGATCGCGAAAAGATCGCCCTCGCGCTTCTGGTCCAAGAATTGCCTTTCTTCTGGGTCAATGGCCTCTGGATGGTTGAAGAACCAGTTCTGTCAGCTATTACGCTGATCCATGGAGGCGGTTGTTCTCGTCTTGATCGGTGCATAGGCATTGGTCAGGTGTCCGTCATATCGATTGTCAGCGCAACTTGTTCATGCCCATTCTCCAATTCTCTTTAAATACTTACAGTACTCTTGCAACAGGTGTCACTGCCCGCCGGCCAGTTCTGAAGTAGACCTGTAGCTCGGCCATTGGTCGTTTTGCGTTCTACCGCAGGTCTTTTAAAGATGGCTGACGTAGATAAGAGGTAGCTCATCCTATTAGCTGCTTCGCAGTTAAACGGCGGCGGTGCCGCTGAGGAATCGGCCTCGAATATCTTCGAGGCATCATATGTCAAGTCTTGCAAGTTCCGCCACGGCAGTCAGTTTCTCTGTACTTCAACTACCTCCATGTCAATGAGAGGATGTGAAGATGGAAGCCAGCTCATGTGACCCCGCTTCTAGTTGCGTGACCCTGGTTTCTCGGTGACTAGTTCTTTTGAACTCAAGCTGTTTCATGTGCAACTCGAATTCTCATGCCCAGCTGGTCCGACATGCTGTTCCAGTACGCCCAGCTTGCGCGTGATGCCATTCGTCTGGTGCACATTCATCCGAGCAGCAATCCAGCCGATCTTCATTTGATACTGTCGCATCAAAGCCGCTATTTTGAGCGCCCAGCAAGATATACCGCAATTTGGTACCCATCGACGTCTTGCAGCCAAGAAAGACGACCTGTTACCCTCAACGGACGAGCGAGGCGCATCCCATTAGAGGCTTGGAATGCCTTAAGCGCGGTTTGCGAGTACCACAGCCGGGAAGACCAATACTGGATTGATGCTGTGTGCGTCAATCAGCAGGACGACCTCGAGAAGAGGGCGCATTTGCACAATGTAGGAAGAATCTTCGCATCTGCAGACAAGGTGTTGCTCTGGCTTGGGGCAGGCGGTGAAGCCGTGGGAAGGGTCTTCTCCGCGATGGAAACAGGTACTGCACCAGACTTTGAACAAGTCGCCGCTGCGCAATCACTGGCCACAAGCACAGCTTTTCTTGAAGTGTTGCGCAGGCCAGAACTTCAACAAGACTCTGCCGTGCTGCTCACTGGGAAGTTTGAGTGTCCGCTCAATGTGTTCCAAAAGTTCCTGCAAAGGATAGCACCTCTTACGAAAACAGAGTCCTCGACTGCGCGACAAAGCCATGGCAGCCTGTGACTTCAACACCCCATAGCTGTATCGATGTATGAACGTCGAATGCTACCAAAGACATTCGCGGTTGCTTCACCTCGGTATGCCTGGACCTACATGCCATAGACGGCATCATCGCTCGCCTCTTGCAAGAGAATGACCGAAATCAGAGGACGCCTGTATAGGCTCAGGAGCAGGTATGAAATGCGGTCGAGGCGAATCTTCGAGGGACTAGGACTTGGACATTCGTCTCTTCGCGTGTTCTTCCTGAGATTGGGTGGTTTGGAGGATCGACGTCATCGCAGCGGTTGTGGCCACCATTGTTGGCAAAGGACCCGAGCACCAGTTGCTGCAATAGGGAGCGGACTCGCCGTGCGATCCAGAAGGGATGCTGTCGGACTGTTGCACACTGCGAGTGGTTGATAGCGAAGATTGACAGGATGAGCGCGTTCGCAATAACGTTATACACGTCAATTTCGACAGCTCGAAATATCGTCGCGTTATCTTCGCGTCGCGTGCATCCACGCTCTACTACACATCTGCACATTCACTACGACACCTCATGCTATTTGTTTGGCATTGCTTGCGTGTCAACCTCAAGCATGATAGAGACGGTCACAGAACTTCCAAGCCAGAAAGGCCACAACGAATGGGCTCATCCAGCTCAGAAGCAGCCCCACGACATCGCGCGAAAACTTCGTGTACACCACCTTGAGCATCGCATCATGCTCTGCACCTTCATTGACCCTGGGAAACGGCCGATCCGGCACTGACTTTCCCAGGAACTTGCACAGCGGCTCCCAGCCCTGCTCCAGTCGGAACTCGAGTAGCCTCTCCGGCTGGTCCTTGAGCAGCTCTCGAATCTCCGCATAGTGCCTCCGATAGACGTCTTTCGCGTGCGCTCGGAATTCCGTCGAGTCCTTCGCATAGAATTGGCCCTGCATGACGCCACGCCAGACCACGGGGATCAATCTCTCGTACTTCTTCGCCACCGATTGCATGATCTTGAACGTCCACGGAGCATCGGTTCCAGCGATGATGGCTTGCTCGAAGGACGGGAACCATTTGTCATAGTCTCTTTCGACGAGGATGGCCTTGCACGCTGGATATGCGGCGAGCAACTCCTGCCCGAAGCAGTTGGCGGGCAGATCAGTTGTTGCCGACACGTGGCCGAGTAACTTGTCCCAGAAAGCAGCGTCCAGCTTGACAGAGCTGTCACCGAAGTACTACAACTGTCAGCATCGATCTCATCTCGTGAACAGCCAGACCGACCGACCTTGGCGTTGAAAGCTTCCATCCACATATCACAATCTCGCGGATTCTCGTGCATGTCGAAACCATGCGAGGTCGGGTAGCCCAGGAGCGTCAGAGCCTGTTGCATGGAAGCAGTCCCCGTCCGACTCATGCCCAAGTTGAGCACCTCCATTGGAACCACCCGGCTGCATTTGTGGCGGTCGATGTCATATTCTTTGAAGAGAGAAGGGAACCTGGCCTTGGTCTCTGTGCTGAAGCCGAAGAACAGCTCCCATGTGGTCATGATGGAGTGTGTGCAATGTGGAGCAGGGTACTTTTTCTCTGATACTTGGACGGGCACTAAAGGGATCTGATAGCTCTTCAGCTTGTCGACCGGAGGATCCAATTCTAGTCACTTGAGCACCTTCTCGTTTCCAACCAGGCTTGATCCGCGAGGGATGTGTATCAAAAGGTACAGAATTGGCTGCCACACGTTAATCAAAGGCTTGAATTTATTGCCAACCGGGCGAGCAACAGAAGTGCGGCTGAGGCTTTAACCGAGCTGAGCGCTGCCAGTGCTGCAGGAGGGAACGTGCTAACCCTGGATGCAGAGATGCCAAGTGGGCTTGTAGGGCTCCGTCGATTGCGGAAGAGGATTCAGTTGGACAGGGTTAATTGGAATGCTGGTCGCATGCTATGCATGAGCGTTATACTGATATCAAATTCGCAGTGGCAACCCTCGCAAGAACCACTAAAATCGTAACCTCCAAGAATCCTACCAAGTCTTGAAAGCCATGCTCTTAACACGGACCCGGAATAGTCGCTCGGACGACCTGGAACTGGAGGACCACCGTCATGAGAAGCTCACAGTTGTCGCCCTTGTTTCTTGCCACGATCGAATTCGTGCCAAAGTACGAAAGCACCATCTCGCTGCCATACTGGCCATCTGGAGTCCCCGCATTTCTACGAATCACGCCTCCATTGGGATCCGCGAAGGTGGTGAAGTACACATTGCCCGTCGGCCCGAAGTTGAAGTCGTCTAAGGCGAAGCCATAGTTGTAGATGACTTTGATGGGTCCAGTAGCTTGGCCGGTACTCGGGCTGACGGGAACGTATCCGTAAGTTCCTGTCACGGTGCCAGTGAAGTAGAGCTTGCTGTCCTTGTACTTCAGTCCGTTGGCGAGGAGGGAGCTGGATAGACTGCCGCCGTTGGTGCTTAGCAGGAGACTGTTCACCAGGACGGTCGTGCGGTTGTTGGGGATGTCCACGAGCCAGATGTTACCTTCGATAAAGTCGGTGGCTGCAACGAGTCCCTTCTCGTGATTGATAACGGCAACGCCGTCGAACAGACCACCCAGGCTTGCGCCGCCGACACGGTGCGCTCGAACGAGACTACTGTCGTACGCGGGAGCCTGGTAGTCGCGAAGGTCCACAATCCACATTCCGGTAGGTCCTCGGATCAGGTTGCTGGTGATATTCAACGGATCCGAGATATCGACTTGGCCCACAGCGACGGCGAAGACATCCGGGCTGAGCTCGTCAATACCGAGCACATTGATGACTGCGTCCGGGAACACGAATACTGTGCGTCTTTCCTGGTCCGGGCCGAGCTCTGGGTCGACTTGAGAGAGGGTGTTGCAGGTTGCAGGTAGGCAGGTGATGAGCATCTGGCCATTGCCACGAACAATGGTGTTCTCGGGGGCCATAGTGGGAAGGAACTGGTATATGACCTCCACTTCGGGGTTTTGTCTGGCGACATTGTTGGTGTCGAGGGCAGGTGGCAGGGCCTGGCAAAGGCCGGCCAGGAAGAGCCCGATAGACAAGAGCAGTGGTGCCATTTCGATCGTTGGATATGTTCTATCGGGACGGGCAACGATCAAGTTATGGGTGAATGTCAGCTATAAGTGTGACCGCTTGACGGTGCGTTTATCAAGCGACGGTGTAGGACATGCACTCCATCGAAGCGATTTGGCGAACGTGGACAGTAAGTTGCGTGTTGCAGTGCAGATCTTCGGGCGAACCTCTGTGACTTCCCGAAGTAGACGTGGCCGAGAGGTTAGAGCTGTTGCTCTTGCATTAGGTTGAGCCTTGTCTTCAGACACAAGCATTGTGGAGTGTCAAGTGCATGCGGGCACACGATAATCTATGTGTAGATGCATGCAGCTGGTTGAACGACATGCACCAGGCGTGTGTGTATCTTGAGACATTCAGGCGTCAAAGGCGCTGTCGCTATTTCCTCGAGTTCTGGTGATCTTGAGACGAAGACCATTCGTACGTCAGAGAGCGTCAAAAGAGGACACTAGCCTCATGCGCGGCCTTTATAGAGTTCGGTGCCTTCAAAGTAAAGTATCAAGCTTAAGTACGACTGCATATGAACCACGCATCTGGCCGAGGCTTGCTTCAACTTCTTCCCCATCAAAAAGCACGCCTCTCAGCCGCCTACTCATCATGCATGAGCTGCCTTGATGTTGTCGGCTGCTCGCTCCGCCAGCGCATACAGCGTAGCAGTCAGATGGCCGCTGACCTGAAAGGGCAGCACAGACGCATCGACAACTCTGACGTTCGCACTTCCGTAGACCAGATGGTCGTCCCCAACAACACCTCCTATCTCCTTGGGCATCATGGCTGCGGTGGAGATGTAGTGATAATTGCTTCGGTAGCTGCTCTTCAGCCAGTCAAACCATACATCGGTCGAAGCGTCGGCCGGCACGGCCTCGAGTCCGGGAGATGTCTCGATCGGCATGAAGTCCTTCAATGGCGCTGTATTTGCATTTCGTCTGGCGGCTTTGACAGTGCCAACAGCCTGGCTGATGTCCCAGTCAAGCTGGAAGTAATTGGGATTGATAGCTGGAGCCGAGGCGCTGGATGAAGTGATGTGCATGTTGCCGCGAGAGAAGGGCATCAATCCCCAATAACTAATCGAGGAAGATCCTTCTGACGGAGCCTTGACAAGCACCTCAGCGATAACAACTTCGTCGTCGAAGATCATAGCGTGCTGTATCTCGAACAGCTGACGGATGGCGGTACTATTGGCGACACCTCCTGAAACGGCGACGGCCTCGTCTGCCCAGGCTGGGATAGACGTCTTCACGTGCTGACTGATTTGCTCGGTCTCGTCCCCGAAGACGTCGCGAACATTCAAATACGCCACGTAGTCGCTTGCACCAGACAGATTGGCGTTGGCCGTGTAGCTGATGCCACCGTTGGTTTGGTCTTGGAGGTTCTCTCCAACGTTCGGAAGGTCAATCGTCGTCTGGATTCCAAATTGTTTCAGGATGGCAGGATTTCCAACGCCAGATCGCTCCAGGATGAGCGGAGATACCAGCGAGCCCGCAGACAGAATGACTTCCTTCTTGGCCGAAAGATGGCCCTCGGCTCCAGAGGCATCAACGTACGTAACGCCGTTTGCGCAAGGCTTTTGACCATCTGACTCGGTCGCCCAAGTCATACGCTCGACCGTGGCATTGACATAGAGATGCAAGTTGGGGCGATCGCTGAATGGAAAGTAGTAGGCTCTCGCAGCATCTTCGCGGATGTCCTTTACAGGATCGGACGTCTGAGGGTATACGTTCCACCCGCGCATATAGCCACCGTTGGGATCTTCGTTCCAGGGAACGCCCATCGAAGCATATGTGGTGTTCAGAGTCTGAGAGAAGTCGTTGCCCACCATCTGTGTCGGCCATCCGACGATAAGAGGACCTTCGGGACTATGCGAGGTCGGGTCATAGCTGGCTCCTCGCTGTGCCTGTGTATCGGTGGGCTTGGCAAGGCCTTCGGATTTCTTGTAATACGGAAGGAGGGTGTCCCAGTTGATGTTGTTTCCAAGCTTCGCGTATGCATCAATTTGACTGGTCTCGGCTCGCAGGTATACCATTCCTACTGATTTTTAGTATCGAAGAAAGTACAAAGCTTGCTTCAACATACCATTGATGGTGCTAGTGCCACCAAGAGCCTTCCCGGCCCTTAGAGTCTGGGATTTGTTTCCTGCATGCTCCTGTGGGGTGCTCTGGAAAGCGTAGTCGATGGGTGTGTCGAAAGCCAGGCCGTAGCCAGTTGAGCTCGTGACGTTGGGGTTGCTGAACACCGAGTCTCCAGCCTCGACGATGGCGACTGAAGTATTGGGGTCTTCGCTCAGCCTGTTAGCAATGACAAGACCAGATGTGCCACCGCCGACGATGATGAAGTCGTATGAGTCGGATTCCGCAGGGGCTTGTGTAGGCGCTGCGAACGCAGATGCCAGAAGCAAAGACGCGGTCAGTAGTTTGGCCATGGCCGTTGGTGGCGCGAGTAGTGTCAGTGTCTGTCCGTCAAGTGCTTGGTCGGTTGATGGTTGTCAAGTTCTAGACGGTGGAACGAGCATGTCATTGAGTCTTATACATGTAGAAATTAGCCGTCATTATGAAGCCTGTGATGGCGCCTTCCCGCACTTGCACATGCCAGCCTTGATGTCGCCTTCCGCCGTCTCACTTGAATTTGCAACCATTGCATCTGATTATGAGAGGTGAAGTCCTTTAGCCAAGCCGAAAAATTTCCAGGGTGGATCGTGGCAAGGCTGGTGGTATTTCGGCCAGCGGATGTGTCCCGGAACTGGTGCTTGCCAGGGCCTGAGTGGAAGAAAAGACTTCGAATGGTACGAGAGAACGGCCATCCCCGTGGCTTCTGGCCTTCGCTGTCTTGTTTCGACGCAAAACTTCGACGACTAAGCATTCGGTGATCTTCTTGATGCCTGTCCACGGCCTGGTTTCCGCCAAATGTCTTTCTCTGAGGCTCTTGGCTTGCTCGTAATCCCCTGCCTAGGTTGCTGTCATCGAGCACCTGTCCATCGTCATCATCTGGCAGAGTAGGGAAGCAAATCGCTTCCTGGGCCTTTTGATGGCTGTCTCGAACGTTCGCTAGCAGGTCGATGGATGGTCAGATGCGAGTTGAGGGCTATGGTCGAATGGAAAGAACAGGAGACAGCCAACGATGACATCACCGACCGGAAGCCAACGAAAGAATGGCCCGAACTCACTCTCCCACGCTTCCTTCCATCGTTGGCCTGCCAACGAATAGACAAGCACGTACGATCTCCACACATGTAACCACCATGGAGATACACAACCATTGCGAATTGTAAGCTGGAACAAACCCTGATACGAAGATCAGCTCGGCCGACGCCCCTCTTCCAAGCGAGTCGCAAGGCATGCTATATGGAAAGGTATCGTGTTGTTGTCTAGGAGAATCCATATATCATCACGACAAGATACTATCGCCGAGCTTCGGTCAGCTGCCGACCGTGAGATAGGCCAACATGTAAGAATTACCAACATGCAAAACTTATATGTTGTGGAGAAGCTCCCTTCAGCCGGCCAGAGCTGTCGAAGTTCAACTTCAGCTGTTGGTTATCTTCAATTCCTTTGAGGCATCATGACGACCCAAACGGAAACACAGACAGTGCCTCCTGAGTCCAGCAGTACCATCCAAGGTGTAATCAGTGTCCAGGCCGAGCAGAAGAGTCCTTATCAGGACCAAGAGTTCAGCTCCACCCACGTGAACTACTTCAGGGACACAGATGCCGCTCCACCCACTACACAGAACAGCAACTTGTCAGAGCATGAACTCAGGATAGCGCGCCGTGGCGATGACTCTCCAAACGTCGCGAGGATGCCAGTGCGAATTCGCAATATCCAAGGAACGGCATCCGAGTACAGTATCGACAAGCATGGATTCAAAATCGGTCAACTTAATTCGCAGATGAAGAACTGGCGAGATGACGACGAGCTCAAACGAGTCTTTTTCCCAGAAGTTGATGAGCTGCTGAAGAAAGAGACCGGTGCCCAATGGACATTCCAATACGAATGGCATGTCCGTACAGCAACTCTCGAGGACGCACTCGCAAACGATAGCAAAGGCGCGGTCGATATCAACGGTCCAGTCCGTAGGGTGCACATCGATGAGTCGCCAAAGAGCGGTCTGAACGAATACAAATACTATATTCGACCCGACAAACCAGGCAATGAGCATTTACGTGGGAGGCATGTGGCCATCTTTAACGTCTGGAAACCTATCAGAACCGTCCAGAGAGATCCGTTATGCCTTTGCGACGCTCGAAGTATTCAAGATGAAGACTTGCAGAGTGGAAAAGTAAGTTGTCCGGTGCAAGGCTTATGTGACTGATCTGATAATTGCCATCTCAGGTGCAAGTACCAAATGTTGGCGAGATCGAAAATTTCTCCATACGCCCGCCGTCTGCAGTTGGAGCTCATAAGTTCGTCTATGTCAGAGAACAGCGGCCAGACCAGGCCCTGATCTTCCGTATCATGGACAGCCGAATAGATGAGGGTGCAGCTAAGAGAAGTTGCGGCGTAGCACGTACGTGTACCATCATCATTCAAGTCTAAATTGTGGACTGACTTTGAACGTCGCCATCAGACACAAGCTTCGTTGATCCTGGCACAGAGCGCGCACCGCCCAGAGAGAGCGTTGAAGTGAGAAGCTTTTGTGTCTTCTAGCATGTGTTCTGATAGTCGAAGGATACTGCCCTTCCCTCGCCGGACGTCACATGTGCCGCAACTTGCCCCTCTCACATTTTGTTGAAGCATATTGACCCACGGTTGTATATACGACTGGGCTGCCTGTTCTGTCCTGAGCGAGCCGAGAAAAGAAGCTAGTCTCAGCAACCGACATGTCCGGCCGAAGGAAGTATAGGGTCGATACAAGAGTGACAAGACAGCCAAGCACCTAGCCAAGCTTCGCTGGAAGCAAGTGAATGTTCGACTGTTCGACAATGCACAGATCGCATGCCAACCGCATGGCTTCCCGTAAGGCAACATCGTAAGATGAGATCATCTCCAACCAAGTTTTCGACAGCTCTGACGCCAGTGGAGTTCTGAGCTGTACCGATCTCAGCGTTGCCATCGTGGCGTGGTGGTATCAGGATCACGAAGCAGAGCTCTACAAGCCGAAGACGCAATTGGAACCAGTCGATCGTGCCATGCAAGTCTGTAATCGGACAGTGATCTTCATGGTTTCCAGGTTTTGCGTTGGCACGCGACGTTTGAGGTTGGCAGATGGCGCTAGTCGAGCTGTCGAGCTCTCCATTTATATGACGTTTGTGCTTCCGTGACGACCGACATGAGCTGCGCAGGCACATATATATCGATGAATGTTTAGGCTGTTCTGAACAATTCATTCCCCATACAGTACCTCACCAACCACCAAACTACACACTCCAACATCAGCAATCATGAGCGGACTTATGGACAAGGTCAAGGTACATAGCACGTGGCGTATCGACCTCTTGAACAGCTCTGATCGCCATTATAGGACAAGGTCACCAAGAGCGGTGGCTCCGGTGACAAGCCATCCGGTGCTGAGGGCTACGCCGACAAGGGCGTCAACCAAGGTCAGCATTTGTCGTGAAAGATAAACCTGACTGGTGCAACACATACTCATATCGCCCAGGCATCGACCAAGCCACTGACCGCGCTGGTCTTGGTGACAAGTACGACGACAAGGTCAGTTTCAACTTTCTGGACCACGATAGGCATTTGCTGATAAGTTTTGTAGATTGACAAGTTCGCCGACAAGGAGGTCAACAAGCAGATCCCTGGGGGTCAACAGTAGACGACTGGATATGGAACGATGATATGAAGTATAATTAGCATATGTACGATACCTCTTGATGAAGAGACGAAATCGACAGTATACTCTCATACGTTTGTTCGGCTTCCTCTTTGGAACATTGTTCCTCTCTCGGTCGTGGAAGATGTGGAGCTCATGGTCGCAACAAAAACTCCACATAGGTGTGCGATTAGTAGCCTCAACTCTTCCCAGGTCTGTGCAGTTGACAGTCGCGGAGACGATATGGACACCAGCGAATAGCTTTCAAGGACTTCGGTGAGAGAAAGTAAGCTCGCATGAGCCCGAGCTAGGAAGGTAAAACAGGCATGGTTGCTCGCGCTATGCAATAAGAAACCATATTCACATCACATATTCACATAGACATCACTCCATCATCACAAACCCACAGCAGCAGCCAAGCCATCAGTGATATTGTTCAGCACCTCTGAACCACCGACAAGCACTTCGAAGACGTCCTTGTATGAGTCCCTATGCCCAAGTCAGAGAGCGAGTAACGCATCACGTACAATACAACGGAAACTTACTTGAATATCGTCTCACCCTCGGGAACCTTCTCAGGACTGACCGCGAACAGCTCGAAGACCATCTGGCCCAGGCTTGGAATCGTGATCGGCTCAGCGCGTGGTCTCCATCCCAGGTTGTAGGGAAGCCTTTCCTGCTCGAACAGACTCCTCACCCAATCGACACGAGTAACACCATCAGCGTCAGAGCCGCCCATGGTCTGAAGGTAGATGGCCGTCTCGCCATATCGGAAGACGAATTCCCGGAATCCATATGTGAAAGTCGGGTTTATGGCTTGCGAATCTTCGGTCCTGTTTGCAATGGCGTTTGCGGCTGGGAGGAGCGCAGTCATGCCGTTGCTGAAGAAGGACAGCACATCTTGCCAGTAAGGGTCGTAAAAGGAATAGTCGTTGCCGAAGTACGCATCTTGGCGGGACAGACTGGCGTCATGCTCGATGGGGAAGTTGTGCTGGTCAAGATCGTTGAGGTCGAACGCTCCGCCGAGAGGGTTTGGAGAGGAGAGCAGGCCAGCACCTCCGATGAGAACGGTGAAGTCGGCGCCCATGTTCATGCCCTCAGCCAGCCCTTTAAGGAGATGAGGGAGTGTCATGTTACGGCCGTCGTGGTGGATGAAGCCGTGGTTGGCAAGGGTGTTGAGACCTGTCTACGTTAGTGAACGCACGGCGTTTGTCACGATGTGAGGTTCGTACCAGGGCATGGCGAACGAACTGCAATGGATGTTAGCTAGTGTTCTGCGCGAAACGCAGGATTTCCATACCATCGTTGGGTCCAGGGGCCTGCCAGTTGGTGTAACGAGGGTCTCCCTCAGGCGCAGGGCCCAGGCTGGCGAGCAGACCAGGAATATCCAAGCCTAGCAATTGCGGCGCAGGCAGCGCTGAAGGCAGCGCTGATGCTGTTGCGACTAGCAAAGATCCGAAAGCCGCGATGCGAGCCATGACTACAAGAAGCGAATGGCGGTGATGTCTGTCCAGCACGAAGGAGGCGAGGAGGAATCAGCAGTTACTTGAACACTTACCGATTTACAATACATCCTGGTCAATTTCAACTGGCGCTGCAGCGGTGGACGCCACGAGTGTCGTCACGAAACGCGGCGCCATCGATGATTTTCTTGGAGTCTGGGTTTGTCCGGTGTAGTCTGAAGTGTAACCTCCCGATCGACTAATGCATTTGTTCTGATTTGTTGTATTGGACCTCGCTATGTCCATCACTTACTGTATCAGGCAGGAAGATCGAGATAGAGTTAAGGTTTAAAGACTGGAGGCGTGAAAAGTGCCTCGGTGCTGTGGGTGGTTCATGCGCTTCCGGAGATCCATGCCGATTGCCATACACTGCTTGTTCGAACCTCACATGTGTTCCGCGAAGGTGCTGTCGTTGTAGACTGCAATTGTGATCATGTTGTGGTTAACGTCGAAGGTGTCGATACTGCCACTAGACAGCACAGCCTGAAGCGCTTTACAGACCAAGCCTGCCGATGTTGTTAGTGTTGGAGTCCGATAAGTCCTGCTTGCGTGCAAGCCGTCACGAGCGATGATGAACGCTGCAAGCTCGAGAGCTCTCTCGCTTTACTGGTGTTGAGCCTAGGTATCCGCTTCAGTAAGGCAAATGTAAGCTGCGCGTTCTGGGCTCCGGGGTTGTCCATTGGCGGTCTATAGTTGCCTTCGTCGGCTCGAAGTGGAAACTCTCAACACGTATCATCTATGCAACTCTTACTGGTCGTGAGGATAGTGACTTTCCAGCCCACGCAAAGAGCTCGTTCGCACGCGTGCCATAATGCGCGAATCAAGAGAGTAGTCGAGAATGGTGTTCAGCGGAACCATGTCGAGCAATGCAGCGTTGAGCTCGACCTAGCTGGCAGCCACACTCTGGCTTGCCGCTCATGCTTCTCTCGGCTGCCTCATGTCCATAGCTGCTCGACTTTTTGGCGGTTTCTACCAGGAAGAAGCGATGTTGACGAGGGTTTGATTCACTCGTCGATTGGATGTTCAATCGAACTCCGCGTCTGCACGGCATGATATGCCCAAATGCTGTGGCGATGCCCAGGGCCGTGCAAATCCTTCGAAGTGTTCCCTGACGATGAATAGCAGCTCTCTGACCGAGGGATCAAGCATGAGTTGCTCATACTGATATCCTTTCGGACATTGGTCCGTCACAAACGTTCACGAGCCCACTCTCTTCCCTTCAGGGGCGAAGAAGACCCTTTCGTAGAACCTCGCCTCCTCGATACTCTCCAAGATGTCCGCTCTTGCCTCATGTCTGCCCTCCTTTCTGGGCGTCGCCCGCAAAACGTCCTCGCCCGCCCACCGTCTAGCCCCTTCCTTTATCGAGCTAACGTCCAAAATTCTATGATGCAACCACTTTACCACCTCGCCCCAAGGATCCTTGACCAAGAACCCCTTATCTGCGTGTACTGTGTTGCCCGCGAGCAAAGCTCTCCGCCTTTCAGGCACGTATTTCTTGATGTATGAGAGGAGTTCGGATGCGGCTTGCGGAGCGGTGGTTGTGGAGGCAAGGCAGGCAGCTGAGAGACCCGAGGCTGCGTGGTGGGATTGGCACCATGGGCCCATGGCATCGAGTTGGGATTGGGTGTGGTGTATTGTGGCTTCGTAACCTTGCGGATCGAGAAGGTTGAGTTGGGCATCGGTAACGAAGCAGGCGAGGGACATGATTGTGTCGGTGGAAGGGTCGAGGCCGGTCATTTCGCAGTCGATCCAGACCAGAGGATCTGTCGAGCGGGATTCGGGCATTTCGGAGAGCGTTACTTGGGTCTTCTTGGGGAGTGTCAGATTGTTGTGGTGTGTTTGTAGATCCGACGGAGACTTTGCATGTGAAGTTGTGGGTGGGTGGAGCAGGGGACGTTTCTTTCTCAACCAATCATGAGCCAGCTGTTCCTGACGACATGTCCTGGGAGATCTACCAAAAAGTCCAATGATTGTGCTTCCTGCTTTATTATGCAACTTGACCTTCATGTGTGAGAACAGCACTAGACTTTGTCAGGCCGTGTCAACTGGTTCTGCGTCTGCTATGTACGCTGACCACCATTCGAAAGCCACTTATAGCAAGACTCAGACTCCAGCTCGTCTTTCGTATTCATCATGAGTGGCCTCTCATGTCGCAGACTCTCGCTCGTTCGTCTCATCATGTTGCATACTTCTAGTTGACCATTCCGTGGTACTTGAACTCGGCCAGGGGTATCTCAATGGGTCCAGAACGCCGTTTTCTTCAAACACCAACCGTGCTCATCGCCGTGCAGCGTACTTGCTGAAGTAGCCCTTTCCGTCTTCGTCACTGAGTTGATACCGGCCCTTCGGTCCATCTCCCTCCTCTTCGTCGTTCTCGTGCTCTGCTTGAAAGGTTTCCTCGCTCTTGTTGTCCTCCTTGATATCGTCCTCGACCGGGTAAGGTTCTCTCTCTTCAGCCATCTGGCGCTCTGCTTCCAATTCTCGCTCGTCTTCGTTATCCACGTCTGCAATATCCTCTTCGACTTTCCCACCAGCAGGCTCCTTGTTAAAGTATCGCTCGGCGGACTTCGCAGCATACAACTCATCCTCTTCCTCGTCGATATCGATGTCGGCGTCATAATCGTCGTCAGACAGGGGAACATCTTCGAATGTGTCTGACTGATTGATGCTGTCATTTCGGGTTCCCTTGCGATGTGGCGGGTCGCTAAAGGGGTGTTGATCGGTGGTGGCCCCAGCTTTCGAAGCATTCGGGGGCTGTGCGGCGGTCTTGGATGGAATTGAAGCATCGCGAAGCTTGTATAACGGCACACGTGCAAGGCGCTCCTCCTTTCTTGCCAGTCGGCCCCTCTTGTACGCGGTCTCGATATCCTTGAGCGAAGGAAAGCGCTCTTTCACGGTCGATATGACGTCCATCATCGTCTTCGAGTTCATGATCCAGCTGATGTCTTGGGAGGCTTTGGCGTTGGTGTAGCCAGCACCTGAAGAGGACAAAGGCACGGGACGACGTGCCTCTGCAGCGATGTACTTCAACGCGAACTTGGCATATTCTTGCCCGACATCTGCAGCTCCAGCGGCTTTCTCGACCGCCGCCTGCGTGATCTTGATGCCCAGGTGCTTCACAGCGACCGCTGGACTCTCTGTTACCTCAAACTCGTTGCGGAGGTCAACTTGGTCATGCTGGGCATAGATTGTTAGTGCCTGCTGGGAGATGTTGTACATTATGTGGCTGACTCACCGCACGAGGGCCGCCCTCGGTGAGGGTCGACCACTCTTCTTCAGTCAAGTACTCTGGCGTACTGACCTCGCTCAACTCGCTCAATGCGAGCGGTCGTGCATGCGCTTCGTCGAACGCGTCTTGGTTGAAGGTCGCGCCTGCGACCGCGTTCGTGACTCTCTTATTCAAGTGAGCGCCAATGCCTCCTAGCAAGTTCATGCGCTAAAGAGACTCCTGGTGCCAATATCAGTGATCTATGTTGAAAATCGAGCTAATCGCCTTCACGGCGGCAGCGGCACAGCGGCGAGATTGGCTAGGCAAGCCGGCAAAAATCCCAGGTGAATCAAGTTCCAAGAGTCCAGAGGAAGAAATATCCCAGCAAACACCACGGCGTCCAGGGCGGCAGGGTCGTTGTTGGCGGCGTGGTCGTCAAGCAAGTTCTAGAGAAGGACAGAGATGTTTGATAGAAATGACTCCCCTAGATTAAGGTTTAGCGCGCGCCGAGAGTGAATGTGCAGGAAGATCGTAATGTTCACATGAAGGCGGACATACCTCACATCGTATTCGCTAGCGCCAACGTTTGAGTGAATGTCAAGTTTGTCCCTGAGGAATAGGCATATGACATGCCAATATTGCGGCCCGATCGTGGGAGTGCAATATCGTTAGTGTGTGAAGACTTCATGGTGAACCAATGCGCTTCCTTCTAATCAGCAATTCGGGCTGTTCCGTCTCTGTCCATTGTCGATGTCTGGTGATTGCCTAGGACTAAAATGGACCATGCCCCTCATCAGGCCGGTGAATGTCCTTTGAATCTTGTGGACTCGCCCCTACCAATAATTCTACAGCCCACTTCCCACTAGCGTGAGCTACTCGCAATATCGCGATTGAGCGTATTTTCGACTCCTCAAACGCCAATCCATGTTTCTTTGCCAGCGATGGTCAAACCATCCATGCAGATTCATCGCCAAATGCCCATAACGCCTGTGCTCCGATCAATAAGGTAAGTCCACGCAGTACTAAGACGAGGACGGTTTCGAGTCGTGGCCTGACATTACGGCTTCTTCTGGTCGAGGTCTGCTGCTGGGGTACTCTCCTCCCAGACCGTAAGGAGACTGAAGCGGTTGGCGCGCATCGTGCGCAGCTGCAGCTTGCAGCTGACTGAGTCCGTCGCGATGAATTGGATCCTCTCGAGCCACTACAGGAGCCGGAGGTGGCGGTCGTTGATCCATCTCGCGTCGTAATTGCTGCTCGGGCCCGTATGATGACTCGCCGGCGGCAGCGGGAGGTGGAGGACCTGATGAGAGGTTGATGTGAGACGGTGCTGGTGGGAAGTCGGATTGATTCTCGAGTAGCCGTGACTGTAGGTTCAAGATGTACTCCCGCAATTGATAGTTCTCGTTCTGTAAGGCCTTGTAATTGGACTAGGCAACGTATTAGTCGTTCGTGCATGACCCTTTGTTGTCAATGGGGACATACCTCCATGTTCTGGAACTCCTTGACCTGTTCCTCAAGCTTCTTGATATAGCCCTCTTTGCGCTGGCGGAATGCGCGCTACCAATGTCAGCCTTTGCGACAAGAAAGATGTAGTATAGGTCGTGATGTACCTGCGCTGCTCGGTTTTGGGCGGCCCTCTTGCTGGTTGACAGCTCCCTCTTGCCCTTACGCGAATCGGGGCCCAGGCCATCGTCCACAGCACTGCTGTCTCCACTCATAGCATACGGTAGCTGCTGACCAGTGACACTGGGATCGAGGTGTTGATCGTGCGGACTCGCGGATTCGGAGGGAGGGTATTGACCTTGCTCGTGTCCGGGATGTGGTGGAGCGGCGGCGGAGGGATATGGGGGTGGAGCAGAGCCGGAGCCGCTGGCGGCCAGCAAGTGCTCCCGTAGGCCTTTTGAAGAAGATGTCAATATCGTACGGAAGGTGGCCCGTGTAGCGTCACTCACTCATTTCAAGGCCGTCCTGCGGCAGTACAGTCAGCGCCGATGTCTCTGCTTTGACGGATTTGCTTACTTGAGCCCGCGCCTGCATTTAGGTGGAGGGATGGCCAGAGAACGACGGATGTCGCAGCGGGTGATTGATTTGTCGCGGGCAAGGGTCAGGTGATGCGATGGTGCGAGAAGGCTGACTTCCGTCCAAGCACTGTACACTGGCGCAGTATATTGTTCGCACTCTGCCGCGTCGTCCGGAGGTGGTGGTATGACTAGCGATCAATGCGCTGCGACGAGGACAGGTCTGCGCACGGAGAAGTCAGTGACGAGGTCTCGCGGAGCACTCGGCGACGGCGGCGACGGCAGCTGGCGATGATGGCCATGGCGAGCAGACGAGGCGGGCGAGCAAGTCAAATGGGTGTTCTTACCGTGCTGGGCAGTCGTGAAGCTGGAGGCTGGGAATCGGGAAAGCAGGGTTAGTCAGCGCGGACTGAGGTGCTCCTGCTCTTTTGACGGCTCGAAGGGTGATGCGCTGCGCCCGAGCTCAGACCAGCTCAGCCGGCCCGACGCCTTTCCAAGATCCGACGCTCGTCTTCGTCCGTCCTGCCGCCAACAAAACGACAAGACGAGTCCACAACTGCTTCAGAAGGGCAACACCTCGCTTGGCCAATGCCCCCAAGAGAAAGCGAGTCTGATTAAGTGATCATCTCACCGTGCGTCCGGCGCCAACGACAACTGCAGTCCCTCATCATCCACGGGTGATCCACCGATCCCGGGACAGCCGGGCCTTCCGACCACGCGACCGAAGTGATGCTTTGTCACACTCTCGTTTCCCATAAGATCGCGAGAGGATGAATGCGACAATCGTTTCTCCGGGCTGGCACGTAGACTGCACCTTCCCCCCTCAACAGCGCGACCGTAGCGCTGCAAATGCCAGCAGATCGTTGTTCTAAGCGTAAGCAGCGCCTCCTGCCATCTCATCTGAACGTCAACAACGATCGCGTTGATCGCGGCGAGGAGCTCAGATGACTGTTGGAGCAGAGAAATATAAGGTGAGGTTCAAATAACCTTATTGCGATACGGTTGAACATCAGGAAGGAACGCCTCCACTCCTTTCCTGCCCTTGCATGTCGAGACGCCGCAGCGTGACTGGAGTCGAATGCCGTACAGTGTCGTCTCCTCTCCTCTCATCGCGCCTCACGACCTGGATGGATAAACAAACTCACCAATCGCCGCGCTGACACTCTGCAAAGACATCTTGCAAACACCACATACCGCTTTTGTATGCCTCATCTTTGCTCAAATGCTGACTTGCTGCTGACAGTGGCGATGACCAGAACGTAGGTAGGTGACATCAGAACTGACTACAACCGTGGCAACAGAAACGATGGCAAGACGTCACCTTCCCAGGCCATCTAGGGATCGTTCCGCGAGCTGTACGACGATAGTCTTTGAACTCGTAACGAGGCAACCGCAAATGTCATCGGCCGCCAAGGGATGCAAAGCAGCTGCCTCAACGCTGGACCACCATCAAGGCAATTGGCGCCCGCCACCCTGTGGCAAACGTTCAATGGTCAGGGCTGCGATCATCACGGACGAACCCATAATACGACCGTGTAGTCCGTGTGAGTCTGGCGAGCAACACACGTAAGTCATCGACGGGTGCGCAACACGAAGGCCACGCCAGAAGAGCGACAACGATAAGCCAATATGAGAACTACATTGGCAGAATCCGAGAACTCCTCAGTAGTAGAAGCCCTCGGTCGAGCAGATGAAAGCATCGACGAGTTCTACAAGACTATCACCTTAGCTTCTGGTCAAGAAGCGAGTGCATACCTTGGCCAGAGGGATGATGAACTGGTCGCGGAGGAACTCCAAGCAGGCCTTAAATCACCACTTTTCTTGCCCATCAACGAGCTCTCAGCTCTCGAAGCACTCCCTGGCTAGCGTCTTCCAAAAGGCCGCAATGTCCACTCTGCGACGATGGTGTGGCCTATGCCGAACCGCTGCAAGAGGCCGGTGTCGAGGTCAAGATGAATGTTCACCTGAACATTGGGTATGAATGTTTCTGGATCTAGTATGCCGAGGAGAGGTGAAAGATCAAAACTGCTGAAGATCACGACCATGGCAGGTGTCTCGTGGTTGCTGGGTAAAGTATACGTCGAAACTAATCTAAGAACGAATCACACTATGCCATTTTGCTGGGTGGACAGGTTCACATTGTACCACTAGTCACCAGATACGGCATGACAAGAGCAACTGTCAGCAAGTCCGACGAAACTGCATTTTATGTAGCCTACCCTAAGCAGCAGTTGCTCCAACCCCGGTCACTCACTCACTCACGTCAGCTGTGTTTCAGAGTTCCTTCCAAATCTGGTATGCGCACTGCGCTAGCGTGGGATATCGACGATGCCTGCATTCTCATCACCTCTCTTGCTTGCACGAAGGTGCATGTCAAGATACACATCAAACGAGGCGAGCTACATGACCTACAGCACCACCTTCCTTTCTCATTGTCGTACGACAGGACATCAAAGGTCATTGGTCTCCAATAAGAAAGGGCTAGTGGGTGTCGTCGCCACATGTCGAGCGCCTGCCTTATTCGTACAATGGTGCAATGAGGAGCAACACGTGTAGTCTGGTAAGCCGTCCATATTGGAACTTCCATCACTCATGACTGACAGGACCGTCACGCTTCGATCACGACATCTATCGGTACAGAGCAACCTAGGCCCCAAGAACTAGGATGAATCAAGATGGCAAGCCCCGACAAATTCTCTACTCTTCGTGTCTCAACCGCCGAATACACTGCATACCATGTTCGATGGTTCACAAACTGACCTTGCTGCCAGCCCCTCAGCGTGACAAAGCCTACGAGCTCAACGTAAGCCTTGCAAAAAGAGCGGCAAGATGGGATCGAATACTACGACTCGCCCGACTCACTCATCGTCCGCGATCAAAGCACACTGAAAGCCTCATAACCCTCCTGCAACGCCTCATGTATCCTCTCCGCCGCAGCCTCGAACTCTGCCACCTCACTCGTCAACCTCCCCTCCATCTCTTGCGCAAACACATCATTGCCCGTCTGGAACGTCTTCTGCGCGATCGCCGTGCTCTCGCCACCCCCATTCGCCACGATGACAGCCTTCTTTGCCAGCAAGGCCTTGCCAGTGCTGACTATATCTTCGCCGATGGATGAGACGTAGTAGTCGACGATGCGATTCGAGTCGGACGTGGTGAAGTTTGTGATGACGAGGGTCGATTGGGTGTCGAGGAGGGTTGTGGCTGTGAGGATTACGGCGAGGTCGGTGAAGAAGCTGGAACGAGATCAGTTGATAGAAAGGGCTGGTTGGCTAGGGGTACGAGCTCACGGCGTTTCGTTCAGGAATCCTCCGTTGTAGGCCATGACATGCTCTCTGAAGGTCACGACGGCTGTATCAACGGCACCGATCCCGGATATGATGTCGTCGGCCGTGATAATAGCAGCTGATCGAACAGCGCCGAACAGGAGCACGAAGGTAGGCATGCATGCCTTGACTGAGGACATCATCTTGTGTACGCCGTGATAAGGGCAGAGAGATCTGATCGATTACGATGATGCAGTCGAGTCCACATGCAATTGCAGAAGTCGGTAAAGAACAAGACCGTTACATCTATGAAGAGCGTTCCCGCATGATATAGTATCGACCTCTATCGATCTCGGTCCTCGATGAGCCGTCCTAGAATGATTAACGTAAAGCAGTAATAGCCTTCGGTAGGAACAAACTAGCACGTGGACTCTGACAAAGAACATGCTCTAGACACCGAAAACACCGGCCCCAGCTGCTATTCGAGAGATTGAAGAGGAAGGAAGATAGCCAACATAGGCCGCAGCAACGCTCGCGCAACCGATTGAAACCTTTGAGATCCACTCAAGCATAGAGACCTATGAAAGCGTAGCGCAGGAACACATGCACACGATTCCATACCTTCAGCTGGATGACGATTCATTCATTAATGCACCAACATAGAGCAAGAATCGCCATGACTAATAGAGCTCGTGTTTTCGTGCCGGTTTTGCCTTGTTAGGAACTAGACACCGTGGGAAGAAAGGAGGACCCTAGAATCCTCCCAGAAACATCGCCCAGCGGGGGACCACGGAGTTCAGCCGCAGAGAGATCCTCTTGTTCGTCGATTCCGTGGAGCTACATTGATGACTGAGACGTGTGCATGCAAGATTCCTCATTCCTTTCTTCACTTTCGGTCTGCTGCTTCGCACTTCAAGCCGCAGGCGGAGGACGATACTCGTCCCTCAGCACCCACTTTGCACGGCCGCGACCACCCTTCTCCATGACCGCAATCGTCTTGAGCATCTCCTTGAACTCAATCGTGCGCTGCTCCGTACCGCAGTAATGATTGAAGTGATCAATTAGCATCTTCGTGTACGCGGAGCCGCCATGCGAGACCAGATAGTCGCGGATGAGCTTGAGGAAATCTACGCCTTTGGGCTGGTTCGGGTTCACTCTGCCTCGGGCGGGTGTTGTCGAGCGACTTGAGCTTCCGGATGCGATGGCGGCCGAAGAGGATGCCGCGCCTAGTTGACGATGTTGAAGATTGGCGAGGATGGCTGTGGACGACGGACCTCCTCTCGTCGCACCTCCTCCTCTGCCACCTCTCATACCGCCGCGACGGGGAGGCGAGGGCTCACGACCGGCAGTGCCATGTAGACCAGTCCAGGTTACGGTGCCAGCAGGCACTGAGCGTGCGACCTCTTCCGCGCGCTCCAGTTCCTTGGCTGCTCGAGCTGCGACCTTCTTGGCCTCACGCTCAATCAGCTCAGGATCAGCTCGAGCGGCCTTACGACCGTTGATGATGGCATCGTGGTCCTGAGCGCCTTGCACACCTGTGCGTGCAAAAATTGATGAAAGCACCCGATCTTCTCTTTGCTCTCCACTGGCACGCTGCTCCTCGTCTGCGTTGCCTTGAAAGTTCTCAAGTCTCGAGATGCCAAAGACGTCTTTGATGGCAGCACCCTCTTTCTCTTTCTGGCTCTCCTCAGGTGGAGTGGGTAGGCTTTGATCCTGTCTCGATCCAGCACTCCCAGACAATTGCACTTCTGTGCCCTTGAAGATGCTTCCAGTCTCGGTCTCACCATTCGCCATCTGATCGCCAAGCGTGAAGAGATCGTGCAAGTCACGAAGCTGGAACGTCTGTCTCTGCTTCGGGTCCCGCAGAATCTTGTTGGTAAGGAACTGCTTGAAGATCTGTCGGTGATAGATCTTCTCTTCGATTGTCCCCGCAGTCATCAGACGGTAAATCTCGACTTCACGCTTTTGCCCAAGACGCCATGCTCGTTCGCGTGCTTGAACGTCCGTGGAAGGGTTCCAATCAGGATCGTAGATGATGACTCGATCGGCTCCAGTGAGATTCACGCCAAGTCCACCAACTTTCGTGGTGAGCAGGAAAACGTGTAAGTCGGGATCGTTGTTGAACTCGTCCACGAGGTTTTGACGATCTTTGATCGAAGTGTTACCATCCATGCGGCGATAGTTGAAACCCTCCATACCCGAGACGAACGACTCCAGGATGTCGAGCATGATCCGATGCTGCGCAAAGAGCAGTGTCTTGTGGCCATTGCGCTTCCAGATCTCCAGGAGCGCTTTCACGACCTGCATCTTGCCAGACTTGGACCCAATGCCATACGTGTATCCCGACTTCTTCGATAGAGTCTTGTGGTCGACAAGGTCAGGATGGTTTGAGATCTTGCGTAGGATGTCTACGCCATACAGAGCCTGTCGCTTGCCAGCCATAATTGACTTCATGTCTTCCGAATTGAGGAACCATTGATATGCATCACGCTGCAGCTTGGTGAGCTTGCAAAAGAGAACTCGTTCACTCTTCTTCGGCAGATCAGCTGCAACGTCGATCTTGAACCGCTGCAACAGGTATGGTGAGATGGTGTCTTTCAACGTCTCGGCGCATTTCATCGCTGTCTCAACCTGCAAATTCGATGCATTTGCGTATCCGCCTTGTTTGATTGGAATCTCGAACTGGCTCTTGAAGTTCACGAGCGTACCGAGTCTCATTGGGAAGACAAAGTCAAAGAGAGACCACAACTCCGTCAGATTGTTCTGCATGGGCGTGCCGGAGAGAATGACTCGATTGTGCGTGCGGAGCTCTTTGCAATAGATGGTAATTGCCGTATTGGGATTACGGATCTTGTGACCCTCGTCCAATACAGCATACTCCCAATCTATGGGAATGAGGAGCTCAGCGTATGTTTGTAGCCCAGAGTATGTGGTTACAAGGACATGACCGTCTCGGATGACTCGATCCACGATGCGCTTTGCGGCTTTGTGTCCTTTGCTTTGAGTACTTTTGCGACGGTACGAATCATCCTCAAGATCGTCCTCAATGCGTGCTTCCCTGCCAAGGTCGAGCATACCACTGCCGGACGTGTGTAAGATTGAGACTCGAAGTGGCGGCCACCATCGATGGAACTCATTCACCCACTGCTTCATCACCGTGGCAGGACATACGACAACGACAGGCTTGGTGAGTTTGCCGGAGTAGTGCAAGCCTGCGAGAAACGAGATGATCTGGATCGTCTTTCCCAAACCCATCTCATCCCCGATGATGCCACCAACTTGCTGCGAGTACAACTCCCACAGCCATTGAACTCCAGTCTTTTGGTAGTCGAAAAGCGAAGGATAGATGTCGCCAGGTACGCGATAGCCGCCATCGAAGTTGGCGTCTGGTCGATTGGGATGAGGCATGCGCCACTCATCGTCTTCCTGGACGTTGTCGAGGGCAGCAGCGTCCTCGTCTTCAGTCTTGATGTCTGCAGTGTCCGCATCTAGCGTTGATGCTTTGCGCTCTTTGACACGTTGTCTGGCAGCTCTACGTCGCTCGACCCAGCTCTCAAGTCGCGCTTGATAGACATCCTCGTTTCCATCATCGATGCCGGCCAAATCTTCCTGCTCGGCTTCCGCGTCTCGCTTCGCACTCTGCTTTCGCTTGCCTTTCCGCTTGATGCCGGGCGTTGTGGCAAGCACAGCATCGTCTGCTTCGACATCAAGCTCATCAGCTGACTCTGCACCTCCCTCGCCTTCGCCCTCGCCTGGCATGTATGCATCGGAGTCATCCGCAGGTGTGTCTGCCTCCTGTGACACCGCCCTCACTTGGCGACTGCTCGCGAGTCGGCGACGCTTGGCTGGTCTCTCGGAAGCAAATTCCTCATCTTGCAATCTGCGAGCGAGAGCTGCATCATCTTCTGTATCTCCCGCGGTACTCCCTGCAGCACTGGTGTCGTCTTGTTCGAAACCAGGTGCAAGTAGGTTTCGATGCGACATCGGCTCAGCTTGGCTGCCAGTCTGCTCAGGCTCTTCGTCCTCCTGACCATCGCCTTCCTCTTCCTCCTCTTCTGCATCGAGCAGGACATCCCCAAGACTCGAGGAGGTCTTCAGCAACTTCGTTCCTTTCTTTGAGAACGGGGTGATCTTTCCAGTTCGAATCAAGAACTCGCGGTGACTCTCACCTGGCTGGCGCTTGTTGGCGGCATTATCATCGCCATCTTGTGCGCCTTCGTGCTGGTGCCGATCTTTCATGCGGCGCTGGATCTGCTCGATGTCTCTGTCGTGGTTTGCGATCAAGGCGTTGTAATGGGCAATCTCTGAACGGTACTTGTCCTTCGTGGGCTTGGTACCAAATTCAGACAGCTTCTTCTCCAACACGCGAATCCCAGCCTGTAACTGATCTCGCTCCTTATTCGCCTTGTCAAGGCGCTTCTTGTCCCTGTCGTCCGCTTGTTCGGCTAGCAACTGATCGGCTTGCTGTCCAATGTCTCGCTCAAGGTCGTCTTGGTCTCGCACGCCTGCGCCCAAAGCCGCCAGTTGAGCCGCTTCGTCGCCTTCCACTATTGGTTCCATCTCCTCGCCGCTGATCATGTCGTGTTGTGGGACGTCTGCGTTGGAAGAAGGCCCGTCTTGCGCCTCAGCGACATGGGGGCTTGAGTCTGAGGGGTCTCGAGGGCTCGTCATGATGGGAAGACCGAGTATAGGCGACGAGAGGAAGAGAGAGGGTGGTGGACGGTAGGAGACAAGGCGGAAGGGTTACTCATGAATGACGAGCTGTCCAGGCATCACTGTGGCTAGTGACGGCGATGATGCGCCCTGGAGGCTCAGATTTGACTTCAGTAACTGTGAATGCAACCAAGCGAGTCGTTCAAAGCGTAGGCGTATCTAATGGTCGCGTGTGTGTGGGATGTACATGTAGGCTCGAATCTTTGTCGTCACGGTCGTTGACGTTCGAGAGCGCCACAAAAAGCTCAAGCCACACCGAGGTGAATGAATGACGTCCCTGTTTCGAGTTGCGCGCATGTGAACCGCAACCCGAGCCTTTGCAACCACGTTTGCTTCCCATGCTCGACCGCTCGAGGACTTGGTACCTGGAAGACCGATACTTTGACCATGGCCTCCCTCCCGGCTCGCCAGCCATCGCAACGTAGAAGCTCGCCGCCCGAACAGTCGCAGACGACCTCGACCCACTCGCCGGTGCGCTCGCGCTCAGAAGACTCCCAGACCATCTTCGTACACGACCCGAGCCATGACCAACAACAGCAACAGCAATCCGCCTCGCACTCCACCACCCGCCCATCAGCCCCAGAAGACGACCCATCAGTTAAGAGATGTTGGATATGTTTCGAAGACTCCACCGACGACACCCCCGAAACCTCCCCATGGCGAGATCCCTGCCCATGTGCACTGATGGCACACGAAGAATGTCTGCTGGATTGGATAGCAGACGTGGAAGCTCCTAAGAACACTCGCAGTAGAGGCCTCGCTGCGCCCAAGATCGAATGCCCGCAATGCAAGTCCGAGATCAAGCTGGCTAGGCAACGAGATTATGTTGTTGATCTTGTGAGAGGGTTCGAGAGGTTGACGTTAAGGGCGGTGGCACCTGGTGCTGTCTTTCTGCTATCTGGCGCCGTCTACCACCTCACCGTGCTTCATGGCATCCACTCAATATATGCCGTCTTTGGCGCTGAAGATGGCGCCCGAATACTGCGACCACTGGCACTTAACGCCATTCGACCTCCCGTGGAAGTCTACATCAACGACCCGAGGAATGCAGCACGTCAAGTACTCCGAGTGCTGTTGGATCATGCCGTTCATTGGAGACTCTACTTCGGCATTCCCCTAATCACGCCAATTCTCCTCGCCTCACGCACATCTCTAGCAGATGGCATTCTCCCCGTACTGCCCATAGTCTTCTTCGCCTCGCAGGCCCACTCCCCAGATGATGCTCTGGACTTTGCCACATGGCCTCCTTCAGCAAGCTTCGCCTTTGCGGTGTTGCCCTACATTCGGTCCCTGTACAACTTCTACTATCAAAAGGTGTGGTCAGAGAAAGAGAAGAAGTGGTTGAAGGAGATCCAACCAAAAGTGAGTCAAAATGAGACTGAAGGCGGCGAGAACGGTGATGCGGGACAAGATCAAGGCGTGGAAGAGGATGCAGGCGAGGGTGAGAACGTATTCGAACTGCACATAGACAACCGCCTATGGGACAACTGGGACGATGCGGAGCAGTTGGAAGAGATCGCTGGGAACAATGGGATCATAGGAGAAGACGACGAAGCTGCGCCTGGACCCAATGTGCAAGACAACCGACCCAACGTGCGAGGAGGCGGCAACGAACAAGGTCGACAAAACGTGCCAGCAGGCCAACAGCAGCCGCGGAACCAACAGCAGAACCAACAGCAACAGCAACAGCAAGCGAACGGAAATCAGCAGAACGGGCAAGTCGACCGTCGAATCTCATTCTCGGCGAGCGCCATTGCCGAAGCCGTCATGGGAGCAATTGTGTTCCCAACGCTCGCTGGCCTCGCAGGTGAGGCTCTCAAGCTCGTTCTGCCGCGCGCATGGACCACACCACCCACGTCCTCGTACCGATGGGGCAGCAAAGCGGCCGTCAAGGGCTTCCTTCAGAACAAGTGGGCGCGGAGTATCGTTGGCGGATGCCTGTTAGTGGTGGGCAAGGATGCGCTCATGCTGTATGTGCGGTGGAGGATGGCGCAGATGCATAGGGGACGGCGAGTCGTGGATTTCGATCGGAAGAAGGGAAATTCGAAGATACCGGCTGCATGAGCGTGATTGTTGAATGAGGCGAATGTCGAACAGGACATGATACAGCGAGCGAGGCGTTTCCGGTTTTATGACGACTACACTCCACGATGGAGGGACTGACGATAGATATCCTCAAACCGCTCCTTACGACTCTCCGCCCCTCGCCTCCCTCACCATCCAAACTCGCTTCGCCGACTCGGCTTCATACTGCCACGTAATGCCGAAATCCCTCATATCAGCCTTGATCACTTTGGCCTCAGTGAACCCATGCCTCTTATACAGCGCCAGTCCCGCAGGCGTCGATTCCAACCCCATCGCCACACCCCTCCGATCCGCCTCCTGAATGGCGTACTGGAGGAGTTGAGAGCCAATACCACGATGTTGGTGATCCGGATGAACGAGCAGCAGATCGACCACTAGACCCAGCATAAGCACGGCAACCCAGACAACACGAAGAGGACCAAAACCTACAAAGATAAGGCCGTCCCCCAAAACTCTCCACCGGCAACCACCAACTCCAAATCGCAAAAAACCTCTTCAAAGCCCAATTCCCTCCCTCAGGCCAATCATTCGGCGGTTCCGCGTCCTCTTTCATAGGGCCCTCGACGTTCCCCTCGCCTCCTCCGTCCATGCGGATCTCGAATTGACTTACGCCGACGACCTCGCCGGTGGCTTCGTCAACGGCTTTGACGAAGACGTTTGAGGGTGATGGGAAGGCGTCGCGTTTGACTCGTTGCATGTAGGCGTGGAGGTCGGGCGTGTAGCCTCGAGGCCAGAGCATGGGGATTCGAGGGTGGGAGGCGAAGGCGGCGAGTTCGATGTTGATGAATGTTGGAATATCGGATTCGACGAGGGGGAGGATTTGGATTGGCATTGTGAAGGTGGTTCGTCGGGCCAGGTTGGGGTTGGGACTGGGTTGACTAGAAAGGTGCACTCGAATGAGCAGTTTCGTTGATGTGCAACTTTTATTCTTATGTATGTTGTTGATTCTGTTGACTCAGGTCGTGTCGTGACTCATGTTGTTGTTGAATGTCGTAGGGAGCAACATTGAAAGTAAGGCGTACCGCGGACGCTTTATGACATTGAAGCTACCTAATCTAGACACCGGAGCCGACGATCGCACGACGCGGTATAAACTTTAGTGTCTGTCGTAGGGCGAGGACAAGCTGAGTAAATCTATAGACCCCTTTGCTTGGCGTGGTGAATTGTCTTGCGCCATACTCTACCAAGTCGTGAAGGGTTTGTGCTCAGCCCGAGTCAAACTCAACTTCCTTGCCCTTGTTCGCAGCAGCAAGCACCTCCTCATCGTCGTCGACCTCTTCAGCGACATCTTGGACAAATCTTGGTAGCATCTCCCGAAGATCGTCCATTCCGAGATCAGCAAGGATTTGGTCGACGTGCGTAATGATGCTTGTTGCAACGTGATGCAGCTCGAAAAGCCGTCTGATGCCCCATATCACCATGCCGCGAGGACTATGGTCAATAGCCTCTTCTTCAGATTCAGAAACCGGTTGCGTTGCTTGTATTGTAGCATTCGACGATGACGCCAGCCGAAGCTCTTCCAAAGCCCTGCGGAGAACGATCATGATAGTAGCAGTATTAGGCACGCAAGGGGCATAGATAATAAGATCCGGCAGTCGAAAGCCCCTAGGGTCCATGATGGGTATTGCGATCCTTTGTCGAGATTCGCTGTCGAGGGCAGTCGGGCGACGCTGTGACATCCGCATTCTCATGCGTCGAGAGCCGATGAACTTGGAATCTGTATCGTATGTTCGTCGAACAGAATGTGGCCAGAAAAGGCCTAACATACGGCGGGCTGCGGCGCTCCCATATGCGTCTGCGACACCTTCCAGGACAGTGTTGAAGCTCTTCGTGTTTAAACCAAAGGTCTGATATCGCCCAGGTCGTCGAAGACTCGAACAGAGCTGTTGCCACTCACCGTTGACCGCGGAGAGAACGGTGAGCAGGTTCTGCATGAGTCTTTGCTTCTCGCCAGTGGATGATTCCAGTCCACCGTACTGACCAGAGTACATCTGGCGCACGATGGTTCTCGCACGTTCCAGATTGATTTGGGAGTCCGCATCGCCACGAACGGTGCCAGGCACTTGCTGCAGCATGACACGCATAATGTTGGCGAGATTTTGTATACCCCAAGTCCGACCAACATTAGAGTCCACCAGGTGTTGCAGTATGAGTTCGGCCGAATCCCATCGCAAAGCGTTGATCTGGCTGTCAAGCAAATACCTGAAAGAGTCCTGCTGTATTCCTAGCTCCCTGACTATCGAGAGCAGCTTCCTGTCCGATGCCTCCGCAGCAAAGCGAACGACGGACGGCTGGACGTGCGGATCATTGTAACACGACTCGCCGATAATGGGTCCGTCGATATCATCATTGTACAAGAGCCACTTCCCAAAGTCGTACTCTTTGGCATCAGTCGCGAGCTCGAGAAAGGCTCCGAGTGTCGTGGGTGGTATCTGCAGCTCGAACGCCGGGTATTCAATGCCTGGTACGTTCATGTTGCTGGTGAACAAATCGCCATTGGTGAGGGAGCGTAACAACGGCTGCTTGCCTTCCATGAAGCTTTTGAGCGATTTCGTTTTGTCGACGTCCGCGCGCTTTTGCAAAAAGTTGAATATCTCTAGGGCACCTTGAAAACTTCCAGCCATGATCTGCCCCTGCAAGGCTTTATGTAGCAAGCCCTGCATTGCCATGGATCCATCGAAGACGTAAGCAGGTAGGTTTTGTGTGTTTAGGGAGTCCAGTCCTTGTCCTAGTCCAGGAGATAGCTGAACAAGTGCCTTGACAAGGCCACTGTCGTTGAAAACACCAGCACCTCTGCTTTCAACAAGCCGCAACACAAGCGAATCCCAAGACCCGGTGCTCAAAGTCGATCGTTTTGATCGTTTGTGCAGCAGTTTCTTGAGGCCTGAAAGATGAGCCAATACTTCCTCAATGTCGATGCCTCGGTCTCCGACGCCTACATTGACCATGATGACGAGAGCATCAATATAGGCATTGACGACCTCTGCACTGACGGTCCGTTCGACGTTCAGACCAGGCTTCCGAGGTGCATTCCTGCCCGTGTTGGCTCTCGTTTTGAACAAATACTCCAAGTCATGCAAAGGGATTTGCTTGCCGGGGGCATTAGCAGCGATGGCATCCTCGTACTCTCGCCACGAGAAGGTTTCCCATTTCTTACCTGGGTCTCCGAGAGGTGCTAGGATTTGTGCGCCTTGCGCGATCCAGCCACCCTGCAAGCAGGACCAAAGGATCAGTTCCATCCAAACTTCAGGACGCAGACCAGCAACGTGGGTTCGATAAACTGAGCCTGGTATCTCAGGACGCAGCGCGGCATAGTCCCCTCCCAGTGCTTTGACTTCTTCAATGACCAATTTTTCGTGTGCGCGCCACGCCGCATCGGACAACGATGTCAAGATTCGTGACGATAGCATCGAAAGCAGTGGCGGCTGGTGAATAGCGGATCTGTCCGCTGGTGGCTCTGCCTGGTATATGGACAACGGCATAACTTCTTTGTGATGAAGATAGGCTACAATCTCCAAGACTTCCGGTTTGATGTCCCCATGATCCGCACATGCCTTGATCATCGAACCCAACGTCAGCCATATCTGGCCCAGCGCATCATGTCGCAGGATTTCGTCGCGCGACATTGTCTCCGGGTGTAGTCCGTCTGTGAGCTCATGGAGGCTTTTAGCTTCAATCACTCCAGACCGCGGAAGACTCGCTTCGAGGCTGAGAGTCACTGGTTCTTCAGTGAACTCTTTCAGATCCGGCACCTGCTCCCACATCGCATTGACGCGGGAAAGGCGTGGAATTTGACCATGGCGAGCAGGAAACTTTTCGACTAATCTCTTAATGAGCCAGACGGCTGCACTCCATCGGCTCTGCTCGAAAGCCAGTTGGAAAAGCAGATCCAAGGGCCCACCCTGCTCAGCAGGACGTCGTTGAGCTGCCAGAAGAACTTCGGCCACGTCTGCAGCGCTCAAGTTGTGTGGCAAGTCCGGCGACTCCCAATTGCGGAGATGGGGCGGCAAACCGCCCTCAAGGAGGCCTGTCCAGGCCCCAATATCGTTCCCCGGACGTTCGATCTTGTCGAAGAGAGCATATTTGCGAGACTGTCGTATCCTCTCCTGAGCAGTCGGTGTCTCAGAGATTTCGGTGGAAAAGCGCTGGAACGAAAGAGGCTGCAAGCGGGCGATGCAACCAAGGCGTGACACAGGTCTCAGTCGACTGAGGGTGCGCAGTCGAGTGAGAGTCCATGCTCTCATGGGCGTAGAAACATGCGTTGGCGGTTGTGCAGGACGAAAGGAGAAAGAGGATGGAAGTTGATGGCGAAACACATGACGTTCGCGACTGGGACGCGCTGCGGGCCCGAGCGTTCGGCCTCACCCGCGTGGCCGCCTGTTTCGCGGTGCTCACTCCAAGAATCACAGCTTCACCACTTTGCACCATTTCATTCGCAACTACTTCCCAACTGTTGGCCATCCCTCGACCTCACCATATCCTTCGTTTGAACCCACTCCCAACACTGACAAGCGAGCGGTTCACGCACCCTGCACACCATCATGTCTGGCAACTATCGCGTTGGTACGAGCTGATCGCACAACATCACATCCATCCTATTTCTGACCTACCTTGCAGAAGTCTGCCCGAACAATCGCGCAGGATGCTCGGCCACACACTGCAAGAACGAGGGCATCAAAATTGGCAAGGGTGAAATCCGCCAAGGTGTCACGGTCATCTTCAACGAGCATACCTCGATGAAATGGCGCCATTGGTCAGTCGTCGTCCGTCGAGGATTCAATGAAAGTCTCACTGACATCCACAAGGGGCTGTGTCACTCCGACGGTCCTTCACAACTGGTGGGAGAAAGCTGAAGGCGACTTCGAGTTGATCGACGGCTACGAGGAGCTGCCAGAAGACGCCCAGGAGAAGGTCAAGCGCGCATTCGAGTAAGAGCAGGACTTCACTCGCTCTTGGTCGCGTTACTGACGAATCACAGGAACACTCACGTTGACGACGAGGACTGGAACGGAGTAAGAGCAGGACTTCACTCGCTCCTTGAACGCCTGACTGACTAATCGCAGGATCTTGAGATGAACCGCTATGACGAGACCAAGAAAATGCAAGGCATGTTCAAGAAGGCCGAGACCGCTGCCGCGCGTAAGAAGCGGGAGAAGGCAGAGGTAAGCAAACGTTCCCTTCGCTGATGTCGACCTGGCGCTGATGATCAGCTAGGCCGCCGCGAATGATGAGGATGCTCCAGCGAAGAAGAAGACGACCAAGAAGCGCAAGCCAGCCGATGATGAGGACGAGGATGATGAAGACGCGAAGCCTGCAACAAAAAAGGCTCGAGGCAAGAAGGCCAAGGCTGAGGAAGTCGTCGAGGAGGAGGAAGACAAAGCACCACCACCACCAAAGAAGTCCAGGGCCAAGAAGGCCAAAGCTGAGCAACCCCATGATGCCGAGGGTGAAGTCGCACCTGCTAAGAAGAGAGGCGGCAGGAAGCCTAAAGTTGAAGGTAAGTCTGCTTGCAACCTGACCGACGCCTTCTCTCCCAGAGGTTGTCTACTCTCATGAACACCGGCTGACCTGGATATTGCTGCAGTCGAGGCGAGTGACGAGGTCGAACCCGAAGACGACGAGGCACCGAAAGCGAAGCCTGCCGCTAAGAAATCGAGGGCGAAGAAGGCAGATGCTGACACCGACGAGCCGGCTGCGAAGGCACCGAAGCGCAAGGCCAAGGCGAAGAAGGCAGCTGTGGTCGAAGACGACGATGAATAGGCATCACGAACTTTGCGAGCGACCTGTCCACGTACGGACAACTGCTGTGATACCTTGCATGGCCGCCAGACCTCGATTGGCGTAATGCATTCTGCGAAAGTGTTTTATTAATCTGTAGCTCGATACCCACGATGACGACTCGCTTTGCACGGAATGAATGGCGATTGTATTCTTACTATTCAACTTCCTTCGTTGAGTTGTGACACTTCGCGGTCCATCGTCATTATTTGTTCGCATCTTCTCTCACCGTCGAGATCGACTTTCAAATAAGCTCCAGATCTGAGATCAGATCTCATCGACACGGATGCGCCCCGGCGCTTGCAGCTGCACGATGCAACTCTGTTCCTGGCACTAGCCTCGTTCCTCAATGTCATTGACGTCCTCGCTCCTCTAGCATCCATCCAGCCTCTGCACTCGAAATGACAGCATCACCTTTACCAAACCATCACCCCTGCCGGCTACACCGAGACAGGCCTTCGGAATCGTGAAGCGATGCGGTACTCGCGTGGAACGATCGATCCGGCTACCAGTTTCACGACTGTTAGTCGATTCGTGTGGAGTGGCTAGTCGGAGTTCCTGTTCGTAGTAGTTGACATCAGCATGACCGCTTCACACTGATGTCGACATGTGTGACGTTCGTGTAGTGAGAGAGGCTGGTTCTTAAGTGCCGGTAGCATAAGAACATTGGTAGCAGCTCTCTATCAAGCACAATTTCAACAACTTACGCTCGCCTTTCAAACACAAACCCAAACACTACACCTACAAAACAGTCACCATGTCTGCCCAAGATCAGAACATCCCCGATGGTCAGACCACCGACAACGACTATGTTAGCCGCACCGGTCAAAAGGACGTCGTTCCCGTTCAAAGTGACGAGGCTACCGTCGAAGATCCCATCGACGCCGAAACTGCCGATTCGGACAAACAGCTAGGTGCGTGATTAATGCTCTCGCCCTATATACGAATCGTCGCTAACCTTGCTCCTCGTATAGAGAAGGACGACGCCGATGCAATTGATCAGTCCAATGTTATCGACGACCGTACCAGAGGTGCATCTAAGGCCAAGGGCGAGTATACCGAGCCCGGTGATGAGGAGGGTATGCCACCACCAAGTGATGGAACTAGCCGCATTGCACAGTAGAAGGAATTGCGGTCGAGGCACGATGTAACGAAATGTATAATAGCAACGAACAGTACGGCTGTGACTCAGTACCAAATTATCTCCCGGTCACTCATGTGTCAATTTCTCGTTACTTTGAAGCGACAAGTGGTGTAGCTCTATTGTGATCTTTTCATATAGCAACGTCTTTAAACCTTAAGGTAAACCACGGTCTATTCACCTGATCATTTTCTACAACGCTGGCTTAGGCATCATCTTCCCCTCCTTATCATAACCCTTGATCCTCCGCATCTTCGCCGTCTTGACCAAGCCCCACGCTTCTTCAAACTCCACGGCTGGCATATTCGGCACATCAATACTACTCCCTTTGTCGCCCTTCCTCGCAGGAATGAATACACCCTCCGTCTTTAGACTTTCCGGCTCCTCCACACATCTCCTTGCCCAATTGCCCCAACTCTTCACACACCGGTCGGCGTTTGGAAGAGTCGGCATCAGCAGCTGAAAACAGTGTGGCATTGCCTCGTATTGCTCGAACTGGACTTTGACGCCTTGCTTCGCCGCACGGCTCGCTACAAGACAGTCTTCGTCTGTGAGCATCTCTTGCCCCGTGCACATCCAGAGCGGTGGGGATGTGGCCCAGCTATCGGCGAGCATGAGCGACGCGAGTGGGTGGTCGAGAAGAGAGAGGTCGCAGAAGAGGTCGCCTCGAGGAGGATCTGTTGGCCAGATGTCGTCCTTTGCGAATCGGGAGACTGCATCGTCGTGGTTTGCAGGAGGTAAGTAGTCGTATTGTGCGTTGCCCACAATGCTGGGCATCGAGCGTGAGATGTCGAACCAGCCTGAGTTGGCGGACACGCCAGCGGGCAGGGGAACATGGACGTCGCGGCCGTGGAATTTGACGATGGGTACGACACCGTCTGCGGTGCGGTGCAGCTGGAGGAGGAGTTGCAGCAAGCCGAAGCTCAGATTCCCGCCTGCACTGTCTCCGCCGAAAACGATCTTGTCCGCGCCCACGGCCTCGTGCATGCTTCCTTCTGGAGGGTACAGCAAGCTCAGATACACCAACAGAGCGTCGATCAACTGTCCGGGAAACGCCGTCTGTGGTGCAAGCCTGTACCGCACACTGCACACCCTCCCTTTGCTCTCCTTCGCCAATCGACTCGTCAATGCGCGATGTGTCGCCGGATCGCAGAGGTAATACGCTCCACCATGGAAGTACAGAATCGTCGTCTCGCTCGTCCGGCTAGGCTCCGCCATAAGTCGCTTGTACTTCTCCTCCTCGCTGATATCCGGCATCGTTGCGTCTCTCGCAGCGTCAGGCCTGAAACCCGTCCACTCGACCTCAATATCAGTCATCCCAGGCCTCGTATACCGCAGCTCGTCACCGTCCTTCTTCATACTGTCCACTGCCCCACAGACTGCAGCCACAACATCTCCCTCTTCGCTCGGCGCCTTCGGTATGACTTCTTTCGCAACCCATGTCTTGCCCTTGACGCCCGGGTCTGTAAGGGTTCGCGCTTGGACTTTCGAGATGGGTGGGATAGTCTTCTTGCCGTCCGAGGAGGTCATAAGACTGCGGAGGATGTGTACGGTGAGGGCGGTACGGAGGTCCCATTTCGAGGATGTCGGTGTGAAGCCGAGGGTATGTTGCGCGGCTGCCCAGGAAATGGAGGGTATCTGCGGGAAGAGGAACTTAAGGAGGGGGAGCCCAGCTTCCATGGTTGCGGTCCTCAGAAGGGTGCAACGAGAAAGCGAGGGAGGAAGTTCAGGCTCGTGGACTTGTACAGTCCTTCTTTTGCTGAGGCCGTATTCGTAACGGCAATGGTGCTTTGCAGGTCCACTCAACTTGTGACCGACAGGAGAAGGGTATCAGAGAAGGACATAGCCAAACAACTTACAAGAACCCCAAAAGGATCAAGAACTCCAGACAAAACAAATCCACCTATACCACTACTGTTAGCTCGTGATGAGTGAGGCGACGGTCATATGAACAAGAACGGAAAGCCAATGACCCGTGCAGTCCAACTTTTAGTGCCAAACGCTATCGTCATGCCTCGGCACATGCGCCTTCCGAATGTGGAAATCACATATCGTCTGACCAGGGTTGCACGTGTTCGAAGTGAATTCATTGCACGAGGCGACCAGGACATCACGTTGTGTACTCATGTATTCGAAACATGCGGGTGGGGACGTAGTGCTTAGGCAAATGTACGGCATTGGCTGAAGTGGTGATGGTATCCAGCAGATACAGGCATGTGGCGTGTTCGACAGTTCATACCACGTCGAATACCTCATCAGAGTTGATGAGAATGACTGGAAAGGAAGTTGCTGTGTGATCTGTTGTTACATGCCACGCGCTGTCATACGTTCGTCTATCACATTAAAACAAACCGCAATGCAACAAGCAAATCTTTTTGGTGGGGTATCTCGCCTTTCAGCCTGTTCGAAAAGCTGCACGAAACAGCAGCAAAAAGTAGACCAAACCCTCCCAGTGGACCTTTCCTCACTTTTTGGCTTCTCTGATCGGGCCATCATTCTAGTAAAACATGCTCCAATGTAATTATGCCCTTCGCGAATCCCATCGCATTTTTGAAGCCAGACCCGAAACCGTGCTGAACCCATTAGACCGCAATCTGAGCTGGTCTGTATAACGGTCGCACTCGTAAGGAAATGACACCGTAGTCGTCGCTCTCTGAGGAATCACCCTCTCGCGACTTATGCAGCCACTAGTGGCAGGCATTGTAGTGCGCGACCTGGAGTCACAAGACCCTGGCTACCCGCCTAGGATGGCTTAGGGAGTTTCTCGGGGTCGGCACCACGTTGGAGAATCGCCTCCGTGATAAGCTTGTCGCGATCCTGCCACAGCAACTTGTATGCGTGGCGGATGGTACTGTCGCTGACACGAGCCACACTCTGGATCTCCTTGGCGTTCTTTGGTTCGTTCATGAGGTGACCAGCCATGTAGATGCAAGCGGCGGCCGAGCTGAGCGGCGAGCGACCAGCAAGCGCACCAGTAGACGTCATCTGCTCAGCCAGAGCGACGGCCACATTGGTGGTCGAGATCTGCATGTCCAGCATGCTGCAGTAGCGGTAGCAGAGGTCCTTCGGATCGGCGGTGGTAGTGCCCTTGTACTCTTCGTTGAAGACCACCGCGCCACCAGCTACCATAGACGTGCCGCCGTTGCTCTGCTTGTCCTTCTCGCGATGCATGTTGAACTTCTCGAGCTGCTTAAAGACTCGGCCGATCTCCTTCTTGCTGACCTTGGTCAACTCCATCACTTCACGGAAAGACCGCGGGACTCCATTTCGGCGACAGGCGAGGAAGACGCATCCTGCTATGAGCGCCTCCTGACTCTTGCCTTTGAAGAGCTTGCTCTCATCGGCGTCCTTGTAAAGGTATTTGGCAGTGTCCGAGACGTTGGTGGTGAGCTGCCAACCGTCGCACAGTGCGCCGATCTGCTTGTAGGCTTGAAGCAGAGACTTGTTTCCCTTGTCGAGGTTCGCTTTGTTCTGCGCACGGTGAAGCTCCTTGCTGCGCATGCCGCCGTCGCCAAAGGCGATGTTGGTGTTCAGCTGAGCACCATTGAGCAGCGCGTTCGGGCCATCTCCGACACGCGACGGGTCGTCATTGCCTTGATCGTCGTTCGAGAAGGTGCGCCATTCCGAAGACGTGTCGATGGAGCGCTGTTGCAGGACGAGGCCGCAGTTGGCACAGATCAGATCGCCACTCGCGTGGTCTTCGAAGAGTTCCGGAGGGTCCTCGCGACAATCGCGACAAAGGAGCTTCACGTTCAGATTCTCACGCCACTCTTCTTCTTGTGGGCGAGCAGCTGCCTGCTCAAGCACAGCGCCTGGTGAGAGGACTTGTGCCATGGTGGCAAGCGGCTTGCGCGGTGGGTCGGCGGGCTTCTTGACAGCCAGCACAAATCGCTGGGTTGCGCGCTTCTTGATACCTTTGGCGCTCTTTTGGAGCTTGTGGTTCTTGGCGTAGCAGCGGATGAAGAGTGGGGAATACGTGGTTGCGGTGTTTGAGGGAGTGTGAGGAGAGTCGCAGCACACGTGAAGCTGATCGCAGCTAAGGATCAGACGTGTTAGCGACTCTGTCAGAAGAAGGAAAGTTTGCAAGATGGAAGTTTGTATGTGATGTGTATATGCAGTGCGCCTCCGGACAAGTGAAGTTGCGCAGTCTTTGTTCGAGGGCAAACAGTGAATGGGCTATGACTAGGCACTCACCCTCACACTCTGGGAGTATCTGACAGCTGCGGCGCACCGAAAGGAGGTGGTGATCGCGTGTAGTCGACTCGAGGGAGTGCGAGCGTGTGAGAGAGGGTATGTATGCGGTGGTGCGGTGCGTGCGGCCGGTGCAACCAGTGAAGGCGTCCTTGAGATGCGGCTGACGTCGCTCTCTCGCAGAAGGTGGCCGTTGTAGATCGCGCAGGTCGGTCGCTCGAGTTCAGTTGCCAGCAACTATGTCGGAAGCAGTTTGCGGTGGGTTTGGAGCGTCGACGGGCGGATTCTGCGACACGCGGTGCAGGAGGGAGGTGGATGGAGGTTGGAGAGAGGGTGGTGAAGGATGGAAGTCTGAAGAGTCTTCGAACCGGAGGCTGAGTCTGGCGCGGCGGAGCTAGCCGAGATCATGTGACGCCGCCCAGACTTCGCTCCCTTGCCGCTGCTCAGAGTCGAGCTTCACGAGTTGATGCGCCATTGAATCCACGCACATATTCGACAACATGCTCGGCCAATCACTCAGAGCTTCGGTATGGTATATTAATAACCATCAGATGAATTATGCTGACTTTTCCAGCGCCAATTGGTGGCCAGGACGGCCTTGAAGCAAAATGCCGTCACTCTCCGCCGAACCTTCATCACTCCAACGGCAGTGAGGCAGGGTGGGCCAATGCTTCTATGTCCTACATGAAAGGTTTTGTCTAATAGCCGTCGCAGCCGATCTCGTTCAAGACATGTACCTCAAGGAGCTCAAGGCCTACAAATCCCCACCCGTCAAGGCCAACGATGCCGAGGGCCACGTTCAAAAGTTCACCCTGCCCAAGGCACCCCAGTCCCCCGAAGAGGCCGACCTCCAGAACGATTTGTCCGCCTACGAGCAGCAGACCCCTGAAGTCGAGGGCTCGTCCGGCGGCCCAGGAGCACCAGTGCAGGACTGGTTTGACGAGAGCGCGTTGGAGGATGAGGAGCCAGCACACCACTAGAAAATCCGCAGTGGCATTGGTCTGAATAGCAGCGTGTAATATAAAGCAACGTCAATGCAATGCGAGTGTCGACAGCATCAGCAAAGAGCACGAGGAATTGAGAGGAGTACGTGGTGAAGACCTCGGGTCTGGGTAAGAGCCTGTTTCATATGTACATCTGGCGTACAAAAACTCCGCACTGCTACGGCTCTCGAATTTCACCACAAGGAGGGATGTCATACCAGCAGTCGTGCCTTTGATTGACATGTGCAGCTTTTCCAAAGTCACGTGATGAAAATTCGGCCCAAAACCAAGCGCAGTGCTTGCTGACCATCGCAGACTCAACCCGACGTCGAAGCACTCTGGACCCAAAGATACACAACTGGCTCCAGTTCCACAGTCTTGGTCATGTCGTCACCAAGACCGAATGCAAAAGGTAACAGACATTTGACGCAATGACGGACATTTTGTCTTCCCTACTCTCTCCCTGCTCTTCCATATCTTCCCCACTTCCCTCGTACCCCATGGGCGTATAACTGTAAACACTACATCTAGCACAGCTGCACACTCAGACCCCATGGATCCATCACGACGACACGACTTCAAACCGGGCAAGCCTCCCTCAACGCCCGACAGGTTTTCCAACGACACAGCCAGGATCCATAGAGATCTCCACCCCTGGCTGTCCACCAACCTGATCAACCCCAACGTCACGACCAAAGCTCTCCATGACTTCGAACTCACAGCACGCGAACGCGCTCAAATCCGCGAAGAGAAGCGCAAAATCCTGGCCCAGCAACGCGCAGACAGAATCGTCCTGCAGGCTCCCACGCCTAGGGATGAATGGCCCTCGAGGGCGTATAATACGCGTCCGCGGCGCTCGTCGGCGACGTCAGGCCCGATACCGATCCCAAGTAGGGACAGAAGGGCCACTGTTGCGGGTTTTGTCCCTGTCCATAACGGCGGGGATGAGCACGCGGACGGCGAGTTCTCCATCTGGGCGAAGACGCTGAGGAGGGATAGCAGAGCTTCTTCTTCCGCCCCGAGAAGGGACACTGTTCTGAGTGTCCCGGCTACGATGTACGAGCCTAGCCTCGACTCTTATGACGAGGAGTACTCTCAATATGGTCTTGACCTTGAAGCTGGTGGCGATCCTTATGGCACTCATGCCAGACAAGGCAAGAAAGGGGATTATGGGACTCTCACACATTCTCCTGCGCCTGGTCTGAATGCAGCACGGAGGGAGGAATTAATGCGTGCGGATCAAGACGTCGGCCTGCATTTAGTTGCGTCTGTCGTTCTTGGGCTGGTGCTCTTCTTGGGGATTGGCTGGATAGTGTTTATGGCGATGAAGGATGCTGTTGAAGGGGGTAGAGAGCCTGGTATTGGGGTGAGAGAAGGGTGGGTCAACATGGTGGGTGCCATGGTATGATAAGTCATTACGACAGCAAGGACTCTGGGAACGTGCTTTGTACAATTAGAGCCATGGCCTGTACAGTAGCTTCTTCAGACATCCCTACAATCACAAATATTCCCTACACCCTCGCCGCCCTCAAATATCCCACCAAACCCCCAACGGATCCACTCAACCTCTCTATCCTTTTCCTCTCTGCGTCCATAAGCCTTCTGAAATCTTCCACCGCATCCCTCGCTTCATCATCAGCCGCCACGATGTCACCATGTACGCGCAGGAAAACTGCCATCCACGCCTGACACAACTCAAAATCTGTCCTGCGATACATCTGCCACACTACGGCGTCGACGAATTTCGCGTGCTCGTTGTTCTCGGCACTGAGGGAGCGGATCTCGATATCAGCCGCGGCTGGGCTGAGGCTCTTCAAGTGGGTCAGGAAAGGGGTGTAGTCAGACTCAGGGGCTTGTGTTGAGCTGTCAAGGAGTCTGGTAAATTGGGACTGTGTGCCTTCGCGCTCGAGTCTCTGTATGCGGGTGCGTTCTTTTTCGAGCTCTGTTGCGGCGATGCTCTCGACTTCGCTACTTTTCTGCTGCTGCGAGTCTTGGAGCGAAGGGAGGAAGAAGGGCGCCTTCTCGGGTTTCTTGGGCGGCTCGATGGGTTTATTGCGTTGTCGAATGAGATCCAGATGGAGAAGATTTTGCCAGCGGGAGCGAGGTACAAGTGATAAAGATAGCAGGTCGAGATCGATCTGGTCAATGTCAGGCAAATCGACCACTCCATCTTCAAGCTCGGCGTCTGAATCGGCTTCTGCGGTCTCTGCGATGAGGTTTTGACCGCCTTCGCCAGAAGCTGTCGGTGCTTGTGACGTGGTGGAGTGGACGATGGCTAGAAGTTCCTTCTGGCCGATGTGTCTCGTCGGCACATGTGTGAAGAGACTGCGGTTCGTCCAAATGTCCACGCCGACGCTATCGCTTGTAGCAGTTGCTAAGAACTCGCCAGTTGGTGAGAATGCCAGGCTAGTGCAGACCGCCTTCAGCTTGAACGCATCCACCAGGTGTCCTGTTGGGAGGTCCCATAAGAAGACCAGCTGCCCAGCGCTAGCCGCAACCCAATGGCCATCATCTGAGAAGGTCAAGTCAGATATGCTCAGCCCACGAAGCTCTGGAGCCGGCATCCGTGATGGCCACAACTCTCGAATGAGTTTCTGCGTCGAGATGTCCACGACCCGGATGCAACCGTCTGTGCAAGAGAACGCCGCAAGATCGGAGCTGCTGTGAAAGCGCATGGCCGAGACACCTGTCGAGTGCGACCAGTCAAGTTGGTCTCTGAGCAGTCCATTGCTGAGGTTCCAGAACTTGATCCTGCCATCAGCGCCGGCCGAGACGATGGTCTTGTTGAGACTGTCGACGGCAAGGCCGACTACAGCTGCACCGTGTTTACCTTGCCCACGGTAAAACTTCTTCTTTCCATCGTTCTCTTCCACCAACCCATGCCGTTCCACGTCTAGTCTCAACTGCTTTGCCTGCATTGGGGTAAGCCGAGCTGGGAAGCGCTGTCGACGGATACCGGATTGCATGTTGTACATGTCGATTCCTCCTTTCTCTGACCCTACCACACCAAATGTCCCACATGGCGACATAGCCACGGAGGTTACATTTGAGCCGTCTCCAGTATCAAAAGCCCATCGACCAGCACGCTTGCGACCCCAGAACCATGTGCGCGCCTTCTTGTCGTTCTCATGCGCCGTCAACACGCTCTCCCAGCCGGTCATTGCGCTGACCTCAGCACTCGTCTGTTTCCCCTTGCCCGCAGGCTGCCAGATTGGATGCTTTCCAGGCAAAGCCCCAATGCCACCATCTCGATTTAGACTGCAAGCGATGCCAGTAATTGGGGGACATTTAAGCTCGTCGAATGCGTCGCGGTCGCCCGACAACAACCCCTGCTTCTTCGCTTTCCTCTGAACAGCGCCTTGGCTAAGCTCGGTGGACTGCCCGTCTCTGCGCAATGACCAGCCCCACAGGCTCCTATCGTTGCTGCTCGACATAAGCCACTTACCATCGTCTTCTGAGCCGTCGGAATCTGTAGGTAGAAAGGACAACCTAGAGACAGGTGCTCCATGGCCCGCTCTGGCGTGAAGAGGTCGAGGTATTGGGCTGAAAGGCGTCTCATCGAATATCCAGGTTTTGAGGCTGTTGTCCAAGCCGCTACTCACGATGATGCTCTGCCCGGGAAGAAATTCGACCTTGCTAGTACCGCCAGCCGCCTTCAGTGAAGGATGAGCATGAGCGGCTCTCAGCACTCCGGATTTTCGTCCGCCATCGTTCAAGTCCCACAACGTAATGTCACCCGTAGCTGTTGACGCCGTCGCCATGACACCTGCTTTCTTGCCATCCTCGCCCGCACCCATGCCGTCTGTGCGGAAAGAGATGGACGTAACAGCAACGCCAGCCGGGTTGTTAAGATGGATGATGGTTTGGTCAGCTCGAACATCGTGGATGAGTAGAGAGCCTTTCTCATAAGCGATTGCGACCATTGATAAGGCAGGGGTCGGCTCGATGCATGTAACAGCGCCATATGCGGTTGACGGTGGGAGAATCGTGTAGACCAACTTTCCGCTCGACACGTTCCAGATCTCGGCGCTACCATCTTGTCGGCCCACCAAAATCTTGTTCAAGAAAGTCGGCAGGCTGGAGATACACTTCGCGAATGGGACCGGTGAAATGCCTCTTAGGGAAGTGTACAGCTCGAAATTGGTGCTCTTCCAGACCAAGAGCTGAGTATCGCACACTCCCACGACCCAGCAGCCGAAGATGCAGAAGGCCTTGATGTTCTCTTCACAATCTGTTGGGACCTCCAAGCTCGCCTCTTGCTTTCCTCTTTTGAAGACCCACACGCCTCGTTCAGAGGATGGCTCATCGCCTCCCCATGCGGCAAAGACCTTGTCCTTCCATGCTGCAGTTGCTGTAATATTCTGCGGAGTCTGAGGTCGGGTGATGAAGACCAGGTTCAATCCGCGTCGCAGGTCGTACGTTTGCAGGCTTCTGCCGATCGAAGTTGTAATCTGGAATGTCGTCTTGCCCAACGGCACACTCGTGAAGGGCACTGAAGTTGGGGAGACCAAGCCCACTGTCCGGTACGGTGCAAATAGTCGTGAAGCGCCTGGGTTGTGCTGTCGTTTCGCTAAGCCGTTCTCCAGCTTCTGCCTCTTTGCAATGCGCCCATCTGCGCCGTCAACAAGCTCCATCGCCATCTTCACTCAATGGACAAGCTATGTGTCTGGAGCTGCCTCTCAAACATTTTCTCTGACCTGCAGCCCAACAAGCTTCGCGCTAATGCACGCCAATCTGGAGCCGAGTCCGATCTGTCGTCATCACGTGTTGCGCGGGGCAGCTCGCAGCAAGATTGACGAAAGTCAACGGCGACGTCCAATGCCATCTGCGCGTCCAATTCATTCACTTGCCTGCGGATCACAGCAACGCATAGCCTTTGGGTGGGACTTGTGCTTTTTTGTTTGTTTTATTCCCCTCCCCGCGGTCCGTCCTGTTCAGCCTTGCCCAGCATGACCGCATAGCAATTTCTGCGCGCCCGAGTCCTCGGTTACTGCTACTAATTTTTCTTTGGTAACTGCTTCCCTCCCGACCCTCTCTTTGACGACCGGCTCGGGGCATAGTGGATCATCATGGCAACAACATCTATGGATCCTATTTCACGCACCACCTCGCAAGAGTCCGTCCGCTCTCACTCCTCTGGCCATATCCTGTCTGCAGCATCGTCCGGATCCTCCACTCGCAAGGGACGATATGCTGATATCGATGCCACTGTGGGAGAGACAGATCGAGCTAGCATTTCTATGCCCCCACCGTCGACCAAGCCTAGTACTCGCTACCAGACTATTCCCCGTCGCCCCTCCAGAATTTCCGAAGGGCAGCTCTTGACTGCTCCTCATCAAGCACACTACGAAAGCCAAACCGCTATGGCAGACTCCGAGGAAGCCAACACCGCTCTCGACGCTGTTAGAAAGGGCGTACCGGTGTCGTCTGGCAATACACCTGCCTCCGACATACCTAGTGCCATGAGAAGATCAGAGCCGGACCTCGACTCGCACAGAATGTCTTTCTCCTCACTCTACGGCAGCGCAAAGAGCGCTCTGGCGAGTGGGCCAAGCAGTGTCGGGGGCGGCTCTGACCAGGATGGTTTGGGTCTCTTGGACTCACAGGTGATTGTTGATGCTGACGACGAAGCAGCTAGGCCCGAAGGCAGCGACCGAGCAACCACCGCTACACAGAACTTGTCTGTAACTACACAAAGCCAGAACGGCGCCTTATCTCCGTCTTTGAACGGGTCGCTGCGAGACGCTGTCCAAAGCAACAACTTCTCTTCGAATGGCGCAGCCTCGCCGACGCCCTCACCTTCGTCACAAGCTCCATCTCAGTCACGACCGAATAGACAAATCCGCGGCCGTACGCCGGGCAACTCTCGCAGAGTCTCCACGAGTAATCCGAACAGTGTTTCACACTCTGCCGAAAGATCAACTTTCAGTTCAAACCCGAACAAGATTGGCACAATTGGGATCTGTGCGCTGGATGCCAAAGCCAGAAGCAAACCGTCGCGGAACATCTTGAATCGGCTGGTTGGTAAAGAGAACGAGTTCGATGTCATAATATTCGGAGACAAGGTCATTCTCGATGAAGCTGTCGAGAATTGGCCGGTTTGCGACTTTCTCATCAGCTTCTTCAGCGATGGCTTTCCGCTTGAGAAGGCTATCGCATACGCAAAGCTGCGTCGACCCTTCTGCGTGAACGATCTGCCCATGCAGACTGTGCTTTGGGATCGTCGCATGTGCTTGATGATTCTCGACAAACTAGGTGTACCCACACCTCCGCGCGTGGAAGTCAATCGGGATGGCGGTCCTGTCGCTCTGAGCATAGATATCGCTGCTCGCATGAAACATCTGACAGGTGTAGAGCTGATAGGGTCTGATGATGGTAGAGGTGGTGGCCTGCCTGCACCCAAGGATGTACATATGGAAGATGACAACGACACGCTCGTGGTTGATGGCAAAAAGCTACGCAAACCTTTTGTTGAAAAGCCGACCAGCGGCGAGGACCACAACATCAACATATACTACCCAAAGTCTCAAGGAGGTGGAGGCCGGAGGCTGTTCAGAAAGGTGAACAACAAGTCAAGCGAGAAGGACGACACCCTGACCATTCCACGAAGTATCACACAGACTGAAGACTCTTACATTTACGAGCAGTTCTTGAAGGTAGAGAACGCAGAAGATGTGAAGGCATACACTGTCGGTCCCGATTTCTGTCATGCGGAGACTCGCAAGTCACCAGTCGTCGATGGCGTGGTGAAGCGCAACCCAAATGGAAAGGAGATCCGTTACGTGACGAAGCTGTCTAAGGAAGAGCAGATCATGGCAGCAAAGATCGCCTCTGGTTTCGGGCAGCGTGTCTGTGGCTTTGACCTCTTGCGAGTGCAGGACCCTGATGACTCAGTACAGAGCTATGTTATAGATGTCAACGGGTGGAGCTTCGTGAAGGACAACAACGAGTACTACGACAGAGCCGCCAGGATACTTAAGGAGATGTTCATCCGTGAGAAGGGTCGCTGGGATGGACGAGCGACCCCGAGCGAAGTCGATGAAATCGAACATAGAGGCATGTTTGCACCGACATCTGCGCCAGACGACAAGACGAATACATTCAGGAAGCCCACGTTCAGCAAAGACAAGGACGGCATGAGCTCGCACCGAAGCGCACTCAAGAGCGTCTTTCGCAGCCGGAGTATATCCCAACTACGCGACAGTGTTAACACCGCTGCATCCCGCGTTGGGTACCCACATTCAGCGAAAAGTCCCAGCGGAAAGTCTAGCCCTGTCGCGTCGCCGCCTCACCATACCCTTGAGCGCACACCTTCCTTCCACAACCGGACGCAGAGTGTTCCTGTTGCAAGAGATGAGATCCTTCCTCCACCGGCGGTCCCAGCACATATTGATCAACTAAAGGTGGAGAACACTCGACCGGCGTCTGCGGATCTCGAATCGTTGGCTCATTCCGAGGCACCTTCCTCTGTGCCAGCGCCAGCGTCGAAAAGTCAGTGGAAACTCAAAGGAATGGTTGCTGTCATCAGACACGCCGATCGCACGCCAAAACAGAAGTTCAAGTTCACTTTCCATACGAAACCGTTCATTGATTTGCTCAAAGGGCACAAAGAGGAAGTCTTACTTGTGGGTGAAGCTGCATTGAATGGCGTCCAACAAGCTGTGCGTCAGGCAATGGCAGAGGGCGAGGAAGACATGAACAAACTGCGATCTTTGCAAAATGCACTGGCGAAGAAAGGCGCCTGGCCTGGCACGAAGGTGCAGATCAAGCCAATGTTCAAGAAGCCAAAGGAGGAAGGCAAAGATGACAAGGGAAAGAGTGAGAAGCATGACGACGGCAAGGAAAAGAAGAACAAGAAGCGAGATAGTGTACCCATGGCACCCGAAGATGCCGAAGAACTGAAAACTCAATTGGACGGGACACCCAAGCCTTTTAAGGAGGACGAACAGACAGGACCTGACGGAGCACGAGCGCAGCACAGGAGCGACTCAATAGGCGACATCACCATGTCTCGTGCTACCGCAGCTGACCAGAACCTTGCCATCGAGAAGCTTCAGCTTGTCATGAAGTGGGGAGGCGAGCCTACACACTCTGCCAGATACCAGGCAACTGACCTCGGCGAGAACATGCGTAACGACTTGATGCTCATGAATCGCCATGTTCTGGACAATGTGTCCATCTTCACCTCATCTGAGCGGCGTGTTACGACCAGTGCTCAGATCTTCGCTGCCGCCTTCTTGGACGAGAAGGAGATCGACGATGAAGAGATTCACGTCAGAAAGGATCTACTGGACGACTCGAATGCTGCAAAAGACGAAATGGACAGGGTCAAGAAGAAGCTCAAAGGGCTGCTGCGTCAAGGCCACCCACCACCTAAGCAGTTTGCTTGGCCTACAGACGGTACCCCTGAGCCGTATGTGGTGGTGCGAAGAGTAGTCGAGCTTATGAAGTTCCATCGCCGTGTCATGCGACACAATTTTGCGAAGCTGCAGAACTCAGATGCAGTCTCCTCTCTAGAGCGACTGCAGAAGAGTCCAGGGGCAGCCAATGCGTCAAGTGATCCAAGCTCTGTCGGCGGTAATAACGTCCACGTGAACACAGTTGACAGCCAAGCATCGGCTATCCAGCCGAGATGGTGCACTGGCGAAGACGCAGAACTGTTCAAAGAACGATGGGAGAAATTATTCAACGAGTTCGTTGATGCAGAAAAGGTGGATCCAAGCAAGGTCAGCGAACTGTACGACACGATGAAGTTTGATGCTCTGCACAATCGGCAATTCCTGGAATGGGTCTTCACTCCAAGCACGGCCATTCTCGCCGAAGAGAACGAATTGAGCAGTAGGCGAGGACTCCGGCGCACCGAGAGCATGGAAGCTAGACAAGAGTTCCAAGAAACTCACGAGGGTCAAGTTCCAGCAAAGCCTGCGAATGGAACTCCAGTAGCACCGACGACTGGAGCTACTGGCGATATGGACACCTTGCACCTGCCGCCCCCCAAGCGGACCGAGACCATGAGCAGCGGCGCATCGGGGACAGAAGTCAAGGAGCATAAAGACAAGGAGCCGAAGGAACGACAGACTCTCTCGCAGCGGCTGGGCCTCAGGCGTAGGTCGGCTGATCTTATGAGCGTTGCGAGAAACACGATCCCCACGGCCGACGATCCTTCATCGTCCTACTTCAACCTCTACAAAGGCTCGATGCCAGCCATGCAATCCAAAGTCAAGATGGACGTGCGCCTAGAAAAGCTCAACGAACTCTACAGCCTCAGCAAAATCCTCTTCGACTTCATCGGCCCACAAGAATACGGCATCACTGACGCGGAGAAGCTCGAAATTGGCCTCCTCACCTCCCTGCCCCTCCTGAAGGAAATAGTCAAAGATCTCGAGGAAGTCCAAGCGTCCGACGACGCCAAATCGTTCATCTACTTCACCAAGGAATCACACATCTACACGCTCCTCAACTGCATCCTGGAGGGCGGCGTGCAGACCAAAATCGCCCGTAATGCGATACCGGAACTCGACTACCTCTCACAGATCTGCTTCGAGCTGTACGAGTCCGAAAACGCCGCGGCGGACATCGACCCGGCGAACCCGGATTCCAACTTCAACTACTCGATTCGCATCACGCTGTCCCCAGGCTGCCACACGTTCGATCCCTTGGATGTGCAGCTCGACAGCAAACATTGCATTGGGTGTGCGCCGCGGAGGAGTCTGACGCCGCACGGGGATTGGAAGGAGATTCTGGAGACGTTGAGGGCAAAGTTTCATACTGTCAAGTTGCCTAAGAGTTTCACGGCGGTGAATTTGAGCGAGCGACATCCGCAGGAGTTTGTGGCAGGCGATCAAGAAGAGAAGGGGGAGGGTACGGTGGATGAGGAGGTGGAGAGGGTTAGGAAGGAGAGCGAGGGGGCAAGTCAAATTGCGCCGGCGCATTGATCGTTTGATCTGGGGTTTAAGATTTTGGTTGATAGAGGGTGGGATGTTGTGGGTCGTGGCAGCGTGTGTATAGAGGTGCATTGGGTGGCTTTGTGAGCGTTGTGTTCTGACGAGATGCATGGACTGATGGTAATGTCTCATGAACATGGCGGCGGGCTTTTGATTGGTGTTGTGGTCTTCGAAGATGAAATGCATACATGTCCTACGAGTAGTGTAGCGCAGTTGAGAGAACACGTACATCGTCCTGAATAGCTACGATGGAGTGATTGAAGCCCTACCACACACTGTCTTGCAAAGACCGAATGCTTTCACGAGCAGTCTGCAGCATGGCCTATTGGACTACATGCGCGACTGCGGCTCTCGCGAACGTGGATCTGGGGTATGCATTGAAGGTCTCAACCCTGTCGCACATCCACTGTGATCAGCCCACTCCAAGGGAATGTGAAGCCAATCTTGAACCCTCAAGGTAAAAGGTCCGGTGTCAGGAGCAGCTCTTACAGGCATCTTCCAGTCTTGGTGTTCTGCTTCTTGTGGTGGTGTGGCGTGCTCCACAAGTAATCTCTTCTGGAGTGTCATGCTCGAAGCACCATCCTACGTCAGCGCTTGAACTGGTTTGGTGTCTAGTCGACCTTGGTCAAATGACGCTCTGTTCTTGTGGCGTGGCATTTCACGGTGTTGATGACCAAGTAAATGGTTTGACAGGTGGAGGCAGTGGTCGATCCGATCATCCTCCAGCTTCAAGCATTCGAGACCGCTCAATCTCCACCTGGAGATCCTGGACGGTCATTGGGATTCGCCTCTTGCCGAACTTGCGCCTCTGTTCCAAGGCGAAGCCTTCCAGGCTGCGAAGTGCGACGACCAGAAAGCCGAGTTCTTCCCGATCGAGATCGAATACCTCCCACCATTCGACTTCTGGCATCTTCACGTCGACTTCCCTGGCGGCGAGGTAAATTGCTGCTGTTGCAATGGCCGAAGGTTGATGGGTGAGGTACAGCAGCTGCGGGCTCAGCAAAGCGCTGTTGAGATGGGCGAAAGCTGCCTTTGCGATCTTGGACCCAGCGGAAGATTGGAAGGCGTCGAGCGTCTGCAAATAGTTGATACATAGCGTATGTGGCAGTGCGACGTGGGTTTGGAACCCAACCACGCGGAGGATGTGGCCTTCTATGTCGTAAAGCTTGTTCCTGCCAGTGTCGTATTCGCCTTCGGACAGATGCCATGATGACTCCAGCTTCCCTTCGATCGATGCGGAAGACAGCTGGCCAGGTTGCAGGCTTTGTAAATACTCAAATGACGTGAGGAGCTGTCTCGGGCTCACAGGGTTGGGAGAAGGTTTGGCTGTCAGGTACAGAGCCGCAGCTCCAACATACTGCGTCATCGTCAGTGAGAAAGTATGAGATTATGGTTTGTGAGACACACCTTTGAGTCGTGCTCGAGAAGGCTGCCGCCATCGGGCCCAGTCCAGTAGCGCTGAAGAATGACGATCGCTTGTGCTATTATTTCCTGTGGTAAGCGCAATAAGATGCCAGCCGCCTGTACGAGCCGGGCGGTTTCGAACCGAACAGCGTCTTCGATGTCTCTGGGTACGCCATCCAGCTGACTAGCAGACGTCTCTAACTGAAGAGAAGTGGCGAGCGGGTTCAGCAGGTGAGAGGCTTCTGAGATTGGCGCCATGGCGTCTTTAGTGTGAGGCTCAAAATCAACGTCGAGTGGCCGGTTGAATTGGATATCGCTCGGTAGCGAGGTGTGTTAATGCCTCAGACTGCTACCGATATAGGTAGGCGACCTGCCTGTATACGAGAAGGCCAATATGCCAATAGGCGTCTAAGTAGGCGCGCGGCGAGAAGGGGTCAGAGTCTGTCCTGAATCGGGCTCGGAGGCGTCGAGTGCCGTGCTTCGATGGACGGAAACGGGCGTGGCGACCGCTTTCAGGCTCGACCGACACGCGTGCGTCTCACGTGCAGGCACCGTCGAAGAGCGCAGCCGGAAGATCAGTGGTGAGGATTTGGACGTGTTTGGCTCAGAGACGCTGGACGTTGCAGCCGCCGGGGATGTTGCTTTTAGCTCAACGCTAGAGACGGGCCGCTAGCGTACGGGCTCGTGCTCCCTCGACTGCACTTCTCAGGGCGAGGCATCAGAGTGCATCGTGAAACAACCCACGTCTCACTCCGCCATCAGCCCCGAAGATGTGCATCGACGAGGAGATTGTCCAGGACTCCCTCCGCACGCCTGCAGCGCCTGCACACCGACACTGCGGCCCTTCTGCAACCGCCATTTGCTCATCCACCCCCGTGACCCGGTTTGAGGACTGGTGCAGGATCGTGATGTACCGTGCTCGTCACTCATCGAAACGACCCACCGAGACTGCTGCTGTATCGGCCAGCGTCTAGCAGCCCGATTGACGCTCCCACCAGGAGACACCGCTCGATGAGAGGCGATGTATATAAGCACTTGCTCAGGTCCAAGTTCCCTCCCTTTGTTACCGCCATTGCTAGAGTCTTTTCCTTGCTACTTCTTGTTGCATTGCATCGTCCACTCGTTGTGCTCCGTGAGCACTGTTTTTGTTGTCGATTGTGACCAGTCTTGACGACTGTACATTCCTTTTGCGACACCGGGTGTCCAATCTTGACTTTTACCAGTACCCGACTCTGAGCAAACTCAGCTCCCAGACAAGCTCTTCAGCATGAAGTATCTTTCCGCCATCTGGGCTGCGGCCGGCATCGCTGGCATGACCGATGCAAAGCCAATGCTGGATCAACGCCAGGCCGACCCATCGACCTGTGCTTGCGCGCCTGGTGCGACTGGAGGTGTCACTCACATCTCTACATACACCGTCACTTCCACCGCAACCATCACTCAAGCAGAGACTGTAACCCAGACGGCCATTTACAGCTCTGGAACTTTGATCTCTCCAACTCAGTCGGAAGGGGGCAGCCCACCTGGCTATGGCGGCGGCAGCAGTGTGACTGGTGCCGCTTCGAGCACTGGCAGCGCCTTCACTCTTCCTGGTCAATCTGGCTCCTACAGCTATTCTGTCGTTACCATTACCATCACCCAGCCTGGCGGTGCACCTTCTGTATCGACCTCTTCGACCATTGTGCCGGCGACATCGACCGAGATCAGCCCAGTCTCTAGCAACAGCCCACCAGCATACAGCCCTTCTGTGGTCACCATCACCATTACGAACGGCAATGGAGAGACGACTGTCCTCTCTTCAAGCACTGAAGTTCCTGTTAAGCCAACTTCAGTTCCATACTACCCCGTTCCTGGAAACTCTTCAGCACCCATCGGCACAGGGACGGGTACAGGCGTGCCCTACCCACCACCATCGAGCTCATCTGAGGTCAGCCCGACCACTACAGGACCAGCTCCTCCTCCATATGGAAGCTCAAGTGGTGCATCTTCCATCGTGCCTGTTGGAACTTCGACCGGCGTGCCTTACCCAATCCCGTCTGGAAGTGGTAGCCAACCTCCTTACCCAACCGGTTCGGCCCCAGGCTACAGCTACAGCTTGACTGGTACAGAAGTCTCACCCACCACCGCGTCCAGCCCACCGCCTGGTTACAGCGTCACTGATATCACCACTATCTATACGACCACCTGCCCGGCCAGCAGCGTTATTACCTCGGGGACTACAACGATGACCACAACCTACAGCTACTCAACTGTTTCGACCGTCACTTCCACTATTCAGTCTACTGTTACTGTGTCGACGCCGAGTGGAATTGCTCCTACAAGCAGTTCAGAGTCTTCTCCTGTGCAGACAACGCCCTCGGGTGCGACTAGCGTCGGCCCGACGGGCTCGACGTTGCCAGGTCAGTAGAAAACACCCTTCCCTCGATTAATGCGAGCTAATTCGAAGTACAGGTACTTCTGCACCATCGTACGGCATCTCTTCTGCCTTCAACAGCACTGCCGTTGGACCCACGGGGGCTACCATGACCAGCTCGACGTTCCTCACATACTCGACTTCTACGATCTACTCGACGACCGAGCTTACGATCACGTCTTGCGCTGAGACCGTCACAAACTGCCCAGCAAGCAGCACTGTCGTTACTACCTCTTCCGTCGCCATTGGCACGACTCTTTGCACTCTCACTCAAACGGCTGGTGTTCCTCCATCTTCTTCCGCCTCTGCGCCAATTGGTACTGGGGTGCCAGTCCCGCCAGCGGGCTCCACCTCCCAGCCGCCATACCCTCTGTCTACCCCCAGCAGCACGGTCGTTGGCCCGACCGGCACCGGCCCTGCTGCCCCTCCCTACTCGATCCCAGGAACGGGCATGTCGTCGAGCACTGTAGTCGGACCTACGGGAACATCGCCAGCCTCCATCCCTACATACCCCGTGTCTTCGCCAAGTTCGACAGCATCAACATCGAGCACCGAAGCTGGACCGACAGGCACCTCTTCTGCTTCGATCCCGACATACCCCGTCTCGTCACCTAGCTCGACAGAAGGCTCGCCAACAGGTTCCGGGCCTGCTCCCCCACCATACTCTATCTCATCGTCGACTGGTCCAAACAGCACGGCAGTTGGCCCCACTGGTGGTACCCGTCCACCATTCTCCTACTCTCCACCAAGTGGTACCGCCCCTATCGGCACGGCTCCAACCAGCTCTGCTCCACTCGGAACTGCTCCACCCTACTCTTACAGCCCTCCAGGTAGCAGCACCGAGGCCTCGCCGACTGAGAGCACGCCAGGCGGCGGCTCTCCACCAGGCTACGGCTCGTCGTCTTCCTCCAGCACGGAGGGCTCGCCAACTCAGAGCTCGTCGTCGTCCTCCAGCACCGAGGGGTCACCCACCCAGAGTGCCCCAACCGCACCGGGTTACGGCTCGCCTTCGTCTTCCAGCACTTCCAGCACCGAGGGCTCGCCTGTCCAGAGCACTCCTTCTGCGTCGTCAAGCACCGAGAGCTCGCCGACCGAGAGCGCTCCAACGGCACCTGGCTATGGGTCGTCTTCATCAAGCACTGAGGGCTCGCCTGTCCAAAGCACTCCATCCGCGCCTGCTGGCTACGGCCCTACTTCCTCGAGCAGCACTGAGGGATCACCGGTCGAGAGCACACCATCGACCAGCGTACCAGCACCTACTGGATACGGCTACCCAACGTCGAGCAGCTCGACTGAAGGCAGCCCTGTCGACATGACGTCTACTGCGGTCACCATGACGGCAACGACCTCGGTCACTGCCCCTGCTTCTAGTGCTCCGTCAGGTAGCTCTGAGTCGTCTCCAGCCACTGCACCAGGCTATGGCCAGAGCTCTGGCACAATCAGCAGCACAGTCGTGTCGCCAACAGCCTCATCGACTGCATCCATTCCTGGCTATGGCTCACCATCGAGCAGCGGGACGGAGATCTCTCCTGCTCAAACCACTGCCCCAAGCGCCCCAGGCTACGTGAGCCAGCCACCCGCTCCATCCTGCACGTTGGCTCCATCTTACGGCAGCGCCTGGTCAGAGATCAGCGCCAACCTGCCCAGCGGCTCCCTTGACAAGGTCATCCCCAAGGGCTCCGTCAACGCCGTCGTTGGTGGCCTGATGGGTGAGCTCAACGGCAAGCTCGGCGGTAGCGCTCAACTCAATGGCGCTCTGCCAACTGGTCTCCCATCCTCGTACGTTGATGCCAGTGGGACGACGCAGCCACTCAACTACGAAGGCGGCATGACTCTTGGCAACATCATTGACTGGTGCGCTTACCTCACCGTTAACGTGTACGCCAATGCCGGCGCTGTTGTCGGTGGCACGGCGGGTGGCAGCGCCAGTGGTAATCTCGGCGGCAGTGTCTCCTTCGGCATCAACCTCGGTGCTGGTGCATCGGGCGGCGCTGGCGGCCGCTTCAACATGGGCTTGGGCATCGGCAAGCGTTCGCACGCTCGAACCCTCCGCGTCTAAACACACCATCACCATTGCATTACCGGCCAGTTAAGGGAGCCGTGGCTGGCCGCGGATCTCTCTCAGTTAAGGTCCAAACAGACATCCATACAGCTTGCGCAAACGCAACACCACACGAAACAACATTGAGACGACATTCATTGGGGGAAAAGGCGTCTTTGTTTTTGTGATCTTCGCGAGATTGATCTGGAGATGCGAACAGGATCTGACTTCGCCATATTGTATGATTAGACATGATCACTTTCCCTTGACGTGTACAGAGGGTTGGGATATGGATTGATGGATATCAAGAATAGAAATGATAAGTCGTTTTTCGAGCGCAACAGCAATGTTTCCATGTCCGTGAACAATGTTCCCTTGTGCTTCAGCTCCACGCCTGTTCAACAGTCACGGCAGTCTAGTGAGCTCCCGGTTCTGCACAGTTCGATGGAGCCCATGTGGTTCATCCGATCCTAGTCTGGTCGCTTGCACATTCGTGCAACAACGATACGTGCATTGACTGGGAGCAATGCATCTATCAGCGAGGAAGTTCCCTGACCCACAGACAACAACAGCGTTGCCAGCACATCATCCTTCGAAGCTGGCCTCTCAGCTTGCCACCTGCTCCAACATGTGTCAACTTGAAGCGCTGCCGGCGAAAGAGCGCATCTCAATCTTGTCGAGAATGCAATAGGGTTCGTTCGCCTACTTTCACCTTGATAGCGGGTTTCAGCCTGATCAACGTTCAGTGTCATCAGTATGCTAGATAGTCAGACAAGCTCGCTTTTGTGTACAAGCCTTGTCATGTATCCGTTCCTTCCACGTGCGAATAGATGTTTGCATTCTGTTGGCACTCCAAAGGCTCGCAAAACGTTGATGCAGTAGCTCTCTGTCCACCTCGAGACATGGCAGGCAGATTTCTCTGAGGTAGATAGCGCTGTCCCTCGCGGTTCAGAAACGATCTACTATCATCTCTAGCATCAACTACATTGATCTGAACGATCAGCCGTCTCACATATCGCTGTCGTCGCCAGCAAAAATCGAAGAGACAAAAGTTCATCCCAACATCGTTTTTGGTCATTGCTTGATCATTTCATGTCCATTCGATACCTCTAAACTAGCAAAAGAACGATGGACGGGTAGGGGATCGAACCCTAGACCTCCCGCAGCTATGCTGTTGCCATGAAAGGCATTGCAAAGCGGGCGCTCTACCACTGAGCTACACCTGGATGGTTGTTAGCAGCTGTGTGATGGAGCCGACTCAAGCCGTTACACTTACGCCCTGTTTGAGACCTGATTGGATGGAGATTCAGCTTGGAGTTGGGCATATGTAGCTCAAATTTCATCTGTGGGTCCTCGGGCCGAGTACCTGGAAGACTAGAGCACGAGAGAGCTGGACGTGAACACGTTGTGGCTGGTCCACGCTAACAATGAGGTCTCCAGAGTCGTGCCAGCACCAGCGACTGACTGATTGAGGTAATATCCAAAGCTGGAAGTTGTTGGTTCTTGTAATGGAATTGGCAGTTCGTAGCAGGGGGCCAGATGAAAGGTGAGGTCAAGCATCCGGGCTTGGCGTCCTTCGGCAAGACATCCTCTGAACTACAGCTTCTCTTCTTCTCCTACATCTATGTCAACATGACCATGTATCCGTCTTATCAAGCTCTGCATACCGTCAATACCAAGACATCCAATCGAGACCTTCTGCGCGAACCGCATCATCGCGATTGCTGCACAGCAGCCAGATCTTGCACGAGGTAGGCTGGCAGAAACGTTGCATGCTTCGTGATTGACACAGCATCGCGACTGCGTATCCTCTACCGCACTATGATCTTCCAGGACCCAGCCTGGCCCAGCCTTACGGCTGATCGCGAAGAGCGATCGATGGAATCGTCCCTTAGTCCGAGTTGTAGTCTCGAACACGTCCAGCCTTGAGCTACCGCTCCAAGAATAGAGGAGAGCAAGAGCTGTGTTTTTAACGCTTTGAATGGCAGAGCCTCTCTGCAGAGTAGGCACATGGAACACTCGTGGAGTTTTAGAAGACAGAAGTGATATAGAAAAGCTGTCATCAAGGATGTCGTCAAAGACTATAGACCTGGCTGCTGGAGAGTCGTACTTCTAAGGTCTTGTCATTGGGCTATGAGATATCTCCTACGAGCAGCAGCACCTGATGGACATGTTTGCTCGAAGTCTGCAAGCTCGGCATCTTCCATGCGGGTAGCCGCAGATGTGCGTGTGTATGTGTCTATCCATGTACTATCCCGCCGACCGACAGGCATCTGCAATGGCGATTGAAGTCGCTGCGCGGCACACATTTTGGACACCACGCCATCAATGGGCATACCCCACCCAGCCTGTTAAGAGAACCTAATCCTCTAGCATTACTGTTTACACTCAAGCACATTGTCCTGCGTTAGGATCTGCGGGGAGATCAACATGTATGCCAACTGAGGAATCTTCTCAGACAGCCTGCTTGAAGGATGGACATGTGGACATATGTGTTTCATGACAAGCTTTCTTGTGTCAGATGTGGAGTCTTCGAATGAAATGGACATGTTGGTATTCGAGTTCAATGTGCTATTACATGGTAGCTATGTGTCGTCACACAAATGCTAATGAGTTCCCAGATTTACAAAGCCTGGTCGTTGATGAACAGATGCGATGGACCAATAAGTCATGCTGTCTTGAACTACGAACCTCTACGACTGACCTGCTCAAATGCAATAGTCTCCGTCTCTTGCTACGAAGAGAGGCATCTTTTCCGTGAGCGACAAAGGAAACGATCGCTCACATTCCTTGCCACGTGTGCCTTGCCATGGAGATGGAAGACAATGTTCGTCTTCCAATATATGGACTTAACCCTGTGCCTACCAGGCGTCGTACAGTGCTATCGTTCAGGTATGTTGACTAGCACGAGCGAAACACTGGTCCTTCGAGCTGTCACCGCCCGTGTGACTAGAGTACTGCAACGATGCCTCGTCCAAGTGTAGCATCCGAACACGGACAAAGAACGTAGCTGACAACAAAGAGCTTGTCCACCTCACCGGTATGCAATTCTCTCAATAGACCCCAAGCCTATATTTCTTGCTTTGTGGGTTCGCCGCTGGAGTTTGTCGTGTCGAGCTCAAATTCGATAGCATGGAGACCGATTTCGACGATGCGAGACGTCCCAGACGCCAGCCTAGAAAGATAGTCTTCTTCGACCATGGAGAGCCATCCACAAGGGAGAGTAAAATGCCAGGAGCTGAAAACCTGTTCGAATGGACCCAGTACTGGAGATATCTCCTCCAGTTGAGTCAGTTCAACTGGAGAAGATATCTTCGCATCGCCCGATTCTTGGTCCAGGCCATAATCCTTTGGTTCGTGATCCTCACCCTGGGCGGCCTCCTTCTGCGAGGCGTAGGCACACTCTGCAAACACACGCCTCTGACTCCAAGCTTCTGCCGCCGTCCATGGATCACGTCCCAAGAACCACTGTTGGACACCTACACCGCGGGCAAAACACCCACGACGAAACCCCTTCAGGAACTCACCAAACTCACGTCCATCTCTCCATCCCTCCAAACGCTCGGCCTAATCATGAGCCTCGTCAGCGCGAACCTCTCCACAGCGTACACGGACCTCTACGCCTTCTCCGACACTTTCCAACTCTCGAAAGAGGAACTCGAAAACCTCGCTCTGGCAACCCGCCACACGCAAGGCATGGTTGAGCAGTTCAGCGACGAGGATTACTACTACCGACAGAGCAGTCTGCTGTGGAACCACAACAGCATCAACGTGCTCGGTGTAGGCGTAGATGTAATCCGAGAGACGCTAAACGACACGTCGAAGTCTTGGATGGCGGTCACAGAGCAGACGCTTCATAGATTGCCTTACGCGGCAGGCTGGAGTCTTTCGAGGAGTGTGCTGAAGGAGTACTTTTACTTCGTCGGGGAGCAGGAGTTGGCGGTGAAGGAGATGGTGGTTCAGGCGACGGAGACGGATTTCGTGCTGGGGGATCTTATGGGGTTGTTCGGGCAGCTTGAAAGGAAGCTTGAGCATGTTGTTGAGGAGAGAGGGCGGGTTTGTGGGGAGGCTGGGAAGCATAAGATCTGTGGTTTGGATCAGACTCCTCAGCTGCGTGCGGCGACGAGTATGCGTGCGGCGGTGCAGTGGTGTCAGGATGCTGTGAAGGCGGCGGAGGGGCATTATAAGAACCTGCTGTCTGAGCTCAGGAGCACGACTGAAGCCTTGCGCGTGGACATGCGAGGCTATCGAACGCTGTGGCCGTCGAAGAGGGTGCTGTCGCTGCAGGGGTTGAATGTTACGTTGGCGGCTGAGCGAGAACAGCTCGACTCGTATGTCAATTTGACTGAAAAGATGGAGGAGGTCGTGGCCAGCTTCGGGAATGAGTTTCTTGGTGACCAAGAGGAGGAAGCGTTGCCTCGCCAGTTGATGGAGGCCATTGCGAAGAGGGAGTTGCGATGGTGGTAGTAGGTAGATAGGATCATTCTTGCTGCAAGCATGTCGGACAATCAGTCGTACAAAAGACCATCCTACGATACGGTTTGTAGTGCATGGTGTGTTAAATCAGATACCTTAGTCGGTCAGCTATATATACCACGTGGGCGGACAGGCACATGATACTCGCCTGATGCAGTCAACGCATCGCAGCGTGTGCAAGTAGAGTTGCTGCAGGTCCCTCAACGGGCGTGCTGCACGACGTGCGTACATCGGCTCTTAGAGCTGGCCCTTATCCGATTGAGACAGCCAATCAAAGAACAACAAAGAGGTCGACATCCCGGGGGCTTTTCTAGAAAGCATCTAGATCTGCATATCTCGTCATCGCTAGTGCATGTTTCGCAAGCATCGAAAGGCAGATGCAGCTCTCGTTACCACCTCGCTATCACCTCAGCAATCGCTGCCCAGATCCCTTCTACCTCTGCCTTGGTCAGGGCAGGCTTATATCCAGCATGCCAGTCGCCCGACGGAGATTGCGGTGTGGTGTATTGCGCGAGGGTGCCCTAGAGGTTTAGGGTGTCTATGACGGCCACACTACCGAGTCCTATGCCCACCCTCGGGCTATCGTACACACTGCCTTCTTTGTCTGGACACGCCATGCGGCGGTGACTTTTCACCGTTAGCCCCGACCGCACCCAACCTCCCGCCCACTCATCCTGCTGCCCGTCCTCCACCCTGATCGCGCTATCGTGGAGACGACCCTTGCGACAAACCGAGCTCGGAAACGACTTTGTTGTTGTTGATCCTACATTTCTTGTTTATTTGCACCCATCTCTCCAACACCATACGCACCGCAGTGTCGTTCTTGCATCATGCCGTCCGATCAGGAAAAACACCAAAAGGTGCCCCTCTCAAACGTCCTCCCTCCCCTCGTGTTTGGAACAGCCACCTTCAACTTCCAATACAACCCGGACCCTTACGAGCTCGACACCACCGGCCTCGTGAAGAAGGCGCTCGAGTTCGGCATCCGCGCCTTTGATACCTCACCATACTACGGCCCCTCCGAAGAAATTCTGGGCGCCGCGCTCGACACCGACTTCGTCCACGAAAATTTCCCTCGCGAGGACTTCTTCCTCATCACCAAGTGCGGTCGCGTCGCTTCGGACGAGTTTGATTATTCGAAAGAATGGGTACATACCAGCATTCAGAGGAGTCTGGAGCGACTGAAGACGGCGTATCTGGACTTGGTGTACTGTCACGATGTGGAGTTTGTGTCAGAGGATGAGGTGATGGAGGCCATACGAGAGTTACGGAGGATAAGAGACGAGGAGGGGACGATTCGATATGTTGGCATTTCTGGATACCCATTGCCTGTGCTGTGCTCGATCGCGAAGCGGGTGCTGCGCGAGACGGGCGAACCACTGGACGCTGTCATGTCGTACGCCAACTTTACCCTTCAGAATCAACTTCTCGCGACAAGGGGCATACATGAGCTCAAGGAAGCCGGCGTGGATGTCGTGCCGAATGCGTCACCTCTTGGTATGGGTCTGTTGAGAAGGGAGGGCGTACCTGTGGGAAGCATGGGCAACTGGCATCCGTCGAGTAATGAACTGCGAACCGCGGTGAAGCGCGCGAGCGACTTTTGCGATCGACACGATGAGAAGCTCGAGGTCATCGCCATCCGATATGCTCTGGAGAGCTGGCTCACCATCGGCGCATCAGTAGGGTCTCGCGGCGACCCAGCATCTGGCGTACCATGGAAACGGGAGTCTAACATGCAAGTCGGCGGAAACAGATTAGGCGTCAGCGTAATGGGTGTCAGCAAAGCCAGTGAACTCGAGAAGACGATGCAAGTGTGGAGGAGTATCCTTGATGGATTGGAGAATGGCGCAGAAACGGCACGCTTGGCTGGTCGCTGGACACGCGACCACGAATGGAGTCTCAATCGTCAGAAGGCAGTGCAGATATTGGCCGACGGCATCCAAGAGCATCTGGACGCATATCTGGACTACGTGTGGGAGTCGCCGCCCAAGGGCTTTATCAACAAGCGTGCTAAGCAGAACGCTGATTTACGTCCCGAGGAGGCGCCTTGGATGACCCCTGCGGCCAGCCCCCAGCCCGATGAGATACCCTTCCCAGAGTCGACGCTACCTCTGCGGTGATGATAGAAGATGGAATGACGATTGGCGTTGGGCGGGCACGCATGCATTACTGTAGAGAGCACATGCTCAGCCTTGAGGCCTCGCCGAGGCCCTCGACTTCACATGCTTGAAGACATGGCGCATGAGGACCGGAGATGGGGCCGAGCTCATGAACGGCGGTATAATAGGCAGCTAGAATAGAGGTTCGAAACGTGAGACTGCGCGTCATGCGCACGACTGGAGGGATCATCGCTCCCAGATAAGCCCTTCCTTATCATTTCTGTGCACCTTCTCGACACTCTGGTGTCTCATATGTGGTAGTGCAGAGACGGGCATGCCTGTGACCAGATGCATTCTGTCAGGTGGAGCATGTTGTCGGGCGGTGATTGGGCTTTGGAACATGAAGGGCTGACGTCAAAAGTGGCAGCGAGAGAGCAAGCAAGCAAGCAATCCTGTTGCTGCTGCTGTCGTCGTTGCAGCTGCTCCGCTGCGTACCGAGCTTACTACACGCCGACGACGACGACGACGCATCCGCCGGCCTCTGCTGCGACCTCTGGCTGTGTTATCCTCCATGTATCCATACTATTGAACGTGCGGCGCCAGGATGGTAGCACGGCATCTCAGATTCACTTGACTCGTCGCCGTTGAGCTCGTCCATCCCACTTGCTCACTGCCATCACCTCACCTCCGCGGCCCACTGCCCAGGCAGTCTGTCGCCCTGCTCGATCCTCTCACGTGCGTCTGGACAGCCTTCCTGGGCAAGGAATAACCTCAGCTGTGCTGGGTGGAGCTTTGCTTGTCTGTCTGACGGCTCGCGACCGCCCTATTGCTGCTGTTACTGCTCATCGTCGTCGAATCGAGCTGTGCCATCAGTTCGCGATCGCATCGGGCATCTTTCACATGCTACCGCAAACAACCACCTCCGTATATCACTCCGCGACGAACTCTTCCAACCCTGCGCGGAACTAGAACTGGCCGACCTTCACCATGGGCAACAGCTCTTCGAAAGACGAACGCAGGGCGGCGCAGGCCAGACAAGGCCATGGACAATCCAATACCGGAGAGCCATCACAGGCACAAGTACAGGCTGCTAGTGAGAGAATCGCCGGTCGAGTGTACGCCTCTCGAAATGGTAGCGCCAGAGGGAGTCGGCACGACCTGTCATTTCTACATCTAGGGCGAGGGGACCGAGAGAACGAGATCACTGCGCCTGAGAGGCCGCGAGAAACCAAACAGGAACGAGAGGCACGACGGGCAGAAAGAGAACGGCAGGCACGGCTCAAGGAGCGCGAGAGGAGTATGCGGGAAGAGCATGTTGATGGTGGATATCTGGTGACGCTGGGCGTGTATACCGGCGCCGAAGACTTCAGCAAACCTACCGTGCGGCAACTACAGATTGAGAGGAAGCTGGCTCCGTTTTGGAAGGGCTTGGACAACCACTCCGAGTCGTGGACGGAGGCACAGCTTGTTGCTGCTGTGAGAGGGCTGCCAATACCTGAACCGGATGCGATCCCTCCTGATATGGCCCGTACTGGCTCGCAGGCGTCCTCAAACCCTCGCGCTTCCGATGTCAATGTCAACAGCCTGACTGTTCCGATTACGTCTAGGTCACAGTCGTACCAGTCAGACCGATCTGCCAACCTCTCCGCCTCACATCCGGCTTTCTCATCCAACTCTGGCCCATCATCACCTACGAGTCCGACTTCGAATAACCCACTCTTCCGAGGTCGAGCAAAGACACTAGCTTCGACCCTTACTGGCAAGAGTCAGTCACCTGAGCTGACGCCTCAAGAGATACGCCTTCCCAACGATCCAAACGTTAATGGCCAGCCGCTCGAGGCCTACCTTTACAAGGACGCCTCAGAATGTCCCATTTGCTTCATGTACTATCCGCCCTACCTCAACAAGACTCGATGTTGCGACCAACCCATCTGCTCGGAATGCTTCGTACAAATCAAACGACCGGATCCCCATCCTCCAGAGCATGAACAACCAGGCCAGCCACGACCGCCGGAAGAAGAGGCGGAAATGCTGGTCTCTGAAGTTGCCGCTTGTCCCTTTTGCGTGACGCCAGAGTTTGGTGTTACTTACGAGCCGCCGCCCATGAGAAGAGGCTTGGCATATGCACATCAGCAACACCCGCTGAGAAGTCCGGCTTCTGCAATGTCATCATCTACTTCGCTACAGTCGGGAGGTCGGCGTCGTGCCACGTCACTGTCTGCTTCAGATCCCCATGTCATCACCACTGACCGTGTAAGACCAGACTGGGCGAAGAAGTTGGCCGATGCGAGAGCGCATGCGCTGAGGAGGTCAGCCGCTGCAACGGCGTTACATAACGCGGCATACGTGCTAGGTAATCAAGGTGATGGATCTCGAAGTGGAGGCATCTCGCTCGGCCGGCGGCGAAGGACGTTGTTTGGTGACAGTCCCAACGCTAGTGGCAGTGGAACCCCACGAGAAGGTATGTCACCTGCAGAGTATGATGCCTACTTCCGTCCCTCTAACCGACGTCAAGGCGATGGCAATGGTGATCTGGTGTCAGGACGGTCGAGCTCGCGGCGGAATCGAGTAGAAGACCTTGAAGATCTCATGATGATGGAGGCGATAAGATTGTCGTTGGCTGCTGAAGAGGAAAGAAAGAGGAAGGAGGAGAAGGAGGCGGAGAAGGAGAAGAAGAAAAGGGCGAAAGCTGATCGCAAAGAGGAGAAGAAGGCGGAGAAGCAGGCGAGGAAGAATGGGAGTGGTGGCTCGTTGTATCATGTTGGTACTAATGACAGTAGCAGCACGTGGGCGAGCACGAGCATGGCGCGGTCGACGAGCAATTTGGGTACGCAGCCCCCCATTCCCGAGGAAGATCTGCCAGGGAAGGGAAAGCAACCGGTGCAGGACTTTGCTGGCTACAACCCGTTGCATGAGCCGACTTCGACACTCAACAGAGAAGCATCTCCTTCACCACCCACGACCGCCTCGGAGGCACAGAGACATCTCGAAGAGTCACGAGCGAATCTGCAGCCTCCCGCTTCTGCACCCATCTCGACACCTAGCAACCCGCGCTCGACACACCTTCGACAGCTCTCAAATGCGTCCTCGGCAGCATCATCGTTTGTGGAATCACCGACCCCTGGGAGCTTTCGTGCCGAGTCCAACATGCCCAACGCGAGTGGTACGGACGTAACAGCGGGCGCCCAGCAACTCGACGGCGGATCGAACCTCTCCTCAGGAGCGGGCACGCCAGCCGCAGCAGCAACAACCAACGAACCCATGTTTAACTTCCGCTCCCTAGCCGCTATGATCGGCGAAGAGGACAAAGCCGGCGGCAAGAACGAACACATCGAGCACGCGGCAGACAGCACCAGAGCCGAAGACCAACTCAAAGAACCCAGCCCGAAGGGCTCTCCACGCGGCACACCGGCTTCTCTTTTCGTCGACGACAGTACGCAGAACCGAGCCCGAGGCGATAGTGGCGAGTCGAGCAGTTCTGCGCCGCCGCCGATTTATGTCGAGGAGCCGCCGCCGCAGCATTCGGAGACGGAGAAGGAGGCTGAGGATGATGATGAGATTCGGCCGGCGCCTCGGGTTGCTTTGAGGAGGGATCCGGATCAGAAGGAGTTTGGGAGGGTGGAGGTTGATGTTGCGGCGCATGGGCAGTTGCATTGATGTTGGTTGGGGGAGTTTCGAAACGGTGCCAGTGTGAGGATGGGAAGCGATCGAAGGTTGATTCTTTTTTGATGTTGCTGTTTTTGCGGAAAGGCGTGGCGTTCATTCTCTATGAGGGGCGAGATGGATGATATGGGTGGGGCGTTCGGAAAGAAAGAGGATACAATGGGATGATGCGTGTGTGTCTCTCTTTCTGGGAAACCTGTGAGCCACTTTCACTTTTGCTGCTGCTGCTGCTACTGTCATCCTTCTTCCTGCGATGTTGATGTAGCATAGAATGTTATGGGTTATGCATCAATCGGGTGCGGGAATGTGGATGTCGAGGGGAGGCCAGCTGTCCGTCATTCTAGATAGAGACGAAGGCGAAATGAGAGAGAGGCCTTGCATGGAGAAAAACGCGGAAACGTTCAAAGACTCTCTTTACATTTGTTGCTCGCCAGCTCTCGAGCATTTGTTACAGACTACAGCTTCGCAAAAGCCGTCGGCACTTCGCCCGCCATCTCCACCAAAGTACTCTTATTCTGCGTCCAATGCTCCAGACTACTCCTCCCATTCTCCGTCCCCAACCCACTCATCTTCCAACCCCCCACCGGCATCTCCGCCGGACTTTCACCCCAAGTATTCACCCACGTAATACCCGCCTCCAATCTCTGCACGACTTTATGCCCGAGGTCGATGTTGGATGTGAACACGCCCGCCGCGAGACCCATTTGCGTGTTGTTGGCGCGGGCGATGAGCGTCTCGAGCCAGTCCGCGGCTTTGTCGTCGTAGTAGAGGATGCACATTACGGGCCCGAAGATCTCGTCGGTGGTGATGAGCATGTCGTCGGTGCAGTCTGTGAAAACCGTGGGTCGGACCCAGTAGCCTTCTTTGTTGGCGCTTGAGGGGAGGGTGGGTTGGCCGAGGCCGCCGGTCAGGAGGGTGGCTTTGTCGGATTCGATGCCGTGTTTGATGTATTTGAGGACCTTCTCATGATGCACTTTGCTAACCAGGGGCCCGAAGTTCGTGTTTGGATCGAAGAGATCTCCAGCGCGGATGTTTTCCATTTTGGAGAGGAGATTCTGCTCGAAGGAGGATTTCATGGATGCGGGGACGAAGACTCGCGTGCCGTTGGTGCAGACTTGTCCCGTGGAGAAGAAGTTCGCCATCATGGCGCCGTTGACGCCGTTGTCGACGGTTGCGTCGGGGAGGACGATGCAGGGGGATTTGCCGCCGAGTTCCATGGTTACATATTTCATGCCGTTGGCGGCGGAGGAGGCGACTTTGCAGCCTGTGGAGACTTGGCCGGTGAAGGAGACTTTGGCGATGGCTGGGTGGGAGGTGAGCATGGCGCCGACGTCGCCTGCGCCCTGGACGACGTTGAAGACGCCGGGTGGGACGCCTGCTTCGGTGTAGATCTCTGCGAGTTTGAGCGCGTGGAGAGGGGTGAATTCTGAGGGCTTATAGACCATGCAGTTTCCTGCTGCGAGGCAGGGCGCGGATTTCCAGAGAGCGATTTGAATAGGGTAGTTCCAAGCTCCGATGCCTGCGCAGACGCCTAGGGGTGCTTTGGTGGTATAGACCCAGGCGTCCGGGCGAAGCTGGGTGGTCTCGCCGTTCAGACCTCCGGATGCCACCAGATTCGCGTAGTACTCGAGGACATCAGCACCTGTTACGACGTCGACAACGCTGGTCTCAGAGAATGCCTTGCCGGTGTCGTGCGTTTCGATCGTGGCAAGTTCGTCGTTTCGTTCTCGTAGAAGCGCCACAGCCCGGAGGAGGATTCTTGATCGTTCCATGGCCGTCGTCCTGGACCACTTGACGAAAGCATCTTTCGCAGACTTCACGGCCGCATCGATGGCGGCCTTGTCGGCGGTGCATATCTCTGCAATGGGCTTGTTGGTAGATGGGTCGATAGTCTGGAAAGTCTCGCCGGTCTCGTGGCGTTCGCCATCGTAGTAGAGAGCCTGCTTTGCGTAGCCCATCTTGAGATATGACCGGAAGTTGTGCCTTGTCTTGTTGAATGCGTCGGCTGGAATTTGTGCCTTTTCTTGGATGATAACAGTGATATACTCAAGACAGCCGGACCGAGTGTCGTCAGTCTAGGCGAGGTCACGTGTGGGAAGGTAAGTGAAAGAACAGAAAGAAATGTCTAGTTTGGGAAAGCACAACCGCAGTCGAGCCGAGTCGGAACAAGGCGGGTTTTGATGGGCGTGGTGTGAGAGATGGCGTCGATGTCTAGGCAAATTTTTTTGGGCTGCAGGGTCTATGCTCAGAGCAGAAAGGTGGGGCCTGAGCTGCGTGCAAGTATCTGATTGCTGCATCGACTATCGGCCTTGGCGGCGATGCATGATGCGTGTATGCAGCAGAGCTCGAGCAGGAAACTTGTGTGCGTTCGATCTCTGCTTGCTGGCTGCGCTGTGCAGCGTGCCTTCGCCCGTGCAACAGGTGAAGTCGCAGTTCCCCTCTCGCTTACGCTCGGGCTAGCTCATGGCCGCGACACTAAGCTCTAAAAGTCGTGGTCAGATAACAAAAGACGCTAGCGATCGAGGCTGATGCGCTACCCGGGCATTGTCTCGTGCCTCTGCCATTGACTTTTCGTTGCTGCTGCAGATAAATTACGTCGTCTCAATGCTAGCCCCTCGCGCGCGGACACCGGCAAGCAGCATAAGCGTAGCAAACGCCATGTGCAGGCATCTGTATCAGGCGTGTCACCACCGCCACGGCTAGATCCAAGCGTATCCGACCAGATTTTCAGTGTGGAGAAAGGTCTTGACTCCCGTCCTCGTGCACTTTTATTTGCTTCATCCGCCCGCTCTCTGAACCTTTCTTCTCATTCCATTCACTGCTCTGTCTATACATACAATCCCGGACATACATACCCTCGCTACAGGACACGCGAGGTGACCCAACGACAGCACTATACCACATATATATCCACCATGACGACCAACCACATCTCGGCCGCCGACGCCAACAGCTATGATTTTGTGATCGTGGGCGGAGGTACGGCTGGCTGCGTGATCGCCTCCCGCCTGTCCGAGTACTTGCCGAACAAGAAGGTCCTGCTCATCGAGGGCGGTCCTTCGGACTTCATGGACGACCGCGTACTCTTGCTCAAGGACTGGCTGAACCTCTTGGGCGGCGAGCTGGACTACGACTACCCCACCACTGAGCAGCCACATGGAAACTCGCATATCAGACACTCCCGCGCCAAGGTTCTGGGCGGATGTTCCAGCCACAACACTTTGATCAGCTTCCGACCATTCGAGTACGACTGCCAGCGGTGGGTCGCTCAGGGTTGCAAAGGCTGGGACTTCAAGACCTTTACCCGCATTCTTGACAACCTGCGCAACACTGTCCAGCCTGTGCACGAGAGACACAGGAACCAGCTCTGCAAGGACTGGGTTGAGACCGGCTCGAAGGCGCTCGGCGTGCCAGTTGTTCACGACTATAACAAGGAAATTCGATCCACGGGGGCTCTTCATCCAGGAATTGGCTTCTTGTCTGTCTCTTACAACCCAGATGACGGCCGAAGGAGCAGCGCCAGCGTGGCTTATATTCACCCAATCCTGCGAGGGGAGGAGAGGAGGCCAAACCTGACCATCCTCACGAATGCTTGGGTGAGTAAGATCAATCTTGCCGGCACTAAAGTCACAGGCGTGAACGTGACGCTGCAAGATGGCACCAAGCACACTCTCACTGCCCGCGCGGAAACCATCCTGTGCGCAGGTGCTGTAGACACCCCTCGCCTCATGATGCTCTCAGGACTCGGCCCAAAGCAACACCTCGAGTCTCTCGGTATCCAAGTCCACAAAGACCTGCCCGGTGTAGGCGAGAACTTGATTGACCACCCGGAGAGCATCATTCTCTGGGAGCTGAACAAGCCCGTCCCCGCCAACCAGACCGTCATGGACTCCGACGCCGCCCTCTTCTTGCGATATGAAAAGCCCAACGCAGCCGGCGGTGATCGTGACATCATCGATATCATGGCCCACTGCTACCAAGTGCCCTTCGTGTATAACACTGAACGTCTGGGCTACGACGTCCCCAAGGACGCCTTCTGCGTGACGCCCAACATCCCCCGTCCTCGCTCCAGGGGTAAGCTGTACCTCACAAGCGCGGACCCCAGCGTGAAGCCAGCCCTTGACTTCCGTTACTTCTCCGACCCAGAGGGCTACGACGCCGCGACCATCGTCGCCGGTCTTAAAGCTGCTCGTCAGATTGCAGAGCAGAAGCCTTTCTCTGACTGGATCAAGCGTGAGATCGCGCCAGGTCCCAAGATCCAGTCCGACGAGGACTTGAGCGAGTACGGTCGTCGTGCGGCCCACACCGTCTACCATCCTGCCGGTACCACCAAGATGGGTGATGTCAAGACAAACCACTTGGCCGTTGTCGACCCAGAGCTCAAGATCCGTGGTCTTCAGAATGTCCGTATTGCGGACGCCGGTGTCTTCCCAGAGATGCCGTCTGTCAACCCCATGTTGACCGTGCTCGCTATTGGTGAGCGCTGTGCAGAGATGGTTGCTCAGACCTGGGGATGGACCGGTCTCGAGAGGGCGAGGTTGTAAGCGAAGCGAGATCAATGATCTTTCATGAACAGTAATGTTGTTCCGTCATATGGGAAAGGGCGTTGAAGAAACTACATGTACGGCAGCGTAAATCTGACAAAGAAAGCAAGCAAGCACGGCGTTGGATTCTGGAAGTTATTGTGGACAAATGTAAAAGGCAGCTACGATACCCAGTGTTATGAATGCAAATATGAACAGCTGTGTATATCAACTTGCACAACAAGATAAAGGACAACCGAGATGATGAAAGCAGGATATCCAAAGCCTTCACTCCAGCCTTGTCCGCATCGATTCGTAAACACCGCTCAAAAGAGAACTCTAGATTTTCGTCAAGACGTGTCCGTTCACCTTGGTCGAGCCCGTCTCTTTCACCGTATCCAGCAAAACCTCCCAAGCGTCTGCGTTGCCGGTCTCGACATCGAATGGTACCTGTTCTGGCAAAGCGACGGTAAACCAGGCCACCTCCTTCCGGCCAAACTTCGCAAGAAGAACGCTGGCTATGCGGTCGAAGACGGACTCGACGCTCATGGTGTCATCTAGGAATACCACGCTGCGGTTCGGGAAGTGGTCTACTCTGAACCAGAATTGAAAGCAGATCTTGTGACTTGGAGGAGGGGTGCTTGCTGAGGGCGCTGATGTCGCTTCTGGCGGCGGTACTGGGTGAGCAAGCTTTGCTGGAGATGCAGCGGCAGCAAGGTTTGCCACTGGCTCTTCTTGTGAAGTCATGTGTGGATGATGCGTATTCGTATCATCGAAGGCTTCCATCATGGCTACCGCACGAGTCTCTGGTCCCTCGGCTCTGTCTAGCCCTGTAAGAGGCGCCACCTCTGCCGCACCGGACGCTTCATGTATACTGCTTGAACGAGGTATGTTGTCGGCCGGAGTGTGTCTAGCTTGTGTGTCGTAATCCTGCTGCTCAGCATCGTTGACAGCTTTCGCCAGAGCCTCTTCCACCTCTTCATCAGCTTGACCGACGAGCACTTTGGTCGAGCCTTCATCGAGACTAGGTCCGGACGAGTTGAGCTCAGGGTCTGGTGTCACATCATACAAACTGTCTTGTACAGCAGATGTACTTGACGCCTCCCGAATGGGCTGCCCTGATGAGCTCCGTGGCGGTGATTCTGGGTCTGCCACTACCGCACGACTTCCTATTCTCTCGACGCGGTCAACTGGCTCTGGAACATTCGCATGAAGCATCTCGTCGGCCAGATCGATCTCGGACCCTGCAATGTTTTGTGCAGCACTTGTATGAGACACCTCGCGAAAAGGTAGCTTCCCATTGCGCCTCTCCGATGCTGTAGGTCGGTTGACTGCATTCCAGGCTCGAGGTGTGGCCGGAGCCATACTCATACCGTGGTCGGGACTCCCCTCACGGGACTCGACCTGGGACACTTCTGCTTCGTCAAAGTCTTCCATTACAACTGCCCCAGGACTCTGGATTTGTGCGCCGTCATCTTCTTGTAGAATGTCCAGAAATTGGCGGTAGTAGACACTGCCGGACTCGCTGCCTGGACTAGGACTTGGAGCATCGGTCGGCACCCCAAGATCCCCAACCACGATGTTAGAGCCCAAATCGCTGTCGTCGTCGTGGGTGTGCCGGTCTCCAGGGGTGTCTAGCTTGTTCTTCTTGGCATCACTTTGTGATGATGTTTCCGCGTCCATCAATCGCTTAGACGAGCTGTCGGATGGACCATTAGAAATTGCGACTGCGGGCGGGATTCGTACGTACCTTGGCTCAGGGCTGGGAACAGATACCTCATGGTGTTGTCCCGTCGTCAATGGTGGCAGATTGTCTGACCCTGGCCCCTGAGGCGATTCACCGTGCTGTCCGTGCGACGAGTCTCCGCTCGCGACTACTGTACCACAAGCCAGTGACTGAGTTACCGCATGCTTGAGAAGAGCCCTCGTGTAGCTGGGTTTCTCGCGGTGTCGTCTGAACCGATTATGAATGAGTTGACTCAGGGTATCTCGAAGACTGGGAATCGTCAGTAAAAGTGATCAAGCCGACCATTTCGGAAGGCTCACAACTTGCGGTCCTCTGGGTCATCATAGTACAAGTCCTTGGTATACGTCGGGTTCCCGTTCTTGTCTCTCGGAGCCTCGCCCACGCTGTACAGCCACGGTCGCGCCTCTTCCCTTGCCCAGATAGAACGGAAGTTCTCAAGCAGTTCGTTGGCGTCGTCTTTAACCAACTGGTCCAGCAGTGCGTCGACCTTGACCTTAGCCATCACTTTCGCCGCTTGGTCCTCCAGTCGGACCATATAGACCTTGTACAGTGCAGGAATCCCACGGTCGTACAGCTCCTTTACTTTTGGACCGTGTGGTTGAGTGCGGTAATAATCGATCCTTGCCCTGCCTTTGAGAAGCGGTACCTTCAATCCAATCTGAGCGGTGATGTCCTCCATCCTTGACATCTGGCGTGGCATGTTGCGGCTGTACAAAGTCTGTTACTTGGTGAAGTGCCTGAGCGGGATGTTAGACGAGTCGGGATAGACTGTCTGAGGGGAGGAGGGGTAAGACACAGCAGACGCAATTCGATGGGGTGTCTCGAACTCTTATACTGCTATGTGGAAGTAGGGGTAGAACGTACCACCTCGAAAGTGCATTGGACCGTTCTCCGAGTTATTGCTCGACAGGGGCCCGTGATAAGTCCGATTGGCTCAAAGCCTTGCAAGTGAATAAAGACCCACTTTGGACTGGCGTTCCTATGTGCGTAGATGCCGTATCTAAGGCAGGATGCCCCCAAGGACCGCGTTCGGACCAGTAAAAGCTAAGTGTTGCTGCATGCTCCACAATATCGACCGGGGGCTAAATGTGATATGTTACAACTGCCGCGTAGCCCTCGTCCAGGCTCTCCACCGTCGTCGACACACCCACCGGCCGTCCCTATCGACCCGCTAGTCTTGCCTACCGTGCTGCCCGCTGCCCTCGTCCATTGTCACCAAATGACCTTCCTCGCTACCTCCCAAGTCAGTTGCAGTCCGAAGACGGGCTGCCTACTTAGGTAATGCGGGCAGGCTGCCTCTAGATCTACGGGAGCGAAGCCTTAAAACGCATCTCAAAACAATCCCACCGCCAAAAGTAAGGGTTCGCTGTAAGTGTTGATATCTTGCCACTACCGCTACCATCGTCGTCATCGTTGTAGTGGTCTATACCAAGGCTTACGCGAAAACAACTGCTCGATTGCAAAGCTCGCTGTGGTTGCTATAGAGCCTGACCGTGTAGTCAAGAAAACCGTAATCCATGTCAAGGGAGTGTCGTACAGCAGCGTCTCCGTGCATCGAGTGTTTCAACGCAGTAACTCCGATGTCGGCCCTGCTAGTGCTAAGCGCAAACAGTGTGGAGTGGTCGTCGTGAGGTTATACTCGCGTGTCACGTCAGGTTCGTCGCGTCGACTATCTATGTTGTCGTCCAGTATTATGCTGCCGAAATGCTATGGGCACAACGGACGCTCGATTCATCGACTTTTAGTGCCACGGTCCTTGCGGAAGCCACTTAGAGAAAGGTAGGCAACTTGCCGCCAGGCTGCCAGCTAGCGCCTGATCTAGGAAATAGCCTTCGAATGTCCGGGCTAGTTGGAAATCGGACGTGGCATTCCTGTCCATGGCGCCGCCATTATAAGCGGGTCTTCGTCCTCACCAAAATGTAGGCAAATGAGGTTCGTGAACCTCTTAAAGAGCTCGTTCCCCCGAGCGCGTCGCTGGTCGCCCACTGCTGTGCAACGTCGCCGTACGCCGATGTATAATGCGGTGGCCCAACCTGGCCTCGCTAGGGCTGAGCGAGTAAGGACTGTTGGCGTTGTGGCATGGGCGTCGCCAAATATCTCGACGCGCGAAGACGCCGTCCGGCCAGTGATCCGATGAGACCAGGCCCCTCAATTTGGGCCATGATGCACATGCTCGCAATTTTACTCCCCTCCTCATCCTCTAGCTTTACTTTGCACGGGTGGCAAAATTTGTTACAATGTCAAAGTACTTCGCGACGTCGTCGCGCCAGCATTCGAGCTAGTCCAGAACGGGCTTGAGCATGTGATAATCACTTCCGCGGAAGCCCAAAGCTTGGCGTTACGGAGGGATAGTCAGAAGGTGAGGTGTGTGCCCTTCAGAAAAGTGCTGTTGCAGTGAATATGGGCGGAGTTGATGCCAGAGTCTCGGCAAGCGCCTTAGATGAAGTAGTTGATAGGCTTGTTGTCGGTCTGAGCACGTGACGTGGCGTCGATACCGGGTCACAGGGGTCAAGCTCACTTGTTCTTCATAAAATAATGTCACTTTTGCCAGAAAGGTTGAGCTTGGGTTCCCGATGATCGACGAGACCATCGATGGAAACTTAACTTCGTCATTAGTACGAAATAATCCAGAGCACAATCACCGTGGTGCGTTCCCAAGCAAACAACCCTCGTGCACTCGTCGCTGTCATTACTGGCTCGGGTAATCTCCGGCCCTTTACGACGCACCATCTCCTTCACCCGTACATCATCCTCTCCCTCTGCCGCTCCTGCTCATACCGTATCCCTTTGTTCCTCAACTTATCCATAGCCTTCTTGTCCAACATGACATACTCCCAGTTCGGCGGCAACGACTCCTGCGAGCCCAACGACAGGAGGAGTGTCGTCTTCATATTCCTCGCCTTGAACCTCAAGTCCTCGGCGCTGCGATTAGAGAGCTTCGCGTCCTCCTCCTGCGCCGCGTCGAGTGCTTTGAGCGTCGAGTAGCTAACGCCGTCGCCTCCATGCTGTTCAATGAGCTCCATGAAAGCGGATTCTTCTTCCTGCGTCCAGGGCCGCCGCATTTGCGGCATTTTACGCCCGCCGCTTACGGCGCTCATTTGTCGCGCGTAAACCTTGGCCCGCTGGTAGAGTCCTTCTACGGGGAGCTCTGCGTCGGCCGGAGCAGGCTGATTGAAGGCAGGGACGGACGAACCCGGGTTCAGACGTTGACGTTTGGCTGGGCTTGGAGCAGTAGACGATCGGTGGCTCGAGGGGCCGGCTTCACTCGTGTAGGGGTTGTGAAATGGGTATCGCGCAGCAGGACGATCTTTTGGTGCAAATTTGACCTCCCTGCGGCGTTGGTCGGCGGCTGACGTGTCTCGATTGTCCGTCTGAAACCCTTCATCTTGAGTTGGATCTGGAATATACTGCTCCTCTTCGTCTTCTTCCACGCGGGCTCGCTTGCCTTTAGGTGTCACTCTGGGGTCATGGAATTGGGTCTCTGCTGGCGGCTGGTCACCTTGCTGGCTCAATTCGTCTTCGTTCCACTCCACAATGGTTGCGGTTGGCTGAGGATCAATGAAACGTTGTCGCGGCCTTTGCGCGCTTTCCTGCTGACGTTTACGCTGCCTTTCCTGATAAGACGATGCCATGCGCAAGTCAGCGTTTGCTGCCGAGGGAGTTGCGCTTTTGCGTGGTGCGGGAGAGACAGGTGCGAAATCTCGTTCGACCACATCAGCATGGCGTTGAGGTTCAGCTTTGGGCTCCAATATAGGCGAGGGTATAGGCTCAAGCTCGGGTTCAGGCTGCACTTCGGGTTCAGGCTGAGACTCGAGCTCTGGCGCCGGAACCACAGGCTCAATAAACTCGTCCTGAGGCCTTGCCTGCGAAGAATCTTCTTCAGAGTCACTTTCCTCCAATAGCTTCAGGGCTGCCATGCCTACCATGCTTGTACGTGGCGTAGAGTTCGACTTTTGACGACCCTGCCTGATTTCGTCGGCCTCCTTCTGATCTCTTCTTTGCTCCACTTCCCGAGCGAGGACTTTTGAGATCTGATCAATGCCACCGGCTTTGGCAATGAGCCTGTTGAGCTGTTTCGATCGGTATTCGACGTACTTGAGGGTGTGCATCTTCAGACTGTCCCATCGGTACTTGGCCTTGAGCTTGCCGTTAGCAGCTGCTGTACCGCGGTCGTTTTGGGTTCCAAATTGTGCTTTGAGTTCTTGGGCGATTTCATCAATATTCTGAAGGGCGATGTTGCGATCTGCTTGGGGTGTGTTCAGCAAGCCCAGCTCTTCAACGTGGCGAAATTGGTTGTCGTCATCGTAGAACAGGTTGTCCACAACAGCATGTGGAGAGAAGTTGGGCTCGCTCTCGATCGATGCATCCATGCGACGAATGGCGAGCTGGGCTGTGAGATCCAAGTAGTAGGAGAGTGTTGTGGAGCTGAATCTGCGTCCCGCAATGGTATCAGGGAAGGCGGCGTGCAATCTTTCGAGAGCGTCAGATCCGTCTGAAGTCCATTGATCAGTGTCGCATATCACAAAGATAGTGTTCAGCATTTCAGCCAGATTCGCCTGGAACAGAACATTGTCTGGTCGCCACTGGGCTGATGGGACGTCCTCCGTCGAGCGCACGCCCAAAAGTGCTCGGAGAACAAGGCGCGGTCGAATGTATTCTTGGCTTCCGAAATCGCGCTTCTGAGACGTGTATGCTTCCTCACGACGACGATACAATTTGGAAAGCTTAGTGCCAGGAGTGCGTATGTCTTTCCACCGTGCGGGAGAGGTCTCAGAGCCATCTGGAGCCAGGAAGTGTGCGAGTGCATTTGCGGCAGCTGCCAGTGTCGGAAGAGCGTCCATCATGAGGTCAGGATCCATTTGTTCGACCTCTTCAGTAGAGAAAGAAGTCTTGGCGGTAGTGCCAGAAATTGCAGAGCCTGTAGAAGTGCGCGGGCGATCGAATGTGGTTCTCGTGCCGACATCAGGGCCCCGTGAGGCTGAGACATTGACAGCCTGAGATTGTGCGATGTGAGCTTGAAGCTCAGCATCTTCGTCGTCGTCCTCATCCTCCTCGACGGTGGTGAGGTCGGCGGGTTTCGGAGCTGAATTTTATTAGTGAGGCGTACAAACGGAACCATCATGATGCAGTTGTACAAAAGCATGAATAGGGGACTGTAGAACGAGGGCAGATGCTTCTTTCATGGCCTTGGGGTTAGTTTGTAGTGTTAGGGTGCAACCCTTATGCATGGACGGCGCGGTGTGGACCTAGCAGTGGACGACCTACCGGCATTGTTCCTTCTCCGTCCATCTTCCGCTTGTTCACTCTTTGCTCTTGTGTTTCGTCCTCCCCGCCTACGTGGAGGCGCTGTTGTCACTGGCGCTGTTGCTGCTGGTTCGGCGCTTTGGCTGCGTGTCCGTCTTGTGGTCAGGGCGGGCGCAGAACCGGATGGTGCCACTGAAGCACCTGACAATTTGGCCATATTCCTCGAACCACAGATGCGCACGGTCAGGGTTATATGCGCATGGAGCGTGGGTGTGCAGATGTGGTGAGATGGAGAGAAGACAACGCCGTCATCTCATTGTTTACATCAATGTACACAGGCAACAGACGCCAAACCGGGGTTTGGGTTAGCACGTGACCTGGGGTTTGAGTTCAAGCTCGAAACTTTCAACTTTATTTTTGGGTACATCAATGAGGTGGACAGAAACAACCATCGCAGCTGTTGCAAGACAAGACTAATTATTTCTGGCGATGCGCTGGCGGACCCGCCTGTCACGATGCAGACACGCGTGCTTGTGCCACGCAATGCAAAGGCCATTGCGACTTGACCTCGTTAGCCTCCTGAGCCAGTCAGAAGGCGGCTTCGTTGCGATTGGAGCGAGTCGGGAGTCCAGAGCCGCAGCCAAGCCACCCCTACTTTCCACTATTGCTGGCTAGTCAGCTACTACTTACTACTGCTTCGCGAAGTGTCCCTTTCTTTGCGCGTCTCCCAGCGATCAAGTCTGTATCACCGTCTTCCTCTTCACCTTTGTGCGAATAGTGTCTATTGTGTTTGCGCCCACCTGCCGTCTCCCGCGAACCATTCCACCCGTCCTGGACGCGAGCCTCTCCTGCGTTACACGGCGTGAGCGGGCGTACGTCAGCCAGAAGATCTAGGGGACAAACCTTCGAGACTCGCCATTGTCCTCCCTGGTCTATGGACTGACCGCACCGATTTCCTCCTCGCCACTATTGTTTCCAACGCGCCACATATACGATCACCATGCGGATACGACGAGCCTCGCCACTACTCCTCCTCCTCACCCCCTCACTCGTCGTTGCTGACGCCGCAAAGAAGTCAGGCGACGGCGTGGAGGTTCTCACCAACGATGATATCCTCGCTCTCAACCACGCCCCCAACGATGCGCGAGTAGCGGATACTGCGCCAGACTCAACCAATGGCGCCAGAACAAAAACCACAGCCAGGCCCTACAAAGGCACGGAGGATGCGCCGGTGGATGGACAAGACGGCAAACCCAAGGTCGGTCCATTCGTGGACACCACACCGGACGAGGTGAAGACCAAGAAGGGCGAGGTAGCAACAACGACCTCAAAATCGGTGCCTACCTCGCTAAAGAACTTGGAAGAGACCATGGGAGACATTCCAGAGAAGAATGACGGAGTAATGAATGATGAGAACAGACCAGTACCCAAGAAGGGAACAACAGGCACAGAAGGCGGGATCAGTGAAAAGGAGAAGCTGAGAAAGGAGCAGGACGGTCAGATGGAGAACAAACCGCAAGAGCCAAAGGAGGCACCACCTATACCCCAGAGCGAGCAGAAACATATGGATGGAGATGAAAAGAAGGGTTCCAAGTCGTCTGATAAGAAGACGACTGACTCTGCCTCTGCGAAGGAGGGTAAGGATCCAGTCACAGGCGAGAAGACTGAAAGTAAAAAGGACAAGAGTGATGGATACGGTGATGGCATCGGGATGGAGATTCCAACAAACCTGCCAGAGAAGCCTCATAACATTCCTCATCCTGAACCAAAGATCGCGACCACACCAGACGATGACTTTGGCCCACCAGTCAATGGCGAGACCAAGAGCAAATGGCTGGTCGACACGATGCCCGATACCGAAGGCAAGACGAACCCCAAGCCAGCCAAGTCAAAATCGGGCTCAACGACCACGACTCCAACCCTCGCCGCCGGTGAGGAGGAATCATGGCACGAGTGGTTCCACTCCTTCGTCCTCTCCTTCACCATGATCATCTTCAGCGAGATTGGCGACAAGACCTTCCTAGTCGCAGCACTCATGGCCATGCGCCACGCCCGCCTGCTGGTCTTCTCAGCCGCTCTGTGCGCCCTCATCGCTATGACCGTCCTCTCCGCCGTCCTGGGCCACGCGTTCCCGACCCTCCTCCCCAAGAAACTCACCACTCTCGCTGCCGCCATTCTCTTCTTCGTCTTCGGCGCAAAGAGCTTAAGAGAAGGCCTCGCGATGGACAAACATGCTGGCGTAGGAGACGAAATGAGAGAAGTGGAAGCCGAGCTCGAAGAAAAGGAACACAGCATGCGCAGGAAATCGAAAAGTGAACACCTCTCGCCGTACGAGCTCGAATCCGGACGAGGGAGGTCACCCGCCTTCGACAAGATGGGCAGACCCGAACCTTCGCCGCCCATGTCCCGCTCGCCAAGCCCTCGAAGGGGCAAGAAGGATCGCTTCGGCGGATTGGAGAACCTTTTGAGTCTGGTCCTCAGCCCAGCTTGGGTGCAGACATTCATCATGACTTTCCTGGGCGAATGGGGTGATCGAAGTCAGATCGCCACGATTGCCATGGCGGCTGGCCAGGACTACTGGTGGGTGACGTTGGGTGCCATTGTCGGGCACGCATGTTGTACTGGTATCGCGGTGATTGGAGGAAGGGCGTTGGCTGGGAGGGTGAGCATGAGAGTTGGTGAGTCGAAACCCCTGCCTCGCATCTTGAAACGAGCCTGAGTGAATGCTGACATGTCGAACAGTCACCATCGGCGGCGCCGTCGCTTTCCTGGTCTTCGGCTGCATCTATCTTTACGAATGCGTCGTCGACTAGTCCAGCGTCGATCACCTTGATCTTTGGATTCTTTCACCAAAACCAAATGTCTCACTATCAACCGAACGAACGAGCGAACGAAACGAGCACACCGGCACCACGCGGTCTATTTTCCCTTTCAACAACCAGTCCTGAAGGATTTTCTTCTTTGCATCATCATCATCATCATCAGAAGCGCGGCGCGTGGGAGGCGGTCTTCGGCACAAAAAGGAGGGCACGGAAGTGGGGAGCAAAATAAGAGTCATGTAATAATCGTTGTTCTCAACACGGCCGCGGGTTCAGCCGAATGTCTTCTTAGTAAAGTAAAGCGGCAGGGAAAGGGGAGGCGAAGGAGTTGGCGCAGGCTTGCATTGCAGTTTTCTCGAAGGAAACAATCAGAAGAAGAGAGATTCGACCTGCAGCATCAGCATGGCGAAAGAAGAGGAAATAGGAGGTGGCGTTGTAAGACGAGAGTAGATGTGTGTAACTTTATAGTTCTGTGATCGCAGGCGCCTGTGCGATTATGGTGGAGAGCTGACGAGCACGAATGAGAAGCAAGTCTTTCACGTTCAATATTGTTCAGCAAGGCCGTCTCATCTGGCCTTGGTCTCTGTATACTAACTTGTAGAAGGCCCGTGAAGCCGCCAAGGCCCAAGGGACAGGGCATGCGAAGGGGGCAGGAGGTGCTGGACTGGGCAGAGGTACTGTCCCCATCCCACCTGGTACAGTCAATCACAACGAAGATCGCTGTGAACTGAAAGACAGTGCCAAAGGTACTTGCTCTGTGACTAGAATACCGCCGATGAGCTACGAGCCGTTCCAATGTACAGCCAAATCTGCATCCTTACGGAAGCTAACATGCCAAGAGCCATATCACCCTCTTCATGTCGATGCGACTACCGGTCCAACACAGTTCTCACATCGAGCCCCTTTAGACATGTTCTCAGAGCTCTCAATTGGACCTCGACACCGTACCCTTGACGGCGAACAGACCAACTTCCTTGATCATGTCCACTACGGTTTCCCAGGCGTCACCGTCGTCCACCTCGACATCGATGGGCTCTTCATCTTGAATCGAAAAGCTGATGCTGGCGATTTCCTTGCCCCCAAGCTTCCGATTGAGCGTACGCTGAATGCGTGAATATACTGTTTGAACGCTCATGGTATCGTCCAGTATGACGACGTTTTGGCCAGCTGTCCAGCTGACCGTCACAAAAAACCGAAAGCGGTGAGTAGGTGTACTCCCACTCTGGCTGTAGGTGCCCGGTGTGCTCTCCTGTCGAGACGTCGGACCGTCTCGGGGGAAGGCGTGATGCGTGAGCTCTTGACGGAGCTGTTGCTCTGGTGCTTGTTCCGCAAGGCTCTCTTGCTGTTCGCGAGTTGGGGCAGAAGCCTTGTCGTTACCCACGTGAATGTGTTGATTCAAGAAGCCTGGTTGCATGCGATTGCGTTCCGGGCGTGGAGTTGATTCGTACAGCTCCTCGTCATCGTTGATGCTACTAGCAGTCGCGTTGATGGACGATGGACGAGCTGTTGGACCCCGGACCAGACGTGCTTCGCTCCCGCTGTTCCTCATAGGCAGCTTGCCTAATGCTTTTGAAGAGCTAGCCTGTCCTGCGTCACTCTGACCCGCGAAGACCGCAGGACGATGCAACACCGGTGGGACCACCGATGGGCCGGAGCTGTTGCTGGAACCTGAGCCGGGCTCATTGGGGCGAGAAATCTCCATGTCTTCAGGCATGGGTCCTTGATTGGGGATCTTGCTGGGGCGGTCACCGTCGATGATGCCGTCCGCAGAGCGCTTCGATGGGCTGCTTCACAGGTTAGCACTGTAAAGTTTGCCCAAGAATGAGATTCAGTATACGTACCCACGGCCCGGCCGGGATACGAGTAGCAGGTTTGAGGTGTAGCCTCCATCTACTCGCCAGAATGCCCACGTGATGGTGTTCAAGTGATTTGGAGGCATTCGTTTTATCAGCGCGAAAACTTGTCTATCACCCAATTTGCAGGGGTAGGTCCATATCTGAGGTTGTCAGCGTCCGCAAAGTCTCTATGTCGTAGATGGCAATCCTCACATTCTTCGTCATGACAGTCTGACTGTCTTCACACTCCCACTCAAATCCGTGAGCCTCGATCTTCAGAAGCGAGCCACTCTGGCAGCCGGCACACAGCAAGAAGTCTTGGCTCGTCTCTGTCGCTTCCTGCATCATTGTTAGCAAAGACATGCGCACGGTCAAAGATCGAAGATCGAAGCCATATTGAGCCTTGAGGAGGTGTCGCTCACATCAAACGCGTAGGGCTCATCATAACCCTTCCTCTTCCCAGCGTCTGTCTGATAGAAGTAATCCCGTGCAACACTGTCGAAGGAAGGACCATTTACTTCCTCCTTCTCCTCATCATAATCTCCCAGCCACACTCCCTGCTCTTGAAGTGTTTTGGCGTCTTCGTGGCCGGCAAGGCCAAAAGCAGCCGAGAAGCATACGGCATTTGTTACTGACGCAGTCAGGGAGGCTCGGGTGTTTCTGGTTGGAGCTGGTGTTGCTCTCCAGCTTCCGTCGATGGATGAGGCGCGCGTTTTCGAAATGTTGTCCTTGTGATGTCTGAAGATACGCTCAATCACCAAGTCAACGACCTTCTCTTTGAGACTACGATGGTCAGCACTGGTATAATAGCAAAGACTACTCTGAGACTTACAACGCGTGATCTTCTGGTATATCGAAGTATAATTTCTTCTCGTACCGTGAGTGCTTGGTGATTTCGCCGGGATTGAACAACCATGGCCGGTGTTTCGCTCTGCTCCAGATCGCAGGGCCGTACTCCTCGAATAACGCGACGGCCGCGTTCCGCGTGATTGGGCCATGGAGTATTTCATCATTGGTCTTCGTGTAATGCATCTCACACAAGTTTGGGATCTTGTCCAGATAGAACTCTTTGACTGGAGCGTCCTCGGAGGCCTTCCAGTCAGGTGCGACCTTGGTGTAGGGCGCTCGCAATCCGATGCTGGACAGCTGGAAGTAAAGGCAAGAGGTCAGTGACTGTCTGAGGCATGTGAGGTGGCATTTCTCCGTCATGCGTACCAAATCAAGCACGCCAGGTCCAGATCTGCCCATGTTTGCGCGTAGTCAATGCGGCTGTTGTTCGTGATGATGTAGACGGTCGTTGTATCGACGGCAATCGGCGAGGACAGATGGCGAGGGCGGAGAGGATGGTGGGTGGATGTCGGGGGCAGATGGTGAAGTGAGGGAAGGACGGAGGAGGAGGCAGAGGCCAGAAGGCAGAAGGAGGGGGCAGTGGCCCCTGCGCGTCAACTTTGAAGGGACGCCCCGGCTGCCTTCCACTCAAAAAGGCGTAGGCAGGGAAGGCGCGTGCCACACTTCAGCGCTCAACATCGAACCAGGTAGGTTGTAATCAAACTTGCGGTGAATTGTCAGTTCCTTCAGTTCGCGATCATTGGTCAGCCAAGGTAGGATCCACGGTGTTTGCAGTTGATCACCCTTGAGGAAGGTGCGAGGATGGACTCCCTGCCCGCCCTCCGAGTGCCAGACGGTGGTGTCCCTTCGTAGTCACGAGCGCGACAGGCGAAGTGACGGAAGTCATCGATGAGTCGTGAGAGGAGCGTGATTGCGATGATGCACCCAATGACGGTGGTGGACGTCCATGACGGCGGGCATTTGGTGCACGAAACTGGAGGGGCCTGATGAGAGTAGCTAGGGCTCGTGTCCTCGTCGTCTTGCACTCAGATACCTGCTACTGAAGAAGCATGGCTGTGGGAAGAAGTCGGGGCGTGAAGCGGTGGACAGTGAATCTCGTTCGACCTTCGACTTGCGCCAACATACCAACACGTCGACGAATTTTCATTGCTCCCCAGGTTCTACACTTCTAGACCTGCCCCAATTCGCAGGTTTGCGCTTAACAAAAGCTCCAACCGCCCCTAGATAGCCTTCGTGCCGCAGGAAGAAAGCCTGCTTGGTCCCTTTACTCCAGAACTTGATAGCGAACGAAAGCGTGTGGATGGTCTGTTGATGACCCCGAATGAACGACCCGCCGAAGTATATCCTCTTCAGATCGTGCCTTTCCGATTGCAGGAACGAGATTTGTCCAATGTTGTTACTGGCATTTGTTAGCCGTGAGTCTGACGAGAAGGGGCATTGAGTACTCACCTGATGGCGTAGAGCAGACTTCTAGAGATGTCTTCTGGCTTGAACATCCTGCCGTCACCGACCAGACCACTGGCGTCGTTTTCGTCGATGTCATGTGTATGTTTCGTGAACTTCGACCGAGTGTGGTCGCCGTTACTGAGATTGCCATCTTCTGCTTGACGTTCTGCTTCTCTTTTTCTCTTCAGCACCTTGCCGAAACTGCTGGCAATCGTCCTTTCACTTAGGCCAATCTTCTCATAACCCATGCCCTCGCCGTAAATGTCACCAACAAGCAAATCCACAGCACTGTTGTCTCCTTTGTCTGCCATGTCCAGCATGTCATCGAAGTTTCGAGCTCCCGTGAGAAGTGAAAGAAGACCCCAGAGAGTACCGCCACCCAGAGAGGTACCACCAATACGCTGATATTGCGAGGGACCCGAAACTTTGATCATGGACACACCGCTGCCAATGTTCACCAGTAAATACGGATAAACATCTTCTCGAGGCTCCTGGAAAGCCACCGGGTTCTCCTCGTCGCTGTCGTTGTATGTGAAGACCTCGTTGGGAATCTGCGTAATGAAAAAGTCCAGACCTTTGATGAGACACTCCATCTCGTCCTCGCGTTCCACTTCAACTCCTAGTCGCTCCTTAATGCGGTCGTAGAATTTAAAGGCTCCTCCTCCAGTCGCCATGATGCTGAGCTTTGTAGATCGATCCATCCCATTGGCCTGCTGGTGCTTAACCTGCAGAGAACGGAGGTACTCGATGCACTCATCGATCTTGTCGGTCTCGAAAGAAAGGAAGCTGAGCCTACCGCCAGACTCTGTTTCTCGACTCTCGCGGGTGAAGTAGACCACCTTCGCCAGAGACCCGCCGATATCAGCTGCTACATGGCTCACGACTGATGTGTGGTTCGGCAGTCGTATGTCTCGCTTGTGATGCTGATATGAGTGTTCCTCGCCCTCGGAGCTGCTCGTTGGTGATCTGTCTGGCGAATCATTTTCATCTTCGTGATTGATTATGTAGGCTCCCGCGACATTAATCTTGATAGACCCTGGCTGGGCTATGGCTTGCTGCATATCTGCCGAACTCGACAGTCGCCTCCTCTTGGACATTTTGGGTCGGGCAGCATGTTCCATGGCTGGCGCACCACCCCTGGCGAGGGCGACGCTGGAGGTTTCGTGTCTTATCAAGAGCACCATATGCTGACTACCGAAAGCGGCAGTTGCTCTTTATTTCTTGGCGCCTCCGAATTGTGAGTCTAGCAAGGAGACGAAGAGCAGAAGCGTCGCCACGTTTTGGAGTCGCAGAACAAACACAAGACGCCTCTTTGGGGTAGACCAGTGAACGGTCTAAGTGAAACACATGTTGTCATGCAGAAGTGGTTGGTTTTGGGACGGGTTCCGAATCATCGTACTTCACCGAGGCAGGGTTCGGCTGAGTGGCACCTCCTTTCCTTCTTCGCGGCAAGCCAAGCCCCGGCGGCGTTGACCCACAAAACCCGGCAGCCGCGCCTTACCCGCAATCGTATGGCTTGTTGAAAGTGTTCGTCTTTCAACATATTCACTACATCACCGTGCTCGTCTGTGAACATGGGCAACGACGGCGGCAGCATCCCGACGCGCCGTGAGTTGGTCAAGGAAGCAGCGCGCAACCCCACCTCCACCGAGATCAAAGAGTCCCAGCACGAACAACAAGAATACTACTGGGCGACCGACCCTATATCGCGCGAGCCTCTGTCGCAACCTGTCGTATCCGATGCAAATGGGAAGCTCTACAACAAGGCGACCATCCTCGAGTTCCTCGTCGAAGGCGCGCGAAAGGAAGATGCGGAAGCGATCACCCAAGCCGCAGTCAAGAGCTTGAAGGATGTTGTGGAAGTCAAGTTCGAAGTCGACGAAGAGGCTACAGAGCAGGCAAATGGATCGACGAGACATGTAAACTGGAAATGTCCCATTACTGGCAACAGGCTAGGGCCAGGATCAAAAGCTGTATACCTCGTACCTTGCGGGCACGCCTTCTCGGGCAGTGCGATCAAGGAGGTCTCAGGCGAGAAGTGTCTGACTTGCGATACCGAGTATGCTTCAAATGACATAATTCCCATACTACCAGTGTCTGCTACCGACGTTGCCCGCCTTTCACTCCGCGTCAAGACCCTGCAAGAGAAAGGCCTGTCGCATTCGCTCAAAAAAGCATCTGGCGGCAAGAAGCGCAAGAAGAAGGAGGAGGTGGCTGAAGCGCACACCAACGGTACAAAGGATGCGAAGACCATGTCTGAGAAGAGAGATGGCTTGAAGGATGCTGTGGAGTCAGACGGCTCGAACAGGATCAACAACGCATCTACTGCCTCATTGACCGCCAAAGTCCTGCAAGAACAAGAACAGGCGAAGAAGCGAAGACTGGAAAACGACAATGTTCGCAGTCTGTTCTCGAAACGAGATCCAAGTAAGCCCTACGAGAAGAATAGCGACTTCATGACTCGTGGCTTCAGCATGCCATCAAAGTCCAAAGGATGAAAATTGTTGCTACGTCTGCACGGGTATAGGAAGGTCATCGGCGAAACAATCGATAAGCCATGACATGATGATGAGTTTGGCAACATGCGAATACACGCCAAGCGCTGTTATCACAACGCCTGGTCTCGCATTATTACCTTTGATGAGCGAGCTCATTTGGTCACCAGTTACGGAGATGACACAGGAATAGCCTGGGTGTCAGCAAGCTTTGAACCTTCATCCTTGCAGCAAAGTCGGACAAGTTGACCGAAACGGGAGCGCGTCGCCTTCCGCTATGTTCTGCAAACAAAAGCCCTAGCTGCCCACTCATCACCAGACCGGCACAGACGGCATTCGCTGTTGCAACGTTTCACGTACGCAGCAGAGTGCAGCAAGGAGTGGCCGTGGCGGCCTGATTTAGGATCTGGGCGGTGGGAAAGTGGTTCCAGCCCTTACGAGCGTGTGCCACAGAAAAGTTTGGCTACGCGACAAATGCCAAATACGTCCATAGCAGCAGACCTAGAACGTCGTAGCGATTACTCACCACTTTTGACGAAACCCCGCCCCAGCTCTCTTCTGGACTGGGCAGCATGTACGTACGTGTTATGTATCTCTATCGTGCAGCGATTGTGTTGGCTGCGGGCGTGCCGGGTGGTACAGCGGTGATCGTACGGTTGGGGTCCGATCGGAGCGATTGCATAAGAGGAAGCGGACCCAGCCACGTCTCCCTATCGAAAGGACGGATCCGTGCGTTTTTGCCGAGTTGCAATCTCGTCTGAGTGAGACTCTACGGGCGTGCGGTTGGAATCATCGATGGACAGCCCTACGTGGATCTCTCTGGCGAGGACAAATCTGCCAGAGTGCGAGTGCCCAGCGCTGCGCCAGCTCTGTACCTAGCAAGCGTATGCCGGAAGATGTATTAAGACGACGAAGGGTCAAGCCAGGTCTAGGGCTGTCTGTAGCTCCAGCGCGCCGCACATCATACGTCGAGGGTAGACAGATACGGCACACACCACCTAGGGGCCAGTTTTTAGTTTTGGTTACAAGGTTCCACAAATCAGCAACGCAGCAGGAGGCGTGATGATCCGCCAATTTAGACCAATCACCTCGAATTGGGTCGTGAGTTTGTTCGTTTTCTATGAGATTTGTAGGGCCTAAGGTATGACACTTTTGACACTTAGTTGGTTCGCGCCTTCTACCTTAGCCCGCTGCGCCTTCCCATCTCAACTCTTCCCTCTTTCCCGTCAACTTCATCACATAGGGATGCTCCCGCACCACAACACCCGGCTAGAACCACTCCCACCCTCTTTGCAGCACTTTGCCTGTGCGCATGCTGCGGCCCGCCAACCGCCACGATGAAGGCGACGCGTTTCGAGAGAGACCTGGTCGGCCTCGAGAGATCTCTTGGTTTGCGGTCAAATCGCGGTAAGAACGCTTGTCATCGATGAAATGATGAAGCGACAAATCTGATGCAGACTGCGCAGGCATTTCAAGACAGTCTAACAAATCATGGATACCCATCCAGGCCATTGTCCAGGGAATGAAGACTGCAGCGAAAAACCACGTCCATCTCACGACCAGCGAAATCCGCCAGAGCGAGTCTCTGAAACAGGCTGTGACCGATCTCTTCGAGGAGTGGGCGCCAACGATATGGCCAGACGAGACCCAGCCGCAGCCAGAATGGCTTGAAGACCCAGATCCGTACAAGTTCGAGGGTCGCTATCCTCGTCGCCTTCATTACAATGACGAAGAGGATCGTGAAACGTAAGTCGCAACGCCACTGCCCGCCTCTCTCCACTCGCTAACAGCGCGCAAAGCCTTCGAGCGCTCTTCTACAATCTCGTGGTCGAAAAATGCTGCAACTACCACAGCAATCAACTGCAGCGAGTGCGTACATCACAGCGGCAGAGTTTAGACCAGTTCGACTCTGCCGGTGAAACGCCTCGGAAAGTTGAGCCAGGTTACGCCGGAGAAAGCGATACCGAAATGGTCGACCAAGAAGCCGCGCCAACAAGACCTATGAATTCGTATCATGACAGCACCTACGAAGCACGAGAGGCGCAGTTTGCGAATCAAACCGCGAACCCTGGCGACTTCGCCTTCCGAGTCTTTGAGGCTTATGGAATGCCAAGTACAGAGGCTACAGCTGCACCCACTGTCAAGACGACCGAGCCAGCGCAACCAGCTACCACTGCCGCGCCGATCTCATGGACCCCAGCCAACATGGCCCCCAAAGAATATACCCAAGAGCCAACGCCCTCCGAAACCGCAACTTCAGATCGGCCTGATCGGGCAATGAGACCCAAACGGAAGCGTCCACAACCCAACGAAGAAGAATTGCTTCCCAAGAAGGTCAGTGGCGATCGAAAGGCGAAAAAACCAAGATGGTCCCAAATAATTCCCCTCAAGGTCTCCCCATATCACCTCGCGCGACTTGCGGATGGTGAGAGAATCGCCGAGTCCATTCCCACCTCGCCAGAAGATGAAGAAACGCCACCGCCGCAAGACGATACGATCATGTCGAATGCCAACGAGGAGCACGGCGCTTCCAACGGTGGCTCTTTATCTAGCGTTCCACCAACTCCAACCGAAGAACACACCCCCGACAATGAGAACATCGTCGTAAAACGAGATCCACGGTCCAACTCTCCATTAATCAAGCCTGCGGCAGAGCCTAAGATTGAGAGTGTATCGCGAGACTCTCACGAGATGAAGTCCCCAGTGGAGCAACCATCTGCTGATGTGCCACCATCAAAAGCGCCCAGTCGATCTGAGAGCGCTCGTCCAGGTTCAGAGAGCGCACCACCTTCACGACCTGCCACAAGCCATCGCGACAACGAAACGAACAAGCCTCCGCCACCTGTTTTGACTGCCGCACCACGAAAGGAACCTTCAGGGATGCCCGATCCAAATTGGAGGCCTGGTGTGCCGAGCTTTGCCATTCGTTCTCCGTTAAGCTCTACCAATGGTCTGCACAGCCATCCTAAAGCGCCAGCGAATACCTCACCAGCGCTTTCCCAGGACGGATTCGGTGGTGGACGGGCTCATGAGAAAGAGCCGGACACTGTTAGTGGTGCGACGAGACCTGCGCCACAGCCTCTCACAGCCCCGACGCCGAGCAGCCCGCGGTTCGAATGGCCTCATATGCCTCATATGCAACAACGCCGAGAAGTTCAGCCAGTACAACCACTGTCGACGCAAGCGCCGCCCGCTACACACCGTCGACAGGTCTCGCTCGTAGACGAAGTCCTCGGGCCCTTAATGGATTGCCCCACTGCTAAGGAAGTACTACGGAAGACTCGCGAGCTTGACCGAACGGAGCTTGAGGATATGAAGAGGATTCTGACCAAGTCGCCTGATGCCCAGACCAACTTTGACGTCTTTCTCGCTCATGTCTATGGGCGACGGGAAGGCCAGCCAAATGGCGGCAGTAGCATCATCGCCCTTGCACTTGCCTCAGCGGATATATCACCGCCGCCCGCTCCTCCTGCTGCCGCTCAAGCTAGTGCCCCTGTGTTTCCGAAGTTTCCGCTTCAACATGTTCTTCCATCGAACGGTCCACCAAACGGCAGTGGTCAATCTCCACGTCTTGGTGTGCTTGCACCAGCGAAGAGGAACAGTCGACCCGAAGACGTGGAGCGAATTCTTGGAGATCTTGCGACGGCTCCAACAGTAAAGCAAGTCCTACAGAAGAAACCAGACCCCAGACGTAAGGAACTCAGGATCGTGAGAGACATTCTCAGAGAACATCCTCAAAGTAGGACTGACTTAGAGTTCCTTCTCACGCGATTGGAAGCCCGGATGGAAGCAGCGGATCGTGAAAGTCAGCGAAGTCCCTCTCAAGATCACAAAGAGCGACCTCCAACCGCTGAGCCGCCACGTGGCGTGGCGTTGCCATCACCGAGAGTGACGCCTGGTCACGGCAATCCCTTCAATGCGTTCGACAGTAATCAATATAGTCGTCCGCCACAGCAGCCACCTCCAGCAACGCAGGCTACAGAACCTCGGTACAACATTATCCGAAGTCCACCCACTAGCGAAGGTAGCAGCAGGAGAACTGAGACACCGCTCCATTCCATTGAAGCAAATCCTGGACGGCAGCCACCTCCACCCAATACTGGCGCATTCAGGCCTGCAGCTCCTCAGACTACGGCTGACGTTCCCAAACCTCCTCCCCCAGCTACGCAACCACCTCCCCCAAGGCCATTGACTCACCTCCCGTCACAGCCACATCAGCAACCACACCCACATCCACATCATGAGCCGCACCCTCATCCTCATCCTGCAGGCAGCTTTGCCCCTGGACAGCACGCACACGCCCCGTTTGGCCGAATGTCAAGTCTTTCTGGTCAACCGCCTGCCGGACCACAGCATCATCAACAAGGGCCACAACACCAGCACCCGCAGCATCCACATCATCCGCGACTCCAACAGCATCAACAGCACGGTGTAATATCAGCCCCCACAGGGCCTGGCCGAGCCCTCGTCGGCCAGCAAGACGTGTTCGCTGTGCGACCTACGCCCGGGCAGGCCGAGAGAGAGCAGCAGCAGCAGCAGCAACAAAGACTCGCCATGCCACTCAGGACCGCATCAATGCAAAGTGAGCCAGAAGTCCAGGCCCCTAGGTCTCTGAGCCAAAGCATGAGCATGAGTCCCACTCCAGGTGCAGCCCAAACCAACTCCCTCGAGGACGTCTCCATCGAGATCAACTGGGCTCGTAACCTCGACTACTCCGACCATCTCTCGATGGAAGCCTGTCTACACTGCAAGACGGCGGGAGAATTCTTCAACCTCATCGAAGCGCAGATGCCAGATGAGTTGCAAGGCGTGCACGGCAACGGCAACCGCGTCAAGGAGGTCAAGGTCAAGGCTTTGACGCCTCTGCAGGGCGAAGGCGTCATGCCGCGGATCAAGCGCGACGAGGCTTCGGGACGCGTGGCTCTTCGCAAGCTCATCAAAAAGTTGCGGTCGCAGCCGGCCGATGCGGATATTGAGCTGGAGTTTTTGGTCGTTTGGGAGTGATGATGGAAGCAAGCTGGACAGAGATCAGTTCGGACATTTTCCGGCTTCCTTCTTCGACTCGACACTTTCGGTGGTTTTCATTTGCTTCTCTGCATTCGAGCGTTCACTAGATTGGAACCCGGGTTTCACAGACCTCAAAAGCTGAGCACTTTCCTGAGGAACAGAAGGAAAGGTGCAGTTGCTTATGCGTGTAGAGAATGGCTGGATGTGTGGTTGAGATGCGAGTATACCCCAAGATCAGTAGTTCAGTTAGTCATGCCAACGATGCATTTGCTTTGTTTGTAACAATAAGTCTTCTCTACTTCATTCCTGCTGTTCCGACTTTCCATGGTAGTCTTCGCGTAAGAAGAAGCACGGGCAGTACGAGATGCAGCTGTCGCTGGTTATCTGTCCCGGTAAAGTCCCTGGATGAGCGAATACGAATTCGTAACCGACGGGATCCTGGAAACCAATCGACGTGACACAAGAAGTATTGAAACTTGGCAACATGTTTGCAGAGTGACTGAGCCCTCTTTCGATTTTTGCTTTATGTCACATTGGTATCTTTCGTTAGCCTACGTCGTCCTTATCGTCCTGATGAGCCTTTTTCCTTCCTTTCCTTTCCTTTCCTGCTGCAGCAAAGAGGCATGGGTATTTGCAGTTTCAGGAAAAAAGCCAAGCAAAAACAACATCCGCCAAGATCATCTAGAGTTCCTCGTCCGAATCCTCCTGCTTCGTATTCATCTGCTGTGAAGGCGGCGGTGCTTCCAGCTTGACCTCTGGGGTCGACGCCGCTAGCTGTTGTGGGTCTTCTAATTTGGTCGTGGTAGGGTTGGAGAATGAAGTGGATGGCAAGAATGCATCGTTGGTGTTGGAGCCGAGCACGCCACCAGCTAGGCCTGGCATGCTTGATCTGTGGCGCTTGAAGGGACTGCTGACGACGTCGTTGGCGTCGATTTGGGCAGGAGAGAGTCCGTCAGGTGGGGTGCCTGCGTTGGCGCTCGTGGAGTTGACCGATTGTGGGGTGCCGATGTCTGTCTCTTCTGACTTGAGATGTGGAGACTTTCGAGTCGCTGCGGCATCACCGACGGGGTCTGCAGAATGCTGTCGCTTGAGCTGGAGGACAGTTAGCTAGCTGATTCGAGTCCATCCGAGAAGCAATCAACACTTACCTTGATCTTCTGCACACCCTCTGAGAGTTCGCCGGTGCGCTTGGCGTCTTCTGGTGACAGGTGGCTATTACCGTTCTCTTGCTTTACATCGATCTCAGGTACTTGAGGTAATCGGTCCTCATCTTCGTCATCGGCATCGCTGTCCATCGCGTCTCCATCCTTGTCCTTGTCTTTGTTTTTCCGCTTGGCATTCGATGGGTCTCGGTAGCCAGAGAATCCCACAGTACCTGTCGACTTCAATGGTCCGAATTTGGAAAAGTCTGGTCCGCTCGACTTGCGCTTCGCCGGCATGGGTGTCTTCTGCTTTTCGGGCTCCGAAAGGATTCCCATCTTTCGTAATTGCTTCTCGCCGCGGTAGAAGAATGTGAAAACAGCATAAGGAGATTCTGGTGGATCTAGGCCTGTCACGGTTTGCGTGCTGATCGTCTTGGGATCTAGTGTCTTGGGTTTCGCGAAGCTTGTGGTGTGGTCAATGTCGCCATCGCCTCCTTCGCCGTTGCCGTTCTCCATTCCTTCGTCATCATCTTGTGCGTCGAACTGAGGTGAGTATTCTCCTCTCTTGATCTCTCCACTGGCCAAGACGCGGAACAGAGCGACTTTGATCTGTCCAGCGGCTTCAGGTTGCGGCGGCTCGTCCTCGGAATCTGAGTCGGAGGACAGTATGCCGCTGTCGTCTGGGATGTCCTCTACTGGGGAGCTGCCCTCTCCGCCGTACCGCAGGACGCCGTTTCTGTCCGCACGCTTGAACCGCGTGTCCTCTTTCTCGTCGTCGCTGTCCGTCTGCTCCTTCTTGATGCGTTGTTTCTTCTCAAGGCGCCTCTGCCGACGCTCTATCCGCTCTTGCTTCTCCTTGTTACTGCCCTCCAGGTCCAAGCCATTCAGCCACCGCTCGAGTCCGACTTCTCTGAACAGGAACTCGCGCTCGGCCAGGCCACCGCCTTGTACACTCACCCACCGTGAGTTGACCCAGGTCTCTTCTCCTCGCCGCAGCAGTGTTGCAACTTCCTCTTTTGCTCTGCCATCGAAGTAGATGTACGCTGCTATGGTCTCGTTGGGGTTGGTAGTGCGCGGAATGTACGGTGGCACAGACGAAGCATATTGGCCCCGCTCGCTCGAGTAGCCAGGAAGGCCTCCGACTACTCGCGATTTAGGGTATGGGTCATCTGGTGTGGCCTTCGGCGTGGAGTAGGGAACGGTCAGACCAGGCGTGAGCAGTGTGATGGATATGGCGAAGGTGGACTGCTCTGGGAGGCCGGTCGTGGAGCCAGGCGGGACCTTGGCTGGGGGAACGGGTATGTAGGTGGATATGCGAGACTGGCGCGACTGCTTCTGGACCGAGTGCTCGGGGATGGGCCCGTCAGGCGTGTGGATGCTGACCGCAAGGCCTTTGAAGCAGGGCATGGTCTTGCGGTCTCAAGCGGCGGGCGGCCACGAGCAAGGCGGTGTTGTTGCGCAAACCTTGTCTCTGCAGAGTCGCCGTCTTCAAAGACTCTTCGCCAAAAGTTGCTCGAGGTCCAAGCGGCCGATGCTATGCGGCAGCAACGCGAAGGAGGAGAGGTCGTGTTGACCACGTGATGAGCGGACGAGCTTCCTGCGTCTTGGGTGAAGGAGACCAATCGAGAGCCGCTCTCTGCTTCTCCACAGAGGCGGTAAAGATCGAGTCCAAAGTCTAATTCTGAGCCGCCAGGTGCTACCTACGACATTGCTGGGGCGAGAGCAGGCGTGCAAGAAGCGATGGGCGTGGTGGAGGGGTGTTGTCGCGAACAGTCGTTCTTGTCTCGGTGGACCAGAAGAGTGGTAACTTGAAGGTGACGTGCCTTAGTCGAACTGCGGTTCGCCTGTCGCCAAGAGATTCGGCCCGCCAAACGCTGCTCCTTCCTTCCCGACTTCACCTCTTTAGCTCGACATCTACGAAACAATGAAAATCATCAGGTGCTCGACAACCCGCCTGACCAAAAGAAACAGCACGTACAAGTCATTCCATCGCCGTCCTTAGACCGAGATTTACAGCGTGCTCACCACAGTGCCTGACAAGCCACCTTCACATGTCAGCCGTGGTAGATGTGTATAGGGAGACTAGGGGCTCCCTTCTGACATGCTTCTAAGAGATCTCCGCTTGAAATGGAGGCTCTTTGACCCAGATGTGACCAATCGCAAAACTCCCACGTGTACAATCTATGTGTACCTCAGGCACATATTTCAACTCACGTCCTCTGGCATCGCATTCCAACAATGGCTGGAACAACGGCAATTGTTCATGAAACCAGGCTCAACTATCACAATTCAGAGTTAACCAATACCATCACCCGTCAATGCATTTATTCGACATCCCCGGGAATTCTGAATAAAAACCGTCCACAGCGTCACAAATACTTCAGTAAAATAGGATGTTGCGGACACATGTGGCAAGATATGGCATCCTTTTTGGTGCCTTGTAGCTTCAGCGCCCAATGAGTCTGCTGGGGACTCTTGTGACGAGCTTTTAGCTCAACGCGGCAAACGACTCTTCACAGCGAAGACATACGAAGGACGCTGCGACGCAAACAGTGGCGGGGTTAGTGGTTGAAGGGCTGGCGTGAGCAATACTTGGAGCAAAAACGCAAAATTGAAGGACGAGTATGAATGCGAGCATGCATGTGAATATATATTTGAATGGCGTTCAATAATTCAATGTACAAAAATGAATGATTGATGACTTAGCGTGAATTCGAACCTGGGGGCTTTGTATTACAAAAAGCAAAAAACATCCGCCTAGCACATTTCTCCAACCGGTCTCGTTAGAGACGATGGCTAGCCAAATACGCGCGCTTGGGCGGATGTTAAGAGCCAATGTTTGAGAATAATATATATACCCTTGAACGGCACTGCCGAACTTCTGCCTTTGCACCTCACCGCCGCACATCGCGTCACGTCCCTCCTCCCACCGCCAGCCCATGTCGCTGCTGTACATGTACGCAAGACCAGTAGTGACATCCTCGTCAGTGTCATGCCATGCTCTGCCATGCTCTCAAGCCTACCGGCCTCAGAAGTGACGGAGATTGATAGGCTCTTCCTTTCTGGATATCATCTCCGAGACTGAACGACGCGCTTCGCCAATTGCAGGCCGTCCTTGCAAACTCTTGCCCTGTCTACCACGAGCCTTGATCCAAGCGACCACGAGCAGCTCGCTTCATCTCCGACTCGCGCTGCTATCGAACTTCACCTCGACCCTTTCACATGCCCCAGTCGCGACCACTGCACAGCGCGAAGCTCGACGTGGGTCGAATGGCGTCCCGACGACCAGGGCTAGAGGTTCGCGACCAGGAGACGTTCTCTGCTCAGCTTTAGCAGTGCCAGATGAGAATATCTTACTTCGCACTCACACGTGAATAACGAAAGCGGTGAAGGGTGCGTGCGGATTGAACCAAATCTTGTGCAGTCATTGCCAGTTATCTCTCTACCTACGCCCTCTTACTCATCTCTCCTTGTCAGCCTTTCACGAGAAGTTTCGCATTGCCGGCGAAACACATAGTACCCGATGCTCGTTGTAGAAGGAGTGCGTCGATGGTCCTTGAGAACGGCTTTCACGGGGTGGCTTGGGTTGTATTTCGAATGGGTCGACGAGGCTTGCTGCACGGGCAGTCCACAGCTACACCTTCATCTCGATGCTTTTCAACTCGTCAACGAGCGATGCGAAGTGCTGATCATCGTTGACGCACCGGCTTCTCGAAGCCGCGCTGCCTGTTGGCCATTGGGCTCTCATGCCTGAACCCATGATATGAATGATCTACCAGTTCAGATGCCTGCGCGCAAGCTCCAGCAAGGGAGCGTTTGCGTTAGAACCCCCAAAACTTGCAGGACTCTCGTAGGTTGGACGCAAGTAGCTGTAGATTCCACGCTATGTTAATCTTTGAACGACGAATCTCAACCTGCCACCTCAGTCGCCCGCGCCATTGGATCCAGCTGAGCCCGCTTCTCAACCTGGCTGGCCCTCACGTCTTCGTTCATATCAGCCACGGTGATGTTCATTTCATCGACCTTAGCTTCTTCCATCTGATAGAGCATCTTGCCCACAATTCGCTTCGGCCTCAATCCGGTTCGTTGCACAATAGGATAGAAGTAGGCGCCCTTCTGCAATCGATGTTTGCCACCTGGTGCGGCTGATACTTCAGACTCTGGATCATGCAGAGCAAGAGCAACGGAGTCGTTGTAGAGATCCGCGGAATCGCCAGTCTGAGTGAAGGTCTCGTAGGTGCGCTTTCGCTTGTACTTAAATGCACGTTGGCCATCTCCAACGTCATCGGTGTAAAGCTCGGGGTCGTCGTTTTCAGGGTCGTTCACGTCCAGCTTGCGCTTCAGATTCGGCACGGCTGAGCGCTCGTTGAGAAGGAAGTAGTCGTAGTCGTATTCCTGGATTGGCTCTGGTTTCGATTTGTCTGACTCATTCCAAGCCGCCTTCTTCTCATTGTACTGGATTTGTGCCTGTTCGTCTGGGACCGGTTTTAGTACAGCCGTGTCCAGACGTTGGTCGTAGGTGTCTGTCTTTTCGACAGGGTTGCTCGAGAACTTCATGATCATGTAGAAGCCGGTTGTGGGTATTGCTTCCAGGTCTGGAAGCATTGGGTACGAATCCATAAGCTTGAGCTCAGGTTTCGAAGGATGTCTAGGGTTCGACCACGCCTTCAGCTCCGCATCTGTGACCTGGGCACCTCTAAGATTCGTTGTGCTATCTTCGCCCCTGTACGCATCGCGTGGATATGCAATGTCGAAGCCTTTGACGATGTTTCGCATAATATTGATCGGGTCTTCTTTATTGAGACTGGGTTTCCTCTTCTTTGCATCGTTGCGCACGCGCAGCAGGTCTTTTGATGTGGAGGATGAGAAGTGCTGTGTGTTTTGCGAAGCGGTATATTCGGTTCTGCGGAGGAAGGAGACAGCACCGCTGGCTGCGTTCGGTTTCCCCAAGGATGCGAGTGGGCGGAGAAGTGCTTTGTCGGCAGGGTGTAATGTTTGAGGACCAGGCCTCGCCATGATCGCTGTTCAGCATTAGCTACTATGCTGATCGAAGAAGTACTCCACCAGTCACCTTTCTCATCTCCTTCGAATATGCCTGGCACGCCGATCAGGTCAATGGGCATCCCCAGCTCTTGGTCGGCCTCAATGTTGAGCGGCTGCTCTCGCGCCAATCTCGACGCATAGCCAGCGCTCGTGTATTGCCCACCAGAGAGTCCGGTGCCGGGTATGTCGAGCAGCTTCGGTGGATTCGGCGGCGGAGGCAGCGCATTGGAGTATCGTATGCGCCCGATGTAGTCCTGTTTGCGGCCCTGGTTTGCTGCCATCGTGCGCGGCTTGAGAGGAGCGGGCGATTAGTGAGATATTTCCGAGATCAACGCGACGGGTGCACGATGGGAGGCTGAGGTTTGTCAGTCGTCGGATGATATGCGACTCGAATGCATGTGAAGTTCAAGATCGAGCGTGTCAGTCGCGCAAACATGTGACGCTCGGCTAAGCTACCGAGCGGTGACCTTTGAGTCAACAAAGACTGGGACTGCTCGCCAAGATGGACGCCACTCCGAAAAAGCTGGCCGGAGGCACGCGACACCAATCGACGTCAACACCACCTCGCCGGCGACGATATCTCCTCCCTTGCGACGTCCTCTTGGCTTGTTGGCTTCCGCTCTTCGCTCATACACCGCTACCGGACCCCTCTGTCCGTGTCGTGGAGCTCCGCCGACACCATGTCAAGCTGGCCACCGTGGTCGGGTTGATTCGATTAGCCACACTGCGGCGCCGAAACTTGCCAGCCCTTCTCTGCCGCACGTGTCTGCTATGGCTGCAGTACCTGGTGTGCAGCCCACGTCGGCACTTCTGCAGCGCCAGGTGACCGACATCGTGAGCTCGCTCGCGCCCAGCATATCCGTCGTCGCCCCGCCTGATGCAGGAACACCCGCGCCAAAGACCGCAAGCATGCTGGGTGGACTGGCCCTGGGCATCTTCACCGTTGTCCCCAGCGTGCTATACTGGCTCATCACTTTCCTGACCATTAGCCTGCCAACATGGCTCTTCACCTTTCTCAGCACCAGCCTGACCTTCACCATGAACATGACAACACTCCTCCTCGTGCTACTGGTCTTCGCCTCCACCGTGAGCTGGTTCGTCCGGTACCGCTTTCTGAATATGTACTCTCGTCTGCCACCAGAGCCGCAGAGGAAGGAGCCGCAGATCGAGATATTTCCAGATTCGCAGGAGGTCGATAGCAAGCCAGGCTTGGCCAACTACTTCGATGAGTTCCTCAGCGCTATCAAAGTTTTTGGCTATCTGGAACGTCCCGTCTTCCACGAGCTCACGAGGACCATGCAGACCAGGAAGCTGATCGCAGGCGAGACATTGCTTTTGGAGGAGGAGAAGGGGTTCTGTCTAGTGGTGGACGGCCTCGTTCAGATCTTCGTCAAATCACAGCGAGGGTCAGGTAGCGACACCCCGAATGAGTCCTCTATGGCTGATGACGACGATGGCAATGATCGTGCTAGCAGCCACAGTAGCTATCAGTTGCTCACCGAAGTCAAGAATGGCGCTCCCATGTCGTCTTTATTCTCGATCTTAGCACTCTTCACTGACAACGTCAAACTTCGATACGATGAGGACGATGATCACATGCAATCGAGCAGTTCGAGTGGTAACCTCAAAAACCACTTCGGCATGACACTCAACGATCAAGAAGGAACTCCAGAGTCTGGGACGGACAATGGTGCGAATTGGACAGCTGCTGGTTCATCACGTCCTGTTTCTCGACAAAGAGCTCACTCGGGCACTGCTGGACTGCAAAACTTCAAAGATCCTCCGCCCCTTGCACTTGACGGCAGCACTGACACGGGTGGCCCCAGGACAGGGAGCCGAAGGCCCAGTTTCATTCGCGGCAATAGCACTCGCAATAAGAAGACGAAAAGCAATGCTTCTGCACATCCAGATATCGTCGCTCGAGCTACTGTTGACACAACGATCGCTATCATTCCAGCTAGTGCTTTCCACAGAATCACCAGGATCTACCCGAAAGCGACTGCCCACATAGTTCAGGTGATTTTGACTCGCCTACAACGCGTGACACTCGCCACAGCGAACTCATATCTTGGCCTGGCAGGCGAGGTTCTCCGGACTGAGCGACTCATGGACAAGTTCACGACATATGACTTGCCAGACTACTTGAGAGGCGAAGCTTTGGAACGGCTGAAAGACAAGTTCAGAAAGGACCAAGAACGGCTGGGGCCGGAAGAGGGAATGAAAGGCATTGCCTTGCACAATCCTCGCTTGTCTCAACGCAGACGTGCAAGCAGTACCCTCAGACGTGACGCCGCAATGTCCTCTCGCGCTCATGATCGCAACGGCGGTCTTTACCCGGAGAACTTGGCCAACGAGAGGAGCGGGGTGAGCGCAGGTGACCTACTCACGAACATGCAGGCAGCTCGGTCACCCCAAGGACGCCGCGGGCAGCAGGGCAGCTTCTCACAGCCCTATTCGACCCCAAGAGCATCAAATGGTCACGTTGGAGATCAGCAGAATCCGGTCAAGAAAGAGACGTTCCAGCCAAATTTCAGCCCGAGGGCGACCATGCATCGTCAAGAATCCATGGACGAGGACTTGATGTTTCGAGAATCAATCATGGAATGCATGGCCAAGGCAATAGGACTGACCAACTCGAAGGACAGTTTTCGAAAATCCGAGTCGGTCGCGCAATCGCCTCGCCTCGTCTCCTACGATTCCAAGAGACAAAGTGCCGTGTTCAACAACAATGCGTTTGGCTTCATGGACTCGTTTGACGGCTCGCAGGATGACACCGAGTCAGTCGCTTCCATGTCAGCTTTCAGCGTCGGCGGCTCTGCAAATATACTCGAGGACCTGAAGAACGAGGTCGAAATCGTCTACTTCCCGAAAGATTCAGTCTTGGTTGAGGAGGGCGAACGCAACCCAGGGTTGTACTATGTCATTGACGGATTCTTGGACGTCAGTGCGTCCGTAGATGAGCAAGAAGCCTCTCATTCAAATATGCTTGGCACGATGGCAAAAACAGATGGCTTTGAGGTTCCAGAGCTGCTTACGACGAGCAGTAAACGACGGGCGTCTCGCGATGCGCGTTCTACATCTGTTGGCGGATCTGTACACCATCGCAGGAGAAAATCTGGTCATGCAAGGAAAAGCTTGTTTCTAGTCAAGCCCGGCGGCCTTGCGGGCTACCTAGGAACGATTTCGTCGTATCGCTCGTTCATCGATGTTACTGCGAAGACTGATGTCTACGTCGGTTTCTTGCCTCGATTGGCGATTGAGAGGATTGTCGAGCGTCATCCGGTTGTGTTGCTCACCATGGCGAAGCGAATGACGAGCTTGCTGCCACGCCTCATACTACACATCGACTTTGCACTGGAGTGGGTTCAGGTAACCGCAGGTCAGGCAATCTACCATCAGAACGAAGACAGCGATGCCATATATATCGTTCTCAATGGCCGGCTGCGGGCTATACAAGAGAGTGACGACGGAAAGATGAAGGTGATTGGCGAGTACGGGCAGGGAGACAGCGTAGGAGAGCTCGAAGTCTTGACAGAGACAACCCGACCTGGCTCATTACACGCAATACGTGATACAGAGCTTGCCAAGTTTCCGAAAACGCTCTTCAACAGCCTTGCACAGGAGCATCCAGGCATCACCATCAAAGTATCCAAGATCATTGCGTCGCGGATGAGAGCCTTGATCGAGAATCCACTGAATGAGTCGGAGAACTATAACAAACTTTCCGTCGAGCGGCCGAAAGTTACCACGACGACGAACTTGCGGACAGTGGCTGTGGTGCCGTGCACGGCCGGTGTCCCAGTAACGGAGTTTGGCAACAAACTTCAAAGCGCCCTGCAACAGATTGGAACCCCAAATGGCGTATCAGTATTGAACCAGTCGACCATTCTCAATCATCTTGGGCGTCACGCGTTCAGCAGGATGGGAAAGCTGAAGCTTTCGCAGTACCTTGCAGATCTCGAGGAGAAGTATGGCATCGTCATCTATGTTGCAGACACGAGCGTCAAATCTCCTTGGACACAGACGTGCATCAGTCAGGCTGATTGCATCTACATGATTGGTCTCGCAGAAGGCTCTCCATCCATCGGCGAGTACGAACGGTTTCTTCTCACCACAAAGACGACTGCACGAAAAGAGCTCATCTTGCTGCATACCGAGAGGTACTCTCCCTCTGGCACCACGAGAGCCTGGCTTAGGAATCGGCCGTGGATCAATGGAGGACACCACCACGTGCAGATGGCGTTCAGGACCGCGCCGGAGCCTGTTCATCCCACCGGGACAAAGCGTTTTGGAAATGCAATCAAACAGCGTGTGCAAGTCATTCAGGCCGAGATTCACAAATACACATCCCGGCGAGTACGGCAAACGCCCCTTTTCTCTGCAGAGACCCCATTCAAAGGAGACTTTCACCGCCTTGCCAGGAGACTATGTGGCAAGTCTGTTGGGCTTGTGCTCGGCGGCGGCGGTGCTCGAGGTCTATCCCACGTCGGCATCATTCGCTCACTTGAAGAAGCAGGACTCCCTATCGACATCATTGGCGGTACATCTATCGGCGCTTTCGTTGGGGCCGTGTATGCTCAAGACGCTGACGTTGTGCCCATGTATGGTCGTGTCAAGAAGTTTGCGGGACGCATGGGTAGTGTATGGCGCTTTGCGTTGGATGTGACCTACCCTTCGGCATCATACACCACCGGCCATGAGTTCAACCGTGGTATCTTCAAGACATTCGGCGACAGTCAGATTGAAGATTTCTGGCTTGAGTACTATTGCAACTCGACGAATATCACAAAATCGCGCTCAGAACTCCACACAAGCGGTTATGTATGGCGATACATTCGTGCATCCATGTCGCTTGCCGGATTACTGCCTCCAATGTGTGACGAAGGCAACATGTTGCTCGACGGCGGCTACACGGACAATCTCACCGTGTCTCACATGAAGGCGCTCGGTGCTGATCAGATCTTCGCTGTTGACGTTGGCGCTCTGGACGATGACACACCGCAGGCGTACGGTGACAGTCTGTCCGGCTTCTGGGCATCGCTGAATCGATGGAACCCCTTCTCATCCTATCCTAATCCACCAACACTGTCAGAGATACAAGCACGACTGGCATACGTCAGCTCCGTCGACAACTTGGAACGGGCCAAGGGCATTCCAGGCTGTCGTTACATGCGCCCACCGGTAGAGTCATACGGCACGCTAGACTTTGGCAAGTTCGATGAGATCTATCAAGTCGGGTATCAGTACGGCAAGAAATATTTGGCCGATTTGCGAGAAGAGGGGATCCTGCCTGGGGTGGAAGAAACGGAAGGCAAGCGGAACCTGAGGAGGACAATGGCTCCGAGACGAGCGAGTATCTAATTCAACACGATTCAGTGCCGAATCCATTCGCGGCACACATGCATAAGCGTACAGCGTGAGCGTTCTTTGCATCGACATGGGCGTTTGAGAGATATCCTAGCATAGCAGCAGCAACGACAGCATGGGAACTTCTATCTAGCTTCCCATCCGACTCACCATCCTTTCGATCGTCTACAGCAACAACATCCGCAGTACGCAAAATGTCTGGAGGCACGATCGGTAGCCCATCGGAAGTCGGTTCGGCTCGGGATTTCACAAGACTGCATGACGAAACCTTGCCATCAAGAAGAGACTCTCTCTGCACATCATCGCTCAAGCGACCAAGTCGTCGCGACTACTCCTTGTCGGAGGTCTCAATATACAACTTCCAGGTCATCGTCAGCTTTGGCGTGGCGGTCTAGGTGAAGACTTCGTTTCAACACAATGGCAACTAAGAAAGACTTCGAGGTTGCCATTATTGGTGGCGGTAAGGATAATAACGACACAGCCCAACGCATAAGAAACACAGACTGATGCATCCCTGCGGCTAGGAATTGCTGGACTGACTCTTGCAATTGCGTTACATCATCGAGGCGTCGAAGCTATCATCTACGAGCAAGCAGCACATTTCGGGGAGATTGGAGGTCAGTACCACGACATATCATGAAACGAACACCTCACTGAAAGCATGTAGCCGGAGTGTCATTCACGGGAAATGCTATCCAAGCGATGAAACATTGCTACCCTGGCGTATACGAAGCGTTTACGAAAATTCGAACGCGGAATCTTTGGCCGTCAAAGCAGAATGTCTGGTTTGAGTACCACGATGGATATCATGACCGAGACGATACGCGGGCTTTCACCATCACCAACAGTCTTGGACACGTGGGAGTGCATAGAGCGAGGTACCTGGACGAGTTGGTGAAGTTGTTGCCGGAGCAGAATGCGAGGTTTGGCAAGCGGTTGGAGAGCTTCGAGAGGAGTAAAGATGGGAGGTGGACATTGAGATTTGAAGACGGATCGCAAGGTTGGTCGTCTGAGAGAGGGCCTAGAACGAGAACACATGTACTGACCAACTTCTCTGCAGCAACAACGGATGCAATCATCGGCTGCGATGGGATCAAATCCAAGGTCCGGCAGTTACTCTACGGCGATCATCCATGCTCACATCCTACCTTCACGCACAAGTACGCATACCGAGCCTTGGCAACGATGGACGACGCGATCAAAGCCGTTGGCGAGGAGAAAGCAAAGAATGCCTGCATGCATGTGAGTAAACCAAAACCCCCAGATCCCCGCCTGCCACGTCTTTTTCAGCAACACGATCCTGACAGTCAGCTTGCAACCAGATGGGCCCCGGCAGCCACATGCTCACTTTCCCGGTGAACCACGGCCAAACCTTGAACATCGTTGCCTTCCACACCACCAAGGACGACTGGCCCGACTACCAGAAACTCACTCGGCCCGCCAAGCGCGAAGACGCGCTGCGAGACTTTGCAGGCTACGGCAACGACGTGACAAATCTCCTTCAACTCTGCCAGCCAAATCTCGACGTCTGGGCCATCTTCCATCTGGGCGATCACCCCGTGCCGGCATACTCCAAAGGTTCGATCTGTATCATCGGCGATGCCGCACACGCAACATCTCCGCACCACGGCGCTGGCGCTGGGATGTGCATCGAAGACAGCGCCATCCTCGCAGACCTCTTGGCCGACGAACGAGTGTGTAGTCGACAGGATCTCGAGGCGGCGTTCGAGGTGTTCAACGATGTGAGGCGGGAAAGGGGAAATTGGCTGGTGCAGAGTAGTCAGCATATTGGGAATTGCTATGAGTGGATAGGAGAGGGAGTTGGGGAAGATTTTGGGAAGGTTGAGAGTGAGATCAATACGAGGAACGGTTTGATCGCGAATGTGGATGTTGCGGGGATGTGCAAGGAGGCTGTGGAGTTGTTGGGGAAAAGAATAGCTAGGGATGGTAGTGGGGCGAGGCTGTGATGATGAAGATTGATCTTGATGGAGGCTGGAGAGCGAGAAGCACGATCATCCACAACTGATAAGCCTTGAGGGCTAGGGGTCTTGCGTCCGAACGTTTGATCCGAGCTTTACTTGACCCAGGGGGTTCCGTGCACTGTCACATGTCAAAGCGAGCAGAAAGCGAGAGGAGTATGGGAAGGCAGACATGCTTCAAGCTCAACTTTCGAACTTTTGACAACCACAACAACAAGTGCACGCGTCCGTTGATGAACTTAGTAAATAATGAAGGAGAAAGGACCTCCGACATGACCATCTTACCTGGGACCGGAAGGCGACCTGGTGCATTAGCCGAGAGCCGCTGCCGAAAAGCTTCCAGCCGATCCCTGGTGGGCGAAGGGAAGCACCACAAAGCTGTTAGCCCTTCCTCGCAGTCGCATGGAGGAGCTTCAGGGTACCAACTCTAAGAACCGTCCCTGATTATTACATGATCCCGGGCGGCCCAGAATCTGCGGCGGGGTGTATGCGGTCCACTAGGGTTGGTAGAAAAGGTCATACCACTCACGAAACCTCTTGAAACACACATCAGCTGCAACAACCTTTACCACCTTCAAACAGTCTCTTTTGCCTCCCGATCCGATAGCTTCGGCTGCTTACCACTCTTCTCACATAAGAACGAAGCTACTTTCCACTTGTTCTAGTCCGAGCTTCGAGACTTCCAAAAGCTATACACATCATCTGTCCTCAACATCACATCCTTTTAAGAGGCTTCAAAAAGATCATAATGGCAGCCGTCAACGGCCACAACGTCCCGGCAACCAATGGCACCGGTGCCAAAGGTCCCACAGCCAACATGTCCGCCAAAGGCGCCGCCCGATTCGACCCAACTTTTACGCAGAAAGTCATCGAGTCGATGGGTCCCAAGACCTCTCCTCGCATGCGGGAGGTTATGTCTGCTTTGATCCCGCATCTTCACGACTTTGCGAGGGAGGTTGAGTTGACAGTTGACGAGTGGATGGCGGGTGTGCAGATGATCAATTGGGCGGGAAAGATGAGTGACGAAAGGAGGAATGAGGGCCAGTTGATGTGTGATGTTGTTGGGTTGGAATCGTACGTGCTGAAGTTCAGTCCTGGTCTGTCGGAGGAATGTTGGCTAATTGTGTTTCTGTTTCAGACTCGTCGATGAGATCACGTACAAAAAGGCTAGCGAGGCTGCCGATACCGCAACGCAGTCCGCAATCCTTGGACCTTTCTTCCAGCATGATAACCCGACGCTGAAGAAAGGTGCTTCGATATATCGCACCAAGGCTGATAAAGCCGAAGTCGTGTATATGTACGGCAGGGTCGTTGATCACAAGACTGGCAAGCCGCTGGCGAATGCCACGATCGATATCTGGCAAGCTTCGACGAATGGTGAGTTGAACGACAGCTGTAGGCCGTGAAAATCGATCATATAGCTGACATGTGTCCTAGGTCTCTATCAACAGCAAGACAAAGATCAGCACGAGCACAACCTTCGTGGCAAGTTTGTCACCGATGAGAGTGGCGAATACGCTTGCTACTGCCTCCGACCGACCCCTTACCCCGTGCCATTCGATGGTCCTGCTGGCAAGCTCCTGCAGCTGATGGACAGGCACCCATACAGGCCTGCACATATTCATCTCATCGTAAGTGCTGCGCTTTTCTCATTCTGTCGCCGCGGTATAATTAAGCTGACGAAACACTTCCAGGTCCTTAAAGAAGGCTATGAGCCCATTACCACGCAAATCTTCGATCACGAGAGTGACTACCTGGACAACGACTCCGTATTCGCTGTCAAGGACTCACTTGTCGTCAAATTCGAGCCGAGGAAAGGGGACCCAGAGGCGAAGATGGAGCTTGCATATGACGTACAGATGGCGCCCGTGGATCCTGCGAAGAAGTCGCAGTTGTAATGCTGTCTTTTGAGACATGCCCGTTCAATATTGAGGCAATTCAAGCCAGTCCAAATTGATGAGTTGTTGGCCAAACCATGCTTCAGAGAAGTTGTCAGCACTAAAGAGATCGATGTCGTCCAAATTGAGCTGGGTGTAAATGTCGGCTTCTGGAGCTGTACTATGTCCATTTTGCGCAGACTTGTCTGCAGGGTTGATGTGGGTGAAACCAGTGTTTTGTTGCTCTGAAAGATTAGAGTCAGTAAGGCCGTCTGGGAAGTTGAAAGGAGATCATTCTGACGAACGTACCTTGAGCTCGAGCAACGTCCGAGATGCGTGTTTTCATTGTCCTCAGGATGTGCTTTGCATGATTTGCTGATTGTATCTGGTTCTCGTAATGATCCAGGATCAATAGGCAGCGGTTCCACGAAGCCTCCATGTCACTCTCTACAAGTCGTGGCCGTACTTCTGTTTTTGAAGACGCGAGCAACACTATGGCCGCAGAAAAGGTGACTGAGAGGTCGGTCAGTGGCGTGCCGTCTGATCATGACTCCAAGAACTTACAGTATACAGTATGCCAGCCTGAGCTGCGATAAAGCGTCCCAAGATTGGCGTAAAGGGTGTCGATGAGCCTGCAAGCCGTCGAAACGCACAAGTTGCAGCAGCTCCGGATAACTTCGTCGTCCAATGACGAAGACGTTGCAGGTTTTGAGTCTCGTCTTGTCGCCATCAGCAGGAGTGGTCGAAGCAGTAGGAGGCGAACATAAAGGAATCTGCAATAAAGGACCTGTTGCTGAAGATGTACATGGTCATCGTATGTCGCTCCAGGTGCTGGTTCAGCAGGCACTTGCAGATAGTCTGGAACACCCTCGACAAATTCGTCCAGGCGGCGATTGAGGTCCAAGACGGGAGTCAACAGCTCTGCGGTGCGCGTGACGCCTTGTACTGGTCTGTGCGAGACGACACCCGAGCTATCGCGGTAGAAGAGCTCGAGTATCTCTTCAAGCAAATCAAACAGAGTGCATGACGAGACGAAGAGACCGAGCCGAGAGCGTGTACTTGCAGGTTGTGAACCGATAACTCGATCGCCTAGGTATTCGTCGTCGATCAAGTCTGGTATTGGCACATCAGTGCTGCGGCCGATCATCGAAGGGCGGCCAAAGGTCATGGCTAGTAGTCTGCAAAGCGTCAGCATCGTATGTAGGCGTTCTTGACATTGTTCCATACCTATCGAGATGAACACACGCATGCCAAATTCGACGCCGCATTTCAAGCTCTAACTGAGTGATGGATTTCTTACTACTGTGATCGACGTGCAGACCTAGGCTTTGGGCCATGCGTATAGCAAGCCCAACGGAGTTCCAGCATCGACTAGCATGCTGTGTGGATTGGAGATAGACCCCAGTGAGGATCAGCATCTGCACCAAAGAGATAGAAGTCGAGTCGAGAATGTCGTAAGGATAGGACTGCCTCGACCGCTGGTAGAAGTCTTCTGCAACGGACGCTTTTTGAGACCCATCTATCAATCCGCTGAATTTGCAGCCCAATGCAAAAACGAGATTCAGCGTCGATGTGAAGAGGGCTTCTTCGGCCTCCGTATCGTAATGGGCTTGATTATCATCGCCCTCGGCCCATAGACGGTCGTACTTGCGAAGGAAGGTCGGCTTATGTAGAACAGGAAACAATGGATGGATGAACTCCCAATAGCAAAGCAGAAAGTTGTCTGCCTGTCGCCTCATAGGCAAGACAGCAAGGCCGTCGGCTCGAGCTGCGATGCGATCTGGAATTGCAGGTATAGTAGCGGCCTTAACGTCCATGCTTGCACGACTACTGTTCTGATGACCGCCGGGCGTGACTGAGCCATGGCGGCTCTGGTTTGGCATGACATGGCGCAGAAAAGCAATCGTTGAGCTTGGCCCGTACATTGCCTCGTCGCTTCCGGCAGCAACAGTGGCTAGGCCATCAGGGCGGGCGTTCGGGAGGTCGCTTGGGTGTGTGTGCGACACCGTTGAATTTGTGTCTCGTCGTGTAGACAGTCCAGGAAGTGAGGAAGGAGACTGAATGGCAACGTCCGAACGAAAGGCAGGTTCCTTTGCGCCATTGCCGATGGAGTTCTGGGCGCGACCCAGGTCTGATAACGCTTGAGCTGCATCGTTGTGCGCGATTGGCTCTCTACGGTACGGGTCATGGTTGCGAGGCTGCTGCTGCTGCTGCTGCTGTGAACCGCTGTACGAGACCCTTGCACGCTGTCGACGGGTCTGGTCGAAATTGCATGTGCTCGAGACGCCCCTGCTTTCACATGCTTGACATACAGGTTGTCTGTGGTGGTAAGTAAAGAACAGCCGGAAGCACGGTCGACCACGCACCTTCCATCACACCTTTCAAGACGAAACGAAACCAGTCAGCCTCCGTTTCGTACGCTTTCTCCAATCTTGAGGATGTTTCGATCCCGTCCTTACCGAGTCTTCCTGTTCTTGCAATTATCTGCCCGAGCACGAGATAGTCAGAACTATGATGCCAAACGGTCGACTGAGGCTCTCCTGCAGGACAAGGAAACACAGATGGAGCATCGCTCCGAGCTCCAAACGATCCTGGATCGACTCACTGCATGCTTGAGAGACGCGCTGTCTCTTCACAGGCGGCGACTGCGCATCCGAACCTGGTTCGTGTGAATCCTCGGGCATACTGGAAAGCTCTTCCGACGTGGCTGATGAGCCGACCGACACGTTAGCGTCTCGTCAGAGGCGGTGGCAGACAACAGGAAGTAGCGACGGAAGCTTGATTCAATCGTTTCATGCAAGATATGAGGCCGTGACAGTCAAGACAAAGGTTTCCGGATGGGTGCTACTGAGGGAGTCGTTCGGATGCCGAGTGGCGGAAGTTCTAAAGCTTGAGGACCAAATTTATCTTTAACAATAGGCTGCCGTAGCTGGTGCAATTACGGCGAGCTATAGCTACACATACAGCAGCAAAAACACATGCAGCTAAAATGCCACGCAGATGAGGTTGTGCGGCTCAGAACTCGATGGTGCAGCTTGGCCATGGCCGAGTGGCTTTTCACTCCAAACTTTGTGGCATATAGCATCCTCAAAGCTTGTTGCCCATGTTCACATGGACCGCTTTGATCTGCGAATATGCATCCAGTCCTGCTTCTCCCAGCTCTCTCCCAATGCCACTCATTTTGACACCTATAACGAAAATCGTTAGCACGGATGCAACGAGAATCAATGAGAAACTGACCTCCAAACGGCACCCTTGGATCGCAGTCTTGACTGCTATTGATCCACACCATTCCGGCTTCGACCTCTGCAGCGACACGATGAGCCCGCTCTAGATTCTGCGTGAAGACAGCAGATCCCAATCCGTATGTGGTATCATTGGCTCTGCGAATAGCCTCTTCTTCATCCGAGAACCTCGAGATGACCACCACTGGACCGAAGATCTCCTCGCGAGATATCTTCATCGAGTCCTTGACGTCGGTGAAGACGGTCGGTGAGACGTAAAAGCCTTTGCCGTCTTTCTGCAGCGTTTCGCCACCCATGGCCACAGTCGCGCCCTCAGACTTTCCAGCTTCGATGTATTGCAAAATCCGCTCGTATTGCTGCCGTGAGACTTGAGGGCCTTGATAGGTAGTGTCGTCCCACTGATTTGCAACTTTGCTGACGTCCTTGACAGTCTCCAAGAATTTCTTCACGAACTCATCGTAGACTCCATCCTCCACCAAGATCCTCGATGTCGCAGTACATATTTGACCTTGGTTAGACATGATGCCGAGATGGCTCCATTTGACAGCCTGTTCCATATCGGCGTCATTGAAGATGATCAAAGGTGATTTCCCTCCAGTCTCCAGCGTGATGTTCTTCAGAGTTGATGAAGCCATCTTCATGATCTGGCGGGCTGTCGCCGTCGATCCGGTGAACGCCACCTTACTCACGAGTGGATGTTCGACCATGGCCGGCCCGGCTTCTGCTCCATATCCGTTGATGATGTTGACGACGCCTGGTGGAAATCCAGCTTCTTTGATAAGCTGACCTAGGATAAGAATGCTGAGAGGAGTCTGTTCGGCGGCCTTAATGACGACAGTGTTCCCGCACGCGAGAGCGGGTCCAAGTTTCCAGGTTGCCATGGACTGCGACGAGTTGTTAGAGCATGCTGGCGATGCTTAATTTCCCAGTGTCAACTCACCAATGGGTAGTTCCACGGGATAATCTGTGCCACAACACCGATGGGTTGCCGGATAGTATATGCGAATTTCTGATGAGTGGTATTGATCGTTTGTCCGTACGTCTTGTCCGCCCACCCGGCGTAATAACGAATGGTGGTGATGGCTTCTGGAAGGTCGGTATTCAAGGCTTCGGAGTATGTCTTGCCTACATGACCGTCAGTAGCAACTCGATTCGGGGATTGTTGTGGCAAGTACCGTTGTCCCAAGCATCGATCGTGGCAAGAAGCTCCTTGTTCTCTTCGAGTAGATCCGCGAGTCGAGTCATGAGTATGCCTCGATCCGTTGCAGGCAATAGCTTCCAGGAGGGATCATTAAGAGCCTTGTGAGCTGCTTGTACGGCCGCATCGACATCCTCGGGGCCCGCCGCATGGACTGTTGCAATGTCGGCCTCTGTCCTGCACCTTGTTAGTTGCCGCCCAGTGTGCACCCGGAAGGTCTGAGGTACTTACGCCGGATCTACTGAGGTGATGGTCTTGTTACTCTTGGCGGCTACAAACTCGTTATTGACGAACAAGCCTGTCGGTTGTGTGTATTTGCGTCCATTGGGAGCATGCAGCTCAATGGCTAGATTCGACATGTCGCGGCTGCTGAGATATATGAAGGCAACGAGTAGGGCGTGAGTTGAATCTGATTGTTCTGAAGATGTGGAAAATCGGGGATTTTCCAGAACTCAAGGAGTCTTCTCTTACCGCGACATGAAGCTCAAATGTTTGTCGAGCGTGGGCTTACGTTTGTCAATGTGTCTCAAGCTATGGAGGTGGTGACGATAGACGTAAGTGAGTGAGGTGTTCGGCAAGGCCTTCTTGTTTCGGTATCGCTTTCCATGGGTGTGTCGCAGGACCGGGACTGTCGAGACTCGAGATAGGCTTCAAGTTCTTCTCGCTCGCTGTGATGATGACTGCCACACGCTGCCTTCGCGTTCATCTCGCGTTCTTCGCAAGACGTTATCTGGCTGTGAACATACATGTACAGACCTCGCGTCCGTCTATGCAACGCGCCATTGCACGAGAAATTCGATGGTCGGATGTCTGGAAGCTCTTGCCCTCGAGGTGTGCCGCGTCACGCTCCGGGCTGTTACAGTACGGCCTGGCAGGTCAGCGCACCAGGACTTCCAATGCGCGAGTGGAAAGCCTGTCACTTGCCATACAGCAGACGATGTGTCGTGAGAGCATGTTGATGAAGATGTCGTGCATTGTCACGACGACGTGCCTATCAGGATTGACTCGGGCCGAGCACGACGGTTCATTCCCCTCACCAGGTACTCTACGCCGTATGGACACCACATCGGCCAGGCTAGAGGACGATAACGGACATTGTACACACTATGTAAGTTCGACTCTACACTGACACAGAGACCACATCCTGCTCTAGGAACATTCAAGCCCGCTACAATGCTATCCTTCTTGCGAGCGTCCCATCCACCGCGAACGAACAACGCGTCGAAGGACCTCACCATCTACGAAAATGGCACTTCATCTGTGCAATATCATCGAAAGGGCAGCGACTACATGATGACACACACGATCCCACCTACCCACCCGAAAGACGGCCCTTCGATCATCCAACCGCCTTTCCACTACCACATCTATCAAACAGAGAAGTTCCATGTCACGCAAGGAACCGCCCATATGTTCTTTGGGCTGGACAAGAAGCCTACGATGACACTCAGCGCCAAGGGCGGCAGGAGCTCTGCGGCATTGGGACCGTGCAGGTACCATCGCTTCGAGAATGCAAGCACCACGGAAGACTTGAAGATCAACATAAATCTGGACCCGGAAGATTACGAGAACGAGCAGCGCTTCTTCAGAAACTTCTTCGGATACCTAGATGACTGCAAAAGGAGCAAGACATCGCCCAGCATCTTCCAGCTGTTTGTCTTTCTGCATTCAGCGGACACACCACTGGCTGTGCCGATGCCCTTTGGACTGGAGACGTTGGGGATATACGTGAGCAGGATATTGCTTATCGTCGTTGCATACTTTGGCCTCTATGTTCTCGGCTACCAGCAGAGTTATCCGGAATATTATGATGGCAGCAAGAGCAAATAAAGATGCATCTATAGCGTCGCGTGCACAAGTGGACGATTACAAGCAAAACTTCTTCTCCAGTATCACTGCAGGCGAAAGAAGTGGGACTTCTTGATTGCCAGGAGGTAGGAGTTAGACGATCTGCGATGGAAGATCTGGACACTCGCGATGTAGAACGTCAGAGATTCCCACGACTCGACGGGTGTGCACGCGGCTGTGAGTGTACTTGTGAGCGCAGTCGCCCATTGGAAGAGAGGAACAACGCTATTTAGGAAGTAGCAGAAGTATTCCACTTTCAATGTTACCAAGCCTGACTGCAACCACCATATAGTCAAGTCTAGGAACTTGAACATCCCGCTATTGGTGAAGTTGATTGAGCTTCTGTTAAAGTTGATGGAAGAAGTGGCTACGCTATCCTGGCCTTAGCCAATTTGCGGGGAGAACCTTAGCTTATCTTTGATTGACCAAACTTTACATCTTGTCCTCCTCGTTTCCTCTATGTATACTCAACATGCCTCGAGCGTCGGAGAAGTCAAACTCACGCAGATCTCGCTCTTTCGGCGGTTGCGGAACATGTCGCCGCCGCCATGTGAAGTGAGCAGCAGCTTGTCCAGCCACACGGACGAGACTGCTAACCACTCGCACCAAGATGCGACCAGGTCCGGCCAGTATGCCTAACGTGCAAGGCGATCGGAGCCACATGCGAAGGCTTTACCGCCGAGATACGGTGGATGACTTCCTCCAAAGATGGCAGCGACAGGCATAGGGAGCCGCCCACGCCAGCTGCGGGCGTGAGTCGTCGACATTTGTATTCAGGCATGTTGATCCGCCTTTCACAAGGCACCTCCAGGTTTGCAGGCGGCGAGTCATCTGACTAGCTGAGAAAACAGAGAGCGATCGAGAGAAGATGAGCACGAGTCTCACGGCGTCATTTCCTGTTGGGACGATTGATTCTTCTCTTGCCGAGATTGATAACAAGTCGAAGGAAGCTTCCATTGCCACCGAAGACATCAGTGTAGGCCCATTTTCCGTTCTCAATCTCAATCGGGATGCGCTGGAGTTCGCTCCTGAGACTGAAGGTGATACCATGGTGTCCATCGATCAATTGCCCGCTGAGGCACCTTTACTGGAGAACATCACACCAGTAACAATGGACTCTTGGGTGGGCCTGGACGACACTTTGCAATGGGCCGACCTTTTTGGCTTTGGCGCCGACAGCGTTTTTCCGCCTTCAGACAATATGTTTGATCCGTTGCTGGATCTCAACACTGGAGACAGCCTGTTCATCGACCCACGGACGTTATCTGGCAACGGGCAAGCGACATCTCATGGCTACAACGCATTGGCCGGAGCCGGCAGCAGGTTGACACCCGTCGATCATGCAGCCAGCACCGCTGCCGACGTACTTCGTGAAGCTCAAATGCTTCTTCGCCATTTCAAGGACACGGTCGTGAATCGCATCGTCAGTCTACCAGTGACTTCGAAATCGCCATGGGAGATGATCATCTTCCGCGAAGCCATCGATACATTCAGCCATCTGACGTTTCTGGGGTCGAAGACAGTGACATGTGCGAAGAAGGCGATATTGTTTGGGATGCTTGCAATATCGGCATATCATCTGTCCAAGGATCCGACGTCGAATGGATTCGCGAACGGCATTCAAGATTTTGAGCAGTTGGTTAGCACAGCATCCTCAGAGGCGAAGCACAACTTGCAGCAGTCCCTGAAAAATGAGCTACAAGGTCCATCGAAGGCGAAGTACAAAGACCAGTTGATGGCAATTGAGTGTCTACTGGCATTGGCAGTTGAGTGTGCTCACGGGTTTTCTGGCGTTCGCTGACTGTTGCTAGGTTGTAATGGGCTATCAGAAAGACGCTCGTTGTTATCTCATAGATGCAGAACGTTTGATGAGACACCGCGGTCTGGCCAAACGAGAGTTCTCGAGAAAATCACGGCTCTTGCATCACATGTACACCTGGAGTCGAATCCTTGGAGAGAGCACGTATGTGTTGCACGAGTATAGCAATTCAAGTACGGCAAAGCCTGCTTCGCAATCGATCGGTACATCTACACTGCCGCAGCCTCATGTTGTACACTCTTCGGGACCAGGAAGCCGTCTTGACGATTTCCTACGACTTGAACTACACGATGGAGACAGTGAACTTGATATCGATGAAGTCAAAGAGCCCCAGACTTCTTTGCGCGACATACATCTGGAAGATGCTAGAGACAACCCAAACACGATGTACACCGAGATCTATGGAATCACTGAAACTTGGCTCAGTCTTCTATCGCAGACTACGCGGCTTGCAAATCGTCTAGATGGCATGAAGGCTACCAAAATAAAGGACCCTTCTCTATCAGAAGTCTTATCGAGAAGGGCAACTCGACTAGAGGACATGATTTGCGGCTTCGCAGCTGGCTTCACACCTCGGTCGACGAACGCTAAATGGGAATCGAACAATCACATGCACACTGCACTCAATTCAGCGTTGGTGATCTTCTTCTACAGGCGCATCAAGGGTGTCAACTCATGGATCTTACAAAGTCACGTAGATGATGTGATTTCAGCGCTGGAAAAGTTCGACGAGGCCATCAAGGATAAACCAGGGCAAGGACCAGGGACGCCGTGGCCGGCCTTCATTGCCGCAGCTGAAGCCAGCACCGAGAAGAGAAGAGAACAGCTCCTTGCATGGATCGAGAGCGGCGAGGCGACCACGGGGTTTGCACGCTACACAAGCTCAAAGGAACTGTTGCTAGAAACCTGGAAGAGACGAGACGAGGGTGCAAATAAGCAGACCTCTGGAACTCGAAAGTCAGCCAGACGGTCGGGGCCAACGCAGTCAACCATCAGCTGGCTTGATGTCTGCCGAGAGCAGAAACGGTGGTTGATGGCTTTCTGAGTTTCTGCTGCGTCTTTCGGGTCGTTGGTATCAACGAGTTGTTGAGAGCTCGTCCGTGGGTGCAACATCTTCGCCGCCAAGGACTTTTGCAAAATGAAGCCGGGCTACCACATTGGCGCAGCCGCATTCACTAGTCGTACTAGGCTACTTCTATTGGTGCAGTCGCTTTCTGGCTCACGAATGCCCTCACTTTTCAGCTATCGACAACCTCGCTCTCTCGCTCACTGGCTCCCTCACTTACAACATACTTTTCAAACCGAACAATCACTTCTGAGCCATATACATTAAAGCGAGCTAGCGTCGCTTACATCCGCTAGCGTCCCGATCACATGCAAAACATAAATTCATACCCCTCTCCACCTCACCCCACTTGCTTACTATCAGCAGCATTCCTACGAGCTGGACACGTTCATAACGGATACACTAGCGACTCATGAGATGACCTCGACGGACTTGCACTACGCAGCCGCTCTATCACTTGGTCGCACTAGACAAGTACTGGATGAACGGTGTATACAAGCTGAACTCATTGAAGGCAACATACTGAAGAATGACGAACCAATATCGTCATCCGAAGGCAAGTCTGCGGAAAACGATTGGAAACTCGCGCACATTCCTATTCTGAGAGCCTGCGTCCCAGCCGGATGGTTCGGAAACTGGCAGCCAAGAAACACGCATTGGCTTTGAAGTCTTTGGAATTGATTACGTGCAATGCTATTGTCTCGGAAGCTTGCATAGACTTAATTCGAACCACTTTGACCTCGCATTTTCCTTGGCGGCTTTGCACAGTACGTTCTAGAGCTGTCATTCTAGCTGATTTGACTACCAAGCAAAGTCAAAGACGTATTGAACCTGGCGGAGGCAGCAAACGATCACGATGGATCGAGCATACCAGAGTATCAATTGCTCACCATACCCAACGAGACACCTCAATCCTACAGCATACACTCACTTTTGAAGACACACTCGTTTGAGCAACCGTGATGGGGATTGTTCACAACTTCGTCGCTCTGCTTTCGCTTCTATGCCTAGCCAGCAGTAAGCCTACTAGCAAGAGGCAGGCCGGTGGATGTGCAGCACCTCTGCAGCGGCGAGCATGGTATATGTCATCCCAAACGTGCAGTCCCGGACTTCCCTAACAATGGCCGCAGGTCCACTCTAAGCAACGAGGAGAAGCAAGCCTACATTACGGCAGAAAAGTGCCTACAAAGCACACCAGCTGCGTACGGTATCCCTGGTGCACGAACAGTCTGGGATGAACTGCAGTATGTGCACATACGACAGGCGAACTTCATTCACGGAGTTGTAAGTCATGCGGCTGCTCATTGCATCTCCGTCAGGACACTGACATGCTTCAGGGGGCCTTTCTTCCTTGGCACCGCTACTACATCAAGCTGCACGAGTCCCTATTGTCGCAACATTGCGGCTACAGCGGAGGAAACCCGTAGGTTCACCATACAGCGGACCGCCACTGCCATCAGCTAACGTTACCACAGCTACTGGAGAGAAGCAGACCATGCAGACAGCATCTGGGCCACGAATCTGTGGGATGCAACAAACGGCATGGGAGGTGATGGTCAAGGCGAGTTGAGGTGTGTTGCCGATGGTCCATTTGCAGGATTGACCCTCATCTACAACGCTGCCGCTCAGCCTGGGCCGCCTTATTGCTTGGCCCGAGAATTCAGTGTCCCGGACTTCCAGGAGGCTGGGCAGAGTCATATCGATGAGTGCTTCGCCAAGCAGACCTATTGGGAAGCGATGCAATGTTACGGCAATGCGGTGCATTGGGCTGGCCACGCTGGTGTCGGCAGAGTAGTGAGTCAAGGCGAAGCTAATCTAACGACTCAAGATTGTGCTAACCACCGCATGCCCAGATGGAAGATGCAATGCTCGCACCAGGTGACCCTGTGTTTTTCTTGCACCGTGAGTCGTCTATTGGAAGATCTATACACCTGCGTCAAGGAAATGCTAACAAATGTGATCTGCAGACGCCAACCTCGACCGCCTGTACTGGGAGTGGCAAAAGGTTAACCCCGGCCGGTTGAATGAGATCGCAGGACCGAATACTCCTGGTGCAGAGTTCGCCGAGGACAATTGGGGACGTCCTGGACCAGAGTTTACAGCTTCCTCAGGCGATGGTGGCGGCGAGACGACTCTCAACCACGTGCTCTGGATGGCTGGCATGCTCCCAAATGCAACGATTGCACAAGTCCTGGACCTCCACAGCCAGACCAACTGTGCCGACTATGTCTAGGCATCAGCGCAAACCGAGGAAAGTTGGGAGCGAATGAGAGGTGAGGCGTGGTAATCATGTGCACATTCGCGCGTGGCGTTGCGGTAGATTTGTAGAGGCCATGGAGACTAGTAATGAGGCTATGTAATTTCTGAGGCCGTGAACGAGGAATCGCAAAATGTCACCCTATTCGCAATAGCTATCGATGCTCTTCTCATCTTGCTCGTCTACTCTACCTTCCCCATTTGGCTTCTGCCGTGCTTTGGCGGCCCTCTGCTCCAGCTCAAGTCCTCACGATAAACGAAACCATCTTGTCTTTAATATAAATGCATTGATCTTCACACGCTACTACTCCATTAGGCAACCATATGGAGCATTTACGGAGCATGGGACTTGCAGCGACAGAGCCGTGGCAGTGACGGCAAAATAGCCCGATAAACGAGCCATCCAACCGGCTGCAGCCCGATGACCAACAAATGTTGCAATGCTCTGGAGCAGTGATCGGGAGTGAAGTATACCGAGATTCACAGAATGTAAAGGCCTTGTACTGGTCGTAACCTTCTTGACCTGCAGCAGCCACATGCTAGGCTTTACCCCTTTAGAGGTATGATCGACGCAAGGTATCGTCTTTGGGTATCTTGGAGGTCTGGGCATCGCTTGCTTTTTGTCCTGATTGCTTGGGATGTCGAACGCGCCGACACAGTACAGACATGAGGTTGGCCTCTCGATACGAGAGTTCGTGGTTGCTTTGCGAGGGGAAATACTGAGCGATTCTGTGGTGGGTCGAAAGGTCTCGTATCTCGTATGATGTTGTAGTAGGTGTAATGCGGAATTCCATGGCCCAGAGAAGATCATATAAGTTGAGATAACACCCCATTGATCAGGGAGCGAACAATCAGCTCTGATCCAAGATGAGACACTCACCTGCTCTGACGGCGCTGTTCTTTGCTGTGCACGTTGCAGCCTTTCCGCAACTCCTACAATCGTCCCTGACATCTATAGCCCCTTCTCAGACCTCATTAAGCCCGACACAAACCGCAGAGCTCTCCAAGATCGGACAGGGTGCCGTCAAAGCCCTCAGCCAAAGCCCTGCTGCGACCCCAGGTTTCAACGCAGCCTTGCAACGCATCGACGTCAGCGGCATCCACGCATGGCGAGCACCTGGACCGAACGATCAACGCGGTCCTTGCCCAGGCCTTGTACGTCGATGCCCCTGACCGTAGATAAGACACAGCCTGACATGTCATCGCCAACAGAATGCGCTTGCCAATCATGGTTACCTGCCGCGTTCTGGCGTCGGCAGCATACTAGACTTCATCGTAGCGACCAACACTGTGTATGGCATGGGCCTAGACCTGTCCGTGATCCTCGCCGCATACGGAGCCATATTTGATGGAGCTCTTCCACTAGGCTGGAGCATTGGCGGCGGCGTGCGCACGGGAATTGGAGGAAGCCACGGGCATTATGAGACGGACAACTCGCCCATGAGGGCGGATTTGAACCAGTATGGATCGAACACGAAGTTGGTCGTGGAGCAGTTCCAGGAGGTAGGTTGTTGGTCAAGAATTACCGGATTTCCTGGCTGACGATGTGCAGTTCTTCGATCTTCAGCCTGACCCGGCGACTGCGAACTACGACATCGATGTCCTCTCGCAATTCAGGGGTATCAGGTTGAGCGAAAGTATCGCCAAGAATCCTTACTTCTATTGTGAGTCTTCTCAAGATCTTGCAAATGCCAGACTGTTGACGTAAAGTGCTTTAGATGGTCCATTCTCTGGCACGACTGTTTCCCAAGCGGCCTTCTCTTTTATATATCGCTTCATGGCGAACCACACGGAGGCCAATCCAGCTGGCGTTCTTAACCAAGACGTCCTGAAGTCTTTCTTCTCTGTGTCTGGTACAGACGGCAGTTTTACCTGGACCCCAGGTCATGAAAGAATTCCCGATAGTAAGTCACCCGCACACACTTACTCCCGGCCCTTTCTAAGCCTCATGATTTGCAACAGACTGGTATCGCCGCGCCATTGGCGACGAGTACACACTTGCGGGCCTGGGCATGGACACAAACACATTTGCATCGCTAACCCCTGCAATCAACACGCCAGGTTGCAACACAGGGACGGTGAACTCTTTCGTCGAGATCGACACGTCCTACGCAGGCTATGACTTTAGTACTCCGGGGCAAGGTGTCTGCTTTGCTCTGGCGGAGGTCCTGGGGGTGGCATCGATGCTGCCTGTGGTGAATGTAGTCGTCGACCTTTTGGTGCTGCCAGTGCAAAATGCATTAGACTGCAGGACCGTGCCGGCGAGGAATGATTCGGTGGCCGATGTCTGTCCAGGGTACTCCTTCTACGGAGGGCCGACAGGGCCGGTGGCACCAGGAGCGATTCAGGATTGAGGTTGATAGGATGTATGAGATATCGGCGGAGCCGTGTGACCGGGCAGTCTCAGACTTCTGCTCTATTCGCGGGCCAGATGTGGTCTGAGAAGCAGCCGTCGACGTTGACTACACATGAATGATACCGTAACGAGTCGTCTCAAGACCATGCGCTTGCCACTACGCCTGATACCCGGCCACCGGACTCGCATACAAGGTGAAAGCGAGTACGAAGCGTGGAGAGCACGCGGAGATGCACCAAGTTTCCCATGCTGTGGCCTGGGCCGTTCGATGATACGAAGGGCAGCGCGCCAATCGATGGATCGGAGACAAGGCACTCACGCGCTTGGCATGCAGTGCATTAACTGGACGACTCCTCTAACCACCGGCTTCCTCTTCATCCGAATCTCCATCTTGCATATCGTCGTCCTCCACATCGTCTTGGGCACCTCCTTCCGCATCTTCATCGTCCTCCAACTCCTCGTCGTCCCACTCATCGTCGTCACTAATCGCCCCATCCCTATCTTCATCCTCTTCATCCTCCTCATCTTCACCATTCTGCCCCTTGGCTTTGCGTTCAGCCTTTTTGCGCTCGACATTGGCCTTCTGCTCCGCTTTCCGTTGCTCTTTTTCCTTTCTCCGCTCCTGGTGAACCTTCTCCATCTCTTTGATTTCTTCTTTCGACTTGTGAATGTACTCGTGCCACATGACTTTACCGCCACACAGACCTTCTTCCACCTTCGTCAAACGGAGCTTCATACGAGGACCTAGTTCATACAGCTTGACTGCCTTCTTCTCCACACCTGCTGAACTTCTCTTCTCTGAGACATCGTTTTGCGCTTTCCTCTTTTGCACTTTCCTGGACGATGGTGCCATCACTTCGATTTCGGCGTCCGTGTCTGGTTCTGATTCTGACCCGGAAGTGAAGCCGTCGGCAGCATTGGGGTCCAACAAGTAATCTGACACATCATTCAACTTTCCCAGGTTGGGGAGTCCACCGCGTTTCCGTTTCTGGCCCGCATGACTGAGCTTCTCAGCGGCGTCTAATCTTCTCAATGGCTTTGGTACTGATTTCGCCGTTCGAGTCTCGATCGCGTAATGTCGTAGGTTCAAAACATATGACGCGGCGTCCGACTCGGCATTTGCAGGTTCTCGGTCAAGTAGAAGCACACGCTTCATACCTTTCAGAGCAGCCGTGGTCGGATTGATAGGAGGAAACATGGACTGGAAGACGCTGGTCGTCAGCGACTCGAGATGCTTGGGTATCTTTGGTTGTTGCTTCTGTTCGCCGTTCGTCTCTTCTTTCGTCACGAAGTTGTTCATGACCAGTAAAGGTGCCTGGAGGTATTCCTTCCCTCCACTCTTCGGTCGCTTCATGCTGTGGTATATGTCCTTGCATAAACTGTAGTTTTCCACCCTGAAATGGAATGTCGGTCCTCGAGGTGTCAATGCCAGCCGCATGTTCGTGTTGCCATTGCTACTCCTGCTAAGAAGCATCAGATGCGTGACGCCCAGCGGTCCAGCCATTGTAGTGTAATCGCGCAGCTTATTACTTCTTCGCTCTTTCAATCTTGAGGCTGTATCCGGCTCCATCATTTGTCTCACATCTCTCACGAGCTGCGACACGCTCTGCCCAACCTCGCTGGCGCCCACGCGGATGACCATGCTCTTTGGCGGGCGTGACCCGGCTTTGGGGGCCGCATGATGCGATGATGCGGCACCAAGGCCAGGCTTAGCGCCCACATGAGTACGTTTCTTGACCCTTCGCTTTGCCATTTCTTGTGTGCTTTACAAGTTGTAGCAAGGTCCAGCACATTTTCCGAAATATCTTCGACAATCCCACTAGCTCGACACGCTAGTAGCGGTCAGATCCGCCGCGTAGATAACCTTAATCTTATCGCGGAGTTTGTGAGAAACCACCGAAGAATATTTCTGGCCGCCACTTCCAATCGTTACATGCTGCACCTCAAGATGTCGTCAAACAAGAGGAGAAAGCTTGATACGGGCTCTGTCAAGGACAGAGTTCCTGCACCACCCACGAAGAAGCCATCTTCCAAAGGCAAGGCACCCCTCATCGAACAGCCGCCGCCAGACGAGCCCTCGAAACGACCGCACTCAGACATTGACGAACAAGATGATGAAGTGGACGATGTGGGGGAAGGGGTCGAAGAAGATGTACAACCAGACGTGGAAGTTGAGGCTGAAGCCGAAGCCGCAGACAAGACCTTCGCAGACCTGGGCGTCACAGAATCACTCTGCGATGCTTGCTCTTCGTTGGGGTATACAAAGCCCACAGCAATTCAGCGTGAGGCAATACCTATTGCTCTTGAAGGCAAGGATATCATTGGTCTAGCAGAGACTGGAAGTGGAAAGACTGCAGCTTTTGCTCTGCCGATTCTTCAAGCCTTGCTCGATAAGCCGCAGGCAATGTTCGGCTTGGTGCTGGCGCCTACCCGCGAACTGGCATACCAAATCTCGCAACAATTCGAGGCCCTTGGCAGTCTTATCAATGTCAGATGTGCTGTTATAGTGGGTGGAATGGACATGGTACCGCAAGCCATTGCTCTTGCCAAGAAGCCGCATATCGTAGTTGCTACACCGGGTCGACTACTTGACCACTTGGAGAACACCAAAGGGTTCTCGTTACGGCAGATGAAGTATCTTGTCATGGATGAAGCCGATCGATTACTGGATCTCGACTTCGGCCCCATCCTTGACAAGATCCTGCAAGTGCTTCCCCGCGAACGACGAACGATGCTGTTCAGCGCGACCATGAGTACGAAGCTTAACAACCTCACTCGTGCCGCGCTGCAGCAACCCGTTCGAGTCAGCATAAGCAGCAGCAGCTATCAGACCGTCAAGAACCTTCTGCAGCGATATGTCTTCATTCCTCACAAGTTCAAAGACATCTACCTGGTCTACCTCCTCCACGAATTTTCAGGCCGGACATGCATTCTTTTCACTCGTACCATCCACGAGACGCAGCGTATCGCATTCATGCTGCGCGCCCTCGGCCGCTCGGCAATCCCACTACATGGCCAGTTGAGCCAGTCCGCGCGTCTCGGTGCATTGAACAAATTCCGCAGCGGCAGCAAGGAGATCCTTGTCGCCACAGACGTCGCAGCCCGCGGTCTCGATATTCCGTCCGTCGACCTCGTCCTCAACTTCGACCTCCCACCCGACAGCAAGACGTACGTCCATCGTGTTGGTCGAACAGCTCGAGCGGGCAAATCGGGCTTCGCCATCTCCTTCGTCACGCAGTACGACATCGAGATCTACCAGCGCATCGAGAAGGCTTTGGGAAAGAAATTGGAGGAGTATGCCACCGAGCGAGATCAGGTGATGGTGTTTGCGCCGAGGGTTGCTGAAGCGCAGAGAGTTGCAATCACAGAATTGAAGAACGAGGCAGACAAGAACGGGGGTAAGGGCAGGGGCAAAGGTGCGGGCATCGGCGGTGGGAGAGGGAAGAAGGGCAAGCGAGATGACATGGATGTTGACGAGAGATGATGAGATACTTGAGGCTGTGAGAGGTGTATATGGTGGGCGGCGTACTGTGGAGGCAAAGTCTTGCCTGGCTGTTCTTGTGTTGAGCATTTAGATACCCACTGGCATCTCGAGCGAATGATTGTACAACGGGGTATCGACACAGTACCAAAATTATACAACAACCCGAAGCCTCTTTCGAATGCCTTATTCCTGTGGTCTTGCAGCGGCCAGCTGGTCCACCATTGCAATGGCGCCCTTCACGTCATCCTTGTTATACAAAAACAATCCCTGCAATGCGGCAGTGCTGACATTGCCCATCAGGTCCGCAGCTCTTGCTTTCTGCATGAACAAAGCCTTGCCTTCTCCACTGGGGTCACTTTCAGCGTAGAACCTGTCCCACAAACGCTCCATCTGCCACTCGGTCGCATTGCCCAGGTGAACCGCCATGTCGACCCTGCCAGGCCTGATAAGAGCATCGTCAAGCCGATCGATGTGGTTCGTGGTCATGAAGATGATGCGTTCCTCTGCGCTCGCGACACCGTCCAAAGCATTCAACAGACCTGAGTATGTGACATTGGCACCGCTGTAGCCGTCCTCGTCTCGTTGCCGCCGGTTGGTGAATGCGGCATCTGCGTCTTCGAGCAGCACGATCGTCCGGGCCGGGACCTTCAAGAGGAGATGGTTCAGCAGGTCATCTGTAAGACCGCGTTGGCTGAGACTCAGCATAGCGATGTTGAAGTCTAGCTCGCCGGCTAGAGCTTGTACGAATGATGTCTTGCCCGTTCCTGGCGGGCCGTGTAGGAGATAGCCTCTTCGATAGGGGATGCCTCGGTCAAGATACCAAGTCCTCGCGTTGAGGAACTCATTGACATCATGAAGGATCTTGTCGCTGAGGCCCTCCTCTAGCACCACCGAATCGAACGGACGCCGCCGTTTCGGCTCGCCAGACGGCTCCCAGCCAACATTGCGGCTGGTGTAGATGACAGTCTTGCCTTCGGTGTTCTGCAAGGCCATCTGGTGTGCTTCTCGGAAAATGTCTTCGAAGATGTGACGATAGTAATACAGGGTGGTCAGCTTGACCGTCTCGAAGGGCTGGCCATTCGCATCGAAGCTTTTGCCGACCCTCTCTCGGTTGACAGCCAGGAAGGCATTCTTGTACCGAAGGATATGCCTTCCGTGGCCCGGTACCAAGGCAAAAGCGGTCTGCTGAGAGCCACTCGCAGTTTTCGAGACTTGCGTCTTGATCTGGAGATGGTGGAGTCCAGGGGTGAAGCGCCGAAGGAAGTACTCCAAGGTTCCCGCTCGTTTACCCTGGGGCGCTAATTGTTGCGAGTAGTGGTTCGTCATCCAGTTCAGCACCCAGTTGTAGGATTCATCGTGTCTTGTGATTTCTAGATCAACCAGCATGCGATGTCTGATGAGCTGGACGGTGCGTCTGAGACCGATTGATCCATATCGTAGAGCGGCCCCTAGCCCTGCCAGGCCAAAGCCGGCCGTGAAGAAGGGGTTCTCAAGTAGCTGGGACAGGATGGAGCCCTCTCCCTTGCCGATGTTGGCCAGTTGGGCGACGGCATCCTGTCTTGCGTTCTGGCTGTTGGCTATGGCGGAGACGGGCGGATTGGGTGCATTGTGGTCCATCAAGAGTGGAAGTTTCGTTAGGTTGTCCAAGCAAGCTTCGTCGCTTCCAGCCATAGCAAGTTTAGAGTTTAGCTAGCGGCTCGCTTGGCCTCGCCAAGTAGGCGCGGACCCCTGCTATCACGCCTCACGCCTGCTTCACTTGCCAGGTCGTGTGCGCTTCCATTGCCGCCCTCGAGCATGTCGTGTCAACACATCAGCACCGTCTTCGTTGCCCATTCGGTCGCCTCGCACTCGGCGCCATGGCGAACAGCAATATGGGCAAGGTCACCGTCGACAAATCTTACTTTGATGCACTCCTAAGACGGTATGTTTCACACGATAAAGCGAGCCGCTGCAGATAACCGCTCTCGACTGACACAGCGTTTGTTGACAGGGCAGATTTCGTATGTATATATACCGCCTTGGTGTCCCGCTTGTTTGCTACAGTACCACTGACATGCCTTCGAAGCACACTTCAACCGAGATCCTGGGTCGTCCAAACCCCGCCAGTTGTACCATCTCGCGAGTCGAGTATGACAGCCTGGTAAGATACCTGACCATCTCGATTGTGCACCTTCCCTACTGACTGACTTTAATCATAGCTACGAGCCTCGAAGGAGTATGAGCTGTTGAAGAACGCTCTCTTCCAAGGTGGTCTGACCCCTGAAATCCTGGCCTTGTTGATTTCTGGCGCCCAGCCCAAACCACACCAAACTCGTGTCGACTCCTGGGCCGATGACTATAACGACAATGTGCAACACGAAGCCTTCGACTTCCCGCACACGTTCGCCAATGGCAATGGCAACCACAGTGGTGCTTCATGGAGACCTGGAGTAAGCCACTCGAATTACAATACTGCACCCGGCGCTTCCAACCCTACGGCTCGTCCTCATCCCCATCTACGGGTGCCAAGCTCTCAACGTCACCCTAGTATTGGCTTTATGCCATCATGTCTACCCGAGGACGCTGGGATTGAGGAAGGCATCAGCTCCTTCGGCGACGGCAACACTGAGTTCGGCATGGGAAATCAGCAGGCGGACTCGGTGATGCGAACCTTGTACTTCTGCGGCTTCCATCCTCGTACCACCTATCGAGATCTCCTTTCAGTCATCAAGGGTGGCAAGATCTTGAGCATCAACCTGCGCGCCGAGCGAAGTGCGACTGTGACCTTCCATGAGGGAGCCACCGAGTACTTGGCGTGGGTGAAGCGAAACGACATCTACCTCCACTCCAAGCGGGTGAGTCGTCACCACAAAGGGTTGATGATTCTTGCTGACTCGAGCGCAGGTCGAAGTACGGTGGGCTGATCGACAGTTTCGCCTCAACAACCACATCGACAACAAGGTGGCAAGTGGCGCAACCCGCAATCTTCTCATCCGCAACGCTGTGGACAAGGGCATGACTGAGGACCAGATTCGCGACGACATGGAGCACATTCACAACCTCGTCATCATCGATGTCAAGTTCCTTGGCAAACATGCCTATGTGTCGACTACTGCCGTCCATACAGCACTCTTCGCTAGGACATGCATGATGAGCAGAACCGCTTACAGAGGATGCAAGGTCGAGTTCTACCCAGACGAGTGCGACGTCCCATTGCCCGTACGAGCTCAAGTGCCAAGAGGCATGCCACAGGAGCCGGCCAAGAAGCAGATGTCTGCGGCCAACAGATTCGATATGCTCGACACTGGCAGCGACGCCTCCAGCACGGATATCGAGAATCGCGATCCACTTGAGGACCGGGACTCAGATGACGATACCACAATTGACATCAAGCGCCGCCACGGAGTGAGACTTGACTTCCTCGATGACGAGAGCGAGGCTTAAGTCCGCACTTCCTCGTATGGCTTTGCGATGCTTGCTCTGTCCATCGACTCTTCTTTGCCGCAAGAGGAGGCAGTCCCACCGTGCCGCGAAGTGAATGGACAATCGCGACTTTCTGGTTTTTGTTGAAACTGAGCGACTTTTTATGGGATATGGGATGGCTCGGCAATTGTGGAGCAATTGGCGTCGACGTTTGGAAGCAAAGTATGTTAGAGATACCCATTAGCGTGATGCATTCAGTACTTGCACAGCCCGTAAGGTCCAAGGCCGGAGACCTTCTGACGATATGAAGTTGAACAGCAGCAGATCAATGGTTTCAATGCGATCCGAATGCAGGTACTGCTGATCACGATGTTCTTGTGCCAGATCGACGGTTAAAACCCGTGGCGGAGGCTGCAATTCGTCTGCACTACCCACTCAACTCGAAACATAACGACTTCGGCTCTTCACGACTCCACTTTGCCCTTGATTGACCGTGGCAGAATGATGGATCCGTTTTGCCAACCACCAGTCCTTGTCCACGTCACATACATCGGCAAGTCTCGTGCTTCGCCCATACGATAATTGTCGTACGCTTCCCCACTTTCGCATCGCACGGCTTCAAGATCCGTTGTCTCCAAGGGCAACGCAACAAGCATGTTTAGAGCCTCCCCAAAGCCGCTGGAATGGCCGAGAAACCCCCTAGTCTTGAACTCTGGGCTGTCAAAGTCGATCTCCGTCGAGCCCCAGAGCCCAATTCTCAAGTGCACGGATTTGAGAAATTGAAATTGGCTCAGAAATCGCTGCAGCGCAACTCGATACATGTGGAGGAAATCAACGGCGTCGCACTGGAGCCATCCGAATTCTTCACGCTCGTCGTCGCTCATGTTATCGCAGTAGCATTCGATATGGATGTAAATGTAGCATTCATCGACCGAGCGTGCGATTGGACCGCATATGTCGGGGTAGCCGGACCAGTATGTGCAGTGTCCGCCTAAGACTCGGAGCGTCCTGAATCTTGGGAGTAGGTCAGAGTACTCGGCGTTGAATTGCTTGTTGACGCGGAGAAGAGTAGGTATGGGGACAGCGTTGATTGTGGATATTGTATCGTTTTCATCGATTCCTTCGGAGAGGGTCTTATTTGGGAGGATCAGTAGGTCGTAGACGACGTCACGCAGCTCTCTCGGGAGGTCGAAGAAGCGGAAAGGGGGGTTGTGAGACATGATGGAGATGCCTCAAAGAGTACTTGAGGAGGTCGACGACGATGTGAAAATAATGTGCTCGATGTAAGAAGTTCGTGCGAACATTCACCTCATGATTCTAGATTGGGCGCGATGTGGCCCAAGCGCGGGGTTATGACGTCAAGCGAATCGTCGGGCAGCAGAGATCGAGTCTTGAGATGAACCATCGCCTAGCAAGTCATGTGCCAGCTCACCACAGATGCTGCTTAGATTCGACGCATCTCAACGGCATTTTCGGGTCAATAGACAAAGAAATAGCATTCCAAACCAAATCCGGCCATCCTTTCGCACAATGACCTTCAAGCCCTGTGACAAAGCGGACATAGTGCCATATTCGCAGCTCTAATGTGCGCTCGAGTTCTGCACCTCTTGCCGTCAGCAACACCACAGCACACATCACTTCGCAAATCATGCCACCCAAAGCATACACCTGGAAGAACGATCCCCGTGGACCCGGCTTGGCCGCGCTCCACTCCCACGAGGGAACGAAAGTAACCGTTCATGACACCGACGCACAGGGTCGTACAGTGACATACCAGCTCCCAAGCAATGACCCCGATGCGTGGAATTTGGCCTGGCGCGGACCGTACGTGCCCACGGCACGAAAGACTGCATATTTCAAAGAGAGAAAATCTGCTGCTCGTCGCGAGGAGCGGAGGGCTAGGAGAACGGCAACTTTACAAGTAGAGCCAGAGGTTGAGGAGCCAGCGGATGTCTCGATCAGGAACAGCATCATTGTTTGGGCGGTCTTGTTACCGTCCCTGCTGGTGTTCCTTGGCTGGGCGTTCCAATTAGAAAAGGGTTCTGAAAGCCCATTGAAGACGGGTGGTCCGGTGGCGCAGTGGTTCTGGGGAATTATTGCATATGTGCAGGGTCTTTGGGTTCAGGCGACTTCGTGGCCAAGCAGAACTGCTACCGCTACTCCTGTCTGGAGAAGAGGATGACGGACATGCCGGGACGCATTGTTAGTGAATAGGGAATAGGAAGGCGTTCATACCATGCAATAATTTCACAGCTCTTCGTCTCTTTGACCTGGACTATTCATTTCCGATTTATCGTTGCTAGCCAAGCGTCGTAGTGTGAGGCGAAGATATTTCTCTCGTGCACCTTCCATCAGGACTGACGCTGCTTCTTTACCTCCACAGGATGTTTCTCCAAGCTCTCATACCACTGCAGAGTGCTTCCAATCAAGAAAGACCAAGAGCCTATCAGATTGATCAGCAACAGCCCAAAGAAGTACGAGCCCCCGGCTGATGGCTCACCCCAGAAAGACGACAGGGAAGCCTGGTACTGAGCCCAGTGTGCGCTTGAGTAGCCAAAACAGGGGCACAGCAGGAATCCAACGCCACCAATGAGGTTCCAGAAACCAACGTGCCAACCCAACGTGCCCAGTGAAGGTGTCCACCAGTTTCGTTGTGTTTCAAGCATGAAGAGAAAGCCTGAGATGACGAAGCCAGAAGCGCCGATGACCTGTGGAGTCCAGTAGAAGGCGTCGACATTGGGTTTCGACATGTGGTCGAAAAGGCCTGGCAGGGCGGTGAGGCCGCTGATCCACTATGGAATCATCAGCTCTGTCATTGCTTACAGTGGTTTTTTTGGTACTAACGAAGATAGTGGCGGCGACACCTTGAATCAGGGAAGCTATAAAGCCCAGGTCGTGAGAGTAATGAGTCCGTAACTCAGTACTGGACGGCCACCAGACCCACGAATGCTCCCCTTCGGGCGTAGGATCAGGTCGCATTGGGTTGGTCAACCTGCTCATCAACGAGGGCTGTCCAACAACGTTCATTGTGTTCTGGTGATGATGCGAGCAATTGTCAGTGGCGGGCACAACCTTGGACGCAACGCCAAACTCATTTCCTTCGGCCTCGCCCAGGTGTTCCACCGCCCAGCCAAAGCATCCAGTACGGTTCTCGTTTATAGCTTCTAGCATGAGGAGCGCACTGCCGACTACGAAGATCGTTGCGCCTATGAACGCGGTGATTCCGCCGCCGTAAAGGACCTGCCCCTTGAACTCTTCTTTGGGTGCAAACGGCAAGAAGACGAAGAAGCCATTCAACACCCAGACAACACTTCCCACGGTGAAGATGAAGGCGACGAGCCAGGATATATCCCATACGGGAAAGTATGTGAACATCCTCCAGACGCCACTCAGAATGTGCCGAAAGCTGGACGTTGATGGGGGTGTCATCACAGGCTGCTCCCCTTTCTCGATTGGCCGTACTAGAAGAGTATGCCTTCAAGATTCTTGTCAGCTGGCCGTCATGCATCACAACAGTCAAGCTTGCTTGCTTACCGGCCCTTTCGATTGTCACGATTCGTGTACTTGTATTCCACATTTGACGGTAACTTCTGATCAGGCCCTCCAATCAAGGCTCTGTCTTCAGAACCCTTGCTACTATCGTCGTCAGAGTCCGAAGTGACTTCTGTGTGCGACGATGCTCTAGCCATAAGAGTGAAGAGAGCTCCTGTCGGGTTGAAATACGGAACGGCGCCCGAAGTCTGTTTCTTCTGTAGTGGCACATTCGTCTCCTGCCTGAGTGGTTGTCGAAATGCTTCGGAGCGAGTATTGCGGCGGGCCATGTTTTCTGCCATGTCTGCCGTCGCGCCGCTCATGTTGTTTGGAAGAGTTGCGTGACTGATGTGCCTTGAGACGCACCAGAAGAATATACGGCTTTTCCGGCCGTAGGACCAAGGTCTGTAGGTTGGTATATGATGTATAGCGTGTTACATTACATGTACCCCTTGTCGTCGGCAGCTTCATGCTTGTGACCATTGCCGTTCACAAAGTCCTCCTTCCTCGGTTGACTTGTGATGGTCAGGCAGTCGCTTGTGAGGCATTCACATACAAGGTAGCTGCACCGCAGTACGACAAACCATCTGCAGTCGCGAAGATCTCTGGCTTATCGAGCTTTCCAAGTCCAACATCGATCCATTCCACCGATCAGCAACAAGCAATGCTGAAGGACGGACTGACGTCTCGGCTGTGAACGCTGCCGGGGTCCAATTGAGCGAAGTGGTCTAAGACTCATCCCAGATCGCGACACCCACAGAAAGATCTATGATGGCTGAGTCGACGACAAGTATCGATGCGACTCGGCACAGGGCGTGAGGGACAACTGTCGAAAGCAGTGTTTGCGACGCCTGAGGAACGTTGGGCGGCTGAGCTCATCACTTTCGACCCAAGTCAATGTCAAGGACTTGACACAGCTGCCTGCTCCTCTCGTCGTGTTTGTGCTCTGGCAGGCCAAAGAATGGTCTGACTGTCTCCGAGACAACCTCTTGGAACAAGTCCTTGACCAGATCCTGGAGCTCACTCCCAGTTTGAGCAAAATCAGGAAATGCGTTGACCTCCAATAGCCATGCCGTACCACGGGCATCCACCAGAAAGTCAACGCCGAAGATCTCGAAAGCGTTGGGCAGGGGTTGGAAATGAATACTCATGCTCCTTGCAGCAGCTTCGAACACCTCACCTGTTATGGCGCATATCTGGTCAAAGACGTCTTCATGCCAGTTCTGGGCAGCGACGCCGGGGACGGTCGTTGGCAATGTCCAGAATGCATGCACACTGCCCTCCCTTTCGCCAGTCTGGAGGCAAGTGTTGGTGAGGTGGCTCGACAGTCCCTCGTTCGGGGATTGGGCGGTACAAGGGTTGCTATAACGTGGCCCAGCAAATAGCGCAAGCATTGGCTTGTATACGAACACCTTCAAGGCGCCAAAAGCAACGACGTACGTACGGATGTGGAACTTTCTGCCGGCCGAGGGATGTGGTTCTGGTAGTAGCAGCGGCGACTGTATGTATGGCTGTGCAATGAAGTGTCGCAGTTGAGATGCCATGATTCCATTCGCTGGGTTGTCGTCCTTCTCGCAAGAGCCATTGGCTTGCTCGTCGTCCGAATGAGCATCTTCATCGTCATCATCGTCATCAGAAGGTGGGTCCCATTCCTCGAATATCTGTTGCAGTTCTTCTTCAGAGCTGAATAGACGGATGCCTTGACCACGGTCACTCATGCCAGGCTTCAAAATCCACCATTCTCGATTCTTGTCGTCTTCACTGACAGATTCGTTGCGAGCCCAACTTTCTTTCAACTCGTATGCTTCCAACAGCGCGTCGTCCAGGAACTCGGCGTAGTCAACCTCGAACTCTACACTAGGCTTGACATGATCTATCAGCAAGCTCTTGGGGCGCTTTGTTAGCCAGTGAGACACGGTTGTCGAGAGGTAATGCTTCCGAATGAGAGCCTTTCGAATGATATAGCTATTGGCCAGACTCGATGCTGAGTGTTGCATCAGGTGCTCAAAGTCTATGCTCTCGTACTGCCGCCATTGCAACAATCTGCTGGTCGGCGAAGGCAGCAGTGCGACATCCTTGATCAAGACCAGGAGGTCGGGAGGGAGTTGGGCTTGGATGGCGGCCAGCAGCAAAGGCTGGACATAGGCGTCCTCGTAGTCCACGACAGCGTAGATTTTCGGACTCTCCATCCTTCCGGCCTTGGTGTCAGGAGTTCCCAGCCAAAGGTGAGATCTGATACAGGAGATCCCAAAAGTGTTGCCGAGAAAAAACGATGACCCTGCGCCAGACTTGCGGGTCGGGACGAGCGCGGCGGAACCAAGAGCCGTTGCGCAAGCGTGGAGCTAAACAGCAGGAGTGCTGGAACCGCACCTCCTTGACCCATCCTCCTTTCTTCTTTACCAGACAATGAGCACTTATTGTTAGCCATTTGCTGTGGCTGCACTGTGCCCGCGGAGCTGAACAGCCCCGCCTGCAGAGAGGAAGGGCAGACGTGGCGCGGTCGTCCTTTCCCGCCGCCACCCCATCATGGAGTCGCCAGGACACCAAGAAGACACGGCACATTGTTGCCGTCGACAAGAAATGGCTGAAAAGGCACTCCTGGAACTATGGGGCCGAGGAGATATCCGGATGTTGTCAAGCACTCTGCCGATATTGCAACCTGTCAGTAGGGCAGCACTACTCCAGAGTTCTCCGCAACAACACCCGACAACCGCAAAGCCTTGGGGGGATGGATCTAGATGCCCTGCTGGTGGTGCTAGAGTTGTCGACGTTATCGACTGTTGCGTTGCTCATGTGTTTGCCGTTGGGCAGATTCAACATCTAAACGCAGACTTTGTGACTGACTAACGGTTCACGTGGAGGCTGGTACGGGGACCAGCAGAGCTCGCCCGGTGCCTGACCCAGCAAAAGCACTGTCGGGATCCAATTTTGATCTCTGGATGGAGCCTGGTCATTGCAACAACATGACCCCACTCCCGAACATCGCGCAAGGAGATCACATCACATCCTTCCGGTTTCGTACTCTGCTTTGCACGTGCTGAGCTGCCTTCGTTACATTGCCAGACTTTCGAGGACAATACCGCTGGTAAGACGAGTGAGACATGGTGTCGATCTCTTGGGCTGGGCAACCCAGCAATCCAAAAATTCCTTGCGGCTCGCGACTTCAACACAGCCGCGACATTAACCTCTCCCAGCAGCGAAAACATGCTTGCCTCTGAGGGATGGGAAGGTATAAGTACGTTCATCTCGTCCCTACAGATCTCATTCTCATCAGCATCAACAAGCACTCACAACAACAACCAACAAAGCAATCTTCTCTCGCTTCAACCAATCAACCACTTTCGCTCATCCATTCGCTTCAACCCCAAAACAAAAACAAAACCCCAACACCATCAAAATGCAGTTCACCACCATCGCCACTTTCCTCTCCGCCGCCATGGCCGTCACCGCCACTCCTATCGCTGGAGGCTGGCCAACTAGCGGCGGCGGCGACTCCAGCAGCACTTGTGCTAAGGGCAGCGCTGTCTCTTGCTGCTCGACCGACTCAAGCGGCAGTGATGCGCTCGGCAACGTCCTCGGTGGCAGCTGTGTTCTGTCCCAGCTCCTCGGCCGTAAGCTACATCCTTTTACTACTCACAACATGCACAATGAGCTGACTTGATCTCGATAGTGCTCGACACCACCTGCCCAGCTGGCAACACTTTCTGCTGCCCAACCAACCAGGATGTAAGCCATTGCCGCCTCCGTCCATTCAAGACCGCAAATACTAAATCTGTTCTTTCACTTTCAGGGCACCCTCAACATCTCCCTCTCCTGCATTCCCATCAACCTCTAAACGTCACGCAACACCGACATTTCGAGGCTCGACAAGACTTCACGACAACACAAGTGACACGGCCATGGAACATCAGGAACAGCAACATCGATTATGAGATTGATCTGGCAAAGCCTTGGAGGGAGACAGAAGAAAAAAGTGGTAATGCATTGCGAAAAATGTGCGCGGTTCTGGTTCTGACATGTAACCCTTTTTGTGCTTTTTGGTTTGTGTCTGGGACACAACAGTTTCGTCACAGATGGCAAGGGCTCGACAGGCAGATTGATCACCTGGTTGTCAAGGGTTTCTTGTGGTCTTGTAAATAGAGATGTCAAGCATATATTTACTTTGTCAGTGCGACTGTCTCCCACGCACTTTCCATTAGTTTGAATCCCAAAGCTGATCAAGAAGCCTGCATTGGGCAAGAGCTTCGGTCTTAGGATGAACACTTCGAAGGGGAGAGCTTTTATTCATTCAGGCTCTTCACGAACCGATCTCGATAACAGTACTAAGTGAAGTCGAGCCACAATGCTGTATGAACTTTTTTGAGAAGTTTCAAGCCCCACAATGATCACAGCAGGTGACGTCGTCTGATACTAGGCAAAGCAAGAACCCGCTCTAATCCTCGTAGTAGTCCTCAGCTGCCTCTTCGTAATCTTCACGAGCCTCTTGAAGGTCCTCCTGCTCGGAGCTGCTGGCATCTGAGTCGGCGGCAGCTGCTGCGGCCTCGTTGTACTCCTGTTGGGCCTCGACAAGGGACTCGCGGTCGGACTCATCGCCAGCTGGAGGAGGTGCGGCAGGAGGGTAACCACTGTACGAGGGGTCTGCCCCATACCCGCCACCTGGAGCAGCGGTTGGGGCAATCTTGTGCTCGTCGTCGTCGCTGTCATCTATATCAAGGTTAGCTATCATCTTTGCGTATGTTCATTTGTGTTCCTGCCACTCACCAAGTGCAGCTACGGCGAGACCGCCCACCGCTAGACCGCCAGCGCCTGCCAAGAGCATGTTACGAGTGCTGTTGTCTTTCTTCTTTTCCGTCTTCGCAACATCGCCGTAGTACTGTTGAGCATTGTCCTGGTGTTGCGCGTTGCTGTAGCCCTGAGCAGGCATAGCGCCACCATACTGATTGTAGAAGCCGCTGGCAGCACCTTGATCGCGTGACTGGTCGTGATAGCCACCTGGGCCACTGGGAGGAGGTGCGTAGCCACCTTGCGATGGAGGTGGTGGAGAGCTGTAGTTGTAGTTGTGAGGCGCGTCCCATTGTGTGCGACCGGTGGCTTGTTCTACGTAGTAGTAACGCTGGCTGTTGTGATCCCACTGCGAGATCCAGCCAGGCGGCAGCTGAGGTTGGCCAGGAGGGGCATTATTTGATGGCGGTGGTGGAGCTGCTTGGCCGTACTGTCCTGGTGGCGGCTGGCCGTATGGCTGCTGCTGGGGCGGTGGATTGCTGTACTGCTGTCCGTACGGGGCTTGGCCGTACTGCGAAGGTGCTGCGCCATACTGCTGCTGCTGCGCGTATGGAGCGTCGCCGCCATATGGTGGTGGGCCAGAGCCTCCCTCGCGACTGCCCTCTGCAGTCTTCTCTGGCTTCACCTCGGCGGTCTTCTCAGGCTTTGCTTCGCCGTCCTTCTTCTCTTTGCTGCTGTCGTCGAAGCTGGCCTTGAGCTCCTTGAATTCCTCAGTCAACTTCTTGAAGAATGACATTGTCGCTTTGCTGTGGATTGACGAAAGTCGGTGAGCTGTCTGCCGGGACTGTGAGCGGGAAGTCAATGTTTTTGTGTGTCTGGCGTGAAAGAGGAAGTCTGAAGACGCTACCACGAGCTCCAGTGGGGCACTATCGATAACATTGAACGCTTAATGACTTGGCATGGAAGCTCATGTGAGGCCGCCTTCTCTGCAAACGCTTGTATCACGCACATTGCACTTCTTCCGCAGTGCCAAGCCATGCACATGTCGCTGGCGCAGTCTTAGTTGCGCAAGTCATTTGCTCGAGCAAACGGAGCAAGCGCTCGCCTGCAGCTTCGTGACAGCTGAAGTCCCTCGCACTCTGGCGCTACCTTATCGTCTGCACGAGTAGCATCTTTTCGGCAAGGCTGCGTGTGGTGCGTATCCACTATGCGGTAATAAGGAATGGAACAAGTGCTACTGTGGCTCAGTCGAGCTTTCCACTCAACGACGCCTGGCGGGCCATTGGACCGTGAAGTGCGAGAGACAAGCTAAAGCATCACCCCCTTAAATATTGTAGTCCGGCAGCACCATTCGAGTAAAGTATGAGAGATGTCCGTGAGAAGATTGCTGGATGCAAGTGTCGTCTGAACGAATCTGCCGGCGGATCGGCTAATGAACCTTGTTTGGCGCCTTGGCTATGCGTTGTTCTGGGTCGTAGCTACTCGTTCAGCAAACCAACCAGCTCCGTCCAATATTTCTTCTGCACAGCTAACGTGTCACGGACACGATTTTCGAATCGGAAGCACAAAGTCGTCGGACTTAGAGAAAGAAATCCAAAGCAGCCCTGAATCCATACATTGAATGATGAATAATCAGTTAAGGTTTGCGCTACTATGAGAAGACCCCTGTACGCGTTGTCGCGCCTTCATGTTCCTGCCGTAATGCATCGATGCGCATCAACAAGTGAACACCGTCCATAGCATGCAACATGAGTGCCAGTGACTTGCAAACGCTGCTGCGCTTCCTCTCTCAAGATGCCAAAGTCCCACTGGCCAACGCTATGGGCAAGGTCAAACACCTCCAAAAGGCCAACCTCGACTCCGCCGAAAAGCTCACGAAGGCAAAGGCGGACGACCTAAAAGCCATCTTCGAGGACGAGAAAGTCTCCAAGCAGATCATTGCAGCTGCCAAGCGCGTAACAAAAAAGCGAGCCGCTGGCGATGATGCATCTACTACGCCCAAGAAGAGAAAGCGGAATGAGAGCCTGTTCACCGATGAGCCACCTTCGCCAACACAACTCGAAGAGTCTCTGAAGCTACCCTATAGTGACCTGGATGAAGCCGAGCTGTCAAAGACTGTTCTGTTCACTAATCGTGCTCCTCTTGTGCTAGCATTCCTGGTCATTCTTCTCAAACATACTATGCCCGAGCAACCGCTTTCTAGTCGACTGAGTTTGGCGCAGGCCTATGTCAGCGTTACTTCTAGGTCCAGAGCGGTCTATCTGGGTATCGAAAGTGGGACGAGTGCTGAAGAAGAAGGATTTGGCGAGGGTCAACCCGTTGTAAACGTGGCAGGCAAAGAGATCAAAGTGCTGCGGAGATGGGGTTACGAGTGGAAGCAGGAAAGTGGTACTTCAAGACAGGAGCAAGAAGCAGAAGCTGATGAAGGAGAAGAGAAGCCCGCTCTATGGGCACTGGATCTGGAAGCTCTGAAAAAGTCTGGCAACGAGAAGCAACCGGCTGCCACTGCCGTTGGCGTGCACAGCAACATTCCAATCTATACGCCGCAATCAGCTCGAGCTTACATGCTCAAAGCTTTCGACAACCCTCAGCTTGAGACCACAACATCGAAGAAGCCAACTGCTGCGGCCAGAGCAACGCAAAAAGAGGCCAACTTGGGCAAATTGCTGCGAGCGCTTGACCTGTTGTACGATTCGTGGGCCAAAGAGCTTACCGCAGATGAGCTCGACAGGCAGACGTGGAACTGGTATGTCAAGGTCAGACCATCCGTCGAGGATGGTGTTGCCGGTTGGGGTGGCAAGAATGAGTTGAAGTTGGCCGACATCCTGGACTTACGCCCAAAAACTTGAATATGAGAGGGTATCGCTTGCAAAAACGATCACAGTATGAACCATCGGCCGTCATTACTTCGACCTCGGAAGCCACTCCGCCAATCTCGCCAGACTGCTGAAACCAAGGGCCTTGTCGGTCTTGAAGGTGTCGTATAGGTTGCCAGGCTCTTTTGGCTCCAACCACGTACAGTCATGGCGACCACGAGTCGTCTCACGGTCGATAAGCACTGCGTTCCACCCAGCATCGAGAGCTCCAACGACATCCTTCTCGTGTTCATCGCCGACGTAGACCTTCCGCCAGGTGCTGAGATCTTGGCTTGCCGACTTGTCACTTTCCACCTTCGTCTTCAACACTTCTTCGGCAGCCGCAAAGATGCGCTTGTCTGGCTTCTCGTACCCAACATCGTAGGACATGACCGTGAAGTCGATGTCATGCGACTCACCGGCGGCATCTTGAGGGCGTCCGCCATATCGGAGAGGACTAACGCGCAAGCCGAGCGCTGTGAGTATGTCGGGTACTCGGTCGTCCGAGTTCGTGATCACACCAACGACCACCTTCGTATCATCCGCTTGATGCGCCTCGCGTATGCGCTGTAGGAGCGGCTTCACATCCGAGAACAGAGAGTATCCTTCATCGCACCAGAATCGATTCAGCAACTGGGGGATCAGCTCCTTCGGTACCTCCTGATTCTTCTGCACGAGTGGCTCAAAGGTGTTTCGGATAATCTGCAGTACCAGTCAGAACCTGGAAACACTCACTTCGACCGATCATGATTTACATTCGTCCACCACTTCTCCGGATTCATCCCATTCGCCTTGCCATAGTTCGGGTTCTGCTTGGCTTCCTGCTTGAAAGCCTTCTTGAAAGACGCTGCAACATCGTCGTTGGTGAAGCCACTAAGACCTAGCGATCGAGCCACATCCGCATACTGCTGTGCGACTGGTAGGCGTGGCTTGAACAAGGTGCCGAATGCATCGAAGCAGAGGAGGAGGTTTCGCGAAGACATCGCCGATTGATGCCGACAGTCTTTTGTCGTGCTGTTGAAGATTTCGATGGCGAAATCCACTCAACACATCGCCGGCTTCGTTTTCGCGGCTCACGATCGCATGTTGTTGGTTTCGAGAGACGCCGGCTAGTGGCGAAGTCGTGTGATCATTGGAGATTGGAGATTCACCTATCTTCGCTATTATGTCATCAATCACGTGCGGGATCCACAACAAAGCACTTCAGCTCCTCTCTGGGCTGAGAGTCGCTCTCGAATGCACATCGACCGTTCACATCACTTCATACCGGTCTACTGGAGCTGATGAGCATGTTATCTACAGATCGATCAGGTCCACAAGCACAGTAGAAGCCGCATAGACATTCCAGGAGTCGAGCGTCTGCTCGCGATGTTGCCCTAGGGGACTTCAGACTCACAGTCAATATTCTCACAGTGTAGACTTTGAGACAAAACTCATTGGAATGAGGATCGAGGTAGGACGCTATCTCTGGAGGGAATATCGAGGACATCTCTTAGAAACCTTGCACATCTCTCAAGCAGAATGGCCAGCATTCGGCAGAAGCATGTGATGATATGAAGCGTCTGCCAGCAGTCGTCAAACTACCACACAAGGTTGTTCTTGATGTTCTACAGTCCATCTGTCTTCCCGAAAGGACAGCAATCCTCGCCCTCCCACGTCTGGTGCCACATCATTACCGCCATTAGACATTAGTGGGAAGGGTTTTCCCTTTCCTGAGCATCAATCCTGAGCAGTATCTCGTCATGTGAAACCCTGTATCCCGTATTTTCCTCTGCATTATTAGTACACAAGCCAGGTCCAGAACACAACAGTCCCATAAGCACGTTCTCATGCCTGCCATTACAAGAACTCTGGTGGGAGGTTCAAAGGTTGGGCAATGGCCCATTGACCGCATGCAGATAGATACACCATGTTGGAATCGTGTCCGTCTCTGGATCCGAGTCACTGCTGTAGCCCGGTCGCAGCTCGCCCTTCGATGGGTCAAACCCAACCCTCGTAGGACAGTCGAAGAAATTGACGCGGTCGATCATTCGCAGGCCGAATTGCACCTTGTGAGTGGCAAGCAGTAATGCAATGTCCATTCCTCGGCCTATTGACATTGTTGCGAGAGCTTGTTGAGATGCGCTTGAAGTCAGAGGAAAGGTAAGCCCAGGAAACTAGATCACGCAACTGTTAGTTTTGTGAAGACAGAGTTCGCCAGCACCCGAAGGCCAAACAGACAGACTCACCATTTTTGGGACTCTCGTGGTATCCGGCGAGTTCAAAGCAATCATTGTGCACTGCAATTTGTCTTCATAGGCGTCAATGGGGAGCGGGAAGAAGTGCTCGATTCTTCTGATCGCGCCAGGATCCTCTCGAAGCACCGCAGCCGCCTTCTGCAACCCCAGAAAGATCACATCCGACCAGAGACTCAGCGGTACGATCTTATCGTCGGCAAGAGCTGTTGCAGCCACCTTCCCAGAGACCTTCTTGAAGAAAGACGCTTCTTCCTTTTGCCGTTGATCTTCTTTCTTCTTCTGTTCGTTCTGCCAGACTGGTCCGTTGTCTGTCTTGGCCACAAGGATGCCTTTCTTGAAGTTGATTAGGGCTTCGTAAAGGCCGTCTGTCCTCGGGTATTGGGCGTTGCCATCGTGGATGAGCCGCATCAAGTGCCAGTCTGCCAGGCCGGAGACGATGCGCATGTGATCAAAGGCTTGTTCGAGGTGGGCAAGCTCCTGTGCCTTGATGGGCCCGACGGGATCCAGGGAGAAACTCCAGCCAAACTTGCGTAGGTCGTTATCGTCAATTTGACGTTCAGTCGGCAAAGCGTACTGGGCATTCATCATCCTGATCATCGAGTACCCCTTTTGGAATGCTGCTTGCTTGTTCCTCGTCCACTCTGGAGCGGCGCGATTACCTGGATCGGTCTTGAGCCAGTCCGACATTGAATCGTCACCAAGGTTGTAGCGATTGCGACGGCCGATGGAAACGTTGACGAAATCGGTGGTGTTGCTCTCCACGGCAAGGGCGGATGTCGTGAGGCTCAATGGCATCAAAGCCGCTGCCATGAGCAGCCTTGCCCACGTCATGTTGAGAACTGCCGGGGGTCTCTTGAGGATGGATCTCCAAGTTTTGTGAGTTCCTAACTTTGATTTGATGTGAGCTGGAGTGGTTTGTCTGAGTGTTCGAATGAAGAGGTTCACAGCGTGAATTGAGATTTCTTTTAAAGCCGCCGGTGATGCATTAGCTGGCCTGATGATATCTTATACAGCGTGAGCAAAAGTTGCCAGCAAAGGATTAGCATCGTGGCAGTCACAAGTGACGTGGTACTTGTCGTGTCAAGGATACAACGGGAAACCAGGCCAGCAGCGTGGCCAGCTGCCAGCGTGCGTGATTCCACAGCAACACAGTGACGTCCGTTGTGCGCGGGAGCAACAACACATACCTGAGACCACATGGGCCGCAATCTTTCTCATTGATGGTATCTTGATCGAGTTATACTCGCTCCGGTCCTCTTCAAATTCAGGTCCGTGAGCCGTGCAATCACTTCGCTTAGGAGACAAGAGGCCCTTCGACAATGTGGAGATACAAGCACCATTGTGGCACCTCATCTCCCATTATCTGACCGGGGCAGTTGAAGATGTTGACGCGATCGACGGCGCGGATGCCCATCTGGCGTTTGTGGGTTCCAAAGAGGTACGCCACGCCTTTGCCGTTCGCTGTGCTGAGCGTCGCAAGCGCCTGAGTTTCGGTGATTGGGTAGCTGAGGCCTGGCCACTGTCATGATAGAACGAGATCGGAGTCAGCACATTGTACGTGATGAGCGGGCTGGAAGTCATCATACCTTTCCGGGGTAGTCATAGATACCGGTGATCGTGACCAGCTTTGCCTTGACTTCATCGTTGATCAAATTGTGTCGAAAGACGTGGTTGATGCCCTTGATATTGCCAATTTCCACATCTGCAATTGTCTTCTGCAAAGCAAGAAAGACCAGATCAGACCACTGTCGAAGAGGAACAATATCGTCGTCCGCAATGTTGAGCTGCAAATTTTGGTTCTGGTAGACAGGACCGTAGTTGTCAGTAGCGACTATCACCCCATCTCGAAGATTGAACAGGTTCTCGTACGTGCCCCAGGTCACAGGATATGTGATTCCGTAGGACTCGCTCTCGGAGACGTGAACGGTACTGATCTGGTACCAGCTTTCTTTACTGCTGCTGATTCCCAAATCATCAAAAGCAGCCTCAAGACCAAGTTCGGGCATGAAGTCGTCGCCATGGTCCGCGACAGGGATGCGAGAGTAACTCCAACCATAGCGGGTTTAGGCGAGGTCTTCATCGTTGGTGAATGAAGACTGTGGCCTGTGAGTCGACTCCAGGTCCTCGTCGAGCATACACACCAGATACTTGCCTATGACAATCGACATACCTTTGGCGTCGAGCTCGGCAAAAGGGGTGGCCAGGTACGTGCTGTATGGAGGAGACCAGCCCGGGATCGCGTCGTTACCGTCATTGGCGCGAGCAGTGATGTTGAACTCGTGAGCCGCAACATCGCGTACCTTGAGCATGAGAGATGTAGGCTGTCGAGGGTGGACCAAGCACCGCCATGGCGTGAATAGTAGCAAGCATAGAATCAGGGTAATCGCTGTCGCCGCCGTCTTAGAGCTGCTCTTAGCGACAACCATTTCGCGTTCCTGATCGGCGTGATCCAAAGATAAGGTAAGAGGATATGGCCAGGGACTCGTAAGATCGTGGAGACTGGCTTCTCTTGGTGTATCAGAGCTGCGTGTATGCTGTAAGAATCAGAGAATCAACGACTCAGTAAGCAGATGCGGTTGTCTGTCGCGGCACTGCTGTCGGTGTCAGAACTGTGAAGCATTTGAAGGCATCTGGTGCAACAATATGAACCCATCATGTGCAGTTGACGTGTAATCACACATGTGGATATAACCGACATTGGCGTATAGATCCAGGAATGACCAAGCTGTAAATTTTCACAAGCATGTGGAAGCAGTGTGTGATCCATCTCGTGCCTTGAGTATTCAATGAGAAGGGTATCTTCGCTCTTGCCTTTATTCGCCAACGCCTGACCGTGCCATATCTAGTCGTCTCACATCCACTTCCCAAGGACGGGAATCATCTGATATAGTTCATCGTACTGTTTTCCAATCCAACCCGGAGCTGCACCACCTTTTGCAACCACACCAAAGCTGCCTGCCATCCACAGACCAGTAAAGGCTGCAGCCAGACCATTGATGATGTACCATCGCCTCTTCTTCTGTAGCTCTCTCTGGCCACCCGTACTAGTGACTTGCTCGGGTGTCCATCCTAACCACTTCGCCCAACCCCAAGTAATGTGGAAGCAGCCCACGCCCAGCAAAGCCGTGAACCCGGCGAATGATATCGCTGGGTGCTTCGCGAATGCATGGCTTACGTAGGACAGATTCACATTGCTGCTTCCTCCTTGTGTCATCTTTGGAAGCCCTCGATTGATGAACATATGCCCCATCAAGAGCGGCACAAACTGGAAGCCCAGCTTGGAAATGGACGATACTCGCGGCCAGAACTTGGTCAGAAAGCTCGCCTTGTTCTCTTTCGAATATGCATCACCATAACGCCTCGCATTTTGATTCCGCCGCAGCACTCTTATCGCCAGACCGGAGAATACGTGTGCGTATATCGGTATGATGACCATCAAGGGTTCGGCAGCGGGGCTCTGGTAGTATTCGCGGGTGAGAAGGAGATAAGGCTCGCTCGTTGGGACGGATCGCGTTATTAGCGGCACTATAGATGTGGTCGTGATGTGCATAGCTGCGAAAGCGGAGAAGGCGTATGTCGAGTACTTTTGTATTCTTGCTAGATACCATATCGATGAGTGTTGTGACAGACCAAGCGCATTCGTCCGCTTGGGCTCTTGACTGGATGGCTCATCGTTTCGAGAGGCTTGATCGTGGGTCGGGATCGGCTCGAGCTCGTGGAGTCCAGCCTCCAGCTTGTCCAGGTCGTCTGCCATGATTTTGGCGAGGGCTTGATATCGCTGTCGAGGAGAGGAAACGCGATGACCAACCGAAGACGTCGCGTTAGTAATGCGCGCTAGTGCGACGGTCCGTCAGGATCTTATCTGATCTCTACCTGGCACGAAATCTATCAAGGGACGTCTCTTCCTAGCACAAGATCCATTGAGACTATAGTCGCCTCGCTGGCGGGGCAGGTGTTATGTAACGAGAGCCGGGCAAGCACCGTGTACATGTAGAGGAAGCGGCCATAGTGAGAGGTTGTGTCCGTGCTGGGCGTGTCCAGTCCAGTTTAGACTCACCTTCAGCCACTCCTGTGGCTTCCGTGCGCTCCTGCATGCGCTTCCCGCAGTCACGTGTCGCTGATTGTTGCTTTGCACGACTTCCAACTGAGGGACCAGGCGCAGAACGAATCCGTCCTATAAACCCGAAACGTGATACCTCAATGGCAAGGTATTTGGTAACAAGTCAGTACGTGTATTTCGTTCACAAGCCGTCAAACGTGAATGTCCTGCACTTGCAGCTGGCATGCGGAAGGAGGTCGCAGCACCCCGCCAACTCGCGATGAGCGCACCCGTGGAGAGCTCGGACCAAGGCGCCCGCGCTGTTGACAGTGTCTGTCGCGGCGCCCGCTTTGCGTCGCAGCGCCTGCACTCTGCTTCCTCTCGTCTTCTCATAGTGACAGCCAGCTTCACCCAAAATCGCCTGCAAACCATCCACAGTGAGTATACGTCGGTCACACCCTGCAACTCGGTCCTCGACGCTCCCCTCCACTTCCAATAACTTTCGGCGCGTTTTTCCACCCATCAACGCATCCGATCGCATTGTTGTGGCCTCTTCAGCGGCCTTTGCGACCGAGCATCGCGATATCGTCGTCTTGATTTATCGTCCCCATCATCAACCACTAACTAACCAAGCACCACAGAACTTGAACAACACCACCACACGCACCACCACAAAAACTTCCATCAGTAAGTCACTCCTGATACATTCACCTCCCCTCCCAACAATACACGTCGCATTGCGCCCGGCAGCCACAACAACAAGGCGGCGCGTCTTGCGACCTCTCCCACTTCTTCACCACAACGCCAGCCAAAGCACGCGCGATTCGACTTCGTTATCAACAACATCCACCACCACTTTCTAATCGATCGCGTCAACATCCTGCCATCATTGCCACTGACCTGACGTCTTCACTTTCAGCCTCCGACTCAAAACAAAGTCGAAACCGCAATCATGCCAAAGGAAGCCAAGACCACGCGCGCCAGCAAGAAGGGCGGTGACAAGACCGCCGGCGGAAAGAAGAAGAAGGGTAAGTCCACCACCTCACTCACGCGTATTTTCGCGTCCTCGATCATCAACTGACGCGATCCAGACCCAAACATGCCAAAGCGCGGCCTGTCGGCCTACATGTTCTTCGCCAACGACCAGCGTGACAAGGTCCGCGACGACAACCCCGGCATCAAATTCGGTAAGTTTTCCATCCTCTTCACACGCCTGGCATCTCACTGACATCCTCCAGGCGAGGTCGGCAAGATCCTTGGCGAGAAGTGGAAGGGTCTCACCGAGAAGCAAAAGGCCCCATATGAGGCCAAGGCTGCCGCTGATAAGAAGCGATATGAAGAGGAGAAGGCCGCCTACACTGCTGTAAGCCCTGTCTGACCTCCGTACTCGAAACGACCACTAACACATGTTCAGGGTGGCGACGACGAGGAGGACGAAGAGTAGAAGTGCTTGGGCCTGATCTCATCAACCCCAAGACAGCAGCTTCTACTTGCATGACTTCTTTTCTGGCTGTGTCCGCACACAATGGCCTCTTTTCTCTCATCAAGCTCTGGGTTCGGACGGGACGGATGATATGGCAGCGTTGAGATAACGACAGGCTGCAACCTTTGCTCGTGGCAGCGAGTATGATACCAAATGAATTGACTGATTTCTCATCAGTCAGCTCTTCTGCAGCAGTGCCCTCGGCGGCGAGTATGTACTATATTGCAATGGATGAATCGTGGTGACTGCTTTCGACTGCTCCACTTGCGTGACTTCATCGTCCGCGTGTGTCTTCACATGTCCGCGGACTATCGAGTACTCGATCGTGATGAAACTCACCAACAGCTAGCAGCCAGACGATGACGATGGATGTGGAACTTTTGTAAAGCGTCGAACTGGCGTAGACCCTTTCCCGATGACCACAGTGACCGCACGTATCTATATCCAGCCTTTGCCTCCAGTCCACCTCCTCTAGCGCTCTTCCCAGACTCGACGGCCGCGATCTTCAGAACAGCGCCAGAAGCACATCGTTGACGCCGTCGCTATGCGGGAGACGGACCGTTAAAGAACATGCGACGAACCGCTGTCACGAGTCAAGCGGCAGTGTCCAAAATAGCATTCGGCCTGGGCAAGTCAGGTTGACGCGTGGCGGCTAAAGCAAGACCAACGAACGGGCATCCCGTCATCACGCATGGCGCCAACAGAAGAAAAGGATTCTGGGGGCATAAGATTTTGCGGTGCGTGTGCCTGTGAGGAGTCGGGAATCGTGGAGGAAGGAAGACGTACCTCGTGTACCTGGAACTCTTTTGGCAAGTCTGGCCATTGGTTGAAGCTGCAGAGCATTTTGCGTTGGGACTACAACCTCGTATTCTTCACTAAGTTACCTCTTCTCTTTGCATCATACTACCCGAGGTCGTCACTCTTTGTGCGAGATTCTACTACTTCGACTGTCTGACGCTCGCTTCTAGTCTCTCGTTTGCTCAAAGACTGTTCTGCTGCGCTCGACCTGAAACACTCGCGGCGGCTTTGACGACACTTCTTCCGTCTTCCTCCTTTCATTCTTCTTGTCTACTTATCCTTTTTCTAGCTTTTTTCACTGTCGTTACAACCGAGACAGGACGTTGCTCGAGACACGGCCACGAGGCACCCGACAGTGGAGTGAAGGGCTTTTCTTTGTGCCCGCCAAAGGGCTTCTCAAAGATTCTTTGGCCTGCTTTTTGAACCGGGCCTGCGACCTCCATCGGACGCACACGCACTCGACAAGATGTGGTCGCTACGGGCGAATCCCATCGCTGCCAGGGACGACGATACGACGACCGAATTTCTGACGGCGATTTCCACATTTGGGGCGCAGACACAGGGAAACGCAATCGTCGCCTCTCTCGCCTTCTCGCTTGGCGCCGCCGTGTTGATTGCGCTCCTTTTCTGCTTCCTTCGACCTTACAACAACGTTGTGTACGCCCCTCGAGCAAAGTACGCCGACAGCAAGCATGCGCCCCCTCCAGTCAGCAAAGGCTTGTTCGGCTGGCTGCCTCCTCTTCTGCAAACGAAAGAGCAAGACTTGGTAGAAAGAGTTGGGTTGGACGCAGCGGTCTTTATGCGTGTGTGCCGCATGCTCAGGAACATATTCTCCATCCTGGCGATCGTTGGTTGTGGTATAATCATACCAGTCAATATCATCATCGCTAGTAACCCGACACGAACAGAGAACGCCAAAGTCAACTGGTTCGCAAAGATACAGCCACAGCACAGCTTTGGCAGCAAGAGCTACTGGGCATACGTCGTGGTGTCATACGCTGTCGACGGGGTCATCATGTTCTTCCTATGGATCAATTACCGAGCAATTGCAAAGTTGCGAAGAGACTACTTCAGCAGCTCTGACTACCAACGTAGCTTGCATGCACGAACACTGTTGGTCACGGATATCCCGCAAGAGCTCCGGTCAGATGAAGGGTTGTCAAGAATAACGGATGAGGTCAAGGCGACTCACGACATGCCTCGTACTGCAATTGCTCGTAACGTCAAGGATTTGCCAGAATTGGTGGAGGAGCATGAGAAGACGGTTCGAGAGCTGGAGGAGCATCTGGCGAAATATTTGAAGAACCCGGACCGCCTGCCTGCGAAGCGCCCAACGTGCAAGCCACACAAGAGTGACAAATCCCACGGTACTTATCCAAAGGGTTCCCGAGTGGATGCAATCGAATACTTGACAGGCCGCATCAAAGAGTTGGAGATCGAAATTCGAGAAGTGCGCGAGACAATCGACAAGCGCAATGCTCTGTCATATGGGTTCGCCAGCTACCAAAGCATCCCAGTAGCACACAGTGTGGCGTATGATGCACGCAAGAAAGGACCGCATGGCACCATTGTTCGGCTTGCACCCAAGCCGAATGATTTGGTGTGGAAGAATCTCAATATGTCGAGGAAGCAACGAGGACGACAGAACTTCGTCAATGGCATCTGGATCACCCTTCTCACGGCTTTGTGGATCGTGCCCAACATGTTCATCGCTGTTTTCTTGTCGCAATTGGCCAACCTCGCAAACATCTGGTCAGGTTTCAGGACGGAATATTACGCACACCAAACCCTGTGGGCAATTGTTCAGGGTGTACTTGCGCCCGCCCTTACGACTGCATTCTACTTTTACCTCCCGGCCATTTTCCGGCGACTTTGCATCAACGCTGGAGATGTGACGAAGACCAGCAGGGAACGACACGTTGCGAGGAACCTTTACACCTTCTTCTGCTTCAACAACTTCATTGTCTTCTCGCTCTTTTCCACAGTGTTCGGTCTAGTCTCTGAAGCTATTCGCGGCAAGAGTTGGGAAGACATCAAGATCTTCTCAAGTCTCATGACTGGGCTGGGTGGAGTCTCTACTTACTGGTTGTCGTACATCCTACAGCGTAATTTGGGTGCTGCTGTCGATCTTAGCCAGCTGTTTACACTAATCTGGGGATCATTCTCGAGGCGATTTCTGTCGCCAACTGTAAGTGGTCTTCGGAATACTGTGCACGATACTCGACTGACATGAACGCAGCCTCGACGATTGATTGAGCTTTCTGCGCCACAACCCTTTGACTACGCCGGCTATTACAATTACTTTCTGTTCTATTCGACTGTGGCGATCTGCTTCTCTTGCATCCAGCCTCTCATTTTGGCCGTCACAGCACTTTACTTCTGGATGGATTCGTTCATGAAGAAGTACTTGATACTCTACGTTTTCATCACCAAGTACGAGTCAGGTGGGATGTTCTGGCGCTCGGTCTACAATCGTACAATCTTTCTGGCCTTGCTCGGCAATGCAACAACCGCTTTGGTCATTGCTGCTAACGGAAACGAGGGTAACTGGTGGAATTGGACCGGACTCGCCGCAATGGTCCCGCTACCCCTCGCTATGGTGGGTTTCAAGTGGTATTGTGCCAGAGCCTTCGACGATGAGATTCATTATTATCAAAAGGGGCAAGCCATCGGCGACTCTGAGGATGTGGTTGGCGACGAGGGCAAGAAGAAGCGTAAGGGCGACCGAGTCGCAACTCGCTTCGGCCACCCGGTGCTCTACAAGCCACTGATCACGCCCATGGTGGCATCCAAGTCGCAGCATCTGCTCAAATCCATCTATACTGGACGCACATCGATGGATCAAGATGGAGCAACCGTTGCTGGGTACAGCGACCTTTACATGGACAACATGGACGGCCAAAGGCCTGGAAAGTCTGTTGGTGGTACTGGCGCTGCACCACAGAACTGGGAGATCGTCAACGAGAACGAGATGGACTTTGAGCACTACAAGAATCGACCCGAGTTCCGCGACGAAGCTGGAGGTGATGGAGAGCTGTTTGGTCGTGCAGCCGATATGGTGCGACCAGGCACTCCGAGCAGTGTGACTACGGGTGTCACGAGGACGGGTACATTCGAATCGAACTACAGCAAATATGATCGGAGTGCCAGCGGATCGCGAGATCCATACTCGCGCAACCGCAGTGAGTCTCGAGACTCAGAACGTAAAGGAGTAGACGCTGGGATGGTGTATCCTGCGGGCTATCATCAAACACCATCAAACCTGCGCGAACACTCACCAGCCGATAGCGAGCGTGGCTTCGCTCGACCAGGCCACCTCGCGCGACAAGAGAGTCGCGACGGCCTTATGTCCACAGCGGCACCACCAGGACGAAGCACACCAGTGGAATACCGCACAGGTACCCCAGGCGGCTACGGCCCTGTACGATATGGAAACGTCCCTGGCGACACGCCGGGATACAACTCCAACGAAGAAGACACGAGCTATGATTACTTCCGACGTGGAAGGACGCAAGGAAGATAGAATGGGATTCATAAAGGTCAGGCGTTTGTGTTTTTGTAAGAGTACATTGAAACGAAGCATCGAAACGAAAAGCAAGTGTGAGCATTTAATCTTTTGGGGTTGCAAAGGTGCATGGCATGGCATGGTGTGGCATCGCAGCGAAACGTGCGCGGAGTAGCTGATCGGGTTGGGTGGATGGATGACACTTGGTGTGGTGGAGTTCTTTGCATAGTTCACTAGTCACGTCGACACGATCTCGTCAAAAGCGATTCATCCTGACCAGTATGAGTGATTTTGAGTGGTCACGATTCCTTCTACTCGAAAAGTACCTCACGGTCCTCCCTGCTCGTCCGTCTTTTGCGGATCACATGCCAAGCGCCGGGAACGGGAAGCGAGACGTCTCAGCCATCCTCTATTACTATTACCCCTAACCACACCACACAATCATCGCGACCCAAACATTTCACACACGCTCGTCGGGGAACAGAATTCCTGGCGAATTACGCAGATCCAAAACACAAATATTCACGACCGATCTTCCACCTACCACTCATCTATGGGCTACTCCGGAACCAGCTCGACCACCATTTGCACTTCCGCCCACGGCGACATTTTCGCGGCCTTCTTCCTCTCCAGCGCTGCGGGTCTTTCGCGCACAGAATCGAGTTTCGGCAACCTGCTGTGGCCGTCGCTAGCGGTCTTTGGCCCACCGTAGAGGGTGTCCTTGAAAGGTGGGCGAAAACTGCAAGAAGACGCTGCGCATGCGGCAAGCATATACCTGAAGACTTGGTCTGGATGAGTGTCTAGAAGCTTCAATCTACCGCCTTGAAGGGCGTCTATAAGGGCCAGCCACGTCAAGGACGACGTGGAGCAGAGGAGCGAGGATAATTTGACGTTGCGCATTCTGCGATAATGCCTGCGATGGACATGGACAATGATCTGGAGACACTGGGCGTCCAGCGCTCTCCACCCATGAAGATCAATTCGCCGCGCCTGGCACAACTTGATGCGCCCGTCCAGGACAACATCCCGATCCCCAAGTTGAATCATGAGGCGATCAAAGAGAAGGCCAGGAAGCGCAAGAAGAACAAGAAGAAGGGCATGCCTGCACCGGCACCTGCCGCCAACGTGATCAAAGGCTTCCAGACACCCGTGACATCTGGCGGCGAGGAGTCAGATGTGTCTGCCGTTGGCACACCAAGGTTTGGCGCGACCAGGATGCTTGATATCTCCAGTGCCATGTCCAGTCCAGCAATGAGACCGGCGACTCCGAGTAATGGCGTCAGTGCGCTCAAGGCGCGCCTCGATGCTCTCGCGCTGGATGGCGAGAACGGCCGGCCGAACTTGGCTCGGGTCATGACCACAGGCTCGAACGATGGCAGCGGAGAGGCGACACCCTCTTCTCGTGGTAGCGACGGCGACAAGACCGAGATGGAATCGTACGATGTGCCCCTCGATCAGGACTTTGTTTCACCAGATGCTGGCAGTCGTACACCACTCTACGCATCGCAAGCGATAGAAGGCGGCCTACGCACTGAGACCATCCACCGCAAGATGTGCGCTGCTGATTTCGAGCCACTGCGATGCCTAGGTAAAGGAGCATTCGGGACCGTCCATTTGGTAAAGCAAGCTGCGACTGGACGACTATATGCACAGAAGCAATTCAAGAAGGCCAGCCTTACAGTGCACAAACGCCTGATCGAGCAGACTCGCACCGAGCGGACCATACTCGAATCCGTCAATAGGCACCCGTTCGTGGTCAAGCTGTTCTACGCCTTTCAGGACCAGGAAAAGCTCTACCTCATTTTGGAATATGCACAAGGAGGCGAACTCTTCACTCATCTGGCTATGGAGCGCATGTTTCCTGAGGACGTCGCGTCGTTCTACATGGCTGAGATGATTCTCGCTCTGGAGCACTTGCACCAGAATGTTCGTGTCATCTATCGCGACCTGAAGCCAGAGAACTGCCTGCTTGATGTCGAAGGTCACCTTCTACTCACCGATTTCGGCCTGTCCAAGGTTGCCCTCGACGGCGAAGACGAGCGAGCCAACAGTGTGCTAGGAACGATCGAGTACATGGCGCCAGAGGTCGTTGAGGGCAAAGCTTACGACTTTTCGGTCGACTGGTGGAGCCTTGGAGCGATTGGTTTCGATCTTCTCACTGGTAGCCCACCATTTGGAGGCAACAACCATGCCAAGATTCAGCAGAATATCCTCAAGCAGAAGCTGCAGCTGCCGTACTTCCTTGGACCTGATGCCAAGGACTTGCTCACCCGTCTCCTACGCAAGGAGCCGAGCAAGCGCTTGGGTGGTAGCACGCTCAAGGATGCAAAGGTGTTGAAGTCGCACCGCTTCTTCAGGAAGATTGATTGGAAGAAGCTCGAGAAGCGGGAGCTTGAGCCTGTAAGTTGTACAAGTACACAGTCATATGATATGACCAACTGACTGTCTCTCTAGCCCATTCAACCTCTAGTCACCGACCCTGAGCTCGCCGAGAACTTCGCCAAAGACTTTACCGATCTGCCGCTGAGCCCAGTGTTCACGCGCAACAGCAAGGCATTTGACGACTTTCCGTCCTCGTGCCATGCAGCTGAGAGCAACCCATTTGGTGGGTTCAGCTTCGTGGCGAGCAGGAGCTTGCTCGATGGGGATGACTTCATGTTGGACGCTTGACTGCAGGGAAGCTGCAGCGTTTTGGACATTCGCGAGATAGCCGTGCAGGCGGGTGGTGCATACTGTGCGTTGTTGGACAGGCGCGTGGGAGCATGTGTCGTGCTATGGCATGTATACTCTGTGCAGCCACTAATGCTAATACTAATGGAGCTATATTCTTACACGGTCATGCGCCCTTCACCTTTCCTAATCATCTTTCTCAATCATCTGGTCTGAAATCTGCTTGCCTGTGTTCCGTCGAGGCAATCTTGAGGCACCGCATATTGTCCATCGCTCGATGCTTCCTCGCCTATGCTGCACGCGCATTTGTGATCAGAGTCACTCGCCTTGCAAACATGACCACATCCCAAGACATCCTCGGTGCATGACCAGCAGACTTCCATCCGTGCACTCTATCGATTTTCCCCACACATGCTCCCTATTCTCTCCTTCTCTCCACCTCCACCTCCCGCCGCAAGCCGAGCAGCCGTGCGGCTCACACCTTGTGACGATGACGGCGGCCGAAACCAGAAAGACGTCTAACCTGTTCCTGGCGGCTAGCATCTGACTGCATGCCGGGTGGTTTGCAGCGTAGCATCGCACCCGCACCCAAGCTTCCATCTGCTCGATCGTCCATGGTTGGACCCCGCAATGCATTGCCAGGAACGGTGGGTGAGCTGGACGATCTCAAGCGGTGCGACCAGTGGGAGGGGAGGAAACACTGAAATGGGTTGCGGGAAGGATGCTGTGCAGAACGATAGTCTGGGATGCAGGCCATGCAGGCACGCTTTGTGTTGTCAACTTCCTGGTCTGGGCATGGATTGACAGGGAGCTTTTTTAATCTCTTTGGTGGGCGTGGTGGGCATCCGGGATGAAGGTCGTGCGGTGAGTTGGGTTTAAATGGTCTGCTGGTGCCTCTGTCCCGAAGGACTGGATCGTCTCTCCTGCTCTTGTTTCCTCCTCGCACCCTTTGGATCTGGATCTGGTTGGGAAGCATAATACGACACATCACAATGAGGTCTCTAAGCATAATCGCCGCGGCGACGACAGTTGCTGCTGTCCCTCAGTTCGGGGGAGGATATGGAGGCGGATGGAACCATGGCTGGGGCAAAGGGCCTTGGAACCACCCTGGTTGGCAAGGTGGTCATCATGGCTACAATCAGACTGGAGAGTCGCAGCAAGAAGCCAGACAGCGAGCTGCTGCTGTGAAAGAGATGTTTGAGTTCTCTTGGGCAGGATACTCCAAGTAAGAAAGAAGCCTTGCGATCTCTGATGAGAAAGGTATGATGCTAAGAGAGAATAGGTATGCTTTCCCCAACGACGAGCTTCTACCCGTGAACAACAGCTTCAGCAACTCGAGGAATGGATGGGGTGCGTCGGCTGCGGACGCACTGTCGACTGCTCTGGTCATGGGCGAGAAGGACATCGTCAACCAGATCATCAACTATGTCCCGAGCATCAATTGGGCTGTGAGCTACAACAACGAGCAAGTCAGTCTGTTCGAGACGACGATTAGATACATTGCTGGGCTTCTCTCTGGATATGATCTTCTCAGCGGGCCTTTGAAGTATCTGGCAGAAGATGTAAGTTGTGATGTTGCATCAACGATGGACGGACTTAGAGCTGACCATCATACAGCAAAGCAAAATTCCTATGCTCCTTGAGCAGGCCCGAAACCTCGCCAACAACCTCAGCTACGCCTTCGACACTCCATCGGGTGTTCCCTCCAACAACCTTTACGTCAACAATCGCAGCACCGACGGCTCAACGACCAATGGCTTGGCTACTGTCGGCACCCTCGTCTTGGAGTGGACCCATCTGTCGGACTTGACTGGCGACCCTTCGTACGGCGAGCTGGCAGCCAAGGGCGAGAGCTACATTCTGAACCCTTCGCCACCATCCGGCGAGCCATTCCCTGGTCTGGTCGGCTCCAACATTGCCATCTCCAATGGATCGTTCCTTGATGCCTCGGGCGGCTTCAACGGTGGCGACGATAGTGCCTACGAATATCTCATGAAGATGTACGTCTACGATAGCGCCAGATTTGGTCAGTACAAGGACAGGTGAGTCTTTCTCGTTCCCCTGGACATTATGGACAGACTTACAGCATCTCTCAGATGGACTCTCGCCGCAGACAGCGCCATTCAGTACCTCGCCTCCCATCCCTCCTCCCGCCCCGATCTCACCTTCTGCGCCATCTACGACGGCACCCGCACCATCAACGAGTCCGAGCACTTGGCGTGCTTTGACGGTGGTATGTTCCTCCTCGGCGGTATGGTGCTCAAGGAACAGAAGTACACCGACTTCGGTCTGGCTCTCGTCAACGGCTGCGAGGACACGTACAGCCAGACCCTCACGGGCATCGGCCCAGAGTCCTTCTCCTGGAACACGACCGATATCCCTGCGAACCAGACCGCGTTCTACGAGCGTGCGGGCTACTGGATCACGAATGGGAACTACATCTTGCGACCCGAGGTCATTGAGAGCTTTTACTATGCTTATCGTGTTACTGGAGATCGCAAGTATCAGGACTACGCCTGGAATGCCATTCAAGCCATCAACGCAACCACTCGCGTGGGCTCAGGCTTCTCTGAGATCGAGGACGTGAACGCTGCTGGCGGTGGCGGCTTCCTCAACTTCCAAGACTCTTTCTGGTTTGCAGAGGTGTTGAAGTACAGGTGAGTCTCCTTAGCGCATTACAGGCCGTGATGAGGCAGAGCAACGGCTAATCATGACCTTCTCTACTTTTGCAGTTATCTCATCCACGCCCCTGACAACATCTGGCAAACCAACCATGACGGCGCAAACTCCTACGTCTTCAACACAGAAGCACATCCTATCAAGGTGAGCGAACCAGACAACTTCCCATCCGCTGTCACCACGCACGTGCAGCATTTGGTCAAACGAACATTCACTAACAGGGGTACCTTCCCCTCTCACAGGTCGCGGGAACTCCCATTTGATGGAGTACGGAAGCTCCAGAAGCCTGTTAGCCGGCGGAAGAAAGTTGTATGGCCTAGACACTGTACACAAAACACAGAACATCGGCACAACTTGCAGGCGCGGAACGAATCTTTCCCGAGAGCTCATGGCTACACATCGTGCGAAACTTGCCCTATCCGTACCCACGTGCCCTGCTGTCCATCCGTTAGTGCCTTTTGCGTTGTGGGAAAGCCATATAGCTGGGGCAGATCAGATGCTTCTTCGGTTCGGGCATTTAATTGGGAGGAGAATGGCTTGGCAGTGTTGGTGCTATGTAGTAGTCTTCGTTGTCCCTGTCTCGACAATCCCTTCCTGACTCGTGGCTGTCGTCTCGCTGCCACGCATCTGACCATGACTCCGCAATTGACAGCAGAGGTTGAGCCTTTCCGCGTGTTCTCCACCAACTCTCCCATACCAGCAAGCCACGGAATGAACCTAATCTCTCGGTCTTGCTACCCACCCGACAACGGGATCAAGGGACAGTCTTCAGAAGACACAATCCCAAACGATGGCATGGACTTTGAACGCTGCAGCGACCTCCACAACGCCATCGTCCGTCACGGCTGGACCGCACGAGGCCACGATCTTTGCGAACTGCCGACCAGGACATACTGGGACCGATGGGCACCGACGTTAACACCGTATCAACTCCAAAGTCGACAAGACAGACTGCATCCTAGCGTCCTGGCATTCCTGCAACGAGCCTTGGATATGCCCGACTTCTATCCTGGATCGTTCCAACCACCAGTCTTCTTCTTTCACCTCGTGGGGTTGAGCGCTCCGTTGGAACTCTTTGCGAACCAAGAGGAAACCGAGGGCGACAGGTTCATCACTCTGTACGGTCTGCAAATCGATCTGGCTACGGACGGGAAGCTACCTGGTGGTATCGTGTACGACCAAGTAAGGCATCGATGTGCTTTGATCAGGGACTCGGACGAGGGGTCGGCTTTGAGGTTCGACGATGGCCACCTTCTATGGGAACCCCTCGAGTGTGTTCTGACGACGTACTGCGAGATGATCGAGACGAGTAGGGTGGTGGCGCTACCAAAGATTGTTAAAGGACCAGAGCCTTTTGAGTATGTTCGAAGCCCCTGTGGAGGCTATGCCTTGCGGGAGATTCCAGATGAGGAACTTCGAGATCCCAGGACAGGCGCAAGGCGAACGAAGAAGTGCTTCGATCCTTGGATGATGGTACCGATTGCGCCGAAGGACTTCGACGTGATACCAGTAGCATGGCTTCGTTTGGCGGACATGATTAGAGAATGTGGGCCAACAGTATCAGAGGGATATTCGATCGCATCAATTCAGCAATCATCATGAGTGCGTCGGAGAATCCGTGTTCAGCGCACCGTGTGGTGGATATCCCTCCTCCTCGCTATAGTGACGGAAAACCTCATCCCTCATCAAGACACGCGGAGCTCGTCGGCCAGTGAACAGCTCGAACTGAGCAAACGCCTGCTCAGGAAGCATGTCTAGACCGTCCATCAAGATCCAGCCTTTGCGACCCTCGCTCTGGATCTGTCGGACTAGAGGCGTTACAATCGGCATGTAAGCCAGCTCTACGACAGCACCGCCTGTTCGACTTCCAAGCCAGTCTCTCGGCAGCGTGAAGTTGGTCGGCGTGCCATCTTGTGTTTGAGTGGGAATGCAGCTCACGATCATGGTCGGATGGCGCATGTTCTGGGGCCATTCGCTTTCAAACGATGCCAGAGGGATTACAGCAGTATTGGCAGCGCTTGATGGGCTGAGCTCTGCGATTTCGTTTGTGCGGATGAGGCGGTTGTAGTGCTCAGCGAGTTCCTCCGCATTGCCTTTCGTGCGGTTGCAAACGAAGATGTTCTGAACACCAAGGGAGATCATAGCGTAGATGGCAGCTCGAGCCATACCACCAGCGCCGCAGACGAGGCCAGTGCTCGACGGCCGAACGGTGTTCGCTGGTGAGAGACCTCGCCGAATGCAGGCTCGGATGCCGATCCAATCTGTGTTGTCGCCATATAACGCTTTGACCGGACCAGTCCGATTACGCTCACGGAATATACCAATCTCGCTGGAGACCGTCTCGATGACGGAGTCGTTTCTTAGGGGTATGACGGTGTTCAGCGCACCAATTGCTTTGGCTTGAGGACTCAGCAGGTCCATCATCGCAAGCGTTCTTGTCTTGAATGGTTGGACGACGGCTGCGCCTCCGAAATCGTGTTCTCTGACCAGTGCGACGAAGTCCTCGAGCGTCGACGCAGAGTGTGTTCTGTATGAGTGTGGCATACCGCATGCCTCGTACGCAGCATTGTGCATCGCAGGCGACAGAGAGAAGCTGACATTGGCGCCGTAAATGAAGAAGCGCATGGGCTCATGCACAAAACTTGCAAACAACGCTTCGTTCCGTTCCTTCGCCGTGACAAGTGGTAGTTCGTCCATGTCAGATCTATCGTTCACGATGTCGATTACCTTGTTTTGCGCCGTGACTGGGGTCAGAATGTTGTTGAAGCACATTGATGTGCGTCCTTGTCTGCCAGTACAGTATGCTATCAGACGCGGCCCATGACCTGCGTGTAGAGTCTGCACGCGTTGCTGAAAGGCCTGGATCGCAAAATTGTCGGCGAGTGTACCGTCAGGCATTGTGATTTTGACCAAATCGCAACCCAACGATTGGGCTTTACGATAGATATCCAAGCACTGCTGACTCTGCCATCCATCGTGAAGTCGTTGAGAAGCCAGGAATTCGCCAATGACTTTGGTTCTTCCTTTGGTGGCAAGAAGATACTTCAGCTGAGAATCCTCCAGAGTGAGGTCTAAAGCACAGTACTCAGGGGCCAGGCGAAGGCAGTATTCGAGTAGCTGAGCTCTACTCACTTGCTTTGACTTCTTTGAATCGTTGTCCTTGGCCACGATAATCGTGATGGGTAGAATCGTGGAGCGGCGCAGTACCGCAAAGGCCTCGCTCACCAGGTTGAAGCAGCTATGTTTGCCAAGTTTCCATGTATCACTGTTCCGTGGGCTGGTACTAATGTCAAGTTGAACTGCGTCTACACCAGTTTGCGCATCGTCCAGGTTCAGGCGTTGGGAGACGACATCCTCCGCAGACAGGGTGACTGCAGATGTGAATTCGAGCTTGTCGACGCTGATTTGCGACAGAGGATAAGCAGATTGATGTGACCGCCCACGGTCGTGGTCTCCAATGATGTTCCTCAGTAGCTTGAGAAAGTCATGCTCTGCACGCTTTAGAGTGAGAAAGGGTCCATTCGTTGTCCGACTATATGGAGCTTTGCCGTCGGTCGAGGGACCTTTATCGTGCGATTCGCTGACATTGAAGAATTCGTAGTTTGAGCATTCTCGTAGTAGAGCCTCGCTCGCTCGAATCAAGTCCTGGATCCTTTCTTCCGACCAAACCCGGATATAGGTCGAGATTCCAGGTACATCCCTCGTTACGTAGATGACGGGATGAGATTGGGCAAATTCTTGAAGTAATTTCGCTCCATCGCTCTCGAGGTCTGCGAAGCTGCAGATGATAACAGCATGTCTGCTATGAGTGGTCAAGAGCTGCCTCAAAACTTCGCAGTGCTTCCTGTGATACTCCGCTGGGCCATGTAGTTTCCGATAGACGGTCCTTGACGATCCAGCCGCATCTGAAAAAGCTCTATCGGACTCGATCATACGTCGCGTGTAAGCAGTAGCAGCCAGGAATCCGAGAGAACTTTTGCCAACGCCTCTCACGCCGATGAGCAAGACTGAGGCATCGGACTTGAAGGCTATCTTCCGAGGCAACGATTCCAGTCTGCCGACATTGGACGCTGGCCCGTTAGGAGGAGTAGGCGTAGCACTTGACTCTCTGGATTTGGGCACTTGTGGAACGAGTGTTTCCTTGGAATTCGGCCTGTTCATATCGTGAAAGGAGCGCTTGACTCCGGCGTGCATGGTTGCCATGGTGTGGTGTACTGGATAGAAATCAGTCTGTGCCATTTCGACTTGTCAGGTGTCAACGAAGTCTAGAGATCAAGGACAGCATTGTAGTTAGTCAGTGACGAAGATGTGGACAAAGACTGAAATCAAGTGACACTGCTTGGAAAGTGCTGTTGCAGCCAGGCAGCTCGGGATCTCTTACCCGGTTCACAGGCTCAAGCATGTGAGAAGTCAGGTGAGGGACTGGCACTGTGGATCATTCACTTTCGAAGTCCATGAAGACAGACCGACTCTCACTGTACGTCTCATTCGATTCCAAGCACGACACGCTGTGCAAGAGCAAGCAAGCGACCATGACAACGAAGCGGTCGTGTTGCTTTGGGCCGGAAGAGTCTTTTCCCGGACCGATCATTTGGGAATGGAGTCTGGAGTTTGTTTCGTTTGGTGTGTTGCCACGGCCATGTGACGAGCAGAGTCCAGCATCGGCACTCATTCTGGGTATTATTCGGCTTGCGATATAATCGATGAATGGTTGTTGAGGTGTGAGATGAGTTCGTAGCGAGTATGCCATCATCTGCCCCCGGCCTCCTCTTTCCCCACCTCCATTTGCTCCGCATGGGCGTGATCAGACCCACAGCATCTTACCACTCAAGTTGGCTCCATTCCTCAGCAGATTGATGGGAGACTATGCCATGCTGCCATGTTGCAGGATACTCATGATAGGCCGTCCGAGAGAGAAACAGAGGTTACAAGCCGGAAGCGATCATCCCATACAGCAGAGCCGGCGGCGAGGAAAGCAGATCGAGCGAAGCGAGTCCGTGTATCTCGTGCATGTGACCAATGTCGAGCTGGGAGAGAAAAGTGTGATGGAGCTCAACCTACTTGCCAGACCTGTGAGACGCAGAACAGGTCTTGTACCTACCATGAGCAGCCGAAGAAGAGAGGCATTCAGCCCAACTACATCCGAACCCTGGAGCTGACACTGGCCTGGCTCTTGAAGACCTACCCTGGAGGCGAACTGAGGCTATCTCATCTGCTGCCGAATCCGGATGAAGAAGTACATCAGCTTATTTCATTCAAAGAAGCGAATGCGTCAGAGACTTTGCACGCCGCTTGGAGGAATGGCATCGTATGCCGGCAGATCGATCAGCTCCTTTCAGGTGCCATCATTGAAGTACCTCAACGGAGCGAGGACGACTTGAATGATGGTGCTGAAGTAGATGCCCACGCTGATCAGCTAGGATACGGCATCGAACCCCAGGAGAACAATGCGCCGTATCACTCACCGCCGCAATCCGCACCCTCAGATGGTCACACAGCCTTAATGGATGTTCAAGGCTCTAGTCTACCTTTCTCACCCCTACAAAGCTCCCTCAATCATCCACCAACGGACACTACAACACTTCAGCTTCCAACGCAAGCATGGTCAATGCTAGAAGACTACTTCGCATTCACCCAGACCTGGCTACCAATCACAGAAAAGCATGATATGCTGAAACTGATGTATTCGTATCCTTCAACAGGCTTGCCCAGACATGAAGCTATATCGTCTGATCATGCCGAACTTTGGAGCATTATGGCTTGGTCAGCCATGCGAACCGAGGGCAAAGCTAGACTGGACGCTTCGCGCTGTGTAGACATCACCAGATCTCTCATCCCGAAAGAGATCAACTTGTCTCTCGGCCATGTCAAGGCCTTGCTTATCCTGGGCCTGGTCGATCTGTCGAATGATGCCCTACTTTCAGCTTGGTTGACGATTGGATCTGCGGTCCGTCTACTGGTCCATATCACCTCCCGTCAGAGCATTGGCAGCTCGCTCGTCGGAGAGCGCCTGAGACATACTTACTTGGCAGCCTTTGTGCTCGAAAGCGCTATCGCCTCACGAACCGGTGCTTTGAGTCATCTGAAGCCAGAAGATATCACTTCGATCGGGCCTTTGATCGAGGATGGACTGGACGAATGGTCGCCCTGGCAGGATCCTGCGAACACACCAGGTGTAGAGAAGTCTCCAGCCAGGTCTATCAGCACTTTCAATGAGCTTGTTCGTACGGCACTTCGCAGGCCGCAGCATCTTGCGACCCAATCTCAACACCCGCATCCACATCAGGAGTTGAGCGTTGTCTTTGACCTGCTTCGTAATGGTAGCGCAAATCACGGCAGGCAACATCCGTCTACGCTTCTGGCAAAGCAGCGTTCTTCGGGCCATGACAACCAAGGCCTTGATCCGAGGTCTACTGCAGGACACGCAGTGTCTCACGCTCACACACACTCCTCGCCCACCGACTTTTGGCACGTACAACCTTCAGGATCGCAAGGCATGCAAGGCGTGACTTTGGAGACACATTACCCCTTCATGAGTATCCCCAACGAGACGACAGAATCTCTTCCAGGAAGCACACCAGCACAAATGACGGTTTCCACCGCCACACCTTCGCTCTGGCTGGGCGAGAGCTCCTCTCGCCTACCGGAGTCAAATCAGCAACCATACAGTGGGCCTAGCAATCAAGCTGGGTCAGGAGGTGATATCTTCGAAGAGCTTGCTATGCTCGATCGTACAGACTCCACGCAAAAGCCGAACTTCATGGAGAATTTAGGATTTGGACCCGACTTGGATCTGGCAGAGTTCTTTGGGGCGGACTATCAGCCTTCCGACCCTCTTCTGGCATACATGCAACCTAATGAGTTTGCGGACTTCTCCCAGGCGTACGAACCAGCTGATAGAGACGCCAGTTGTTGAGCTATGACCAGGAGATAGACGGTCTACATCACACAAACCGGCGACTCCAATCAATCGAGGTTGATGGCGCAATACCAAAGACGAAGCGGCTCTCGAGATCATTCACTCAGAAATCGTCTTCTTGAAAGACTATATGGGTATCAGTACTATCAAAATGCTCATGCCCTCCATCTATGCCTCTATTTCTCTATCAATGCAGTAGCCACCTCCTCCGCTGCAAGGCTGTTTGTACTGTTGGTACCTGGCCAACAGTTCACAACTGGGCACGAGGCGCCTGATCAAGAACCACTGAATCACGAGCAGCGACCTCTTTCTTGTCAAGACCAAAATCCGCAACGATCTTCTGCCATGACACTGCCGCACGTCGTGCATGGTCCGCTGGAACTGACGACTGTGACTCGGTGAGAGTGCGACTGAACAGCTCTGCGCTGAGATAGCCTTCGTAGCCAAGGTCGACAATAAGGGCTTTCAGAATGGCCTTGACAGGAAGATAGGCTCCTCGATCTTCTTCGCCATAGAACAATCGGCAGTTTCTCGACCAACTCATACGAGGGCACTGTTCTGGGTTGTAAAACTCGTGGCCTTCCAGGAGTGGACTCGACAAGCGTTCTGCGTCGACGACCTGGACGAATGCGATCTTCTTGACGTCAACTGTCTGTACTAAGCGCTTCAACGATGCTTGCATATCCGCCTCGGCGTTTGGGTTCTTTCCAGAGGGTGCTGTCGGGTCCGCGTATACTCGTCCAGCGAAGTTATACGTGTCGAAGCAGATCTTGAAGTTGGGACGATTGACTCGACACACGACTTCGTAACATTGTTCCCACACGTCGACATGTGTTCCCCAACATAAGGCCTCATATGCGAATTCGATTCCTTCTGGAGCCCCAAGATCTGCAACTTCCACCATGTCCTGTGTGATGAGATCGAGATCGCCGCTTACAAGCTCATCAGGCAAGCACGTTGAAGGGATCGCGATCAAATTCGTGCCCAAGATCTTTGCCAGCTCTATCCAGAGTTTCATCTCGTCCACCCTCTCGGCATGCTTTTCCCGATCTCGAAGGCCGTCGTAGTGCATGAATGGCTGCAGGCAGATGATTGAGATGCCTCGCTCGTCACATAATGATCGAGCCTCATGTGCGGCTTTGACGTGGTTTTCTGGCGTCGCTCCACCTGGAAACTCTTTGGCGACGTAGAAGAGGTCCTCGTAGAAGAGCTCGATGTCGAATCCGTGACGGGCGGCTTGGTCGAGTTTGGAGGGTAGATCGTGGACCCAAGCTCGGCCTAACGAGTGAGAGCAGATAGCTGGACGGCAAGGCATCTTGGTAAAGACGTTGGATGTATAGGAGAGGAATCCTTCTTCGGAACAAGGAGATATGTAGAGGAACAGAACAGTCGCAAGTTACCTTCTTGAAGTAAGGTAAGGCACTTGGGAACTATTGCATGAGGTCGTACAGCAGTTCCTCGCACCCATGTAACCCAGTACGACGTCGCGTAAAGTGCAACTTCCCTATCGCTCCGAGCTGGCTGAGAAAGAAGATCCACCCATCTGGAAGGCACTTTATCACCGTCTGCTCCATCCTCGGAGAAGTGTCTTGGTGAGGGTGGAAGAGTGTTTAGCGTGCTGGAAGAGATAACGCGCGCGAGCCTGCGCTCCTGCAGAAGGTTGGAGCGAGCTGGAAAGAGTTCACCCGGACGCGAAGCCAGGTGAGAAAGAGCTGGGACGGTTGTTGAGTCTTGGCGAGTGCTATGTTTAGACCGTCTCAGGGGTATATGGCACGAGCTGGATGGCGTTGCTTCGGTGCGACTGCAAGGATACGGATTGCATGAGTCGGGACAAACGACGGCAGCATCGTTGTCTGGAGTAGAGACCGGCTCGAGAGTCACGCGAGGACGAGCAAGATCTCACTTCCGGGATGATGGCCGGAAAGAATTCATCTTCCACCGGAGATGTCGAAAGGATGAAGAAACAAACTTCCCCTACTCAGTGTTTATCCACAAGAAACAGCGTGCAGACTGCGAAGCACTCACCATTCGACAAAGGCAATACGGGAGCGAGCGATAGCGACCTCGATCTACTGCACCAGCATCCTCGTTGATATCTCCTCCTGCAACCAGCGCCGGAAATGGCTGTCGAAGACCTCACCATTGCCATAATAGGCACTGGACTTATCGGGCCCAGACACGCGCAGAGTGTGCTGGCGAACCCAGATGCGAGATTGCTCTGTGTCGTAGATCCTCGAGCTGAAGCAAAAGAGGTAGCCGAGCGATTCGGCGTGCCACTTGTCTCGAGCGTCAAGCAGATGGTAGCAGAGGGTCATCGTCCAACGGCTGCCATAGTATGCACTCCAAACAGCACTCATGTTGCTGTGAGTCTGGAACTCCTGAAGGCAGGGATTCATGTGCTCGTAGAGAAGCCCATCTCCATAGACATCGCCAGCGGCAAGCAACTCATCAATGCCGCTCATGAAGCAGGACGTCATTTACTCGTCGGTCACCATCGACGTTTCAATCCCTATGTGACAGCAACCAAGAATGCCCTGCTCAATGGCGCCATCGGACGACCCATTGCAGTCTCAGGCCTTTGGGCGACGTTGAAACCAGACTCCTACTTCCAACCACCAACGCAATGGCGCGCCCAAGCCTCAAGTGGTGGCCCTATCCTCATCAACCTCGTCCACGAAGTCGATATCTTGCAATACCTCCTCGGTCCCATCGTCCGCGTCCATGCCGAGAAGACTATCTCTCAGCGAGGGCACGAAGCAGAAGAAGGCGCTGCGGTGCTCCTGCGTTTCGCGTCTGGCATCGTTGGAACGTTCGTCCTCTCAGACGCCACGCCCTCACATCACTTCTTCGAGAGTGGGACTGGTGAGAACCCGATGCTACCGCGGGCCGGAGAGGATTTCTATAGGATCTTTGGCAGTGAGGGAACGCTTAGTGTTGGGGATATGAAGCTTCAGAGATATGGAGAGGGCGAGGAGAGGAGTTGGGAGAGGCTATTGAGCACTGAGGATGTAAAGGTCACGGGTGAGGTGCCCTTCGATGAGCAGGTCGGGAACTTTGTTGGTGTGATCAAGGGAACACAGGAGCCGAGATGTACGGGAGAAGATGGTTTGCGAGCTTTGATCGTGTGCGATGCTGTGAAGCAGGCCATAGAGACTGGCCAAGCTGTCGATATCAATGCATGAAGACGGCGAATTCGCTGGAGAGTCTTGGAACATATATATTGACATTCATTTCCTGCGCAAATCACATCGCGAGAGCAAAGCTCCATCGCCTGCAATGCCCTATATATACCATAGTCCTCGTAGCCAAAAGATTCAGCGACCGTCACTGATTGACCTCATTGTCACACGTTCAGATATCGCTGTGCCTCTCCGTAGTCTTCTCCACGTGCTCCAACTTCTCCTTCGCAACACTCAAACCCGCACCATCGGCATCGTGACGGAACTCGGCATCCCTCTCGTGATCTTCAGCAATGATGATCTTGTTTGCCTTTCGTACAGGCCTGATCTTGAACAGACGGTCCATGTCCTCCAGTGGGATGGACTTGGTCTCTGGCACAAGGAACCAGACGAATACAATGCTGGCGAGCATCATAGAGGCGAAGAAGAAGAACACACCACAGCCACTGGGTCCCATTGTGTCGAACATTTGAGGGGTGAAGCGGGAGATGATGAAGTTCCAGAACCAGTTGTTGGCTATAGACGAAATGTTAGCCTCGATTGCTTGCAGCTGGAATATATCAAATGCTTACCTGCTGCAGATGCTTGACCAAGACCACGAGTGTTCATATCGAACATCTCGGAGTTGAGCACCCATGGTGTACCGTTCCACGATGGCGTGTAGAATGCAGTCCAGAGGTACTACCCACCAGTTAGCAACCCTTGTTTCTCACCAGAAGGCGCTGAGTACTTACAAAGAAGAACATCGCAGCAATGCCGCCACTGTCCAGGCTGTCAGACACCACGTGGACGTTTCTGGTCGAGATGTATCCGCCGAGAATCCACATGCAGACCGATCCGCCAGCAGCACCAATCATGAGCAGATTTCTCCTCCCAAGGTTGTCGATGAGGAAGAACATCCAAATAAGGGTGAAACAGGTCTTGACGACGCCAAAGATGCCGGTAGTGAGGAAGCCTGTGTTGGAGCCGTTGACTCCAATAGACTTGAACACAGTAGGTGAGTAGTAGTTGATGGCATTAATACCGCTGCCGTTCTGCCACATGAAGAGCAGACCGCCGAGGATGAAGCGCCACTGAACGGTGCGGCTGCGGGCCACTGCCTTGAAAGGTTTCCAAAAGCCTTCACCGATTGAGGAAGCCTGCTCCTCCAAAGCGGCGTCTAGCATTGCCACCTCTTCAACCATATAGAGCTCATCAGGGCCGAGGTTCCGCATCCAACACAGATTTTCCAACGCTTGGGTACGGCGATGCTTGCTCAGCAGCCAACGTGGGCTCTCCTTGATCCAGAAGGCTCCAATGAGAAGCAAGCCGGCTGGGATCAGTTGGACGGCAAAGGGGATGATCCATTGCTTGTGGCTCGGTGCCATGGTCTCCGTAAGGCCGTAGTTGATCCAGAAGCCTACAAGTCCTCCGATCTGCCAGCCCAGCTCGTAGATACCGACGATGCGTCCGCGGATTGCGGGTGGAGCAATCTCGCTGATGTAGATTGGTGTGATCATGGAGCAAGCACCGACCCCAACGCCAGCCAGAACTCGTCCTGCGTATATAAAACCTAAGCCGCGGTCGCCATTGGCGCCCAGCATCAGGCCAGCGCCGAGTATAAAGACGAGGGAGAAGATAATCAGGCTCAGTTTTCGTCCGAGGTAAAAAGCAGAGGCTGGAAGTCGTCTGTTAGCGAAGTCTCGGGGCGAATGGTAGTTGTAGTCTTCTCACGGTATGCAAAGAAGGAGCCAAAGAAGGCACCTGCTTGGTAGATCGAAACGATATTGGCCTTGACAAGAGCGAGATGCGACTTGCTCAAGTCATCGAATCTGAACTCGTCGACAAACGACGGCAGTGCCAGTGTCGTGCCGATGAAGGCCGAGTCATACCCAATCATGCACGAAGCGAAACTGGCAGTCGCTGCAGATGCATAGACTTTCCAGTTGTAGACCTGCTTGGGCGTCGGTCGGTCCTCGACCAGGGTAAGGAAGCCTCCCATGTTGGGCGGGTAGGGTCTGTTGTCGTTCTGTCGAAGTAAGAGGGTATCAGGAACGATGACTCCAACGAGGTGTTGTCAACCCCGAACAGACCTGGACGAGTGCGATGCAAAAGAAGACAATGGCCTGCGAGGAATCCTGGGGAAAGATATGTTATACAACGGCCTCTCGTGCGCCCCACGGGGAAAGACGTAGGAAGAGTGATGGGTGAATGAAAAGGGACGCCATGGTAATCGTCGTAATCTGGCCTCCGCCATGCGGGAAGAGAATTCTCGCGCTACGCCATCGCGAGGAGCCCAGACTCGACTTTGCCGTGAGGAGGAAAGCCCAGCTTGGTGTCGGAGCGACATGATCGGCGCCCATCTCCACGTTTGCTCCACACGAGCGTGCCGCAGAGCCGCCAGTCGCCGACTGAGCGTGGCCGTCACATGGGGGATAAAGGCAGACCCGGCCCGAGCTTCGAGATGAACTTTCTTTCCCCATGGGTTGTTTCGCCACGAGGCTTGAGTAGTGGAGGAGGAGACGTACGACACGCTGCATCAGGCGTTACCGTAAGGCGCTTGACGATTGGGTGAAGTCGGAATCGCGCTGTACTCACACCTGTGTTCAAGCTTTGGTCGTAGAGTTTCCATTGTCAACGACATTTTTTTCTCCATCATCCAGTCCTCCAAAATCTGGACTCGAACCGACCCTCAACACATCAAGAAGACATACCGCCCGCCATGGCAGCACAGCAGCAAGAGCTCATCACATGCCCAGCGCCACCAGTCGATCATTTCGAACGCCACGGCTACTTATTCGGATATCCAATCGCCCACTCTTACTCGCCGCTTGTGCACAACACAGTCTTCCAGCAATTAGGTCTACCATGGGGCTTCTCCTTGCTGGAATCAACAGATATGAACCAGTTCCTGAGACTGCTCAAAGACCAAAGACTCTTTGGTGAGTTCCGGACCCGCCAGTTTCTAGAACACCCATGCTAACGCTCTTGGCCAGGCTCCGCGGTGACCATGCCGTTCAAACTGGCCATAATTCCGCACCTGGATGATCTCACAGACGAAGGCCGCGCGGTGGGAGCAGTGAATACAATCTTCCGGCGAGGCGACAAGTTCATCGGCACAAACACGGATACGATCGGAGTCCGGGAGAGCTTCTACCAGAACATTGCTGACCCTGATAAGGTCTTTCACGGTCGGCCTGGTATGGTCGTTGGCGGTGGTGGTGCGGCGCGCTCGGCTGTGTATGCATTGGTCCAGTTCATGAAGTGCCGCACAGTCTATTTGGTGAATCGAGATCCGGCAGAAGTCGACGCCGTGATAAGCTGGTGCGAGTCGCAAGGGTACGGAGATGGTCTGGTGCACGTGAAGAACGCTGCACAGGCAGAAGACCTCGAGGGGCCAGGGGCAATCGTTGCCTGCGTGCCCAACTTTCCACCTTCCACTGACGCAGAGAAAGAAGCGAGGAGAGTGACAGAGGTGTTCCTCAACAAGCCGCACAAGGGAGCGATGTTGGAGATGTGCTATCATCCTTCTCCTTGGACAGAACTCGGTGAGATCGCAGAGAAAGCTGGCTGGCAGGTTATCCTTGGAACCGAGGCAATGATCTATCAAGGTTTTCAGCAACATACGTATTGGCATGGCCGGACGCTTGATCAGCTTCCAGTGAAGGAGGTGAAAGAGGCGGTTGCGAAGGCGTTGGCGACAGCACGCTTGTAGGCTGTCTTGCTGGTAATACCGCTTTGTCAGATACGTTGTTGGCGACTATAGATAGTAGTCGTAGAGCCAACAGGCTGCCTCTACATCTTCATAATCCTGGCGTCGATGCAACAACCCAGTCTGAGATCGTCGTCTCCAAGCCACATCGGGTCGGTAGCCATCGGCATACCTGAAGTCGCAGCATGAGGCCCTTTATGGTCAGCGAGGTCATTGTTGTCTGCTTAGCCGAAAAGGCGTTGCTACTCCGGATCCTTTTGTAGGTAACAACACTGTTCGACGCACAGCCTTCGAGCTGCATCTAGATGTTGCTCTTCAGCTATATCCCTGGTCGTGCATAGTCCAATCGCTGCACTCGCCGCCAGACCTCGCGGACGGTCCGCTCTTGCGTCTGACGTCCTGTCTCGGTCGCAGACGCTCCAGCTGGACGAATAGCAAGATACAGCCGGCTCCCGAGATGTGCATCTGCTACAGGAGCAGCGTATGGATCATCGGGAGGATTGGCAGACGTTATCAAGCCTCCGGCCTCTTTCAAGAGACAGATACCTGCCGCAACATCCCATTCCCTGCGTAGTCGAATGTCAGAAGGATCTTGAAGAGACATAGGGTTTTGAGTGCTTGCGTACCAGCATCCCCCTTCCCACCAAATGTCAAAACTACCCATCGCAACATAAGCAAGATCGAGGGTGGCACTCCCTAAACTCCGTACGCCATGCACATGGCCTCCCTTACCGTCTCGACCTCCTAGCTCAGTCGCAAGGTTCAAGAAGGTGTTCACTTTGCGGTGAAGATTGCCGTCAGCCACATCTCGTCTGTCCTTGCCCCATTCGCATGAGAAGATGCAACCCTTGGGTGCCGTCTCCGGTAGTGGCGGTATGGGGGATCGGTCTAGAGGTAACGGTGTGTTTCCATTCAGCCATGCGCCTCGTCCACGACATGCCGTGAATCTATTCGTGTAATGTTAGATCAAACGTGGTCTTCACAGGTGGACAGTTAGGGCACGTACAATTGTCGGAGGAAAGGCGCGTTTATGGCTCCGATTATTGGCTCTCCATTCCATATGAAGGCAATGGAGACACAATAGAAAGGGCACAAGTGAATGAAATTGACCGTGCCTGCGTGCATAACATGAGCAAAGTCCGCCCGGTCTGACAGGACTAGCCAGACTCACCGTCAAGCGGATCCACACACCAAGCAGGCCCCTTCGGCGGGATCGAGTACGCTTTGGAGCCGCCTCTGCTGTACGATTCTTCACCGCAGAATCTAAGGCCAGAGCTTGGTCAGTTATGTTCGTACTGATGCGCCAGACTAAGTGTCGCTCAACTGTATTGGTTCGCAGTAGTATGCCTAACTAGGAATGTGACGTACGCATGCGAAGGATACTTTGCCTGAATGCTTGAACGAACGAAAGCTTCGACATCTTGACGCTCGGAATCGAATCAGCCTTATGCCACTATCGTGCTCTATGACATTGCATAGGCCTCGGATGGGCGAAGTCTACTGCCCACGCCATTCTCAAGCTGGCAGTAGACGGGACCTAGGGCTTGACGAGGTAGGTGGGAGGGCAGTCCGAGGCCAACGAAAAGAAGAGACCGACCTTCATCTGTTTGCGTTACCAGATCGACGGCGGACTCCTTCTCAACATGGCCTTCCCGAACCGTCTTCCCGGCGCGCAGCTCGACAGCATCCAGTAGCATTTGGCCCGCCTGCTTAGCCAGTGCTACAGCAAAGCTGTGGATTTCGTCCAGCTCTGTGTCCTCGATAGCCGACCAGTCCGCCATAATTGTCCCGCGGATCGATAGTGGCGTTCGTGGATCGACTGGATTGACGATGCACTTTCTGCACTGCGTATCTAGCACGGTCGTTTCGATGGAGTGAAGTTGATGCAACGATGATAGGGAGCAAGTTGGCCTGTCGTCTGCGCCGATTGCAAGACCCACCGGCCGAGTAGGGTTCCAAAGATATGGCACGCTATTCTCTTCTAGACCTAGCGTCCTGTGCTAACTCCGTTTCGTTTTGCTGACTTTACTCTGCAACACCAGCCTCACGCCCGCGCTTCACACTTATGCACCTCCTTGGGGGCCACGAAGGAACGCAAGGGCAACAACGTGCTGCTCGGCGGCAGCGGCGTCCTTTCCTGCATAGCCGAGATAGTCTGGGAGTCGGCCGCAGAGTCCGTTGACCGCTGCAACGATTGGTCGAGCGCAATTCACGTCCAGGTGCGTTGTAGTTGCGCCTCCCGACCCAGGCTCTATCTGGACATCGCTCTATGGGAACCCTATAGCGAGCTGAATTTGAGTTCAGAGCTGCCTCTGGAAATGGCAATCCGTGAGAAATGATTCTCGACTTCACATGGCATGGGCGAGCGTTCGCACGCGGCGACACTGACGGCGACAGCGATGGCGCAGCGTCATTCATCCGGAGCTGGGACATCGCGTGGTGGTCTTCCAGACCGTCATGTCGGCGCCTATAACAACCTCAGGCCCCTTACGCGGCCTAACTTGGAGCAAAGCCTGGACTCTACGATACATTGCCTCTGCTGGCCTAATCTGCGTCACTTGCATTCGCATCAGGCGACCAACTAGCGACGAGCCCTTGGTCCCGATTCCGAACCCTTTCGTATGCGCCGAGCCGCAACAAGATATGCTTGAGTTCGTGCTTGTCAGCGGTGCATCTGGAGCGAAGGATGTCCAGACGCGGAAGAAAGTCCGCTCGCAGGCAATGCGAGGTAAGCGAAACGCCTAAAGACTGTCTTTATAGTCCACTGATGTCCAGTCGTAGACTTCAGGAGACGCCAGAGAGAAGAGCGCCAGGCTGAAAAGGCGGGAGGCAGCTCACTTCAGAAACGACTGAACACACCTGACCGTCGAAGCGTGAGTCCGGCATGTTCAGGACGCGAGCGCGCAACCTCAACAAGCTCGATGTCAACTGAAGAATCGTCAATTCGAACACGTCGGTCAAGAAGTGCTGCCAGTCCTAGACCAATACCATTCGTTTCGCAGAAGGATGGCGAGAGCTCATTCCAAACTATGCCTATACTGCAACCGGCACCGACGACTCAGATGGACGTGAGTGCGGTCGATGCTATGGGGAAATGGCAGCTCGACCCCGTATTGGCACAGAGGGACTCACTCCCCACGTACTGGCAGCCTGAAATGATGGTAGAACCATTGCCATCTGAGTTCACTCAGGATCGAGCAACCTGGTTTGACGATACTGATGGTTTCTTTGAATCGACCGCTCAGATAGGCCAGATGCTCGCGTTCTGCCGGTCGTGTGCGTCAGTTACACGCAGTTTGCATGTCTCATAAGGTTTGAGTGCTAACGACCAGACAGATCTCCACTGGCTCTGTCCTGGCATCCATACGGAGGTTAGTCCCACCCTGTTGAAACGGCTCTTACTCCTGCTAACGATGCCCTTAGGTTGCCCACAGTATGGTCACTCAGGCCTGGGCCCGCAGTCCATGTCCTATGCTTCTAGCAGCATGCTGTCTGGCTTCGGTTGGCCACCTTGATGCCGTGCAGCCCGGCCGACCACGTGGAAACTACACCTTTTACAAAGCATATGTGCTACGAAAAATCAGCGAATGTATGCAGTCCATCGACAAGGGAATATCAGACGAGGTGGTGTGCTCGTTGGCATGCTTACTATCATTCGAAGTAAGTAATGCCACCACAACCATGTTGCGGATGTACTGACAGCCGTCTGGATATCACAAGGCTCTGCAGAGGCCTTTACGCACCTAAAAGAGTTGCAGAGTGTGATAGCTCTCAAGGGAGGCCTTGACACCATTCGGATTGCAGGGGGTTCTGTGATGATAAAGACCATGAACCTGTTCTACGCTGTCCTGTTCAACGGCCACGCCGTGCTGATGGACGCTGAGTGCACACAATCTATGAACAAATTGTTGGTGGCGTCGCTGTCCAACCACGAGGCTTTCGCTCTACTATCTCCCATTCTCGTCTCGGAACAACAAGGCCTCCAGCAATACGATCCCTACCCATACAGTGTTCGGTTGCATGGACTGCCCGCACTCCTTCAAGCTGCAATGAATTGTCTACAAGTGGACTCGAACGACTCGACGATGGCCGCTACCAACCGTTTTCAGGCTGTAGAGACATTCAGAACAAGCTTGGCGACTTTCGGCCAACACGCTTGTGTGGACGACCTCCTGAATCCAGACGCATCACACCTCGGACGGTGCTGCTACTTCACAATTTCAATCCTATTCAACGTAATCGTCAACAGAACACCGTACCGACATTCGAAGAATCAGGATCTCGCGGCGCAGGTCTTTGATGCCATCAAATGGGTCAAGGTTGGCACGTGGGCATTGATGCCATACCTTCGACTCTTTGCTCTTCTTTCCGCAGCGGTCACGACAGATACTCAATGTACGAAGAGTTTCTTCAAGGCGGAGTTGGTGAGGACTGTTTACCAGATGGGTGAAGCCGAGTGGGAAGGAATTGAAAGCTTCGTGCTCGGCTTCTTGAGTATGAAACGCAACCTGGAACGACCAGACATACGAAGAAGTCCACCTGTTGAGATGGATGGCTCTGTTCACACCGAGTCCAGCTCCTATGACTACTCAGCATTGGCACACATCAACCTTTTATGAGCCAACAGACTCTGGGGCAGATGGGGAGGTTCACCCACTGGACTACTAGACTGGACTGCAGCATGCCAGCAGACTCGCTTCTGAGGCTCCAGAACAGGGGGGAGCAACGTTAAGGTTCCCCACCAGATCATCGTATACAAAGAGCCATATGAGAACATCGACGTGCGTCGACGAGTCGTGAAGTGTTAGCAATAACTTCGAATCTCAATATAAAAAGACACTTTTGCGAAGATTTACAGTGAAATGAGCGAAGAGGGCGTTCACATAAGTCTCAGGTACCATCGGACATCGAAAGAATCGCCTGAAGGTTCGCCTCATGCATGTGATGCTTTGTGCAATAAACCCTCCCGTCAATTCCCCACTATCCACTTGATGGACATTTGATTAATATCTTGACCTCACCTCATCTTGCTACTTTTGCATGTCATTTCAACACCTGCGCATCCTCTTACCACCGTCCGCACCATGTCAGCGAAAGACTCACACCTCTATGGCGGCAAGCGGCAACGAAACCTAGCTGGCGGCAAAGAGATCTCCTCCTCAGCAACACTCTCCTTCACCTCGCAACTAAGCTCCCTGATCAACTCCTCAAATACAGACACCTCCTCGAAGCCCTTATCCGGCCGCGCAAGACCTCGAAAAGAAGACATCTTTGCGACACATAACCGCAACACTGCCAAGCGTGCCAAACGCGACCTCGAGGTAGATAATGCGGGCACATTCGAGCAGAAGCATACGACGAATGGCGAGTCTTTGGACAAAGGGTTGTGGGAGAGGAGCAAGAGGAAAATGGAGGAGAAGGCAAGACTGTATGCTGCTATGAAGAGGGGAGATATCGAAGATGCGGACGAGCGGTATGCGGTGGACTTCGACGCGAAGTGGGCCGAGAGTAGAGCGCAAGGAAAAGAGGAAGACTCAGATGATGACGACGGCCATGAAGATGCGGAGGCCGAGCAGATTGAATACGTGGACGAGTTTGGTAGGACGCGGACAGGCACACGGCTGGACGTTCTGCGGGCGAAACAGCAGCAGGCATGGCGAGAGGAGGGAGACCCAAATGCCGCACGCCCGGCTGCACCTGCGAACGTGATCTATGGTGACACGATCCAGCACGAGGCATTCGATCCTGATGAGCCACGAGCTGCACAAATGGAGGAGCTGGCGAGAAAGAGAGACAAGAGCTTGACGCCGCCGCCCGAGGAGCATTTTGACAGTCACAGGGAAGTCAGAACGAAGGGCACCGGGTTCTTTCAGTTCTCTGGCGATGCCGAGGAGAGGAAGCAGCAGATGGAGAACTTGGAGAAGGAGCGTGTAGAGACCGAGAAGAGGAGAAAGGAGCGAGAAGGCAAGATGAGTGAGCGGAAGGCCCAGATCGAGGCTAGGAGGGATGAAATTCGGAGGAAGAGTGCGAAGAGGAAGGCCGATGACTTTTTGGCGGATCTTGGAGCGAAAATGAATGCGCAGGAGGTCGGAAACGATACTGACGCCGAAGATGGGACTGGAACGGACATGACGAATCGTATCGAGGCCGCTATACGAAGGGAAGAAGACGATACGTGAGCTGACGATAGATGAACCTGACGATGATGATCATGAACGCCTTGGTGCGATATACACGCATGGAGTACTCCGCAAGTATACGATACCCACGAGAAGTCTGTCGACCTTCTTGATTAGAGTTACCTTGGCCAGCTTGTGCAGGCAGAGGTCACGAAAAGGGATCGATCGACATCGGGAAGAGAAGCTCAATCAATCTCAATAGCAACCTTGCTCCCCTTTGCCCGATCCACACAACTCATCATCACATCGGGCCGCTCATGAGTATTTACTGTACTCTTGTAGTCCACCTCACCACTACATACCGCCACTTTGCACATCCCACACCCACCCGACTGACAGCTGGACATGACACCGAACCCCGCGTCGTTCAAGACTCTCAGAAGCGATCGATCTGCAGGGACGTCAAGAACAACTTTACGGTCCGACTCGGTGTCGTGCACCTCGACTTGGAAGGGGTCGCCGAGCATGGAGCCTTCGGCAACAGTGGTGCCAAAGCTTTCAAAGTGAAGGAGATGCGGAGGGTACCCTAGCTCCTGGGTGAGGTTCCGGCACTCGTCCATCATTCTTGAGGGACCGCAGCAGAAGATTCTAGTGTTGAAGGCATTGTCTGCACCAGGGCTAGGGACAACGTCAACGATGTTGAGTCTCTCCCTCTTCGATCTGGCGTAAAAGGTCGTTTTACCCGGAGGCAGAATGTTCTTATACGCAGCGTCATCCATGCTTCGAACGGCGTAGTGAATCTCGTACCTCACGCCCTGCCTCTCCCAGTTACGGATCGCAGGCAAGAAGGCTGTCACCCCAATGCCACCAATTATAATAATCCGGTTCTCGATCTTCTGGTCCCCAATGCATCGATCTTCGTTCTCCGTCGCCGTGGGGTCGATGCCGGGTCCCATCTTGATCTCGTCGCCAATTTTCAGCTGCTCGTGAAGGTATGTCGAGCCGCCCTTGGATCGCTCATCGAGCGCTACACCAAGCGTAAACCTTGACAGATCCCCGTCCACTATCGAATAGCATCTCGACATATTCTTCTCCGGCCCAAACGACAGTTGCGCATACGCATAGGGCTGGAAGGCTGGCTTCTTGATTCTGTCGCCACTTTTCAACTCAAAAGTCAACTGCTTGACCCTCGGCGTCACATACTCTGCCGCTACCAGCGTATACGTCCTTGTGGCAGCCGCAAGCCTCTTGATCGCCAGGTCGTAGAAGTATGGCGACAGCGCTTGCAGCTCACTGCACTCCTCATATAACGCCGGCTCAACAGACCTGCCATGTAGTACCCTCACAACATTCATGACCGACCAGCAAGGGTTCGGTCGCTCAACGAGGCGCATCAAGTCTCCTGTCGAGACGTATCCAGGCCTCAAGACCCGGAAGTTCCAGCCTACTCGACCTGTCTTTTGGATTCGAGGTAGAGCTCTCGGCCATTCGAAGCGACTGTTCAGCTTGTAACATGGATTTCTCGGTTCGCTGACCTCCATTAGCAGACCAGTATTTCTGTCGCCGACACACCAGATATCGCCAACGCAGACACTTTCTTCCGTCAGGTTCGTGGCCACGAGATTCTCTCCAAAGCCTCCGTTTTGGAACAGATGCGCAAGATCGGGTTTCTCCCTTTGCCAGGTGAGGTAGTTTCTTGACGCATATTGGTGGATGGCTCGGTGGGACTCATTGTGTGCGGCATAGTAATGCTGGTCACCGGTCAAGCCTTGTTCTGTGACGTAGACGGGAACTTTTTGCATCTGTTTGTAGATGGCTGAGGGAAGTCTTTGGGGCCCGAGAGTTCCTATCTTGCCAGTACGGACTTGGAGGATCGGATCTGGCTCGGGGATTGGTGCTGGTGATAGAGTCGAGAGGTGGACCTTTAGGTCTGGGGGCGACATATTGATCGCAAGACAAGGTGTAGTCGTCGAGGTGCGGGTTGAGAGATGATCGATAAGAAGTGAACGATCAAAGTCTCTTGACAGTGTGAGCTTAATGTAGGTGTATGCTTTCGCCCGAGTCAGGGTCAATAAGTGGAATCGCAGGCTCAACCTATTTGTCGTGAACGGCAGGGCACTGGATGAATGAGTAATTGCAGCTACGTGAACAGAAGTAGCTCACCGCAGCTAATGTACTTGCGGAGAACCTGGTTGGGATAGACCAAGATCCACCCGGCAGAACAGCCCCCACTTTCGACACTTGATCAAGAGTGGTGCACGGACAGCGTTGGTGAATGTTCAGGAATCATCTTGCCGCAATAGGAAGTAGCAACAATGTATCGTAACGTTACGTGCAGAGCGCCAATGTTTACCTCTCTTCAACGAATCAATGACTTCTCGTCCAGAGTTCCGTCCTTATCAGCTCTGTGGCGAACCCTCAGTTCTGTATTCCTACCGTATTCATCTTGCAGCACTTCAAAGACGTCGCTCAATTCAGTGCCTTCCACCTCATCCCTTGATTCACCGCCGATACTTCCGCCGTTCTCTTCTATGGCCTTCCTGACCTCGTTCAGAACCTCGATCGCAGTCTCATATCTCCCCATCAACACGTCTACAATCACATCTCCCAACATCTTCTTCTCCAGCCGGCGAAAGCCGACAAGCTCCCCTCGATATCGATACGCCTCTCGCCACCGCTTCGATATGTCGTCTTTTACTTCAGAAGCAGGCTTCTCAGGACCTTGAAAGCGTAAAAGTTCTCCGTCGCCACTCATCCATCCAAAGACGACGTTCGCCCAATCGACCAAGTCAGCTTTCACAGAGCCGGCCAAGCATCGATCCCACCAATCCTCATGCTCACAACCAGGCTCAGGCATCTCGGAGTCGACATCGTGCCAAGGCGAAGTAATGGGCATTTCGTATCCTGGAACCGCAATTCGTTGATTCTCACAACCAGCGCCGACTAGGCACGCGATCGCAATGGAGAATTCTCCACGAATCCAGAGCACATCTTCGGAGAAAGATCCAAGATGCACGCCCCTTTCGTGCAGGAAAGCCAGCGCGTTGAGTAATTGCATCGCCCAGCTCCAGTACAATCGCAAGTACATTCCTTCTCCTTTTGGCTTGTGGAAAGGTATTGGCCCAGGCTTCAGTCGTTGGAGACGAAACCCGGTATTCGTCTCTCCCAACCAGTGCACGATTCGAGGATGGCATTTCACCCCGTCACCTCTCTCGAATAGCCATTGGTAGGCCTTCACTGTTTCGGCCAATCTCTCTTTAGGATCACCATCGTCGCATCGGAAGCCCATCTGGTTGTAGACGACTTCGCCAGAGATGGGATCCTCGTACATGAAGTGAGACGGGAAGACGACGACACTGCTGCCATCTTTGTGGACTACACCCTCGAAGTTGGTGAACCAGTTTGCATACCCTCGTTTGCCTTCTCTGGGGTCCGGGCTCGCTGACCATGGCACTGCGTTGGAGTATTTGCCACCTGCAAGCTCATAACCGATAGGTGCGATCTTGTCGGGATCAGGTCCACATTCGAGATTGGATGCGGGTTGAATGTCATCATTTCCAGCGTTTGTGGTAAAGAGCAGGGTTCGTAAGTAGCCAAGCATGTCTCGCACAAATGATAGTCTGTGTGAGCATATGTTGGACAGTTTTCTGCTCGAGTTGCTGCACTGCTGCCTGATCAGTTAGGCACCTACCAGCATTCGCAGAATTTCGCCACGCCTGGATCAGCTGAAACGTGTCCTATATCATTGAACTTGGGTCGACGTCATATTGGGTAGGAGAACGATCAGTAGCAGATCGATCAGACGAACAACTGTTATATTCATCCTCGCTGAGCGTCGAGCTCTAAAGGCTCCATCTATGACTGGTGGTTCATTGGCGAGGCATCAATCGACCTCAAGCCATTCGTTCCCGACCATGTACGGCATACCCAACATGCTTATGGCCCTCCCCAAACGCCTGATCCCCTGTGCTTAGTTGTGATCGTGAATTCGTCAAAGTCGTGTCAAGAAATCTTCTACAAGTCCTTCTTCGTGTTCAGCGCAGAATCACGTTCACCATAGCTTCCCCAGATCCAGTTACTCCAGCCAGCTTCCTTGCCAGATGGTGTAGCGGGCGGTGGAGGTGGCTTGAAGTGCTCTGGATCGGGCATCGGTTCATAGGCTAGATCCTCAAACTCCGATTCTGATCGAGAACGCTCCATGTACGGCTCTGGAGGTGCGAGATATGATTTGCGGCTCGATGCGGGTCGTGGCATCGAGGAACGAGGCTGAAGGCCAGTGGTGGCCGCGTCCGCCGAGTGGAAAGCCTCTGCATCGAATGCCTGAAGCAACGTCCTGAGCCTCTCACGCTGGGTGTTGACAAAGTCATTGCGCTCTTCGCCCGCGAGATTTGGTGGGATCAGAGTTCCCGAGCTTGCCAGGTCTCGTGCTTGCTCGCCTGTTGTGGTAGAGTCGGCGTAAGTGGTCTGCTGTAGAGCCTTCCCAATCAAGCTGAAGACATCCGTTGTACCAGCAGCTGCAAGGCCTTCTCTCGCACTAGGCATTGCAAAGCGATTGAAGAGGTGGGTAGTGTAGCTGACATTGCGGCTCTGCGGTGGTGTAGGTCTCTTTGGCTGTTGTCCGAGAATCTGCACCCGCACATACTCTATCGCCCTCTTGACTGCATCCATGCCCGCTGCTTTTGCCTTGGCGTGCGCATCGCTAATGAAGCGATCGATCTGCCGTTCGTGCTCTTCTAGGAATGGGTGGATATGCTCTTTGTAGATGAAAACGCTGCCTTGCTGCCCTGGCAAGACCAAATATAGATGTACGCCGAGGCGCATCCAGCTATAGAATGGAACCCAGGACAGAATGAAGTGGAACTGGTTTTCGACGACCAGCAGTAGCGAGAGCGTTGTCCAGTACATAAGCCATGGTGCCAGAAGTGCTGGGTCGGAGGTTCGAAGGGCTTTGTAGGAGAAGAAGACGGGCAGGAGGACGGAAGTGATGGAGCTGTATGGAGTGTCAGCTACTACCCATACGCGTATCATGACTGCCCACAAGATGTCACACGTACGTGAGGATGTCCGCGATGAAGCCGAACATGACGGTGGTGTTGCTCGCGTGACCTTGCCGTCGTGGCTGGCTGAAGAGTGAGGTTGAAGTCGCAGGCAGACAGCCTCCCGACAGACAGAGGTGCAGCCGGGTAATAGATGACAGGTAAGTCGGCGTTGGGAGAAGAGGAGAGGTGTTGTTCAGCGACCAGTGCCCATGTCGTTTGGATCACGCAGGTCGACAGTCGCAAGACCCTTTGAGGAGGGCCAGGACGGCCCCACCCTTATCTAATCGGCTCCTTAGCGCGAACTCTATCAAACAAGACTTCGAGGCGCATGGCAGAACTCTAGCTGGTCTCCTGGTACATAAGAGACGCTGTACATCCATGCACAGTAACAACTCCGTCAGGTGCTACGTCCCCAAATGATATTCGGCCGAGGATGTGGTCGTCGACACAAGTGACAAACAACTGCTGGCCTGAAGCAAAGACCATCGCCCTACAAACGCCGGCAGCAACGAGTCAAGAGTTCGTAAGACGCTGCTAGCCAGGAAGATCATATCAACATGTGCATCTCTGTATTCTCTACGGCTCACCCGGAGTACCCATTCGTCCTTATTAGCAACCGAGATGAATTCACCGCCCGCCCAACTTTGCGCGCGAATTGGTGGGATCCGCCCAACGCACACGTCCTAGGAGGACGCGACACGAAACGTCAGGAACGAGGAACATGGCTCGGCATCACAAAGCAAGGCCGGATAGCCATCTTGACCAATTTTCGAGAGAAGGGCGATACTCATGTTGACATGAGCAAAAGCCGTGGAGGCATGCCCAACGCGTTTTTGACTGTAACACCGGAGAGCGAAGAGTCTGACGAGGACTTTGTGCAGAGATTGTTGAGCTACGGCATCCACGATGTCGGTGGGTTCACCATGCTTTTTGGGCAGCTACGAGCACCAAGACCGCATCAGAACGGCCATGCCAATGGTACAGCTGCCAACGGAAGTGGCCAAGACCATGCCCACATGCCTGGCCTAGCACTCGTCTCGAATCGTACAGAGTCTACGAAGGACCTCAAGCGAATAGCGACGGATGTTGGGGAAACACATGCTGTCAGCAATAGTCACTTCGGAGATTTGACCTGGCCGAAAGTCGTTCACGGCGAGCAATTCTTGAGGCAGGCCATTGCGGCCAGCATCACTCGAGGTGATGGAGAAGACACGTTCATCGAGCATCTCTTTGCCATACTGTGTCAAGATGCACTACCCACACGAAAGAAAGACGAGCCGTGGGATGCCTATGTGTATCACATGAGAAACTCAATTATGATACCACCCGCGAAAGGTTCCAATGGCGACGACCTCAGTTCTGCAGAGGGCGCCGACACACCAACTCCGGATGCAGCAACACTAGGGAGAGAAGCGTATGGAACAACTAAGCAAACGGTCATACTGGTGAACAAGCATGGACGAGTGACGTTCGTGGAGAGGACTCTGTTTGAAGATGGCAAGGCCGTTGCTGAGGAGAGTCAAGACCGCAAGATTGAGTTCGACATCGAAGGATGGTCATGATCAGACGACATATGAGGCGTAAGGAGTCTGAAAGGATAAGAGCACCTAACACGGGCATTCGGGAGCGGCGCATGGCATTTTATGAATCGATCTAGACTGATGTATCACAGGTAATGATTGGGCAAAGTCCAGTCGTTCTCCGTTGTTCGAGTGCCCCGCACCTTCTGCCCCCGCGCTGCTTCTTGTTCCTGAACATTGAGAAAACTTCTCTACTAGTCACAACAATAAACACCTCACAACTAAATACCGCCACCATGTCCAACCCAAAGCAAATTTACATCGCTATAATCGGCCTCGGCGGCGTAGGCAAAGCCTTCCTCACCCAGCTCGAGTTCCTGCGCCAGCGTCTCTCCAAACAATCCCCGGCCATCGACCTCCGCCTGATCCTCGCCCGGCGAAGCACCAAACAACTCTTCAGTTCTAGCTGGGAACACCTCGATACCAACGCCGTAGCCTCGCAGCTCGACAAGAATGGCAGCCCACCGCCGCCTTTCAACGAGACATTCGGTCAACTAGCAAGAGCTCCGGGCAAGGTCGTGCTGGTGGACAATACCTCTGATCAGGGACTTGCTTCGCTGTACCCTATGGTCCTGCAGAGAGGCATCAGCATTGTGACGCCAAACAAGAAAGCATTTTCGGACAAGCTTGATCTCTGGCAGGCGATCTTCAGCTCGGCAGCGAATGGCAGTGGATCTGCGAGCAATGGATATGTCTTTCATGAGTCGACGGTTGGCGCAGGATTGCCTGTGATTTCGTCGTTGAAAGAGCTTGTGGAAACGGGTGATGAGGTCACGAAGATTGAGGGTGTGTTCTCAGGGACTATGTCGTTCTTGTTCAACTCTTTCCAGCCGCTGGGTGGTGGAGGTGGAAAGTTTGCGGCGGAGGTCAAGAAGGCAAAGGAGTTGGGGTACACAGAGCCGGACCCACGAGACGATCTGAACGGTCTGGACGTCGCTCGCAAGCTCACCATTCTCGCACGACTGGCAGGTCTCAACGTGGAATCGCCGACGTCTTTCCCTGTCCAATCACTCATTCCCAAGGAACTGGAGTCCTGCAGCTCCGGTGACGAGTTCATGGAGAAACTACCTCAATTCGATGATCAAATGGACAAGATCAAGGACGAAGCCAGCAAGGGGAACAAAGTCGTGCGATTTGTCGGCAGCATTGACGTGCCGTCGAAACAGGTCAAAGTTGGCCTGGAGAAGTTCGATGCCTCACATCCAATCGCTGCTCTCAAGGGTAGCGACAACATCATCAACTTCTACACGAAACGGTACGGCAGCAACCCCCTCATCGTTCAAGGCGCTGGCGCTGGTGGCGATGTTACAGCAATGGGCGTTACAGGCGATTTGATCAAGGTCGTGAGAATGCTGCAATGAAGCGGCGGACAAAAGTTCTGATACTCATAGCGTTGTGACTCCGCTTTCGGCGAAGCGTAGCAGATGGTTTAGATGGTATCAAGCTCGAGCACGATGCTGCCGCTGTGCAAGACGGCACTGCCATTGGCTTGTGAGTGAGGATGGATTGAAACGATAGTTCGCCCTTCGTGTTCACAATAGCGAGGTAATAAGACACGACGTCTCAGCAGTCGCTATTGAAAAGTCGATAGATTGCCATGTTCGCAAGCAAGACTGTCCACATGGTCGAAGCTTGAGTCCAAGCCAGTAGCCTTCACCTTTGCACGTGCCATGGGTCGTCCATATGAGCAACGTAAGCGCTGAGGCTGTGCAAGACTTGTCGGTATGATAGTACAAAGATCGCATAACGGACCCTGCAAGCCCGGCAAGCCTTCCAATACTGCTTGACTGCCCGCTCGATCAGGAGATCTGAACAGGTTTCTTGGAGAGGTGGACACTTCGTTTGGCTATTCTTTGCGATGTTCACAAGTGTCTGTCGTTTGTGTTCCGGTCTGGGGAAGACATCCGTTCGCTTGACACACAGCGCCGTAGGCCATGTGCTCTTGATGGCTCAAGCACCGCACGGTAGAATGGCTGGAGGCGGAAGCGGGGAGCGCTTCTTCCGTATAAGCGGTCAGAGAGCAATCGACCTCTCTGCCTGCAGCTGGTGTCATGCGAGGCGAAGATGTCGCGTGCGAGTACCAGCAGGTACATGTCCTCAACGACCCAAGCGAAGAGTGTTGCCGACCTGGTAGGTATCCATCTGTCCAACTTTTGCTCAAGCGACCAGCATAGCCCGACACTATGGCAGTACCTCTACGTACGAGCCCATAGTGACCGGCAGACAGGAGTTCTAGAACCCAACCAAATGCGCATCCCAGAGCGCATCCTCCACACCGAAGAAGAGCGGAAGAGGCAGGTCGGAGGTAGGTCGCAGCAGCCCGTCAGCCAGCTCCATGTCCTTTCATTTCGCCGTCTGCACGAGTCTCGGTGCTGTGATGCACTACGCAGGATGTCGGAGGCGAAGGGAGAGATCGATTGGGAGTCGAAAGCGTTTCAGACGCGCGCCTGCAGGCAAAGGATTCTTCTCTTGCGCCACTGCAGCCATTTAAGGTTCGAGCCAATCGAACGTCGCTCCCTGGAAACCTGCCTCGCACAGGCGACGCGCCCGCTCCAATACTTGACCACATATCGCTACACGCTGAGTCGATTTGCTCTCGATTTGGGCCTCCTTCTCAACAAGTGCTATTCTGGACAACCGCATTGCCGGCCTTTGCTCCGCTGCTTCGCTGACAACATCGCTCATCTCCGTCCCCGCCGACTCTTCAAGCAAACTGTCGTATGGGACGCTCTCGTGACGACGACATCGTTAGCCACGAGGTCGGTGGCGGCTCGTCCGCTCGAGCGGCAGCGACGTTGACTGTCTTCCACGCTGCCAGAAACGGGCGCCGGTCCCGTGAGGCTTCCTGGCTACTCGCGAGAAGAATGGTGAAACAAGGGGATCATCCTCGTACCTGCATTAGCCCCCGAGGAGAGTTGCTGGAAAGGGACATCTTCAACGCCACTTCTGTCTTCCCACACGCTCGGCTGGCGGCCATGCAGCCGCTTACTGTTGTTTGACACGTGCACGTACCGCTCGACCCAGCGTCAAACCGCCGACGGGAGAGACATGACCGACTCCCTCTGCTGACTGGTGGAGACGAGGCTTTGGGCTCCAGGGAGTCGGATGCGAGAGATGCTGTGGGTGGCGGTCGATATAGAAACAGGTGTTTGTGTCGAGCATCTTCCCTCTCTCTTGCTTCATCTTTCCTGTCTCCAGCTTTTCCTGTTGTTGTGTATCAAACAGTTCTCCTTGAAGTCAGGTCACTCGTTTACTGCCTGCTTCGTCCATCGTTCATCTCATTAATTTCTCCAAGAAAGACCTCTTACGAGCATCTACGTTGGCATAGATCGATTGCTCTACCACAATGCATTTCACTACAACAGCTTTTGCTGCAGCTGGTCTCGCAGCCCACCATGCCCTAGCCTTTGGTGGTGGTTACGGCGGTGGATGGGGAGGCAGCTCCCAGTACTCTACTCCAGACAACACCGACAACGAGTGTTCTCCTGCTCAAGCCAGCGGCTACGACTGGAGTGGCCTCAGCCAGGGCTCTTTCAGCAACTATGGCAGCAACTCGTTTAGCGGCTGGTCCTGTTCCAACTCCTTTGGCAAGCGTGACCTCTTGACCAAGCGGACATTCCAGTCCAAGTGCATCACAGCACCTCTCGACGACCAGCCATCGATTGGCTGCGACGGCGACAAGACCATGTCTCTGGACAAGTTCGAAGTCTCCTCGGACAAGGACGCCGACATCGAATGCCACTACGACATGCCAGACGGATCGACTTGCAAGGAAGTCCACTCCTGCAGCGCTGGCGGAACGGTCATCCAGAACTCCCAGTGCGGTGGTGCCAAAAGCGTAACGTTCAAGCCTGCCGCCGACAAGGATACCGGCTGCAATATTGGTGTCCACTCTGTCGGCTTCAACTGCGGTTCTGCGTCTAGCACTCCTCCATCGTACTCTTCGACCGCGCCGCCTTCTTACTCTACATCGTCAGTCCCAGCCTACAGCTACAGCAGCGAGACCACCACCTCCTCGGCCTCCATTCCTGCGTACTCGTCTTCCAGCGAGTCTTCGCCTGTCACGTATTCGACCTCGACTCCGTCTGCTCCTGGATACAGCTCGCCTTCTGTACCTGCCTACAGCTCGCCTTCTATTCCTGCCTATTCAAGCTCTTCTTCCTCCAGCGTCGAGACTTCTCCAGTCACTCAGGCGACTTCTTCGACTCCGTCTGCTCCTGGCTACAGCTCGCCTTCCGTTCCAGCTTACTCGAGCTCTTCTTCATCGAGTGTGGAGACCTCGCCAGTCACACAGCCAACGTCCTATACGCCTTCGGCTCCTGCCTACAGCTCGCCATCCATCCCGGCGTACTCGAGCTCCTCCAGCAGTGAGAGCGCTCCAGCTTACAGCTCTCCTTCGATCCCTGCCTACTCGAGCCCCTCCTCGAGCGAGTCGTCCCCAGTAACTCCGACTATTCCAGCCTACAGCACTGGGTCGGTCCCAAGCTACAATGTTACTTCAGCCTACCCTACTGGCAGCGGCAGTGTTCCTGGCTACTCAAGCCCATCTATTCCTGCATACGGCAGCAGCTCTAGTACTGAGGTCTCCCCAGTGACGACGAGCCCGTCGATCATCTCGTACTCGACGTCCACGGTGTACTCCACCACACTCGAGACCATCACGTCATGCGCACCGACCGTCACCAACTGCCCTGCCGAGAGCGGCTCGTCTGCTGTTGTCACCAAGACGATTGCCATCTCGACTACGGTCTGCCCAGTCACGGCTGCAGAGACCAGCGCCTCCCCAACTGGCTACACTCCCAAACCAGAGTCTCCAGACACCCTTCCCAAGTGCTTGAACAGCTGGATGTACCTGACCTCATGCAAGGGCAACGATGACTACGACTGCTTCTGCAAGGACAAAGACTTCATCACCAAGGTTATGGGTTGCTTGTCCGCCTGGTCGGGCTCCCACGATGAGACCCAGGGATCTGCTTCTTACCTCATGGGTCTCTGTGCTCCCTATGTGCCACAGAACCCAGCAATCATCACTGCTTGCCCCAGCAGCGTCACTCCAGCTGCTTCCTACTCATACTCGCCTCAGACCTCGCCAGCACCATCGTCCCCTGCATCTCCAGCACAGCCACAGACCATCACCCTCTACAGCACGAAGGAAGAGACGATTACCAGCTGCGCCCCAGAAGTCACCAACTGCCCTGCCAAGACACACACAACCTCCTACGCCATTGGCACAACCATCACAACCGCGCCAGCAGCGTACAGCAGCACCGAGGTCGCTCCAGTTGGCACTTCTCCCGCCGTCACCGCACCAGCAAGCGTGCCTTGCACAACCCTCACCTACAGCACTGTCTACCCAGTCCCAGCAACCTACAGCACAGGCGAGTCCGTGGGCGCCACGATCCCCTCCAGCAGCATCACGACTTCGATCTTCACCACCGTCACGGTCCCTCAGGTCCAAATCACAACTTACACCGTCACGACCGGTGGCTCAACCACCACGCAACCAGGACTCGGCTACGGCGCTCCAAGCACACCTGCTGGCCCCACTGGCGCCGCTCCAGGGTACAGCGCTGCACTCTCTGCGCCTGCGCCAGCTCCATACCCAACGACCAGCGTCCCTGGGCCAGTTGGACCAGTTGGTGGATCCACGGGCTTGGGCACGACATATCTCCCCACTCCTTCGGCTTCCAGCAGCCCCATCACGCCCTACACTGGTGCAGGTGCTAAGCTGTCTGGCTCGAGCTTCGTAGTGGCCGCACTTGGGGCCGTTGCTGCTGCTCTCTTGATTTAAACAGGATTATTGAATCTTTTGCATGGCGATTGGATTTGGGGGGCAACATGTGATGATGGTAATGATATGACATCAAAATTGGGAATGAACGATCTGAGTTCTTTCATTGGTGCTTGGGCGGGTCCTGTCTTATTCGTTGTCTCTTTCTCGTGTGTATTGTTGATGTTGAAAGAGATGGCGGGAGAGGAGGGATAATAGCCTCGCGAGCAAAACACACTTGTGCATAGTACAAACAAATGACCATACAAGGCTTGAGCATTCGAGCGATGTAATCTGTTCTGTGAGTACGATATGTGTCGGCAGGGTTCTGATCTGATCTTATTGATCTGAGTCAATGAGGTGAGAAGTAAGACAGTGGCTATCTCCAAACTTTTGATCCAAGCAATCATGCCAACAGAAGCACTTCTATCCCTGCCATCGGTCGTGTGGCGACTGTTCTACCCAATCTGCAAAGCAAAGACATCTGCCAAGTGATTCTATTCATCAGTCGCCTCGCCCTCACCATCACCCTCAGCGGCCGCCTTCACCTTCGCCTCCTCCACTAGTCCCGTAAACTTACCAACGTAGCCCTCATACCTCTCCATGAAGTCCACGTCCGTACTCCAAGCTCCCATCTCTCCTGCCTCCGATGCCCTCGCATTAGCCTCCTGCAGACGAGCGATCTTCTCGAATTTCTTGCCCTTCGACTTCTCACAAAGGTACATGAGAAGTTGAGAGAGGTCGTCGCTCTTAAGAGACTCATCATTGGCGGCGAGGCGGGCAACAACTTCGGCATGGGATTCGTCGGGTCCGCGACGGGGCAGGTCACGGAGGAACAGAAGCTCTTCGAGTTCCTGGGTGGTCATAATGCTGCGTGGATTGAGGAGAGTGGCGGCAGTCACTTCAGCAGCGACGTAGCCAGGGCGTTCTGTGCTGTTGGACGTCGATGAGGTTCGCTTCTTCTTCTTCTTGGTGCTGGATGAGGCCTCCTCGGCTTGTGCTTCGAACTCTGCGAAGTCGTCGTCAGACACGGCAACGGCGTCTTCGTCCGTCTCGTCGTCGGTGATGAGGTCGATGATGTCTTCTTCATCACTGTCGAACTCCTCGCTGTCCTCTGCCTCCTCCTCCGACTCGTAGCCGTCCTTGTTCTTCCTCGTGCGTCCAGGCGCCTTGGTCTCGATGTTGTAGCCGGTCAACTTCCGATAGAGGTCGTCCTCGGCCTGCTTACGCTGCTTGATCCAACCCTTCTCTGCACGCCACAGGGCCATCGCAGCTCGCTTGTGCTGCTTCATGTTCTCCTTCGCCACCCTACGCTCCTCCTTGATACGCTCGGCGATCTCTTTCTCGTTCCGCCTCTGTACGGCATCGTTGATCTTCTTCATCGTCGCTTCGGCCACCTCACGCTTCTTCGCTCCAGCTCTGGCCTCGGCACGCTGCTGCTTCGCACGCTGTTCATCTCTCTGGTCCTGACGTGCCTTTTTGGCGGCGGCGATACGCTCGTCTTTCATCCGACGTCGCTCTTCTTGCTCCTCGGCGCTCTTTATGCGCTCGATCGGTTCCAGAGCGGTGCCATTCTTGACAGCTTCGGTACGTTCACGGCATGCTTTGCCGGTGTACTTTCTCTTACCAAGCTTCTCGCCGAGATGCTGGGAGATCTCGTGCCATCTACGCTGTTCAAGAAGCATGATCATGTGGTCGTACTTGGGTGCGACTGCTTTGGCGATTTCCTCGAGTTGGTCATCCTGGCATGTGTCAGTTTGTGTTGCGATCTCGGAGTGTGGCGGCATACCTCTCCCTCGTGCCAGTCACTCAGTTCATCGTCGAGTCGCTCATCCTCCTGCTGGATCAGCATCTTCTTGAGACGCATCCAGCGGTGTCCGACATGCTTGGCATCGTACTGAATGCGACCATCCTTCTCGAACTTCTCGGCGACCGCACGATCGGTCCATCCCTGCTGCTTGAGCTTCACGAGCTCTTCATCGTCCGGATCGAAGTCGAGGGTGAGTTTCTTGGCGAGGGCAGCAGTACCGCCTATCTTGGCGGCCTTCTTCTTGCCCTTTCCCTTGCCACGTGATGGCATTGGAGTGTTGCCAATCTCTCCGATCTAGTAGACTATCAGTATGCTAGTGATATGGCTGGTAGCACGGTCGCACCAACTGTTTTGGGGAAACTTACAGATTCGTCATTGAGCCCGCCTTGGTATTGACTGTCATCTTCCTCGGAACCTTCATAAGCCTCACCGTATGCTTCATCATCGTCGTGATCTGTGAGGTTAGCAGCTCTTCTTCATTGCGCGCCTTTCATGTCGCTCGCCGTCGGCGTTGGTGTACGCCGTCGAGGCCTGACAGCGGGGACGTACCAGTGACATCGGGTAACGGTGCGCCTGCCCATGACAAGTTGAACGCCATGGCTGCTAGACAGAGTGATGGGGAAGGTGCAGATTTGGCGGGCAGTCTCGACGTCGCAGGCGTCGACTATGCCGCGATGGCTGATGTTGTGGTGTAGAGAACAAAGTGGTTTGCGGGAATAATGGCGGCAATTAAAGCTTGGGCCAGCTGGCACAGGGTTCAGTGTTCGGATCGGGAAGGAGCACAGGAGCGGCGCCACAGGCGCTCTGTGAACACTCGTTCACCTGCAAGTGAACAGGGAGAGATCCACTCTTTGCCTCCTTTAACTTAAAGGTTGTTTTCTTTAGTTTGTCCCGTTATGTTCATATAACCGCGACATGGTTCCCTTAGGGCGGTATTGTTCTTCTTCCTTGCTTCGACGCGAGAGTAGTAATTAAAGCCATAGCAAACAAAGTGAGCTTGTTCTACTTACGTAGGTACATGCGCTCAAAGCGCTATCCTAGCACAAGGGTATGTGAATCGCGTTTTCCCCCAGACGCGCTACGGCGCTAGAGCCCACATGTGAACAAACATTACCACATTTTCAGAAGGCATGATGTACAGGTGGAGGATGCCTGCATCTGGGAATTATGTGTTCGAAGAGGCAGGATCTTACATGAAGGTCTAGCTGCAGATCCAAGTAAACGACCAACTTCCATTGCTACTGGATTCACGCCCGTATCCTGATTTGTATCATTACTCCTTCCATTACTTTGCAGCTTCATTCGAGTCCGAGCTTCGAGCCTCATTCGTTTCCTTAGTTGCATGGCTCAAGTCCTCAGTCAACACTCTTGGGGAGCGATTGATCTGAGAGCTGACGGTGGCGCGACATCATGAACAAGCGAGCGACCTAACAAGGGGCGCTATGGCTCGCAGCGAGGGAGAAAGGAGGGTGGTCGACGATCGCACATGGTACCAGGTAGGTGTGGTAGAGCAGGAATATTCACTGGAAGGTGAGGTGAAGTCTGATGAAACACGCTATGCCTTTCACGATACGCACGTGACCAACGCCGCACCACGTTGGATCAGCGATCCTGTTCCCAGATCCCGGAAACGCGTTCGGCATCTCAGTGACGTCGAGGCGCAGAACCGGATGATAGCTCTTGAGCTTGCAGCACCTATTGGACCCTCAGAACGACAAAAGTGGCGGTGCAGATTGGTGACGACGAGGTAGGTGCAGGTGGTATCTTCTCGCTGAACGTCCCTTTCTTCAGTCTACCTTCAATCAATCAATAACATAGCCATGTCCTCCTACTTCAATCTCTCTTCCTACGCGCGCGCGAAGAAGAACAAGGACGATCTCGAGAAAACCAACCCTAAAGAGCCAGTCTTGAAGGATGACGATGAGAAGTTCTTGGAGAGGCAGATGTCGCAGGACCATGCGGTAGACAATGCGAAGAGCGCCGAGCCGACCAAGATAACCGAAGATGGCGAGGAGAAGCCAGCAACTGAAGAGGAGCAGAAAGCAGCCGATGAAGGCGACCATGTTGTGCCGGAAACCCAACCAGAGCCGCCTGTCAGCCCGGCCACGAAGGAGAAGAGGAAGAAAGACAAGGGCTTTGAGCTCCCAAGCCAGGAAGATGCAGAGGCAGCTACCAGGGGCTGGAACGACCAAGTCAAGCTGGACGATAAGGGCAATGCATCGGGCGAGAAGAAGACGTGGGCTTCTTACCTCCCATCCATGAAGCCTAGCTCAAGTAAGGCGCCCGAGGACAGCGAACAGAAAACGGAAGGACAAGGCGACCAACGTACATGGGCACAATATGCATCCTCTTATGTGCCGTCATCGTACCCCTCCCTTCCCAACTGGGCCAAACCCCGAGACAAGGACAGTCAGCCTGAGCCAGTCTATAACGAGGATGGCACTATCAACGAAGAGAAGACGAAAGAGAAGCAAGAAAAGGAAGTCTCGGTCCTGCTCGACAACCTCAACATGTCGGCTATCAACAACCGCGTGTTTGCGTTCAGCGCCGAAACGCAGAAGTTCTACGAGCGCTTTGCCCAAGTTTTGAAGGATACGATGAACGGCGTGCCAACAGCTTACGAGGATATGGACAAGTTGATGCGAGACGCTGGGCCCACGCTCGAGAAGCAGTTCAATAGCATGCCGCCATTCGTGCAGACTCTGGTGAAGACCCTGCCGAGCAAGCTTGGAACTGTTGTAGGTCCCGAGATCCTGGCGGCCGCAGCCGCAGAGAAGCCCGATGACGAGATGAAGCGCAGGATGCAGACCGCGAGCAAAGGGGAGACATTCGTCGAGGGGTCTAGTAAAGCGGCAGCCGGCCAGGAAGCCGAAGGCAGCAAGAAGAAGAGGAAGATCCCTGGCATGAAGAGTCTTGTGAGCAAGCAAGGTGCAGTTGCGGGCATCCTGCGAAATACGGTGAACTTCTTGACGACCAGATTCCCATTCCTTGCGAGCACGACCAACGTCGTGATGTCGTTGGCGGTCTTCAGTAAGTCCTGACTAGTTGAGCCACTTATCACTAGCTAACGAGTTCTGTTCTCGCAGTCCTGATGTTCGTCTTTTGGTACTGTCACAAACGCGGGAAGGAGATTCGTCTTGCCAAAGCTGCTGAGGGCGAAGGCCAGGAAGGCGAGGTCAAGGAAGCCGATGAAGATGGAGATGACGACGACATCGAAGTCGAGGACACCGATGACGATGCTGGCGATGAACAAGCAGCTGCCGAGGAGATTGCCGACGGCGTCGCAAAGGATCTTGAGGAAACACTGCAGCAACCCGAACCAGCTGAGGTACCTTTGCCTGACGGTAGCAAAGGCAAGGAAGCAGCGTAGAGCTGACGACAGAATCACACGAGCCCAAGAATGATGTTTCGACGAAGTGACGAAGGGTGGTCAGGTCTGTATGGAACGTATGGCGTTTTGGTCTGGCAAGATACACGAAAAGAGTCCTGGAGATAGTAACGTAGCGTAGATACCCTTTCCGTTTCACATCAATCACGATCGTTGCCAGCGAGCGCGTTGGACACTCGTCCTTGATCGATTCCACGGGCGAGGCTGCGAACATCAGGAACTGAATCCGCACGAGATTGGGTCGCACTTCGAGTGATGGGCTGTCCCAAATCTTGAAACCTGAACAACCTCGACATAGCCATCCCAGCTATGATCATCCAACTTGCACGTGAAATCCAGCTTAGCGGCATGCTGCGCCGTTGGACCTAACTTGTACCTCTTGGCACGGAGGGAGCCAAAGCCTAAACGCTGCAAGAAGCAGCATATAGGGGCAGATCTTCATCAGCCTCACGCTGTGCTTTGTGGCACATACGCACCAGAAAAGTGCCGAGTTTCGCTGTCGGAGCATGCTTTTGCGCCTCTTCTTGTTATGGTCAATGGCCGAGACTCAGATGCCGCCCTCTTGTCGCCTTGATGGATCGGTTTGCCGAAAGTCGTATGGTCCGAGATGCGTTCAGGAGTCGTGCTCGAGGTTACACCACATAAATGGCGAAAAGCAATTAGGACTTGCAGGCTTCATACCGCTCACCGGTCGAGGTCTTCGCCGTTATGGTGTCTTCGTCCGGTCCTGTTTCAGACGTGGGCGGTTTGACAGTCTTCCGGGAAAAGCTAGGACGGGGCGGCCTCAACGACGAGATGTATATGAATGTGTTCGCAACAGCAATATGTTCGCATTCACAAGTCCAGCGTAAGTCACATTTACTCTCGCAGGACATCGATTCGAAATCCGTTCATTACGATGCAGCTCCTCCCAAGTGGCTGGCATATTCCTCACAGCCTCCAGCAGTGCAAGGCACTCAACTCAACCATCCAATGCGACTGGGCTCTCTACACGAATGCCACGATCCTGACAGAAGATCAAAAGTTGAAGCCCAATCACGATATCACTGGAACATTGGTCAGCGAAGCATTGTCGAGACATCTGTTAACATCCTAACCAGCCCAGATCTTCAAATCGTTCTTCGCAACAGCCATCGCCTCCCTCCTCTTAGCCATCTTCCTCTGCTACGACAAGATCATGCTCCGAAAATCCAAGGAAAGCAATCACCCATACTGGTTGCAACTCGTCCACACCGTCGAAACACTCCTCCATACCTTCAGCGACCAGCAGCTCGTTGCAGCGCTCTCCCTCCTCTTCACCTTGAACGATCAAGCCTGTACGATTTCAGCCTTCGACTACAACACCGTCTGCTCAATGCTTTTGATGAGCAGTGCCGTTCATCTCAGCTCCCTGATCAACATCACCGACTTCATATCCAAAGGACGCCGAGTCGCCATCACGCGTATCTTGCCTATTGTCCTTCAGATCGTGCTGACGGGCATCGTCTTCTCAGCCCGTAACACAAACCACTTTCCTCACGATGCGCAGTCACTGGCGATCATGCCAGCAGCATGTTTCGAGAACATGAACGCCCAGAACTGGCTCGGCTTAGGAGACATAGTCGACTTCGCTGGCAACGTCACCACTAACACCACCCTGGCCGCATCCAACTCCACCGCCGCCACCAACGGCACAGAGACCCTCTCACACCGCATCTCAGCTCTTACGGGACAGACTGCAGGCCTGGCTGAGTACATCGTGCTCGTCATTTGCGTTCTCATCGCCGGCGTTACCATCCTCATCGAATGGCTCGTGCAAGAACGCTGGCAGAAGCGTGTGGGCTGGGGCTCCATCGCTGTATCGATTATCAGTACCATCGTGGGCATTGTCTTGACAGGCTATACATACGCTCATTACCAGAGTCGTAAGGCGAAGATGCAGACGCCCGAGTTCTATCAAACGGACGATCCGCAGCCTTTGACCTTTTCGCAGATTTTACCTTGGGCGTTGCTGGCGAGTAGTTTCATCCCGGCTGTGAATGCTATGGTTGGTGAGTTTTGCGCTTCTGAAAATATATGTTGCTGTTACTGACTGCACATCGTGAACAGGGTCGCTCCCAGAGAAGAGTCGTCGCTTCATTAACAAAGCCACCGCGGCCGGTGACGCAGCTTTCCAGCGTATGGACAAAGTCGGGACTGTTGTTGGTGCTCGTGAGGTACAGTTGGAAGATCTGCGTTATTGAAGACAATGTACAGAATGGCTACATGCGATGATTGTTTGGAGATCTGGATTGGCGAGAAAGAGCATGTAAGGCGTGTAATCTACATCGGGCAGGCATCGGGCAGGCTGGTTCGTCAATCGAAGGACGTTTGGCGGAAGGCACGTAAAGACTTACAAATCCTCGCAGGTATAAGAACGACTTCCAGGCTCCCCGACAAATGACCTTTCTTCTTGTGGACTCCTCAAAGACCCATCATAATAGCAATCGAGCGTCACTCTTTCCATGCTAGACCGACAATCAAGCTTGCCTTCCTGCCCTGATTCTCTTTTTTTTTTTCATTTGTACATCATCAAGTCCTCCATCTCCTTCCGTGCACCTTCCTCTTCCCATGACTCATACATCCCTTTTCTTTCGTTTGGCCTCCAGCATCAATAGTTGTACCCCTCTGCTCTCCGCTGTCCTTCTACTGGCGTAGTCTCTCGCGATAGCTTTGCTATCCTCAAAAGGTCCATCAGCCACAACGCACATCGCTAGGATGTAGATGAGGAAAATGAACGGAAGCGGGATCATGGTGTTGTCTTGCTTTGGTTGACATATGTTGTTGTCACTTCTTCTGACTTTGAGTAATATTTGGTCGTTGAGGTTTTCAAAGTGCTGCTTGTATCGTCCGGAAGTTGTGCCTTTCTCTGTCGGCCTAGATGTCTCATCTTTCGTCATTTTGTATAGATGTCCACGCTTCACACCACCATTTCAGCTCCTATGTAAGAGGCGTCGTACCAAGCTGTAGATCTCTAGCTCGTAGGCGAGCTCAGGATACCACACTACTGCTCTATGCCAGATTCATTCACCTCCAGCGCCGATCTAATCTTATCTGATGTAACTCCCCAGGGAAGGTAACCTAGGGTCTTGACGTTAGTGACGTGGGTTGACAGTGATCTCCAAGTGCACGGCATTTTCACGTCTGTACAAGCAAAAGTAGTTCTTCAAAGTACATCGACCCCATTCGCGGGGCTCAAAGGAGAGTATGTACGTAACGCATCCCAGTCGTCAGAACACCCTGAAAGCACCCGCCCTCGACCAAACCAACGCCATACAGGAAGCATGATAGCACGAAACCGATCATCACCCCTCTTCTCTTCTCGATGCCTGGCTTCGACGGTCGAGCGTTTGCCTGATAGCCTTCCTCGCACGTGCAACCCTTTCGTCATCCACATCCTGCTGTGGTACAATCCGATATCGCAAGCACTGCTGTTCTCGCTCGACCTCATCATGCTGCTCCTAACAGTTCTTCAGGTAGTTACTGGGCACGAGTCCCAGAGGACTATTCTTCCCCGCGACCTCCGCCTCCCACCACCCATCGTCTTGGTGTCGTGTCACGGCGAGGATGTCGCCTTTAGCGAAGGAGAGTTCTTCCGGAATAGCGGCTTGGTACATGTACATAGCTCGAGCTGTAGGTTATCGTCAGTGTTTTGGTCGCTGGGTGAACCCTATGTATGGGTGACGACTTACCATAATGCAAGATAGGTCTTCCGTCCTTTGTCACCTGTCTCTGAGTCCCTTGGCTTTGACTCCGAACACGAGATGAGACTGTGTTATTACCGTAGTTGTCACTGGGGTAATATTGACTCTGTGGCCTGCCCCCTCGTTGCGAACCATAGGGATCTTGGCCTGCGGGGGCCAGCACCATCGCATTACCGCCACTATGATCAGAGCCGCGGCTGCTGGGTGGGCGACTACTGTTCGGCGCCGATCCTCCCACGGGCCTTGAGTACGCTGGGTTGGGGGAGGTTGCGCGCGGGACTTGGTAGCCAGGCGAGCTTCCCCGACCAGCATAGGTACCGTATGCTGAGGCGGGTTTCACTGGGCTTGTCGATTGTGCTCGCGGTCTTGGTGCACCTGTCGTGGGTGGCCCACCATATGGATTGGGAGAAGTAGCGCGGTATGGCTGCTGTCGCTGGTCTCCATTCACAAAAGGCCTAGGGCTGGTCGCTCGAGGAGGTTGGGGAGAGGCCGCTCGAGGAGGTTCCTGCCTGCCCATGCTGCTACCAGGTCTAGACGTGCCATTGTTGAACATGTTACGGTTCTTGGCAACGAACTGCTCAGTCGTCTTCTGCATGTCTCGCTTTGTGTGAGCCGGTTGAGGAGCGCCCAAACGGCTGACAGGAGGGTTGTATGCAGGTGGCGGCGTCGACCTGTTATTGCTATTGGCGAACGGCGCTGGCACTGAGTCTGGCGCTGGCGTAGACATGCCATAGTGGCGATCCGCGGATTGGCGTACTGAGGCCTGCTTCGCGACACCCTTCAACTCAGCCAAGGCTTGTGCGATTGGGTCGAGCTCTGGCTCATCCTTCTTCGGGACTTGAGGCTTTCTACGCGATGCAGGCGAGGCGACATCGAAAACATTGTTACCAATGCCAAGTTGGTAGTCTGCTCGAGGATCAACATCTGGATCTGGGCTGACCGATGGCTGCTTATTCCACGTGCTCGACCTGTTACCGGCTCCAAAAGCCTTGGTTGGGCTGTTGCCAGCACTTTCAGCATTGCGAGTTGTCGCCGGGGTCCAAGTGTTTCGTGCTGTCGGCGTTGGCATACCAGACTGTGTCTGCTGGATGTTATCCTTGCTCTTCTGGCTTCGTCGTCTGAAAGGGCTATGCGACTGGAAGAAGCCGCTCTTCTTCTTTTGGATCGTCTTATCCTCAGGCGGCCCCGTGGACATTCCCGACATGCTCGACACGCCGGACACATTAGATCCGTTGTATTGCTTCGTCGGCGAGGCATTGCCACTGCTTGGGTCGAAGCTGGAGAACGAAGTAGGCTGAGAGTAGTCGCTGTGTTCCTGGCTATCACGACTGCCAGGTCTGACTGGCGATGGGTCCGAGCTTCTTTCAGATGGTGCGCCTGGCCTGCAAAACTGTGTCATCCCGTCGGTGGGGTATGGGTTGTGTGGGATCTTGGGAGCATCGGCGTATGGGTCTGCGTATGGATTGGATTGCACGGAGGCCTGGCTAGGGGCAAGTGGTGCTGGGGCTGCACTTCCATGGGAACTGCGGGCGGCGGCAGTAAAAGACTCGTCGCCTTGAAGTGATGCTCTCGCCTTGGGTATGCCCATCTCCTCGCGCAGATTGGAATCCGGATCGTGATGCGACTCGAAAGTGCTTGGCTGAGGCGATGAGCTTCTGAAGGTTGGATTCATTGTCCGCTGAAATTGAGCAACCGCATAGTTGCCGTCGTCCGAGTCGTGATTCGAGACGAGATCGTCTATATCTCCGCGACAGAAGTTGATGTACTTGGGAGGATCCGGGATCTCTTGACCGGTACCGTAGTCTTTGATGAATGAGCTGATGTCCTTTTCGACCTCACAATCCTCAAGTGACAATCGAACCTTCTCGCAAGACTGGTCGTCGCTGACACACACTGTGGAAGCGATGTTGGCGAAACTCCACAGACTGCTTTTGAAGTAGTCGAGTCGCTCTTCTTCCAGATCTTGGAACTTGTCGCACGCAGCCTTCCATTCTCGGTTCCATCGTCCTGTAGTTTCTTCCAGTATCTTCACTGCAGCCTCGTACTCGCTGCTATTGCTGGACATTTGGATCTGTGTCTTCTCCAGTTTGGCCTTGTTCTTGCGCTCTTCCTGGCCCATGACCATATGTCCCTGTGCCAAATAGCCTTTGATCTTCAAGCAGTCCTGCTCAAAGCGATCTCGTGCCTTGTTCACAGTCGCAGTCTGTTGATTCTTGGTCTTGAGAAGCTTCTCAATCCCGTTTTGTATGATCTTCCTCCTTTCTTTGATTCCACCGGTAAAAGCGAGAAGTGGTTCCTCGAGCTCGCTCCTCATCTGGGCGGCAATGGTCTGATGTGCCTTTCCCATGGACTCCACTTCGCCTCGCAGTACATCCAGGGACATTCGTAGTGTTCCGCCTTCGCATGATCCAAGAGGCTTGCGAGCCAAATTGAGAAGCTTCTTCGCGTATTCTTCTTCGATGGCGGATCGAGCAGAGTAGAAGCCCTTGAGTTCATCGCTGGTGACTTTGGCGCTGTGCATGCGCTCGAGGAGGGGGCCGACGCCAGCATCTTCTTTGCCCCAGAAATTGTTTGCAACTAGGAGTTATTAGTACTGTATAGTACCACGAAAGTCAGAGCGCATTACATGACAGCGAGACGGTTGGGCCGTCTGAGCCAGTTATGCCAGGCATGACGCCGGCGGGTAGAAGTGGTGGATGTAGTCCTGTTCTGCCTGTACGATAGGATCGTGCGGATGCTGTACCGAAGCGATAGAGATGCCGAAGTAGAGGGAGAGTGGTTTGGAGCAAGTCAACGTCGTCTCAAACGCCCGGGTGGATTGATCATGATCGTGATGTGTTGACCTGGGATTCGCGACCGTCGTCACAGCAACCGGGACCCCTCCGCCTCGAGCCGAGCGCGTCTCGCGCCCAGTCGCTCAGTCGCAACCTGAACATCACCATGCATGCTCTTTCACGAAACGCAGCTCGTAGGATCCTATCGCGTAGGGGTTCTGTTTCATCTGGTGCCGGAAGTTCATGTAGCATTGAATCCTGGATGGCACAAGAAGCACCGATCCCGGCCAGAAGCCGAGCGGCAGATGGACGACCTCCTTCGACACATGCATCATGAAAGCATCCCGAGCGATACGAGGCATTCAATGGCGATGACAGCAACATGAACCTGAGGCCGCCGCTGGTCATTCCCAAGACACACGTGCAGCGCTGCAGGAACACCAAGTGCGTCCATCGCTTCTCAGCGGAGGCTGCGCTGGCGGCCTCAGCAGCTGCAGCAGCAGCAGCAGCAAGCTCCGCCACCATCGCGCCAGCCATGCCACCGCAGCGCACAAGGCTACACACGCCGCCCATCCTTCACGCAAATCGAACCAGATGTCCGAAGATAACTCTCCACCTTATCGCCCTCACTTTGGCAGACACCCCTTGGCTGCTCGGATTGTATCAAGGTTTCCCGGCGGTGCGGTACACCATCACTCCAGCGCCAGACTACGAACACAACATCGTGACGGCGTGACCAGCAAATGCAGCCACTCTGCTGTACCTCTATCCATACTGCGGTCGGTCGCGGGGCACTGCTACCCGCACTTTCGCTCCTCTATCCACTCAGACACACACCAGGCAGCCTTACAGCTTCCAACAAGCTTTACGCTATTCCTCTCTCTTATTACTCCCCCTCTTACTTGGTGCCCCGTGAGGCTCTGCAATTGTAATGCCACACTGCGTCGCTGACTGTCTGCGTGACAGCGGCTATGCCCCACCGAGTGCCTCATCGCCCTTTACTACAACGGCCGGCCCTGGCATTCCCACGCTAGAGCCTACTCAATGTCATTATCCATATCCTGAACCCTACTCATATCCTTCCTCTTTCATTTATCCCCAGTCTTGGTCAGACTTACCTGTCGTCCAAGAACGCTTCACTGTCCTGGCGTCGTGGCTACCATGAGGAGGCTGAAATCCACGCTGAAGCTGGGCTCCAAGGACGGAGGCGATAGTTCTCCCAAGAAGAACTTGCTCAAACGATCGAGCGGAAACTTACTGAAGCACAAAAACGACAGCTTCGTCGACATAGCTGAGGACGCGCCAAACGAATCTCCATCACTCGAATTCTTTCCACCTCCCAGACCTTTTCGACGCGGCCACTCACTGCGCTCCGATGCGACAATGAGTACGTCGAGCATACCAATAGGACCTCCGTCCCTCTTTGCTCTTCCATACGATGCTATAGAGCCAGACGTAGCGCCGACCTTCACCAGGACCGACTCCCAACGGAGTGGCGCAAGTGCTCGCCGCAGGAAGCCAAGGGCACTCCCCAAAGTTTCGTTCAAGCGAAAGTTCAAGCTGCCTCCGCCACCTGACAATTTCACGAAATGGGATGACAAGGAACGAGATATGAATCAGAGTCAACCTGCTCGTGGCATCGATCTTGGTGGGTCTGGTGTCGACTCAGTCCTTGCAGCGGCTATCTTGGGTATTGGTGCTGTCGCCGCTAGCCCATCGAAGCCGGAGCTGGAAAGGCCGTCGCTCGAATCGAATCCATACAACGAGGCTATGCGTGCTAGGCGTAGCTGGGCAGGTAGACGATACGAGGCTGATGAGCCATTCGATGACTTCCAGGAAGCTTCAGGCTCCCGATCGAAGCGGAAAGAGAAGAGACAAGCCATACGCGATATCGACTGGAGTCAATATCCTGAAGGCGAGGCAGTGCGGGAACTGATCAGCTCTTATGACAATGTGGCCTACGTTTACGACGACGACCACGACATCAGCCCTGTCGACAGCGGCGTCGGTCTTGTCGAAGATGATGAACCCCAGATGGGCAAGGGCAAAGGTCGTGCCTCAGACTCAGCGGGCGAGAAAGGCGAATCACCTCCATCAGACCTCAAGCACGCACTATCGATGACGCTGGGCTTGAGGGATAGTATAAGCGAACAACGCAAGACATGGAGGGTACAGATCGATGATTATGAAGATCGGCCAGATAAAGAGCTTGAACGGGTGATAGAGGAGCTAGCCAAGGAAGAACGACTCGCCCGCGAGCGTCAAGAAGAGGAAGACCGCGTCCGCGCCGAAGAACTCGAACAAGCAGAACAAACCCGCATCGCCGCAGAGCTTTTCAAACCCCGCGACTGCGTCTGCTGCGGCGACGAGAAGGAATTCACGGACTTCCCACCCCATCCACCAACCTATACGTGTGAGCACTCATCCCAAACCTGCCAGGACTGCATGCACGCCTGGATCGACAGTGAGTTCACCACGAAAGGTACCGAGGGTTTCAAGTGCCCTGAATGCCCACAAACGCTCTCCTACGACGATATCCAGCGCGCCGCCTCAGATGAAACCTTTCTAGCCTACGAAAAACTCCTCACGCGCACCCTACTCGGCTCGATCCCGGACTTCTCCTGGTGTCTCAACCCGGCGGGATGCGATAGCGGACAAGAGAACTCCGCGAACAACAACTTTATGGAATGTGCCGTGTGCAAGTATCGGCAATGCCTCAAGCACAATTGCGCATGGCATACCGACGAGAGCTGCGAGCAGTACGACTACCGGACATCTGGACAGAAGGCGCGCGACGAGGAGGCGAAGACACAGGAGATGCTGGATGAGGTGAGCAAGAAGTGTCCCGGGCCTGGATGCGGTTGGAGGATCCAGAAGATTGATGGGTGCGATCATATGACCTGTCGAAAGTGCCGATATGAGTTCTGTTGGATGTGTTTGGCAAGTCATAGGGAGATCAAGAGGGTAGGGAATACGGCTCATGAAGATTGGTGAGTTCTTCACATCATTTTGGGTTATGCTACATGATGTGGTGGATTTACTGACTTGAGGCTCAGGTGCAAGTTCCACTCGAAGAATCTGGAGACGAGTTGGCCATTCAACGTGCATGCATGATGATCTTCTGATCTCGAAGGATCACCCTGACTACAACAGAACTCATGGCGTCTGGATCTATCTGATATTGTCTTCGGCGCGATGATACCTTGGGCTAGGCGTTTCTGGAGCAGTCGTTGATACAAGCTTTTCAATTGAAGCGGATCTATTCGTATCGATCCGTATCGCCCTTCCGAGACCGAGGCCATTCCAGGACCAACGGTCAACCAGTCACGATAGCGACCAAGCAAATGGGCAGTCGTATCACGATAGCGACCAAGCAAATGGGCAGTCGTAACCGCTCGCCGAATGTGCCGACCGAAAGCACCGAAACATGGCAAAGCTACGGTTTGTGTGGCATTGATCGAAGAGAGTACGCGGATTCCGCGGCGCAGGCCCTGAGATATTCCTGCCTTGGCGTCACATGGCCGTTAGTGCGGCCACGTGGCAAGAACTACTAGAGTCAGCGTGCGCTAGACTCGATGGAAGGTATGGGTTCTGGTATGACAGACGTAGAGCTGAAGTCGACAGTGTAACGCTAATCCAGCCATAGACACATTTCTTTCGCAGGTCGTTGGACGTGTTTATGACCTAGCCATAACATTTGTGGATGCTTAGAGAACAGTCCGTGGTCACGAACAAGAGTCCTGTGCCTACTAAGGACATGTGGACTACACAAAGTGTACCATGGGGATTGACTACTCGCACCGACCACGTGAACTCCACCGCATTCGACGACTTCGACCGCGACGACATCATCGGCGCGGATCGGACATTTGCTTGTGCATGCTTACGATGCTTGTCTGTAAATATTCGTTTTGCGCAAGGTACAACTCGCCGTAGACGTGCTTAGCTCCTGACGGAGAGACAAACGACGGCAAGAATATGGGCGCAGAATCGGTCATTCATCCCTTCTGCTCAGTCTCGACGGGCAATTCATAGACCACCAGTCAGTATTGAGTCGTTGATCGAGGAGACACAAGTGAGTAGTATTGTCTATAAAGACCAGCTTCTTCTCCAATACTTCCTCCTGTCATCGTTCACCACAGACACCAACTCAACAACCAACTCAACAACCAACTCAACACAACAAGTCAAACCAACAACACAATGAAGTTCACCATCCTCGCCCTTGCCCTCGCTCAGGCCCTCGTGGTCTCCGCCAGCGGAAAGTGCTGCACCCACCAGGCGGTCGACAATCAAGCCTATTGTCAGGCGAATGGCTACTGGGCCAGCTGCGTATGTGGATCTGATTAAGCCTTAAGTACTTGACATGAACACTGACGTCGCGGGTGTTATCTTCTAGTGCATCGAAAACAGCGATGCCAACAATGGCCACGGATGCGACAATACACCAGAGTTCCCAGTCGGTCGTCAAGTCACTTCTTTTGCCTTCGGGAGTGGCAATTCGCTGCAGTCGTGCCAGTCGGATGGTTTTTGGTACTGTTATGAATAGGGAGTCGTGTGCTGGGAGAAGAGAGGATAGAAGGGTGGGTCAGGTGGTCGGAAACACTTGGCAGTGCTTTTGTTAAGGCGTGGGGGACTGCGTGTTCTGCGACGTGTTCTTGAGAGCCTGTCAGGGTTGTTACTGGCTTATCATTTTCCTCAATTCGAAGCTAGTCGCAAGCCTTTGAAACCCATACCTCCTATCCCTAGTTGTTCGAGTGGCTGACTTGGCAGTATCAAATTGGTGAGCTTTCCTTAAGCTTCGCGCTAGTGCTTAGCTGCATGTGCGTTCGAGCCATGTGAATGTTGTCATGAGGTGTGGTGGTTCTTGACGATAGCATATCGCAGCGGGCGTCTTGTCATCCGGATCAAATCGCACAGACACTTTGGTTCCTTTGCTTGTGGAAGGTGTCCAGTGGTTTGTGATCTCGAACACAATCCAGCTGAAGGGCATAGCAAGCAGCACCAAGCGGGGCAAGCGCAGCACCATCGATCACCACCTTCAGATAACTGATCGCCCCTTCCAGGACCAACAAGAACATTACACCTCCGAAACTATTCCCCGAGACAACAGAGTTTGATAGTGTTATCGTTGACCATGTCCACATCATCAGAGATCCTCTGCTTCTGGCGGGAATTCGAACCGGAGTACGGCTTCCTCTCGCAATGGTACGAATGCCCCTTCGAAGTCGACGGCGTCACGTACAACACCGCGGAGATGTGGATGATGATTCAGAAAGCGAAGTTGTTTGGGGACGAGGTACGCGCTTTGTCATTGGCAAGGCTGGTTTTGGTGGTTGTGCCGCTGACTGGGATTGTAGGAGACAGCACAGAAGATGATGCAGACGACTGAACCGTCAGAGCATCAAGCGCTGGGTCGCAAAGCCAAGGGGTTTGATAAGGCAAAGTGGAATGATCGTAAGTAGTCGTTGGTGGTGCTTTGGGAGTGAGCTGACCTGATCACTTATCGCAGACAAGAGCCGAATCGTTGAGGAAGGCAACTTTCACAAGTTTACCAAAACGAAGCAGGAACAAGATCTGCTGCAGAAGTTGCTCGACACAGGCGATAGGGAGCTGGTCGAGGTGAGTAATGGCTGTAGTGTGCGGCAGGCCGCAGACTGACGACATCGAAGGCATCTCCAACTGATAGAATCTGGGGCGTTGGATTTGGCGCAGCAGATGCCGAAGCAAATCGTAAGGATTGGGGAGAGAACCGCCTAGGCATGGCGATCATGAACGTTCGACTGCGACTGAGGGAGCAAGGGCGTAGCTAAAGCGTACGAACCAGCTCAAAGAACACACGAAACATTCACCATGTAAGACGCCCCAACTCCTCGCTCAAGCGTGATGTCGATTGTACCAGGACCTTTTCGTCTCATTCTCGTTGCAGCACCACCGTCAATGCCATGAAAATCAGCATGGCTGTCTTCAACCATGGGTATTCACTCAACAGGATTGTCACATATCCCACGAAGGGAACGTATCCAACCACACTTCCCACAATATCCTTGCTCCTGTCCAAGAAACTCTGTCCGCGCGCGTAGAGCTCTGTGTCATCGGCCGCGTTGTTGTCCCCTTTCGTCAGCAACTGCAAAGGTTCACCCCTAACACCATACACGTTAGCATTCGACTCCAGCTCAGCGACCAGTCTAACGAGAAGACTTACTCTCCGCCGCCAAACCTCCTGACAACGCGATGCACAATGGGGATATCCTTCCCTCGCACATTGTACACGACCACCTCGCCCAACTGTGTATTCGTGCCTCGATTCCATAGAAAGAGGAGATCTCCTCTCTGAAAGGCGGGTTCCATGCTTCCGGATAGGACGACGACGATCGGAGAGGAGGAGTTGGTGAAGACGGAGAGCCCTTTCCAGAGCATGAACGCGGTGCTGAGGACGAGCGCGAAGTTGAGCACTTGGGCGGCGAGTTGCCGCGGCTGCATTTGACCGAGGGAGCCGAGCATTTTGGCGGTTTGGGAGGGTTGTTGCAAGGCTGTTGGGAAGACTTCAAGGCTGGTGTAGCTATTACTGAGTGTTGTCGCGACCGTGTCTGAAGTGAAGCCAGATGTTCAGATGCTCGCTCGGCTCGACTTGCCGAAGTCCTGAAGCTTGCTTGACTTCACTTCAGCTTCTCTCCTCTATCACATGCATCGATTGACGTGCACAACGACAAAAGACCATCATCAAGAAAGGATGAACAGAGTCAATGTGAGTGGAGGCATTCGCTGCATCTTGAGTCTACTCTAGGGTTGATACGAAACTTCGAATGACACATGCATTGCGAGATCCGTGAAGGCTCTCGGATGCATATGAGCTTCTTCAGGAGCATGTAGGACCACTTCACTCTTGTTTGAACTTCCTCACATGCCATTCTATCACATGAGAAGTACCGCTGTTCTTTCATTTTTCGATCTCACACCAGACGTCTTCTCACAACTCCTTGCTCCACCATCTCACCATCTCACCAAACCCTCTAACAACAACACATCATGACCGAAGCGAATCCAACTATAGAGAACCTCATGAAAGGAACACACATGTTTCAACGGGGAGACGACACTCTACTCATCCGGAAGCCTCTCGCGATGACACATCCAGCCACAGCAGCAGAAGTTGGCTCTACATGGGTGACAACTTACAATGGCAAACTCTGGCCTGTCGTCATCTGTGGTGAAGGCGGGCTACGGCCTGGGTTCATCGCAAGTCGCCGGACACCGCAAGAAATTCCAGTCATCGTTCTCGGAAGGCACATGTAGTAAGCTCCTTATATCATGGCCGAGGACAAACAACTTGGAAAAAGCTAACGCCATGAAGCATTTGGGCATCCGCCAACAATTTGCGAGAATTCGACCCTAACCGCAACTACCTTGATGGTGTGACCGACTTTGAGGAGCCGGAGATCCAAGGAATAGACGACAACCCAACAAGAGTCGAGAAGCAAAGGCGAAAGGCATTTCGACAGGACGCTAGAGAATTCAAGAACGACGAATACTGGCACAACTTCATCAAGCAGAAGTCAAAAGCGCGCAAGCTCGAAATGGAGATAGCGGCTGCACAAGCCCGCAAGCAGAGCCAGTCGACTCCAAAGAGAAATCGATCAGACGAGGATAGTCACTCATCAGGAAATCACAAGATGCAGTGGAAGGAGGTCAAAGGACTCGTGACGCCCACATCTTCGAGCAAGAGGAGAAAGTTCGACAGGTCTGCGCCAGACTATGCCTATCTGTCCCAACCCTCGGACCATGAGGACATGGGAAAGGGCTATAGCTATGGCTATGGCGGCGATCGAACAAGCACTGCGTCCGATCGACGCAACATTGTCGTCCACAGGCATCGCACTCAGAAGTCTCTGACAAATATGAAACGGGAGCAGAGGCCAGCACCTCCTCCTATGGGGTACGTGTGCTATACCTTGATGCGAATTGATACGAGACTAACCTCTTTTATAGCAAGGACATGTGTCGCGTACTCATCGGCTCTAATCCTGCTGGAATCATCATACCTCTAGCCGCCATTGAGAACTGCAGCTACCTTTGCAACCTTCAGGGCTTCGACAGCAGTGCAGGCGAGTATATTGTCGACCTGCGCAAAGATGCTCGTGCCCTCGAGCTTGCGCTCACGGGATCCGAATTTCTTGAGATCTACAACTTCCTGCACACTGGCAAAGTCATACCAGACATCGCAGACGTGGAGTCACTCTCTGAGCGAAGGAGAGGCAATTACGCCGAAAAGTTAGGCCTCGCCTTTGTGGCGGCTTTCAAGATCAAGCACGAGTACCTCCAAGAGATTATTCAGCATAAGCTGTGCATGTTGCGTCCTCTGCCTTCCTTCGCGATCGTCCCCGTCGCAACTGCTATCCTCAGCATCGAAATCACAGACAACAGCACGAAGGTCGAGAAGTTCCTGCGCAATTGGATCATCGACCACATCTGGTACAATTTTTGGGACATAGCACGGAATGATGCCCAGGCATTGGAGAATGTAATGACCGATCACGGCTTGCACACAATCGTGCTCCCAAAAGTCGCAGAGAGAATGGAAGCAACGAGACTGGCTTTCCGAAACAAGCAACAAATCGGCGCCTCAGACGAACGCGGTACTGAGGACAGTCATGGTCGAGGCCAAAGAGAAGCCGAAGGACTGGGTCACGATACGCGCTACAGCGGCACGTTTGAAGCAATTCAGGTGCCATATAGGCCGTCTCCGTTGGCGCTGGGAAATTCTTGCCTTGAGCCAAGAGCCCCATCGCACGAGACCAAGCACAAGGAGACGACTTGAGCAGACCATAAGTTTCCTTGCCCATGCAGCATACTAGCGGCATGGACGAGGTGCTTGATGCGGTGGCTTCAAACACCTGCCGTCAACCTCAGGCACGAGCGCTGTTGGAGCTCTCATCAAACGACGACAAGGTCCAAAGCCCAACCAATACTACGACACCCACATATCAACGACTGATTATTCCATAGCATGAGTTAGCATCACACGAGAATAGAGTGAAGTTCAGACAGCAACATAGCACACAATGAGAAAAGATCAACCACTTCAAGATTCACAACTCCACACAATGCATTCACACCATCCCTATGCTCTATTCTACACTACACATATCACATCCCTTTCGCACCCAGAGAAATCACAGTAGTAGCGCTGTGAGACTCATCTCATCTCGTCCATCGTGCCAGCATATCGCAGAGCACATCAGACAGAGAGGAGAAACAAAACACCCACTCCACCCAAATGCAGTCAGTCAGAGTAATAGTGTCTCTTAGTACATCCTTGCGCTCGCTTCAATCATCACAACCACCTCCGATTAGAACGCCAGTCGCTGGTTGAACTTTTGTGTGGGTGAGGGTCGTCCGAGCTTCGTAACGATTTCGTCTTGTTTCGCTTTTTGCATTACATGGCCGATCCAACGCCCAGAGTCAATCGAATAAAGAAAAGAGTGGATTTGCTTCATGCCGCGTGGCCTAGTGTTCAGCAGGTAGAATGAATCGTGAGCTGTCGAATGTGGGGTTGACCGCTCACTGGCGGTGTCATGGGCAGAGACTGTTACCCGGTTTCAGGACAGTAAGCAGTCTGCTTCGTCGCCCGATGTGGTAGCTCGCTCTACATCATCGCGCCCATCGGGCTTCGAGTAAGACGGTGCTCTTGGCTCTGAGCAAGGTTCGTGAGCATGCTCTCAACCTGTGGCGCCGTCTTCATCCAGGGCAAACTCCAGATGTCGTAAGTCTGGTTCTTCACCAGTTCCAGCATAATGACAATAAGACCCCAAGGATGCGGCCGAGGCACCATCAGTCGCTCGCACAACACACGCATGATCTGCTCTTGCATCTGCTGAGATCCGACACTGAACATGTGCTGCAGTGCTGTCGAGAAGTAATGTGTGTGGGCGTTGACATAGCGTACTTGATTGACCATGGCCGAGATCAGATGGAACCGAGCCTCAGGACGGCCTTCCCTCAGCAGCCGCTCGAGCAGGCGTGCTGGGGCCGCCCCGGACGAAAAGACCGACGACGCCGACGTTGCGTGCATGCCAATGTATAGTATGAGGGCGTTGTGCAAGATAGGGCTAATCTGGCCATCCTCGCGATCCACGGCTGCCAGTAGGTAGCTGAAGTCTTGCTCGCTCAAATCGCTGCCGCTGCAGACATGCTCAATTACAGACTTGATGCCGGCTTCATTGAGGACGTTGCCAACATCGGAGTGCACAGCCGGCGCTTGCCTCACCTGCTCGAGGCGGTTGATCTTCAACCCAGGCGTAAATGGATCTGGCTGTTCGTTGAAGACTGCGCGGCTGACAGCGCTGTTGACAACGTTCTGCAGCTGCAGGCACTGCACTGGAATACTTGCGTTCAGCTGCATGTGATTCTCGACCAAGAACTCGGGGTAGTCGTGATGTAGCATGGTGAAGAAACGCATAACCCCGCGGAAGAAGTCCTGCGCAGCTGGTGGAGAGTCGGGTATGGATAGCAGTTCCGTCATGTTCTGGAAAAGCGCCGTCAGAAGCCTGGAGTACATGTCCCAAGCACCACTCGTGCGCCCAGCTCCAGCTAAACAAGCAGGGACGAGGAGTCGGTGCCCCAGTAGTGCAAGCCACGGGAACTGAAAGCCAGGGAAATATCGTGGCTGCAGCAAGAGCAATGCTGAAGCGAGGGTCTTGTGCACGTTCTGGTGCTGCTGGGGTGCCAGCAAATGGCGGCGTTCGTGGAACTCGCAAAGCATCGAAGAGAAGAGACGATAATAGACTCTTGCGTTCCAGCGCTCTCGCTGCTTGTTGTGGTGATTAGACATTATCAAAACGATCAGGCGAAGAAGTGCTTCCAGTGTCTTGGCAGGCTTAGCGGGCTGGGCCTCACCGTCAACAGGGCTCTGATTGAGGGCCAGAAGTACGATCAGCTTCGCGAGCGAGTCGGCGTGGATAAATGCCTGGCTCTGGGTACCGTAAGGGATGCTGCTGATCCGCTCGAACTCGTTGTAGGACATCTCTATGGCTGTCCGGAAGAATGTCATGGCTTCTTGAGGCTCAGAAATGATCCGCTTCGAATGCAGTTGCTGCACAAAGGCAAGGTGGGAGTGCTCAGGGAGATCCTTTCTCTGGAGCCTGACCCACTCTTCGAAAATGTACTCAAGCTGATCATTCTTGTTGCTCTCAGCCTCTGGGCTTGGCATGCCATTGATCTGGCTGGCGGGAAGCTGCAGCTTTGACATGATTTCTCTTCCAAGCTCGAGGCCTGGATCTTCTTGCAACCAGTATGCCAATGCTTCGTACGTAAGCACAAAGTCGGCGCGGAAAGATATTGGTGTCTCGCCCAGTAAGAGCTCTTCAAGAATGTCCTTCAAGAAAGGCAAGACAACAACGCGGCGCTGCTTGATCGCTCTGGAGATCTGGCTGTCGACTTGCTGCAGATCCATCAACCCTTCATTGACGAGCGAGACTGCGGCAGTGGCATTGTACATGCGGTCATCATCAGACGTCGCAAGCTGCATCGTGAGGTGTCTACCCGCAGGCACTGACATGCGGCAGAGCTGCATAAGCAAACGCACAAATACTTCGATTTCCAGGCGCTTTTGTGCGGTCGTGTAGATCACGCTCAGGCACTGCTGGCCCGAGAGAAGGGCAAGCGTGTCTTGCTGCGGTGTGCTCTCGATGAGGTGCACCAGCTGTCCGTAGACACGACGGATAGCTGCCCCCTCACCGATCTCGCTGATGTGCTCTTCTGTGGCCTCTCGCGAGGTTTGCTGGAGCTCTTCAATGAGTTCGGCGATCCTCTGGCCAAGGCTATTCTGGTCAATGTAGCCGTTGACCTGGTGGTGGGCTTGAGCGGCAACGCCTGGTAGTCGCTGCTGCTGGGTTGGGCGGGGCATGGCAGGTGCCTCTGCAGGCGTGGGCAGACTTGGGAGATAGCCCTCTGACAGAATGTCAGGCAGCTGGCGATTGCTGTCTTGAGACACGTTGTTGGCGTGAGTCGCCGGCGTGATGCGTGCTTGTCGACCGAAGTCCTCATACAAGCTGAGCTGTTGTCTGTTGAGGCCATTCTGATCTTGCCTGTATGGATCCGGGATGAGAGTCGCCCATCGACTTACTGGAGTCTGAGCGAATGGCTCGTTGGGTCTCTGCTCGTTGTGCGCTCGACGATCATTCTGCGCCTGCTCAAGTTGCAAGTCGATCTCGGCCAACGAGTGCTCCTCAGCAGCGCTTTCAACCAGACTGCACACCGTATCAATGTTGTCGTTGACGAACATTAGTATCTGACCCTCTGGCAACTGCTCTGGAAGATTTCGTGCAAGAAGGCGGATATTGTTGGTGATGCTCATCCTGAGCGGCTCTTTGCATGTGACAAGTGCGAGGCTGCCAGAGAGTGATTTCACCATCGTGTGGGCGGAGTTGCGAACCTTGGCCTCGTCACCCTCGGTAATGAAGTCCTTTTGAATGAGCTCTGCTGTCGAAATTGCAGCTATCGTGACGGATCTCTCAACGACAGGAGCAATGATCTCGAAGATGGCCTGTTGTGCGGCATTGACAAAAATGTTGCGCAGTTGCTGTTGAGACAGGTTACCCGCTGCCTGAGGAATTTGAAGCATGCTTCCCATATCGGGCACTGCTTGTATGACAGCTTCGGGGGAAAAGCGCTCGTTCGGTCCACGTTTGGACAGGCCCATGAGAGCCATGTCGCCAAAAGCATCTGGTCCGCCATCGGGAATATAGTTCTGCAGCATGCTGTGATCCACAAGCGGTCGCGAGCGAATGATTTCCGCTGGCTCGATGTTCTTGATCTCGACCTGGAACTCGCGACACAACATCTCAATTTCGAACTTCATATTCAGCTTCAGCTCCATGCAATGGTACAGCTCGCTCATCAGGCCAAGCAGCTCCATGATCCATGGGTTTGGTGGCTTGAACACTTTAGAGTGTGCTGCTTGGGAGAGCGTCTTGCATGCGAAGGGTATAGCGACTAGCAGTCGCTGAGTGTCGTAGCCTTCCAGCAGCAGGTCTTTGAACGACAAATTTCGATGCAGGATCGGCTGATTTCGTGCCAGCGTGATCGACCCAAGCCAGACAGCCAAATTCTTGAGCGTCGCACGCTCGTGCTGATTGTCCATGGTGGATTGCGCGTTCAGCATCTTCTGACAGCTCATATACGTCTCACGAAGGACTTCGGCCCAGAGCATCTTCTTGTCAAACTTCTCCAAGACGTTGAGGTAGAGACCTTGAAAGTTTGGCTGCGATTTTGCCAACTCATCCACGAGGTAGTGAGCAAACCACTGGTGGTACTTCTCCTCGAGCGCACCATCGATCTCCTTAAACTTCTCTTCCAGATTGCGTTTCGAGACATTGTTGAGAACGAACATAACCTTGTCTGAAGTGTCCTCATCTGGCTCTTCGTAGAAATTCTCTCGAAGTGGTGGATCGACCTGGATAGCCGTGAACGAAGGCGGCTCGGATGCGACAGGAAAATCTTCGTCAACAACACCATTAGTGATTCCGTTTAGACCGTCTCCATTGAGTGTAAGTGCATCTTGCGGCGATGCTTCCTTCAGCGCCGATTCTGCAGCCGCAATGGCCTGAGTTCCTTGCAGGCTGGGAGTCTGAAGGATGCGCTGCGCCAGATTTGGCCACTCCTTGAGACGAGGAAGAACATGAATGAGAGCTTGCAAGCCGAACCGGTACATCGGGTCCTCAGGACCGTACTCAGAGACAGCTTCAAAGATCATGAAGATTGCCGCTTGTTCAGCAATGCCGTGGAGGACGTGGTATGACACCAAGCCGCCGAAGAGCACGGCCGTGGTCGCCAAAGCCTCGTTTGGATACTCGCCAAAGCAATTGTACTCTTCAAACAGGCCAAACAGCATGGCAGCAAATAGATCTTGCTCGACAGGATCTTCTGAAATCTTGAGGCGGTTGAGCTCGGTCACTACCTGGTCCGGATTCGTGCTGCCGCCATACATCTCCTTATAGCGCTCCTCCATGTCGCTAGTAGCTGCATCTGCTAAGTTGTGACGTTGTTGGCCACTGGGTCCAGTTCCATTTGCATCAATGATGGCGTCTAGCTTTTCGTCCTGGCCATAGTTGAATAGTCGTGGGTAAAGCTGCAGACATTGCCGGTACAGCGGGCCCATGGAGTCCTCGGGGGTGTTGTCCACAATGAGCAAGAGCAGAGCATGTACGGTCTTGACGGTCAGAGGTGCAGTTGTTGGTGCCGTGCCCTCGCGCTGGACCTTGGCCTCATCGTCCATTTTCCGTTTGAGGAACTCAGCGCATGCTGCAGCAAATTGATGTGGACCCATAATGCCAATGTGCTGTTGTGCCCATTGTTCAAGGTCGCTCTCGCCTTTTCCAAACGCGTAAGTGACGAGGTCGACGGCCATTTGATTCGTGATGTGGAACAGAGGCTCCAGCCAGCCGTGCTCTTTCCCGTGCTCGAATATGAATGGCAGCAGCATTTGGTCTTGGCCATAGAACTCGACCATTCGACTGGCGGTCCACTGTTTGTCGTGTTGCCAGACTGCATGCATGACGAAGTCGTAATTGTCATGGAGCTTGGTGAGGAACGGATAGAATAGCTGCTTCAGTGCCTGATCTTGCAACGGCGCCCAAGGTTTCGGCACAGCGGATGCGGCACATACAAAGATCGTCATATTCTGGTTGATGACGCTGTCAGGTATGCCGAGATGTTGGGCTAGGTTGTAGGTCTCCTGCGACCGGAAGATCATGGTGAAAAGTGCTTCTGTGGCGTCTCGAGATACAAGCGGATGCTTGATCGCCTGCTCAGCGAAGGCTCGTACACTATCAGAAGCCGTGGCGAAATCAGTCAAGTCGAAAGCCTGCCTCAGATTCGGTATTTGCATGACGTCCAGCTCCTCAGACGAGGTCTGCAAGAACGCCACGACAAAGCTCAGTTGCGTCTCTGGGTGTTGCCATTGCCCGCCCCATAGCGTCTGGATGTCAAAGTTTGCGTACTCTCTCGCGAGTGGTAGTAGTGCGTTGTACAGGGCCAAGAATTGCTTTCTCGTGACTCTTAAGTGTTCCCTGTCGAATCCTTGCACTACAACATCGGTCCAGTCGATCTGACGTCCCGCTCGATGTTGTCGGATGCCTTCGACCAAAACCTGTGGGTCATACACCTCACCTCCACCCGCGATCACCGTGTAGAGGAGTGCACATGCTACCTGCAAGTAAGTGAAGTCGCGAAGATCGACACCACTCAGTGTCTGCTTGCACGCTTCCAGACTGGCGGTACTTCGCGGGCCTGCGCGCTGAAGGTGATTCGCGAGCCGTGAGTCAGGCCCCGATAGTAGGTCGTCTAGGACCATGGCTGCTTCGATCGCAGGCGGCACCCGCGAGCGGAGGTTGCTGTATCTCAGTCTGATGGCGTAGAATAGACTATCGCGCTGCTCTTCACCCCAGTTTTGCGGAGGATCTTGGATGAGATGTTCGATAATCGATGCGAGAACGAGTGGTGAGGGCTCGCTGTCGGGATCGGTGACTTGAGGGTTGGCGAGGGTGTTGAAGAAACTTGAGATGGTGTTCGCGTTTAAGATGGCATCGGCTGTGAGGTGAAAGAAGAATGTTAGTCTCAACAGCTGCAGGTGCACATGCAAACATTCGCGGTTCGCAGTGCGGGAACGGGAAGGTGCATTGTTTCATTCTCTCACCTTTGGAACGCAGGTCTGCTTTGCTCACTGTCCTGCAAGAGAGCACCAGGGCTGTCTTGGAGATGGGCTCTAACCGGAAATGCTCAACAAATGTCGCAAGGTCGAAGTCGCGGAAGAGGTCCCCTTCAGACGTGTCAAGTGACTGCGCGATTTTGTCTGCCTGCTGCGGATCTTTTGAGAGTTTCTGCATCTCTTCTATCAGCAACTGGTAGCTCCCAGCGTTGTCTTGCCCCGCCGGCGCACGTGGCGCGCCGGGAAAGATTGTGGACGCATTGCTCTGCAGCAGCCGTCTGATGTATGTCGTGGAGACTTCCATGCCGCTATCATTGACCAATCGTCTGATCTTTTCCGCCTGAGTATCCCACTTCGCACGGTCTGTGTCCTCCTTGATTGTGCTCAGGAGAATGTTCAGCTGGGTAACGACTAGGCTCGTCAAATGGCTGGACGAGCCGCTGGCGCTGTGTGTGCCGGTCGGAGAGGCTGGAGATCCAGCGCTGTTGGACAGGGAAAGCGAGGGCGAGTGCCGTGCCAGGCGAGATGAAACTCCCCCTGCACTTCCAAAGCCAGCAGACGACAAGCTGGCAAGGGACGCCGCGAGGCGAGGACTACCAGCTGCGGTAGCGTTGCGAGAACGACTGCCTGTATGGGGAGGCCCTACAGAGCCGGACGGCGAAACGAATGAGCTCGCGGACGATGTTGAGGATTGTCGGCTGGCAATTTGGCGACTGGCAGCCACCGAGGTGTAGTTCGAGCTCGCGCCGATGGGCGACTGTGCTGGACGGTTTGCAGCAGCGAAAGAATTGTGGATAGCGCTGGAGGTAGTAATGGGAGTCAACCCGGCGCGACGAGAGGCTTGCTGATCGCTGGAGCTGTTCCTGGCAGCTTGTTGTGATGGTCTTGTGCCTCTAGCGGGGTGTGCGTTAGGTGGAGAGGAGGTGAGAGGGCGGCTCATCGATACGGCGCAAACATCGGGGCAGCTGCGTCCGTCGTGTTTGATGAGTCGGGTAGGGGGGATCGGGATGCGTGTTCGGTGAAAGGGTGGGTGAATGTGGTCGGTCGTCGTTTCTCGAGGTCTTTCCCAAGATGCACAGACGTTGCCCTTGTCGTTCCTTCCTGCCAAGGAGAACTAATGCACGTGACCTGGAACTCAAATCACCATTGGCTCAGGGGAGTGTTCACTTTATACAACTGCTGCTGGAATTTTTAGGTACCTATCTATTATCAGATTGCAATGTTAAATTATTGCCCGTGGAAAGACCAGAAGCATCACATCAGGAGTCTGAGAACAAACCTGTCTGTGCATCACTGCAAGGTGTAGTTGAACGTTGAATGCTGTCTCTCTACTCCATCGGCAGCAAAAGAACCTCCAGTCCCTCACTCATGTGCGTGGTATCTATCATGCTTCGCCCATCATCGCCTGCTGTAACTTACAATGCCAACTGATATTTCCTCATTCACTTCCTGACTGTTCGGCCGTAAACCCATTGCTCGCATCAACAATGCCATCCTCGCTCGAGACTACCATCCATCTTTCAGCTTCTCGCTGAGCGGGCTGAACGGTGGCTTCGCATTCTTTGCCTTCTCCTGGTCAAAGACCCAAATCCCACCGGTCTGGTCTTGCTCGAGGCTACCGTGGTGAACCTCTCGAACCAGCTTCTCGAAGATTGGCAGCTTGTCGACCTTGGAGAAGAAGACTCTGTCCCAATCTCTACCTTCGCTCTGTTCTTTCTTCCTCAATGTCCTCTGGTGATCTTCGATCTTGCTCTTCTCGGCCGACGTGGTGTTCATATCACCCTTAAGGATAGCGTCCGCGACTTTCTTCCAGGCCCGTCGAGACTCGAGTGGATCCTGGTCTTTGATGTCTGCAACCTTGAGCTCAGTCTTTGGTTCCTTCTTGGCATTGTAGGTCTCGACAGTCGCGCCCTTGGCATCTTTGATGGTGAAGGAATCGGTCCAGCTGCCTTCTGCCTTGTACAACACCTCGCTCTTGCTCTTCTCCTTGCCGTGGGGAAACAGGGTGGCCGATAGAGTGTTCTTCTTGCCCGAGACCCATCCAGCACCAGAGTACTCTATTTTCGAAGTATAGCCAGAGGATGACACAATGTAGCTCGATTTGTTGAGTTCCACATACGGTGCTCCCGTGATGAGACCCTCGATGTGCAGACTTGGCAGTGTGATCAGATAATCCTCGTCAAACTCATCGATGTGAAGAATGGCATGTCCAACTTGGCGTACATTAATCGTGCGTCCGAAGCTAGCTTTCTGCGCGTTGTAGCCTTGAAGTCTGACCCCATGCTTGTTGTTCCAGATGCTGTATGCCGTGACAGGCGGATGATGCGAGACTTGTTCGCTCACGAGTTGCGTCTCGCCCGCTTCGTCGTCCCATCTCCCCAAAAACAGCTCACCCAGGAAAGGGTTCAATGGCTTCTTCTCACTTCCCAGCTTCTCATTCCGACTAGCATATTGCTGCTTCAATGTGCTGAGGAACCACTTCAATACCAACATGGCCCGCTTTTGTGGGTCCTTCTCTTTTGCTGGAGCGACCAGGAGACGTGGCATTTCAGCCCAGTAGGACGAGAACTCGGTGAGGGACTGGGTCGAGAGGATCCATGCAGGCGCGGTCATGGTGGAAAGGTCGCCATTGAAAGCTGTGTTTACACATTAGAGCCGCCGAACAGACAACTTCGTAGCGCGTGGTGTAGTACTCACAGGCAAGCTGCTTTATAAAACCACCCCAGGAGCTCTTCTGTCCTGCAGGCACCGCGGCAGCCTCTTCTGAGCTCATGATGGTGGATTGTGGTGTTGGTCGACTTGTTGTGGTTTCTGACGGAGCGTATAGGGAGTCTTTCGAAATGTAACTCAGGTCGAGTTTGAGGAGAGGTAAAAGACGAAGGAGTGGCGAAAACAAACAACTTGTCGACTAGAAGAACGGAGGTACGAGCGAGAGTACAGCCTCAATCTCCCCAGATGTTCAGGGCCCAGTTGAACGTGGGCCGATTCCAGGTTCTGCGGGGCAAATTAACGACGCGAAACGCGATCAGTGATTACGTCACAGCTCTCACGTGCTCGAGGTGAATGAATCGCCCTCGGCAGAAATCTGATATAAATTGACCGCTGCGAATGATACGATCGTCCTGTTCGTGTCAGAGTGAAAGTTGATCTCTCCTTCCGATACAGTGTCTGTGCAATTCCTGTTGCGATCGCCAGCTTGATGACTACGACAACGAGTGAGAGCACGGACCATGGGGTTTCCCCTGCTTGAAGGAATATACATTGAAGGCGGATGAATATCCAATATGCGCCTGACCAGCATCACATCGCCCACTCACGCCGACCTTCGCCAGCGCTTATGAACCTTGGGCCCAGTTCGGATATCGATTCAGAGCAAGAACGCTCGAGTTGATCTGCTTCAGATCGGCAATACCTGCGTTAGCTGCATCGATAGCCACCTCCCGTTTCATGATCTCAATGGCACGTTCCACGCCAGCTTCGCCATAGATGTTGCTGAACATGAAAGGTCTGCCGATGCCAACAGCCTTGACGCCGAGAGCAAGTAGCTTCACGACATCTGCGCCATATCTGACTCCTCCATCTGCAAACACTTCAGTCTTCTTGAAGACCCAAGGAGCCTGCTCGTGAATTTCCAAAGCGACTTCGAATCCATTGGGCGATCCGTCGAGCTGGCGAGCACCGTGGTTGGAGAGGAAGATGGCGGGAGCGCCAACTTGGACCGCAATGATCGCATCTTCGACTGTCTGGATCCCCTTGGGAATGATAGGAAGGGTGGTTTGCTCGCGCATCCAGTTGTATTTGTCCCACGTTATCGAAGAGTAGCCGCTATCGGCTGACCCGACCCCGAATCGCAAAGCGCGATGACGATTACCGTCCGCGGCAGAGTCGACTGTCAGGATGATGCCCTTGAAGCCAAGGGACTCAGCTTGTCTGATCTGCTCCACAGTTGCCGTGTCGTTGGAAGGATCGATGTAGAGCTGTTGGAAAAGGACTTGTCCTTCAGCTTTGGCGCCGGAGATTTCGTCCTTGGTTCTGGACGAAAAGTCGGTAACCATGTAAAGAATGTTCCCGGCTGCGGTGCCTCGCACAAGACCAAGTTCGCCAGTCTCGTTGGCATAACCCGCGCGCGCACATGGTGACACGAAGAATGGAGCTGAGAAGTTGTACCCAAGGATTGTTGTAGGCAGAGAAGATTCGATATCGTCAACCTTTACAACGTCAACACTCGCGGACAAAGATTCGACGACCCGATCTCACCATTGTCATGACTCTTGGACGCAACCGCATACGCTCAAAAGTTTCCAAGTTGTTCCTGTAGGACCTACAGGGATAGCATTAGCGGAAGCCAAAGGTTTCGAGGGCTCTCCAAGAAGTCGATACCATTCGCCAGCAGCACCGCTATGATAATAAGTGTATGCCGTCAAGTTCATGTGCCCTTCGGCGAGGTACTGGAAGTCCGGAAGGCCGATGACAGTGCTGACGTTCGGTAGGGCGCCTCCGTCTTCAATTGTCCCATACTGAACTTCGGCCAAAGTGTCCGGCCACCAGAGCATTGGTCGAGCGGCGTTCGCGGCCCCAATCAATGGAAACAACAGAGAAGATTGGAGATGCATGTTGATGAGGAATGAGATCCCAGGGTAGATCTGGAAGGAATGGCAAGAGATCGGAGAGAATCAACGTGAGGTGCCTGCGCGACAAGTACCTACTGCGCCTCTCTTCAACGCTCTCGACGGAAGTCGCAGACTGATTTGCTCTTATCTAAGCAAGTCCAGTCTCTTCACGGCAATTTGGTCACTGGGCGAATTCCAAGAACATGGCGCGTTTGAGCTTGCAGCGACTAGAGCGATGATGGGTGCCGGCCGGCTGCCTGGATCGAGCTACTGGCAGTAAGACGCCTGCAAGGCATGCTGGTGGTTCACCTTGGCGCGCAGGCGGACAGTTCGGCGATCTTGATAATTTGGTGATAACTTCGGCATTGAGACAGTTCGAGACCTGGGCCTCCGAGATTCGGCTGGGTTTGTCAGGTGTGGAATGGAGGCGTTTCGAGACAGTGGTCAATTCGTGTTTGTGGCGTCGCTGAGCACAACGTCAAAGGACGAGCGGTTGCACAGATTTGCGGCATCAAGAGCGATGCTGACTTGATGAAAGGAGGGAGGGAGAGAAGGACTCCGGGCGTGTTGAGGTTTCTCGCTGAAGTGGATCCCAAGGTTCACGTGCGACGACCTTAAATCCGCTGCACCTCCCACGACGCGTCCGCGCTTCTGTGACTCGAGTCTTCGCACTCTCGTTTGGGATACGACGGCTCGATGCTACGCTCACTGCGCTACACAGACTCACGCCTTTCACCTCGTATGCTCGCTCTTGCGCTCGAAGTAGGATAAAGCTTCTGACGGGCGCTCCCCGTAGCTTCAGCAACAACTATGCTCACGATCGCACTAAGAGCTGCATACACGCCTTGTGTGGCCCCGAGACCCATCCGCAAATACTCTCTTCGATCGAAAGAAGGAGAGCACGACCTTGAGCCCCAATGACCAAGACGCAAAGCCTTTGAACCGCCGCTTATGGAAGCCTTCGAAGCTCACGGGTGCACACTGTGACCAGCCAGTGTCCCGGCAAGGTCGTGATGGCCCTGGGCTTATGAAGACCTTCGGACGGGACCATCTCACTTCCTGAACATATTCCGATGCTTTGACGTGGCGGAGCTTAGTTGAGAACGGGCTGCTCAGAGCAACACGATCCAAAGCCCGCTTCATTGCAGAGCGGGCCACGCAAAACCTGGACAACTGACAAGACACATCGAAGCGGCCCTAGAAATGCTGTCTGAAGAGAAGAGAGGACCAACACACGTGCGTGCAAGGGATCGCACGTCAGATCGAGGGGGGCAGAGAGGCTTGTAGGACAACGGCGACCAGCATCGCACGCCCTTTCAGACAGTCAGGCAAGACGACGAAGGCAGAACACGTGGAGCCCTCTTCTTGGACGAGATGTGTAAAAGAACTGAAGTCACAAGCTGCTCAATGCAAGTATCGAGGACATGGCATCGACATCGCCAAGCCAATGGCCTCGCTTGCAGCTCGTTTCAGATTGAGGCTGACTGCAACAGTCGAACGCTACACTACCGTCAGATTTATGAGCGCAACCAGACTCTTCTCGGCCGCTCAATTGTCGAAACCGAATCGGGCGCTTCGTCTCTGGCTATGCCGTGCAAGAATTCTTCCGTCTGCCGCATCGTCTGCCGCCAATGTCAACACGAAACCAGTCAATATGAGCTTGAGTGTATTTCCAAACCGAGTCGGCCGGCTGGGAGTGTAGCCATGAGTCGCATAAGAAGACGGTGAGTTGTCGGTGACTGCTTTCCTTTCACGAACTCGCAACGCTCTCCTTGCCTTCTTACGTTCGTACTTGCTCTGCGAGCAGTTCTCTCTTTACTACATTCGTTTCACAAGGCACAGGTGCTCTCACATTCTTTCAACAAGCCGCAGAGCTCTTCGTCAATCCTGCCGTTGCCATCATGAGGACTACATTCGTCTCCACCGTTCTTGCGAGCGGCCTCAGCCTCGCCACTGCCCACGGCTACTTCCAAGTCCCTATCGGTCGACACCCCGGCGACGCATACAAATCCGCATGCGGTGAACAGGCCTACGACAACCTCAGTAGCGACATCAACAACAACATCCAGGGTCTCGAGCAACTGACCGCCACCCAGAGCGACTACAACGCCGCTGAGTGCCACCTCTGGAAGTGTAAAGGGCTCAAGTACGCCGACAACACGGCCAATGTGTACGAGTATACGCCAGGACAGAGTGTGGACATGTACTTCCAAATCGTCGCGCCGCATTCTGGCTACGCCAACGTCTCTGTCGTTGACACCGCGAGCAACAGCGTCATTGCTGCGAACTTGACGAGCTGGGATCAGTACGCTCTCACGAGCGAGCCTATGAAAGCATCTTGGCAGAACTTCACGGTGAAGATGCCGACCGACTTGGGAAGTCAGTGTGCCACGGCTGGAGCTTGCGTCATCCAGGTATGTCTCGAATCGACGTGGACTAGGAACAGCAGGAGACGCTAATGTTGACTCTTTAGATGCACTGGAATTCTCCTGAAGCCAAGCAGACGTACCAGTCTTGCATCGACTTTAAGATGACAGGCTCCAGCACGAAGAGGAGCCACGCTCGTGACATGCTGGCTTGAGCCTTGTCTATAGCTGAAGTGGGTTCGGACACCTCCGTCGGAGTGGTAGTAGGGAAGAGTGTTCTAGGTTGGTCACCTTCAGCAGATTGATTTTTTGCTAGCAGGTCGGCTACCTCATCAAGACGCAGGTATTCACACAGGTGTGACTTCGCTTATCGCACTTCTACCTGCAAAGTCCAGCTCGTCATCTCCCCTCAGCTTCCTCCAGCGATTGGTCGCTTGAAAAAGTTCGTCACAGCCGACTAACAAAAATCCCCATTGCTGTAGGAAGCCCTCGCTCACCTCCCATCCACTTGCTGACCAGGGATCCGTCCACACTATCAGCCCTCGGTCATCACTGTTAGGCTGCTTGCTACTGCAGACACCACCAGCAAGATCATTCAGCAATGTTTGCCGCCGCCCCTTCCATCTGATGATATTGTCTCGAAGCCGCGGACACGGCAGGACATCGATCCACAGCTCATGTCGTACCTTCAGTTGAACATCGGTGGGTTGCAGGCATAGCGGTACGTCCTCTCCAATCGCGGCACTAGGGAAGATTGGCACCTGTTGAATGAACCAGGAGCATTTCTGCCCAGCGACGGCCCCAGGCGCACAGGGGAACAGTAGCTTTGCGTTGGTCGCACAGGCACGGATCACGTTGTAATGAATCAGGCTGACTTTGTGCTCCAGGTTCAGTGCAATACCATTCGCAAGAGCGAACGCTCTGTGGGGATCCATGTGCTGCCCATGGATCTGGCGGATGATGGTGGACAGCTCCAGTACTGGGCTATGTCGAGATCGTGCTGCTCGCGCCTGTCGCAATCCTGCGCAGGCCATCTATATCAGCCTCATTCCAACGACATCCTGAGCAGAGAGGATGTTATACGTACGATGAGCTCGCACGTTGAGTCGATTCTGCAATTTCCGTCGCTGCTTTGCGTCTCGCAGCCCTGACCAATCCTCTCCAGCTTCGATCATGATCTGAGAAGTGCACGCGTCCTGCGGTAACGTAATCGCGACTGGCAGCTGTGTGGCAATGGAGATCGTGAGTCTGAAGCAAGGACACAAAGTGAGTGTGAAATATGTGTCGACTGTCGGTAGTCTGCGCACGGTGACAGCCTGAAGGAACACGCTAATGCTGAATGCTTACAGCCGCGTCGAATGAGAAGAGCTCTAGAGCTGAAGGATGGTGGTTCTAACGCTGCAATAATGCAGCTATATCCCCTGAGCTTTCTCCGACATGTGCTTCAAGCTTTGTGGCAAAGTGTACCCGGCCTGCTTCTCAAGCGTTACGAGGATCTCTTCCCACACTTTGGCCTGCACAGCTTGATTTTCAGAGCCCTTCAGCATGATGCCGGGTCTATGGCAAAGTCAGTTGAGATCGTACAACTCTGGCTTCGCTTTTGTCACTGAAACTCACTCCCTCAGCTCATCACTTTGCCAGAGTCTCCCATGGGCTTCCGGACCGAGAGTGGCAGCGCTGATGTACGACCGAGCACCCTCCTCGGTCCTTCTTTGGAACAAGGCAGTGTATAGAGTGAAGATTGCACGCGCAACGACAGGTTGTTCATGAGCAAGATTTGACGCTGTTGCCCCTGGTGCAGTACTAACGACGAGTACCGCAGGGTCTCGGGGATTGGTCAATGCGGCCAGGCCAGCGATGCTGTACTCCAAGAACAGCTTCGATATTGCATATTGACGCACCGAATCGAAGTTGGACGGCTGACTGTAGAACTCCAGAATACCTTGAGAGCTTCTGATAGAAGCCGGATCGAGCGAGAGGACACTTTCATAAACGTCCGAGCTGACCATCACAAGCGCCGATCGCGAGATTGGCGTGCGACTTGCCTGCAACGTCGGAAGCAGCAGCAACGCAAGATACGTGGTCGAAATAACATTGACCTGGAGTGTCTGCTCCCACCCATACTGGCTGGCTTCGTACTTGGCCTTGACTACTCCAGCGTTGAGGATAGCAACATCCAAGCCTTGGATGTCGCCCTCGGCCTTTTGAGCGAATGCTTTGATCGAATCGTAGTCGAGCATATCCAGAGCCCATACCACAACCTCGCCACACTTCGGTACAGATGATTTGATTCTGGCAGCGGCATCCTCTCCTTTTTGCACAGATCGGCAGCCCAGAATAAGTCGTTTGACGCCCAATCTGGCGAACTTTAGAGCGGCCTCGAAGCCGACTCCAGCATTTGCTCCAGTGATCAGGACTGTCTTGCCGGTAAAAGAGGGCGTGACGTCCTTAGGTGGACTGAGCTTCTCGTGTCGTGATGCTTTTAAACGAGCAAGAGAAAAGACGCTTTCGAGTTGAGTGCCGGACATGATGTATGAATCACAGTGGGCAACTATGATGAGGAATTAAGTCGGTTGGAGAAAGAGTCGCGTGGATTATATATTAGCTATGTATCTCTTCTCAAGACTGCAACTTGGCAGGGCAGGCCTTTAGGTTGTAAGCAGTTCGCATTAGCGTTCTTACAGCATGCGAAGGATCGATGTCATTTGGGCAGTCGTTGCCCAAGGAAGTGTTGCTCGTACTGCTGCACTGCGGTCAACTATAGTCAGGGGGATGTGCATCGCCCGTGCTCATACACGTTGAGGACAGCTGCCGAACTGCGTGAAGGCCATGTTTGTATCTACAATGAACGCGAAGAAATCTTGAAGTCTCTATTGACACGTCATTATACTGGTCGGCTGTATTGCAAAGAACTTTTCTCTTCTCGCTGTGCGTTGAACGAAGTCAACATCTCATGAGGGCCGTAGTACCCATACATAATTCATCTTGCTCGCTGCTGCAAACCACATCTCGTCTTTTGTGGACCTATGCGGTGTGAAAGCGAGAACCCCAAACGAAAGGAAAGAAAAGACCCCGAACCCCCTTCAAGCTGCATCGCGAACGCTTTCAATGTCATGAGTGCTACGCAAAGATGGCGAAGATCGCTCAGTAGCGTCCAAACTCGTCGATGATCTTGTCCTCGTATTTCCACATGTCGCCAGTCTCCTCGAAGCGGTCGAACGCCATGCGCTGAGCAGCCCAAGGATCTTTGTTGTAAGGCGTGAACCGCGCGGATAAGTCCATTCTGACGACCTTCTCGGTACGAAGTGACACCACCATGACTTTGAGCTTGTCGAAGCATGTGACGTCGAAAGGGTTGTAGTCGAACTTGATATCGGTCTTCGCTGGCGACACAGTCATTGCTGGCGAAACAAGGCGCAGCTGCTTGAGCGTCCCGGCCTTTTGGAGAATCAACACTGGGTCCATAGAGACACCCTTGTCGAACCAGCGGGTTTCGTAAACGAAGCCTGGTTGGTTGGTCTTCATGACGTGTATGAAAGGGGAGCCATCGTAGAACTCCGACGCTTCCCTCAAGGATGTTGGAAGTCGACAGCACTGTGGGTGGCAGACGGTCAGCTTCCGGAGCATCTTGGCTTTGTCGAGTCCGATCTTGTGTAGGAAAAAGTCGAGTACAACCCAGCCGGTGATGTTCGAGAAACGGAACTCGTTTTCAGTCCAAAACGCCGGCGCGGCCTCGGATTCCAGCTGTTTGTTGACGCGGAGTAGAGCCAGGTCAACATTAGCGATTCGTGTCATGGTGTCCCGGCAGTGGCTCTTGGAGCGCTCGTAGTCGTCTCGCCAATCGTGCTTGCGCTGTCCATTGTGACCGGTGCCGCTGTAGAGGTATGGCTCTGGACAAAACTCAATGGCGTTGTCGAGGCTTAGAGCATATTCGTATATTCTCATGCGTAGCTCTGCAGGAAGCTTGCACAACGGGAAGGGTTTCTTTGGTGTCTATATATCACATCAGCAGCTGCCCCTACGTGCAAGGAAGTCACATCAAGCTTACCTCGACCTCAGGAGCTTGCATGCGCTCTTTGGACAAGTCAGGGAAGTGGTGATAGTCACAAAGACAGTCGCCACGTCTCTCGCCTGGCAGAAGACGTCGGCGATAGCGATCGCTTGGTGCCATCCAGCGACGGTATTCTGCTAGGTGCTGGGGGCGAACGTGCTTGCCACATTCCATCATGCGGAATTCGGGGGCCTCGGCGCGCAGAGTAGCATTTGGCGCCATGATGAGAGTCTCTTGCTACGGAGGCGTCGAGTGTGTCAAGGATGTATGGAGAAGGTGTTGAATTGGTTGTGGAGGATCGAGGCAGGAGGCTTCGAGTCTGCTGTGCTGGAAAGAAGACGGAGCAAACGGCGGAGAGGGAATGTATTTGAAGAGTGAGTCGCACAGACCACAAAGCTTGATGCTGCCGACGCATATGCTTAGCGAGCAGGTGAATAGACATATTCTCCACAAGTGAATGAGTAGGTGCACGCAAGCTCGGGTAGAGTTGGCGCAGATCCTGGAGCCGGTCGCGCGTTCTATCTTGTTAGCCACAACATGGATTATAGAGTAGCATAGTCGATATAAGTGGTGATGAAAGGTCAGTCTGGAAACTGACCGTGTGTATGGGTATATTGAAACCCTGCTGACCAGGTTTGCTCGAGCATTCTAGGAAACTTTGAACGTAGCGTTACATATCGCAGTAACAGGCACCAGACGTGTGAGTGCGACAATGCTCCCATATAGCACAAGCAGCCTCTGCTGTGTCTAAGCAGTGAACATCATCTGCTGAGGACCAGGCACTCCAATACCACGGCTGGAGATTCTCGTAGGAGCACTTGCCGCTGGCCATGCCGTTCCTGGGCATCGGTCGTCTAAGGACTATGCTGCAACGCTGTGCACCAATATGAGGCTATAATCGGCATTCGGAGGTGGGCTCGTTGTTGATGCGGTAGTGAAAGTTGGAAGTGAAGTTGGCCGTCGTCGGTAAGGACAGGTCGTGTGTTGGCCCGTGCTTCCGCGCCAGCCATCTCCTTTTCAATCCCCTTCTTTCTCATCAAACAGACATCAATATCCATCGTCACTGTCACGACTCATGTCGGCACTCTGCTGGCGATGCTCGTTTGGCCTGAAATAGGCAATGTGGACAGTTTGGTGCACGCCAACGACAACGAGAACAAGCCAGACAACAAGAACGTCATCGTGGCCGCCCACGCGTTCCCTTACGATATCAGCTCTCTCTGCCGGTACTGAGAGACTATCCGGAGCTCTGCTACACCCAGAGTGACGTATCGGCCCGATCGTGTCTTCACGATCAGTACTTCAGTCCTTCGGGCATTGTACCGGCAACCCGGTCAGCAGCTACGCCGGTTGAAAGAAACGAGACATTGCCTTTGTCCAGGACCCGACTAGAATTGCCGTAGCCTTGCTCTTCCCACGAACGCCTTCCGCGAGCAGTTGCTCAACAAAGACAAAGCAACTCCAGCCGTCTGGCTCACACCCACATTCCTCGCTACCGACCGAACGCATCCGTTTCATGTGGTGCATTGAGCGTGTGCTTCCCTAATGCATGGCTTCTCGCTGCTGGTCGTCTCTCTTATCAGTGTCTCATTCGACAAAAGCCTTTGGCGGCGTCGCCGTCGCCTGGCCAGATGGCGGCCACCACTCTGACGCAACAATGGTTCTGAACGGCATATACATTGGGTAGGTGTTGGCGTTTTTTCAGTCTCGCTCTAACTCACCATCCTGTTGATCTTCCATTCTTCGTTGTATATATTTGCTCCAAACCTAGACCATCTCCACTTTAGGATCTAGACTCAGTATTCAGCCAGGAGAGAGAAACCCACAGCCATGTCGACCCCAAACGTCAAGCAACTGCACTGGACGCAGCGCATTGCGCTCGTTCGACACAACCTACATGCAGGTAGCCGAAGCGGTGACTTCAGCTTCTTCAAATCTCTCCAAGCGGCTGGCTTGATCGAAGGCACGAATCACTTCGCAACGCTCACGGACATTTTGGGAGACGAAGCAGATACTTTGCTGTCTGCACTCGATAATCTCAACGGTGCATTGGCCTTCATGCACCAAGATGCTTTCCAGAATGTATACGACAACCTCAAGGACTCGATGAGGGACGACGACAAGCAGGCGGACCGCTCGAAACTGTACGTGGATATCACGATGCAGAAGAACAAGGCAGAGATGGCCATCGACAAACTCTCCAACTCTGCGATTGCCCTCATCAACCAAACGCCGGCTCATGCACAGGACCAGGCCGCGAACGTCTACATCACAGGACTCACACTTGTAGCGGATTGCGTCGAAGTCATGGTCAAACAATTTGAAACAATTGATCAAAAGATGGACGACTTCATTCGACTCGAAGAGGCTTGCAACACTGTCAAAGCATCTGTGCTCGCCGCCAATGCTGGCCTTAAGGGCGTCTTCTACATGCTAGACACTACGGATCCGCAAAATGAGAAACTTCCGCGCAACCTCAGCATCTCGAGTGCTACCACCGGCCTCTTTCGCCGCGTTTCCAATGCGTTCCAGACGTCACCACCAACGACACGCAGCACCAGCGTCGCGAGTGCCGGCTCTGCCCCAAGAGGCTCAATCAGCGGCTCGGTCCCGGTGTATCGTACGCCCAACTTCGTGCGCAACAGCGTCTCGGCAGGATGTCCCACTAGCATGCCGAGCAACATCCCGGCCATGAACGATAACTTCAACTCTCATAGCTTCAATAGCTTCCAGAGCCACAAGCTGGACACCATTCCTCCCACGCCAGCCTATGAAGAAGACATGGACCCATTTGACACGACTGTCCCGCCGGTACCTGCTTTGCCGATTCATCAGAGAAGAATGAGCCAGGCGGTGATGTAATGACAATCTACGAAAGAACTGTATATCTCCTTGGGGCGACGAGCTGGAAGTGCCCAATGTTAATATTCGATGATGATTCAGACTGTACAAATTGCAGAACGGACTGTATATAATGAGCACATAGACATTGTACATAATGACCAAGACACATCTACGTGCCTGCCTTATCTTATCACATGTCAATGTTTTGACGCTGTTTGCTTGAAGCTTTGACCCTGGCAACAAGCTGGACCTTCAACGCCGGCCTCCTTCCTTTCAACACACCACATTGGGTAGCACATTTCTCTTTTGCCAGCATCGCCCCTTCTGACCCGCATATTTTCCCTGCGCTTATAGAAAATATGCCTACGAACAATCAACCGCACATCTCAACCCGCGAGTACATTCGCTGGCCACCGGAAGCCGCATACGAGAACACCAATACGCTCGTCGTCACATCGGCCGATGGACGTTTCGTCGACATTCGACCTCGCCTCATTGCGGGTGATGTCTCAAGTAAGACCGGAGCACCTTCTTTTGTCCCTTTCCCTTGCCGCCACAAAAGTCCAACAATCCCACTCACCTCGCAGGATTCATGCCTCCGGGCATCCAGCCCCAGGAAGCCACCGAATGGGCCTTCGCAGGTTTCGCCTACAACGAAGTCAAAAAGCACCCAGACGGCACCTCGACGATGCACTGCAGATGGCACCACCTGATCGACTCGCTGCACCAGGACGCCGACAAGGTCAAAGACGAAGGCGAGATGATCCCGCTAGGATCGGGCAAGTCCCTCGAGAAAGGTAAGATGGTCAACCCCCTCAACCCAGCGGCAGGCGAGCAGAGCTACGAGGAAGGTTGGAAGGATGTGTCGATTCAGAGCCAGCGGGCGGATGGCAAGTTGGAGACGGCGGTGTTGCAGTTGACGCAGGACGAGTGTGGCGCCAGAGGAATGGTGGTGCGGGTTGGGCAGGTTGTGCAAGGTATTTTGCGGGTGAGGGAGGACTATGCGTGCGAGAGGTGGCTTTGGACGAAGAAAGGTGGTTGGAAGCGGGAGTGGAGGGATGGGAGTTTGTGGTTGCCGACCGGGGTGGCGATGGAGTTGGGGACGATTGAGCTCGGGGATGATTTGCAGTATGGCGAATATCCTTGGAAGGTTGTGGAGTTGGGTCTGAGCGATTGATGAGTTGGAGACGGACAAGAGGGTGATTGGGACACTTCATTTTGCCGTGACGGGTCTGGACTGCCCGCAGTAAACGTGACACCAGCTCGATAGTATTATGGCTAAGAACAAAGAAACTACACATGGCTCCAGCAGGCCAGTTCAATCGAAGCATCTCTATCTTTTAACATCGTTACTCGTATTCATTACCATCCACTCATCGACTATGCACTCTTCTCAAATCTGAACTTCCCTGCGCCGTGCGGCACACTCTCCAATCTGAACGAGACCCTAGCGATGTTCTTCTCGTCATGATGCATGGCCCGTGGAAACTCATCAGTGTACGTGTGCTCTAGTGCAGCCACAAGCAGCTGTGTTAGTGAGCGAAAACGCCGCCGGTCTTGAAGGCCGAGCACTACTTCCATCATGACGATGACACAGCCGATGCTTGTGACGATGACTCCAACCCAGGAAGTCCGAGATGAGAGGCCGTAGGCGTAGACATTGATCCTTCCATCTCGGTAGAGAAGTGGACGACGAGTATCGTGGTCGGAGTCCGTTGCACTGGCAGTCGTGGCGTTGAAGTCGATCAAGCTTAACGTCTGTACGATCGGCATGAGGACGACCTTGGTGAGTTCGTCAGCGCTCGCACTGATCACCTCAGGTGTGGTGTAGTTGTCGCGATAATTGTCGAAGATGGTCTTGAAGGTGTTTCGCAACTCCATACCCACACCCGCTCGATTGGACACATTCCCCCCTGGGCTGGTGGCCCAAGTGGCAAGGAACCAGCTCGGATCGATTTCCACAGCTGTGGTATCGTTCAATGTTGCATTTTTGTGAAGATCGATCACCCAGTCTACTGTGAAAAGTGGATTTGTTAGAATTGATGGATCCAGCGAGTAATTGGCAAAGGCTTGGAAGGCCACAAAGTCAGTGACGATTGTGACGTTCGTTGGGCCATCACCGATGATGCCAGTAGTATTCCAGACCATCTCCACGGTGTTGACAAACTTCGAGCGATGTTCAATATCGGAATTTCCGGATGGCTTCCAAAGAAGGTCCCAGTCGTCACAAGTCTCGTTGTTGACACATTCTCTCAGCAAATCTGAGGACGGATCCGTGTCAGATATGAAGGCTGCCCTACTCGAAGCATGAATAGTCATCTTGATATCAGGTCGGTAGGTGTCCTCATCCAACCACTGACGGGGTATCGTGAAGTTTGTCGTTTTGTAACCATCGTCCCAACCATCACCAATGGGAATGCACCTTGTGTAAGTTCCGTTCACAGGCACCAGGTCGTACAAGCTGCAATCGTTCCAGCACGGCGGCATGTTGGCAACATCGTATCCGCCATAACACTTTATGGATCGTCCAGCATCAAGTTTGATGATCCGAGCCTGCTCATCGTTATGATCCAGCCACACATTGGCCAAAGCACCTAGAATAGGTCCGTTGCGCTGAATGATAGTCTGTACGGTGTTATTGTACTCGTCGTATGTGCTGAGCTCGGCCAGAAGGTCGGGCGTGTAGCCTTCGTAGTCCGCGGCCGAGACCATGACGGTGGCTAGCAGATCTTCAGAGAGTGATTCCAAGGTCTGCCGATTTGGGCTCCAAGTGATGACCTCGAAAGATTGACTACCATTGATCGGCCCTGGGTCCCCGACGAGAGCTCTGGTCGTGTTGTATGTGAAAGAAACTATATCTTGGACAGAGACCACATTTTCTGAGGCTTGAGATGCACCATAACTCTCCACCCACGAATCGAGGCTCGCAGCCCATACTGATGCGCAAGAGTAATTTTGCATTGCAAAGTCAGTAGGCTCACACAGTATTGCCCTCCTGTTGGCATCTTGGAATGCGAAGCCGTCTGATCTTGGCGGCTGCGCTGAGTTGCTGCTGTCGAACGCGGCGTCCACGTACCTGTGCGTGTTGATCCATTGGAGAGTCGGAATGACCAGCACCGCGACAGCTGGACCCATTAGGTTGCAGATGATGCACAAGAAGATGGTACACGCAATGAATAGCCAGATACGCTTCCTTGCCCTCCGACTGCCCGGCCTCGATTCAGGTAGACGGCGCAGAGTTGTCCAAAGCAAGGGATCGAATAAGCTCGGTATCTTGTCGAACTCACTAGCTCTGGTGAAGTATCCGATAGGTATGCCGGCACTCCTGGCTGCTAGCTTGCTTGTTATAAGGTAGACGAGCCATGTTGCGATGATGATGAACCAGATTTCTAAGGCCTTTGCCACAAATTGCAGGGCTCCGATGAGATTGCGGGTTTCTCTATTGTGCTTTGCCGGGAGTTGTGTCGTTCTCACAAGGTCGTTGTAGGTATCTCCCGAATAAACCGAAGGAAAGCAATGCCCATGAGGACACCAGGCGCTGGCTCCAATTACGTGTCGTCTGATGTTCAGTATCAGTAGGGTGATGATAGGAACAAGCCATGCGAATGCAAAGAGCTGATAGGTGATGGTCTTCCACAATGGCGGGTGAATTGATTCCCACTGATGCAGTGTATTTTCGTGCGACTTTAGTGAGTCGGTATCTGTTTCGCTCTCGTGTCCTTCCTGTATAGGCGCGTATCCAGTATATTCAGTGCTGATCGGAGAAGGTGCCCACAAAGCAGTATTCACTTCCGTAAGCTCAATCGCATTCGAAATGTCGATTGACCCGCTCCGCCTTGGACTTGCATTGACCATGGTTGGGTGACCCTTCGCGGCGCCAAAGGAGCGAACGTGAGGTTGTTAACGAAAGTGGTGCGAAAGAATAAGGGTTGAAAGGACAGGAGAGCTGTTGAAGATGAGTTCTCCTCACAAGGCTCCATTGCGAGCACGGCCGATGCACAGCCCTTCGTGCGACAGAATCACATATCAAGCTGGGCCACATTGTGGAGGGCCGTTACAGCGCAAGACATGAGAAGCTCATTTATTTTGGCCCGAAGACCATGAGGCATCCCTTCCACAGGGAAGCGAGCTGAAGAACCAGCGACCGGGCTACAAGACGTCGATTGGCTGAAATGCGGTTCTGTATGCAGGTCAACAGCCACAAGAGGCACAATACATGTGGAAGGCAATTAATAGAAATCGACCTTGCACAGGCACACAGGTGTGCCAAGAGAGGCAGCAAAAGCAACCCATACTGATTTGGCTTATCTTTGGTGGCTTTTGCTGAGGATTGTGAATGCGCATGTGAGAGGTGCGTTTTGGAGGTGCTTGCTGCCCATCTCGAGGCCGAACAGAAGGTCGTACAGGGCTCAGCTCATTGCGCAAGCTGGCTTATCGAGCGAGCCAGTGCATGCATCACGGTCGACTCGTACGCAGGTGGCACTGTTGCTGTCCGTAGAGGGGTGCTTGCGTGATCCCAGCCATTCTCGACTACACCGGTCAATCAAGTGCATCGCGTGAGGGGATTTGTGTTTTGGCTGTGGCGTTGATATGAGAGTAGCACTTGACTGTGGGCGCAGTGTGATCAGGTAGGATGCACTCTGTGCTGAGGTGGTGGTGAGGAGAGAACATGAAAGGCGGAGACACAGGTGGAGAGGCAGTCATCAGTCAGGTAACGCCAAGCCAATTCCTGCGGGTCGTTCCGCCAACTCCGACGAGATGAACACCTCACCTGTTGAACATCTTCCCGGCAGCAAACGCAACTTTACGAGTCTCTCAGAACCTCTCTCCTCACCGCCGCAACACGCTATACCGACGAAAAGCACGCCCTCTCCGCAACACTCAGGGAGTCCTAGAGATGGCCAACTACGGCTACCAGTCTCCTCCCAATCAACCCTACTCCGCGCAGAACAACCTCAACTTCTACCAATCATCATACTCAACGCAACCAGTCTCTGGTCAGAGCACACCTTTTCAGGCATACGGCGGCAATGCTCAGAATCAAGCCTATGGCCAAGCAGGCGCATACGGCGCATCATCAGCCAACTATGGCTTCGGCGCATTTCCAGGGCAGCCAGGAGCCAGTGGACAGATGGGCACAGGGCAGAGCGGATTGAGGACTGGCTGGTTGGCAGCGTTTGGCACAGAGGGATACGATGGCGAACCGCCGTTATTGGAAGAGCTCGGCGTCAACTTTCAACATATTCAGAGCAAGGTATGTCCAGGCGGAAGGATACTGAAATGAGGATTGGTGAAGGATGACATGTTGATCGTTTTGTTGAACAGACACTCACTGTCCTTAATCCTATGGCTCGGATCGATCAGCATCTCATGGACGACGCAGATCTGGCAGGACCGTTTCTCTTTTGTGCCTTGTTTGGAACCTTCCTTCTTCTGGTAAGCATAAGTGCACTCATTAGTCTCTGGCTAGAGCTGACTGTAGGTAGACGGGCAAGCTATGGTTCGGCTATGTATGCGGTCTCGCAGCTCTTGGTGCTATCAGCCTTCACTTTGTCTTCAGCATGATGTCCCCGCCACTCTCGCAAGAAGAAATGAACGCTGCCCAGAACCCCAACGGCAGCTACCACGGATCATCGCATTTCTCCTCATCACTCACACTCGGCCGATCGAGCTCTGTACTGGGGTACTGCCTTCTACCGCTGGTCTTTGCAAGCTTGCTAGGTGTTGTGCTGCCATTGGACACCTTCATCGGCTACTGCCTCGTCAGCCTGGCTATCGCATGGTGCACTTATTCAAGCTCGGCCATGTTCATCGTTGTGGGCCGAATGACGAACATGCGAGGCTTGGTGGCGTATCCGCTTGCCCTCTTCTATGTCGGATTCGGAATCATGGCGGTCTTCTCAAGCCGTGGTACTGGAAGAATGGATGCTATGACCAAGACTGGCGTGGCTTGATTCGGCGGAAAGACCAACCGAACTATCTCTAGCACTTCTCGAGAATGTCAAAAATTATTGCGGCCCTCCCGCCAGTTTTGACCATATAATGATGAAACTGGTGGCCTGTCACGCAGTTCCTCTTCATCCGATAGGGACCACGCGAGCCAGCTCACTCAACGTCGGTCTCTGACTTCTCCATGACTGCGATGCGCGCCGCATTTAAAGGCCATAGTGTTCGATTCTGACTGTGGCTGCACCGCCGACATTCGACACCAATTTCGCAGAACAACATGGCACGGAAATGGCTTCGCTGTGCACACACCCTATGCACATTACTGCCCATGAAAGGGATGGGGATAGCGAACTCTGCGGCCAAAAGACGTCGAGCAACAAGGCTCTGCGCTCTTTCGGAGGACTTCCACCTCCCACTGCCCGGATCAAGTCAATCGACCAGCTCAATCCGAAGGTGATCCTGATGGCAACATGCCGAAACATTATTATGCATCTCGGCAGTGGTTGATCGCAGTCGTACTTACATCGTGGAAGATCGGAACTCAAGTTCATAGTCCCGAGCTACCAATTTTATGTAATGCTAAGATAGACTGCATCCACTGTCTTGCAAGCAGTCCGCATTCGGACCAGCTGTTCGAATGCTACACCCAAACAACAAGTACCTCAATTGCTCAAAACTCACTGCCAACTCGTTCTTCGATGCGGTACCTTGCGCCGTGTCCACTGCGGACCAGAGAGTACATAACATAATGCGTGGCAACAGTCGTCGTAGCTCTCAGATGGATAGTGGAATAGAGCATTATATGTGAGCCAGCGCGAAAAGTCTCTTACGTAGCCGTGAGGCGAGCTTACATGTATGGGGTCGGACATACCGCGTGCCAGCTCGAAAGCATCAACGATCTTTTCAGAGAATCTACGACATGCCATTGGCAACAAGGAGATGAGGGGGGAAATCAAGAGAGAAGTGGTGGAGTTTTCTAGTCTTTTATTTCGAACGCGCTACAGTATGGTATCTCATCGAACAAGTGCTGCATCAGCACCGGTCAGGGCTTGAACAAAAAAGCAAACATCACCATCGTAGTGAAAGAAAACAAGTCGTCGCGCAGAAGTGTCGCGCAGAAGTGTCGCGCAGCAGTGGGTTCAGCTCAGCCAGCTCAGGCGGGCCAGCAATCCTTGAACAGAGCTGACGGTCGTCATCCGCCATGCCCAGCTTTTTGTAATCGTAGAAACAAAGGGAATTCTCTCGAGTCGATGGGAAGGTCCAAGCCAGCCGCGGGTTTTGCAGCCTGCTCGGTTGCCTTCATTCTGAAGAGACGTACAGAAATAGTGCCCAAGTCGCGAACAATGGATAGCGCCAGACAACGACCGTGTACGCAAGCTTCGTTGTAGGGGAGTGATTCGTCTCTTGTGGCGACGAACGCGGTAACGCACTACTGGGCCTGCTCGTTGGCCCGGTGCTCGTTGACGTTGCGCTGGTTGGTATTGGTATTGCGCTGATTGGTATTGTACTGAGTGGTACTGCGCTGAGTGGTATTGCGCTGAGTGGTATTGCGCTGAGTGGTATTGCGCTGAGTGGTATTGCGCTGAGTGGTATTGCGCTGATTGGTACTGCGCTGAGTGGTATTGCGCTGAGTGGTATTGCGCTGGTTGGCAATGCGCTCGTTGGCCTTGTTGGCCTTGTTGGTTTGGTCGGTCTGACTGGCCTGGTGCTCGTCGGCCTTGCGCTTGTCGGCATTGCGCTTGTTGAGCTCACTCTCGATGGCCTTGAGCGTTATCTGACCTCTCACAGCCACAGCCGCGAGTACGTCCTCGACTATCTCCAGCGCGCGGACATCGCTCTCATAGATCCGCACTTCCGCCTTCGGGACTGCTTCGTTGGCGAGTAATTTCCTGTAACGACGGAGGTGCGTGGAGATGCCGTCGTCATTGTTGAGGTGGTCCTCGACCAGATTGACGACAGCAGTTGCATCCAAGACACTAGTCATGGCCGCAATGTCTGTGATGCGCTTGTTGATCTTGTTAGCCGCTTGCGTCTGCTTAGCGGCCTTAAACTTTGCGGGTGGACCATTGTCGACGCCTTCCAGGAACAGGTAGTGCTCTTTGCCGAATGCCATTTGCAAGCCGACGTGGTTGTGGTATCGATCAAGGCAGGAAAGGAGGGTGTGCCTCTCGTCTAGTGACTCGTAGAAACGCGACTGGAAGTCTTCGGCTTCATCGTAGAAGTCTAAGTCCTCCTTGACGAGTTGCAGAAGCGCTTCGACAGTGACTGACCAGAGCTTGAGTGTCGCAGCATCATTGAGATCAACAATCATACCGAACTTGGCGGAAGGAACAGCTCTGCTCTTCATGTTGCGGGCCGCTGCAACTGCGATAGGAAGAAGAGTACGATCGACTACCCGACTTGCTCTGGATTCAAAGAATTGGATGGCCTGCGCAATTTCTTGGGCTTTGCTCTGACGCGAACCTGACATACCAGAGTTGTTGTTCTGGGCAGTCGATAGGACCTCATTCTGATCGGGCGGAGTAGCGGAAGAAATGCCGTTCTCAACCGCAGGCGGGCTTGCACTCTGCTCTGGCGGTGGAATGTGCTGCGGATCCGACGCTGCAGCAATGATGCTGTCGCTTGTAGTTGGTGAGGTACGCTCGACGATATGCGCACTGACGTGACGCAGATGGTTGAGCGCGGTCACGTAGTGTTGGAGCTGGTTCAGGTACCTCGACTTCTTGAAGGCTGTCTTGTACTCGGTGCGTGTTGTGAGGATCTTCTCCAATGCTTGCGTGGTGGTCAACTCGTCTTGAATGCCTCTCTTACTATGGAACACTTCCGCAGAGATGTCGAAACTGCCATCAGGCGCAGCGTCGGCCGCCAGCTGCTCAACATCGGAGCTCGATTTGACCTTCTTCGCGGGTGGGTCGACTTGTTGCTCGTTGAAGTTCTGTGCTCGTTAGTCTACGATCCGATCCAATTTCGTTGACTACTCGTACAGATGATTTGCGCTTCGCTGGACCGCTGCGCTGGACCGAATTGGTGGACATTGCTTGAGACAAGTCCTCGAGGCCAAGCTGCACACCCGCGTGCTGCTGGGTTCCACGCTCGGCAGGCGCGCGTGGACCCATTTGGTGTTGGGAGTCTGGACGAGGTTCGCCCGTGGTAGACTTCATCTTGAGTCGCAACAGTCAAGCTGGATGTTGGATGCAAGCAAGTGTTGGACGAAAGAGGAAAAAGTGCAGAAGGGGGCCGGGCAGTCGAGATGTGCGGGCTACTTGAACGGTTGGACAGCAAATACGCGACACGTAAATGCTGCGCAGTGCGTGAATAACCAGGGATGCACCAATGACGGCGGTTCGCTGCAGACTTTGCGCGGTCAGGGTTTCGCGAGAGGTGAATAGACCGGGCACAGGCGGCAAGTGGTCGCGTGGTCGAAGTCCCGAAGCAAGATTCTTGACTGTCATGTGCTTAGCGAGGGCAAGTGAATGCCGGCAATAGCGGGGACGACGTGATGCGACGCGACGCAAGTACAGATGCGCCGGGCCGCTCGCCGCCTCTTCAAATACTCTCAACTTGTCTCTTGCTCTTCTGCTGCTTCTTCCACACCACGACCACGACCACCACCCGCATCGTCCTACTGCCGCACTATTGCACTATACCTGTATGTGTTCGAGTGCGGCAGGAGTACACGGCTTTTGCGAGATCAGGTTTGAGCATCTTGTCGTTGGATATCAGCCTCGAATGCCCCCCGAGGGCACTTTCAAAGCTGTCCTGGAATCTGCTCTCGCTCCCAATGTCCGGTCTGGATGGTTGTAATCTTACTTCTCATCCCACGGTTATGCGGTTATTGCGGCGAGGCTGGACATGCGGGTGGCCGGCCTTTCTTTTATCCACTATCTTCGTCGAAGAGGTCCTCTTACACACCGCTGTCGCATACGACCACCGATATTCGCCGCCGCCGCCGCCACCAACGCCACGACCACGCGCTTCGTTCTACTGCCGCACTATTGCACTATACCTGTATGTGTTCGAGTGCGGCAGGAGTACACGGCTTTTGCGAGATCAGGTTTGAGCATCTTGTCGTTGGATATCAGCCTCGAATGCCCCATGCCGAGTTTCGACTACAATGGGTACCTTCGGGGTTGTCCTGGAATCTGCTCTTCGACCCTATGACCGGTTTGGATGATATACTCTCCCACGGTTATGCTCTTCTTGCGGCGAGACTGGACGCGCGGGTGGTTGATGGCTCCTCTTCACTCTATTCGACCCAGAGGTTCCAGGCACCGCTGTCACCCACCACAGCTTACCATCACCTACCACGACTTTCGAGCCAAGATGAAGTACGACCATTCCCCTTCCTTTCCCAATGAGGGTCACTCGAAGTGGCCCTCGTCGTTCCGCTAACATCTGTGTAGGCCATCAGTCGCTTGGCAATTTGCTGGGAGCTGGAGGCCGCCAGAGAACACCGAGATAGCTAGCGTGTGGAATTCCGATCACCATTGGTTCCGACGATGAGACCAGCAAGACCTGTCGACATCGGTCGATATATCTTAATGATCAAGTGCTGTCTTTCGCGCAGTAGTAAAGAAGCGGCGGCCGTACACTGAGTTCCAGAGCCGACAAAGATGGCGAGTTGATGCGGACAAAGGCGCACAAGTGAAAGGTGAGGTCAGGAGCGCTGGAGACGCGCTAAGCCGCTTTGGCCTTGACTAGCACGTGACGTTTCCACGACCGTTCCATCGCCTTCTACATCCTCGCACTCGCATCGAGGCAGCTTTCAGTCTCTCCGACTCCGTGTGTCTGCCTACAAGGCCACTGTGCACACGGAGCTCGCATTCTCATCAAAGCTGGCAAACTGGCATCAACGCAGGCACCTCCTCAAAAAGAAAGGAAGGAACGACCTCGTCCGAGCTACAGGCAGCTACATCCGAGCTCGGCCGTGGTAAATGAGCAGCCTTGTTCGCTGGAGCTGGCACATCCTGGATCTAGGTAGCGAAGTAGTCGTCTGAGTATATATGCGAGCTCGTCGTGGTGGATGGGGTCAGAACAATAGCTCTCCCAGATCCAGACACTCGACAATCCAGTGGGTATTTCGATCATCGTCAACAAGTTTCAAACACAGCAATGTCAGCAACAGTCCTCCCAGCTACCTCTCCGGAGCTCTCCAAGCCTGAGACAAGTCTCGACGAGAAGACCACCTCGTACGCCTGAGAGCTCCCTTTCTACATAGCATCACAGACTAACCACACAGTAGACCTTGCACAATCCACAACCCAACCCCAACTCCTCGCCTCGATGCCCATCTGCAGTCCCCCAGGTACCGTGAATACCTGCTCTCCATCAGCGAAGCGCTCGCAGACCTCGCAGATCCAGAAGAGCCTCACTGCACAAAATGCGCCATCGACACAGTGGCGCTGACGTTGACGCACTTGTTCAAGGACGTCAAGGCGGCGAAGAAGAGTGGCGAGTGGAGTAAGGAGGATAAGAAAGCGTTGAAGAAAGAGGGCAAGATGCTTGGAAAGGCGGTCAAAGCGGATTGTGAGAAGGTTTGGAAGGAGGGTGAGGAAAAGAAGGGGAGGAAGGGGTGGTGGTGAGCGTGGCCGCGTACGGTGTGTGAGTGGCGAGGCGCAAGCATGAAGATAGTGCCAAGGGGCTCTTTGTAATCTCAACTCGGTGGAAGATAGCTTCTGCAGATGAAGCATTAATACTTTCAGAAACATTGCTGTGGGGGCGCACACAGCCTCTCGTCTGCGCTGTCGTTTGTACACGCGTAGAAATGCAGCGTCAGTCCTGGTCTCGTTATGCTTGCCAGGCCGGTCGCGAACACAAGATCTGCGCGTGTCCATGTTGCCAACGAGTGTAATTAAGCTCCCAAACGTGATTTCGTATCTTGCCGGGAGGCGGTCTAGGAGCGGGCAGGGAACATCGGCATTCGTGTGGGCGCTGAGAGGTGTTTTTAGAAGAGCATGATGCAGTATGGCTCCTTTGCCATCCGATGACAATATAGTGCAGTCAATGAGGGTGACCGTAACGACCGTAAGTGCGGCGAGCAAAGATCCAGAAGCCAAGGCGTACATATTCAGTACGCTCGTGGCCTTGCCCTAAAGGGAATTCAGGCACAACACGAATCCTTCGGATTTGAGAGCGAAGATAAGACGAGGAAGCTCTTCCTCTTCGCATACATACAAGGCCGCTTCGCTCTTCTCTGTATTTCACGATCGACCGCCCGCAACGGACAAATGCGGCTTGCCCATCGCAAAGGATCCACCAACGCCTCGCTTGAATCAAGATGCAACCGAACCAGTATGCAGATGCAAACAGACCAGTGATGCTCAGTACTCCCTGGAATCGCCAATGTCACAAACCTCGAACACACCATCCTCGTCGAGGCCCTTCCACTTTAATGCTTTTTTCAACATCTGCGGTGGCTCAAGCACGTCTTCCTGCGTCAAGACCCAGGTTCCCCAATGGATGCCCAAAGCTCGCTTGCATTTCGTATCGACAAAGATGTTGACCGAATCGTATGGGTTTGCGTGCATCGGTGACATGAGCCATCGTGGATCGTAGGCGCCTATTGGGATGAGTCCAAGATCGAACGGACCTCTCAAGTCGCCAATTTGTTTGAAAGCAGGACAATGAGGAACATCGGCATACTTCTCTCCATAGTCGAACTCGCCATCTTCGATTCTGGGGACAGCACGGTAGCCAGTATCGCCGCCGAACCAAAGCTTCTTCCCACCCGAAGCAACGGACCACGAAGCCCAGAGGGTGTGAGCCCGGTCGAAGGCACCACGAGCAGAAGTATGCTGGCAGGGAAGACAGGAGATGGTCGCCGATAGCTCCTTCTCGGCTCCCTCTGCGGCTGTTATACGCAGCTCTCGCTCCTCCCACCAATCCATCTCAGTCGCATTCTTGAACCCGGACTCATCGAACCACTTCTTGTTGCCCAGAGGCACGAAGAATTGCACATTCTTATGTTTCTCCAGGATCTTGACCAAGGTCGGATGCGAGAGATGGTCGTAGTGGTTGTGCGATATCACGACCGCATCGATGTAGGGTATGTCCTCGATTTGACACGGCATGTCTGTATATCTCTTGGGACCCATGAAGCTGAAAGGCGAGCATCTTTGGGTGAAGACTGGATCAAACAATACCCTGAGACCTCCTGGAAACTCGACGTAGTAGCAGGCGTGGCCTAGCCATGTCGCGCGCAGCGTCTGCGTCTCTCGCGATGGCAAGAACTCTGGTCTGTGGACTGGCACAGTCGGAGGTGTGATGTCTGGATCTCTTCTCTCCCCCGTGATCTTGCCCAGAAAGATGTACTTCATAAACTGCCATGGCTTCACATCGCGATATGATTCCCACGGGTTGATGAAGCCCTTGCCCTCGGTATTGTGGTGCTTCTTCGCGGCGGCGTCCTCGGGCTTGGACGACGGGTTGGAGGGCGAGGATACGCTGACGGATGCCATTGCAGTCGTATAGGGTCTTCGAAGACTACGTAGCGGTAGTCTTGCAAGTAGTTGGAAGCGCTTCTGGAATCGGAGGTACTGGTGCCAATGCGAGGCAGATCGTGGAATGAGCGACGACAAAGAGAGGAAGGTCATGTTAAACCAAACAGACCCGCAACACCGACGCCTGACCCAAAAGCCTCCTGCAAGCCTCCGGCCTTAGAAAGATGAGAAGGTCCTGCAGTGTTCTGGTCGACGGACTTTAGCGAGTCGTGAAAGTAAAGCTGTGCTCGAGCGCAAGCCGGCGTGAGAAACCCGTCCCGATACTTTGGTGGTTGCCTCGTCCTCGATCATCATCACGACAATAATGACGACTTTCATCTACCCGTGGACACATGCATGTACGGTATCGTCGCTGCGTTACGGCCGCTCCCATCTTGAGATGATATTCCGATCGGAGCGGGAGAGGTCGTCCGGTCAATGTCCGAAGAGCCGCTGCGGGTTAGGGTCCCGAGGACACCTCCTCGGCGTTGGAAGGCTCCTTTCTCATTCTTTCCATTTGGACCTGTCCACGGCCATGTTCCATCTCGACGTCCATCTCACTGACTGGAGGCTGGAGCCCGTTGCGAAGAGTCGTAGCTTGAGCTTACACGCGACTCGAGTTTGGGCTGGCCGAACAGGAGCATCCCCAAGGCAGCGGCTTGCCATGGTTACAGATCGGCTATCTTCTGGCAGCTTCAAGACTTCTGTTCCTTCCTGGTTTCCAGGATGGCTTATGGCGGTTCGACCATGTTGCAAGCGTCACGATGCGAGAAGGAGTTGACATGTAGCAGTGATTGTCTGCAAATGGACCGAAGATAACATGAAGGTAAGGTCGATGCCACCGTTGCGTTGTCAGCACAGAGGATGCACTCCCTGGTCCGTCTTGATTCGCTTACAGCGATCCCGCGCCGTTTCGACTCTACTACACTCTCGCAATAACCTCAGCTCGAGATCTCAGTGTTTGCTATGAAGATCACGAATTCGAGAGAAAGAAAACTTACCGAAATCAAATCCAAAGATCAAAGCTACCGAAAGGCGTCCATCAAGGCCTCATATGACCGAAGACGAGATCTGCTGCTCTCACAGCCTGGATCCATGAAGTCTTTGCGATACAGACTGCGAGAATTCCCCACATCTCGTCAGGTGTCTATACAGCTGTTGCTGTGTTCGTGAGCGTAGTCGTGTCAAAGCAAAGAGAGACGGAGAAAGAAAAGATCGCTCTCCTGTCTCAAAAGGCACACGGAGCTCACCAGCTGCATACCCAGTCCTCATGGAACGGCTACATCATCAAGAGAGTATCGAGCTTCGCCGAATATTGCACTTCGATGCCGACCAGGAAACCGCCGCCACATTCACTTCCTTTCCTGGAAGTCGCGTTTCAGGCCTTCAACTACCGCGGCTGGAGTGAATCGTAACACAAGCCATCTCTCTAGATGCGTTTCAGATCCGATCAGCCGAAGAGAAGCAGTATGGCCAAACCGGGTGTGGCTTGTCGTATTCGTGTATGCTCAGCACATGGCGTGTTGGCGTTTCCGACCTTCGACCGTCTGCTAAACGATGGTTTCATGCCTGCCCACAAACGGTTGTGGTGACACTGTTCTCATCTGCTCGGTCTAAATCTGTCGGTCATATATACTGATCTGGCTGGTTGTACAGACGCCTTGCTGGTATTCCGAGGGATGGAGAAGATGGTGGAGAAGCACATTCGCTGGACAAAGGCTGTGTCGCGCGATTGAGCGTTTCAACTTCAAAGCCGTCGCCTGCTTGTCGGTAGGAACAATCTTGATACGATTACTAGATCCGGGCGACGTAGAGCTTCCTCGGCTCTCAAAATGGTTGGCAAAAAGGTAGGTATAAAGACTACGAACAGGAAGTGAGACCCGTTTGAAAGAAGCATCACTTCTGTACAGGTTCAAGTCGCTCTTTTGTGTCGTCTCTTCATAATACTTCATTATGCGCTCAACACTCCTGCTTTGGCTGCTGGCAGCCACAGTCTCCTCTTCTCCCATCACCGAACGCCAGCTCTCCGGCTCGTCCTCCACATCCAACGAGCTCCAAGATGGAGACTGCCGCGATGTGGTCTTCATTTTCGCTCGAGGCTCAACCGAGTCGGGCAACATGGTAACATCTCCCATCCTTTCAAACAACACATCTGCTAACAGACCTTCAACAGGGTATCACAGTCGGCCCCTCGACCTGCAGCGCCCTCAAGGAGTCCTACGGAGACGACGGCGTAGCTTGTCAAGGCGTCGGCGGCGACTACCTAGCCGATCTCGGCTCCAACGCCCTCCCAGACGGTACAACGCAAGCTGCACTGGACGAAAGCACCAAGATGTTCAAACTCGCCAACTCGAAATGCCCCAATGCCAAGGTCGTCGCCGGCGGGTACAGCCAAGGCGCCGCCGTCATGGCAGGATCCGTTGGCAAGCTCGACGCGGGTGTGATGGCACAGGTCAAAGGTGTGGTGTTGTATGGGTACACGAAGAACGAGCAGAATGATGGGACGATACCGGGTTATCCTGAGGGGCAGACGAAGGTGTTTTGTAATGCTGATGATGGGGTTTGTGATGGGGCTTTGGTGGTTACCGCGGGTCATCTGACTTATGGGACTGATGTTCCTGAGGCGGCAAGCTTTCTGGAAGAGAAGGCTGGGGGTAGTGCTACGTCGACTGGTTCGGCGTCTGCTGCTTCGTCGTCGAGCTCTAGTGGGTTGGGTGGTTTGTTTGGACTCTGAGAAGTTGTGTTTGCCCCTGAGGAAGACGAGGCTGTGCCGTTCTGCGGGTCTACCACCTTTGGTACAATCCACATCTTTTCAAGCCAGAATCAGAAAAAGGCCTTACTTCGCCAATTCAGCTTCAACAACACCCAAACTACCCACCTCCGCCCTAACAATCCTCGTAATCCTGAATCCGCCTTCCCTCAAAAGCTCCCTCCACTGTCCTTCACTCCTCTCCATCGCCCCCAGGATCATCATAAGAATATCCTGATACGCTTTCTGCCCATCACACCCAACATCCTTGATCACTTCATCGTGAATCAGGACCTTCGAGTAGCCTGGTCTCATAGCTCCATGCAGGGCGCGAAGTGCAGCAACGGCGGTTTCGTCTGACCAGGTGTGGAACACGCGGCGGAAGTAATAGTACTTTGCGCCTTTGATAGATTGTTCCTGCGTCGCATCGTGAGGCATGAGTTCGATGCCATCCGGGAGAGAGGAAGTCTTCGCGTCTTCAATGACAGACGGGTAGTCTTGGAGGATGAGTCGACCTGGAAAGCTTGGGTACTTCCGCAAGAGGTCTCGCAGCGCGAAGCCTCGTCCACCGCCGACGTCGACGAGATGAACAGAGTCTGGACGGACGTCGTGAAATCCCTCCGAGAATGGATACTCTGGTATCGACTCTGGTGGGAGATTCTCTTGTGTCGACATAGCGGACTGGAAAGCTGCCATTTGCTCGGGATTCCGTGCAAGAACTTCCCACATGGTTGCGCCATGGAGATCTACGCAGGCGTTTGCGGTCGAGGTCATGTCTTTGAAGCCCGTCTTTCGCAGGTAGGCTGGTGTGGCTGACAAAAGTGGATGCAGGTTGTCATGACTAAAGGGTTGCGTACTTTAGCTCTCTGGCCGTGAGCACTGCTAATGGCAGAGGCAACTAACCTGGTCTTGATGAGATCGCTGAGCTCAGGGGCTCTCAAGGCTTTGGATACTGGTGTGGCAGCATAGGTATACTGTGCCGTTTCGGTGACGACATGGCATGCTGTGAGCATTCGCAGAATCCGTACTATGCACCAACTATCAGTATCAATATAGTGTTGAGCATGGTCGACCAAGATATCCCTCACGAATGATGTTCCTGCTTGCCCCCGTCTTCTTAACCAGATCATCAAGTCTAGTGCCATCTTCCGAGATCAAGTTGAAGAGGTCCAGATCGACGGTGACTCTCGCAGCAAGGTTCAAAGAAGCCTAGATGATGTACAATGTCAATGCGAGGCTCCCAGAGGTGGCACATCAATCCCACTCACTCCCCATGCCATTCGAAGAATGCTCGTGATTGGAGGAACGATCTCAGTCTGGATCATGGAGGCCTGATGCTGAATATTCTCCTGCAAGTCAGCAATGCGACCCTTGTGACTCGCAGCATCGGGTGAGAGATCGATGTAGGCGTCAATTGAAGCATTGAAGCTAGCTTGCAGACTCCTGAGCTTTTCGTGGTCCATGTTGCTCATGGTTGGAAGCCGGAGGCAGTGTGCGACTGAGGTAAATCATGAAAACGAGTTGTTTTCAGCGTATCCATATGACTCTCCCGTGCTTCGGAAACATCGCGAGCTGATTCAACCTAGCCATATCGTTGACTATGCCCTGAACAGTAAGAGGCGTGAATCCTTCCAAGATGATCTGGCTTAGATGCACAGCTGCATAGGCACGTCAGTCTTGTAGCTGAGCAATCATGCAGCTTGGCTCTCCACGTCTGCTTTGTACCCACACAAGTAGCCTGTCATGGGTCCATGAGAATTAATATGTGTGGTGCAGATTGCCGCGATCGATTCGTCTGCTGCACTGATGAAGCTTTTTAGCCGCACTACTGATTCAGCTCCACAAAAGCATTCAACGCATCCATAGCAGAGCTATGAGTCGAGAAGCCCGCCGAACTGGAAACAAAAGGTCCCTCCCACAGAACGCCCAGAACACCATTCGAATCCTGATCGTTGGCCCAGATGCTGTTGGCCGAAGCCGAGATGACCTCGTTGTAGATATCTTGTCCATCGACGCTGTTCAGCAAGATCAAGTTTCGAATGTAGACCCCTTTGAACTGCGTCTGGTCCGAGTCGCACCACGATGAACAAGGCTCTGTCAGAATCTGATCACTGTTCGTCAGGGCGCCGATCGAAGCTCCAGCGAGGTACTCTGCAGAGCCGAGGAAGGCTTCATTGCCTGTCTGCGTGTAAAGTTCTGCGAGGGCACCGAGGACGACGCCTTGATTGTATGTGAAGACGGCACCGTTGTTGTTTTGACAGTTGCTGTCAAGTCCGTCGTTGATGAGCCCTTGACTGTTGATCATGCCGGATTGCTGGAACCATGACCATGTCACTTGAGCCCAGTTGGAATAGTAGCCTGCTCCTCGAGAGGTTGGGCGGTTTGAGAGATGTGCAGCAACAGACATAAACAGCTCGTTGGTGATTGCGTTGACATAGTTGCGAGCCTGGTTCCAGTAGATGCCTCCATTATAGCAGTTGGTACCCCAGGTTTGCTGCATGGCATCGAAGATGTTCTCCGCCGTAGTGAGGTACTTCGTATCGCCAGTGGCATCGAAGACTTCAATCCACGCGAGTGCCCACCATCCATCGTCGTCGTAGTTGTAGCCAAGCCAGTTGTTGTTGCCTTGTTGGTTTGCAGATACGGCATACGTGTTCTCGAAGACCGGCTGGACGTATGGTTGGGTTTCCGGATCTAGGATCATAAGATGCGTGATGGTCGTAATAGCATTAGCTGTTTCCCACCAGCATGATGCGCATGTACCATACAGCCCGTTGCTGGGGTTATACCATTGCTGCAGTGTCCTGAATGCTGCCTCAGCTAGAGATATCGCATAGTTCTCGGTGTCGGTTTGAGCTTGCGCCGCAAGCACGAACCCAAGTGTCGAAATACGCGCGAAGAGCTTCATTGTGTTGATAGCTATTACACGACCATGGAATTGGGCGATGCGGCCTTTTTATGGTATATTCGGTTTGTGTCGATCAACACGTGTTGTACCGGTGCATACCTATTCGAACACTCAGCAAGCATTCGATTTACTCTTTCATGCCCCAAAATGGCAGCTAGTTGTTATACTTCAAGCTTGCGCCAAGCCAAAGCCAACTTGGCCATATTTGCCGAGCTGGAGGCGAGTGGGAAGAAGAGCTCTTCCTTTGCGGTCCGCGGGTTGAGGCTCAACTAGAAGCACTCGCTTATGAAGGCCACACGAGGCTAGATCTTGAAATCTAAATGCTGGATGTCAATGAGGTTACTGCCGATCATGTAACGCAAAGGGGCCTAAACAGCAGGGGAAAGGGTCAGCACATGTCTCATCGAACGAACAATTCTTTTCTCGAGCGAATGGCTCCCTCTCAAGCAGCCAGCCATGACATCGTTGCCAGAGACTCTCTCACATTGATCGAGAGCTTTCCACCCTTCGCTTTGACGAGACCAATATGATGGATGATGTGGGTAGACTTGTCCGCCTTACAGCTCTCATTGTAGGTTGATCGTAGTTCACAGCCTACCGATTACCTCGAGCCACCTTTCAGACCAAGCAGTACCTGTTGCATCGACTTGTTGAAAGACGCTTAGTCTTCAACTCCCTCAAGGTTCTCCTTCACACTCTCCTTCAGAGGCTTATAGCCATTCTGGCCATACCACTTCCTCAGAAGCTCTGCCCCGACCTCATTCGGCACCTGGGTGGGATTAGTTTCTTGGCTCGCAATACTGCATAACCCGGCGAGTGCCGTCTGCGTACCTTGCTCAGATCCCTAGCTTCGCCTTCTGGAGCCTTTGGTACGTTCTTTGCGTTTGGACGAAGCTCCTTCACGATATCGATGATGTCGGTCCAATTGAACGGACAGTGGAAAGCGAAGATGCGCTGATCTTTGAGAGATGGATCGAGTGCAGCCGCGATGACATGAAGGCGAGCATCGTCAATCACATCGATCATGTATTCTGACAGGACTAGTTAGCGAAGACTTTACATCAGTGATTCCCAAACTCACGTGGAGGCGCCGCAGGGACCTCGCCCTTGAATACGGAGATGCATGAGCGGCCCGTGGCACCTGGGGATCCACCTGGTAGAATGCGGCCCATGTTGAGGTTTGGCAAGATTGCGTTGGCCACGAAGCCGGGCTTTTCCTCCTTGACAAACTTCCAGAACGCCTTCTCGGCCTCAGTCTTCGATGCAGCATAAACCGGGAATGCTCGCTCCTTCGTGTACGGCGGCGGAGCCCATGCGATGTCGATCGCCTCCTGGTCCCAATCATCAACACCCACAGAGAACTCCTCGTTGGGCTTTGGCAGAGTAACAGCGGTCGAAGATGAAGTGAGGACAAAGCGCTTCACGCTTGGAGTCTTAGCAGCCGAGCGAACGATAGATAGAACACCAGCGACGGTTGGCTTCACCACAACGTTGGGATCAGTACCGAATGTGGTGTCGCTGGCCACTAAAAGCAAAGGAGAGCAGGTTAGAACCTCTCAGACATGCACCGAAATGCAGTATGGCATTTACTTCACGTACCATGAATGACGGCGGCACAGTCCTTGACAGCTTCGTCGAAGGTGCCTTCATGCTGAAAATCGGCTACGATAGCTGTGGAGTAGTTGGGGTGGTTGTTGAAGATCTTCTTGGTGTTGTCGCATTTCTCTTGCGAACGAGCTGTGCCTCTGACCTTGTAACCAGCCAGGAGAGCTTCGTTGACTACGTGTGAGCCGATATAGCCTGAAGCGCCCGTGACGAGGATGAGTGACTCCTTCGGCAATGCCAGTTCCTTGCCCGCGAGCTGTGCGGCGATGTTCTTGATGGTGTCCATGATAGCTGTTGATGTCAGAGGGATAGCTTGGCCCTTTCTTTCTAGTACTGATTTGAGTGACGTTTGGTGGAAGTTTAAGCTGCTGTGCTGGCAAGAGAGGGGCAAAGTTAAGAATCAGGCACCAAATCAGGCATCAATGTTCCAATGATGCTACCCTTACCGATCGGTAAGCCGAAGAACATATGCGGGTCTCTGAACGAAGATAGCGGGGACCACACACGTAAGTCCATAGCACCAAAGCAAGCACCTAGCCGACCACTCCTCAAGATACCGGAACACCGGATGAACGACCAGGATCTTCTTACACCGCTGCCTGCGATTGCTTGCTGTACCACGTTTCACAACATGATGAGCTGTACAAAGTGAAGGGTACCCTCAGTTCTACCGGAAAAGCCTGTCGTGACACCGATTTCCAAGTTCGGTCTAGGAACCTCGTGCTTTCTTTGTCATTGTATTCTGATGCCGGACCATGACATGGACCACTTCATGAGAGGCAACATAAGATGCTGAGCTTCCTCCTTGCGCAGCAGCGAGCGGAGTGTCTTCGCAGCTGGTCTTCTGTATTTTTGCCTCAACGGCGATATCATCGATTTCCATGCAATCCGGTGGAGTGTCCACAATTTCGCCAAGGACATCACTCTGATATCAATCTGCCGAGCTCTTCGATGCTGGCATGCATGTCCGGCTGCAGATGGGGCGCCTGAAATCGTTCTATTTCTTCACGTGCAGCGTACACACATTCCAGCCGGAAGTGCTAGTACCATCCGCATCTGCCTTGTCGTGATGGTCGTGGTGTGCTCCAGCAGGGCCAGATAGCCAGCGTGACAAATGCCACTGCATGTTGAAGCTGAGACACATGAGTAGGCAGCAAGTGGACCCAGAAGCAGCGTTCGATGTCGATGCGTAGCCAGGAGAAGAGTAAAAGAGGTCCTGATAGATGACTGGAAGTAAGGTCTTCTATGACGCCGGGTGCTGAGTCTCAAGCGAGATCGTGACGTCCCATCATGCCATCGATGACGGCCACCACTATTCATCGATCCTCTACGATCCCACATAGAGCTACACAGCCACGGGATGTGTAGATGCCTTCGCTCAGCGAAAGCGCCAGAGAGGCTGTGAGACTAGCTGAAGCGATAGTGTTACACAGCAAGGGGCGATGCATCCATTGAGATATACCTATTCCGGCGTGAGCAGGGATAAAGTGCTGCGATTGTGGGTCGTTCATGATGCCACGCTGACCTTGGATTCTAGCTAAGGTGGATATTGGTGGCGCCTAATGTGACCTGCACACACGTGGTGTCAAGGTGCTCGACGTGCGCAGTGAGCAGTCGTCTGTTTGTGCACTGCATCCCCGCGAGATGGCCGCGGCAGATCCATAATTGCGTGTTGATGACCTTGGACACCTCGGCCAGAAAACATCGGCTAAGAGTGGCCGAGAGTATTCATTCGGACAATATGGCGCATGTTCATGGGCACGCCGAAAAGCTCTTCGCCGTAGGGATCTATGGAAAGTGCCTCGGTCAGATTCTTTACCACACTGCCCGGGGTCTATTTCCGATACTGGCGACACGACATCTGCTGTTCAAGGTGTGGGCTGTCTTAGCGTGAAGGATGTTCTGGATGTCCGATAGCAGTGTTGATAATAGTCGTTGTAGTGTGAGTACGATGGCCTCTTCGAGAGCTGAGGTGAAGTCGATGCCAAGAGAGTTCTATCGGCAAGGCCTGCCGAGTCTAGCCCCGCTCGAGCACATGGAGAGCTGCTGACTCCACAGGACCTTCAGCCTTCCCATTTGCCCATCATTGTACAGTTACACACACTCCATGGGGTCCGCAGATCCGCCCAAAATCGATATTGTGGGGAGACGTTGATGCGTTTGAACGATCGAAGTGAGAGCACCACACCTGCGACCCTCCAACACGCCGCACGAGCGGACCTGGCATCCTGGATCGTCCACCCTCCTCGTTATGACTCCCTCGACGGGCGACAAGGAGCGCAAGCACTCTATGACAGAGGATGCAAGATTGAAGAACGATGCCACCACTATGAGGGACTCCAGGCCTTCGCCTAAGCGGAAAGTCTCTGAGGCAACGGCGCAAGAGAATGGCGACGGCAAGAAGAAGAGGCGAAAAGTGAACCATGCCTGCGTATACTGTCGACGATCGCATATGACATGTGATCTGGAGAGACCATGTGCGCGATGTGTCAAGCGGGACATTGGACACTTGTGTCACGACGAGCCACGAGAACCTCCCAAGAGGACGAAAAGTGAAGCCGGTGTGGCCGATATCGCGCCAGCACCAGGCGAGGTCATGGGAGTAGACGGGAAACAGGGTATGGCCGTGAATGGCGACGTCCAGTACGCGCAAAATGGAGACATGGCAATGGGAACCATCAATGGCAGCGTGGGACCTCAGCTCGTCCAGCCAACACCTTTATCGCCTTCACGACTGAAGCAGCCGATCCCGAATTCAGGCAATTCGAGCAGTCTGATTCAGAATCTGGACTGGAACAATCATGGCGTACCCAATCAGTTCCAGGATATGCACCATCTGCATCCCAACTATATGTTCAATACGAGCGAGGTGACGAACGAGTATAATCTACTCAACGATTTCCTGTCCTCGTCCCTCATCGACGACGGCGGCATGTACAACAATGAAGATGCGCAGGTCTTGTTCAATGACCCTCTTCTCAACAACACTTCACTGAGCGCCCTGGCCTCAAACAACATGCACCCACCAAATTCCAACCCACAACAACAACAGAGCACCCTGCAACCTGCTGCACCACCTCAAACAGCCGCCGGCCAAGAGATCTCTCGACCCTCATCCACTTTCCCCGTCGATTCTCGCGCCCGCGACAAGTTCTACATGACAGCCGCCGACCCAGCCGGTCTGGAAAGCGCCGAGAACCGCCTACAAAAGCTACTCCGTGCAAAGTACGACGCAGGCATGCTCAAACCCTTCAACTATGTCAAAGGCTACGCCCGCCTGAACCAATACATGTCCAAACACCTTTCGCGCGAATCTCAACTCCGTATCCTCAAACAGCTCGATCGTTTCCGGCCCAAGTTCCGCGAAGCCATGCAGAGCCTAACCGATATGCAACTCGTGTTAGTGGAGATGTGGTTCGAACGCTCTCTGATGGAGTATGACCGGGTTTTCGCGTCCATGGCGATACCTGCCTGCTGCTGGCGTCGTACAGGCGAGATCTTCCGTGGCAACACCGAGATGGCAGAGCTGATCCGCGTCCCGTTGGACAAGTTCCGGGACGGCAAGCTCGCCATTCACGAGATCGTCGCCGAGGACAGTCTGGTCAGTTACTGGGAGAAATTTGGCGCCATCGCGTTCGATCAGTCGCAGAAGGCGATTCTGACTAGCTGCGCGTTGAAGAGACCTGTGGCAGGAAGTTCTTCGCCTGTGAAAGGGAGTGGTGGGGGAGGCAAGGCGATGGAGACCGTGCGATGCTGTTTCAGTTTTACGATTCGAAGGGATACGCATAATATGTGAGTTTGATACTGACGATGATGAGGCTGATAATCAGAATACTAACGATTTGGCAGTCCTTCAATGATCGTAGGCAACTTCCTTCCCATTCGGGAACGCGGCGAGTCGTAGCCTGGGCTTTCCGTGACCCGAGGGACGGATGGTCGAAACACAACGCAGAAGCAGGTGGGGTTGTCTCTTACACGGCATTCGATTCTTGGAACTTACTTTACGATTCCCCCTTTGTGGCCGAATGGCTTGGTCAAGACGCACAAGCAGGCGCTTGTGCCTTGACTAATTTGTACTTATGATGCGATGTCTTGGTACGTGTACAGCTGTACGAACTTCGGACGACGGGCGAGACAGAAAGACAAAAAGCACTTGTGTTTGAGATCTTGGGAGAAAGATGGGTGGTTATGTCAAGAGCTGGCGCGCTCTCACGAGCTATCACGATGCCAAATACTGTACATTCCACTTTTCCAACCAGTTCATTTACAAGCCTTTCATCGTATCTGTAGAGTACAATCAGAGCGAAGAGTCTCCTTCCTGTATCGCTCAGTTCTTATTCTTCCTCCGTCCCCTCCCATCTCCTTTCTTATCCCTCTTATCCCTAATCCCCTTGATCTTCTGGCCCCCTCTGACCCTTCCACCGTCATACACATTCTCCTCTCCCTCTCCATCCGCCCCATCAACAACCCCATCAAAAGTGATCCGTCCAAAGTCATCGCTCCCTAAAACGTCCCCGTCATCAACCCGCCCACCCCTCGCCTTGACCTCCCGTCGATTCTCATGAATCTGCTTCCTCACCATCGCCCGTCGCGGTATCCTCGTCTTCGCGCCCAGGGCCCACAGATCACCCCAAGAGGCTTTGCGCGCATCTCGATACGCTTGCCGTGAGAAGCTGCGTGGCACCGTCCAGCGTTCGAGGGTTCCTGCTGGGGTGCACAAGTCGAGGATTACGTGGCCTTTGCGTTTGAGGGGTGGGAGGACGAGGCGAGGGAGGGTGAGGCTATGGGGTGGCGAGTCGTTGGTGGAGGTGTACCCGGCGAAGGCGAGATCAGTTACTTCCGGCGTTTGATGGATGCCGGCGTCGGTTGTAAATAACGTGTTATCGTTGTCGTCGTTTTCGAGAGTAGTGTGCTTGGCGCGTAGGTCTCGGCCGCGCATGATGGACAGATAGCTGAAGTCCACGTCTTCGTGGTTCTTACCTTTCGAGCCGAAGATTCGTTGCAGGAAGGGAGGGCGATGGTAGCGTTGCGAGAACGCGCAAATGTCTCTTCGTCCTTTGACGTGGCCTTTTTGTTGATACATTGGACAGCCGGAGTGGTTGGTGCAAGGGGCGATGATCATAGCTTCTTCCTTTTCCACGGCATTCAGGGGTCGAGCAGATGATTGTGCCCGTTCTTCGTCCGCAACGAATTCGTTGACCTCTCGTTCTCTCGAAGTCGATCCTGGCGAGGCGATTTTTGTCTCCAGGAGCATATCCCTCGCACCAGCGACCATTTCAAATCCACGAGGGACACCCTTCTCCATCAGCAGCAGGATCCCACCATCAGCGCTGATGAGGCTCCATAGATTTTGCACATGCGCTTTGCGAAGGTAGTCTTCCTTCAACGGCCATAACGTGTGCGGCGCAATGACGATGTCAAACTTGCCCTTGTGCTTCGCGTCTTCGGTGTGGATATAGTCCGGCAATCGAGGCACGAAAGTGGTGTTCTCCAGTAGCTTCGATGCACGCTTTCGCAACGTATCGGACCCTGTCAATACGGTCGCCTGGCCGAGAGGTGCTCTCGCGCCTTCGCCGCCAGCTTTGCCGTCGGCCTCCGCCAGTGCCATTGAACTTCCCACCTCGTCGTGAGCGTCCTCGTGCGCGATCTTCCATTCGGCTCTGAGCAATTCTCGTACGGCGAGCACACCAGCACCGCCTCCTCCAGCATCTAGGATCTTCAGCTCTCCGTTCTCTGCCTTGTCAACGAGCTCTCGCGCCCATGGCGTTCCCAACCTCTTCCGGGTCTCGACCAAGACCGACATGACAGTCGCATACACTCCGGGGTACAGAGTAGCCATATACACGTCTCCCTCAATCGGCGCCATCTGTGACTGGTACGCGTCCAACGTAATGGACTTCTGTGGCATAGCCCTTCCTCGCAAAGGCGTCGATGTCGAGTATGGCAATCCCGGGCCGCCGAAGATCCGATGGGCGTGTTCGTGAATATGCTTATTCGACATGTTGGCAAGCATAGTCTCAATGGGTTCCGTGAGCTCATGCCGGGGCATGTGGAGCGTTGAGGGCGAAGTCTCGAACCGATTCGCCAGAGTCAGAGGATGCGTTCTGAGAAAATCACCATCCTCAGACTCAGCGTCTTCGGGTTCGTAACGATCGGTATTCACTGCACTCTCATCTCGCTCCTCATGACCTTCCATAGCGGCACGAATGTCCTCCCCCAAAACCACATCCCCTCTGTTCATCCGCTTTGCCCTCTTTTTCTTCCCACCAACCTGCCCCTCTTCCTCATCAAGGACCACCTCCTCCAGAACCCCATCCTCACCCTCTCTTAGAAGCTCTGTCCCAGCAGCAGCCTCGTCCAGATCTTCCTGCCCGCCATCACCACTCTCAACGCTCCCCAGAGCCCCAAATAACCGAACATAAACCCCTCTCTCTCCGTCCTCCAACAACTCCTGGGGAACCTCCCCCTCCCCATCTCTTTTATACCACTCCTTCAACCTCCTCATCTCGTCCTCCACACCCGCACCCTCTTGCACAGCATCGCCTCTTCTCCTCCCCTCTCCATCGGCTTTCAATCCAGCTTGTATCCACACACTTTCCCGCCATTCTTCGCGCGTGATGCTCCCGCTTGTGTAGAGGGATTCGATGAGGTGTATTTGTTGCCGTTGAGTCAGGGAATTCGAGGGTGGAGCGGGTTGTTGCCGTGTGACCGTTCGATCGATGGCTGCGATGTTGGGTTTACCGGTCCTTCGCGGGAGGTGCTTGGCGGTCGAGGTTGCGAATCCAGCTTTCTTCGTCCGCGCGAGTTGTTGAAGGTGGATCAGATTCCTGAGGCGGCAGGTGTGACAGCGTATTGCTGTTAGTCCCTGAACCGGTATCATCTCTCGTTGTTCCTCCTCCTGGCCACACACCGTGAAACGAAAGGAAAAGAACAGGGGGCAATGGCGATGATGGAACGCTCGAAGTCGAACTCCTAGCCTACAGAGAACTCGCAGCCAATGAAAGTTTCTCGATTAGATACGGATCTCTTGGCAGGGCAGACTTCGTCGCGAACTCACGTGCTTGGTTTCCTCTTTCTCCGTTGTCGTCCAGTCTGTTGGTAAGGTAACATGCGTACCACGGGCTCCCTAGCAGTTGACTTCAACGTCTCGTCAATACCCGGCGAACGACTTCAGGCACAGATCGAACGTCCCAGACTACCAAGATCGCGAAGCTTGACATCAATCGCGATCTGGACTAAACGTCTTTGAGACATCTCCAAACACCTCGCAGATGAAAGAGAAGGACTGGTGCTGTTTGGGGGCAACGCAGAACGCAATTTTAGAGGCTACCAGAAAAGCAGAAACAGCAAATATCAAAACCCATCTCAGTCCGCTGATCTCCACTCTCTCACAGAAGCTCGCTTCCCAACAAGATAGACCCGCAAACAAACATGCCGCGACATGTGCCCGGCGTGCTGTTCGCTCGTTTTATGTCAGATCTCAAGGTTTGCTGCCTGTCTTTCCCTCTCACGTTCCCTCGCCCATTAGACCTCCCCACGCTTGCCTCTTTCCCTATCGGCCGTCCACGCCGAAGCCATTAATCGTCTGAAGTGAAGCGGAATGAAAAGCTGCCCAGGTAAAATCAAGAGTTCCAACGCCAAGGAGAGGTGAAGCATCATATTTTTGTCGTTTTGGTCATTTTCGTTTCGTGCTGTGTGGGATGGTGGGTTGATGTTGGTGATCGAGTCGAGAACAAGCTGACAAGGAGAGTCGATGTGGCTACGCGTGAAGCCTGCAGGTGAATCCAGTATCCGTTTCGTGTTGACTTTCCCATGTTGAAGAAGAATCCGGATACCAAAAGCCCTGCCGAGTGACACTGCCAGAATGCTGCACTGCTGGTGTTGCCCGAGTCGTCATTCGCTTCTCTCCAGATAGCGTGTGCGTCTCGCAGTACTTCAGTGCTCGCTCAGATCGAGGCATGCTGAAGTCGAGAAACCACGCCGAGAAGCGAAATGACGCGCCAGCCATGTACTGTTGCACCAATACCAATATGAAAGTGACGTCCGGTCTTGAGGGACCAGAACAAGCGTGTACATTCAAGCTGCACCGCTTTGCCGAGAATTGATCATCCATGAGAGGCGACCCCGCCGTTCGTGTCAGGCCATTCAGTAGTTGTGTCCAGACTGATCAGCGCCGCGCTTGCTGGACCGAAGTTGCCTGTATGTTGAAAAACTCATTAGTCCAAGTCTTCTAACCCCTCACGCGCCAAAGCAACGTTCGAACGCAGAGGAGAAGGCGCCTTACAAGACGGAGACACGAAAGCAGGTCATGTGTTTGTGCGCACTCACATTCCAGAGCTCTCGTTTCTCGGCTGCACAGGGCCACGTCGATCCTTGCTAAGCTGCGCCGTCTGGCCGCCCGTAGCTTGACCAGTGCGGTTGCGGCCGCCGGACTTCTCATCTGCATCCTCGCCAGCCTGGCCCTGCTGGGCCTGGGCGATGGCCTGGGCGTTCTTCTGGTACTTGTACACAGTCCAGTCGAAGACGTAGTCGTATTGGAATCCCTCGCGGACGAAGAGGTCGCGGAAGATCTTGCGCAGGTATGAGTAGTCGGGCTTGTCGTCGAAGCGGAGGGAGCGGGTGTAGTTGAGGTAGATAGCGAACTCGTTGGGGAATCCACGGCAGAGAACCTCGGTTGGTGTGGTCATCTTCTTCTCCATGATGCGGTCATACTTCTGCTTCTTGGTAGCCGCCTTAAGGCCCTGCCATGGGAGGGAGCCACGGCAGAAGTAGAGCATGACATAGCCGAGGGACTCCATGTCGTCGCGGCGGGATTGCTCTGGACATGATGTTAGCGGTATGCCAGCCGATTGCCAAAAGTGAATACGTACCGACACCCAAGTGGGTGTTGATGGAGGCATAACGAGCAGTACCAGTCAAGTTCTTGTTCTCACGGTATGGGATATGGAAGTGAGTCTTGGGGTCGCGGTACTTCTTGGCCAGACCAAAATCGATGACATTGACCTGGTTGCCACGCTTGCCGATACCCATAAGGAAGTTGTCTGGCTTGATATCGCGGTGGATGAAGGACTTGGCGTGGATGTATTCGATGCGGGAGATGAGCTGATCGGCGAGGAGCAGGACGGTCTTGAGGGAGAACTTTCGGTTGCAGAAGTTGAACAGATCTTCGAGGGAAGGGCCGAGGAGATCGAGGACCATGGCGTTGTAGTCGCATTCTGTGCCGAACCATCTCACGAAAGGAATGCCGACACCGCCGGCGAGCGACTTGTAGACGCGGGCTTCGTACTCGAGCTGGGGGTGCTTGGCCTTGACAGACTCAAGCTTGATGGCGATCTCCTCGCCAGAGATGATGTTGGTGCCTGCACGTGTTAGACGCCGGGTTGGGTGCGGGATATGTGGTCTCACATACCCAGGTAGATGTCACCGAAGCTGCCGCTTCCGATCTTGCGACCGATGCGGTACTTGTTCCCCACGCGGAGGTCCTGCCATCATATCAATATCTCTTGCCGTGGCCGTGCAGGTGTGTATGTGTGTGATATGCCTACCATGGTCGTCATGTTGAGTGGTGACCTCAGAAGCTGAGGATTTGCGGTGAGGGGTCGGGTTGTCGGGGTGCGCGCTCAGTATTTCTACCGAGCGTCGGTGGTGGTGATGTCGGCGGTGGTGAGACTGTGGAGAACGAAGGGCGGAGGTCAGTGTCAGGCTCTGTACAAGAGTTGGATGAGCGTAGCGGACGAGGGCAGGGACAAGGGCGGTGTGCCAAGGTGGGCAGCGGCAGAGATGGGAGGGTTTGCCGGTGCTGGCGGGGAAGGCGGGAAGCGAAGCAGCGGAGTGGGAGCGAGGAGGTGATATTCGACGTACAACACGCACAAGTCGGCCTGGCGGTGCCGCGTGAAGAGGGAAGGAGGTGGTGGTGGTGAAGCAGAAGCGAGGGATGGGATGAGGTGTGATGGGTGGTGTCGGGCGCAGCTCCTCGTGACACGCCGCTCGCTGGCCGCCCGGTGGGTTGTCTGGTCGGGTGCCACGATCGTCGCTCACTTATAATCACACAGACGTACCTTTTTCTGCAATAGCAGTCTCGCAAATGGGGCAGACTATGTCTGAAGGGGCAGCAGGTGGCTATTGTACGGTGCAAAGGCGAACCGTCGTCGGCAGAATGGGCTCGCAAAGGCGTGTGCGGAGAGGGCGAAGGGCGCGGCGGCTGAGGTAGGTGAGCAGCGGCTGGTGGATGATTGCCGCTGATTGCCTTGCGGACGAGTGTCGTGGCAGCGGATTATGGTAGAGAGACAAGAAACAACAAAGCCAGCAAGCAGCACTAGCAGCGGCGGCAGCGGGCACAGCTGCTCCAACAGTGGGAGATTAAGGTGATGATAGTTGTTGGACGAGCGGGCTTTGATCTGGATCTGAATCAGCCTTTCACCACCGCTGCCTGCCCTTTGCTTGCTTTGCTTTGCCTTTGACTCTTGGCAGCCCGGAAGCGACGATCGTGCCGAACAACAGCCAGCCCTCACCATCATCAACAACTCCCTCTCACATCATCAGCCACGCTCGTCACTTGGGCATATTTCATACCACCTCATCTACATTCACCACCTCATTCACGCATCCCGTCACGGCCGCCACGGAGTCCACCAGCAAGGCCGCCCTCAGGGTTGGGCAGCAATGATGCCGCTGATTGATCCGCGAGGCATTGTCTCGCCCTAGCCGCTCGAAACAGAAGGCGGCATATCGCCCAGCTTCTTCCTTGTACCACCCATAACCCTCATCTTGCTCTTGCCCTCGGATCTGTGCCAATGATAGATGCATCCAGCAATACGACCCCGAGCAGTGCTTGTACTACGCTGCCGCTGCTTCATCTCCTCTTCGGTGCAGCTTGTGCTGCCTCCTGCTTCTTGCATTGTCCCCGGCTTGCGAATAGCGCGGGACGTGGGAAAATACTAAAATACTCCCGTGCAAGTATACATGTATAGATCACATCGTTCCGTGACGTCCAATCTGACAACACCAGACCGCCTGCACTCACTATGTTCATCCGTCATCTGTCAGAACGTTTCTCGTTTCTATAGCATGTCATGGCCGTGTCATGGTCATGCAGGTGCTGCAGTATATGCGTTGGCTGTGCTTTCGGCTTGACATTCCGATTGCCGGTGGACAGCTACGTGATGCATTGATGCGTGGAGTTGCTCCCATGACACCTGGCATGCATTTGAAATGATTGTTGAGACATGTCATACGGCTGTCAAGTCCAGAACGCTTGCCGCCAAAGTGCGCTGTGCGGCTAGTGAGACATGTGGCTCTTCTAGACTGGGCCTCCAGAACTTGAGTATCAGAATGGAATCCCTTGGCTGGAGGCATATGACATGAGCACGTGAGCTTTCAGCAACATTCACATCAAAGTTGTTGGTACATGAAGGCTCTCAAGATAGCCGGTGGGCGAGATGTTTTGGTCGTATGGTATATGTACAGCGGTTGATCTCAGTCCACGCTTTCACAACGTGCTCTATTGCCTCAAAAGCTCTGACTGTAGTGTTCTCAGCACGATGAATCTCTCCGTCTGTCCACCGCACTGCTTTCGCGATTCTCCCATTTCAACAACCATCACATCTAGTGCTTCTCTGCCGGCTTCTTTGCGTTCGGGTTCCTTGGGTCGTTCTTGTACTCGTCGGCTGTAGATACAAATCAGTGCCCGTTCCATGCTGTTCAAAACGCTCCTGTGTATTTTGTTTTGATGGATGCCGACATACTGTTTGCAAGGACGGTCGCAAAGGAGCTAATGCCGTACGCGATGATGACACCTGCGCTTCCATATCAGTATGCCCATTCTCTCCGACGGACTCTCCATCTTTTCCCCATCTGTGTCTTCCTCTTTCAATGCGATTTCGACGTACCAGCGGCGTAAAAAGGCCACATCGGCCGTGCTGGGAATCAAAGTCAGTCTCCTGTCTTCTCCGACTCACTGCTTTCCGCGCAGCCATTGACGACTCACCGACGGGCGTGGGGAATTTCTTTCCAAGGAGGGAGCCGCCGTTTGCCATGTTGAGTGATCTGGTGGTGGTTTGATGTGGTATGGACCGGATATTGCAGCTGTCGTTGCCGTGAAGCTCTTGCCATCGTCTCCCGAGCCAGCGATGCCAAGCTTTCGCAGCGCGGGCTTAGCCGCGGCCAGGCATCAAATCAGGCAGAAGTCGGTTTTTCCCCGCCACCGCGTTAGAAGCTGAGCTACAACACCTCCACCGCACAACAACCAACAAATGCATGATGCCATCAACTGCTTATGCTCCCCGAAATCAGGTCCATTGAGTGGCACACTATAGCGCCCCCATCCACCTCCATTTTGCCTATTTCACAGGCGGCGCCAGTAGCAGACAAGGCCATAGTCCTCCCAGCCTTCGCAACGCGCGCCCAGCCTCGCCATATTCCCGCCATCACTTTTTGGCCATCAGGTACAGTACATTTACGAAACGTTCCTGAGCCGCTGCAGGCTCATCCCGAACATTCCGACCCATGGTTCTGTCTCTCTTATCACACGTGCCCTCACAATACCTATCGATAAAATAATGCACACAGCACCACGCTCATTGCTGCAATTGTGATAGAGCAGCTCTCCTTCAAGGCTCTTCAATGTCGAACTCGCTGCAGCCGACCGACCCCAGCAACACTCTCGCTTTACGACAGACCAACGGTGAGTGCTCGAACACGAACAGCACCTCTGTCCTGCGGGACGGCATGCAGTGTCCCATCTCAGCATACCCTTGCAACAGCTTATGCAGCCTCACTCCACCTCACCCTCTTCTGTCCCGTCCACGCATATATACGTTGGGCTCACCTACTGACAAGTTCTTCTAGTATCTAATCCAAGCATCATCCACAGCAGACCTTCGCAACAGTCCATCACTGCATCAGAAGACTACTACTCCCTCTCGGGATCCAACTCGTCGACACGTAGCGGCGCTTCAGCCAACGCCAATGCCAATCGAGCATCACAGTCCCAGCTCACGATAACACGATACCAGACTCCGCCTTCTCGCTACAGAACGCCGCAGCAGTCGAGAGACGTGCTGCCTCTGCCACAACAGAATGAGGTTGACGAGCAGATGGGGGAAGAACAGTTCCGCCAGACGCCTATGAGAGGCCACGGCAAGAGGAGACAGAGCGTTGAAGAAGGAACAAACCAGCCTGCTGTCGAACAGCCTTTGCTCGCCGGAGCTCAACAACAGGGTCAGCTGAGAGAGGGTGGCATTCGAAGGAAACCAGTTCCCAGCACGGTCATGGAGCATGGCTCATCCACACGCAACAGTCGGATCTCTCCCACCATTGCTCAAAGCTCGGTCGCGAGGGACATCAACCGCGAGCAAGACGCTCCCACGCCAGGCGTCGACGACACTCCATACATCCACTTTGCACTCGACCAACTCACGCGAGACGAAGAGGTTCGAGGGAGCCGGCAATACGGCATTGCTCCAGGAATCGACGGCCGATATCCATACCAGGTCCCAGCCAACGTTCAATGGCCAACTCAACCTCAAGGTGGCCGCTACGAGCAGGTACCGCAGGAGGAGAAGGACATCTCGGAGGCATCACCGTACATGGACAATCCTCCACCCAGGAATCCAAATCGACTGAGCCAACAACGACAGGGCCCAAACGTGTTCATTCCCGTTCCCCAAGAGGAGTCGAGGCAACCTCCGTTGAACTTCGTGCCTGGAATCCTGCGCCCTCTCCAACTGGGCTTGTTCATCTTGGCGGTGCTGGCATACCTCATTTGCCTCATTGTTGCAGCTGCGTGGAGTAGGGCAAATACTGGTCTGTGGAGGTACTCGTCCTTTGGAGATGGGCGGTACTTCCTCTTCAAGTACCTTCCCGCGATGCTCGGAATGGTCATTTTGATGTGGCTGTTCGAAATCCAGAAAGCTGTCTATCGAGTCGCACCGTTCATTGCGATGAGATCGTCCAATATCCCATCTGCGAGAATCGTGGCAGCAAAGCTCCCACTTCACCCACGAGGATTCGTCTTGCCATACTTTGGCCATTTCGGTGCAAAGCTTCCCGTCATCGGCAGCTTCCTCTTCATCGCCTGGCTGCAGCTCTTCACCATCCCGCTGCTGGCCACGAGCTTCAACGTCTACCAGACCAACAGTGTGTGGAATTGGATCGCAACTCAAGGCGTCATCTGGACGGTGATTGCGCTGTACATCCTCCTTCTGGCGTCTGTCGTGGTTCTCCTCATGTCGCTCTTGCGAACGACGACTGGGCTGAAGTGGGACCCACGAAGTCTGGCAGATATGATTGTTCTGCTTGAGCGCAGCAACGCTCTTGACGGCGAAGGCGAGAGCGTGCCTCAGCTGGGCTACTTCCGTACTAGCCAAAGAGCAAACGAGGTCTTCCACGCGTATGGCATCGCAGACAAGCCTGCGCGAAGCTACGCAGTGATCGATGGCCAATATCGTGAGCAGCGATACAGCAACCCAGACTTCGAAGACGCTGGAAACCCACCGCGCATGTCCAAGGAGCCCATGCTCCCCCGAGATGCTCACGACGACGAGGAGGCTCTCGAGAACCACCACAACTCAGTGTTGCCATGGTTTCTCAAGCCATCGCTGGCGCTCCTTTGGCCCATTATCGCGATTGTCCTCTTGCTCGCCTTCCTCATCGTCTCCTACCTCCCCTCGACGACCGTCACCAAAGGCTTCCGACCCATGCTCCCCAGTGCGGTCAACGACATGGGCTTCAGCAGCGGCAACTTCCTCTACTCCTTCATCCCAACCCTCCTCGCCATGCTCTGCCTCCTCTTCTGGATGGACATCGACTACGCCTACCGCAGACTCGCCCCAATCGCTGCGCTCGCCTCTCACCACGGAGACCAAACAGGCGACATCCCCGAACGCACCCTCCTCCTCAGCTATACCGCCGACCTCCCCATTCTTGCGACCCTTTCGGCCATCTTCAATGCCGACTACCGCCTCGCCTTCCTCACCATCATCACTCTCCTCTCCACAGCCCTCCCCATCCTCGCCAGCGGTATCTTCTGGTCACAATTCTACATCCCACAACAACGCGTCCTCATCTCCGCCCACATGCCCGCCTACTACGCCTTGACCGTATTCCTCACCATCTACGCCCTCTCCTACCTGGCGATATTCCCACCCTCGACCCTGCGCCACACCAACACACCCAGCGCCGACTCTTTCGATAACGTCATCGCCCTGCTTCACCAATCTCGACTTCTCGACGACGTTGCTTTCCGCAACCCTGTCTCCAAGACCGACCTCGTCACTCGTCTCCTCTCCTCTCGTCCGGGTTCCTCCTACCCTATCCCCAACGCCGCGGCGGCTGCGAGCAAGATCTCTCTCGCGGACAGCATTCGAGGATTTGGTCGGGCGAGAGCAGCAGCCGCGGGCGAAGGCGATGCCGAGAAAGCAAACATCCCAGGTGCGATGGCGAGGTACGCACTGGGAAGATTCCAAGGACGTGACGGCAGAGACTTTGTGGGGATTGATCGAGTGCGAAGTTGAGATGCTCTTACCTTTCTCTTCTACTTCCAGGATGTTTTCATTTTGGGGAAACTTGCTTTGCAATTGGATGTTTTCTGGACGCATTTCAGCGAAGGCGCTTCTTGGAGTTTTGAACAACATTGACGTGCCATGGCGATGAGCACGCAAAAGAGATACCACGACGACAGCATGGGAGACGAAATATGAGCGGACCCGAAAAGTGTATATACAGTACAGGGAAACGACACAGCATGAGCATGAATCAGGAGACGAAGCATAGATATGAGATACAGGAACTACTTAATGTACAATCACATGGGCTCAACCACACTTTCTATTTCGTGAAGACTGCATCGTGTACTACTTTGCCTTCGCGTCTTCAAACGTTTCCACCCTTGTCGAACATGTAGTCATGGTATCTTGGAGCACAATGGTCGTGCCGAAAGAGTTCGACAGCGACGCCCTTTGGTTTCAACAAGCGGTCCCGCTCCTGCAATGACGACTCGAGGCTTCACCGAGGAGCGAAAACATCGTCGTAAGGTATATGCTGCCACATGAACGAGGGAGTCACGAGAGGAACACAAAGACGGGTTGGAGAGTTGGAGAGTGAGTGTATGCAAACAAGTATGCATGTCATTGAGGTCTTGGAAGGATATCGCGCTCGTTCCCCCTTCTCGCTCGTTGGTATCATCAATCAAGAAAACAATCAAAAGCAAAACAAGTCAGGCGGCTGTATGTATGCCAACAACCCAGAGCCTCTACCAACCGTTGTTCGGGTCGGCAGCAGCACCACCCTCAGCGGTGAAGCCAGTGTCGGCAGCAGCAGGCTCAGCAGAGCCCCAACCAGCGGCAGCTGGAGCAGCTTCGCCATCACCCTCAGCGGCAGCACCACCCCAAACGTCACCACCCTCAGCATCGCCCTCATCGTCGGTATCGTCGTCGAATTGGATGTTACCGTCCTCAGGGGTCAGGTGAGAGAGGAAGTCTGGTACGGTGCACTCGCACTCGACCAGAATGTTGACCAATGCTTGTGCGAGATCCTCGTTGCGGTCATTGTAGAATGAAGTGGCGAGGCCTTGGTGGCCGATGCGAGCGGTGCGGCCGATGCGGTGCACGTATTCGGAAATGCCGCCGTACATCTCGCTCGGGAGGTCGTAGTTGACGACCTGAACAACACCCTTCACATCCCAGCCACGAGCAGAAACGCCAGTGGCGATGAGGATGGGGGCACGGCCAGTGCGGAAGGCGCGACTAGTGAAGGTCAGTAAAGCTGTTCGTGCGAACTGAGGGCAGCGAAACTTACAGGGCGTCCTCACGCTCGCGCTGGTTGCGGTCGGCGTGGATAGAGGTCGTTGGCAAGCCGCGGTTGTAAAGGAAGTCATCGAGCAGGTCGACGACGGCCTTGGAGTTGCAGAATATCAGGGTGCGGCCAGGCTGCTCCATGGCCATGAGCAGATCGTAGACCGCCTCGCGCTTGGCATCCTGCTCGACGTAAACGATCTCCTGGCGGATATTCTTGTGTGCCTGTCCAGCACGACCAACACGAATGGTGAAGTGATCGGAAGCCATGAACTTCCGAGCAAGCTCGCGGGCACCCTTGGGGAATGTGGCCGAGAACATCATGTACTGATGATCAGCGTCCTCGTTGGTGTCTGTTACCAGGAAGTCAGTCATGGGCAATGAACAAGAGAATGGCTCACGTACCACCACCGGACATGATCTTGGTCAGCTCGGTCTCCCAGTCTTGGTCGAGCATCTCGTCGGCCTCATCGATGACGGTGAACCTGTGTTCGGTCAGCTGCAGCTCATTTACACGTTTGGGATGTTCTGCTTACTTGACGCGGTTCATGGACAACATGTCAGGCTTGTCCATGAGGTCGCACAGGCGGCCTGGTGTTGCAATCAGAACGTCGCAGCCCTTGCCAAGCTCATCGCGGCAGACTTGCATCGGGCAACCACCGTAAGCAACGCAGGGACGAAGCATCGAGCGATAGCACATGCGGCGTGCTTCGTCGAAGATCTGAATAGCCAGCTCGCGGGTTGGCACGACAACAACGATGAGAGGCTCGGCCTTGACGCGGTGAAGACGAACGTCGTATCCAGGCTTCGTGACATCTGGACGAGGGGCAGCAAGTCGGCTGGCCTTGCCCATGAGCTTGGAGATGATGGGGATCAAGTAGGCGGCAGTCTTGCCAGAACCCGTCTGCGCCACGCCGACCACATCATTGCCAAGCATGACGGTGGGAATCGCGTAGGCCTGGATGGGCGTGGGTGTGATGTAGCCAGCACGAACGACGTTCGCCAGAACGACGGGATGAAGACCGGCGTCGGTGAACTGGAGGAAGCAGGTCAGCGGACGGCACGATGCAGGAAAGGGTGAGCAGGAGGCATACTCGAGTGATTGGGCCAATCTTGTTCGGTCCCTCGACGGCAACTTCGATCTCGTTCAGCACGTTGCTGTGGTCGCCCTCTTCGAGGCGAAGGTCTCGACCAAAGAGTAGACGCTCAAGCTCTGGCATCTCGGGACCCACTTCGCCGTATTCTTCGGCCCACTCGTACACTTGACCGGCGCCATACCAGTCAACGTCATCGGCGCCCTGGCGCTGGAAGACCTCGTAGTCGAACGCAGTGGTCTCGGTCCAACCCTGCTTGCGCGCACGGGCAAGAAGGGCCTCCTTGTCGAGCTCGGCTGCAGCAGGGCCGGTGTCTTGTTGGACCTCTGACGGCTGATCGTCAGTGCCCCAGGCGGTCGCGGCAGGCGCGTCGTCGAAGTTGTCCGACATCGTGAGTGATGTGATGACGGACGGTGATTGAAGTGGATTGAGGTGTGGGATGTTCTGAAGGAAGGTGTAAAGTCAGCATGTGCCTCGAGGTGGTCAAGGCAGGCGGGTGTCGAAGGCGGTGACATACCTGGTCGAACGGGGTCGTGCAACTGGTGAGTCGCGCGACTGTGATGGTGGAGATAGAGAAGGGATCTCTGGCGACCTCGAACAGACAGCGAGGGAGCAGAGAAGAGGAATGCAGTGGTGTTGGTGTGTGGAGGTGGAGGAAGAAGAAGTCGAGGAGGAAGCGGAAGTGTTTTGATTTCAGTCGGCGGCAGCGGCGCGGCACAACTTTCGAGTGGGGCGGTTGCGATTGCCACGTGTTGCAGGCGGCAACGATGTTGATGGGGCAGGAGCAAGTCGTTGGTGTCGGCTTGTGAGGCAGGTGCAAGCCCATGTGCAACTTGAATTTGAAGTGAGAGACAGTAGTGAGGCCACGGCAGCAGCATATGACGGGAACAATTGAGTCTCACCCAGCAGTATCGTTTCAGACGATCGAGCTGAGGAGCACTCAGCATCGCTGGGTGCGGCCTGGCCGGTGAAGGTCTTCCGTATCCAAGCCCAGTACATGTGGGTTGCACTATCGCCTGTCTCTGGCAACGAAGTTGCGTCCTCGACCCGACCATTCGACCTCACAGTCCTCATATGCATGAGCAGATCTTGCTGAGCAACTCCCTGCAATCGAACTTTCCTGCGAGAGCAACAACGAACGGTCCGAGCAAGAGGGGGAAGCCGCGAAGGAGGAGGAAGACGCGCCGGGACAGCAACGTTGGCAGGGCCATTGTGATCACCGACTGGACAGGCTCGTCCTCTCCACATCGGCCATTGCAGAGACCCTTTGACAGGTTTTGAGGCCAGCATGACACGATTTGGGTTCCTGATGGCGGTCTGCAAGAGCATAGGGAAACATCTGCATCGTCAAGCTCATCTCCAGAATGCAAGCAGACAGACCGCATGTAGGTCAACACGCGCGAGATGTGGCCAGAATGGCAGATGTCAATGGACCTCCTTGAGCGAAGGACAAGGGAGCTACGCGTACACTGTCGACAAAGGCCATTCGAGAAGCAAACCTTCCCAGAGGGCGGACCGTTTGCTTGGGGTGGAAGACGCGTTGCGTTCCTTGCGGGCTCGATCCCAGCGAGTGCGCATACCGAAGATCAGGCATAAGGTAGTTGAGGAGCCAGGTATACTTCAAAGCTGAAGAACGTCGTAGAGAAACTAATGGGTTGATGCCTAGTCTTTCTGCACCATGTACCAACGCTGGAGCTCGATGCCATTCTGCCAAGCCAGGGGCAGAGACCAGGACAGACGATCATCGTTTAGCAACATGGCAACGCGGTCCAAGAGCCATGAAGATAGGAGCAATTCGTGTGGACCAGTAGTGATGGCCGTGTCCATGTTGGGAAAGCCAACTGCATTGAGCACCTCGCGGAAGCAAGTGAAGGCTTGGGTGTGGTGTTCTAAGTGTCGACGTTGCAAAGGACCTGGCGATGCCGGAAAATAGAATCCACGTAGCAGCAGCGATGAGGCAAAGCTCGAAGGGACCATCATGTCCAAGTCAAACAGCTCGCCACGATCCCGAACGCCCATCAGCGTCGGGCACAGATACCACCGTGTCAAAACCGCAGGGGCAGAGCACCCGGCCAGCTCTCAGGGCATCCTGCCAGCAAGCTCAGCGTGCTCTTAAAAAGAGCGTATGAGCACGTCCTGCCATGACTCTCGTGGGAATCGTAATGCCTGCGAGCCTGATAGCAGACCTGACAGAGGAGTGGATTTTCAAGTCATAGTGTTCAGCCAGTATGGGCGGTAGACTTTGGGGGTGTTGGACTACTTGAGCACAATCCTACGCGTCCTTAGCCTAGCCTGTAGGTCGCCCATACCGTCGTTGATATTGACGTAGCAAATGAGCGATACGAGATTTTGGACATGGCGTGAAATCGTAACCTACACTGCAGCTTAGGGCAGGCCTGTCGTACCACAAGCCAGCTTCTAGAGATGCCATCAGTGCCATCTCCGTAGAGAAGACGCTGCTACTGTGGAAGCCTTCCAGGATCGTATATCGAAGCCGGACAAGGAGGGCAAGTTGGTCGCTGTCAATAGACCAGCTTCCAGCGGTAGCAGCTGGTCCTCCGCTCCATAGCATTGCCAGAACCGAGGGCGATCTTGAGCTTGCGAAATACTCCTTTAGAAGTGAGGATGAGACCTATCTCGTAGACGATGACCTGCCGGAAGGTCAAGTCGCAACCTACTTCGAACGCGTACAGGGGCAGAGACGAGATGCGAGCCAGACGCATATTGACTAGAACCACGTTGAAGAGAATCAACCTCCATTCTCCAATGCTTCTGTGGTCCAATCCACGGGATCTTGCTGGCCTGGAACATGGCTTGAAGATAGAAGTAGGAGTGCTCACTCCCGCATCGCCGCTGCAAATCCGCTTGACGGGCGTTGCAGGCGGCGACTTAGCTGTAGAAGGGGCACTCATGGACAAGTTGCTGGAAGCAAACCACAACACCTCCCACTCAGCCGTACCTCGACCAAGCTCGGCAGCGCGCCTCGCACCTTTCTTTCGAATGTGTTTGCCATTGCGAAAGCAGCACCACCAGCACGAAGACGACGATGCCTTGGAGTTTCTCCCGTGGCCGGCCAACGCACACCGGCTTCTTCGACACAGCAGAGGCGATGGGCGCTTCGTCTTCAACGGACGCGACGAAGTTCGCTGGGTCTGCTGGGAAGAACCCGTGCGGCCGCAACAACAAGAGCACGAGCTGGAGCGCTCGGCGGTGCGGCCTCGATGGCGCCCACAGCGCTTCATGGCCAAGCAAGCGCTGAAGAAGTTCACGCCTACCCTCGAGTGTATCCAGGAAGAGCGAGCGTGAGCCGGTAAGTAAACTCTCCGTTCAGTGTACAGCAACCAGGCTGATCCTGCTTGTCCTCAGCTCCTGGAGCCATGGCTCGAAGATCGTGCTGCACTTCGACCCGCGCTCCGTCGTCGAGACCACCATCGAGAGCAACAAGAAGTACATCGACCAGTGTCTGAGATGGGCCCGCGCCCACTGGCAGGGCAACTTCACCGTCATGGAGAACGAAGCGTATTGGTGCTCGTCGGCATGCACAGACAGAAGACCGACGAGGTCTATGTCACTGGCAAGAGAGGACAACGGCCAGGCGCCAGCCGGGTTGGGGAAGCCCAAGCAAACCCCAACACGAAGCTGGTGGCAGTGAAGGGCATGCGGCTCCCCAGAAGAAAAGGCCCGGCCGGACCAGTACACGCGGTGAGGAGTACATTCGTGCTTATGCTGTCTTCGTCCCCTACATCTGGCCGGTATACCCGACTGGGCATGCACAGACAGAAGGCCGATGAGGCATATGTCATTGGAAAAAGAGGGCAGTACACACCAGTCGGCGCATACCTTGCAGGCGACGAGATCATCAAGATCGCTAAGGAACATGGTAAGTACCAAACCACTTGACACCGCTTCTCAGCCATTGAGCTCAGTCCATTGCGGAGCCATTAAGCACTTGCTGACAGCTTTAAAGGCGTCGATGTGATCCACCCTGGGTACGGCTTGCTCAGCGAGAACTACGAGTTCGCAAAAGCTGTTGAAGATGCCGGTCTGATCTGGGTCGGCACACCCTCGGAGGCAGTCGTCAATTCGAACAGTGTCTGAGCTGGGCCCACGCCCATTGCCTCGGCAACCTCACCGTCATGAAGAACGAGTTGGCTTGGATGCTCGTGGATATCCGCATACTGGTGGGGATGGTGTTGCATCTACCACAGCCAAGTCCTGGTCGCAGCCATCTTCTGGGAAAGTTCGCTGTCCCTGTTCGTCTGGGAGCGAGCTCGCGACCATGGTCCCAAAGTGTGGCGTGCTGCCATTCAAAAGATTCCAAATATACTTGCGCTGGCGGGATATTGGCATCCACGATCGTTTGATATGAGCTTACTCAAGATACTAGAGGCGACCGCCAATTGTCAAAATGATTGGCAAGAAGGTCCAACCTCAGTGGCAGGATCTGTCTCTCAGGGCCAGATGTAAAGACCATCTTGGACAAAATCGAGCGGACCAGCATGCCGTCTTCGTCCAAACCGCCGATCGAGACCAGAAGAGCCGCGCGATTCCGCAGACTGGTCCGTCTTCAACAAGCCGCTCGAGCATCGATGAGCTGGAAATGCAAAGGTCAATACCACGGTACCACCGGGTACGCTCCAGTCTCGAGAATGTTCCAGCTGCAAATGGAGGCCAATGGGATGTAGCATGCTTGAGGTAGCAAATGACATGCTTGAGGTGGCCAAAATGAGTAGCCTCGAAATCTGGGGATATAATGGCCGACTGTTCAAAGCCACCTTCGCAGTGGGTACAGGAAGCCTCCCGGAACCATGTCTTCAACAGCCATAGAATCAGTATTTCAGGCCTTCGATTCCCAGCAATACCACCTCATGAGCCTCAGACAACAGATGTCAAGAGTTGTGTAAAGGCATCAATCGCCAGAGAAGCCAGGAGTCGCTTGTGTCAGCCTTTTCGGACCTTTGCTGAGCATAAAGGCAAGCCGTGGGGTATATGTATACAGAGGAGGTCGCCAGAAGTCGGATTCGAGTGTGCAGCGTTGGACGACACAGATAACTCGCCGGCCGCCATCTCTTGTCGATTACCAACGAGGCGTTCTTGCGCAGTGTCAGTCGAACCAGACGCAGGCTCCCAGATCTGCATGGTATGCATCCGCACTTTGCAGCTGCCAACGCAACATCACATCGCCGACCTACTCAGCTGTGCAGGGGCTGTAGACAGTTGCGAGGGACTGCATCCTCTCTTTCTGTCGTTCTCTCTCGATATACTCTCTCGTTGCTGGTGCATTGCTCACGCTGTCCTCGTGAGGCTCGCTGGGAAAGAAAGGCTGCCTAGGCCGGGGCGGCATTGTGCATGAGCATTCTGATCTTGCGATCCGAAAGCGTTCTGATCTTCTGCATCCTTAACACAATCCCACGTCTGAAGCAGATGGCCGCGGCTGGTGGTCAGGACGTCTGAAGCAGCCATACTGCTGTTTCGATGCAGCACAAGCTCTTGGTCATCCATGAGGTTGGCGGTCGCTTTCAAGGACGACAGGTCGACTTATCATAATACCCTGCATCTACTCACAAGAGCATGTCTCATGTTGCTATGTCTCCGCAGCTGTTTCTCAACCGCGGGCGCTCGTTGAACAGCGGCCTGTCGTTGCTCTGCCCAGGGGGCCGGCACAGCCATCGCGACATGCAGGTATGTCTCATGATACTGCCGGTGTTCGTGGCCGTCTGGGCGCCATCGAAATCGATGGAATAGGTCGTCAGTGGCATTGTTGCTGCCGAGCGGAGGATAGATCGAACGCCGACTTGAGCGTGCGGAGGAGATGCGGTGGATCGCTCAAGGTTTGCGGAGAGTTCATGGCTGCTCCAAAGAGCTTGGTCACTGGATCATCATCGTACCAACTCGACAACCGGGCACCATGCGTGGTCCTCAAAAACATCTCCATGTGTGGGGAGTAGCTGGTCCATATCTTCGTTCGTTTGGTGATGGAGACGGAGAAGACCCTTGGCGACGGCAGCACAGATTTTCCTTCCTTCAGCGCCTGCCATGAAGCTCTTCTTCGCAACTCTTTCCACGAGACCATCACAACAGCAACGACATCCCGAAGGCTCGGGAAACCGACAGCTCAGCACAAGAGGGAGTCAGGCCTTCGATTGATGTAATCGTTGCCTTCATATCACGGGAGGATTGCCGATCTCACACGCAATCCAAAGACGTGCTCGAAAGATGACCGATCTCTATTATCTAGGATCTACTAATCAACAGTCCACCTTCTGCTCTTATCATCGCCACCCTCCAGGCTCGTCCTGTCCTTCTTACGCACTCTTCTGCTTCTTTATGAAGAAACGGCTAGTATCGCCCATAGGGAAGCTGAAGCGCATCGACTCCTGGCACATCAAGTTGGCGACGGTGTAGTACCCGAACATCCCACTCGCGAACGCAAACGCCCCTCCTGCCTTGTTCACAGCCGTCGCCGTCTCGATGTACCCATCGGCCTTGAGAAAGTACCCAGCCGCAACGAGCGTGAACGCCATCTGGACGGTGAAGAAGATGGCGATGTAGACGAGGTTCAGTGGAAGAGAGCCTAGTAGGAAGAAGAGGTTCCATACAGCCCACACTGGAAGAGACATCAGTATACTCGAGAATAGTCGACATCGGACTCGGTGGATTGTGGCTTACTGAGCACAAAGATTCCAACTGCGTTGTTGTACTGGGCGCTATCGGCCCCTCCGTACGCATCTGCTACACCGAACGATGGGGTGATGATAAAGCCGAATCCAGCATAGAAGAGACCGAAGGCAGCCAAGACAGTATACGCGTAGGTGTTTCCGAGTACAAGCTCCCAGTTGGCGGACACGAACTTCGTGGTATCAGCCCAGTCCTGGGGCAAGTTGTGGAAACGATGGAAGACTGCTCACCATGCCAATACCAGCAACACCGAAGAAGTCGCCAATGAAAGCATTCGTCACGCTCACACCGCGCCAGCCCATGAGGGCGAACGAAAGGGTCGTCAACGTGGTGGAGAAGGCACCAATGGCCAAAGCAGTCTACGGCGTTTCTCAGCATTGCACCTCTATTCGCAACGACCACTGCTTCTTGCGGGTCACAGCTACTTACCGGGCTTCCCAGCTGGGCCTTGATGGTGATAGGTACGGGGATATAATATGGTTGGGTTGTCACCGAGCCATTGGCGAGGGAAGACGCTTGAGATGGGGTGGTTGCGATCTTGCCAGCGGCCAACCTCTCGTAGAAGTCGGCATTGGTCTCGATGTTATGCAGCCCTTCAAGCTGCTCAATCCGGTTCTCGTGGCCCATCTTGTCTGTCCTTCGAAGTTATGGTAACGAAACCTGCACAAGCTACAAGAGTCCGCAATCACTTGATATACAGCGACTGACGACGAAGGCCGAGGTGTTAAGAGATGCAAAATTCTCCCTTACCGGTGCATCGAGCTATATCAAAGTCTTATAGCCGACAAAGCGAAAGGAAACACCTTCGACCACGCACATGGCGTCAGGTACGAAAGTTCGCATTGCCCGCATACTACACGTCGCTACTCGTTGTCGTGCTGCTCTGGTTGGGGGTTCCGACAGAGCGATAGTGAACCTTATGTATAGCCATTGCTAGCTAAAAGCACGTCATCTGGGGCAGATCGATCAGAGTTCCAGGAGCCGATTGCCAGGCACTCGGGACTCACGCTTTGCGTGACAACTTGTGGGGTAACAGTAGAATCGAAGAAGTGATGTGATGGAGCATACGGGAAGGCTAGTTGGGTGTACTGAATACGTCGATTGCTGTGCATAACGAACTCGGGAGCAGCGCTTGAGACGGCGGCAGTGGACAACTGGCAGCTTCGCAGGGGGTGAGGTCGGACGCTTCGAAAAAGGAGGACGTCGAGCTCGACCTCAATGATATAGACGAGAGAGATTGTGTGGTTCGTGCAGGACGACGATTCTGACATGGATGTCTCGTCATTATATTGATAATTGGAACATAAGACATCTCTCAGGAACATCATCGAGAGAGCGGTCTTCACTCGTACGCATGTCGGCCGTCGCTGACGGCTCCGCATGCGGCCGCCTGCCTAGAGTTTCAGCTGAGGTATACCTGTTCAAGTTCGTGCATGTGGCTAAAGTTCTCTATGTGAAGCGTGTGTTGTTGACGAAAGACTAGGTCCCTGTCATATCCGCACAGCGACTTCGATATACGTCTCTTAGTGTGCTTTGGGATTGCAAGATGCTGAGAAATCAAGTCTCGACAGGCTGGTCCTGATTGCTATATAAGAGGAGAGAGAGGAGGGCAGAAAGCATGGAGCACTGTTGTCTTGGAAGCCCTCTGGATTTTCGAACGGACCGACATGCCTCCCATTAGAGTTGCTCTCATCGGACTTTCGCAATCGGCTAAGACTTCATGGGCAAGGTATGTATAGTTCAGAGAAACAGGCGGACTCACGACTGACGTCCAACAGTGAAGGCCACCTCCCCTACCTCCTCTCCGAACGAGGCAGACAGAAGTACCAGATCAAAGCTCTCCTCAACTCAAGCGTTGAAGCGGGCAGGAAGGCGATTGAATGCTACAATCTTGAGCCTGATACGAAAGCCTATGGTTCTCCTGGGGACCTCGCCGCAGACCCAGACATCGATCTGGTCGTCAACACCACCCGCGTAGATGTGCACTACGATACAATCAAGCCCAGCATCGAAGCTGGCAAGGCTGTCTACATCGAGTACCCGGTGGCGGAGAATACGCTGCGGGCGATGGAGTTGGCAGATCTCGCAAGAATGAACGATGTTTCCAGTATAGTTGGACTGCAAGCACGACTGGCACCGGCTGTGCTCAAAGTGAAGGAGGTGCTTCAATCTGGAGAGATTGGCAAAGTCCTGAGCAGTTCGGTTCAGGCGTATTCGCCTTTCAGTAATCGAGATTCCATTTCAGAGGGGTTGGCTTATTTCCTGGACAAGAAAGTCGGCGGCAACGCGGTCATCATTGCTTTTGGGCATAGTAAGTTCATCAAGCTCTGTTGCCTTCTAAGAGGTTATACTCAACTGACGCGTCGATCAAGTGATCGATTTTGTGCATTCTGTGTTAGGCGAGTATGAGAGCTCGCATGCTCATACGCAGATCCAGCGTCCGAAGCAGTCGATTGTAAATCGAGAGACCGGTGAGAAGCGTGCTTTCACCTCGGATGTGCCTGATCTGGTGTCTTTGCATGGAACGTTGGAGAATTGCTCGTACGTGGAAGCTGGGGCTAGCTTGGTAAGTCATGCTGCTTGCGCATGGTCGTTCCTTTCCTCTACACCTCACGAGCTGCATCGGGCACCACAGACCGTTGAAGGTTTCCGTCGTAATCGAGGCCACCGTGTGGACTAGGTGTCTCATCTGCTGCAATACTGCCGTTATCTTGAACCCCTGCTGACATTTACGGGCTAAAGATAGTCAACTTCAGGACAGGGCCGCCGTTCCATGGAACAGTGCCCTTCGTATGGACGATCAATGGCGAGAAGGGCGAGATCCGCATCTCGAGCGAGAGAGGTCCATTCCTGCAAAGCGAGGCCTCTGCTTTCAATATCCCGATCCAAGTCGAAGACTTCGCCACGGGACAAGTGAGAACGGTTGAGTGGCATTGGGAAGATTGGCAGAACTCGCTGCTTCCAAGGTCGAGGAACATCGCCAAGTTATACGATCTGTACGCGGAAGGACGGCTCGAAGGCGAGTCCTGTTGTACGTTGGAGTCGGCGGTCGTGCGGCACACGCAGCTGGATGCGATCCTATACCCCGGCGAATCGTGATGCGAACGTCGCACAATCTGGCAGACTGCTGCCGATCTGGGCATGATAGCATGGGTTCGTCAGGCATGACCAACGCGCCACATAAGGCCTTCTCATCTTCGATCTTCTCATAATCTTCTGTGTAGGACATAAGGAGGATTGTCCCTTCGTTCACTTCGGTCAACTAGCCTTCTTGCCATCATTCCTTTGCAGCGGATTGCCGCATAATAGCCTCTTTTCAGTGGTCAGCGCCACAGATCCTTAGTCAGTTCAATAGGAGGAACGGAGGCAATGACAAAGCGATGCTTCTTCAGACGCACTCCTGTCTTCCGCTCTTCAAGCAAAATGGCTATGCCGCTCACCGTGCAGTACATATACAGCCCGGTCTGCTGCCAAGCAGATGATATGGTCGTGTGATGAGGTGTTGGGAAGGAAAATGAAAGTACGATACGATGGCCCCTGTCAACCTCAGGCTGCTCTTGGCGCGAATGGCAAGCCGCAAAGTCAAATCCCTCGCGACTTTTGACGACACCTGCTCCCCTGCGACATCGACAACCACGATACAGACGAGATCATGTCGGCCCACAAGACGAAGGTGACTTGGATACACATCACTTGGAGAAGAAGTAGGGCTAATATGCATTGTCACAGAAGAGGAAGACACTGCATCATGACAACTCTGCGCCTGACACATCGAAGCCCTCCGCGGTCTTCCAGCCATCAGGCGGACGAGACTATACTCTGAGCATCGCGCTGCCAGGGAGCATTATAGCCAAGTACGTGCAAAGAGTCATCTTATAAAGATGTTTGTCACGTCTAGAAGCCGCCACATACTCGCCAAGCCGTCGCACCAATCCATCGCTGACTTGGCCTTGCCAACCACAGTGCTCTTACCCATGACCAAAAGACCAGTCTAGCAGGACAGATCGCGAGGGCATGCGCAGTGTTCTGCGTCGATGAGATCGTCGTCTTCGATGATGGGCAGGCCGAAATTCGAGAACCGGAGCAGGGGGGCTATACGGCGTTCGCGGACCCCAACTTCTTCCTTTACCACGTCCTGACGTACTTGGAGACCCCACCGAATCTCAGGAAGAGTCTCTTTCCCATGCATCCGGATCTTCGAACAGCTGGAGCGTTGCCCAGCCTGGATATGCCGCATCATCTGCGAGCAGATGAGTGGTGTGCGTACCGAGAAGGCATAACGACGAGCGTTAGAAGTGGGAACGGGACTCTGGTTGAATGCGGACTGGGGCAGAAAGTCAAGATTCCGGACGAAGTTGAAGAAGCAAATGTTCGAGTCACCCTCGAGCTGCCGGTGGAGCGTCCCTCCAATTTCAACGACCCGATTGTTGGTGATGCCGTAGCACCAGAGACTCCACGCGAGCAGGCAGGGTATTACTGGGGCTACAGTGTACGACAAGCGGCGTCACTCGGATCCATCTTCACCGAGTGTCCTTTCGATGGCGGCTACGATGTCAGCATTGGCACAAGCGAAAGAGGCTCGCCTCTGTCTTCCATCCTCGACCCAGCGAGTCCAGCATATGTGACGCCAGCCTGGAAGCATTTGATGCTGGTGTTTGGCGGCGTCACAGGACTTGAAACGGCGCTACGTGCAGATGCTGAACTGCAAGCTGCTGGGGTGACCAAGGCAGAAGAAGTGTTTGATTGCTGGATTAACTTGGTGCCTGGCCAGGGTAGTCGCACTATCAGAACAGAAGAGGCAGTCTGGGTTGGCCTGACCGGCCTCCGACAGCTGGTTGAGGGGAGGAGCCAGTGTTGAATATACGGGATACGAACGGTCGCCGTGTCGAGTCAGCCTAATCTCGCTCGCGTTGCTCGTGGCTGCGCGAAGTCGCGACGGTGCATGCATCTCGGATGCTTCACCCGTGGACCCTGGTCATCACGGCATACGGGCGATATGTGGTCTGCTCGGTGATGTTCCATGGGGAAGCAGTCGGACGACAACATACAGATGCAGAGTAAGTTTGCGTGTACGTCTCAAGGTACGTTGTTCAGATACGGCTAGAATGTGCGACAAGACCCCTTACTCACGGCTGACAAGTTGTTGATCCCCACTTATCACATCGGCTGGCTAATATGCACCCTGCAGTCTTCCACGTGCCAAGCCATGTCAATAGGTGTTGATGCGGACAGCTTGCGATGCGTTGTCCTACCCAATATGCAGCCCTGGCCCCGAGCTGTTGGTGGCGCTGCAATTGAGCGTCGCGACAAGTCGTGAAACAACCGGTCTTCATACCGCGCGCAGCCAGGACTTGTTCCCGACACCTTCCAAATACAGACTTCATGGACGACTTTGCCCTAACGAACCGGCTAGCCTTCTAAACATTCGCCTAATTTCAGCTGCACCGGCTCAGATGATGTCCCCCAACTCAGCCGTGCAGGAAGGTGCGGAGAGCTCCTGGTTGACAGGTACCCTAACCGTACCATCCATCTGCGTGCGGACCATGGTGGGCAGGCGAACGCACATTGGACTCGCCCTGGCGAAGTGGAACTGTGACCGGCAGCTGGACCCTGGACGAACTGAATTCGGCTTGTGATGACCTTCGCCCACCACACTGTAGATCCCGGCGCCGGTCTGACAGACCCTGGAATATCACACCTCCAAGGCCCACCGAGTTGGTTGCTGGCATCGTGTTGTTGGACTCGCGTGCCGGCGTAAAGGCACCGTTCGGACGGCATCATTCTGCGCCAACCGCGTCAGCTGCGAGCTTCGGGATAGGCGAACGGCCACGGCCGGGCATGCCAATGCTGTAGCCAACGCAGCTGAAACTTTGTCTGGAAGTCAGTCCAGCTACCACAGCATGCGCTCGAGCTGCCCTATCCACGAGATTGGTCGATTCGACACCGCTGCTTTGTGCTAGCTCGCCACGCTACAAAGCTGATAATTGGTTCAAATGCCGTTGGTGAGATTGGTGTTGGTACACACTACCAGACGGAAGATGACCGCGCCTCAGCTGAGGCGCCGTACCCAATTAGGAGCCGCGACACGCCATCGTTTGCCGAGGGCCACGCTGCGCGGACCGTAGCGCTGCATGGTGGCCTCAGATTGCTTGGTGCTCCTTGGCGCAGGCTTGTCTCTTGCCAGTCATCCAAGGCCAGCGATGATTAACCAGCCCTACGAGATGCCCGATCTCACCCACGAGGCGTGTCACCAATGACTGGTCAGGACCACATCCAACGAGCACTGACTTTGCTGCTACTGATACCACCGCCCGCGGCCGCGCAACGATGATCGAGGACTCCCGTGCCTTGCCGGGCAAGTCGACAAGGAAGAGCTCTGATCGCTCTTCTCTCCTGGTGTCGTCCCGTCAAGTCTGGGCATGCCACGAGAAGCGATACAGTGGCCTGTACCACAAGCACGCATCTGGATGTGTATTGCTGACGGTGCATCACGTTTACAAACTGTCGCCATCTGCCTACCAGCTGGTCGCCCGTAGGTCGAGCTCGCTGTGGAACGTCCTCCACTTCACGATACCCGCAAGCCACACTTTGGATTGTCCAACGGAAGCATGCAAGCGTCGGTCCACGCGCCAGGCTAGCTTGGAGCCAGGATCGTACTATTGCGAGTGTGCTTCACTTCTGTCTGCCGCATCGCCTATTAGTGTGCTAAGCCTTGCTGATGGCTAATGCTGGCCGGCCAGCAGTCCAGAGAAAGACGTCGACTACAATCGTCTACACCGCTGCGCATCGGTAAGTATACTATGGCCGAATCTTCCATCATAATGCGTGTAGCAAAGACCGCTATTGCACAGAGCTCTTCCGCACCTCCCGCCAGCCCGCAGGTAGGCAGAGGGGGGCCAGCAGTGAGTGGTGAATGGTAGCGACGGACCGAACAAGCACTGTGCTGCACCGATACTGCAAGCTTTCCTGAGTCGCCGGTCGGGAGGCCACACAGAGCTCGCGAAGTCATCACATTGCCTTTGGCGACACAAACGCTATGCACGGACGGTATTGATGACTGTCCCCGACAGGCCGCGCCTCGTGCACGGCGCTAAAATCCTCCTCTGCAGCGCCGACCGCTACCCCTCCCTGCGTCGGCGGCGAGTGGCTGCTGCACTATCGCGGTGCTGCGCCTGGTGCCGGCTCAAACGCTGTTGCTGTTGCTGCTGTCTTGCTGCCGTCGCGCTCTTGCTGGCCGCTGGCCGAAGGATTCAGGGCCTGCAGAATGTCGTATGCACCAACACCGCTGCGCGCGCTACCGCATACACGGCGGCCAGCTGCCTCCGTGGCGCCCGCCCGGCCCCCGTGTGCTATCCATCCACCTCGCTATGCCGTTCCTGCCAACCCAAGCTGCTTCCCCGTGATCTGCACGCTGGGAGGCTACCTACGCGAGAACGTGCAGGAGCGACCGGGCCCGACAGACTAGCTGCAAGTATCGCCGTGGCCGGGTCCTTTCATCTCTGGCGTCGTGCTGCGTCTGGCTGCTGTTGGTGCTGGAGCGCCTTGCGTGTCACAGGCCCAACTCAAAGCGTCCTGCCTGCACTTGGGCTGAGCCACTACATCTATATCGTGGTTCCTTCCCGCCGCGCTCTGCCCTCTCCTCGTTGACCAGTTCAATCCACCTCACTCATATCCTCCTGCAGCGTTTGCCTGCTTGGTGCAGGCTTCCACCACTAAAGACATCCCACACTCAACAAGGCCCCTAATATAGACCTACAAGGAACACCTATTTCAGCCTCAGAACCCCATCAGCCCTCACTGTCTGCGCCATGGAGTCCATGGACTACAACTACTTCGCGGCTGCACCGCAGCCCTACCAGTATATGGGATATGGCGACTTCCCACAAGTCAGCGGCGACGCTATTGGAGCAACTCCAGTCAGTGATACAGAGTCCCGCATATGATACTACAGAGCACTGACATCTGGGCCGCAGAGTATGGAGAACCTGGACTCAACCACCTTCAACCTCAACTCGTTCGATTACAACTTTGACACATCCCTGGGACAGGGAACAGGCCTCACACCCATGCCCGCAACATCCGCATCACCCCCAGCACAGCAGCTCTCGATGCTGCCCAACGGCTCGGTAGACAGTGGGATCGCAATGGATATGGAGGGTGAGCCCTCTGGAAGGAGAGGTAGCAGCGAGGAGAAGGACTCTCTCACACCCGCACAATCAAGGAGGAAAGCACAGAACCGCGCAGCGTAAGCTCTTGACATGCCCACAGACTGGGAGATTGTCCAAATGCTAACCTCTCCTCAGACAACGAGCTTTCAGAGAGCGAAAGGAGCGACATGTACGAGATCTCGAAGCAAAACTCAACCTCCTCACAACCACCACCTCGTCATTACAATCCGACAATGAGCGCTTGAAGCTCATGCTCCAAAGAGCCCAGACCGAAAACGAAATCCTCAGAGCAACCGCTTCGTCATCACCGACGTCACACCATCCGCCTGGCTTCGTCGACGATCCCAGTCTTCTTCCACCATCCAGGCAATCGAAAAGCTCGCCATCGCATGACCAAAACGTGGACTCAACAAGACTAGCCAACGGTCTCCTCTCGACAGAATCTTCCACTTCCCCAGGAACATTTCGCAACTCGCCCGGCAGCGAAAGCCATCTGCTCTCCGCCAGCGCGACCTGGGACCTCCTTCAATCACACCCGCTGTACCTTTCCGGTGCCGTGGACATAGGTGAAGTTTGCGAGCGCCTCAAGAAGATGGCGCGATGTGATGGAATGGGTCCCATGTTCGAGGAAGAAGAGGTCCGCAAAGTGATTGAGGAAGTCGGCAGGAGTGGTGGCGATGAATTGATATGACACTGACCGACATTGTCTTCATCACATTGTTGGACCATTTCGCCACACCACACACGATTACCTGGCACGTTACGCTCTCTATCTAATGTCATGCTCAACGCACACACACGAACAGCGCCCTGCATAGAGACGGAAAATACGACAGAAGAGAAGTGATCTATAAGACGCACGATCTGCCTCAACTTCACATCGAATGGGGCATCCATCGGCATCCTATGAGCATCTGCCGTCTGTGGAGTTCAAGGAAAGGAAAGGATTGTCTTTCAGGGAGGGAAATTGACTTCAAACTGACGAGAACGCGAGAATGAAATATTATACCCGGCAAGATTGGCCCGCCATTGGAAGCAGCAGACACCGTTCAGACATTGGGGGCGAATTAGTCTTTGCTTGTCTTTTGCTTGTCTCCTGCCTCCCAAGAGAGAGAGGTGGAGCAGCAATGTTTATTACCTACAGCTAGATCACATGAGTCCACGCAAGACGAAGAGATTCATGCAGATGACGAGAATTTCGAAGAGATGAAAGAACCACCCAAACATCATTCCTACATTGCTCAATCTCCTCAAACTCGTATACCAGCCTGCCCCTTCATCTCTTGCCCATCAAACACAGCCCACCAACAAGCCATGCGTTCGCACGTTAGCACGTCCGCACCGCACGTAGAGAGAGCAGCGTTAAGCAGCAGACTGGCACACACAGCGGGACAACGCGCGACTGCTGCTGAATGCCACATGTTCCTCCACGCATGGCAAGCGTCCGCCAACAGTCTGTAATTGGCTCGGTGGAACTCCACCGTGGTGCACGCACCACAAATTAAAATCCTTCCATCCTTCCCTCCAACGGGACGTGTTGTGCTTGTGCTTCTCATGACGACCTGAGGACTCCTGGCACGTTCTTCAGGGCTGTGACGTTCTGGCAAAGGCAACAGCGTGGCAAGAACGACTTGCGTACGTGAAGATGGAACGGCCGCAACTTGTGCTTAGGGCAAGCGTCACGATGTAGCGAAGATCAGGGAGCAAATGGAAGGGCACGTTTTCGCCCGTATTCCGTTGGACATGTAGCGTGCTTCCTTCGTTCGTAGCTCTTTGGGGCGTTTAGGCGATTAGCCGAGAGGAGGCCAAATACAACTCAGGGCCGGGGTTCGAATTGGAGGCGCCTGTTTGAGGCGAATGAAACGTGGGTCGAACGACGTGCTGAAGAGGAGGACTAGCCTCTCCGACGAAGCGTGCTCATCTCGTGCTGCCCACGCTACAAGTTGAGGGCAAGCGTCAGGGCACGACGACCAACGACACACCAACAAAGCCCCGATGGAGTTTTGGATTCGGCGCTGGCTATTCACTTCAGCCCCCAAAGAGAGATATCCGGCACAACACTGCTTAGGGTGCAGTTCGTTGGCCCTCAGCATCATCAATGGGGATGCTCATCATTCTTCAACGTTGATCAGGTCGCTGATCATGGCGACTGCATCACTGCAACACCAGGTGGCTGAAATCACTCCCTCGGTGGTGGGGATGCTCGTGTCGAGTGAATGGAGCAGGAGGCCTCCATGTGGCCGCGCCATGGATGCTGCCAGCGGATATCAAGGTTCGAATCCTTCCTGCAGTTGGTAAAATAGTGAGCGAATCAGATGAAGACTACAACCGGCGTCTTCACAGAACCAACATCTCACTACTCAAGTAGTCCTCAAAGTAAGTCCTTCGTCGAGAGTTCGAAGGTGTAAGTTCGAGCGTTCTTCACGCTTTCTTCCTGTCGACCCTAAATGCGCTAAATGAAAAAGAGATTCACGCTGCCCGTCGGTATTTCCGTACCTGGCACGTCGTCACATGCCGCGCCGCGGTATTCGATGCCCTGGAGCACGTGCAAACCGTGGAGAGCGTGGCTCCATGTACCGTCCCGAATGATGATAAGCCCTATGAGCTAACGCCACCTCGAGGCATCTTGAAGTTCAACGTTGTTTCTGGTGTTGAGGTGGCAGGGTAGGCAACACATCGCAATAAAGTTGCAAGATCGCATTGTTGGACGTCGGGGGTCTGAACGCCTCTTGCTTCACACTGCAGGTTTACAATCAGGGCCTAGACGAGAGGAGTGCGGCTTGCGCCATGTGGGAGCAACCAGCGTGTGAATAGCTGGAGCAAGTCTGGAATTCCTTCAGTGAGTGAACCCATTGGTCGTAGTTCGTTCTTGCGGGTAAGGAACCGAACGTCACCGCAAGTGCTGGACGTGTAGGCGTGTGACGTGACGTGGTCGCATGTTATGCGTCCTCCTTTTCGATAGTACCACCTCACTTCTGTTCTCCTGCCGCTCAATGGCTGCTGATATCGGTGAAGTCTAAGCATTCGAGGTGCTGGCATTGCCAGCGGTTGAGAGAAGAACATATCGCGAACCCTCAACTCCCATGGTGCCGCCTCGTCACATGGCCTCTGAACTATGCCTCTGCCGTTGTTAGCAGGTAGGGCTGTCGCAAAGGAATCAGTAGGAGCTCAGGAGTAGGGTAGCATCGCATCGTAGAGTTTCCTCCTTGCCGGGCTCCGAGCTCCACTGAGACTGGCCATAAAGAGGAGATTGCGAAAGCCCCCAAACCAGACTGATTCGTGGGTTTGCAACAACCAACAACATGCTCATCGAAGAGCCAATAGTGGAGCTAGGATAGCAGAAATGATAGCCTTACACAATTGGTCGACTCCGTTCTCCGGAGGGTGGTGTTAGAGTTGGAGCTTAGCTGTTGACTAGGATCTGTGATCAACGGCCGTGGCTGGGAGCTTGCTGTGCGGTGCCGTGACGGAAGTCGTTAGCTCATCTGCGAAGCGAATGCATCAACGGCTTAATAACCACTCTCTGCGAAGTTTTGGTGTGCTGACTTTGATGAGGTTGCGTCCGTCTGCATCTGATCGACATGCGCTTGTCCAGAGCCGATTCGCTGTTGACGCGTAGCTCCTGCACGAACAATGTCGCGTCGGCAGCCTTCCGAAGGCCTTCATCAATCATCATCGTCAACCGAGGGCCAACCCACCGCCTCTTGGGTTACAATTGAGGGACTCTGTGACAATTCATTGGGCGCGACAACAATCTTCAGGCGGTGTCGAGAGCACTTGTGATGTGAATATGCTTTTGCGCGAGTCGTGAGACTTATCGTGTCACAGTGGTGAGCTCCATACAAGTCGGGCCACGTGCGCGAGACAGCTGCAGTGAAACCGAGCACCGTCCTTCTGGAAGGCCAGCACATCATCGATCGTCGTCTCTGCCCTGGCAAGGCTGCAAGGCGTCAATGCCAGCAAGGCGAACGTAGGCACTCTGCACGATCCTGTCATGCAGTTCAGCTCCCTTCGCAACGCCATCCCAATTCCACCACAAGGCCGATGCATTTGACATCCTGAGCGGGTTGTAGGCAGCGTGACGACTAGGTGGAGGAAGCTCTGGAGGGCCATGCAATACGCGGCGTGGCTGCTGGAGGAAAACACTCCAAGGGCTGTAGTCGAGTGGTCCGGCAGCTTTACCGAGTCGTGGTGGCACTGGTGGGAGCTTGGTACGACTAATTAAGTCGTCACCTGTCAATCCGGTTGCAACCGCCTATACGTCTTCTTTGGGAACGCATTCGGCGAATATAGCTGATCTCGTGTTAGTGGCAGAACCGGACTGAGATCCCTGCCTCACGATGGATCTCAGCAGCAATATTGTACGATGTTGGCCTGTGAACATGGCAAAGCCAGAACGAACTACCAACATCGCCGGCAGGAGATGCCGTACCAGAAAGACTTTCCCCCATCAACCACTCGACTGAGAGAGGTACGAAGCCGGATCCTCTAGACCGGTTCTCTGGAAGCAGACCACTTTTCGTGCGTGAAGACGTATATCCGTACTGTGCCGGCTGGTCGTGAGCTACCCATGTAGTTAGGACGTCCTAGAACATCCGGGCAAAGAGTCACGCATTGACGGCCACCATCAATGGCTCGCAGCGGGAAGAGGAGTATCGTCACTCGCGCCGTGTTCCGCTCCTGTGAGATGCCCGGAATGACGTAGACCCACCGCAACGTATACCGGCTCCAGTCCTCTGATGCCTCTTTTGTCAATCTGTAGCCGGTGCAAGCCGTCCAATCTCTTCGTTCCGCTTAAGGTGGAACACATACTCGCAGAGCGTGTACGTAGTCCTTGCCGCGATCGTGACTTATTCGTCGCTTCGCATATTGGAAAGATAGCATATCTGCTTGCATTTCGCTCCGACCGGAACGATAGGTGAGGTAGTGAGGTACGTAGCATGCATTTGCTTTTGGCGACCATGTTTCAGCAGCATGAAACTGCGGCTCGAGTCACGAGACGCTGGCGATTCCTCCTTGTTGCCGAGAGCTTCTGGTGCGATAAAGCGCAGATGGAGCTGCAGACAAAGGCGTGCTGAAAAGTGGTGGTCGGCGCAGGAGGCTTGCAGCAAAGGAGAGAACTTTCGCCAGCAATGTAAGGTGAAGTGGAGCCACGCGCCTGAGGCATCAAGAACATCACTACTTCTCCACCTTCTCTTCTCATCGTTCTGGCCAACCTGCTCAACTTCTGCAGGCCCTACATCAGGTATGGGCCATGGGCGCCACCACGGCAGCAACATCTGGTACTCTAGCGGCGCCGATGCACACAATCACTGGTTGGCCTGAACTACCTCCAAACTCCAAGACTGACGACGCCATGGGCAAGAGCCGATTGCAAGCGCATGGCCTGCAGACAACCGAAAGCTTCTCCACGTAGCTCGACAGTGGCGCAGATAGAGGACGGTGGAGGCGATACTGTACCTACCTTCTTGCTCCAATCGAATCCTCCATCGTATTGGCCAAAAGCTCTCTCAACAAGCACCTCAGACCCCACAGCGGGACACAGAGATGGACGACAAGACTACTTCCAAACCTACCAGACTAAGACAAACGGCAATCTACAGACACGGTCTGCTCTCGGTCATCGTCCGAACATCTTCTTACCCACCGCCTACATCGTAGTCAACGACGGCGTGCTCGCAAGAACTTTGAATTGGAGATCTTCAGAAGCAGGAAGATAGCCGTCGGGCCGTCGCCCATGGAAGTTGCACGCAGAAGGATGAGGCCGTGTAGTCGACAATCCTCTTCCTTTCTGACAAGATTGCCAGACTGAGCCCCAGGGTCTCACTAAGATCAGCGTCAGACAAGATCTTCACCAACATATGCCCGCTAAGGAATTCCCCGACTTCACCTCTGCAAAGGCCCACTACGCCTTGTGCAAGCCCGGACGTTCTGTTTCCCTCTCTGCAAAACATTGCACCGAGTGCTACACCGACCGGCCGAGGTCTTTCGAACACGGTGAGATGTTGCGATGGACATGGCGCTGGATGGCGACGTGTGATACGCGCGATCCTCACGCCCCCATGAAGAGGCACGCAAGCCATGTCGCCTTTCTTCGACCACGTTGTTGGTGGCAATGTGAGAGTGGATCTCGACTGCGGTCAGTGGCTCAATATATCCACTAATTCGCGCACGCCAAATGGCATGTTCCCCTCACCACGGGCAACACAGGACCCTGCTCATACCGTCGACAATCTGACCGGTATGGCTTTGATGAAGGAGGTGGGGAGTCCCTGCGTCCCATTGCACGGTCTTCGATCGTGGGGACGCCTCCCGGCAGTCTGGGAGGCAGGCAGCGACGATAATGATCATGCCAGTCGACCCCTACGACACTACGGCACCACGCAGGGTTGGCCACCGGCCGAGAGACGCCTGGTAGAGCAATCCGACCATCCAAGATCACCAAGTCTTTTTGAGGTCGCCTTGGATCGTGGGCCCTGCTGCAGTCTCGACATATCTCGCTCGAAAGTGCGATATGTAGGAAGTCGCCGTCGTGCTCGTGATCAGGTTGGTAGGATGTGTCCTTTCGACAAGCCACAGGTAAGCCGTAGGCAAGCCCTTGGTGGCGAGGTCTGGGTGTTGGATAATGGTCTAGCCATGCGGCATTTACCTGAGTTCGAGACCACCAATTTGTCGCTGTGAACAAACCGGGTCCATGGTACCAGCTGCCCGGTTGTGGAGTGCGGGATTGTGGTGATTGTGGTGATTGACGGCGTAACTACCCACGTGCAGTCGTAGAGCTTCATGAGCCGACATACGCCTCCTCTCAAGCCACCAACAGGTGTTGGTCCAGATTACAGCGCAGCAACAGATCGACCACCTCCATCATCACCAGCGTTGTTGTGTGAGATCCAATATTGCGGAAGTTGCCTTGTCCACTACCCGATCATCGAGATGTTTGCCCTCACATCAAGACCAGCCATCTTTTCCAGCTGGTGGTATCCCACCGGAAAGCCCTGAGCGTACCGGCCAAATCCTGGGAGCTAGATCCTTCCACACGTTGACCTCATGCAGCACGGAACTTTGGCTCGACCAAAGACATTTGATGTCATTGCCGTCTGGTACACTTTTCGCTTTCCACTATGCGCCAGCCCAATGTTTCAGAAGCCGGTTCTACGGGTCGTCGCTTAAATCATTTCCATCGTGACCTATACTACTACTTCGAATTTGAAGTTTGGAGCGGCTTTCAGCCCTACAAAGCAAGATGCAATGTGCCGCAGCCTCCTTACCAAGCGTTTTGTCGTTGCAGATTCGTAACGTGGACAATTGACGACTGACGACATGCCAGGTATCGCCGTGCCGGTACGTGACCGGGAACACGGGATCGGGTATATCACATTAGAAAGTCTGTTTGATTGAACGGACAACGTGTGTTTGATTGCAATGGCGACATGTCAGCGTTTCCGCTGCAAGACATTGGTGCATATAGATGGTACCATTGTGGAACGGCGCTTCGCCACGCTGTTCGGGGTTCGGGGTGCTGGAGTTGATGTGATATGCAGTTGTGAACGCCGCATCGGCCGCTCTACATGGCACCTGCCTGCAAACGACAACGAGCTCTTGCTGATGTCGTACAACAGCCCTACGTACATCGCACGATGCAGGGCATTCTCGAAGCGTGCATGGCCTCTGGTATGCTCAATACTTCTAGCATTGTCATGAAATCCTTGCATCGATTCCCGTCGATACTCATGGTGTCGGTCGTGAGGCTCAGCAACTGGAAGGCCGTCCAACTGGCACGTCTGAGAGTGTCTGCAACTGCACTGTCGTAGATCACACGGAGACGCCGATAGGTAGGGAGGGGCAGCGATGCAAGAGGCCGGTAGCTACCTGGAGCGTGTTTCGTATACTCAAACAGGGTGATCAATCCCAATCACTGTCGTCATCTTCCTGCTGTGGCCGCGAGCTCTGGAAGATACTGCGCTTCGGTTGATCTTGGTCATTGTCGGTTCTTCGCTTGAGTCTCGAGTCGTTGTGCTTGAGGGCGCCAAGATCCAGAAGCACTTTCTCGAGATCTTGTCATCACGCGCGTCAGCAAGATACTCGCCCAAAGAAGAAGGTGGAAAGCCTAACTCACCTGCCATGTTGGTCTTGACTCCACTCAACTCCTTCAACGTCACAAGTTGCCTCTTGATCTCGCCGTCCTTGTAGATCAATACCGTCGGCGTATTCCGGTCAGGGTAGCCTTCAATGCACAGGTTGGCTTGCATTTGGCAGAACTTTACGTCACCAAACTTTTTCGCAAGCTCGCGCCAGAGCTCAATCATGAGTTGGGACTCAGGGTTCGTGCCGGTGGAGGAGGTGAGAAGGACGAGGACGAAAGACTTGCTGGAGGCCTCTGTGACTTCGCGCGAGTAGTCTGGTTTTTGCACCGGGTAGACTTGGTTGTAGATGCTTGCAGTATTGAGGTCGGCCAGCTCATTCATGCGCTTTTGCCTGTGATGATTGGTATGAGTTGTAAGATTGCATTATACCCCACCTCTTCAACGTACCGATACTGGTTCAAAAAGTCCTCATCTTCATCGTCTTCTAGCTCGTCCAGCTCATCCAAGTCCTTGCCCTCCAGCCTGTTCTCGTGCGCCAGCTCTCGTGCTTGTACAAGTGCCTCTTCAATCATCGGCGTAGGTGACGGTGGCTTTTCTGGGATGACTCCATGTTTGCGAAGGATATCGTTCCTGAGCCTGCACTCAGTATCGTGGGTTTGAAGCCGTGAGACAGCGGAATAGTGGGCAGGGCAAAGGCCTTTCTGCTGAAGGAGATGAAGAGACATGTGCCTACCATTCAGTGTCTGCATTTGGGTCGTCAATCGGAACGTTGACTGGCATATCCATTTTGACAATTTGCAGCTCTCCACGCGACTGTTGGTACTACAAAGCAGAGCGTGTAGATGACAGTCTTATAGCAGGAGATCAGGCAGTGACATACTGATGAGACTTTGACTTTTGGAGGCTCAAAGTCTTGGCGGTCGGCGAGAACACGAATCCTCCGCCGACGACGTCTAATGGCAGCTGGCCAGACTGACAACATCGCGACTGCATACCTCCCCTCCAGCCAACATATGCCGCTCCGGTAGGAGCTTTGGAACCCTTCGCCATGGCTATGAACAAAAAGGACGAAGACGATGCCGGCATCGTCAAGGTCGACAGAACGTCGGTCTTCCAAGAAGGTACATTGGCCTGCCTGCACCCTTATTGACCACATGCGCTGACCGCACCCACCCTCACCACAGCCCGAGTCTTTAACACATCTCCCATATCTCCCCGAAGATGCCGCATCCTCCTGACCAAGATCTCCCTGCTCCTCTTCACTGGCGAGAAGTTCCCCACCAACGAGGCCACCTCCTTATTCTTTGGAATATCCAAGCTGTTCCAGAACAAGGATGCCTCCCTTCGACAAATGGTCTACCTGGTCATTAAGGAGCTGGCGCAGACTGCAGAAGATGTCATCATGGTCACGAGCAGCATAATGAAGGACACAGCAGTGGGCAGTGACGTGGTATACAGAGCCAACGCTATTCGAGCTCTTTGCCGGATAATAGACGCCTCCACAGTGCAAGCTATTGAGCGCAACATCAAAACTGCAATCGTGGACAAGACGCCGTCCGTATCTTCTGCGGCATTGGTTTCCTCGTATCACCTTCTTCCAATCGCCAGGGACATCGTGAAGAGATGGCAGAGCGAGACACAGGAAGCTGCTTCATCGGCCAAGTCTTCAGGGGGTTTCATGGGATTTGGTGGCTCATCACAACACCAGATGGCTGCAGCGAACACGAACTTCATGACACAGTATCATGCCATTGGGTTGCTGTACCAGATGCGCTCGCACGACCGCATGGCTTTGGTGAAGATGGTGCAACAGTACAGCGCTGCTGGCGTCGTCAAGTCTCCAGCCGCCAGAGTCATGCTTGTCAGGCTTGCCGCGAAACTCGCAGAGGACGATCCTAGCCTGCGGAAACCGATGACAAAGCTTCTGGACGAATGGCTACGGGACAAGAGCGAGATGGTCAACTTTGAGGCCGCCAAGGCAATCTGCGAGATGCCAGATCTGACAGATGCTGAAGCTGGTCAAGCAATCCACGTTCTGCAACTTTTCCTCACGTCGCCAAGAGCCGTCACTAAGTTCGCAGCGATCCGCATTCTTCACCAGTTCGCATCTTTCAAGCCGGACGCTGTAAGACAATGTAACCCAGACATCGAGTCACTCATCTCGAATTCGAACCGATCAATCGCAACGTTTGCCATTACCACTCTCCTCAAGACTGGCAACGAGGCATCGGTCGACCGCCTCATGACTCAAATCAGCGGCTTCATGGCGGAGATCACAGACGAGTTCAAGGTCACAATCGTGGAGGCTATTCGAACCTTGTGCTTGAAGTTTCCATCTAAACAGGCCCGCATGCTTGCTTTCCTCTCTGGCATTCTGCGTGACGAAGGTGGCTACGACTTCAAGCGCAGTGTTGTCGAGAGCATGTTCGACTTGATCAAGTTCGTGCCTGAAAGCAAAGAGGAGGCGTTGGCTCATCTTTGTGAGTTCATTGAGGACTGCGAATTCACAAAACTCGCAGTGCGCATCCTCCATCTGCTTGGCATGGAGGGCCCTCGGACTGCACAGCCCACGAAGTACATACGGTATATCTACAATCGTGTGGTGCTGGAAAATGCCATTGTACGAGCAGCGGCTGTGACGGCGCTCGCCAAGTTTGGTGTTGGCCAGAAAGATCCAGAAGTGAAGCGAAGTGTACACGTCCTGCTGACCAGGTGTCTCGACGACCTCGACGACGAAGTCCGCGATCGTGCTGCACTTAATCTTAGACTCATGAAGGAACAAGACGACGACGTTGCCGCGAAATTCATTCGCAATGGTGAGCAAGCATGTCTTTCAAGTTGCAAAGCAGCGTTGCTAATCCATCGCAGACTCCATGTTCTCCCTGCCCATCCTCGAAGACCAGCTCGCACACTACGTGAATGGTGGCAGTGCAGAAGCCTTCGCCAATCCCTTTGACTTCTCCAACGTGCCGGTTGTCACTCGCGAACAGTCTCTGGCAGAAGATCGCACGAAGAAGCTCACGACTGCAACCCCTACGCTCAAGGCACCCACCGTGGGACCGAAGAAGACCGACACCTCGGCCGCTGAGGCAGCCCAACAGGCGAGTGTGGCGATCCAGAAGTACGCCAAACAGCTACAAGCCATCCCGGAATTCTCTGCGTACGGTCCTGTGCTCAAGAGCAGTCCTGGCATCGAGCTCACCGAAAGTGGCACCGAATACGCCGTCACCGCAATCAAGCACCTGTTCAAAGAGCACATTGTGTTGCAATACGACATCAAGAACACGCTCGCCGACTATGTGCTCACAGACGTTACTGTCATTTCGAATCCATCACCATCTGAGGAAGGCGAGGAATCACCGCTGGAGGACGATGGCTTCATCATCCCTGTACCGCTTCTCAAGCCCGACGAACCTGGAACTGTCTACACCTCTTTCTCCCGACCTGCAGACCAGGCGTTTGTCCCCGCGTCCTTCACTAATGTGCTCAAATTCACGCTCAAAGAGATTGACCCTACGACTTCAGAACCCGAGGAAGAAGGCTACGAAGACGAATATCAGGTTGGAGACCTTGAAGTCACTGGTGCGGATTATGTATTGCCTGCCTTTGCTGGCAGCTTTGACAACATCTGGTCCGGGCTACCTGTGGAAGACGAAGCCTCCGAAACCCTGCAGCTTTCAAACGTCAAAGGGATTACAGACGCAGTGGAGCTTCTGGTTGGCGCTCTCGGCATGCAACCTCTGGAGGGTACTGAAGTCGCGCTCTCGACGAGCACACATACTCTCAAGCTCTATGGCAAGTCTGTTACTGGGGGCAAGGTTGCCAGCACCGTACGGATGGCGTACTCAGCCAAGTCTGGTGTCACCGTCAAGATCACCGCAAGAAGTGAGGAAGACGGCCTGGCCGCGTTGGTCGTGGGCGGCGTGGCTTGAGCGCGAAGATTGCATGATGACTGCTTTCATGACAGTGACATGAAGCATGGCGGACGGCGCAGGTTGGAGGAAGGAGTCTTGGAGCGATGGATGTCTTGTGACCTGGGTTGATGGGACGTCATGCCACAACACGTGCGGAGAATAGAAAAAGTCCAGAGCGGGTAAACGTATGTGCCAGGTAGAATTTGACGAAGTTTATTAATTTTGCCCTGTTTTTCAGGTCACCCTATCGCCGCAAGCCCTTCGGTCGTGACGGCACAGCTCGCTGTCGTGCTTCCTGATCGAACATCTTCCAAGTTAGGCGCCGCTCGTCTTGGCGTGGAAGTTCGGAGGATACCCAAGTCCCGAATCGTCTCAAAACAGTGCTCACCTGCCAACAGCCAAGACCAATGTCGCGACGATCACGAGACGATGTGGTGTTCAAAAGTCTGGCCATTGGGACTGCATGCTTCGCTCGCTCACCCCATCCACAACGTCACACAATGCCACACGAGCAAGCCTTCAACGCAGCATGCAAGACCTGTCGCCTCGCCAAAGTCAAATGTATCCGGATTGACGACAACGCGGAGAGCCACAAAGGTGAGACATGTCGACGATGTCGAGGGGCCGGCTGGGAGTGCTCTTTGATGCCAAGGGCAGCGAGGAGGAGGAGAAAGAAGATGGATGCTAGGGTTGAGGTTTTGGAGGGCCAGGTTAAGGAGATGGAGGTTTTGATGGGAAGAGCGAAAAGGCGCGATGGCAGCGACGAAGTGGCAGTGGGAAAAGGTGAGGTTGCAGTGGGATGGGCTGGGAATGAGGTGACGATGAAAGATATGCCGGCGATGATGTTGCCGTTGACGCCGGATTCGGGGGGCTTGGGTGAGCACCGTGAGGTCTCCATGGGTTGGTCGTCAGCTGCCCCTTCATCGTCACCGGCGAGGCGCTCTAGCATGGCTGCAATGCAAGAGATGCCGATGGAAATGTTCATCGAAGAGACTACTACTCTCCCCGGCATCGTCCCCAACCTTTTGGACACCTCGCACGCCAAACTCCTCCTAACGAAGTTCATCACTTTGACAGTCGCCCAATTCCCGCTCATCCTCCTGCCGCCAAATACCACCTTCTCGTACCTAGCAATGACCAAACCCACCCTCCTTCTCGCCATGCTTACTGCGGCAAGCATGTCCTCACATGGTGCGCTTTTCAAACAACTCCACGACGAGCTCACGAAACGCCTCGCGATGGAAGTCATCGTTGGGGGCGAGCGGAGTCTGGAACTTGTGCAGGCGCTGCTGATCATGGAAGTCTGGTACTGTCTTCCGGACGATGTTGGCGAAGGTGTGAACTTCTACCAGTGGATCCATATTGCGGCGACGATGGCGTTGCAGTTGGGACTCGGAAGGTGCTCATGGGAAGAAGGACAGGAACTGGGGAGGGCGATGGAGGAGGCGAGGATTCTGTTGGCTGTCTACTTCTCTTGTTCTTCGTAAGTATCTCTGGCTCTATCTCCCGAAGCCGTTCCACGAGACTGATTGATTGATTTCTGGATCTAGAGCGGCTGTCAGTCTTCGACGCGAGAATGTCATGAAGCTCACACCGTGTCTCCAGGAATGCCTCCAGAGATTTGAGCAGCATGCCACGTCCATTCACGACAAACGTTTGTTGGCTCTTGTGAAGCTCCAGATAATCTCAGAGGAGGCACATAGCATCACGCCCAAACAGGACTACGTTCGAGAGTCGTTTTTGTCCAAGAGCTCCGACTTTCAGTTGCAGGTCTATTGCTTCCTACAGCAGTTGGAGAAATGGGAAGCTGGATTGGAAGAGGGCGTTATGAATGGTAAAGCAAGAGAATCACAATCTCTCTATGGTAAAAGCCAGACTGACCTCTGCCTAGAGTCTCTCTCCATACACTACCTCTACTGCAAAGCGAAGATCCTCGAGATCCCACTCCATGCCTACCATGACCTCTCTCGCCTGATCGCCTATCCCTTCTGCTACAACAATGACTCAAAGTACCAACCAAGTTCTTCGACAATGGCTCCACTGTACATGAGAGTTGCTGTGCCATTTCTGGAAGCCCATCACTGTCTTCTCAACACTTTCGCATGCTTCTTTCCAGAGATTTTGGCGAACTTTCCAACGGTACCCTTCGTGAGAGCTGTCTACGCCATGAATGCTCTGCAGCTTCTTATTCGAGGACCGTTGTTCAACGGAGATTTCGAATCCAAGCGAAGAATCGAGGACGTCAAAGCGAGGGTCAGCAGTGTTCTGGTTGCTGCTGTAGGCCAGGAGATGAGAACGACTCCGTTGGCTGTACTTGGTGTCTGGACTAGGATGAGTGGCCAGGTACCACACAACATATCACTTACTGATTCTCCTCGGGATGAAAGTAAACAGAAAGTGCCTCAGCCATCGACATGGAATGAGGCAAATGCATCGTGGTGCTCAGACGAGTCCAACGTGATGTTCATCCCTCCGAACCCGTCACCAATCATGATGGACCTGGAGACTGCGGACAGTGCGTTGACGATGGAAGGGTACAACTGCAGTCATCGTGGACCTTCGAATGTCGATCTGCGAATGATGAAGACTTTTATGAGCGGCTTGGGAGCAGCAGATCTGGTCACTTGAGGATACCGCATAGCAAGGATCTCACTTTCATTACTACCTAACCTGATACACAGGCCATTTGCATACCTCCTCGAGACGAGGAACGCAAGTGCCAGAAACCTCTCGCTACGACCGAAGACTGTCGCCAGGGTCGAGATATCGAAGTCTCCGTTACTGTTCGACCCACCAGTCGCCTACAGTTCTCCAAACCCCTCAAAGAAACTTGACATGCCCAAAGAAAGGTGTCATGTGAAAGCTCGCCTGATCTGGCACACTCCAAGCACCCAGCGTCTGATTTGGGAACGTATCAGGTGCCACGACCGTCCGGAAGAAGTTCATCCGCCACTCTGTGCCTTGTGCCTGACCGTCGTCCACATTGAAGAAGCCAAGCGGAATATGTACGGTGGATTTCCAGCATTGGGCATTCTGGTCGAGGTCGGTGGTGGCAGAGAAGCCGTCGAGGAGCGTAGCATTCCAGAAACCTGTGTCGAAGGCGGCGCCTTCAAGGCGAACTTTGGAGGGGTTGAAGATGGAAGCTTGGAAGCTATGATGGATAATTAGCAGGCTGTACATAGCATGTATTGGCTATAGGGGATATGACGAACGTGACGTTGTTGGGCGCAATCTCGAACTCGAGATAGGTCTGTGGGTCGTTGGTACCGAGCGCAATGAAGGTCTCCATAACCTCGAAGCGCCAGATGGGGTCGTTCGTGGTGTAGGACTCGTTGTAGTAGACTAAGATTTAACGTGTCAAGTCAGCTCACATGTCGGAGGCCCACCATCGGCATAGGACAGAGACTCACAGTTGGTCTCTTCGAAAGCAGTGAAGTCGATACGAATCGTCTTCTCCTCGTAGCACATGTCGACCTGTGTACGTGGAAAGGTCGTCTTGTCCGGCACTGACAGGTCGTAGCTGATGATGCCCATGTCGGGGCATGCTGGAACTTCGAGGGAGGGGACTGCGGCGAGAACTGGTGTGGCGATAGCCATGCAGGCGAGGAAGGCGGCGACGAAGCGCATGATTGCAACCGGCTGCAGTGGTGTCAGGCACTTAAGGGACTTTTGTTGTAGACACTCGATGTGGGGACAAATGCGTAATTGCTTGTATGAGTGGCCGAGGGTTGTGGTGTTGTGGCAAGACAAGTCGAGCCGAGAAGTGTCTTATAGGGCTCCAGCGGCAAGTGAATGAGAAGGCGTATTCACATGTGACTTCCAATACGAGATTGTGCAAGCGCGTGATTCGGCTTTACATTTGGTGGGTGGGTCATTTGCCGGTGACCCCTGTCGAGGAGGTCGATCTTGCTCTATCTATGCTACGACTTCCACCTCCATCTCATCGCCGGGTATATGTCGTTGTTTGCGTCCATAAAGTCCAACAACAGCCTGGAACATGTCCCTGACCGAAGGAAGGCCCAGGCTACTGCCCGTTTCAAAAAGCTCCGCCAGCTGTTCGGGACGCACCACTGGTCGGTCATCCTCAACCGCCGCCGAGGAAGTGTATTCACCCATGGACAGATCGAAGGTGTCGACGGTGTCCGCCATCTCGACGTCTTCATCTTGCTGCTCAACCACTGCCGATGTAGCAGATTGCTCCAAAGTAGGTGCAGCAGCCAAGACAGCCTGTTGAGACCGAGCAGCAGGAGTCGCGGAAGAAAGCGTGCGAATAGTCCCGTCCTCAAATAGAATCGTATAACCCTTGAGCCCATTTCCGGCCAGAATCTTTGCGGGTCGGCTCACAAAATCCGTCTCGAAAAGGCACACAGTCTGCTTTGGGCTGTATACTTCCACTCGCGGCGTGGTTCTGTCCGACGCTGGCTTGGGCTTGTGCGATACCACTGCAAAGGTCTCATCGAAGTGGTTGATGGCCAACAACGCTTCTTCTTGATCCACCTCATGCCCAGGAAGCGTGATGGTGTATTGATGGCTATCGTCAATGAGGTTCCATACGCGTATTGCGCCAGTGGATAAGCTGACAAAGTAGTGGTCAATGAAGCCAAAGTCGACAAGTTCTTGCTCGGCAGCCACAAGTCCGGTCTTGGTAGCGATCAGAGCACCAGTGACAGGAGAGACGAAGTGGACGAGAGGTAAGGCGTTTTCGTCAGTAGATCCATTCGCGCACGCCAGCATCGACCCGTCTTGAGAGAAGACCAGAGCGGCGGCTGTCACGTCTGCCGTCCTCTCCCCGTACCCGTCCATTGGAGAATCAGCCCGATCGAACGCGTCTGCAGAGGCAGGAAGTGGGATGGTGCGTTGGGAGACCCAGGTGACCGAATCTGTTCCATCCTGTTCCTTCAGCGGCAGACCGAACTTCGATCGCAATTTGGGGACCCAGATTTTCACATTGCTATCCGCCCCAATGGTCGCGAAAGAGTTCGAGGCAGGGTCAGACACCAGCTTCAAAATGCTGCCGGCGCCAGAGCCGGGCTCTGAGTCCTTGAAACGCGCATGTGGTGAGTCCGCCCTGGTGCTGAGAGTCCACATGTTAGAAGCACCATCCCAGCGCCAGAACTTGAGGTGAATTTCGCGCTTCTGTTGTTGCCGATCTTGAAGTTCTTTAACATCGTAGGGATCAAGTCCAGTCGTTTTAGCGACAACATGCTCAAGATCGCTTGCCGGAGGGTACCATTCATCCACAGTCGCGAGCCACTTCCCATCTGCGCTGACTGCTAGCAAATTGACGTCCGGTGGAACGATTGGCGTCCTCTCAGGCCCAAGGCTAAAATCGGTCACGTTGTTCCGGTCAAGGGCTTGTCTGCTGATATGGCGCGCGTTGCGAATGTCGAATAGCTGGAGGAATGGTCTGGCCGCAATGTCCAAGTTCGTCTTTGGCTGTGTCGCTGGGACGGAAATGAGCATTTGATGAGGATCTGTTGGATGAAGTATTGCAGTAGTCTCCGGCAAGTAGACGCCCTCGGCCTCCATCTTCTCGTTCGAGACCGGTAGCTGCAGTCCGGCAAAGTTCGCCACGGGCTCCAACTCACTAGAGCTAAGGACCATGATCGAGTTGTCTCCCATTTGCAAAGCGTATCTTGTTCCGTCGGCACTGACCACGATGCGCTCAATTTCTGCTGTCAGATGGGGCAGGAATTGCTGACGTCCGGTTTCGAGTTGCCAAATGACAAGCACAGTCTCTTTGCCACCGGAGAGGATGTAGTCGCCGTTCTTCGAGAACTTGATGGCAGAGATTGTGTCACGATGCCAGTGGAGAGTTCGTGGCGGAGGAAGCTTGGCTTGCGAAGGCGTTGCAAAGATCGATGACACGTTGGAGTAAAGGTGAATTTGGCCTTCGGAATCTCCAACCGCGATAGCGAGGTCTGGACGGCGGCCTTGCTTGTAGCTGCCGGTGTCAACCAGGCGTGCATCTGCGCAGCTTATCGGCTTCCCGACTGGAATTTCGACCCAAACGTAGTCACACTCGCTGGCATGCTTCCGCGCACCAATGACCAGCGCCGTAGCACTTACACAGACAACGTACCAGCCATTCTGTAAGACTTGAATGGTCCTCAGTCGTCTTTCGGTGGTATACAGGGCTTTTCGCTCGCCAATGACGGTGTAATCACCTTTGGATTCGGCAATGTAGAAGAGCTCCCTCCGTCCATCGTCCGTTTGCGCCATCGTCATTGCAATGGTTGTTTCTTGCCCAGGAAATGTTCCCTTCACCAACTCTGAGGTCATCCAGTTCCATTGCACCTTTGTGCCGTTATCATAGGCGACATCGACGCAGTCTTCACCACCTTGACTAAGCGAGTAGCAGACAATGCTCCTGCCATCTGGCACAACGTGCTTCCGAATGATGAGTGACGAGTCCAGGGACAAAAGCTGTATCTCGCGGTTTGTTGCCGCAATAACGTATCCGTCTCGAAAGTCATCTTCAACAAATATGGCATCGTGGTCAATATAGTGTCCCGCTCCCGGTGCTGATAGCCACCAGCCGTGCTCGTTCGGTGCTGTGAGTTTCTCGTTCTCTGCAAGACCGACGTCGACCATTCGTTGTGCGCTTCTCCTTGCTTTCTTTTGACGTTTGCGTTGCTCTTTGGTCTTCAAAGTCTGCTGATCTGTTTCGCCGACACTGCCATCATGATCCATCACATCGTCGTCCTCTTTCTGCTCTCTCTTGATATGTGCGTGAGTCTCTGCTCCAGCCGAGGCGTCTACGGTAGTGTCGCCGTGTTCAGTAGATTTCCTCTTCTTTTTCTTATTCGATGTCTTGGTCGATGAAGGCGTAGTCGACATGTTTACCTTCTCCTCCTTCACATCGTCCTCTCGCTTCTTGACATCGGATGAGATAGAGCTGCCAACAACTCGTTTTGCGGCAGGTGTAGAGTTCGTTCGTTCGGCACTTCGAGGAGCCTTCTGGCCAGTCACAATCCTTGACTGAGGAGTTTGGTCTACGGGGTTCTTGCTCTCTGTCCGCGAGACTACCACCATCGGGCTCCCAGAATCTTCGCCATTAGTCTTCAATCCAGCTTTCTTCGCCGAGTCGCCTTTGGACTGCTTCACTCGTTTCGGCGTTCCACTTCGTTCCGCCTGGTCCTGCTCTAGCTTCCTCTTCCGCTCCGCATCTTTGGCCATTTTCTCTTCGATTTTAGAGCCAACTAAGAAGTGGCGTGAATGGAAATTAAGAGCTCGTGTGCCAAACGTGAAGACGAGAACAAGCCAAAATTTTCAGCACAGACCATCCGTCGCCGCTCCACGCCAAAGTTCAAGACCGCGAACGAACGACATTTCTTTGAGCAACACACTTCCCTGCACCTACACAGCACACTCGTTTGACTAGACTACTACGACGACACGCGATCGTAACGCCAACATGATCATCCCGATTCGCTGCTTCTCTTGCGGAAAAGTAAGGTCTTCCCACTACGGCACGCGAGGATTCACCCACTAACTGGCATATGACAGGTCATCGCAGACCTCTACGAGCGCTATGTCGAATTGATCGGAACTGTGAAGGAGGATGGGGAGACTACATCTGATGGGTATGTGGAGTCGCCGCTATGGCTGCAGGAAGAGGTGGACCAAGTTGTCGCAACAGGACGGAACGACGACGTTGGCGATGTGGGCTATCACAAAGAGAGATGGTCAAGAATTTCTGCAGGGCAAGGTCGCTGATGTTTTGACTTCACAGTGATGCGATGGACGAGCTCGGCCTGAACAGGTACTGCTGTCGGCGCATGATGCTCACCCACGTCGACTTGATCGAGAAGTTGCTACGGTATGCGCCCGATCTATGCCTCGACAACCACAACCGGAAGACTGACACCCTGAGCAGATACAACCCCGCTGAGCGCGAAATCATCAAGGAGCAGGAGAAGCGGGAGCGGAATCGGTAACCTCGGAGCACTTCCCACGGCCATGGCCACACAAAGCTTTGGTATTTCCAGAACTCATTTTACAAGCGAGGCGTTCTGGCGTTCTGGATATGAACAAGTGGTCTTGCCACCATGAGACGAGTTTTCGAGTCTGGAGCTCATAGTTCAAGCTATGTAATGACACAACATGTCCTCTAAGACCCAAGATCGTATTCGTCTGCCATGTGCACACTACCAAGAGGAGATGGAGAATCATCTCGCGGCCTCCCAACCAATATTGTAGAGTAGAGTCGACACGAAGGCTCCACGGTACGACATTCGGCTACACCGGTGCTCTCGCCTCTACTTCCACCAAGGTTGTCCACGCATGATCAGATCACATGTCCTCATCGCCGTCAGGCTCCTCCTCATCCTCATCGCCAGAGTCCTCCTCATCGTCAGAATCCTCCTCATCGTCAGAATCGCCCTCCTCGTCAGACTCCTCCTCCTCGTCAGACTCCTCTCCAGTGCCCTTGACCTCGACAGAAGCAAGCTTGATTTTCTTCTTAGGATCGTCGGTGACCATCTCGAGATTCTTCTTCGCCTGCTCCTCGTCCTTGCTCTGCAGCATCGAAGGCTTCTCGGACTCTTGGGTGGGATTGGTCATATTGGTAATAAATTCCTCGATTTGCTCCTTGGTCATGTTGAAGGGTTGTACCGGAAACCGCTGACGAACGTTGAGCTTGCCCTCGGCTGGCTCCTTGGACTCGCGGGTGATATTGGTCATGTTGACAGCAGCCTCCAGGAGGAACTTCAGGAATTGCTCATCGGTCACGTTGAAGGGCGCATTCTGACGAACGTTGAGCTTCGCTCCGGCTGTCTCGGTGACTGTCTCGGTGACTATCTTGGTGACGGTCGTGCTTGCGTTGCTAGCGTTGAGGGCTTGGAGTTCCTGCAGACCTTGGGGATGGTGGTCCGTCATGGGTTGTGTAGGGGACGTAACGGCTGGCAGTGCGACGGCCGTGGTGGCTAGCACAGCGGCAGCAAGGGTGGTCTTCATGTTGAGTACTTTGGCTGAGCCTGTTAGAAAGCGGTCATGTGTTTTCAAGGGGTCGGCTCACCTGAAGTCTTCTTATCTGGTGATTTGGAGAAAAGTTGTGTGTACGTGAAAGAGAAAGGAAAGGACTGCACTGCACAAGAAGACTGTGATTTATTAACCACTTTTTCATATTCTCAAGCTCGAAATTCCATCTGGTACGCGTGGGTGCTGACCAGCTATGGAATTTTGTGGTCATCCCGATTACGCCCATTCTCATTGGGAACCAGTTCTGGTCCTCTACCATGTGACAAGCACATCTTTTGCCGCGTCGCGGGAGGCTGAGTGACCTGGCTCATGCTCGTGATGTATGCTGTGTCTGATCAGCACCCGAGCAGGTGGAAGGGGATTGAGGCTCAACTTACACGGCTGTGCCCAAAGCGCGTGAACATTTGGCCAAGTCGTTATACCTATGACTTTTGCTAAACCATGTCGCAAAGTCCTTCAGCGTGTCCTCGAAGAACTCCTGCCTTACTCGTGGCCTGCGCACGACTGCTTCGCCCCAACATGTTTAACGCCCATGTGATCAAGTGCGCCAATATTCTCAGGATTATTCTCAGCTCGACGAGGAAAAGCGCGAAGGGAACGGCACATTCCAGGAAAACCGCTCTCAACTCCAGGAGTTCCACCCTCAGCTCGGGTTGCAACGTTGCCAAGCGAGTCAACACGAGCACCTGCCATACCAGGAGGGACCAAATGAAGATGAAGAGGCTCGTCAGCGGGCCTGGGCACGCTCTACTGCACGCTATGAGAAGTGTCGAGTACCAGCTAGTGTTCTCAGCCGGCGCTGTTGATTTCGAAGCTTGCGAAAAGTCTCTTGACAATCGGGCGTGTGCCGGCTCGGTGGCCTGGAGGCGGCTCAGCAAGAAATGCTCATATCTGCGAAGAGGTCTATTGTTGGGATTTGCATACCTTGATGGCTTTCAACGGTGACCTCCGCGCCATCTTGGATGATCTTTCGGTGGCTTCTCTGTCCGGCAAGTCTTGCTGTCGCCCAGAGTTGTAGTGGCAGAATTTGGAACGGTGTGGCCAGACTTCGGCATACCCCATCGCTGTTGCCATTTCGTTGCATCGTTGGTGGCAGGAAAGAGCGATCACCTCAAAGTCAGCAAGCAACAATCGAACTTCTCGATACATGTACATGCAATGCCGTGGCGCCAAAATGGGACAACACATGTGCGATCCCATGCATTTTCTATCATCAGGTACATTGATGGTTTTGCCTCTTGTTTGGCTTTGCTCTCTCAAGCCGTATCTCTGGCACGTCTCCACGACTACACAGCGTGCGGGTATGGTCCCTATCGAAGAGCTCTCTCCTTGCAGAAGAGTTGGCGCGCATGTGTCGAATGGGACTTGTAAATGTTGATGTCGATTGCTCCTACATTGTGTGCGCTCATACTGTCCTGCGGTCGGACATGACCCGCACAATACTTCCAGGACCGCAGATCTCAACAAGCTGTATTGTCATTAGTCCTATCTTTTAACGATATTCTGGCCGTGTTCGTGCTCACCTTCTCGTGCCAGCTCAATAGCACACTCATAGCTTGTCCACCGCCCTCGCCACCACCAAAGTTCCTGCCACCAATCTGCGAAAATCCAGTCGCTTGCGGCGTGATATTCCTCGATGTTGAATTGCTCCCAGCTGGCGGACCTTGTGCCATTCCCTTGTACAAGTACTTCATCAAAGTATCGCAGACCTCCGAGCCACCTTCTGACTGGTATATCCGTTGAAGCATGGGTGTCATTTCAGCTTGCCGTATCGATTGAAGGATCTCGGTTACGGTACTGAGGTGTACTTGCTGTTGCGCTAGATAGTCAGTCCTGACCTCACCTATGCACTGAGGCCTTCTTTTCCTTTGAACTTACTTTGCCTTGGTCGTCCGCGCCATATGGTGGATTCTCCAACGCTCCTCTGAGTGCACCCTCCGGGTTGCCTCCTCGTAATAACTGCCGTACCTGACCGGCGAGTGTCTGAACGTCTGCTGTTGAAACGGGCTGGACGGCGGGGGTGAGGGTGGACAGATCGAAGTTGTAGGAGGATTCGGGATCCAATGCGTCAATGTTGATCGTTCGCCAGTTGAATTCCGCCATGGTGAGTTGTAGTCTTGGTTGTTCAATTCGAGCTCGTGTTCGTGCTGCCTGTGAAGTTGGAGGTCGTCGTCAGTGACGATGCGGGGCCGGCTTGGCAGACAGCAGCCGGGGGTTACTTGCTTGGAGCGCGTCGCGTGTCGCGCCCACTTCTTCGAGCCAGCATTGTCGCAACAGCCACCACAACATCCTTGGACGTCGCATCAGTTACCCTTCTGATGTTTGAGATATGGAGACAACCACAGAAACGCCACGACCTCGGCGGCCGTTCTCCAAGGCGAGACCTCGAAAGGAGCTGCTCGCGCAAATACAAAAGGCCCAGCGAATGCGCGAGATCGAGGGCCATGGCGCGCAGGAAGAGCATGTCGCCATTACAATAGCCGCTGAGGACTCAGAGCCGCCACCTCCGCCTCGACCGCGACCGTTTTCAAAAGCTCGACCCCGAAAGGAGCTACTCGCGCAGATTCAAAGGGCCCAGGAAATGCGCCATCTAGAACAACAAGAGAATATACCGCCCGTGGAGGAGGTAGAATCACATTTGGATAAGCGCACAAAGTTCGACAAGCTCGTGGACAGGCTGGACGAAGAGGATAGAGTCCCTAGGACGGCCCACCCTCGATCGGCCTTGGAAGCTTTGTTGAATGAGGACGGCCGAGAGTACAATGATAGTACCATTGCCTCTCTCGAGAACATCATTCATCCTGTCTTGGACACACCGCCGCAACCGTACGCAGTGGGAAACTCTGCGTCACACCAAACAACTCCCGCGCCATCGAGGAGGCACCGATCGGGGGAGATGGCCAGAGAGGAAGATGCTCTCGCCAGTCTGAGCAAACAACTTTACACAACCCAATCTACCATTAAAGATGCCAATCGGGGACTACGGCGCATTTCCAATAAGATCGAGGGGGCAGGAGTCTCACACGCAGAGACTCAAAAGGTCGAATCCTTGCCGACCGACATCAAGATCGAACGAATACCTGAGGCTGCCCCGAAACCTGAAAGTCTAACGAAACCAGAGACTGCAATGGCGATGACCAACGATCGAAAGTCTGAGACGCGCGCAAAACCAAAGAGTGCACAGGAGGCGCAGAACCCACCAGCCAACACCGTGGTCCAGAAGCACCCGACTCCTCGGATCGAGATCTCGCCTCCCATGCTGGACGCCTCAACCCTCGATCATGCCGGCAGGACAGTGTGCTCTCATTGTGGTGGACGCTATGCTTCCGTCTGGCGAGGGCTATGGGTCGAGTTCCGTGAGAACTTCTACACCTATGATCCGGAAAGTCGATTGCATGTAACGGTGACCTGGCTGGGGTGGCTCACGGCTGCGTTCCTCGTTTGGCTCACCATCGAAAGCTCCCTTTGCCCGTTCTGGTGCGACCGCGTCACAGGCCCTTGGATGCCATTTGTCACGCATCATGTGGTCTTGCATCCCTTCAGGCCCTATATGAAAAGCTATTGGAAATTTCTGGGCTGGATCATAGACACTGTTTTCAACTTGGAAAATGGACAAGTGCCTGGGGCATCCGGCTATGGTCGAAGCTTTCCAGCACACACCCTTACAGCTGCGGCGGCGACAGCACGCGCCACGAAGCGAGTCGTTAAGAGCGCAATGGAAGCTGTTGACGAGATGGGTAGTATGTGGAACGACGAGTTCGTATGACTGGTTGGATTTTTTTGAGCGTTCGAGCGATTGCATGTTGCATTATGATGGCATTGGAAATGAGCGGATACCCCCAATTGTTACTGGACGAAGAGTTCAAGTCCTGTCTTTGATTCGTCTATCTGGACTACGTTGTCAATTGGACAAGCAATGAACTGACCAATTTGCGGTAGACATGGTCTTTTCCCCTTCTCGGCGCCTTCACGAATGATCGAGACTTCGAACACATCAGACCTTCCACCCATATCACGGCCCGGTACAAACGATTTACCGAGCCTCTAGCGGAATAATTCCATTTCCAAGACCAGCACATTGTTTCCGCATGTACCTGACCTCCTGCCGAATGGAGTGACAGAATCCTTCGAGCATATCAGCCTTCAGCCCTGCATGGATGTTCGACCAGGGTCAAAGCTGACGATAGCCACAGCTGCACAAGCTACAGCTTCGAGCTCTTCGACACCGACACAGCGAGAGCAAAGAGCAGCGAGACTTGCAGCATCCGTAAAGCTTACCACGGTGTACGTTCCGCGAGTTTGGAGGTATAGAAGGAAAGTTTATTTCACTATTGGCACCCTCTCGATATCGAGGCCGTTCTCTTCTCCCCTTTCGTCCCTTCGAGCTTCAGTGCTATTGACCATGCTCGACTTCACCCTCTCACCCACTCAGCAAGCCCAGCGCGACGGCGCTCGCGTCTTCGCCACGAAGGTCCTCAGCACCGCGCACGAAAGCTATGCTTCTCTCCCTACGCAAAGCGAGCGATTCCGCTCTATTCGTCCCTTCTACCGCATCGCCGTTCAAGGCGGCATGGTCAAATCCCAGATCCCCACTCCTCTCGGCGGAACTTGCGACTCCCTCGTCGATGCCGCCATTGGTCTCGAGGAACTCTACGCCACGAATCCGAGCGTCACGTTGACGGTGGCGGCGACGGGATTGGGGTTGACGCCGTTGATCATGAGCGGACACGAGAGGTTGCAGAAGGAGTTCTTCCCGGTGTTCTTGAGTGGAGAGGGGGAGCCGATGGCGAGTTTGGTGCATTCTGAGCCTGGCGGTACGGCGAATTGGTTGGAGGTTGGAGGGAAGGGATTGCAGACCACGGCGAGGAGGGAGGGACAGGAATGGGTTATCAATGGGGAGAAGGTCAGCAGAGTGTGCATACGTGAAGATGTTTGCAAGCTGACAGACATAGCTTTGGACGACGAATAGCGGTGGATGGGACGGGAAAGGCGCCGACTTACAATGCGTCGTCTGCCGCAAGGTCGTCGACGGGCAAGTGAACGGTGACGCTCCTGGAGTCAATCCAGCGGCTTCTATCATCGTTCTATGCGTCACTCGCGAGATCATCGCAGCCAACGCGGAGGAAGCCTACACCATCCTCGAGGAGCCGGAGCTCATGGGCCACCCAGCGACGACAGGCCCTCACAGCCGCTTCACGAATCTGCGCGTACCGGCCAGCAACGTGCTCGCTGAGGGAGAAGCGGCAGCAGCGTTGATCGAGCAATCATTCACAGCTTCGGCCGCCCTTGTTGGTGCGTTCTCCGTGAGCATTATGCGAGCGGCTTTCGAAGCAGCTTTAGACTTCGCAAAGAATGATACCCGCGGTGGAAGCGTGCCCATCATCCAGCGCCAGAGCGTCGCAGACCTTTTGACGGATATCAAGATGCGGACCGATTCCGGTCGACTCTTGACCTGGAAAGCCCTTCATGCTCTCGAGAACGGTCCCGGCGACTTCAAGTCTCGTCAGGAGCTCTGTCTGGAGGCCAAGATCTTCTGCTCTGACAACTGCGTGAGGAGCGTAACGGATGCTATGAGCGCGGTGGGAATGTAAGTTTCTGTCTATATGTCAAAGTTATTGGTATTGAGGTCGATTTGACTGACATTACCGTGCTAGGACCTCATATCGCAAGGCGTCGCCTTTCCCGCGTCTGCTCAACGACGCAATGTGTCTGCCGTTGTTCGATGGCGGCAACATTGGGATCCGAAGGCGACAGATCGAGAAGATCTTCCAGGCAGATGGTTATGATCCTTGGGCTGCGGTTTGAGATAGCATCCTCCAGCATTTCAGCTTCGTCACTTTGCTCTTGGTGGATGGCAGTGTAATAGTTGATACCAGACATTGGCATGTTTTTCCTGTTCGTGTGCGACTTCGTGTTTATCCATGCGCTATCAGCCTCACCTGAACTTTAGCCTCGGATTTCGAAGCCTCAATAAGACTTCAACTTTTTACTTCCCACATGTGGCAAATCGCCATTGATGAGCTGCCTTTAAGGTTGACTGGCGCGAGGCCTGGCCAGCTGAAAGTGAAGATAAACAGGAAACAGCATTCCACATGGAATTATGCAGACGTGCTCCTCCTCCTCGACCGCATCAGCTGTTTCAATGCGCACCCAACACGTTTCCCATACACCACTTACCCTGCGACCGAGACCCAACCCCATCATCGAAGACATCCCCTCCGAACTCCGACGTATCGTCTGCAATTGTTTCAATGTAATAAACGATCACGACTTCTCCCATCAATCCGCTGCGGGTCTCGAAATCCTTTCCCACATAGCCTCCGACTTCACGGCTCAAGTCGACAACGTCCCACACCTGCTAAACTGGGAGCAGCTCAACGATGTGTGGCGGGCATGGTACGAGGCGGACCAGAGGCTGAAGTTCATAATCAGGAACTGCCAGGCGTATGTGGATGAGGAGGAGGGATTGGCGAATGTGTTTGTGGATATGGACGTGATTGGAGTTTCGAACGTGGAATTGCAGGGCTTGAGTGAAATTGGTTGGAGGAGGGAGAAGAAGGAGGCTGGGGGCAAGTGGATGATCTATCAGTTTTGGGGGAGCCGGGGGATGCCTGGGACGGATGGGTTTATGCCGAGGGATTGAGCGAAGAGAAACTGGGGCACAATGTTGATGAGGTCTCGTGATGTGCATATACATGAGTATAGTACACCGTCGTTTGGGATCTGCTTCGCTGCATCTGCTGAAAGCCGCTCGATATCTTCCACAAGCAAGAAGGAATTCAGCGGGCGACCAGAACTGTCATACAAGCGGTCGTTACGCGTTCGTTCGGGATTTTACTTTTGCGATCTTGTCGATCACCGTCCAGAAGACAGGGTGTAGCCTCCGTCCACTGTAATGGTCTGCCCATTCAGGAAGGTGTTGCTGGCGACGAACAGGACGGTGGCAGCCATGTCGCGGTCATTACCTGGTCGTGCGGCTGGCGTCTTGCCTTCATGCTGCTCCTTGGGAATGCTGAAAGGATGTTAGTGATAGTTTAGCTGTGCCAGGTTGTACCTTAAGGACTTACTGAGATTTCTGGTTGGCAGCGCTCTCGCCAGCCGTCATTTCCGAAGGGAAGACACCAGGAGCGATATCGTTGACGCGGATCTTGAGCCCGTTGGCCTGGATCTCATTCGCTAGCATACGCGTGAGGTGGATCGCGGCCGCTTTGCTTGCGTTGTACTGCGGATGGTGCTGTGTCGTCTTGACCTGTCCCGATATGGAGCTGATGTTGATGACAGCTGCTGACCATCCGTGCTTGCTCTCTGACGCACGTTGCAGCAGCGGAAGGAAGGCGGTGGTCATGAAGTAGATGTGCGAGACATTGGTTCTGTAGACGGCATCCCAGTCCTCGTACGTCGCTTGCTCGTTGTCGAAGAGGGCTTTCTTGAGCTCCTCTGCACTGCCTGCTTCGGTGTTGAAGGTCGATGTGGAGATGCCAGCGTTGTTGATCAAGATGTCGACGTGCTTCTCCTTTTGGGAAATCTCATCGTAAAGCTTGGCCACGTCGGTCTTCTTGGTGATGTCAGCAGTGATGGGGATGATCTGACCCGAGATGTCCTGATTGAAGGTCTTCGAAACAGTTTCGAGCTTCTCCTCGGTACGTCCACAGATATAGACCTTGGCTCCGTTGACAGCCAATGCCTGGACGGCCATCAAGCCAATGCCGGACGCGCCGCCTTGTAGGAGTTAGTGCTGGTCGAACCTGAGCCTTCGAGTAGCCTACCGGTGACGACAGCGACTTTGTCCTTGACATCGAACAGAGACGCGAGCTTGAATTGCTCATTGTTGTGGGATCCGGCGTTGTCTGAAGCCATGTTGTATTCTTGTGTTATTGACGAGGGCGCAAAGTGTCTGTCGAGTTGCTGGAGTCTTAAGGTCGGTAGTGCAATGGTTGGTCGGTTGTTGTAAGTACGAGTGAGAACGAGGCGGTCTTGAGTGCTGAAGGCGCGTTTGCAGTCCAACGTCACAGCACGTAGTCGCGCAGATTTGGCAGGCAGTTGGCGCACAGAGTACATCATCGTTTGGGGACTGCCACTTTTCGCCCCTCAGCGCCATTTGAGCTCTTTGCAGTGACATTGCCCGTCATGACGGCTCAGCGCAGCACACGCATCAGAGTGAAGTCATGACTTTCAGCGCGTCCGATACGCCATGTCACGGGACGGTCGTCGTTTCCGTCCTGGAGACATGGATGCTTCGCGGCTCCAAGCCAGCGATGGCTCGGCAGTGTCGATGGCAGTGACATCTCTGCCTGCACACGAGGCTGTGATGGTGATGGACGTTGTCACGATGGTTTTCTTGGAGAGCAACCAACGAAAGTCGAATTCAAGCTCGCAAGGATTGGACCGGTCACCGGTAGAAATTGCCAACGTCGTCTGTTCAGCTCGACGTCCTCCTCCCTGCCTCCTCCTCTGCTCTAGGAGCAACATTGCGTCCCGCACGAGGACTCGCGGACCAGCTCTTACTATGACCACTACGACGACTCAAGAGACGGATGTGCACATTGAGATACGGACACTGAGAGCGAGGCACTTCAAGAACGAGAGACAATGGCGAACATCGAGACTCCCATTGAGCTGTCTCTGCTATTCAATAGGCCCTGCCGACCTGCATCGATTGCGAACGAGAGTAGATCAGTCAATGCTTCGGCTTAGGTGGGCGAGCATGTACTGCGAAGGCGTCCAAACTGTGCTGCACAGGGTCGGCTTGGCTGTTGCTCACTGCAACTTCATGAAGCCCCTCCACAAGCCGTTGGCCGTGAACACACCATGTGGATCCACTTGCTTCTGAATGCTTTTCAGTCGGTCGAAATTTGCTGCACCGTAGCCCTCGAAGACGTCGTGCGCTCGACCAGCTGCCGCATAGTTCAGGTACATGTAGGGATGCGCAACTCCAGCACTCTCGGCAGCTGATCTCATCCTTGCGATGACGTTGTTGGTCATTGTCATGACTGCTGTGTCATCTTCAGCATTGGTCCAACCCGTCGACACGAGGAAGACTGCGAAGGCGTCAGTTTCAAGCCTATAATAACGAAGTTGTTCACGACATACTGAACAGTGGTTCATCTGAGTCGATTCCCAAGGCATTGCCTCCCCGGACCTTCATGTGCCGAATGGCATTCACTGGTAGTGCGTAGGAGATGAGATTTGGGACCAGGCCGGGTACGTGTTTGATGGCTGTGATCTCCTCGCGGAAGATCTGAAGACCTTGGGAAAGCACTTTGCGCGACGGCAGAATGCTAAGCGTGTCAAACCAGTTGCTTTAATCCCAGTCAGCAAGCGAGCACTGGCAAAGGTGCTGACGATATCGTTTTGGCAGGCAAATACTCACCGCGTTACACCAAGCGGCGGGCTCTGACTCGTCAACGTTGCCAGAGTTGCATTCAAAGTTCTTCGGCTGGCCGAGGGGATCCGATCAATATCATTGAATACAGCAGGATGCGCCACTGGTGTCTCGTAGCGCTGCGCCGTAGTCAACCCGAAAGTGTCCGATGCTGCGCTGTACGCGAAGTACATGTCTAGGCCCGCCTCCATATCCTGCAGCTCTGGGGTTGTGAATAATCGATATATCTGATCCAGCACCGCTTCAGATTGGTTATCGTTCCAGGACGGCTGCGAGAGATAGATGGGACCTTGTGGAAAGGTGCGGACCGTGAACTGCGTTACGATGCCGAAGTTATTGGAGCCTCCGCGCAATGCAAAGTACAGATCTGGGTTCGTGGTCTCGGACGCGGTAACGATCGAGCTGTTGGCCAGGACTACCTGCACGGGAGTCAGCGACGAATTGATTGCATCAAGCCTCAACAGCGCCCTCACGCACCTCATACTCGTAGACGGAGTCCAACGCCCATCCATACTTGTTGGCAAACGGGAACGTGCCACCTCCAAGTGTGAACCCGCCGACACCGACCTGTCCTACTCTTCCGCCAACGAAAGCCAAGCCGCGAGTCTGCAAAGCTGCAAAGGCTTGTCCGCTGGTTGTTCCTCCACCAACTTGAGCCGATTCACCGTCTTCAGCAATGGCCACATGGTTAAGAAGGTCCAAATCAATCGTGACGCCACTGACGGCATTCGAGTCTCCAGGACTTCTCGAGTGACCGCCTCCTTTGACGGCGAAGTGACATGACTCGCTAACCACGATCTGGAGGACTTGCGCTACGTCCGAAGCACTGGTGGGCTCGACTCGACACGCTGGGCGGACTTCTTGTTGCTTCGCATCCCAGATGGTGAAGTTGTCTCCAGCTGGGTAATGAAATCGTGGGCCATCGAGGGCAGATAGACGCGAACACTGACAGGAGTTAGAGATTACCAGGCCGACCTCGGAGCCATGGACTTACAGCACTGTGACACTGCACGGAGACAGTATCGTTGGTTGTGAACCGCTCGGACGCCGCGATCAAAAACAACGACGGCAGCGCAAGGTACGAGAGCAGCGAGGACTTCATCCTTCCCGATGTTGACAACGTAAGACTGAACAGCCTGTGAAGGCTCGGCGTTCGGGTTGACGCATCGTAGGCCGACTATACATATATCTTGTACTAACTCCTATCTCCTTTGACATTTGGCACATCGATCATACCAAGAGAACGTGGTGGAGCAAGATGCGGACGCAGAATTGCGCTACGACATAGGCGACGCAGGCATTTGTGCAATGATGTACTTTTGTGAAGGATTCCAGGTACAATCGCCGCTGGATCTCTGGGCAACTTAGGTCCGTTGTGCCATCCGAAGATTATTCGCGGCCGCTGCCCAGCCTTTACACTTTGCGCAACCTTGCTTCGAGGCATTGGCAGTGTCATTGTGCGCCCCCGCCCCCTCGCCCGTTGACCGCCCCCTCACCCGCCGAACGCCCCCTCACTAAGACCTCCCAACGAATACATTCTGTTGAAGATGGCCATGCTCCAGCATGTATGCCACTGGAGCAGCTACAACGCACATCTCCTCACAACTCGATTCGAACCTACCGAGCCGGATTTCAAGCTGAAGCATCGGGCAGCACACTCGGCGTTATGGATGGGTCCACCAGGGTGTGGCCACTGTAGTGGAGCTGTGTATTGCGCGCCAGTGATGGTGGCATCGGCCGCATCTAGCGACGGAGTTACGATCTGGCCAACTTGTACAGGATACATACATGGCGACTGGACGGAGGCGGGAACGGACGAAAATTTGAACGTGAGATAAAAGCCAATGTCGTGCCCTACTGGATCGACAACTTCCCATGTCGAGGATCCTTCGTCGTCTCTTCTCAAACTTACCTACTACCAAAATGGCCCAAACCCTTTCCTTCGCTGGCAAGCAGGTCCCAGTGCCCGGCTTTGGCACGATGGGCATGACCTCCCACATGTCAACACCGCTTACCTATGAACAAGCGGAGCCGGTGCTGCTCAAGGCCGTGGAGTTGGGCTGCACTTTCTGGGATACGGCTGTTGCATATGGCGCCGGCATCAACGAGAAGCTCATCGGGGACTTCGTTCGCAAGCACAACGTTCGGGACAAGCTCTTTGTCGCTTCCAAATGTGGTTTCGAGGTCTTCGGCGGACCAGGTCGGATGGTCACGAACTCACCAGAACACATTCGTTCCTACATTGAGGGATCTATCGAGCGGCTGGGCTTCGCACCAGATCTGTACTATCTCCACCGCATCGACCCGGAGACGCCATTGGAAGAGTCGATTCCAGCTTTGGATGGGATTCGGAAAGCAGGAAAGTGCAAGTACATTGGGCTGTCAGAGGTAAGACACCGTCCGGGAAAGATCGATACCCGCGAATCATATTGACCATCGGATGCAGTGCTCTGCAGCGACCCTTCGCAAAGCCAACAGCATAGCCACCATCGATGCTGTCCAGGCCGAATACTCCGCCTTTGAGACTGTCCACGAGACATCTGGACTCATCGACACGGCTCGAGAGCTGAACGTTGCCTTTGTGGCCTTCAGCCCATTGGGCCACGGCTGGCTTGTCGACAATTTCGACTACGCATCTCCCGATGACTTCGCGGCAGATGACTTCCGCCGTACCGTACCCAAGTTTCAAGGCGAGAACTTCTACAAGAACAAGGCCATCGTCGAGGAGATCAAGAAGCTAGCTAAGAAGAAGGGATGTACCACTGGACAACTGGCTTTGGCATGGGTGGCCAGCCAGGGGCTCATCTCCATTCCTGGAACGACGAAGATAGAGCGTCTTGAGGAGAACTGGGCGAGCAGGAACGTGGTGCTCACCGAGGCGGAGAAGTCTGAGATGCGGCAGGTCGTTGAACAGGCCAAGCCAACCGGTGACAGGTTTGCTCCAATGTTCGCAGGTATGGTTGGCCATTGATCGGACGGGCTGCAAGCGACGATGGGCCTCAGGTCGTCTATCGTTTCTGGCAACATGAATGAAGGTCTAGGATGACCGCGTGCAACCCTTCGGCGTGTTTTGTGGAGCAGACAATAGCGATAGTCAGGCTTAACATATCGGACACTTTTCTTCCCAGAACTATTCGAACACTTCGGCACGCTGCCGAGGCCTTCGGACTGCATGTGGCGTTCGGTAGTGGTGTGCTCGGGCACGGCATGCAGGACAGTACCGAGAGTAGACCCCACGTCGAAGTGGGATGCTGTTGCCGAGACGAAGGCGACGGGAAGAAACAATAACAACAACTGCTTTGACAACGTTGGTCAGACATATCTCAACAGCACATAGCTCTCACAAGACGTTTCCCGGATCGTGCAACCAGTGACCTTCAAGCAACACCATTCCAAACACCTCAGACAATTCTACGCGGGATCTTCAGGGCCCTGCTGTGCCGTACCAAGCGACCTCGAGCAACGACTCCACCCACAGCTTCTTCCCAACCACCCAATGGAACCACCGGAACGGGGCGAGACGCGGCCTTCCCTAGACGCATGCATGAAAGAAGGATGCGCTACGAATGCCATCTCACTGGCTTACGTCCTCCAAGGTGACAACCTCATGCAGGAGGCTTGCTTCGGGTATATTGTCATCACGCCGCATCGTTGCGCAATATAGACTTTGAGTTGTTCTCGAACATGTGAGAAGTTCAACATTCGTTGAGGAATGTGTGATGAGTGGAAGAGTGCTTTGCTCTTTGCCTTGTGGTTGCCATGGAAGGGTCACTAAGAGATGACGAGATTACGCCTGCGGTGAGTTGTTGGACATTGTCGACATGCTCCTTACTGACTGAATCATGTAGAGAAGCGATCCTGGCGATGTAGATTCAGCATACGAAGGAGATGTGTACGTATGTCCTTGGACCGAAGCATCAGAACGACCTGTTGACACCATCCCAGGCAAAGCGAAACCACCTCGATAACATCATCCATCGCAGCACACAGATACGAGAACGGACGACGTTATGCCGGCTACAAGAATCCAGGCGGCGAGTACTGGGCTCCCAACGATGAAGATCAAAACGACCAATTGGACATCGCCCACCACATTTGGAATCTCCTCCTCGACGGCAAACTCTACCTCGCACCCATCGACAAGGACACCTGCCACGAAGTCCTCGATCTTGGAACCGGGACGGGAATCTGGGCCATGGACTTTGCAGACGACCATCCCGCCGCCAGCGTAGTCGGAACGGATCTCACACCCATTCAGCCGAAAGAACATGCGCACAAAAGCCTTATTTGAAATCGTCAGCTAACGCCGAACGAGCAATTGGACGCCACCAAACTGCCGCTTCGAAATCGACGACTGCACCCAACCCTGGACCTTCCCAGAAAATCACTTCGACTTCATCCACGTCCGATGTCTCTACGGTTCCATCACCGATTGGCCGGAACTTTACACCCGCATCCTCAAACATCTCAAACCCGGCGGCTGGTTCGAGCAAGTCGAATACAGCGTCGACTGGCGTACCGATGACGATTCCATCCCAGAAGGACACATCTTCCGGGAGGCGTCGGCAAACTATATTGCGGCGGGCGAAAAGATGGGACGCACGTTCCGGATTTGGGAGATGCAGAAGGAGTTGATCGATGGGGCCGGGTTTGTCAATACTCATGAAACCAAGTTCAAGATGCCACTAGGGCCTTGGGCGGCTGACAAGAAGCTGAAGGAGATTGGAAGGTGGCATCTTCTTGAGGCGTATCAGGGCATCGAGGGGTGGACGATGGCGCTGTATACGAGGGTTTTGGGGTGGAGCTATGAGGAGGTGCAGGTGTTTTTGGCGAAGGTGAGAGAAGGTGAGTTGCGCGTTATTGATGGCGTGTCTGTGCTGTTAACAGAGGATTGTCTTGCTGATGACCTGATGTGTAGGTTTCAAGAACAGGAAGATCCACTCGTATACCAGCGGGAGTATCGTGTATGGCCAGAAGCCATTGCAAGCGGCGGCAGTTTGATGAGCGACGACAGTGAATCGTGAGGATCTATTGATAGACGAACATTAGCGAAAATGCCTGACGATCAATGCGTCCTTCTTTCCCTTGAGCGCTACCAACACCTAGTTAACAATAGCTCTCAGCCCGACAGAGCCCCTCTTAGGTTGTGGATTGAAGAAGTCATGCGCAACATCAATGTCCTCCCTTGTCGTCTTGTAAAGCTCGAAGTCGAACCTGCCGAATACCGCCGCCAATGTGAAGTAGATCTCCGCACTTGCCAATTCCTGTCCCAGACACCCTCTTGTGCCTTTGCTGAAGTTGACGAGATAGTTGGAAAGTTTCTCCCTCGCACCTGGTTCGAGCCAGCGCTCGGGTTTGAACGTCTTCGCATCTGGGAACAGGTCTTGATTGTCGTGCATGAAGATCGATGTCATGCTCATGGGCGTCCCAGCGGGAATAACGTATTCATTGTAGGTCAATGCTTCGTCGGGAGAGACTCGTTGTAGGCGATGCGTGACTCCATAGGATGTGCGATAGCCTTCAAGTACGACGGCTGTCAGGTAGGGAATTTGCTCGAGCCGTTGTAGAGTCGGTAGGCTGCCGTCAGGCAAGGCGTTTTTGAGTTCGGTCTTCAGTCGTGTGTAGATCTCGCGGTTGGCGATGATGTGGTAGGCTGTTGTGTTCAGGTAGTGTGTCGTCGTGACTTGACCTGCAGCTACCACAGCCTGCGCCTCATCGACTAGATGGGCAACGGTTTGTTCTTCTGGCGGGAGAACACCTGGTTGTAGCAAGGCATTGAAGATGGTTGGATGATCCGAGACTTTGTTGTCGATCGCTTTGCCGCTGAGATGCTGCGAGACTTGTGTTGCGAGGTCCTGAATCATGGTAAACGCTTTGGTCATCTCCACCCGCACATGTCATGCATACTCACCATTTGCAATCTTATCAGACGCATTATGTGAGGATTCATACGCTCGACTATCCACAGTGGAGTTAATCGCATCAAGGCCAGAACCCACGGCATCTGCTTGTTGAGGTGACTCTGTTCCGAGACACTGTCTACCGCCTCCGGCCATATCGGTGCAAAGTCAGGCTCATCGAGACATTTATAGCTCGTTCCGAAAGCATAGTCCGTAATAACATCCATCGTAACAGCTGCGAATGCGTGTCGCAGATTGACGGGCTCTTTGGTCTCACGAAACCCTTCCAATCGCGAGCAGAGACGCTCAACAATGTCCTTGATCATTGGTTCAAGCTTCTGAACGGATGCTCGGGAGAAGAATGGGTTGAATGGCGCCCTTCGCCGCCGATGAATATCGTGTCGAATGGTGCCAAAGAAGCTAGATGAGATACCAAACATTCCTGCAGACCACGCCCACTTGTCTCGTCGCTTACTCGGTCCTGTATAGATCTCGTTGTAATAGTCCGGGTCGTTGATGTGGACTTCATATGGGTTGATCCGTACGATTGGGCCATACCTCTCGTGCATCTCTCCGATCTTCCAGGTATAGCGGCCTTGCTTGACAACATCGTAGTAGAACTCATACCAAAGAGTCAGAGCGGCAAGTTTGGGACCGGGTATCTTGGCGATTGGAGAGAAGTAGAGACGATGAATTGCAAGACCTAGCAGGTAAACGACCCAGACGCTAACGGCAAGGGCAGCTGTTGTCGTCCAGTCCTCTGTCATGTACTTGAGGCCAGCCATTGCATGAAAACCCGTAGAGCACGGCAAGTATGACCGCGGCGAACGCGTTGTACTCTTTAAGAGCCGGAGGCGTGGTACGCTAGAGGTTTATATCTGCGAACGAGACATGTGCGTGTAGCTGCCGGCTGTTTCGCCTCGCCACGCCTGCGGACCGTACGTCCTGCCCGAGTGCTCATCGTCCAGTCGAGCAGCAGTGGTCTGCATTAGCTTACCTGTGGTCTCCGTGAGTGCAGTAAGCTACCTGTGCCGAGCGCGTGTGGTACTGCCGCGAGCAGTGTCTCCTTCGGGACCGAAGGTGGGTGAAAGTCTCGGTCTGGCTCAACCTGAACGCTCTCGAGGCATCCGACCTAGTACTGCCATCGTGGCGAGGCATATCCAGACGTAAAGGACGATGAGTGCTCTTCGACAGGCGAGCAAGCTAGCTGCCATCCTTGCAGAGATCTTGCATCTCATGCCGTTCCTAGCGGATTCGTGCATGACGGCGGCCGGGAGCTCGTGAAAATCGCTGTCATGTTCATCCTGACCGCTGCGACTGGACGGCTAGACGGCCGGACGACATGCTGTTGTGTCCGATGCAAAGGTCGACGCGGTGGTGCAAGACACGAGACGTGAGGTCAAAGTAGGCCCCCAATGCCAATGCGGTGCCTCGGCAACGGAAACCGTTTGAGACAGCGGCCTAGGGGGCCAACATCATCTCCAGGACATCATCAACATCTTCGCCAACAACGAGCAATATCGAGATCGAATACTTAAGCTCCCCGATGTCGACATGGCAAGGACAAGCTGTCTTAACGCGCTTCTGCCAGACTCGCAACAACCTCGAGCCTTATGGACATGACTCCACTCGAAAGTTGAATCAAGATCCCGCCAGCCGTTGACCGGTGCATATTATAATTAGGCCATCGCTTTGATGAAGTAAAGAAAGAGACGGGAAGCTTCATCCTCAACACGTGTCACGCCTAAGACAAACATGCGCCTCTTTCTCGTGGAGCGGCGTTGTAACGGCGAAGTGAGATGGACTCGTTCGCTTATAATAAGACACGGCCAGCATCTATCGCAAGTATACGATCGGTTCTCTCTTTTACTATTCAACAAATTCTAAACCACTTACTACTGCTACTGCTACTACATTCCTTTCTCTAGTCTCGATTCCATATCATACTTGCCTATGTGAGTAGAGCTGTCCGGCCCCATCGAATTGGTATGGGATCACTAACAGCAGTGGCAGTTCACGGCGTCCACTCGTTATAACAGATCTCCCTTTCGAACGACCCTCTATATCTACAGAACCTTTACCAAAACCCCACAATCCACCAAGAACAATGCAGTTTCTCACCCCAATCCTCCTCGCCCTCGCAGCCTCCAGCACCGCCTTCCCTCTCCTCGGCATCAACGAGCCTGCCTGCTCCCACCCAGCAACGACAGAATCCACTAGCAGCAGCAACAGCACCGCCGCCGCCCTCCGCGTGCGAGAAGCCGAGGCCACCCAGGCGTGCCCCATGTGGAAGCGCTGGGCGTTTCCAAGCGCGTGCAAGCCCGTCACGGTGGACTCCAAGAGGTCGCCTAAGGTTTGCGCGATGTGGAAGGAGTAGATGGACACGGTGGAAGATGGGAGGACGGATATGTGCGGCTCTACAAGTGGAGGGCTGTGCGACAAGTGAGATCGAGAGGATTGGATACGAAAAGGATCAAATGCCTGGGTTTTGAGGACTGTGGAGTAATAGCTCATGAGAACGAGGTTCCTTTTTGTCATACACAACGTCACGTTGCTCATTTTTGGTCATTGGTTGCTGTCTTGGGATTCCTCGGAGTGTCAGGTTTGCTTGCCTGAGTACACGATGGACGACGTTTGCTTGTCACATCGTCACAGTGCACTGATTGTTTCGGTCATGCAAGCAACGCTCACTGCCTCAGTCAAATTGACATGATGGCTCGCGCAATGATCATGCAAGTCACACTGCTCAGCATGAGATAGTCAAGCAAAGCCTCAGGTCTTCTATCAGGCCCACCCCTGCTATCAAATCTCGGCCGCCTATAGTTGAGGCGCAGCGCATGACACTTGGTGCGAAAGTCAAATGTCCTTCAAAGCCGGAACAACGAGTCTTGCAATGTCCGACATCAACGTTCCAACAGGATCAAGCATTGCGACGTAGTCGATACGTGTGTGAGCAGTTGGAAGTTTGTGAAGGTGTCCACCGAGTGTCCAATATCAGTCTACCCGCGTACAACGCTACCTACATACCACTCATGCTCATCATAAACAAATCATCGTGAAATCGTCAACCACATTCTAGCTTTTCGTCATCGAATCATGCAGATTATACATGCCATAGCCATACCGATATGCCCATCATTGCCGAGAACATCGCCCAAGCGAAAATGCGATAGAGTCATCATGCCTTTTGTTCAACGCTCATGCAAATCATAACACAGTCGTTTTCTTATCATCATCGTGGTCATCATTCATATTTCGTATCCGGTCGCTCGCTGTTATGCAACCATGGGACGGTCGTCAGCTTCTTCGTCAAAGACGGTCGTTGTTCTCGTCGTCGTTGGTTGATGACTCGTTCGGATTCCTTCTTCGATCCGAATCGGTGTTTTTGCTTTCTGTATTGTCGGTGCAGGAAGCCTTTCTTCTGTGGGTGCGTGAGGTCGACCACAGCCAAGGACAAGAGGGTGATTGGGATGCCGATCGCGAAGAACAGCCAGATCGATTGATGCGCCGATGCGAAGTCCGGCGAGATGCTGAGGAAGCTGGACGTGAAGTTCAGAGGGATGAAGATGGTGGCCAAGAATGTCAGACGAGCGAGGTTCTTGTTCTGCTTGACGGCGCGTCGACTCTCTTCGATGTTGATTCCATTGGTCGCCATCGTCTCAATGCTCTTCAGTCGGATTTGGATCTCGTCGATCTGGCGCTTGACGTTCCTAAAGTCGACCCATAGTGCAGATATGCCTTCGGTGCCTTTGTCGTCCTTGCTAGCCATGAAGAAGTGCGCAGGTGTGGGATCGGCTTCAGCACCGAGACCGGCAGCGCCTAGGGCATGCAGAGGCGCTCGAACTTCTGGTGGGTAGAGCCGGGCGATGGCCTCTGAGATCATGGTCTGGTAGTAGCCGACATTACGTCTCCAAGGCGAGAGCTTCTTGAGCAAGGTGTCGATGTCGCTGGGCTTCTCACCCCAATGTGGTCGCTCAAACTCCCACTCAATCTTGCCGAGCTGAGCAACCATGTACTTAAGGGTGGTGAGCCAGTCTGCGATAATCATCTTGTACACTGGCAGCGCAATGCATCGAGGATCACGCTGAACAAGCTCCAGCTCTTGTGCATTGAGTCTCGCGCACCAGTACTTGACATCTTCGAAAAAGTTCACTCGCTTCGGGGCTTCGACTTCTTTGCCTTCGTTCTGCTGCACCGATGCCATCGATGGAGTTGGCTCGAATGGTCGATAGCCGCCCCAGAGAGCGTTCCCAGTGCTGACAGTTGGATCCACCAAGAGAATGGCTATGCAAATTAGTATTGCGACGTCTCATGTGAGAAGCACGACTCACCTGTCACCGGTTCCCCCTCTTTCCTGGGCTTGACCCATAGTGAAGTCTTGGATCGCGTGAGCACAACACTGGCATTCTTACGGTCCAGCAAGCCGTCCTGCAACCTCTTGCGGCTACGATCGCTGTCGAGGCGGCGAAGGACATTGAACGTCCCACTCTCAAATTCTGCTTCTTGGAAGTCTTCCTCATTACCGAAGTACCGACCGCGGAGGTATTGCAGGCAGAAATGTGGTTTCTGCCTGGCGTCCAGGTCCAGGCTCGGAAGCTCGGCCCAAGGATCTCTGGTGTTGTGGAAGAGGTAGTCGCCGATATGCGAAAGGAAGAAGAGTGGATCAATGTCATAATACGCCCCAAGCGTCTCCACGAGGTCACGGCTCAGGTCTTCTGCCACGATCACTCGTATCTGCGCTTGCTTCTCGGTCTGCGGTATGGCATCCAGGCCTTTTCTGAGCTCAGCCGCGTCGTTGAAGTCACGCAGATTCGCCTGCTGGTTCGTATAGTCGATGACTGCCACGTTGACGCGCTTGGCACGTTTGTCTCTTTCAGCCGGGAAGTGTTGAAGGTATCTCCACTTCGGTGGCGCCGCACTGACTTCCATCCAATGGCCCAGATACTCGACATGTGGCAGTGTCTTGGACAGATGCTTGATGTAGGCAAGATACGGACTCGGGCTGTGAGTTGCCACTGTCAGCTTTGTCCTCCCGCGCACTCGTTTCAACGATTGACGTACTTCGTGATCTCCCACTGGTGCTTGGTCTTGATGCCCTCATATGCATCGCCAATGCAATACTGATCGCCAGCAGCATCGGTATGTGGGATGATGGCATGTTCCTTGCCCTCCCAGCGTTTCCAATCTACATACTGCTTCTCATCCAACTCATCAATCTCATCTTGGAGAATTCTCGGTCGGTTGGACTTTGGAACGGGGTGCCCGTCTGACGCTGCCTCGCAATCCTTTTCAACCTGGCTTGTGGCATTGTCGGTGGAGTGAGATTGACCCATGGCTCACGAGCAAAGTGAGAATTCGGTGTCTGGTTAGGGCTGTGGATCCCCGCCAGGCACAGACGAGTGCTCGGATCAGGAAGGACTTGAAGTTAGTGGGTTCGTTGAGGATGGCATTGCCTACGATATGAGTAAGAGAAAAGGGCAGGAGATGTTGTGTAGGACCTGGCAATGTATAGAGGGCATAGACTGCATCCTCTCACCGGAGACGATGCTCAGGTTGTTCTACTGCAGGCGCACGGCCGCTCAATGGCCTGAGAGGAGCTCGACGCTTGTAGCTCAAACGCCCACAGGCGGCCAAAGCACTGCGCCCAGCCGGCATCAAGTTTGGGGGCGACTTCGAATGGGGAAGTGTAGAAAGGAGAGGAGTTCCCTCCGCCTCAGTTCAAGCCGCCCGCTACTGGGAGCTCAGCGATAACACCTTCATCGAGTTCAAATGTCGCACGAGACGTCCTTCCTCTCCACCTTCTCGACCACAGCCACCCGGCAGACTGGGGGCGCGTTTAGCGGCGTGTGAGAGAGGCCGCCCGCTGCTTGTGGATGGTCGCTGGCCAGTCATGCAAGCAGGGCACCCAAGCTCTCGCTGCTCACGAGCTTCCTGCAGCCGGCATGCGCTAACAATCAGTCTGGAGGCTGAGCACGCGCAGCCCCCAGGCGGTCCATCGTGACAGCCTCAGTGACTCTTTACGCTCGAAACATCTGAATGATAGAAAGGGCGCGTGTCGCAAATATAACGAGACAACACATCTGCAAACATTTGCGCTCGTGAGCAATTCCGGAAGGCGGGGTAAAGGAAACTCTTTGTCGCAACTTCACTTCCTGATGCAGCTCTTGAACGACCCAGTTTCCAGAATCTCACCACTTGCCGGACACTTCTTCAGCTCCGACACTGACAACAACACCACAATGGGCAACCCAAACTCCAATGAAACCCATAACCCAGAACTCGTCAATGGCGCTACCGACGAGGCCTATGGGGACTATGGTCGCGACAATCTGCAGGCCTGGGATCTTATGGCCACAGACTGGGAGACCTTCCAGAGCCTCGATGGCGTTGACGGCAACGACATGTTCACCGAGTGCCTTCTCCCTGTAGTCCGAGAGCTCTCTGGCCTGCCTACCGAGGGCGAGACGCCATCTCCAGTACAATCGCAGCAGCAGTGGCAACAGGGTCAGCGCGTTCTCGATCTGGGCGCTGGCAGCGGTATTCTCGCGCGCATGTTCGCAAAGCAGGGCGCGCACGTGACCGGTCTCGATTTCTCAAGGGAAATGCTACAGCAAGGCAAAGACCGAGCTGCGAAAGACAAGTACTCGGGCAGCATCGAGTACGACTTTATCGACTTGACCGACTACCCAATGATGGAGGATTACATGAAGACGAGGCAGTGAGCTTGCCCATTGCCATCTGCCCGTTCTCGCTAACAGGCCTTCAAGACCCTACGATATTATCACCATCAGCACAACAATCAAATCTCTTCCTGACATCGAGCCGCTTGCCAAGGCTTTGCCTTTGATGCTCAAGCCTGATGGAAAGTAAGTTTTCATCATTTCTGCCCAGTGGGCCTGCGCTGATTCCCGCAGAATTGTCATTGTAGATCTTCATCCTGCCTTCTCGAAGCCCGCGGGTCACCGTGGTATGGAAATCTACGAGGACCCTAAGACTGGCATACAGAAACTTGACACCTTCATCAAAATCCCAAAGTACCTCAACATCCCACCGTTGAAGAGCCAGGCTGTAAGAGGGCAGCCAGAACCACTCGTAAGTCGATTGTCCAATCTTAGGAAGAACGTACAGCTGATCGTGCTAGTGGTTCTTCCACCGTCCCATATGGTCACTCATGGAGCCATTCTTTCGAAACGGCCTCGTGACCGACGCGATTCGAGAGCCAGCTTTCAAAGGTGACACCAAACCATCACAAGCCCAGAATTACCACAACTTTCAGCAGACACCAATGCTGCTGGCGTTTCGGTTACGGCATGCTTTTCGAAAGTGAACGAATGCTGAGCCAAACGTTGAACAAACCTGCCAAGGCGTATGACGGTGTTTCCTGGAGCAACGGTACTGGAATTGATACCCAACCTTTACTGATGATAGATGTGGTGCGGCTTTGTCGCGAGAACGACCACAAGACGACCTCCTTCACGATCCTCTTCACGACCCTGTCCCAACGGACAGGCGATGCAACAGATGTAAACGTGCAAAGGGTGATGTTTTGCACGAATGGCGCGAGCAGAGCGAGACCGATGATTGATTTGCTCCTGCTAAGCGAAAGGGCTGATGTGATGGATGGGGTCATCTTGATCTCAAACTGCGGCTTTGAGGCCGGTCCAGTCTCGAGCGATACATGTAGCTTTCTTGGTCTACTAGTTTCCCATGAGGTGAGGTGCCTGGGCTGTACTATAGCGCGGAAGGAGCGTGGGCTGACTACGATGAAAGCGTATCACAGATTTGCAAACACAAGGCGATCCAGTCCCATCGGTGCTCACTGTTTCGCGTGACGCTTACCAGATCAGTCATGCTGAGCTGTGATGTTCAACCAACCCATCACAGCGCATGGATCACATTAACACCCTGAGAGCATGCTCAACGCAGCCGCGCGTGATGACCTGACAGTACTGATCATCAGCAAGCCGCAACCACTGATACCCACTGACGTCTTTGCCAACACTCTTCGCGAACTACCCAACACTAAGACAACCTTCCAGACCAGCGCCTTCACTGATAGCAGCCGATATGCCCGTCGTGGGCATCAAAAGACACGGCACTCTGCTCCGACGCCAAGTCCCCTGGAATCATCAAGCTTCGCAATCGCCATCCGCACCGAATATGGTTGGAATACTGTATGTGCAGCGACACGGACCGCGTCATCAGACGCATGAAATGCTTACATGCACATTCTTCTCCCAGCTAAGCAAGCCGAGCCTTCGGGCCGAACGGGCATGATGGTAAACTCAGAGGTCACTTACTCAGCGCGAGGAGATCAGCCTCACAATGGGTGTCTATTGGGTGTTTGCGCGGATCGTTGTCGATATGCGGGTGTCAGCTCTGTGCGCGCCCACTGCAGGTGCACACGAAGCACCGCTGATTCCGCAGCACGCGATGTAGGGTTGCATGGGGGATCGTCTATGGTATGACTGCCGTGGAGGCTGATACGAATACCGTCGCGGGGTCTTGAGAGTGATATAAGAGAGTGATATCCTGGATGAAACCAAGATGTTGATATTGGCAGCAGACTCCACCGAGACAATAACGACAAAAAGTCGCCACACCATACAACACATCTCGCGAGCCAACGTACCAACAACAAGCAAGCGGCTGAGTCTACCACATACTTTAGCTTAGCCTTGACGCTTCAACATGCACGCCTCTGACAGATTCATCCTCGAATGCCAGCAGCATGCCGACCGACACATCAACCACCGATGCAGCAGCAACAAGGACCGCAGCCAACCCAAGACTCTCGAGCTTTCAAGATGCGAGCATCGCACTTTCACCGAATCTGGTCAACCAGATGAGATGACTCGCAAGGATTCTGCTACGTCTGATCAACCGAATGAGATTGCTCGCAAGGTTTCTGCTACGTCCTCGAAGTCGACTTCCTCTTTGGACAGTAGCAGTCGCATGAGACCGGTCCTGGAGAGGTTACACCTTTCGAGGAAGGGGGGTGCGAAGAAATGAAGAGAGCTTAGAGGGAGTCTGTAGGCGTTTGGGAAAGCGGTCGACAGGACATACACGTACCGTTGGAGATTGATTATACATCGCGACATTGAAGAGATATCCCGGGCAGAATGCTTGATTGACGTTTCGCATGAGGAGTCTTTGCTGAGACGAGAAAGTATTTGTCCTCGGCAGCCCCTTTCTTTGCTCCTGTCAGTTTCACTCAAGGACTTCATTCTCACGACATCGAAAGACGTGGTGCTTCACTAAAGACATGCAACCATTTACTAAACACCACTGGACAGGCAAGCTCGAAGGATCCATTGCTCTCGCTGCGAGCCTTTAGCTGCAGCTTTCCTTCCCACGTGTTCGGCCTCGAGCCTGCCAAAAGACGCCTCCTACCTTTACCAGAGCTTGCCCTCGTGCTCGCACTTGCCATCGAGGGCGAGATGGACCGCAACGACAACAAGAACAAGAACAGCACCGCCCTGCTCTATCTCTCTGGTGTCTCTCCAGGACCATAAGCACATGCTACCCAGGACCGCGACATACATCATCAATACATATCGCTGGTGGAAAGCCATCAAAACATCACAAACATGCCTTTCGAAGTCCATCCCGTCTATCAACGCGATATCCCCAGACTGATCGAAATCGAATTCGCCGCCTACGCCAACGACAATGCTTCCAAAATCCTTCGCGGTCGAGACAGTACCAACATCGAACATCACATACGGGCCCACCATCGCTACAATACACTCTTCAACCAGGTCGTCAACCACGAAACCTTTTGGAAGATTGTCGATACGGATGCAGTCGATACCCCTGCCAATGTCCCTCTAGGCGTGATACAGAGATTTGGCTTTGTAACGATCGGCCCCTGTCAGGAGGGGAAGATCATTGGATGGTATCGCTTTGAGATTCATCCACGGGGGATCTTTGCAAACACGCCGACCGACATTGGGTTCACATCGTTCGCGTGGCCGATCCAGCCCGTCGCTCAGCTTATTGCGGTCAGCAATTTTTGGAGGGAAATGGAGTGGGCGAAGAGGCGGACTTTGAACGACAGACCCTACATCCGTACGATCTCCGGCAGCAGGCTCTCTGTCATGACATTGACCCTCGCTGACTATTACGCCAGATCTTTGTCTCCTAGTTGTTCATCCCGATTACCAACTTCGTGGCGCTGGAACACGAATGATGCAGCATTTCTGCGACTTGGTCGATCGACAAGCTTATGAGAACAGATTCCCCGTCTACTGCGCGGCTTCCCCTGCAGCCCGAGGCCTCTACGAGAGCTTCAGGTTCAGGGTCGTATACGACAGTGCCTCTGACACGGAACGGATCGGGATCCCAGGTCGTCGGACTATGTCCAACATGATTAGGGAGCCACAGACAACCAAAGAAGAAGACATGAAGTTTGCGCGGACGATGCTTGGGGAGGAAATGTCCAACGACATGCTAGAGCGGATCAATGGATCACCCAACCCTGGGAGCAACACTCCCCAGTTTTCCTGGGCACGCCATATGGATTGATGCATTCAGCGAGAGGAAGTCGGTAGAATCGTGATCGTTGCAACAAGACTGGATCATGGTGATGGCCTATTCGAGACTCAGGAGATTTTAAACGTTGGCCCGGTCCAGGAGGCAGAATGCACATGCAGCTCTCACTTTCAGCTCTGGTAAGCAAGGATCCGTCAAGGCATGAGGATCTACAAGACTGATTCGAGTAGCGGTAGTAGCAACATGATATCGTTCGTTGGGCTCACAACATCACAGCAGTATCATGACACATTAAACGTAGTACAACAGTATCCATCACCGCAACCCCAATCTGCTCACATCCGCACTCAACCTCGTCTCTCCCTCCAACATCTCACTAAATACCTTCCCAGTCCCCACCCCTAAACTTATGCCCCAAGGCCCATGACCAGCACAGACGAACACGCCTCCATCAGGCGCCGCCAACGTTCTGATGCCTCCATCCTCGATTCCAGCTGCATTCAGATCTTCATCCTTAACCTTCGACAATATGGGAACCCCCCTCCTGGTCACCGGTCGAAAGCACAATCCTTCCCTCACAACCTCAAGGTCACTGACATCCGTCCCATCTCGTCCAAGTAAAATCTCTGCAACGGTCTTTAACTCCTGAACCGCGCTTCGCTCAATGACGGCTTCTTCTGGGCTCTCTGGCAATGCAATACTGTCACTATTCAACCCAGCAATGTAAATCTCACCACCCACTCTTGAGAAGATCTCCGGGCTGAAAGTCGTGCTTCCTCCCTGCATCGTCGTGAATACGGCATGGCAGCCTTTTGCTTCCTCTTGGTGTTGCCTCGTCCAACGCGGTGACCTGACGACGAGACTATGGCCTGCAAGTGGCGAGACAGGGATTGCGAGAGTGGATTGAGGGAAGAGCTCGTTGAAGACACGAGGTGTCCATGCTCCCGCGCTGATGAGGAGTCGAGTACAGGGTATCTTGAACTGCGTGCCATTGGAGTGTTTCATCGATAATGCATGGAGGTTTCCTGCTTCATCGCGGGCCACTTTGACAGCACGAGCAGGCTGGTGGAGACGCACGCCCTGGGATAGGCATTGCTTGAGAAGAAACTTGCAAAGACGCAAAGGATCGACTTGAGCGACACCACCAGGCTCACTCAAAGACTCAATTGTGTCACCCTTTCTCCTCTTCAACCAGCTAGGTCCTGTGGAGTTCCCAACGTATTCGTGGAATCCTGCTTCTTGCGCTCGGCTCCCTCCTTGTCCCAACCAGTCTTCCCCATCTGCACCCTCACCATCTCCATCATCTACTAGACTCGTCCCTGTGCTTCTGCTGTATCCCCATTGTTCGTGGCCTCCAAACTCTTCTGCTAGCTCTTTATGCAGGCGGAAACTCAACGCTCCTAGACTTGCGGTCGCAGGGCCGAACCAATCTTCTGCGACGAAGCCTCCACTTTTACCTGAGGCGGACGAGAAGAGCTCGGTGCTGGCTTCGACTAGATGGATCGTGTTCGGTCGTGTGTTCAGGGAGCGTGAGAGGTAGTAGGCTGTTGCGCAGCCTATGATTCCGGCGCCGATGATGACCGTGCTGCAGCGGTCGCCGATGTCCGCAAGTTTCGAGGTTTCGGTAAAGCCCTGCGATGGATCGGCCACGTTGCTAGAGTCCATTTCGTCTGTCGTTTGGCGACTTCCTTGCAGGGTTGTTGGTATAGCTGTCGATAAGATGAAGAAGTACGAAATGTTGGACCACGCATCGAAACGAAGATAAGAAGAGAATCGATCACGGACTTACTACTCGCACACTGAAAGTGAAAATCAACGACTTGCAACGCTGTGGTAACCATCGGTATCACTGATGAAGAAGTATGCAGAGCGGCCTGCGGGGCAGGTGGTGAAGCCAAGGTGGGGCCAGGAACGCAAAATCCTTCTCGCCAGAGCTGCAGTTTGAGCTGTACTCTCTTGTTGACTTTCTCAGTGACCACCATGTCCAAGGTCATTGCACTGACGGGTGCGTCCCGTGGAATTGGCCTGGCCATCGCGCAGTATCTGCTTCAGCGTTCGCACAAGCTGGTCGTGGTCGCCAGAAGTGAAGGGCCGCTTCGAGACCTCGAGAAACAATATCCATCCCAGGTATCCGTCCTCGCTGGTGACCTCTCAGATCTTTCGCTTGGCCAGAAAGCCGTCGATATTGCCATTGAACGATGGCAGACCATCGATGGCCTAATTGTGAACCACGGCGTCCTTGACCCGGTCAAGAAGATAGCAGACAGCACTGCCGAGGAGTGGAGGAAAAGCTACGACATCAACTTCTTCTCTGCCGTAGCCATCGTCAAGGCTGCCTTGCCGTGGTTGCGATTGTCCAAGGGCACGATTCTCCTCACATCTTCTGGTGCGGCGACGAATGCGTATACGACGTGGGGAGCGTACGGTTCGAGCAAGGTAGCCTTGAACCATTTGGCCTTGACTTTGGCAAATGAAGAGAAGGACATAACCAGTATATCGGTACGGCCAGGCGTGGTGGATACTGAGATGCAGCGCGACATTCGGGAAAAGCACGAGCGAGCGATGGACCCGACTGATGCGGCCAAATTCGCAGAATTGAAGAAGACAGGTGGGTTGCTAAAGCCGGAGCAGCCGGGGCATGTTATGGCGAAGCTGGTATTGGACGCGCCGAGCGAGCTGAGTGGAAAGTTCTTGACGTGGAACGCGGACGAGTTGAAGGCGTTACAAGGATGAACATGTTGGAATGACGGAGGCTATGAACGAGGGAAGAAGGTGGCCTAAAGGCGAGAGGAAACTTAGAAACACTATGACAGGTCAGCCATGATCTCGAAGATAAGATCCAAATGCTTGAGGAAGGTGTTGCTGGTCAGTCGAAAGATGAAAAGCATACATTTTGATCAACAGAGGCCCGAAGACCATCAGGTTTAGCATGGAATGTTTTGTTGCATCATGCAAGCGGGAAATGCAAATAGATGACAGACTTACCGTGAGGGATTTGGCAGATCAGTGTCGAAAACTGGAAGATAGTTACCTGTGGGCTGTCAGCGCTGTCGTCGCTGCAAGTGCCTCTGAAATGTGAAAACGGGTTATGATATCAGGTAATCGAACCAAAGTTTGATCCGTCATGAAATGTCGGTATTTGATAGTACTCTTTGTTGCTCATCAGGGTAGGTAGGATGGGTGTGATGTGTGGATCAGGATCTTTGCATACCTTGTCAAAGTCACCAAGTAGCAATTGGACCTTTGTAACGGCTCGATCTTCGTCGAGTCGAATTTGAAGGCCTGGACCGCGACTTCACCGCCGAACGGCTAAGGCTTTCTTCTAGACACCACATCGAAGTGTGAGAAGACGCTGCTGCGATCAGGAACGCCGGGTAGGGACCTATGAGATAGCATCGGTCAGTTTATGCTGAACACCTGTGTCTCAAAATGCAGAAGCGAAGAAGGTCAAGGATCAGCCGGTGCTTTGGCTACACGTGTCAATCACCACAATAGTGTATGATAGGGGCGACAATGGTCATCATGTGAAAGGCGGGAGGGCGAAGTGAAGGAGTATGTGACATACCTTGTTGCTGTGCGTTGGTGAAGAGAAGAAGAGGTCGGGTGCGAAATTGAGCTTTTGCTGCTGGCACTCCCGCGGCGCGATCCCGGCAAGCTCCGCGTCTCGAGGGACATCACTCACGCACGCCTCGAGTCCAAGCGACTATGAAGCAACATCGTGATTAGGATCCACACACTACTCTGTCAACCACTTCCTCACAAATCAGTCGAACAGGATGTCGGACAAGGAGTTCGGTGGTAAGTTCCAGCGTCAGGTCGTGGCTCTTTCCATGAGCGACACCTTTCGCGATTTCCCTTCGCATGCCTTTCAATTCATACGCTTGCTGATACGTGCGACTGCAGGCAATGACGACCTCTCGCTTCCCAAAGGTACGCAGGGCTCCCTGTCACATACACGCACTATCCCCTTCGTCAAACACGCAATTACTACGCCATGAGGAGCCTTTGGAGAACCATTAATCCATACAACTATCAAAGCAAAGCCTTGAAAACAAAGAAAGGAGCTCACCGCCTGGTTACAGCAACGGTTCAAAAGATCATCAACGAGGTACTCGCAACAAATCCCACCTTGAACGATGGAAGTGGAAACAACATGACTTTCGCCAAAGACACCCGAGATGTTCTAATCGAGTGCTGCGTCGAGTTCATCACCATGTTAACGAGCGAGGCGAACGAGATTGCCGAGAAAGACGCCAAGAAGACGATCGCGTGCGAACACATCACGAAAGCGCTTGAAGAGCTTGGATTCGGAGAATACGTACCGGAGCTGTTGAGAGTGGCAGACGAGTTCAAGAGCGCCGCGGCTGTGAGTCCAGAAGCACTCATATGGGTTGCAAAAACGCGGTTGTTGACAATAATCACAGCATCGAGAACGTAAGCAGACGAAGATCGAGCAGAGCGGGATGGGCCATGATGAACTGCTGAAAATGCAAGAGGAGCTGTTCAAAAACGCGGGCGAGAAGTACAATGCTGCAGCAGAATGAGCGACAGCAAGGCTGCTTGCCAATTTTGTGTTTTGGTCAGAAGCGAGGCGTTGGGGGATGCACGATACCCTATTGTTTTGGAGGCAGTCAAACGGGCATCACCGGGTTGAAGCCTTGCTCTCTAGTGCTTTTAGGGACCAGGTGATAATGTTCAGGTTGCGTTGCACACTCAAACTGTCTCTAACGATCAATTGGAGAAGCTGGAAGGTGGCCGCCTGTTATGTCTGGCCATTTGCAGCTAACGAGGCAGTGCGTACATGAGGCGCAGCAAATGGGCGCTAATCTGCAAGCTGCTGCTAAGCACATCGCAGGACGCCCGGCTACCGGGCGCGCGATATTGAGCCCAATCTATCCTTCACAATGCTCATGGACGTTATATTGACAGACTTCGAAGGGACTCTCCGCGAAGTGCAGAGGGGATCTCACTATCTGAGATCCATTGGAGACCGAGGTCTTGCATTTTATTATGCGACCTATCCAATCGAAGGGCCTATATCATGGAGCAATCAGAAGCACTTCCCTTCAGACGGCCTCGGTTGACGAATGCGACAACGCAGATGCGGCTGCTACGTTTCTTGCCGAACGGAGGCATAACTCAGGATGACCCCATCCATTGCACACTTTCAATGCACGAGATGGAACAAGTTGAGTGTGGTTTTGTGGCGATTTCGTATACTTGGGGCAACGAGAAAGAGACTGCACATATTTGGGTCGATGACCGCCAACTGGAGGTTCGTCTGAACTGCTGGTATGCACTATTCCAGGTGCGACAACATGCAAGGCAGAAAGCGTACTGGATTGATTCCATCTGCATCGATCAGGACTGCCATGGCGAAAAGGAACACCAGGTTAGCCAAATGGGCAGGATTTACTCGCGAGCTCAGTATGTGGCGGCGTGCATTGGGAAACCTGGCCCGGATCTTGACATATTCCAGAATCTGCCTCCTTGGGAGGAATGTTCCCATGGCACATTAGATGCTATTTTCCGCATGAACCTGCATTTGTCGAAACGAAGCTACTTCCAGAGGCTCTGGACGGTTCAAGAATGCATACTTGCGAAAGAGATTACATTCTATTGGGGCGAGATTGGCATCTCCTGGACGAGACTCCGGCTATATACAGAGTGGGTGACTGGAAATTTCTGGGACAAATCGAGTTCAGAAGAAGAGTTTTCCGAGGACGAAAAGCATGATGAAGCAAGCATGTTGAAGTTCGAACAATATTATAACTTTCTCGAACATTGCGCAGAATCAGGACGCCTGGACAGGAGCATACTTGCGAACGCTATTGAAGGTGACATCGCTACCATGATAACACGTTACTCATGGAGACAATGTCATCACCCTCATGACAAGCTATATGGACTCCTACCTCTCGCCTCACCGACTGTACGGGACAGCGTTCCAATCGACTACGAGAAACCACTCTTTACCGTCGTCATGGACTACTTGAACGCGTTCGACCCGAGCCTCTTGAAGACCAAGCACGAGTTTTACACCCTTGGGCTAAGCGTCCAGCATCTCACTATTGAGTTTGCGAAGGCGGCGCCGCAGTTTCTCGATGAGCTGGAGCGCCAGGCGACATTACCTCGTTATCCTCGAGTCCATCCAATGGGAGTTCCAGGCAGCGATCGACGACGTGGACGATCGACTAACGATATCTCGAGCGACCCAGCCAAGCTCATTCTCTTGGTGGCGAAAGCCAGAGCAAGAATTCCTGGCAAAAGCTACCTCTTGACGTTGAACGCTCCCTCGTTCGGCACACCCTGGCGTTGGGAGATATCAGTGCCAGGATAGACCAGTCGGGATTAGATGCCGCGTGAGCCAAGTCATCCAGAGAAGACCTCCCTCGTGGCTGTCAAAGGATATGCAACACGCCCCATCGTGACGCATATACGAAGCCCCATCTCGGTCTATACCAGCTCTCGAACGACCATCTGTAAGGACAACGGAAGAACGGAGCAGACAGTGTCGTGCTCTAGAAAGCTATATTGAAGAGGTCCAAGCATAAATCGTTTCACCAAGACTCCGTTGCAGCCTGGGAGCGCTAGATTTTCGTCAGCGGTCCTGCATCGTGTCCATAGATTAGTAGAGTATCGATTTGGACGTTGCAAATACGATCATGTGTAGTGAGGAATCATGTAAAGCTTATGTTTTCGAAGTGAGGAGCTTCAAATCGTTGCGTCATTGGTGGCAGACTTCATCTCTTCGAGTCCACCACCAGACGTTAGCCGAGAAACCATTCTACCAGCCTATAAAGGACTGTCCCATATCAACCAACACTTCCCCACCCTCTGATACAACAGAAGGCATTTACTCGTCACACCACTCAAGAAATTCCCCAGAATGGCCCGCAAATCCGCCTCCTTCGACGTCCTAGGAACCTGCTTCGGCTTCGAAACCGCCATAGACCAAATCCAAACCCGCCTAGGACCCAAAATCCCCAAAGAACGCACCCGACCCTTCGACCCTTCCGCGCTCTTCTTCGGCTGGTTCTTTGCCGCGCAGAGGGACTTCACTTACACCTCTCTATGCGGAACCTACACGCCCATCGCACAGGTCCTCAAGGGGACGTTCAAACGCGCCTGTGCCGTTGTCGATATCCCTGCTGACATTGTGACCAACGAGGATGTCAGTGCGGTGATGGCCGAGATGGTTAAATTGCAGGCTCGGCCAGGACTGAAGAAGTGTTATGACGGATTGAGGGAGGCGGGCTGGGATGTCTACGGCGTGACGAATGGAGGCAAGGAGACGAGTCTGAAGTACTATGAACTCGCGGGGATTGAGCTGGATGCGGAGCACTTGTTGAGCTGTGATGAGATTGGCGTGGCAAAGCCGGATCCTAAAGTGTATGAGAATACGCATCGACATTTGACGAGTCGAGGAGCAGGTGAAGCGGAGGGAGCGAGGTGGTTTATTGCGGCGCATGCGTGGGATCTGCTTGCGGCGAGGAAGGCGGGCTTCAAAACGGCGTATCTCGATTTCGAGGAGCACGATGCATGTACTACTGTGTTTGGACAGTTTGACCTGTATGCGAGCAGTATGGAGGATTTGCTCGAGAAGATGAAGGCTTTGTAGAAGTGGCAGTGAGTTCGCTGATGGTAGATCAATATTTTTACAGATTAGGTGTATACTTTTTCTGCAACGCCAGCATCGATATGCGGGTCTATGTGTGCTTCCAGCACCTTCAAACGCCTGAAAATGCATGAGAGGTAATGAGACAAGTCGAGCTAGCAGCCGAGTCCAGCTCCAACGCAGTGCCAATAGCCAGGTCTAGTCTCTCAAGAGGTTCAGTGGGCGGTGCCAGGAATTGCCTTCTTGTATTCGGTTGGGATAGAAGGCCACAAGAACCAGGTGACAATCATGAGCGTGACGAAAACGCCACCAAGAATGAGACCCTTCGCACGTGCGGGGTGGTTCTGGCGAACTGTACCCAAAGAGAGCTGGGCGTCTCGTGCGAAGTTCTTCACTCCGTCAGCGCCAAGCTTGTAGTAGACCAGACCAGCAAGAGCAATGGAGTAGCCGAAGAACTGAATGGGCGAGACCGGATCCCGGAAGATGACCATCGATGCGACAACCAGCAAGATATCCTTGAGCACACCTGAGAGGGTAAGGACAACAGCAGAGGTTTTGCCGATCTGTAATCATCAGTCAGTGAGCGAAGTCTTTCCCCTGGTCGCGACACTTACCAGGAAGACCACAGAGACATTGAGGCCAAAAGCGACCAGAGCATTCAGAAGCAGTGTAATCATGCCGACGTTGTAGATGTCGGTCATTTGCATCTTTGGGATCTCGGTAAAGAGCGTGAAGGCGCCGTTGATGGCGGCACAGGCCGGAGCGTAGTAGTAGAGCGAGACAAGCGGGTCCATTTTGAACTCTGGAGCGCTAAGAATTCGCTGAACCATGACCAGACGAACGGCCTCAAACACAATGCCAGCAAGCTGAATAAGGAAGCCGGTCATGACGAATTGGATCTCTCCGTACGAGGCGACAACGACACCGACCACGATGGCGGAGACGTTGGCCAGCTTCTTCATGTCTGGTGGGGAGATGGCAAAGGCCCAGGTCGCAAGGAGAGTGACCACTGCGTTCAGAGCCTTTAGCATCTGGATGAAGGACACGGAGAGATAGAGGTAGGCGACGTTGCCGCAAATCAAGCTGAAGCTGAAGAAGAGACCGATTGGAACGATGGCCTTCATGTAGGTGTTGGTGTTCATGGGAACCTTGTGGCGCGAGTCCAAGACGTTGGTGAACCTGGCCAGACCTTGGGTCATGGCTGTGGCGAACACCATGTGCCATGTTGTAAGAAACAAAGCTGGTTCAAGTCAGTACTCGTATTGTTGAACTGGTCCGTTTATCGTCAGAACATACGAAATTCTAGACTTCACGTTAGCTGTTGTCCCTTGTTTCTGCCTTGGTGCAGAGCACTACTCACCAAACTTGGCAGTGTGCAAGACCCATTTGTTGAAGAGAATAACGCTGCCACTCAAAGCTATCCACAGCCTGTACCAGAGTCAGTGTCATCCATCTCGCGGTTGCCGAGACGCCGGTAGAGGAGGCCTTACGCGATGTAAAAGGCAGGGTGGAGATCCGCCTTTGGCGCATCTGGCTTGGCCGCTGGAGGTGCGGTCGCGGAAGTCTGTGTCTCGCCGCTTTCGAGCTTGCGCTCCTCGTCGGCGGATGCCCGCTTCTCTTGCGATGCCATGGTGCCGTCGAATGGGTGTCGTTGCGTTGATGGAAAAGAGTGAAAGGGGCGGTTTGCGTTGAGATGGCTGGTGGAAAAGAACAAAAGACGTTCAGGAGACTTTGGCGGAGTCCCTGACGCGCAATTAAGGTTAGTTGGCAGGCGAAACTCTGGCACTCGGTCCGTGCTCAAACACGTGTTTTACTCCTGAAACTTGAGCGGGCAGGAATCTCCGACTTTCTCCCAAACATCACTTTAACATCATCATTAACTTTGAAACTCACGCTACCCATCTATCAATTGTCGTCGCCTGTGCAAGATATCGCTTCATCACAGCCTTATGCCACGATTTTCATCTCCACCACAGAGAGTGTCTGATCCTGCCGACTCCTTGCGTTCAATTGCCACCTTGCAGCACAATGGTTAGGTCCGTTGGCGATGTTGTTAGTACCATAGGAAGTACAGTATTCTGGATCATAGACACAACTGGCTTGACGCTCGGTTCGTGTTATTTCAACGAAGATTGCGTACGTTGTGGTTAATCAGGACCTCGACCTCACGACTAGTAGGCGTTAGCGCTGGCCACGTTCACTGCATGGACTAGATCGAAGCAATGGATCTTTCAGAGACGCTGAGAGCCACGTGCTTTCTGACATCAGTCGGCATCGTACTCCAGACTACGAGACGGAGGCTATGTTTTGTGCCTCGGAAACCCAAGCAACACTTTGGACACGACCATACACTGCCTTGGTCTACCAGGTCAATTATCAGCACTTGCAAGCCATCTCAGGTTGGTATACAGGACAGAGCAGCAGCTCTATCAGCAGGTCTTCTCGAGAGGTCCACTCGAAGAGGCAAGTCCGCACAAGCCCAGTGACATTCATCCGTCTACGCGAAGGTACTTCCTTGAGGCCCGCATCGCCACCGTTCTCGAAGTATGGACAGCAGTTGAAGGTAGTGTGCAGTTTCTGCGCCGACTCAAGTGGGCATGGTCGACTGGCGAACTCGATGCAATCCAGTCACGACAGCTTCGCCGATCTATTAGTCGAGTTCCAAGAGTCCTTCCAATGTATTGAATGGCCTTCGATGGAAGGCCAACCCCTCGCATCTCGGATAGATTTTGATCAAAGCGTCCTTCGCATGAGACATCATCACCATTACCGTCGCCAAGCCAGAAGACCTGCACACCTACGTCGACGCCGTTGCGACCTGGTACATGTGCCATCGCCAGTGCTGCTCCTTCCAAGCCCGAGAGATCAGGCAGAGGGCCTGGGATCAAGAGTAGGGTTGAACCACACGCCCGTGGGATTGTCCAAGGACTCCGTACGAAGTCGCTGATCTAGCAAGAGCCATGATACAGGGACGATGCGATGTTGTCAATGGCTCAAGCTGAGACAATCCTTCCTGTCTTCGCGTGGAGGGCACGCGATTATGTGAGAACTCATGAGTGGGCCAGCGGTAGTCTTGCTGATCGCGTACAACATGATCTTCCAGGAGCTGATTCAGCTCTTCAGCGAATCCGTCGAGCGCGCGCTGTGTATACTCTCGGCGCCAGTGCCTGCGACGTCATGCTGATCGTCCTCAGGTTGCCTAATGGAAAACACATATTCAGCTCACGAAGGGGCGCGCGTGCTTCCTCCCATTCTTTCCTGAAAGGATCGACAAGCCAAGAAGAGCAGGCTGAAGGAACAAAATAGAAACAGCATTAGGTCTCAGCGCACGGACCATCTATACGCGCATGAGCGTGCTTCGCGCATAACCCTGGTCACATGCTCTACGCGGAGACATTATTGTCTGCCTGTTGCACGTCTCTCGCTTCAGGCAACGATAGCGTCATGACAGGATTGTGATATGCGAACGAGGCTGTACGACAGACCACGCAATGGCATATAATAGCACGTACAAGTCGTCTCGAGTCGACGTTCTTACCAGCATCCAGCACAATTCAATCTACCACTACAAGTCCTTCCAATCCATCCAAGACATTCACTTAGAACTTTTCACATCGTTACGTTCAAGATGGCTCTTCCACCTACAACACCGACCGGCTACCAGCTATGGTATTACTGTCCATCCATGGCCGGCAACATCGCCTTCGTGGTGCTGTTCGGCATCCTTTCGATCGCACATCTCATCGGCTTCGCACGAAATCGCTTAATGTTTTGCCTTCCGTTGCTCATCGGCGGCATTTGTATGTTCATGATACCCAATCCGGTTGATGATGCCAATGCAACCGGTACTGACTTTCCCTCAGTCGAAATCATCGGCTACGCCTTGAGAGCCTTAGCCAACTCTGAAACGACCGAAGTCGCCATATACGCCGGCCAGAACATCCTCATCCTCCTCGCACCTATCCTCTTCGCCGCCTCCATCTACATGTACCTCGGGCGCCTAATGATCGCGACCAATACCACATCGCTCTCCCCAATACCCACCAAGTGGCTCACGAAACTGTTCGTCGGCGGCGATGTCCTCTGTTTCGCCATCCAGGCCGTGGGAGGCTCAATGCTTTCGGTGAAGAAACTCGCCGATAAGCCAGAAATCGGCGAGAACATCATCTTGGCCGGGCTGGTCCTACAGATCATCTTCTTCGCCGTTTTCTTGGTGGTCACGGTGGTCGTGCATTTGAGGATGAACAGGCACCATATCGAAGAGAGGGTTGTTGCTTGGACAAGGCTGCTGCCGGTGCTGTATGTGCTTAGCAGTTTGATCACTTTGAGGAACATTTACCGTGTGGTCGAGTACGCGCTGGGCCAGAAGGGATATCTCCTGACACACGAGTGGCCAGGGTTCGTCTTTGATGGCGCACTCATGGTACTTGTTCTGGTCATCTCTTTGAGCTGGTACGTTGGCCGTGGCTCGAAGCTGCCCAGTCGACGCCAGACTCCGGCGAGCATGGAAGAGCTGAAGCATGTGGGAAGTGAAAGTTCCTAGGCTTGATACGATTGACGGTCAGTGGTTGAAGGACTCATAGTGAACGTAAGGTTGGACAGGTGTTTGGGGTATTCGTGTATATTAGCGGTGTAACATAAAATTGGCCATCGGGCCGTGTTGGCAATAAATGGCAATGAAAGTAGAACATAGATGGTATCATAAGAACGATCTTGAACAACAGAAAAATTCCAGACATGATTCCGAGCAGTCCAATTCACCGCTTTCAGCGGATCACGGTGTAATGGCCACGTCCGGATGGTCGAGACCAAGTTGTGACTGCGGCCACAGTAACCATTGTTTCCACTGGCGGCCCAGGTGCGACATTACGGATCTCAGCAGGATATAGCCTGCGTTCCCGATTGCCCAACACCCGCGGCGGTAATGTAAGACCACAGCGAAATTCGCGAGGATTACCAAAGCTTCTGGTCGTGCCTCGTCCAGGAGCTGGAGATACGCTGGTGAAATCATAATGAGCCAGACGAACGCCGTGTTGGTGCTCGCACGATGTTCCGGCTCGAGGGCGCGCACTTCGTCGAAGCTCCTTTGCAGCCAGTAGATGACCTCTGCGTAGGTCTGGCGGCTGGATTCGCTGATGTCCGCACTTTGAATCAATGTCAGAAGCGAGGCTGTCTCGTCGCCCTCGCGGCCCACCATGCAATCGCGTCTCAACATCGCATCTTTCATGAACTCGCCGACTTCAGTCGCTGCTAGATCGTTCCAGAACGGGCGAATTACGGCATTGATGCCTCGTAGTAGCTGTGCACTCCCTATCAACGCCTCGAGGAAGTCGGAAAAAGTGTTGTTTGGCGCCGAAGTGAAAGTGTCGCAGAAGGAATGGAGGCCGATGAGATGGGCGAACAGGACGACCGCAACACAATTCTCGGAGTCGACTTTCGTCAAAATATCGTCGAGGCCAGCGATGGCCTTCTCCTGGAACGTTGCTGCCAAGGCTTTGTAGGTCTCGTTGGGACAAGCCAGATGTTTTGAGAGAGCTGCAAGTCCAAGCATCTCATAGAGCACGAAATGGTACTTGAACGCGGTCTTGATGACCAGATTCCGATAGCTGTCATCGTGCTGCGGTTTGCCGGTGAATGTCGGACACACGTGGAAGGCAAAGTGGTTGTAGAGGTCCAGTTGGACTAGGCAGATCTCCGTCGATACTCCCTGTAGAGGTGCGGACGATGCATTTGGGCTGCTAGAGTCGACCGCTGAGGGGGAAGCGTAGGACGGGACAAACGACGGCGAATGGTGCTGTGCTGGGGCAACATTTCCGTCTCCATTCGTCGTCGCATCTTGATACGGGCATCGTATCTGCCTTGTCGTGCAGTTGCTACATGCCGGCCGCTTCTGGTCGCACTGGTGGCGTGGTCAGCGGGTGGTGTTCAACAACTCGTACAGACCACAGACTGTCCGCGTATAAGGAGGCATTGACGCAGGCAGGCCTGGGATCCTCACGTAAGACACATACCTTTATATGCCGCTTTTTGCAAGTGATACAACCACCTCTTGACTTTGTGTGGAATGTTCTGGGCTTGCCACTTTTCTTCGTCGTTGGAGCCATGCTTGAGTCTGTGAGTTGCATTGACAAGGGCAGGAACAAGGACAAGCCATTGGCGTCGACTTCCCCAGCTTCTCGTTCAGCTTGTCCGATCTGGACTATTGTTGTCACGTGCTATTTGAGTTTCAAGTGGTACAGTCGCCCTTATTACTAACGTCGTTGTTCGGCTGAGGGATCGAAGGATTCGCAGGACCCGTGCTCGAAGGATTCGGCCCTCTAGGGCTCCGTGCCACTTCTCCCACACTTCTGTCCCATCCAATCATGCACTCCATTTTCCGAGTCTGCATCGTCTACAGAGAGGGCATGTCCGGGGAAACGTCAATACTGCTCTGGCACTAGGCGGTACGAAGGTCGACAACTTTTGACACTCTCGGCTGCTAGTAGTGTATACTGTCCCTTTGAAGGGCACCCAAGGACGGATGAGGACACCGGCTCGCAAGATGGCAGCAGAAAGGGGCGATTTCCTGGCCAATCTTCCCCGACACCCCACGACTTGCACTCAATCAAATGATATCGATCCAGCCACTGTCGGTGCTGCGCCCTTCGTACGACTGGCTTTTGAATTGCTTTGAATCCAAAGACTGCACATCGTAAGTCAATGTTTCCCATACAGTATCAGGCATTGACTACTTCGCTGACTGGCCTCACGATCTCCTCTCAGGATCTCGTCTCAATCGAATTCCTTCAAGCCCCAGTTCCGAACCTCATTCGAGGCAGTCACCTCCGCAGCCCAGCCAAACACCCTCAACCACCATCCTCCCGCCATGGGGCTCCACTCAATCGCATGCGGCGCCCCTGATACAACCGCTCCTTCCACTCTTGGTGCCTTGACAAAACCTCGCACGAACATCTCCACATGCCTCTTCTCGTGTTTCCACAACCAGTCCATCGTGCCCATGCCATACAAGACCGGAATCTCCACCTTGGCCTTGAACTCCTCCTTTCTCTCCTTCCAAACGCCATTAAGATCAATGACCTCAGCAAGCAAGAAAGGCGCATTTTGCTTCCAGCACAAGTCCCTCAGCTGCTCTTCGCAACATCCTTTTGGTCCTAGCATCAGCGCAAGCTTATTATCCCTTGGAAACGGTCCAAAATGGACACCCGCCTCGTGACCCAAAGGCAGCTGCGACGCATCAGACTCTATGCCGGCCATTGCGTCCTTCGCTCGAATCTGCGTCTCTGTCGGCTCCTCTCCCAACCCAAACGTCGCCATTCCCGTCCAGGGATACGTCCTCCGTGACGACTCAGTCTGCGCATACAAACCTGCGGCAATGACCGTCACCGCGACACCCATGCTATGCGATGTCGTCACGAGCGCTTTACAGCCGTGTTTCCTTCCAAAAGTTTCCCACAGAGCCGGAAAGATGTATTCATGATACCAACGGGCTTCTTCCTCGAAACACGACGACGCATCAGGAGCCTTGAAGGTGTCTGTGTTGCGAAGCCAGCCACTCGTGCCGAGATAGTTGGGCCGATGGAACGCTACGAATGGGATCCCGGTGAGGCTGGAGTAAGTCGAAGCTGTGGATTCAGGGTTGACATCATAATTGTAGGCTGAGCATGAGCCGCCGTGAATTCCAATCAGGAGAGGTTTGTGTGGAGAGTTGTGGAAGAGTCCAGACGATGGGATATGGGCTATACCGGTGAGAATCGCCCCGTTGAGAGGGTAATGGCGAAGGGCGTAAAATCAGAGTGCGTGTTGGTGGAGAATACCTCGTAGGGGTCGGGTGTCTGTTCGGACATGATGCTTGTTCATGGAAGAGGGGACCTTGGACGATTCTGGGCGGGTTGCTGGACTGCGTTCGCTTGCATTTATACTGTTCGCATGTGGCCCTGCATTGCAAGACCTAAGAATGAGTAAGTCTAGCGTCGAGATCGTGCTATTAGTCCACTTGATCTCTCGTTAAGAGCATGACACTAACTTGTAATGGACACAGGTGGTCAAAGCATTTGCGCGCTTAGCCTGATTCACGAGAAACTGAGTAGTAAGTGAATTACCTTAGCGAGCTGAAGCAGCTCCCAAGTGCTGCTGTGGTCTATAGGTCATTGTAGACAATTTCTCTCCCGGCGAAGACAATCCCCCGGCGATGCAGTTGGCATAACCAACCACCATTACCGCGCCCTGGTCAATGTCAAAACTCAATAGACGTGCATAAGCTTGTCAAAATGCACAACAACTGCTGCTTCGGCACACTGCATCAGTCACAGCCTGCTGCAGCTCACGACCATTCTCAAGCTCACACATTATGCTACCGCAGACCATCCAGAACCCAAGCCGGTATTTCATCGTCCTCGTTTCGTTTCGATTTCGGGCCCGGAATAAAACCATTGCCGTTCGCTGCATGGCCGTTCGGTGCATTGCCGTTCGTCACGTTGCCGTTCGTCGCATTGCTGTTCGCCGCCTTGCTGTCGAAGAACCTGTTGGACGGTCTGGGCAGTCCTAGGTGCTCTCTAAGCGTTGTGCCCTCGTAATCTTTTCTGAACAGTCCTCTTCGCTGCAACTCAGGTACAAGTCTCTCGCAGATGTCGTTGAGGCCCTGTGGCAGATACGGCATTATGCATGTGAATCCATCACATGCCCCTTCGTTTAACCAAACGCTCATTTCGTCTGCGATAGATTCAGGTGAGCCTACAAAAGCGAGGCCAGAATACCCGCCGTAACGCTGGGCGAGTTGACGGACTGTAAGGCCTTCTTCCTCGGCGAGCCTCATGACTCCTAGCCTGGCCGTGTGGCTGGCGTTCGACTCTGGGATGTCTTTTGGCAGGGGGCCGTCTGGGTCGAACTTGCTGGCATCGCAGCCTAGGTTGATGGATAAAGACGCAATGGCGCTGTCGTAGTGCACCTTGCTATCGAGCTCCAGTCGGCGCTTCTGCGCATCTTCAGCGGAGTCTCCCACGATGATCATCGCAGCTGGCAAGATTTTGAGATGATCCCGCTTGCGGCCTGCCTTCTCCACGCGGCCCTTGATGTCTGCATATAGTTCTTTGGCGCCTTTGAGATCTCGCGGAGAACAGAAGACTAGTTCAGCAGTCTCGGCGGCTAGTTGTCGTCCAGGCTCGCTCTGTCCTGCTTGTACAATGACAGGCCAGCCTTGGACCGGTCTCGCGATATTCAATGGTCCTCGTACGCTCAGCTCATCGCCTTTGTGGTCGAGAACATGCATCTTTTCTGGGTCCAAGTAGATACCGCTGTCTGGATCTCGCACGAAGGCATCGTCAGCAAAGGAATCCCAGAGACCAGTAACGACATCATAGAATTCCCTAGCACGCTTGTATCGATTACTATGCTGCATATGCTCATCCTGGCCAAAGTTCTTGGACGATTCAGGGTTGCCTGTAGTAACTATGTTCCAAGCTGCGCGACCGTTGCTCAGGTGATCCAGCGAAGCGAACCGTCGTGCAATATGATATGGCTCATCGTAGGTCGTGGTTGCCGTCGCCGCGAGGCCAATCCTGTCCGTGACCTGCGAAAGAGCCGATAGTAGCGTGAATGGTTCGAAGGATGTGGTCGTGTGGCTGCGCTTCAGGGCTTCTATCGGCATGTTCAAAACGGCGAGGTGATCGGCCATGAAGAAGGCATCAAACTTGGCCTCTTCGAGTTTCTTAATGAATTCCTTTAGATGGCCAAAGTTGAAGTTCGCATCTGGATATGCTCCGGGATACCGCCATGCTCCTGTATGCAGCGAGACAGGCCTCATAAAGGCCGTCAGATGAAGTTGCTTCTCTTTCGCCATCTTGCCTCGCAGTCCAGTGGAATATTGTCGACTTGTCGAGGACCTTCGGATATCCCGTCTTGACAGAGTTATATGTTTGGGGTCCTGACGGGCGACTATTACAAATGCAGAGCTTAAGTTCCGGTGGGCCTGCCGAGCACGACATCATGCCAGGGTCGATACAGCCGCGGATTTAACATTGTTGTCTGTAATCATCCCATGCCGGCATTTATGCTGTGCTGGAATCATCAAGGTGAGCTGTAACTCCAAGACGGCGCTCGTGAAAGAATTTACCCAAGACTTGCAGAGCATTCAAACTCTACGCGAACTTGCGATGACATGCATTACTTCTTTGCAGGCGCCTTCGTAAAGAACGAGCTCAACTTCTTCATGCCACTTGTGTCAGCCTTCATCAACTTCTTGACACCGTGGCTCGTGTTCTTCTTCTTCAGCTCTTCTTCCTCCTTCTTCCGCTTCTTTGCCTCTGCCCTCTCGACTGCCTCATCATCGTCCATGGCGCTACGCTTGCGAGAGATGTTGTCGCTCAGTGATCGGAGAGCTTGTGCCTCCTTCTTCAGCGAGGCAATGTAGGCGAGATGTTTGTCCAGAGATGAGAAGTCAATCCCGGATGTGGTTGGATCGCAGAGCAGGGGCTGCAGCTTCGTGCGCAGTGAAGGGGCGACGTAGCTTGTCAGCATGAAGTCAAGCGCGACTCTGATGCGAAGCAAATCTGCTGTGCCTTCCGGTGTGGTCGCACCATTCGGTTCGGCCATGATGGAGACAGAAGTGGCTGCGGTCGATACGGTTGCAGTGGTCGTTCCAGAGGCGTCAGTATCCTGTGACTGGGCTTCTGATGCAGGCTCAGATGCAGGTCCATTATCGGCGATGCTGATGCTGCTTTCCTCCCTCTTGATGCTAAGGACCGGAACGTCCAGCGGCTGCTTCACGAAGCGGTCCTCCATGCTTGCAGGAAATCCCTTTGCTGTCATCCTTTTCGCCTTGGAGACAAGTTCCTTGACTAGCTTGGGCAGAGCTAACGAGTACATCTTCTCCCCACCCATTTCCATACAATCCGAAACATGCTCGATTCGGCTCTCCAGACGTTGCTCCAATGGCCCAGGCCTGCTAGGCTGTACGATTTGCGACAGGTGCGGCGATGCATTGATCAACTTCACCAGATGGTCTGAGGTTGCTAGATATTCCTCCCCGCCACTTTCGCTGTCTTCTGCCAGTGCGGGCAGCAAGAGGAACAGCGGGTCGAGAGGGGTAGCAACGAACATGTCGGGTGTTTGCAGAATGTATCCATGCTCATCATTTTCAACACTCTCCTTCTGCCCATGTTCTTGGTCTCGATTTGGTGCCAACAGCCAACTTCTCTGTTGCTTTTTCGGTGCCGCGACTCTTGTGAACTCGTAGATACCCTTCTCCGGACATACGAAATATCGATTGGGTAATGAAGTCGCGGGATTCGAGATTGTAGCTATTCGTGCTTCTTTGGACGCATCTTTGGGCAGGACGAACAGTTGCGGCGGGTTGTCGACGCTCGCATCCATCTTCTTCAATGTAGGCTTTGGGGTGGAGTCTGCTTCATCTTTCTTCTTGCTTGCGGTCGAAGTCTTGGTCGCTCGTGTCTTGGCCATGGTATGATGCTTGTAGGTATGTGAAGGCTTTCCAATTCGTGTTGTCCAAGAGTCTAATGGTCCAAGAGTCAGGGTGACATGTGTTGTGGTTGATGTTCAGCAAGAAAGCACATGTTGAACGCGAAGGAACGCGAAGACGAAGTGTTACTAAACGCGAAACCAGCCCCGATTAAACTTAGCACACCTCCAGCAAATCTTAGCCGAGCGCGGGCTGAACATTGGTTCAGATTACCGATGTAACGGCTGCCATTTATGCAACCACGAACCCCACGCGTCAAGCTCCCTGCATCCTTCCCGCTCCACTGCAACGACACCCATGTTTGCGGTGCGACTGTGTATAACGAGCGACAACAACAACAGAACGACAACCCCAATGGACGTTAGATGACACCGCTTGCTACCTTATCGGCGCCATGGTCGTCGTCCGCGAGTCTCCTCGAGCGCATCATTCTCCCGACAAGAACGGGTCCCAATGGCCTCCCAGATCACCGTTCCAGGCACTGCTAAGCTCTCCAAGCGGAAGGAAACGATGGCAGGATCACCAGAGTCGCGCAGAGCAGCGGAGTCCAAGCCCGAGTCCCATGCGACAATCAATGTACAGCTCGCAGAAACTGCAGGATCTGGCCAACATGGACGATGACGAGCAGGAAGACGAGGACGAGGAGACGCTGCAGTTGAAGTTGCAAGAGATACAGGCAAAGCTGAGACTGAAGAAGCTTCAGGCAAAAGAGCGAAGAGGCGAAGGTGGAAGTGGGCGGGAATCAAGGCAGGAAAGTGTTCGATCGTCTTCGCCCAGGAAACCAAATATATCCCCCACTCGGCTGTACAAAGCTGCTGTCGAAGTACCCGTTTCGCCGGTCCGAAATGTCAGAGCACCTGAGGAACACCTGTCGCCGGCCAGGAGAAGACTGGGCTTGACTGCGGTCCCTCGTGCAAAGGAAGTGTCCCTTAAGAGGGCGAGGGATGGAAGTCAGATCAAGAGATCTGAATCGCATCAGAATGTACAGAGGTCAAGAGACGACGTTCCCAAGGTCAAGAGCTTCAGCGAGCGACTGGCACAGAGCAAGAATGATATAGAGGAAAAGCAAGCCAAGCAGGACCGTCTCGAGAGGATACGCAGTTCTGGATTTGGCCACAGTAAAGCAAAGACACCGACAAGACCTGATCCAGAGCCTAAAGAGCGAGCATCGAGGCTTGCGGACGACAGCCAGAGGCCTTTATCGTCAGGCCAAATATCAAGCTCTACGCCAGCCAAGGACATGGCCTTATCTCGCTCAGCTTCTGCGCGAATGCCACGAGAGCCGAAACAGGCAAAACCGCAGGCTCGGAATCGTTTCAACCCTGGTGCATACGGTCAGCAATCGGGTACAGGACACGATGACGGCGACAGCGACTCGTCCTTACACATAGAGGACCCTGATGATCAGGCAGGCTACGACCCTTTCTCAAAGGTACACTTGAAGAAACGCAATATCGAACACTCCGACATAGCACGCGAGATGGGAGGCAAGGAGATCTACACAGTTCGGCGACTCCTGAAAGAAGTCAAAGCACCGCATTATGACCCTCCCGACTGCGAGTCAGATTACGTCGTCTTCGCTGTACTTGCGTCCAAGTCTCAGCCATTCTCACATGCTGAAAGTCACAAGACTGCGGAACAGGCAAAAGAGGACTTTGAAACACCTCGAAACAAGTTCATGGTCTTACATCTTACAGATCTGGAGTGGGAAGTTGACTGCTTCCTCTTCGGCACGGCCTTCAACCAATTTTGGAAACTTACGCCAGGTACGCTCCTTGCCATCCTCAACCCAGCCATTCTACCGCCCAAGGGAAACCAGAACAATGGCCAGTTCAGCTTGAAGCTTGGTAGTAGCGAGGACGCCGTCATGGAGATCGGCATTGCTCGAGATCTGGGATATTGCAGCGCCATCAAAAAGGATGGCCAGCCGTGCGGTGAATGGATCAACAGGCGCAAAACGGAGGCCTGTGAATTCCATATCTCTTTGCAGATCGAGAAGAACCGTAAGGGCAGGATGGAAGTCAACTCCATGTTTCGAGGTGCTGGAAATCCGAGCGACAAGATCAAGAGTCGAGTTGTGCGAGACAACCAGACGAAGAAGAATGGAGTCGGTGGGAAGTATCATCGCGAGTATGGCCAGCTGTATAATGTAAACACTGGTGTAAAGGGGCACAGTGCGGCAAGTCTGCTGGACAAAGACGACATGGACGCGCTGCATAACATGACGCAGGAAGAGGCCAGTCGAAAGCGGATCGCAAATGCGCAGAAAGACAGGGATTTGGCGAAGAAGCTGGGCGAGATGGGAAGAGGTGTTGGAGCAGAGTACATGCGTTCGAAGCACCAGCACACGACATCCACAACGACAGTCTCGTCCACCACTTCGTCGAGCAGGAAAGATGTCACGGCCGCGGAAGAAGCGAGAAACGCACTCTTCTCGAAACCTTCGGCTGCAGATCTGGGCTTGTTGGGCAAGAAGGCGAGTGAAGCCGATTTGAATCCAGCCAAAGACCGCAAGAGGCATTTCGGTCTGGGTGCCATGACGATCCCAAATGGTGGTAGTGGCGCTACTAAGACCTCGGAACCCCTTGGTTGGGGTGGTGCACGGAAGGCCGGTCTGCTACAGCCCAAGGAGAACAAAGTGGGCAGTCCTGAGCGAGGACAGATGAGGCTGGAAACGATCACGTCTGCTGCGCGGCCAAGGAGCCAGGATAGTAGTTTGAGGAGTCAGGGAAGCAGCAGTCCGGTCAAGAAGAAGGCCAGGTTCAATCTGGAAAGGGGCATCAGGGAGCCGGGACGGGACAGTCTGCCGGGTGCTGTTCAGGCAAAAGTTGGAGGAGATGGTGATGATGACGATGACTTGGATATTGTGTAGAGGTTGCATAGCATGAGATTAGAGGTCGAGGGCCAAAGACACATCGGCTCTTGCATAGACGGACCGCCAGTCGAAACGGATTGTGCATGAGAGACATGATGACACAATTATGGTTTTGAAACGCATCGCATTCATAGCGCATCCTTTTCTAGCCCAAAGTGTTTGGATCGGTCGTCGCAGAGGCCTCATCACATCCCTGAATAGCATTCCCTACGAGTTGCGCACATCCACCATACCCATCGACATTCGGGTAGATCCCTGTCCCTGCACCATCGGGACTCGCTCCCATCAAAACACTCGAAAGCACAGAAGACCCGTCCGCACCAGGGCCAAATGTCACATTGCCATTGGAGAAAAGCGGATTAGCAGTCGCGTTGGTGAAGTAGTACGCATTGCGCTGACATTGCCCTGTGGGCAGCAGCTGAGGGAGGTTGATCAGATACTTGAAGCCTTTGGCGGTGTACTTCGAGGAGGAAGAAGCTATTGTCGTGAATTCAAAGTCCCAAGCTTCAGGGTAGACGCCTGGTCCGGAAATGGGGTTTGGGACGAGAGCCCATTTCGCTTGCGCGGAGAGGATGTTGCCGCCCTCGGATTGGTAGGGCGCGGTGTTTGGCGTGAATTGTCCTAGGCGGGAGGGGTTTCCGCCGAAGAGGAGGGAGGTCGCGAGGGCGGGGACGAGCCCTTGAGGGAGAGGCCCGTCTTCGCCGGCGATGTAGCCATTTGCTTGGGCTTGCAATGGGGACGGAGAGGCGTTGAGGCCGACGTAGGAGACATATACTTGGCCTACCTTTAGGCCGCCGTCGATTTGGAGGACGGACATCCGGATGTCGGAGCTGAGGCCTATGTTGGCCACGACTGGGTGTGTGCCATCGGGAAAGCCCTCGGGAAAGAGCGTTGGATCTGAGGGAACGTCGAGGAGGGCGACATCTAGGAGCGGGTAGGCTTCTTGGACTGCGGCTAGGGCTGCGGCTTTGGGGACTGGCACGACGAACCAGGCTGTGGAGAAATTAGCGGGTTGTCTTTGGGTCTGAGTGAGTGACTTACTGTTGTTGGAGCTCAACGTCCTTGCGTCGGGGTTGTAGACGGCGACATTGTTGGCGCACTGAGCCTCGACTCGAGAGATGGTGGCAAGCGAGACCAGCAAGGCCAGACCAGAGGATCGAAGGGTGAGCATGTTGTCGAGGGATGTTTCGAATGTGCTGTATTGCTCCCCTGATGATACGACGGCGAGGTGCTATATAGACTACATGGGCACTTGCAAGCGATCGCGATCGTAAGCGCGTGCAGTTAGGTGATGACGGAGGAACACTAAGCAGTGGGAGCTAGATGAACGCGAGGGTAGGCTCCGAGAGAGCTTGCGCTGCGATGAGGAAGAGGATTATAGACGGCGCTGTCTGAACTTACTCTTCATCCACGAGTGGCAGACGAGGCATCTGTACGGCTGGCCGGCGCGACGACGAGGTCCACATGGCTCATGGAGCCATGCAGACGGAGCCAGGTCTTCCACACTGCTGCCACACACTGCTGCGTGCCTGACGATCATGGCAAAGTATTGGTGTGCTTGCGTGGATGCAGTTAAGGCTCGCCTTGGCGCGCACCACTGTGCTTGCCGGAAGCAGGGCGTGCAGGCGCATGAGGATGGAGCTGTGTCGGTAGCGCAGGACGGCGAAGCGAATGGATCCTCCTCGTCCGCCCAACCTAAGAGCTGAAGCAAGTAGTGGTCAAGGCCTGATGAGGGACGCGGTAGATGCGAAGAGCCGCAGTGCGAAGTCTAAAGGCGAACTATGGCTCGGCTGATTTTGCACCAGTCCCAGGTCTTCGGGGAGCTGGCTCTTTCTGGCCATTGCAGAATGGAATGCAGCGATGGAGCTTGCGGATGTCAGCGTTTGGTCATGTCACTAGGACGTCGATGGTGACGATGGAGGACAAGGACGAGCGTGGCTTCGTCGTGGGCGACGTTGGCAACGTTGAGTTCGGGAACAAGTGCCGGCGGTCCGAGGCCCGACTTGCAAGGGTCTGCTGGAGGCACCTGCACGACGGCGACATGGCAGATGAGTCTCGCATTGCACACCTTATCCTCTTCATCCAAGTACAGACAACATCTCTGAGCCTCTCATCCATGCCTGAACGCGGATGTCAAGCTGAAGCGTCAGGCGATATGAACAGCCATCTGTCATCATCCTCGTCGCCCATAACGACGCCCTCTCTCGACGGGCCACCATCGGGAGACCTGGAACCGTCGCTTTGTGCATGATGAAGCCTTCTAATGGAACATCATCGGCATGGGGCCTGCTTTGAGCTGTCTGATCGGGGAAGTGGTCGTCGACCAATCGCGTGGAGTATCTAGCTCCACTACGTCTGCCGATAGTACAAATCTAGGAAGACCTTGATGAGACCTGCTCATCAAGGTCTTCCTGGATGCTACACTGCCAAAGAGACAGAACGCGTTCCAAGTTTCCACACTATCGCGGAGCCGCAGGGACTGAAGAATAGCACTCATACAGCGAGACAGTCCCGAGGATGAATTCAAGCTTATCTGCTCGGGTACGAGACAACCTCAGACCGAACAAACTAGGTGAAGTACGAGCATATTGCTACTACAAGCAGTATGACTCCAAGACTAGCCCTGATGGAATCGTCGCTCTCGCTGTTGCAGAAAACAAGTTGATGCGGGACGAAGTTGCGAAACATATCAACGACAACTTCAAAATAACACCATGGCATTTGACCTACGGCGAAGGACCCGTTGGTACCGAAGCCTTGAGGACCGAGCTCGCCGCATATGTCAACCACATCTTCAAACCTTACACTCCGATTCAAGAAGACCACATCTGCATGTGCAAAGGTGCCGGTTCTGTAGTCCATAATCTGGCCTTTTGCGTTGGCGAACCAGGAGAGGGCATCCTGCTCTCCAAGCCCCTCTACACTGGTTTCTTCGTGGACGTTCAGTCAGGTGCGAAGGTCAAGGTCGTACAAGCCTCCATGGGCGATATCGACCCGTTGAGTCCAGGAGCGGCTCAGAAGTTCGAAGAGGCCCTTCTGAAAAGCGAACAATCAGGCACACGGATCCGAGCAATACTGCTGTCCAACCCGCATAACCCGCTTGGTCGACCTTACAGCGCAGAGGCGCTGATAGCGATTCTAAAGCTCTGCAGCAAGTACAACATACACCTGATCTCAGACGAAGTGTATGCACAATCTTGGTTCACAAGTGACGACTTTCCCGATCCACCACCGTTCACGAGCATCTTGAGCCTGGATTTGAAGAAACACATCAATCCAGCATTGGTCCACGTCATCTACGCCATGAGCAAGGACTTCTGTGCCAATGGCGTCCGGGTAGGATGTCTCATCTCACCATTCAATCCCGAGATGATATCGGCATTCAAGTCTATCACCGGATTCACTCGACCAAGTCAACTAGCCGAGCTGGTGTGGTTAAACCTACTCAAAGACAAACCGTTCTGTGAAAGGTACTTCCCCGAACTACGAAGCAGGATGGCGGACGCTTACGCTTACGCAATCATGCGATTGAAGGAGCGCGATATCCCATACTCTGCAGCCTGCTTCAGTCCCTGCCTCTGGATAGACCTGAATGCCTACTTGGAAAGTGACACCGAAGAAGCCGAGCTGGCCCTTGGCTGGCGACTAGCCAAGGCCAAGGTCTGGATTGCCATGGGTGCCGCGTTTGGATCGGAGAAGCATGGGAACTATCGTATCACCTTTGCCACGCCGAGAGACGAGTTGGAACTGGGCTTCGATCGGTTGATCAGAGTGTTGGACGATATGCGCCATGAATCTATGAAGTGATGGTGGAATGGACTCAGGCTGGCCGAGGGCCAAGGGCACCCAGGCGTCGGGCCAGAGGGTTCCCAACATGGTCTCTGAGAGGATTTGATCCGATCCGACATGATCAGTCTATCTGAAGGACAATCTCATGAGACCATGTCCTCTGATCACTGTGAACATCTGGTCGAGGCAACGAACGACGGCAAAGAACTTCCGTAAGACTTCTGGACCCTTGTGCTCTCGATCATTCCATGGACCTCGATCATATATTGGCTACCCCACTCCGCAACAACATGACTACTCTCCCCTTCCACGTTCCCCATCAAGTGGTCTTGATTTGGCTTTTCCTCTTCGTCGATACTACTTATGGAACTGAGACATCTTCGCGAGCAGAGCAACGGCACATCATGCATATACTCGGCACGGCACCAGAGACTGTAAGTCTATGTATCTTTGCAACAGGCAAGATTACGTTGATAGCACAGAACTCAGAGGAGCGAGAAGCAGGCGCTAGTCGACTAGCGCTCCCGAAAGCACGTGCCGCTTCCGAAACCAGAACTTAGCGCGTGAACCTCGCGTCGTCCTTGTTGTCCACACGCCATATGCAATGGTCGCGCGTTGTTCTTTGAGCTCCAATGCGCATGCAAATCTTGTCTTCCCATCGCCTCGGCTAGACGAAAGAGTTCAGGGCTTCAGACCTGTGGCTAAGATGCTCATCTTCGAACACGTCGTGAGAACCCTCCATTCGTCCGGTCAAGTCACGCGGGACCATAGGCCAGCGATATCATGATTGGATCACCTCCGGGGGAAGAAGCGTCACGGTCTGGACCAGAAGTCTGCGAGCTTGGAGGCTCCTGAGCCAAGCCCAGACCTACGGCACTCAGCGCCGTGACATAGTCAGCATGCCTCATATATGAATCGGATGCTTCTGTTCAACCAACACACTGGGTTCGGCCTCTCCACTATGTCGCCGGCAATGGAAACATCAAGAAAGAGGACCCAGCACATACTTCTATGGACCTCGTCACGGACTTGTGCAAGACATCGGCTTCGTGGAGATTCCGACAGGTCCCATGCTACATATTACGACTGACAGCGCAGCATTCCGAGGAGGCACGAATGACCAAGGACAGGGGCGAGCAGGCGTAGGCTACTTCGGTTGCATTCCTCTTTCGCAGCGGCCCCTCTGAATTTTCAACGCTTTCTGGACCGGCATGGTGGCATATTCCTGACTGACCGGCAACTCTAGTTTCCCGGTCTTCGACGACCATGCAGTTAAGAGGTATGTCGTTCATCAAATCAAGCCATTCGTGCTCAGATGGCACCTTTCGAGGGTAGCGGTATTGACTGCAGTATCAAGCTCTCTGGCCCAGCAACGGTAGTTCAAATGTAGCAGTGGGGACATGGTAACTTTTCCAACGATGTTGACGACCCTACTCGGACGCAGCTCCAATATGCGCATTCAACAGGGTTTCATGCTGTGGACGGCAGTGACAAGGCATCCATCATTCGGAGTAACAACCCTGTGCCCAAGGCAGGACCGGACGATCCATCGGTTATGGTGCCGCTACACTGCAGTTGGGAGAGTGTTTGCTGTGACGGTCGAGTCTTCCACCCGGACATGGCGAGTGCTCTTGCACACGAAGCGCGGTGTGCGGACTGGTGTCTGAATTTATGCTTGGAGTATCAGCATTTGGTGCGCCTGATACCACTAAGCCGTCACTCAACTCATCGTTTGCACGGAAATGACACTGCTTGCTCGCCATTGCTATGTGTCTCGACCGAGGACTGAGGTTCATCGTGTTCACGTCCTGCAAGTGCGTTCACCGTCGGATAACATGGAAGAGTAAAAGCGAAGGATGGCTGTCACGGCGTCGATCATGTGCAAGAAAGTAAGGCAATCAGGTCCACTCTCCACAACGCACGTCCGGCAAATAGCGTGATAGGCGGGAACGAACACACGGACTCAGCTACATTGACACGCACATTACCGCCGCCAGAATCAGTGGGGAGCCTCAGGCTGCGTGTTAGACTTCAGCATGGGTCGGGGAATATGACACGCGAACTTGCTACTCCGAAACGCAAATCCTTGGATTAAAACGGCCAACTTTAGGACTTGTCCGATCTACAAGTTGCACCGCATGGCCGTTGCAAGAATGTCACTGGAGAAATGCTGGAAGTAAGCCATTTTCTTTCATAGCCAAACGTACTACTGGGAGTTGTACGAGACTGGAAAGCACTATGCCATCGCCTCGACAATCCGATGCCTTTCCGCGCGCCCTGGACGACATCGAGAATGAATCAACAGGTCTCAACAGTGTCTATCAGGAGTTTGGCATGCGTCGCGCTTCGCTGCGGCCCTCGACGTCTCAGACGATGCAGACGTATCGGCTCTCGAACCTCTCATCCATCTCAGAGTGGAGCAGGCAAACCATAGGATGTATACAATCAAGCGACTTTACTTGGTTTCGGCTGGAAGATGCGAGCTCCAGACATAGCCAGAGCTTGCGTGGCGGAGGAGACAAGTATATCGATCTGGAAGCTCACGAACGCAACAGGGAGAGCGACAGCACCAACAGCCCGAAGTTGACGGCATTGCCACGACAAGTTGGCAGATTCAAGGAGGAAGAGGAAAGCGTAGTGTGGGGCCAAGGCGACGTAGAGAATCCGATCAACTGGAAGCCTTGGAAGAAGTGGTTGCACGTGGTTGTGCTCAGCAAACTCTCTTTCGTGGCGTAAGTTCTCAGCAAGACAGCACGACGACGTGGCAAGTGCTGACGGTCCAAGCAGCTCAATGGGTTCTCTTATGATTGCCCCAGCGGCGCCACAGGTGGCAGATCGACTCCAGGTACAATCGCCTCTGCTCCTTGTCTTCATCATCAGCATATATATTCTCGGCTTCGCGGCCGGGCCTATGTTTATGGCGCCATTGAGCGAACTTTATGGACGGCTTCTGGTCATGCACCTGTCCAACTGGTGTTTCGTTGGCTTCACCGTCGCGTGCGGTTTCAGCCAGACAAAGACTCAGTTGCTCGTGCTCCGATTCTTCTCTGGTGCCCTGGGTATTGCATGCTTATCTTTGGGAGGTGCCATGGCTTCAGATATATTTCATCCAAGGCATCGAGCAACAGCCTTGGTGGTTCTGGAAGCCGGCCGTCTGCTAGGCTGGTTCGTAGGGCCTATTGTCGGAGGCATTATTGGCCACTTACTGGACTGGCGTTGGATATTCTGGATTTCGGCTGCGGCGGCTGGATTGAATGCTCTGCTTGCTGTCGTAGCTCTCCGCGAGACATACGCGCCCATACTGCTCCAACGGAGAGCAAGTAGAGTTCAGAGTGAGAAGCGCACTCTGAACATACAGAACTCCGCGATATCGCCCTTGGCTCTGCTTCGCCATTCGGTCTTGCAACCTCTGAAGATGCTCTGTCTTGACCCGCTAGTCACAGTGACGGCTGCGTACTCCGCGACTCTTTCTGGCATCCTGATCCTGATCGCCACGACCATTCCCTTCACCTATAGCAGGCGATATAATTTGTCGGGACTCGAGACTGGCCTCGTGTACATTGCGCCTGGAATCGGGATGATCATAGGGTTTCTCGTGTCGGGCTTGTTCATCAATTGCATGTCCAGCCGGCACAGACACATCGGCAGGGCTGAAGATCGTATCTCAGCGATTTGCGTGCTTGTTGGTGCATGCCTAGCAGCAGGCGGACTCCTATTGTACGGTTGGGCTGCCAAATACGACTTGCACTGGATCGTGCCTCTCGTCGGTCTCGCTGTGTTCGGCTTCGGGCTTCTTCCGTTGACGACCACTGTACAGTCCTACCTCTCCGAAGCATACCCGTCCGACGAAGCTGGTGTCACGGCGGCCAACAGCATCGTGAGGTCTCTGGCATCGGGCTTGATGCCACTAAGCGGCCTGGTCATCTACCGCAGCCTTGGGTTCGGATGGGGCAATACGCTGCTTGCCGGCATTCTTGGCGTGTTAAGTGCTGTTCCTATCTGTTGCAAGATCTGGGGAGAAAAGCTTCGACATCGTTTCAGGGCCAATACGTAAGCCGTTATGAATCAGTATGGACCACGAGGAGTTTCTTTCTCTCACGCCAGGTAAGGTAAGTCCAGCAGCCTCCAAAAGTGTATCGCCAGAGTGGCAGCAGCATTCTACTGTTCTTAGTCCATGCTTGCAATCGATGACTCGAGTGACAGAGGTCAAACACGGATCCCACGTTCCTTGTTTCAGGGGTCGGCGTTGTTTTGGATGTCCGCAACACTTAAACTCCCTCCAGTCCTGGTGTGGGTAACACCAAGTCTTCTCGCCATACCGCTGCTATGGCCGACTCCAACTCAGCAGAGAGAACGTATGTCCTCCAGACTGCCCGCGGGTCGCTGATGGGCACCGAAGTCGTGGACACCCGTACCAAAACGCCGCTATATAGACGCTATTCGCGGATACGATACGCCATGCCACCCGTTGGTGATCGCAGGTGGAGAAAGCCAGAACCGCTACCTTCGGACTGGATCTTCTCTGATGGCAACAATCGTCCTCGCGACTATCGAAAGTTCGGAGCGATTTGTCCTCAACTCGATAGCGTGAACGATCTGCCGAACGGCAGCCAGCGCAAGGAGGCTCCGAACGATCTGAATGAAGACTGTCTATTCCTGAACATCTGGGTTCCGGCTGGAGGTGAAGGTCCTGCAGGTGGATGGCCTGTGCAGTTTGTATATCACGAATTTCGTGAGTGATCTTGTCGTACACCACGAGCTTTGCGGTCACGAGGCTGAATCAGTGAAAGCTGTGGGTGAATACGCATCTGGCCACGGCATGCAGCGCAGCTACCTCGACCCAATCGACATCTACCGCGAGAACCGAGACAATCTGCGCATCATTGTGTCCGCCAACTTTCGCGTCGGGGTGTTTGGGTTTCTAGCCAGCGAGGAGTTTCTTCACGATACCAAGAGCATCCACGATCGATACGCCGCTTGTGGTAACTTTGGGTTCTGGGACCTCCGCGCGGCACTCGAATGGACGGGGACTAACATCCATCTCTTTGGCGGTAATGTCAAGAACATCACGGCTGGAGGCTCGGGACAGCTGACTGCGTACCAACTCCACTTCGACGCCTTCCAGCTTCCAAACAGGCGGATCATTAGACGAGCCTTTCTGTTCAGTGGAGCTGTGGCTGTCCAGCCTGACATCCCGCAGTCAGAGAAGCCCCGTAAATTGTTCACCGATCTCTGCCGAAGATTTCACATCGATGGAGACCTTCCACCAGAGGATAAGGTAAGGCTGCTGAGAGGAGTCAGCGCAGAGAAGCTTCTGGAGTTCTCAAAGACGCTGTATACCAGTTTTAGACCCGTCACCGATGGTCAGGGCGGATTCGTACCTATCTGGTTCATGAGGACGATTCGCAACGGCGAACTAGGTCGACGGTTGAAAGAGCTCGGCGTCCAAGTACTCATTGGGGATCCGAGTGACGAGGCTGTGTTGTACCAACATCGGAACCAGAAGCTCATTTCGAATCTGCAAGACCTCAAGGCAAAGTTGGGGCTGCACTACCACCAAGACCTCGTTGAGGCCTTAGTACTTCGCCACGAAGGCCAAGGCACGAACTGGAATACCATCTATGCGCAAATAATGGCTGATGTTCAATGCCATTCGGCCGTTCGCGGCTTCGCCCACAGCCTTTTCAAAGGCGGTATGACAGCACAGGAAGTCTTGCGTTACCACGTCGCCTGGAGATCACACACCCTCGATCTTCATCCGGACGTCGGCATCAGTCAAGCCCTGGATATTCCCCTGTGGTGGTTCTCCGGCTGGCGGGCAGGCTTCAGCGAGAGAGACAAGCAAGACGTGTTGAACTTTACACGCCCTTTTGCCAGGTTCATACGGGGCGACATCAGTGCGCTATTCGGCTGGGGAACCGAGGCCGAGTACGAAGTGAGGCTGCTGGCTCAGGATGGGTCGGTGCTAGTGACTGAAGATTCGATGTGGAAGGAGAAGATGGAGATCTGGAACGTCATCCGCGACGTGCAGCTGCGGCGAAATGGAAATGGAGTTGTGCGGCGACAGGTCAGCGGTGGTCCGTGAAGTGCATCGGGCGGTCTGATGTGTCGTTGTAGAGTTTCAGGAGTGTCGAGTCAATGCAAGGATATCCGGTCCAAGTTTGACAGCCCACGTAATTTCCAAGAAAAGTAGGCTTTCGATACATCCCACTTCTTGGTGGTTTCGACCAGGCTGTTGTTGGGATCGTCCATTGAACAAGTCGCTTGTGGGTTGCGACTTGCGATAAAACTTGGGAACCTATACCTGACCTTCTATTAGGCAGCAGAGGCCGAACGTCTCCTTTCGATGACAATGGACGGACGTCCAAGCACTGGCACATCAAGGTCGCAGGACCTCTCAAGACGTTCAGATGCTACCGTCGCCTCTGTGAGAAGCGCCTCGACCCTCACCGAATTGCCAGCACGAGAAAGTCCATCAGACTGCACCGCGGCTCAAAGCGATGTCTCGGTTAGTCGACAACGACGACGCAGTCGCCACAAGAACTCTGAAAGTCTGCTGCATCGGATTACCAAGGTGCGTGCTTCCATTCCGTTCTGCATCATGCAACAACGACTCGCCAGCTGCAAGCCATCCCCACGCTGCGCCGTCGATCATCATTCAAGCCGACGCTGTCTCTTTGTCACTGACGAGGTGGTCACAGAACTGGCACAGCAAGCCTGCACACCGCCCTCTCAAGACTTGGCTATCGAGTATACCATTTCTCCGAACTCGCGCGGAACGGCAGGCGAGATATGGATCTCTTGCATGAAGCCCTTGTCCTCAAGCACAAGTCACATGATGGAAACGAGGACCAAAGCCAGCCATACGGCCCACAAGACTTCGATAGGATCTGGGGCAAGTACGATGCTGTCGGCGATCTTCCTGGCTTTTCTTTTGTCGAAGAATTGGTGGCGTATCACCCTCAAGCGCAATTCATTCTGACTGATCGTAATGTCGATGCGTGGGCGGGAGCAATGAGGACGACGGTCGTTCAAGACGTCGAGTCATGGACGTGGTACTTTCGGTCGTGGTATTGTCTTCAATCTGCGACGCCCTTGAGGCGACTTGTGCGAACTTGGGTCGAGAAGTTCTGCCGGTTCGATTTCGGGGACGGTTTGAGAGAGGCATACATTGATCACGTCCAGCAGTGTCTCAAAGTCGTCCCGAAAGAGAGGCTCCTTATTCTGCGGTACAGGGAGCAGTGCGACTGGTATGATCTTTGCAACTTCTTGGGGAAAAAGGTGCCTGATACGCCATATCCGGACGTGGATGACGAGCCTGCCTTGGTCCATGGCCAAGGTCATATGCATGTCCCACAACCGAGGCTCGACGTTACAAGAGTATGTGCTTTCGGCCTGGGAGCTATCCTCGCAGCGGCGTCGTGTTGGTTGCTCATCGATTGAAGTGACTTCGCGCGGTTGGGGAAACTGGCTGAACTTGGAATAGATAGCTCGATTCCGGTGTCCCAAGCAGCCAATGCAGTTCAGCAACTCATCGTTCCATAAGTCAGACCATGTCCCGAACATCAGTATCGCTCCTCACAGCCTCTGTAGGATCGCAGTGTAGGATTATGTCTGGCAGATCCATCACCGCAGTTCCAGAGCTTGAACGGTTAGCCCATCGATCAAGACTGCTCTCCGTTGTACCAGTTGTGATAGCGACTGCACTTGGGGTTTGCGACTCTTCCGCTCTCAACCGAATGCCTGCAGAAGTGGTGGAGCATCGACGTAAGTCGCAGACCTTGGCCTCCGAGTCGTGCTTCTTCCATCCACCCTCCTCACGATCTTCTTGTTTCTGTGGCCATAAGATGTCCTTTTTGATGACTGCGCGTATCATCATGGCAAACACTGAGAACCACACCACGATGAGCTAGTTGCCAAGGTCAGTCAAAGACATCCAAGAGTGTAGTCGATGTACTTACTATGCAGGCCATGACGCAGCCTAAGATCTTGATAGGCCTGTTCTCGAGGGCTTCACCAATTGCAAAAGTCGCAGTGGTCAAGGCTGTATTCGGAAAGACGTACGAATAGAACGTCATCGCAAAGGTCATGCGACGTTTCTGTACGCATGACCAATGTGCTCCAACGGACACGATGAAGAACCAGAATGCGAGGCCCCACAGCCAGAGACCAGCCCAGACGGACATAACCCTGGAGATCTCTGCGGCCAGTACCCCATTGCCGGGAAGCAAGAAGTCCTTCGACGCCGCTTGTGGGATCACTCTACCCATGGTCACCAGACCTGAGATTGTAAAGCCAGAAGGTCCCACGCTGACGAACATGCCAGGCCTCAGATTCTCCTGCGGGAGCTTCTGCGTCATGAGTCGATAGATGAAGGCCGCGTATATCATCAACGACAGCAAGAAGCCGATGCCTTGGAACACGAAGCCTCCTATAAGCACGTCAATAGCGTCGATGTCCCGATACACAAGATGCTTTGCGATCGCTCCGGCGTGCGGCCCAATAACCAGTAGTGGGTAGCAAGGGAAGATCCAAACAGGAGTCATTGCCGCGATGGTGAATGTCTGAGTAGACCACCTGCCGTTCGATCAGCAGAGTGCTGCAACAGCTCGTACGTCAACTTACATGATCAGGTAGATGCCGCAACTAAAGACGACTGCCAGACCACAGTAGACCCAGAACAACACGTTCATGGTGGTGAGCAGCCACACCCCTGTTTTGCCTGGCGTGAGGCCGTATTGAGTAACGTTGAGTAGTATTGTCCCGAGGCTGATGACGCTGGCCGGTATGAAGAGGGACTCCGTTGGATGGAGTAGCGAATGGAGGAACGTCGAAGGGTGAAAGTAAAATCGCAGCGAGATCATCGTGACATTGAAGATGAAGAGACAGATGTTGAGCAGGAAGAAGAGGCAGCCAATGGTGTACAGACCGCTGAAACGATAGGGGACTTGTTGAAAGTCAGCTAGATTTGTGACATCGAGGTACTGAGATATTGCATACCTTGGTACAGGACGTTGGCCACGCCGCCGGTCGCCATCTACTGCTCATCAGTCTCGAGTGATGGAGCCAGAGCAGATTGAACAATACCGTCATGGTAAACCATGTCCACGTAAAATGTCTGATCCGCTCCTTGAAGTGAAGATGGTGAACATGATCATATTGCTCAAGCATTCTGCGGCTGATGTTATGAGCGCTCCAGGTCCTACGATGACCAGAACTTCTCGAAGTATTTTGTGCTGGTGGTTGGAGGAGGCTCGACGAGCCCTTTTCGGGATCGCCTGACGTCGGCGGCCGCAACGAGTCTGGTCTCGACGCTGCAGCAAGTGGTGTTTCAGTTCTCTTGTGCAGTTCGGCAAGTCGAGTCGTGATCAATAAGATCGAAATAGGCTCACTTACTGGCATCGCCGACGTTGCCGCCGTTCGTCCGCGTCATTGTGCTGTGGTGGGAGTCTCGCGGCTCCTCCCTTTCTGGCACTTTGACGAATGAGGCAAAGCAAGTGAAGTCAGAACGAGAAGTAAACCTTGTTGATGTGAGGGTTCAATATCGTGATGAGGGACACGGTACATATATCTTCTTCCTCTTCAGTGGCCGCTGGGTGTGTGTGTCTTTGATCGCGATTCGACTCCATGCTTCGTCAACGACAGGCGGCGGCGAGCAGTCGTGGAATCAAGGATGGTGATTCTTTCGTGAGGTACGGATAAGGTCGGTGGTGCAAAGTGGATACCATGGAATCATGCCCCGTAATTATTGCGCGTTTAGTGCGCATCCTTCGTAAACCTCGTGGAACGAGAAATAACTCTGCAAAATGCGCCCACCGCCGACGACTGTATAAGGAACCTTACGTGCACACATACAAGTAATCTGATTTTCTCTGTGCTCTGAAGGTCACTGCATTGACTTCCACCTAGCACAGCCGCAAAGTCCGAAGTTTCACGCCCCGTTGCTTCAGCATTTCAGGTGACATCCTCGGATCGTGGTTTATGATCTCGCCAGTCTCGGTATTTTGGAAAAGCTCAAAACAGATGGGATCATCTGGCGTCAGCTCAATCAAATCTGGGGCAAGAAATCGCCACTCGCTGGGCAACGACTCCATTCGGGGATCATCTTGATGGAGCTCGTTCGTGTCCGTATTGCGATATCGTTTGCGAGAACGCCACAAGGACCGATGCTGTTCGACTTTATGGCCTTTTGGCAGCGGCCCGAGAAGGGCTTCGGCATTCATGAGTCCATGGACGTACGACCAGCCAACGACTTGAAACGTAGAGTTATCTGTCGGGCGTAGAACGAGCGGTACGTGCAATCCGAGGATAATGCAGACGCGATCACCTGGTCTCACACAGGCGTGTCCGAAGCCGAGATGTCCCTTGTCCGACCAGAAGAATCGCATGTGCGAGAGATTATCAGTCGCGGTGACTAGAGACCATGACGCCCAGACGTCAGACTGGGTTTCCAGGCGACCCGACCTGATCGAGGCCTTAATCGTGGTGGCCCACTCCTCTACGGTCTGGAAGGTCCGCCCGTCAAAACGATCTTTTGTGGCCCCCTGAATCAGAGTGGTGAGCCATGCGTCATGTAGACTTTCGCCAGTGATATAGAGAGAGCATTTGGAAGATTCTTCCAGTATCTCTGAGAGTCGGGCGATGACAGTTCCCTCTTCCCCGTTATCGATGGGTTCGTAGACGGAGCTCAGAGCCCCCACCTCGACGCCCAGTACTTCGAGTATTTCTCCACTGTCATCCGTCCACGCTTTGGAAAGTCCTGCAGCCTGATAGCCCGGTGGTCCAGGGTAACAAGATACCCCGGAAGCTGGCCTCCAGTCTGGTACCCAAGAAGGCACAGGAGACTCGTTCTCCTGCAAAATACACTTGTCGAGCATGTCAAGCCGTCCTGACACTTGGCAGTGCTTCAGCAGTATGTCTCGAAAGACACACTTAAAGGGAATACTGTAGGAAGGCTGGAGGACGTCACGGAGCCCAGGGCCGAGGAAGGCATATGCTCCGTAGACTTTGTCCCTCGGATCCGAGCATTCGTGTTGTCTTGCTAGATGAAGAACCTCGTGAATTGTGGCATTAGGATTGCCGTACGCAACCGTCCGGAAATCCTTGATTCGGTTTGATAGACCCAGTCTCGTCGGAATCCCGTGCTTGTCGTCAAGTGCGACCACTGCACGGCGGAAGTCGTACCAAGAGACCTGGCAGTCTCCACATTGCACGACTGAAGCCTCGCTTGCGAGGAAAAGTTCTTGCAAGACCCAAAGTCTGTCGAAGAAAGGTCGAGCGAATAGGTCATTGATCATGGACCATGTCTCGTCGCTATATGGCAACCAAGTCTCACTGCGATACCAATCAGGCTCCTTCGCATGGGGTGCGGCTAATCTGAAGCCGTTCGAAGTCAATTCGATTTGTTGTCCCAGATACGCCATGGTCTTCAAAGCAAGAGCACTTTCATCGCAAGGCTCTCCCAGCCATACAATCACTCCAGAAGCTTGTGAGTATATATGTCGCATTCGTAGAACCTGGCGACTTCGCTCATCAACATCTGCCTGGTTGATGGACACCGCATCGACCCATATGCATCGAGTCTGTTCGGGGTGTCGAAGATATCGCAAGGCGATATCCAGATTTCTGGTCAAGCGTAGGACCCGTGTTTCAGAGCTGCCTTCCAGACGTTGTGAGACGACAAGTGCAGTCTGTTGCCGTTCAGGATCTCCCCAGACGTATGACAGGGCTTCGAATGGATGGCCACCTGGCTTCGGCTGAGTGTCGTTCATGTTCGCGGCAGTCATCTCTTGCAACGCTGCAGAGCTTGGGTGTTCGTAAGTTATGTAGCCCCCTTTACCAGTGTCATCGTGGTAATATAGCCATCGGCCTTCCGGTGTCTTGTGAGCTTCCCAGCCTCGAGGCAGGCTCCTCTCGACTTCGGCTTTCGCTCCCGGGTCTATGACAGCTGCAGTGGACGGATCGAGCTGCTGGTGCACCAAATGAAAGCGTATCTCGTTGTCGTATTGCCCAGGAAGTAGATGCAGGGTTCGGATTTCGTCATCCTGGAGAGGCTTGTAGACATACTCCTGGTCTGCTCCACCCATCATGAGACGACGCGGTCTCGCTGACTTGCATCATGGTATTCGGCTCCGCAGCTTATGAAGGTGCTGCAATTGCGACAAGTCTCCGACCGAGCTCCACTCGGGCTGGTCGCTGGCAATGTAGGAATACCAGCGAAGGTGGGAGGAGGTCACGGCATCGAAGCATTATTTCGCGACGATAAAGATTCATAATGAGAAGCTGCGTGGTGTATAATTGTATAATAGATTAAGCGCTTCTTACACCGGCACGGGTCAAATCGCCGCATGTCGATCCGCGGGCAGACGCACAGACGCCACAACCGCCCAAGAGGCTTGGTATTGTGATTGGTCGTGGTTTTGTCTCGTCCACTTCGCCCGGAAGCCGTGTGCCGAGACGTGGTTCCACTACATCGTATCGTCGAAGTGAAGTTTTCTCTCGTTGACATGGTGTAGGTTGCGGAGGCATGGCGGAAAAGAGATTGATTGCACGCCTGGATCGCGTGCAGAGCAATGGAGGCGGCCGTAATCCCGATGGTATGAAAAGGATTCAAGCTTATTGAGCATCGGAAGGCGGTCTGATACTTGTCCAAGGTGCATGCATCGTTTCATGTATCGAAGTGCAGGAAAGGAGGATTGAAGTGCATAAACAATTGCAAAGGATCGAGACTGCGTTGAAGCACGGACGGGAAGAGGTGACGTCCAGATCTCTCAAACTTTCGCCAACTTCGGTGACAATGATGACCCCTGTCTGGAGCAATGTAGATTGAGCCTCATCTGGAGTGAAAGAGTTTACCATATCTAGGCTTAGGTTCTAACGATATGTCGGGTTTACTGTTGCGCTGCTTTGCCCGCAGCCTTCCTCGAAGTCAGCTACTGAAGTGGATGCCGCGCGTCAAGCAGAGCTGAAATTGGGGTATCATATCGAAATTGATCAACGCGAATCGAACAAGCCACGCTTGCTTACTCCTCGTCGCTGTCTGCAAACATATCTTCCGCCAGCTTCCTTCTCCTTGGCGGCTCGGTTACTGGCGGCTGCGAGCTGGCTGAGCCTTTGATTGTGAAACTAGCTCTCTCGGATCCCGTCGCTCGAGTCTCATTAGTCAATGATGTCGTGGCCGGCTCTGTCACCATAGCATTTTCCAGCGGCTGTCTGCCAGCATCTCCCGCACCAGAAGTCTCTGCATGTTCACCGTCGATGCCATCCATGGGCTCTCCGTCGATGTCTTCCATTGGCTCTCCATCGAGATCTTCCATTGGCTCTCCATCCAAGTCTTCCATTGGCTCCCCATCCAAGTCTTCCATCGGCACCCCGTCCAAGTCCTCTTCCATCGGAACACCGTCCAGTCCAGAGGGCTCAGCAGCAGCTGGACTACGAGGAAGTGTCTCTTGTGCAACAGGGGCAGGAGACGCTGAACCAGACGAGGTACCAGCGATTGGCTTGAAACGACCCTTCAACTTTTCTTCGTACTTCTTCGTCTCTTGTTTCGTCTCTGCGCCGTCGTTACCGTTGGTCCTATCGGTGAGAATTTTCTTGAAGGCTTCGAACGAGTCCAGCGCGAAGATGTTCTTCTCTCCCCAGATTTCAAGCAGAGCCTTGAGCCGGTCCACCCAGCGCCCTGATTTGTACAAACCCCAGCCAAGTTCCCGAGGCAGCTGCTCGAGGTACTCAAAGGTCTTGCGTTGCTTGAACGCACTTTCGAACAGTCCTCGGTACCTCCATGCGTTCTTTGCTGTGGCGCAATTCTGTAGGATGTCGTTGATCAGGTACAAAGCCACGAGCTTGACTTCAGAAGGGTCGTCGGATTCTTCTTTGATGACCGAAGGTTCCAGGCTAGGTATTGCTTGCATGGTCGGTAGTTCCTGACCCGGCTCATAATCGTCATCCTCGTCATGCTGGGCATCATCTTCTTCGCCAAACTTTGCACACATGGTATGAGCATAGGGCTTCTCGATGTTCAGCATGAGCATGTTTACGATATCGTCAGTGCCAACACGTGCATGACGAATCGCAAAAGATGTGATCGCGGCAACCTGGCCCATGCGCAACTTTGCGGGAGAAGTTGGCATTCGAGATAGCAGCCACGATAGTTTAGCCACTTGCAAGGGTGTGAGGTGTGCGGTCTCGTTTGGGTCCGGGGGCCTCTCGCCGCCTTTGTCGCCATTCTCATCGTCATAGTCACTCTCATCATCACTAGGATAGTCTTCATGATCTAGCAACTCGCCCAGGCTTGTCAGATCAGCGAATGGCAAGCTTTTGGTCGGCGGCAGCCAATCTATAACCACATCGTCCAGAACTCGCTCGGGTCCTCTAGCAGATTGTTTGCTTGCTTGGATCATACCAAATGTGTTATCGCTCCAGAGCAGGAAGCGGTAGTATGCGCCCGCGGGACTTCGTGAGTCGTACAGGAACGAAAATCGTTCGTCCTGCTGAACCTCGGGCATAGCCATGAGCAACGCTTCGAGCTGCAATGCACGGCCTGGGTCGGGCTCTGATAACAGCCTGTCGACCAGTGTGTGGACAGCGCGAAGCGTGTTCATATCTGCAGGCGGCTCAACGGCAACAAATGCGTTGGCGGGAATGACGTGTTGACCACGAGTGTCTTGAAAGTTGGGTGGCGCGAATTGATCCGGCGGCGGTGCACTACGCATGCTAAATCTTCCGGGCTGGTCTCTGTTGATTTTCTGTGCACCAAAAGGCTCTACTGACGACGCAGACACGGCAAGTGGCACGCTGGCCAGGAGCGACGTTGACGACAGATGGCGAGATATCGATAAAGCGTATCCACAGCCAAGATATTTGCCTTTCAGTGCGCTGACTGCGGAGTCGATCTTTGCTGTTGAAGTTTCGGCTGAGAGCTGAGCGATCGCTGTCGCTGATTTCCTTCCTGTCGATACGTGCCCAGGGGGCGGTTGAAATTGGACCGAGTGAACGTGCAGATGACCCCTCAGCATTGCTTTAACATCTTGCTCACTGCTGGAAGGTGGCAGATTGGACAATTGGACTGTCGGGCGAGGCGCAATATCGTCTGGTGCCTCCTCCTCACGCCTCCTGAAAGTGTGGTGTGGTTCTTCGTCCTTGCGACCCAGATATGCAGCCGTAAAGTCTTCCTGATCTCTTCTCGCCTCTCGTGCCTCCCGAAGCTCTTGAAGCTCTCTCTTCCTCTTCAAATTGGGCACATGCGGTTCAGGAACAGGTCCAAGGGAGCCAGGCCCGCTTCTGGACGGTCCAGGGTATCTACCAGGCGGGGCCCCAAAACCCATGCCGGATCCTCTAGGGCCAGAAGGAGGTTGTCCAAATCGAGGGAATCCATCGAAGTCATCATTCCTGCTACCATTCTCTTGCTCGAAGTCTTGCTCGAAGGTCTCCAGTAAAGCTTTGTTCTCAGCCTCTTCGCGTCGTCTCTTCTGTTCAGCAGCCTGCCGTTCTCTCTCGAACGCCGAGAGCTTCTTAGGAGCGGAGAGCTTCTGCGAGACATCTGGAAACTCTTTGGGGTCGTCGTCACCCGGCATGGCTCATGGAGGAGTGGGTGGAATCGGATCTGGCCCAGATAGGATTGACGACATTCACGTGTTCAACTCGAGCTTCGACGTGCAGGATGCAGGTGGAGCACTCGGATTTAAGGTTAGCAGCCGAAGACCAAGCTTTGCGGCTCTGCTATTAGCGCGGGGCTACCAAGAGCTTCGACCGAAACCGCGTGACCTTCAGTTGTGAAGCTGCGTCTGCAAACCATACCGACCTCACGCTCACGCCCACGCTCATTTTGCTCGGACACACTCACTTGCCCTCGCCGTCCGCAAGCAAAACGACTCTGCCAGGCGATGGGAGTGGCACCGGACGATGTGAAGGCGCCCCCAACGACCACACCCTCGTGAAGTCGGCATCTGTCGCCATCCGCATCCACCATGTCGGCGGCCTACAAGGACACGCTCGATTCCCTTTTCGCCGAACTCAGATCTCGCAATGAACGCATCCGACAAGAAGCCTCGCAGCGCTTGCTACAACAGGTCAATGCGGCCTTCCGAGAGCTTCCCCCGGGCCAGTTCGCGGCCTACTACAACGATGTCAACTCTCGTATGGTGGCTATGATTCTCAGCGGTAACGACACCCACGAACGGACCGGCGGTCTCTACGCTCTCAATTCTCTGATCGACTTCAAGGGTGACGATGTGGGGCAGAAGGTCACTAAGTTCAGCAACTACATCAAACGCACGTTGGAGGGCAATGATACCAGCGCCATGATTGTCGCAGCAAAATGCTTGGGAAGATTGGCGACTCCTGGTGGTGCATGGACGGCTGAGCTGGTCGAGGCCGAGGTCAAACACGCCTTGGAGTGGCTCACTTCAGAGCGAAACGAGAATAGACGGTTCGCTGCAGTCCTCATACTTCGCGAACTCGCACGCAGCAGCTCGACACTGCTGTACATGTACATCCCCGGCATACTGGTCAGTCTATGGGAGGGTCTGAGAGATCAAAAAGTTGTCATACGAGAGACCGCTGCCGAAGTGGCCTTCCAATGCTTCAAGATCCTGTCTGCTCGTGACCCGCAGCAGCGCTCAACCTGCCTCACCCGCATGTTCGAAGGTGCTCAAGATGGCTTCAAACGCAGCACACCCGAGTCTATCCATGGCTCGCTGCTTGTGTACAAAGAGCTATTAGCTCAGGGTGGCATGTTCATGCACGGCACCAAGTACAAGGACGCATGTGAACGTGTCTTGTCCCAACAGTATCGAGAACATCGAGACCCAACTATTCGACGCACAGTCGTCGAGATCATACCGCTGCTGGCAGCATACACACCCAAGGACTTCTGCCAGAATTACCTCGCTCGGGCGATGCAACATCTTCAGACTCTACTGAGAGACCCGAAGCAGAGAAACATGGCCTTTATTGCTATTGGCAAGATTGCGAATGCAGTGGGGTCGCATATCTCGCCCTTCCTGGATACCATCTTATTGCATGTTCGTGACGCACTGTCGGTGAAGAACCGGACAAAGACTTCTGATGAGGCGCCAATCTTCGAGTGCATCAGCATGATATCAATTGCTATTGGCCAAACGCTTAGCAAGTTCATGGAGGCTCTCCTAGATCCCATATTCGCCTGCGGTCTCTCAGATGCCTTGACTCAAGCTTTAGTGGACATGGCCCACTACATCCCGCCTATCAAGCCAACTATCCAAGAGAAGCTGCTTGACCTGCTCAGCCGGACCCTATGTGGCCAGCCATTTCAGACGCTTGGACACCCGACGCAAGGCAAAGGCCTGCCTCCTATATACACCAAGGAGTACAGAGATCAGAGGGACCCACAACACCTAGAGCACAAGGACCAAGAAATTGCTTTGGCTCTCCACACTTTGGGCTCTTTCGACTTCAGCGGACACATACTGAACGAATTCGTCCGGGATGTCGCAATTCGCTACGTCGAGGACGACGACGCCATCATACGTAAAGCTGCAGCATTGACATGCTGTCAACTCTTCGTCAAGGATCCGATCGTGCATCAGACCAGCCACCATGCAATTCAAGTCGTCTCCGACGTCATCGAAAAACTGCTCACAGTCGGCGTGGCAGACTCGGTCCCAGAGATCAGGGAGACAGTACTTCGATCTCTTGACGCTCGCTTTGATCGGCACCTGGCGAAGGCTGAGAACGTGCGCACTTTGTTCCTTGCCCTGAACGACGAGAAGTTCCCCATTCGAGAAGCGGCCATCACGATCATCGGCAGACTGACGATCGTCAACCCTGCCTATGTCTTTCCATCGCTGCGGAAGGTCCTCATTCAACTCTTGACGGAGATCGAGTACTCGAACAGCGCCAACAGCAAGCGCGAGTCTGCACAGCTCATCAGCCACCTTGTCAGCGCCAGCAGCAAGCTTATCAAGCCCTATGTGGATCCAATGGTCACCGTGCTGCTACCCAAGGCAGAAGACTCGAACGTCGACGTTGCGGCAACAACACTACGGGCAATTGGCGACCTTGCGGGCGTTGGCGGAGACAGCATGGTGAAATACATCCCAGCACTTATGAAGATCATTATTCGCAGCCTGCAAGACCTAGCATCACCTAAAAAGCGGGAAGCTGCTCTTTGTACTCTCGGCCAACTCGCCAGTAACAGCGGATATGTGATCCAGCCGTACACCGATCATCCGGAGTTGCTCTCGATCCTGGTCAACATCGTCAAGAACGAGGCGCCGGGCGATCTGCGGCGCGAGACTATCCGACTCATTGGTATCTTGGGAGCGCTCGACCCCTACAAGCACCAGCAGGTCATCGAAGAATCCCCAGAGTCAAACCTGAGAGCAGAGGCAGAAGCTGAGTCTGACGTGACCCTGATCATGAAAGGCATCACTCCTAGCAATGAAGACTACTATCCCACCGTCGTCATCAATACCCTTATGAGCATGCTCAAAGAGGATACTCTGAAGCAGTACCACTCTGGCGTTGTGGAAGCGGTCATGAATATCTACCAGACGATGGGTATGAAGTGCGTGCCGTTCCTGAATACAGTGGTTCCTGGAATCGTCAGCGTCTTGAAGAACGCAACATCAGACGTCCGTCTAGAAGGCTACTTCAACCAACTGAGCTCGCTTGTGAAGATTGTGAAACAACACATTCGGCCTCATTTGCATGTGATCCTCGATGCTGTCAGCGATCACTGGTACAAGAGTGTTCAGCTACAAGCCACGATTCTGAGCCTCATTGAGAGTATTGCACGAAGCCTAGAGGGCGAATTTAAGATCTACCTGGCGAACGTCTTGCCGCTCATGCTGGGTGTTCTGGACGCCGATAGCCGTACAGAAGCCGGCCGTTTAGCCTGTCAGCGCGTACTGCACGCTTTCCTCATCTTTGGCTCCAGCGCCGAAGAGTACATGCACTTGATCATACCAGTCATTGTCCGCATGTTCGACACATCAGACGGCCGTTACCGCCACCGCGAAGTTCGAAAGTCTGCAATTGAGACAATCGGACGGCTCAGCAAGCAGGTCAACATATCTGAGTTTGCTACAAAGATCATCCATCCTCTTGCTCGTGTCCTTCAGGGAAACGATAGCACGCTCAAACCACCTGCGATGGAGACGCTGTGCGCACTCATTTTCCAGCTTGGCCAAGACTTTCTGCATTTCGTTCCCACCATCGACAAGATCCTGCAGCAACAACGCATCAGCTTTACAGCATACAGTTTGATCGTCAGCAAGTTGAAGAAACACGAAGCTCTGCCTCAGGATCTCAGTCCAGAAGAGAGGTACAACGATGACGACGAAGACCAGCACGCGACAGAGATTGCCACAAAGAAGTTCGCCGTCAACCAACAACATCTCAAGAATGCATGGGAGGCGAATCAGAGATCGACCAAGGAGGACTGGCAAGAGTGGATGCGCCGATTCTCTGTCGAGCTGCTCAGAGAATCACCCCAGCAGGCGCTCAGGGCTTGCACTAACCTGGCAAGCGTTTACGCGCCTCTTGCACGTAGCCTATTTAACAGCGCTTTTGTAAGCTGTTGGACGGAGCTATACGATCAATACCAGGAAGAGCTTGTGCGGTCCATCGAGGTGGCCTTGACCAGCCCCAGCATTCCTCCTGAGATACTCCAGATTTTGCTCAATCTGGCCGAGTTCATGGAGCACGACGACAAGGCTTTACCCATCGATGTCCGTACTCTGGGCATGTATGCCGGGAAATGTCATGCTTTTGCAAAGGCATTGCATTACAAGGAACTAGAGTTCAATGCCGAGCAAAACGCGAGTGCGGTTGAAGCCCTCATCTCTATCAACAACCAGCTTCAACAGACCGACGCCGCTTTTGGCATTCTCAGAAAGGCCCAAGGGTACAACGATGTGGAGCTCAAAGAAACCTGGTTCGAAAAGCTGCAGCGATGGGAGGATGCTTTAATCGCCTACCAACAACGTGAGGAGCTAGAAGGTGGCCCGCAGAGCGCTTCGTTCGAGGTCGTCATGGGCAAGATGCGTTGTCTGCATGCATTGGGCGAATGGGATACGTTATCTTCAATGGCCCAGGACAAGTGGCAGACTGCCTCTCAGGACAACAAGCGGCACCTGGCACCTCTGGCGGCTGCGGCAGCTTGGGGTATGGGCCAATGGGACATCATGGATGATTATCTGGGTGTCATGAAGCCAAACACTCCAGACCGAAGCTTCTTTGGCGCTATCTTGGCCATTCACCGCAATCATTTTGAGGAAGCACATTTGAACATCGCCAAAGCTCGAGATGGACTTGACACCGAGCTGTCTGCGCTCCTCGGCGAAAGCTACACGCGAGCGTACAGTGTAATTGTGCGAGTCCAGATGCTTTCAGAGCTTGAAGAGATCATCACGTACAAGCAGCACTTCAGCGATCCTGAGAAGCAAGAGCGCATGCGGAGTACGTGGACCAAGAGACTGAAGGGCTGTCAGCGCCAAGTCGACATATGGCAGCGCATGCTCAAGGTTCGAGCTTTGGTGATCACGCCGCAGGAGAATACCGAAATGTACATCAAGTTTGCCTCTATTTGCCGCAAGGCCCAGCGGATGGGACTGGCCGAGAAGAGTTTGAACAGTCTTCTGGGCACCGCTGGCAGCATTAACATGCTGCTCTCGGAGCCAGAGGGCTGGAACAAGGTCAAGGCTGCGCCATACCCGGTACAGTATGCAACATTCAAATTCCTCTGGAGTATAGATCAACAAGACACCGCTCTGGCTGCACTGAGAGACTTTACGGTCCGACTACGCAGTGATTTTGACGACCGCAACGCCGCCGCCCTCTCTGCCGCAGGTCCCGGGGGTCTGAATCAAGTCAGCTTCTTGAACGGTGCGAACGGTCTGAACGGGCTGAACGGCATGAACGGTCTGAATGGAGCGAATGGCATCCATAGCAATGGACCATTTGGTGCACCCAATGTCCATCAACTATCACCAAAAGAGAAGGGCGAATTAGAGGAGTGGAAGATGCTTCTGGCGCGCTGTTACCTGAAGCAGGGAGACTGGATGACGAGACTACACGACACCGACTGGCACCAGTCGGGCCACGTCCAAGAAGTTCTCACAGCCTACTACTCCGCCACGAAGTATAACGAGAGCTGGTACAAGGCATGGCATTCCTGGGCCCTTGCGAACTTCGAAGTCGTCACTTCCCTGACAGCTGGAGACCGTGAGCAAGCAGACGTCCCGCCGCATGTGGTCAGCGAGCATGTTGTGCCTGCCATCAACGGTTTCTTCAAGAGCATTGCGCTGTCGTCGGCCAGCTCGCTGCAGGATACACTCCGTCTGCTGACCCTATGGTTTGCCCATGGCGCGCACCCTGAAGTCACACACTCTGTGACCAAAGGCATCGCATCCGTCAGTGTGGACACTTGGCTGGAAGTCATTCCTCAATTGATCGCACGAATTAACCAGCCCAATCGCTTGGTTCGCGAAGGCATTCACAACTTGCTGGTTGAAATCGGTCGAAGTCATCCCCAGGCACTGGTCTACCCTCTCACTGTAAGCATGAAGAGCGACGTAGGCAATCGTTCGCGATCGGCTGCAAAGATCATGGAAGCCATGAGACAACATTCGCCACGATTGGTGGAGCAAGCAGGCTTGGTCAGCCACGAACTCATTCGCATTGCGGTCCTTTGGCACGAGCAATGGCATGAAGCCCTTGAAGAAGCATCACGGCTGTATTTTGGCGATTCTAATATCACGGGCATGCTAGCGACCTTGGAGCCACACCACGAGACGCTAAGGAAGGGCCCACAAACCCTCCGCGAGATCTCCTTCATTCAGTCGTTCGGACGAGACCTTAACGAGGCCCGTGACTGGTGTGAGGCCTACAAGTCGACCGGTGAAATCGGCGACCTCAATTCGGCCTGGGACTTGTACTACGGCGTGTTCAAGCGCATCGCTAGGCAATTGCCTCAACTCATGAGCCTTGAACTGCAGTACGTTTCGCCAGAGCTCAAGAACGCCCACGATCTCGACCTCGCAGTGCCTGGAACCTACCAAAGCGGCAAACCAATTGTGCGCATCCAGAGCGTCGACCCGGTCGCAACCGTCATTTCCTCGAAACAGCGACCACGGAAGCTGAGCATGAGAGGCAGCGACGGCAACAAGTACGATTTCATCATCAAAGGTCATGAGGATATTCGCCAAGATGAGAGAGTCATGCAGCTCTTCGGCCTTGTCAACACCCTGCTCACCACCGACCCGGAGTGTCTCAAGCGCCACCTCAACATACAACGCTACTCCGCCATCCCCCTCTCCACTTCAGCTGGTATCATGGGCTGGGTGCCAAACTCAGACACGCTGCACGTTCTGATCCGCGAGTATCGCGAGAGTCGCAAGATTTTACTCAACATCGAGCATCGTATCATGTTGCAGATGGCGCCGGATTACGATAATCTGACGCTCATGCAGAAAGTCGAAGTGTTCGGTTACGCCCTCGATAACACTACGGGCCAGGACTTGTACCGTGTGCTCTGGCTGAAGAGCAAATCATCGGAAGCATGGCTTGATCGCCGCACCAACTACACTCGATCGCTGGGTGTCATGTCCATGGTTGGCTACATTCTTGGGCTGGGAGATCGCCATCCAAGCAATCTTTTGCTCGACCGCATCACCGGGAAGGTCGTTCACATTGACTTCGGCGACTGTTTCGAAGTGGCCATGCATCGCGAAAAGTACCCGGAGCGTGTGCCATTCCGTCTGACGAGGATGCTGACGTTTGCGATGGAAGTCAGCAATATCGAAGGTTCCTTCCGTACGACCTGCGAGCATGTCATGCGTCTCCTTCGTGACAACAAGGAGTCGCTGGTGGCCGTACTTGAAGCCTTTGTTCACGATCCGCTGCTGACTTGGCGTCTCGGTACGCGTGAGAGTCCACCGGAGCCGTCATTCCCATCCGAGCGCCGCACATCGATTATGGGACCCCCTGAAATCCCTGCCGGGGCTCGTCGACCCTCTGTGATGGGTGCTGACCCGATCACGGCTGCGGGCGAGCGTCCGAGCAATTCCTTCCGTCCTCGCAATCGCGCCTCAACCCTCGTCAATGGTCATAACGACACGAACGAGAGGGAGGTGCAAAATGTGCGAGCACTGCAGGTGCTGTCCAGAGTGAAGGAAAAGCTGACCGGCAGAGACTTTAAGAAAGAGACCGAGCTCGAGGTCAAGGACCAGGTGGAGCGCTTGCTCAGCGAGGCTACTAACCTCGAGAATTTGTGCCAGCACTACATCGGCTGGTGCAGCTTCTGGTAACGAGCCTGAGCGGACGGGGGAACGAATGAACGATGCGATGATGGTGTACTCATGCGCGTGCATGTCTGTGGTGAGTATTCTCTTTTCTTCTTTCTGCTTTTGCGACTTTCAGCGCGGCGCGGTCGGCATGGAGGATTGTAATGGTCTGTTGCTCGTGTGAGCAGGCGAATGTGGCTGGGCATGAATAGGGAAGGAGTTGAAGGAATGCTACTCAATGGAGGGACGGCGTGCAGCAGGTCAGACAGCAAGCGAGCATTGCGCGGCGTCCTTTTGGGCACGAGAACAGCATCGAAATCGACTGTACAACCTTGTATGAGTCAATATCACAGCGACTGCTGACCTTTTCACGAATGTTCTGTATCATGGAACGGAAAACTGACGAGTGAGCTGTGGGAAAGTAGGAATCTTTCCCTTACGATTGACTATAGTACAATGCGACCCCCTTTGACGCTCTCACGCCCATCCCATAGACCCAATTCAGCGCTTTTCTTCCCGACCATTCGCCCTTAATGTACACTTACGCAACAGCAGTCGTCACGTTCTGGCAGCCCTGCGGCAGAATGATCTGCTGGCCCTCCTGCAGCGTGGTCGGGTCAACACCAACGTTCAGCGCCAAAATCTGTCCAACAGTAGTGTGGTACGAGTTGGCGAGGTCGTAGAAGAGGTCCCCAGAAACGATATTGTACGTCCCAACATACTCGCACTGCGAAGATGGGCACACAGGAACGTTGATGATCTGGCCAACGTCAATGACATCGATATCGGCAATCTGGGGGTTTGCGTCGACGAGAGCAGCGAGGGTGATGTTGAAGTTGGTGGCGATGGCGGAGAGGGTGTCGCCGGAGCGGACGTCGTAGGTCGATCCCAGACCCTTGACGCAAGTCTCCGTTGGGTCGGCGGGTTTCTCGATGCAAGAGTCGTTGTCGGGGGTGGTGCAGTTGGTTGGGATGATGAGGTTCTGGCCGGGGACGACGAGGTTGGGGTTGGAGATGTTGTTGGCGGTGGCGATGTCGCAGATGCCGGAGCTGTAGCGCTCTGCGACTGTCGTGAGGGTGTCGCCGGCGATGATGGTGTAGTTCGTGGTGGAGGTGGAGCCGCAGATGGATTGGCCTGTGGAGGTGTTGGTGGTTAGCCTTTTTTTGATACTTTTGAGATTGAGGGGACGGCACAGTCTTCATTACGGGGTAGAACGTAGCCGGAGACGGCGGTGCTCAGGAGAGCGGCTGTGAAGATTATGGATTGCATTGTGGAGGCTGGAGGTTGAAAGGGGCTGTGGCCGGACGGGTTGCGTGGGAAACGAATGTATGAGTTTGTCAACAAGTAGGTAATGAACGTGTTTCTCCAAAAGAGTGTCGGAAAGTACAACGAAAGGGAAGTGAGTAGAAGCTTGGCGAGGAGAAGGTAGTACCCAGGAGATGGTCTGGGTACTTATATTACAACCTACTCTCACCAAGCTTCTCTCACGCTTTCCGCGGTCCCTTGGTGTGATCTATTGTTGTTAGTCGGTCCACGCAACCAGACCATCGTATTCTTTGTAACCCGGTCTTCTGCTTCGAATGGTCTCGGAGTAATGACGGTGGAGGTCGTACTAGTAGGCCCAATGTGCCGGGCGGTCGAGTGGCATGATAGGTGATGCTGCCGACTCTGACGGTCGAATAGTTCTGCTTTTGTCTTGTTGTCTCAATACAGCGTCCCAGTGGATCTGGGCTCCGTCTTGTTCTCGAGAAGATCATCTCACCAACGCAATGGCACTGCAAAATCAGATAGACTCACTGTCAGTCTCACCCCAACAGTCTCGGCACTCATTTCACTGACCACGCGTTAGCGTGGCAGTCAAGGAGCACCCTGGAGCCGTGCCCCTGGGGAAAGTTCGCATCTTCACAGGGATAGGTGGATCGACGAATAGTAGCATGGAGTCTTGGACTAGAACGTTTAGCTGGCTTCGTTTTGTGATCCGAAGACATCCGCTAGTAACAGACGACCGCGAGGCCAGCTATAATCGAGTCGAAGGTGCGTGGCAATTGAGACGTGGAAAGTCGAAATGTCCAGATTGCTCGTTGGGTCTTGAGCTTTTCAAGATGTGTACGTGGCCCAAGATGTAGATACAAGGTGAACAGCATAGACCTACGCAAGCGCCGAGAGCATATGGGGCAAGTAATAGCTCAATGGCATGTGCTGCTAGTGTCCGTAGCCCTTCGGGTACCGACCCTCGAGTCAAAGCTGAGCTCAAGCTGCGTAACGTGAACAAGACGTGGCTCCGTCGCGGGATGCACGAACTGTGACGTTCACCTGTCAGCCGCCTCACTGGTGCTCATTGACATCGGGTTCTTACTTCACCACTACACCGCCCATAGAGCTGTTTCCCGTCGATGCAACACTTGGAAGTTCCCATGACTTGGTGCTGACTAGCCGTTGGGTGTCAAATGCGCCCAGGACCTTTGTGTTGGCACCGTATGGTTTGAAGTCGATGCTGATATGTAATAAGGACCCCACTGCTTCAATTGGCCGCCCGAAAAGATCGGTGGGAGCGCCGACGAATCAGCCTGATGCCGTGTTAGAGGAGAAGGACGGCCTGGAGATGGCGCTGGTCGCTCTGGCGGGGGCGATGGTGTTTCGGGCGCGGGCAGATGGGTGAACATCCAGGTACCCAAAAGACTCATCCTTGAGTGTTGACCCTCGGTGAATGATTTCGCAAAGGCGTAGTTGCGATGAGATGGCAAGGCTGAGAGCTCGTGGCAAAATCTGATAAGATTGATATTGAGGAGGCATATTTGGGGAGAATAGTGGCTCTGTACATCCCACTCGTCTCTGAGCCCAATGAAACTGATCCATGTGCCATCTATACCTGCAACGAATCAGCGCGAGGCGGATTCCACTTACACAGCTGTTTGTTAGTAAGTGTAAAAGCCCTTGCCAGACTTCTTGCCAAGCCAGCCAGCATCCACCATCTGCCTGAGCCGAACAGCAGGTCGGTACTTCGAGTCGCCGAGCTGAGTATGCAAGACCTCCATGATGGCCAGGCAGGTATCAAGACCGATGAAGTCCGCAAGTTGCAGAGGACCCATGGGAACGTTGGTGCCATTCTTCATGATATCGTCAATGTCCTTCTCGGCGCCGACACCGGTCTCGAGACAAATAACGGCCTCATTGATGTAGGGCATCAAGATACGATTGGCGAGGAACCCAGGTGAGTCTGCAGAGGTGGAGGTGACCTTGCCCATGCGCTTACAGAACTCCACAGCAGTAGCCAGGGTTTCAGGTGATGTTTGGAGGCCAGAGATGATCTCGACACCTTTCTGGACAGGCACGGGATTCATGAAGTGGGTTGACACCACCCGTGAAGAGTTGCTAAGGTCGGTCGGGTCCTATCAAGTGGCAGACAATCAGTATGACCATGCATAGACTTTGCCAGGGAAAATTGCGGGCGAGTGAAAGAGGTGGGTGGCTTGCAGGAGCTGCATGCAGCTTGCACGTGGAGACGACACCTCACTCCATACACGTACCTTTGTGGTAGCAGCAGCGATGCGGGTAATCGAAATGGAACTCGTGTTAGTGGCCAGAATCGTATGCTTAGCACAAGTCTGTGCGAGCTGAGCAAAGATCTTGGTCTTCAGATCGAGGATCTCCGGAACAGCCTCAATGACCATGTCGACGTCGGCGAGATCATCCATCTTGGTGGTAGGGATCAGTCGTTCACGAATGGCAGTAGCATCTGCCTGGCTGATCTTCTCCTTGGAGACATCTTTCGCGAGTAGTTTGTCGGCAAAGGCCAGGCCCTTGTCGATGGATTGCTGGGAGGTATCGACGAGTGTGACCGGGACGCCAGCCGCCCGCGCTGCTACGAGAGCGATGCCTAAGCCCTACATTCACTTCCATCAGCGGTCAGCTTCATTGGCATGAAAGCGATTGGTGCAGAGGGGTGTATAATGAGCATACCATCTGACCGGCCTGCAAGACGTTAGCGTGTGATGCGGCAGCGTAAGGCTGGCGGTGATACTGACGCCGACAACACCCAATTTCTTGACAGTCGCGGCTTGCGCCTCAGCCAATACGGGCGTCGATGAGGAGAAGGGGCGCGAGCGGAGACGGAGGCATGCCGGTGAGACGGGCGGCTTGCCCACCACGGCGTGGGACAAGGCTCTTCTGGGCAGCATCGTGATGGGAGGAGAGTCAGGCGGCGTGGGACAAAAGTTGGAAGATGCAATGAGGGAGATCTGATAGATGCGCCATCACATGTCGTCCCGATGGCCAGAGCTTCACTACCCGAAGGGGATTGCTTCCGCGGCTATTCGTGCTGATGAATGCTCTTTAGAACAACGCTGATTGGGTAATTATATACCACAGCATCAGATTATTCTGCCGTGGGTTTGTGGATATGGAGGCAGTGAGCTAATCTATGATTTCACTTGGCCAAGCTGGATCATCAGATGGCATGTCGTCGAGCTCGTTTACGCGAGATCCGGGATTCGCGACTTGAATAGTCACGTGACTGAGTAATGGGAAACACAATGGTACTGATTGGCTGCAATATGTCATCTTCGATATGGGTACATACAGACATTCAGACTCATCCAGTTCTTGCAACCATCTGGTATGCAGACAGCGAGAGTCGTAATCAGATCCAGATGAGTACTAGTCACGTGACTCACTCACTCGGCTAAGTTTCCGCTTGAGCCACGCTAGTGTCGTGTCGCGTCTTCCCATCATGGACGCGCTGGAGCCAAGAAGTCGTCAAGAACGTCGACTTCTCTCGACATAGCAACACATGTTTGGCGAGTATGGATCCTTGGGAGCGGTCAACGACGATTGACCCCGAGGTCAGAGCATATGTTACATCTCTTGTCAACGCAGTCGGAGGAAGCTCGAACTGGGACAACTCTTATGCGATCGGAGACGACGCGGTTGCCGTACTCAAGGATCTACAAAGATGGCTACGACTTTACGACGAGAAAACAAATCGCCTGGATGTGAAACGATGTCTGGCCGAAGCAGACCTGGTCAAGAAGGACCTGCTGGAAATCCTGGCTCTTTGGCCTGACGAGGCGAACCACAACAAGCACAAGGCCAAACTCGCTTTAGCATGTTTGGAGCTCTTGGTGCCTCTGACCTGGCCGCTTGCTCTGGAGGATGAGAAGGCGACTGTCAACCACCATCGACATGTGCCGTACCTGCAACTGGCGCAAGTTGGCTACAAACGAGCGGTCCTGCATTTCGAGTTTGCCAAGATCTTGCGGACAGTGGCACGCATTGGTTTACCATCAATGGCAACGACTAGTCGCGATCGCAGCAGGAGGGACGAGGGCATAATCAAGCTCGTCTTGTACTTCTTCCGGAACATCGCAATGATTACGCAGCCACAGTTGCTTCCTTCGCAAGGTGACGAGAATGAGATTAGCCGCTCCGCGACAATCGAAGCCTTCCACGAGCAGGACGTCTTTAGACTTCTGCTCACTGTCGGGTCTGGAATGGGGGATGAGTTCCAAGAGCAAGACGTGATCCTTCTGGAAATCCTCTTCCATCTGTTGAAAGGTGTCGATGGCAGGAAGCTGTTCATGAAGAAAGAGCAAGTTGCTACAGAGGAGAACACAGAGTTGAAGAACTTGCTGCAGAAAGAGAAGGCAATGCTCCAAAGTTACAACAAGCATGCGCCTACAAGACATAATCGGTTTGGCACTATGGTCTGGGTCAAAAGGGACGAGTTGAAAATGTCGACTGTGTCTGGGCAGACCACCATCACAGATGAGACTTCCACATTACACCAGATGGACGCCAGCAAGAAGTGGAACAAGCCGCAGTATCGGGGCAAGTTATCACAAGAGTTCGACGAGAACTCCGACTTTGGTGCACGTATAGAGCTCACTGAGCCTGCGAGAAAGCACCTACGTCGATTCGTCGAGGACTTCCTAGATTCTTCGTTCAACCCGCTGTTCTCCAGTTTGCGAAAGGCGATAGAGCGTGAGGCAGACCGCGTGCAAGAGAGCATGCACCACAAGCAGTACTTCTTCTTGATTTCGTGGTTCCTCAACGCAGAAGCTGCACGACGCGATCAGTCACGAAGAGATAGCACCTGGAATGCTGACCGCCCAACGCAGACCAACCCTGAAGACAACACATATGCATACATCGCGGCGGTACTGGATCAAGAGACGTTTGTCCTACTCAATCGGCAGATGCAGAACGCATTCGACAACAAAAATTGGCAGGACCTACAGGCAACGCTGTTATCCTTCACCCAGATCTTGCTGACAGTGCAGAGCATGTGCGAGAGCAAAGACGAGGAAGACCAAGAGATTGCCGAAAATATCCAAAACCGCATCTTCTACGAGGAAGCAACCCACGACCGTATTGTGCAGATCTTGCGAGGCTATACTCACCAAGGTTTTGCATATCTAGACGCTGTGACCGAATGCGTCCATGTTTTCGTTCGAATGTTGGAGCGATACAGCAAACAGAACGTGGACTTGCAGGTCCGGTCGAAGCGGCGAGCCAGAAAGAAGCAAAAGCAGCAGGTCAATGGTGGTCACGGAGCAGACGACGCTGAAGACGCGGCCGAAGATGAAAGAGAAGCTCACCGGGCTGTGTCTGAACGAAAGTTTGACTTTGCACGCTTCTCAGCCAAGTTCCTGTCCCAGCCTTGCATCAACACCTTCATCTCGCTGACGCATTTCTACCGCGACCTTACGCAAGTGCAGCTCAAGCGGTGCCATCGTTTCTTCTACCGCGCTGCATTCAAGCATGAGCTCTCGGTGCTGCTGTTCAGAGTCGACATACTACAACTCTTCCACAGGATGATCAAAGGTCCTGCGGGCTTGGATCCAGCCATGGAAGGCTTCAGGGACTGGGAACAACTTGTGCAGCAGATCTTCCGCCGGTGCATCAAGTGGATGGAGCGTGAGACAAGCGGCGAAGGATGGCGCGAGGCAGTGGTTGTTGAGATGCTATTCAGCAAGATCCCAGGTTCTCTGTTCTATCTTCAGAATGGGTACGAGAAGATGGTCGAGAAGCGGCCTCCACGGCCACCTGCCGAGTTGGAAGTCAAAGCAAGCATACCAGAGGACCAGCGAGTTGGTGTCGCGGTGTCAGTCATGATCGAGCACACCAAATCCGATGCCCTGGAGTGGGTGAAGAAACAACTTTCCAACGCAGTCGACGAACGACAGTCGTGGGAGGACGAGCAAAGTGCCCGCTCAGAGATGATGAAGGAGACAGAAGACGGCGCTGCACCAGAGCCTGTCTTAGCCCCGTCAATTTTCATCACCCCTGACTCAAACGAGAGGAAGTTGGCACTGTTCAAAGACAAACACTTACGCTTGCTGTTGACCACACTGGGTCTCCAACGACTAGGTCTGGCGGAGGATACGGATGCATCGTGGATCATCCCATCAGAACTATCTGCTGCGCAGCTGAAGGAGGCTTTGGAACAAATCAAGAAAGCAGAATTCAACCCGCCTACCTTTGATGATGACAAAAAAGCCGAAGACTTTGTGCGTTCCAAGGCTGGCACCCGACGCAACGCCACTTTCGACGACAACGACTCTGAGTCTGACGCTGGTAGTGGCGGTGATATAGACGACGAGATGTTTCCGCCCAATCTGCGTGAAAAGCGGCGCAAGCGAGATGAGGAGGATGACCGACCAAAGAAGCGAAGGAAGAGAAATGCGACTGAGCTTACAGAAGAAGACCTCGATAAGCGCAGAAAGGCTAGGAAGAAGAAGGAAAAGGAAAAGAACGCCAAGATCAAGTCTAAGCTGTTCATCACCGACTCTGATGACGAAGATGACGAAGAGAAGGATGCTGAATTCTTCAAGCTGGAAGCAGAGAGACGGAGCAAGATGGATGGCATTATTCGCAACACGCTGCTCAAGCAAATGGAGGATGCAGAGATGGAAGGGAGTGGGGCGAAAGGTAAAAAGGCGAAGGCAGTCAAAGAGAAGCTGAAAAATGCCAAGGCAGGTCTGAAGAGTGTCGAGGGCGACGTGGACCTGAGCACGAGCAAGAGGAGGCGGCGTGCTGTTGGCAGCGACGAGGATGACGATACCAACGACGAAGTGGGCAGCAGGCGAGGCAGAGAGAAGTCGCCGATCGAGCTGTCGGACAACGACCCATCGTCATCAGATCTCTCCGACGACGATGACGAAGACGATCAAGATGGGAACAGCAATGCGGATCACGACGTAGCAGTAGAGAAGGAGACGCCGTCAACATCGCCTACACCAGAGGAGAGCGCCTCGTCACCGCCAGTACTGAAAGAGGTCTCGGCCAATCCTGCCAAAACAAATCCGGTGGACAGTGATGAGGACGATATGCCGGTGACCAAGCCAGTGGGACGGAGGAGAAATGTGCGGGCGGGGTTCATCATTGATGACAGCGATTCTGATGCATAGTGTTCTGTTCGTCCGTCTACAATCTGGATATCATAACGAGAAATTGTACACTCCATTCGCCACTACAATGCTCGCCTCAACGTCATTCGCTTTCCTCCTCTGTCGACGACACGACCGTCCTCGACCGGGATCCCAACTCGTTGAACTCATCATTGCTTCCATTGCTTTCCCCACCACCCCCAATGCGACCATCGCCGCCCTCCTTCTCGCCCTTCCCATCCCAAACCACAACCTCAAACTCCTCCTCCCTTTCCTCCTCCTTCCTTCTCTGACTCAACAACCTCATATAATACGCTCCATCCACCGCATGCTTCACGGGCCTCACCGCCGCGCTCTGCCAATGCACCTCGAAGCCCTGCAGGCTGGCCTCCTTGGCGTAGACTTTCTCCATCATGGCGCCCATGGTGTCGACGTCTTGGCACAGCTCGTCGTTGTCGTGGCTGTCTTCGAACCAGAACATCACGTCGCCGCGGCCGGTGGAGGGCGGTGGTTGGGTGAGCAGCATGCGGCGCCAGGAAGGGATGATGTTCGAGGCGGAAGGTGATGGATCATGTTGGCGGTGGGGTTTGGCGAAGGAGACGGGTTTGAGTTTCCATTCTCGCGTCGTGTCGAAGAAGATAGGGTTCAAAATGACAACTTGCTGGAGCCATTTGCATTTGTTGGAGGTGGCGTCGAGGATGTTGAAGATGTCGGAGTTGGTGGTGTCAAGGAAGCCCAGGGAGAGGATGTCGTTGAAGGTTGTCGTTGGGAGGAAGAAGAGCTTGCGTTGGACTGGCTTGCTGGTGTTTATGATGCGGTTCCAGTGGGTTGAGACGCGCTGGGATAGAAGGAGAGTTCTGGTGTCGAGGAGAAGTAGGATCTGCTCGAAGAGTTCGGGGGTCTCGAAGAGGGGTGGAAGAGCTGGTGGAGGGGGGCTGGACATTGTCGGTCAAGCAAATGATGTTTTCGGTGTCTTCCAGTCGACGAGAGCGCTGCCGATTGACGTGAATGAGTTGTCGTGGTTGTTATTTGCTTCTTCTGGTTGACCGATTCGAACAGGCAGCCTTGCCATGTGCTCAATCCCATATCACGTCGCGGAGATATACTGCAGAACAACCATGCCACCCTTTCAGCCTCGTGCACTTCAACCAGTGACTTGGAAGCTACGATATTATTGCAACAGTGCCCATCTGAGTGGCTGTCATAAGGAGACGCATCTCACACCAGCGACATAAGTGTTCTAATCGAAGGAGTCGTGCTCGTGGGTGGTTGTACAGACGCATCCCATTCTTCGCCCCCTCCACGTGAAGACGCCGTGGTAGTAGTGTGGTGTAGTCAAGTAAACTCTCTAGCTGCATCTATTTCTTCCGCGTGGTCTTTTCTGCACGCCTAGCGCGCCAACAGGAAGCCGAGGATATTTGCTTACCTTGAGAGCTCACATGCAGTGCGCCATCCTTCTCAAGGCCCCCACGCTTGTTGCGACTCTGCGCGCTTGCTTCGCTTGTTCAATGGAGTTGTGCAACCCGGGTTGGTGCAAACGCATTGTGTGAAGAGCGCTAGTTTCCTGCGCTCAGCGCTTTGCAACAGATGTCGTTGGTCGTGAGGTTTGGGGTACCCTGTCGTATGGCATCGGAGAATTGTCCTTGATTGGACTTCGGCTATCTCGTTCATGTAAGGGCTCTTCGGTCCTGTGCAGTCTTCACATGCCACTTGAATGAGCTGTGGAGCGAGAAAGCTGTTCGCTTTGTGAGGGTCATAGTAATGATACTCCCTCGTTCGCATGCTACCTTGTGTTATCGACTGTCGTTGTTACGCTCGGAAAGCCTTTGAATCGTCATTCTGCGAGCCATCACGACTGCAATCATTGTCCAAGAGCAGTGCTTCGTCCAGCTTCGAACGCACCTCATACCATGCATTGATCACCATTCACAGTCTCGTGAGTCGCTATCATCGCCACGCTCTTTGGTAAGTGCCTACTGATACTTTTTCACTCCGCTCGCCACGGGTATGACTGTTCCGTTGAACTTGGCCATGGTCAGGCCGTATCGGTCCAGGATGCGTGGCTCCCAATTTTCAGAGAACCGTTCCTCGGTCAGCATAGGTTTCAGATCGTCCACTCGTCCGCCGAAGATCGTGAGCATCGTGCTCGAACTATTCCAACATCTGTTAGCAAACAGACCGTATACATCTCGAACCCATCAATACGCACTTGGCACTGCCAAAGGTGTTGTGGAAGAAACTCTCCGAGTATTCCTTATTCGTCCTCTTCGCGTCTGTCCTCCTCTTGGCCAAGGCCCTCGACAAGTCCGGGATCGTCAACTTGGGAGATCCATCTGGCATCTTTCCACTGGCCTCTTTCAACAACTCGTGCACAAGCTCCAAGTCTGGCTTGCCCTGGTCCTGCACCAATGCCTTATCATGTCTTGTGAGGCTAGCGTCGTGTTCGATAGCATTGTCGGCATGCAGGCTCAGGTCTTCGAGGTCGAATTTGTCTTTGGAATAGGACTTGTTCAGGAAGCGGGCGGAGAAGTTGGGCACAAAGAAGCAGAAGGAAGAGGCGAAATTGAAAGTCTCGCGAACTTTGGTGTTGAGCTCTTTGAAGGTGATGTTCTTGCCGTCGTGGGGAAGAATGCCGTGGTTTGCTGTCGAGGGTACCGGTGTCAGCTATGCCTTCGACTCGTCCCATGCGTAACGTGAAGGCTGCAAGACTCACCCATGGCATTCAGCATGGGGCATGCTGATCTCGAGTCACCCTCCTTGGGCGGAACATACTCTGGCCATTTGCCATTGTGTCCTGGACAGCCTTCCGGAACCACCTGGCCAGGCTTGAGCTTCGGCATGAGCAAGTTCAACACCGCTATGCCATTGTCCCAGGCGATCACCGAAAGGTCCACGAAAGTATCTCCAAGCTTGCCGAGTATGCCCATCCTGACTTACTGATGTTCAAACACTTTGATGAAGCTCTTAAAGGAGCGAGGGAAGGGCGAAGACAACATCCTCTCTCGAAGGTTTTCACCCACCTCCATCATGCAGTGGTGTGAGATGGTGAACGAGCTATGGCAGTGGAGGGGCGCACTTGGTGCTGCAGTGTTATGCATCGTCGCGAGAGCAAAGTGGTCTTGGTTGGCAACGCGCGGGCAACGATTGGCTTGAGGTGCTGCAGGGCGTTGATCGTAGCTTCACTAGGTGTTAGTATGTGTGACTAAACTGGCAAATGCAGAAATCCACGACGCAGAGAGAGTCGTTCCGCTGCGCTGTGTTCTTGCTGTTTGTGTGCAATACATATGTCGTCCGTGGTGCTACGAAACCTTCATCAGCAGAGGGATGGGCAATGCAGTCCTTGGCTGGAGGTCTTGTCAACTGCATCTGCTAGGATGCCGTCGTTGATCTTTCGAAAGCAAGCCGATGACGAGAGCAGTGAATTTTCACTACCAACCTATATCTCGATGTTCTTCGGACCATCAAGAACACCAAGCAAGACGTGAAGTTGCGAGACTCAACAACGTCTGTGCGCTCGATTGGGTTCGGCAACGACAACGGGCAGACCACGTTCTCGGTACCAACATCAACCTCACTTGTACTCCCTCATCTTCACCTCCCAGAGCACAAGGGCCCCAACAACATGCTCGTGCTCCAAATCCCCTCGTTCTGAAGCCTACACGTGGCCATTCGAGGAGCCAGGACAATGTTGGCGTGCGACGCTTCCTCGTGGGTGGCTATCGTCTCACGCTGCTGCGACGGGAGAGTCACGAAGTGGGAGTGCACAGTGGTAGCACAGGTTCAAGAGCATGGCGCGGTAATATACAACCACCGGGAACAACGTCGACCTCGAGCCGCGCGAGTCATAGCATGTATCCCCACAGCTCACACGTTGTCAACGCAGCTCGCACCGCAATCCTGGGCCTAGTCGCTTCGTCAAACGCAGAGAAAGAATGCACTTTGCAAGCATTCCACTTTGAGCGAAAAGAGGAGGATCGACAAGGCCTCGTTGCTCCGGCGAACACACCAGCGCAGTGACGTGATAACGATGATCTTATCTCGAGACGGATCTGCTTCTAGCGCTGCTGCATAGCTCTTGTTCCCACGTACCGGGTTGATCAGGAGCGTCTTGAGATGTTTGGCCAGTCCAGATAGCTTCGCTTGACCAGAGCGAGCTTCCAATATGTGGCATGACTTCTCCTCTCGAGAGCCAATGTCTGTGACGTCTTTTCGATCGGAAGGCTCTCGGGACCTACTCTTATGATGATAGCAGATTCAAGAGCTGGACGTGAAACGTGTTGCAGTATTGATATTGCGATGACCGCGCCACGCCATATCTCGCCTGCTAACCTGCGGCGAATGCTGCTAACTACTCAAAAAGCCAGTGCACGTCTTTGAACACCCTACAACGCCATCAAACACCACGCACCAGAACCGCTCATCTCCACTCGAAGCTGGACTCCACTGGCTTCTGATTCCTCGCTGTCTCCTGTGGAAAGCCAAAGATGTTCTCCACCATCTCACCGCCTCTCACCGCTAAAATCGAAAGAAGGGTATCGGACAGGCCGTGCGTCTTCTCATTGCATCCTTGCAGCCAGACGCCAGCATCTGGCTCAACGGCACCAGCCTCGAAATCAACGGCATAGTCTCGCTGCACGGTCCAGTTCTTGCCTTCGGCGTAGCCACCTGGCATGAGGTCTCTAAGTCCGCAGAGCATCTCTTCGTGAGCATTTCGCACGTAGCCGCTGGCGACGACGACAAGGTCGACCGTCAGAATCTCGGTGGTGATAGCCTTGCTGGCGCAGTACTTGCCAGAGTTGTTCTGGATCTGCAATTCGACGGCGGGGCTGCCATTAACCTGGACATCCCGCATGCCGGTCACTTCTCTGTAGTTCAGCAACCGATGCGGCCACTCCTCTTCAGACTGATGTTGGATCTGGTATGAGTACATCTCGTTGTAGATCTGTTCCAGGAGCTCGATACGGACGACGCCATAGTTTGTGGCCTTGTCTAGGCGAAGAGCCTCAGCTCTGATGCGTGGATCCTGAGCGAAAACGTCGTCCACTCGGTCTGGGTTAAACACTTCGTTGACACTGACCGTCAGTTAGCAGAAGCTCGCTGCCACATATGATCATACTTACAATGGCGAGTCATCACTTGGCTTTAGAGCAGCGTTCCTGATGAGTAACACTGACTGGGCACCAGGGAACCTTGAAGGAATGTCGTGCCAGCACTCAGCCGCACTCTGGCCACCGCCGATGACCGCAACCCTCCTGGGCTGAGTACCTGGTGGGAAGATCTTGTGGATGTTCGTCGCATACTGCGAAGAATGTATGATTCGCGGGTGATACTCTGGCAAGGACTTTGGGATATACGGTCGTCCACCAGCTGCAATGACGACATGCTTGGCTTTGAGTGTCGTTCGCTCGCCAGTCTCAGGGTTGATCGACCCAACGTTGAAGTACTCAACGGCACCAGACTTCTGGCTGAAGTGACCCGCGGTAACGCTCTCGACAGTTTGGGTGTAGTCGACCACGTTCGAGAAGTGCTCTGCGCACCAGCGCATGTAGTCCTCGTACTCGATGCGTTGGGGTAGGAACGTGCCCAAGTTGGTGAAAGATACCAACCTGTCCTTCTCGTGAAGGTAGTTGAGGAAGGTGAACTCGCTTTGAGGGTTGCGGAGAGTAGCCATGTCTTTGATGAAGGTAATCTGCATTTTGGCTCCTGGGAGCAGCATGCCGGCGTGCCATGCAAACTTGTCCTGACGTTCTAGAAATCGTACCCTGGGTGACCTCGTCGACAGTCTTGCATTCTTCGATTCGAGATAGTCGTGAAGAGCGACCGCTATTGCCAGAGAGGCTGGACCAAACCCAACACAAACCAAGTCTTGGACCTCATCGTCGCCGTATCGATGGAGATTGGATCCCCTGGAGTGGACAAGACCAGGGATGTCGTCTGCCAACGAGCTAGAAGAAGTGTAGGGCGACATCTCTGACGAGGATAGAGCGTGTGGCGACATGATCTGCCAACAAAGTACTATTGTCAGAGCAGGAGTAGAGAACAACAAACGTCGAATAAACCTTGGAGCCTGTCCGGGAATTCGAAGGATTCAAATAAAGTAAAGCAGAGCAGTCGTGGGACCACTGCAAACTGTCTTGCTGCAGGGCAACCGAGCTCGGCCGATGCAACGCTGTCGAGGTTTGTTCTTTCAAGGGTGCAAACAAATAGCTAGTAAAAGAAGCGTGGCGGACGTGGCATACTGTTGGTGCCAGAGTCAATGGCGTCAGCTAAAGACAACCCACGCAGTCAAGCTAAACGCAAGCAGAAGCTCGAGACAAACGGTTCGTACTGGAAGCAGGGAATATTGAGCGGGACTAATCTAATCAGATCATCTCCTCCGTTGAACAGAACTAGCGACCTTGCCATACGAAACATCCGTGGACATTGTGGAAGGCGAGGAGAATCGTCGGCAGCGTGACGTGTTGGCTGACATCTCAGGCGAATGAGGTCCATTTGCCAGCTGGATCCCACTGGGCATTCGGGCAAGGGTCAGGCGCAGTGTGGTCGAAAGAAACTTATCAGATCCGCTCCGACCGCAAATTTTTGCATGGTCGCGGCGCCTGGTGCATGTCGATCGGGCGCTAGAGGTAGCTGCCAGTATCAAGCGATGCCAGCCGAGGCGAGGACTGTGGTGCTCCGTAGCACCAGCTCTGAAGAAAACGTAATGGCTTTGGAACGCTTCACGTGGCTTTCATCACGATGCAAGGTTGCCCAGCTCCGTATGGACCGACGGCTGTTGGGCGAATGCGGATTTCCTGCCGGTGCAACATTTGTGAGGACTTCCACCGATTTCCAAGACTTGGCTTACGACGTGGAAGTTCACCTGGCGAGACGACAAGCCCAGGCCTCATGCTAAAGGCCGTCGAACACCAGGGAGATCGAAGGTTTTACAAGCAATCCAGTTTTGAGAGGAACCTCGAGAAGGCGTACTGTGAGATGCGCTGTCCGGTGTCATCAATCGTCGTCAAGGCTTGGCAATGAAGGATGCGGGCTTTCGACAAAGCTTCTGCACAGTGACGAGGTAAAACTCGATTTGGCCGTGGCTGTAGCGGCTCTTGCGACTCGGCGGCCCTGCAGTAGTGGTCCAAGAGGCGTACAGTTGTTGCAAGCCATCTGCATGGTGATGCTGCACTTTGATCAGATAAGATCAAGATAACGAGACTTCAGCTCGTGGAAACATCTGGCCCAGGTACTTGGTCGAGGTCTCTCAGACAATTGCAGGACCGTTCTTCGGCACAGGCTGACCTGCCCGGGGTATACCAGCTTGCCATTCTCACAGTAGGTATTGCCGGTATCGGCTCGCCATGCAGGCCCCCGCAAAACAATTGGTCGCTCAATATCGCGCTGGCCACGTTGGGAGCGCGCGAGCTCTGTGTTGCATCTGCAAAGCGCCTTGGTCCATGAGACGGTGTCCACTTGACGAGCTTTCACGGTGCTCGTTGGCGGCGAGATGAAAATGTCGTTTTGCGACGTGGGGTGCGATGTGGTGAGGATGGTGATGCCCACGCCATACACACTGAACAGTGGGTGGACATGCAAAAGAGGTGGGACACCTGCAGTCCGTGCGCACCTTACAACATTGAATCAACGCTTGCTCATCGAAGACAACGTCTTATGACACTTCCATCACCGGCGGCGTCCATTGTTACTATACGAATCTTCTGGCGCGGCGCACGTGATAGTTCACTTTCGATCGCGTCCTCACCGCAGCCCACTGCAACATGTCAACGCGCCCATGTTTGCGTTGTGGCGTTCATCCTCGTGCGAGAGATAAGTCTACATCCGACTGAAGGGGACGCCTGTACCAGGCTGCGAAAAGACTTCAACCTGGATTTCGAACTCGACCAGTCTACTGCCCTGCTTTAGTTTGGACACCATGACTACTGGTCTTGCCATATCGAATTCCAAGCCGCGGAAATTGCCTGGCCCCCAACTCCTACACGACCTGGTCCCACAAGAGGATCTGAAAGAATGTGCAGCGCTTGAGTATGCTGCTGAAGACGGTTCGATCACCAGCCTGAGTTATGTCAAACTTCATGAGCAGGCGGAAGCCTTGGCACGACGGATCGTTCGAGCCATCAATCAAATCTCTCGTCAGGAAGGTCGTTTCATCGTTCCAATACTGATCCCTCAGTCAGTGGACCTCTACATCTCACAGTTGGCCTCACTCAAGGCCGGGGGTGCGTTCTGTCCCATCGTTCTGGACGCCCCTGAAGAAAGACTACGCTTCATTCTGCAAGACACCAGAGCCCAAGTTCTTCTCACAACTACAGACATTCAACGACAGCTACCGACTTTTGACGACATCGAAGTGATCACAGTCAACGGAAGCCACCACACGACAGACATCGGACCTCTAAACCCGCAGATCTCAACTCACGATGCTGCCTATATAATGTATACCAGTGGCAGCACTGGACAACCAAAGGGAGTCATTATTTCACATTCAGCAGCAACGCAGGCGTTGCTGGCGCACGATGCGCACATTCCAAAATTCTCAAGGTTCTTGCAATTCGCAAGCCCAACCTTTGATGTCTCAGTATTTGAGATCTTCTTTCCTTGGTATCGACAATGCACGCTAGTCAGCTGTGAACGGAGACGGCTGCTGAATGACCTACCAGCGGCTATCAACGACCTCCGAATCGACGCTTGCGAATTGACGCCATCCGTTGCGAGCAGTCTCCTCAGGGGTCGTGCCAGCGTTCCTTCACTCAGAGTCCTGTTGACCATCGGAGAGATGTTGAAACCATCTGTGGTGGAAGACTTTGGTGGAAGCGCTTCAGAGTGCGCGCTGTTGCAAGGAATGTACGGTCCAACCGAGGCTACCATACATTGCACCGTACAAACGAACTTCCCCAAAGACATGCCCTGCGGCATTATTGGCTTCCCACTGGAGACGGTGTCAGCTTTCGTCGTCAAGATCCCAGATGAAAACTCGAGTTATGACCAGTGCTTGGAGATACTCAGAATGGGCGAGGAGGGCGAACTTGCTGTGGGAGGCCACCAGCTGGCTGATGGTTACCTCAATCGCGAAGAGCAGACCAAAGCGGTATTTGTAGAGCACCCAGAGTATGGTGTGCTGTACCGCACAGGTGACCGAGCTCGGATGCTACCAAATGGCAGTTTAGAGTGTCTAGGCCGCATATCAAATGGTCAGGTGAAGCTACGTGGACAGGTATGTGACGCTGGCTCAAGAGTAAGTCGATATCACTAACGAATAGCCAGCGCATCGAATTGGGCGAGATTGAGCACGCTGCCTCAAGAGCATCTGGTTGTCGAGATGTGGTCGCTGAAGTCCTCCAAGGCATCTTGGTCATCTTTTGTGTCGCCGAAAGCGCTCTCGCGACCAAGTCGTCGGTGTTATCGACTTGCCGAGAGTGGCTGCCATCATTCATGGTCCCAGGCGAAGTCATCTTACTAGACGCTTTGCCTTATCTTGCCTCTGGCAAATGCGATCGCAAAACTTTAAGGCAGCAATACATCGAAGCTCAAGATCGAGGACACGATGAGGATACTCAGCACGGCGAGGAGGTACGGCGTGTGGTCGATGTCCTTCGCGAAGTACTCGGCACTGCAGTGAGCGCAGAGTCATCACTTTCTGGACTGGGAGTCGACTCTCTGTTGTCAATTCGAATCGCAGCAGCACTTCGAAGGGCGGGATTCCGACAGCTTGATGCGGCCGAACTGGTGACAGCGACCACGCCTCTCGACATTGCACACGCGCTTGATAGCGACGAGACTGGCATTGGCGACGGGACAGTCGAGCCACTCTACCGGAAAGCCGTGCACGAGGCAGTTTTTCAAGCAATGGACACTGTGCAGCTGTCAGAATTGGAGGACTGCTTCCCTTGTACTCCTGTACAGATCGCAATGCTGACTGAAACGCACAAGCAGGCCGATGCCTATTGCAACTGGGCTGAGTTTGCTATGCCTCAATTTTCGAGCTCATCAAACGTTATGAGGACGATTCATCAACTCATTCGCAATCATCCCATGCTTCGTTCCGGCTTCGTACCAATCAGCACCGCGCAATGGAGCTTCGCAACAGTCGTCTGGACGAATCCGGGTCGTCAACAAGTCCGCGAGACAGCAGCATTCCAGTATGATTTCAGCCTTGACAGCGAAGCGGATTTCGTACGTCCTAGTAGCTTTCAGATAATGCAAACGCAAGAAGGCGTTCGAGTTCTCTTCCAGGCTCACCATGCGATCTATGATCAATGGTCTCTTGACCTTCTAAGGCAACATCTGCACGCTACTCTGCAAGGCTCTCGACTGCAGAACCCAGGTCCATTCAGGCTCGTCGCGGACTATCACGCTGAGATGCTACGAGATGGTGTACCACCGTCAGCCACGGACTTCTGGCAACAGACATTGCGAGATGCAAGTCCGACCACTCTACCGCTACTACAAGGAACGCAGGTGTCGCCTTCACTCTTGCGAACGAAGTGGCGAGAGCTCGATCAAGACATGTCATCCTTGAGGAGACTTTCGCAACAGCTCAACTGCAGTTCCCCAGCAATCTTACAGGCGGCATGGACAATTCTTCTTGCATCGTATGCCGGATCATCCGACGTCACGACTGGCTGTGTGTTCTCTGGCAGGAACATACCCGTTAATGGAGTCGATGAGGTTTTTGGGCCGTGCCTTGCGACTTTGCCTCTGCGCATCGACACCGCTACTGCTAGTACCTGTGCTGACCTCGTCGCTGCTCTGACTGAGCGGACACGGGCTATGCAGAAGCACATCTGGACCCCTCCGACTTCGATTCGACACGCCGCTGGCATTTCTCCGGGTGTAACACTTTTTGATACACTCTTCGTTTGGCAGGAGAGCACTGTCAACGTCGCACAGTCTGAGCAGCAAGTCGAGCTCGTCGATTCTCAGGATCGACTAGAGTTCAACTTGATCGTTGAGTTTGAGCCCACTCCCACCAAATTAAAGGTCCGAGCAACGTATCGCCAGAGTCAGATCGGCCAGGAACATGCTGACATTCTGCTGCGCCAACTGGACCAAATCGCCTCGATCATTGTTACCTCGCCTCAGTGTCCCGTCAACGACGTGTGGGCTGGCATGAGTACAGACGTGCTATCTATTGCGAACCCCGATCCAGTGAAATACAGCGACGATCTCGATTTGGTCTCTGTCATTCAGCAACATGCAGCTGATGATCCATCGTCCACAGCCATCCTCTTCGCGGATACAATCGGCGAAGAAGGGCTTCGTACAACTTCCCTCACATACTCTGAGCTGGACACTAAAGCCAATCGCATGGCTCATCACTTCATCTCGGCGGGCCTAAAACCAGAGGGACTAGTGTGTATATGCATGGAAAAATGCATTGACCTTTACGTCGCGATGCTGGCATCTTTCAAGGCTGGCGCAGGTTATCTCCCTCTTGTGCCCGAAACCCCAGCAGCAAGGATGAAATCTGTGCTCGCGCAGACCACGATCGATCTCTGCGTCTGCGATCGCAATTCCAGGCAATTGTTTGAGAGACTGACCACAGCGATTGTGCTGGACATCTCTACCACCACTTTGTCGTCACAACCAAAGACTCCCCCTCTAGTCAAACAGGTCGGATCCCGAATCTCATACGCCGTCTTCACCAGTGGCTCGACTGGAGAGCCCAAAGGTGTTGCTGTGACTATGGACAATCTGCAAGGGAATCTGGGTGTTCTTGGCGAGTTGTACAAAGTGCAGCCAGGCGAACGCCTCCTCCAAGCCTGCTCTCAAGCCTTTGATGTGAGCGTATTCGAAGTCTTCTTCGCGTTCTACAGTGGCATGTGCTTGTGCACTGCTACTAAAGACACGATGTTCTACGATTTTGAACGTAGCATACGAAGCTTCCAGGCCACCCACCTTTCGCTCACGCCCACTGTGGCTGCTCTAGTTCGACCCGAGAACGTCCCAAGCGTCAAGTTCCTCGTCACTGCTGGAGAAGGGATCACAGAGAAAGTCCACAGATTGTGGTCAGGCAAGGGCTTACACCAAGGCTATGGCCCGTCCGAGACAACGAACATCTGCAGTGTGAAGATGCATCATCATCCTCAAGACGTGCTCGGTAACATTGGCCCACCTTTCCGCAACACATCTGCCTTTGTGCTTTCACCTTTGGACGAGTTCAGCATCCTACCCACTGGTGCTTACGGCGAATTCGCCTTCGGAGGAGAGCAGGTCTTTCGAGGATACATCGGCCGTGAAGACCTGAATGCCGCCAAGATCATTGACCATCCACGATATGGACGAGTCTACAGAAGTGGTGACATGGGACGAATACTCCCAGACAGCACACTATTGATCTCAGGACGACTAGATGATCAGGTCAAGATAAGAGGCAATCGCGTGGAACTCGGCGAAATCAACGCGATCGTGTCTGATCATCCACAGATCGTTGATTGCACCACGATAGTGCTCGGCGAGGGCAGCTCAACACAATTCTTGGTGACGTTCTTTGTGCCTGCATCATGTCGGCGGGATTCAGTGTCCGCCATTTCGATCGTCGAACCCTCTCCAGAAGCCATTTCTGAGCTCTTTAGCCGACTCGAAGATGCCTTGCCAGCATATATGCTTCCGAGCACACTGGTGCCTGTCAATGAATTACCCATCACCCCCCAAGGCAAGCTCGACAAGAGAGTACTGCAAGAGGCTCTTCAGAGGCTTGACAGCTCGGATCGAGATAGGTTCTCCCGGTCTCACGAACGCAGCTCTGGCGACGGTCCCGCATCTCCGATGGAAGTGTCGATGGCCGAGACGCTGGCACGCGTCTTGGAGGTGCCACTCGCAGACATATCGAGAGACACATCATTCTTTGCTCTTGGTCTGAACTCCCTCAATGCCATCCAGTTCGCTCGATCACTCCAGAACAGCCTCGATACCGTGGTCGGAGTGACGGCTGTGATGAGGCACTCGAGCCTTGCGAGACTAGCGCAAGCGCTCTCAAGCTCATTACCAAGCGGCACGGCTTATGACACCAACAAGGATCTGGACGTGTTCTCGAAGGACACTTTGCAGGCGATCAAATCGACCTGCGCTGAGCGCGATATGCAAATCCAAGCGGTCCTTCCTTGCACGCCTCTGCAACAAGCAATGCTGTCTGAGAGTGTGTCCCAAGGAGGTGAGGCATACAGCAACACCACAAGGCTAAATGTCTCCGGCGAGCTAGACAGGCTGCAAGGTATCTGGGGCAAGATGATGGAGCGACATGCGATTTTGAGGACAACTTTCGTCGAAACAACGTCAGCTGCGTATCCTTACGCCCAGGCAATCTTGAAGACAGCGCCTCAGGTCTGGCACAGCATCCGAAGAGACTCAACTCAAGTAAATGGTAGCTTGAACGGTACCGCGAACGGGCATGCGAATAGGCACGTCACTCATATGCCCAAGCTTCCTCCAGCCACCGCGGAAACTCCCCTTGCCATATACCAAGATGGCCGACATCTTTACCTGCAAATGCATCACGCCATATATGATGGCATTTCGGTGGCGATTCTCTTCGAGGAGATGAACAAGCTTTACAGAGGTCAACCTCTGCCACCACCCGTCTCCTTTGAGCCATTCCTCGCCGAAGTTCTGCGACAAAATGAGGACGAAGCTCGCCAATTCTGGTCGAAGAGGTTTCGAGGGTTTCAACCAAGTCCTTTTCCACGACAACAACACGCAGACAATGAGAGTGAAGCTGTTGTTGAGCGAACGCTTCCTTTCGAGACACAGCGACTGCAGGCCTTTTGCGCGCGTCACTCATGCACGGCAGTAAGCATCTTTCAGGCTGCATGGGTGAAGACACTGGCGTCCGCTCAGCAAGTCTCCGATGTTTGCTTCGGCAATGTGGTCAGTGGACGATCCGTCTCCGTGGCAGACATCGACCGGCTTGTCGCTCCTTGCTTCAACACCGTGCCTCTAAGAAGTCAAGTCGAGCACGTCCGGACGAATCTTGGCCTCATCCAAGATCTGCATCGAACCAATATTGACACCATGCCGTTCCAGCTCACCGGCTCTCGTCAGATTCAGGCACTGTCAAAGAGTCCGTCGCAACATCTATTCGATTCGCTACTGCTTCTCCAACCTCAGCAAGAGGAGTCGGAGTTGTGGAGCATTGAAGAGGATAGCATGGATATGGGCATCCCTCTTGCGCTGGAAATCATACCCTGCAATGCAAGTCACGATCTGGTACTCCACTATATGCCTGCAGTCGTTTCACACTCCTTGGTGTCAGCTCTGATCGATGCCTTCGTGGCGGCTCTGGCATCGTGCGTCCAGTATCCCTCGAGTGCGCCTGACCACTTTCAGGACTTCGACAAGGGTCTCATCGCAGGCAAATTGCAGCTTAAGGCCACGCGCTCACTTGCTAACGGCAGTCTTAGTGTTCAAGCTGCGAATGATTCGGAATGGAGCGAGACCGAAAAGGCCATTCGTACGACCTTTGCGAAGCTAGCAGGTGTCGATCACGACCGAATCTCGAAGCAGACCTCCCTGTATCAGATCGGACTTGACAGCCTCAACGCCGTTCAGGTGGCGTCGGGACTACGGCGAAACGGCTTCAAGTTGGACGCTGCAGATGTCATGCAGTATCAGACACCTGCTGCACTTGCCAATTACTTGGATCAGGGCCAAAGTAATGATAACCATGAGCACCAAGCAATTGACTTGTTCGCATTCGACGACTTGCACAGGGAGGCCATCACTGGGAATCTGACACTGGACGCAGGAAGCATAGAAGCTGTGCGACCTTGTACTCCTATGCAGAGCGGTATGCTCGCTCAGTTCCTCCAGACACAGGGTGCACTGTACATGAGCCATAGCGTCTACCGCATCCCAGAGTCTGTCAACTTTGAGGCAGTCAAAGCAGCTTGGGCGGCCGTGCAACGCAAACATCAGGTCCTGCGCACGGGCTTTTGCCGGATGGACGATGCCACCTCACCATTTGCAATGATCATCTACGAGCCTGGAGAGTGCATCAACAAGGTCGACGTATCAGCGCGCCTTCCAGAGCAAAGCCTCTTTGAGCACTTCGCTCGACAGGACGTCTTTGATGCTCTGTATCTTCCCGCTTGGAGGCTACATCTGGACGCTTCACATGGAGATCGTCAGATGCGCCTGGCTATACATCACGCACTGTACGATGCAGACTCTCTACGAATTCTTCTGTCAGACTTCGCGAGAGCGATCCAAGGCCACAGCCTGGGTCCTGCTGTTGAGATCGACCAGGCTATTATCAACCAAATTTCCGGCGCAAGCGACAACAAGGCAGCTGCGGAGGAGTTCTGGAGAAAGACACTCGATACTGCGCAAGCCGTCAAATTCCCCAACTTGACACCCACTATCGTCACGGTGAGCAGTTCAGAGACAATCCATTGCTCTTTATCTATTGCGACGAATACCGTGGACATGTTTTGCAGAGACCGAGGCGTCACAATCCAAGCCCTCGGGCAAGGCGTCTGGGCCATGCTGCTGGCGCAGTACTTGGGCGAGCCTAATGTGACCTTTGGTACTGTCTTCGCGGGCTTCTCCAATGCGTCGCGGTCAGTGGCATTCCCGACAATTTCCACTTTGCCAGTGCACTGCGACGCTAGCATGGACGCACTGGATCTCCTGCGTGATATGGTGACATATAACGCATCCATCCAGAGGCATCGATTCACACCCCTAGCAGATATTCAGCGATATGCTGGGTCCGCGGGTCAGGCTCTGTTTGACACAATCTTCGTCTACCAGAAGTCTTCAGAAGACACAGGTGACGCATTCAACTGGCAGGCTATCGCTGATGACCTTGGAGTTGACTACGTTGCGTCCATGGAGATGGAACTTCCGACTTCAGGTAGTGTCCAGCTTCGTTTGACGCACGACACGCAGACGATCCCCTCGGACCACGCTTCTTTGATGATCAGACAATTCGATGCGCTCCTGCGAGACATGTTGGACGGTAAAGATCGCGAAGCTCAAGACATGGATTTGATGTCGTTTGTTCCCGCGAAAGAGTCTATACTGCCCTGTTCTGTCAGGCTGCTCCATGAATTTGTTGAGCGAGGGGCGCAAAGCCACCCAGATCGGCCGGCTCTCGAGTTCATCCATAGCCTGGAAGGCGGCGATAAGTTGCGGAAGAAGTGGACCTACAAGGAGCTTGATGAACGCAGCAACCAAGTGGCGCAACTCATTCAGCATCGAGGCGTACAGCCTGGAAGCATTGTAGCGGTGTGCATGACGAAGTCTGCAGAAGCGTCCTTTGCATTTGTGGGCATCTTGAAGGCTGGTTGTGCTTTTCTTGCAATGGACCCTGATCTGCCACCTGCGAGGAGGATTTTCATCATGGAGGACTCGAAATCTCAGCTGCTTTTTGTCGATGCTGGGAAGTCAGACGAGGAGTTGAACGCTGTCGTTCCCAACGTCGAACTCACAGAAGACCTTTTGACGGACTGGCCATCATCATCCGTGACTGTATCTACCATCCAGCCAGACGCGACAAGCTATTGTCTCTACACCAGCGGCACCACTGGGACGCCCAAGGGATGCGAACTCACCCACGACAATGCCGTTCAAGCAATGATGGCGTTCCAGAGACTATTTGCCGATCACTGGGATCAAGACTCCAGATGGCTTCAATTTGCCAGCTACTGGTTCGATGTATCAGTGCTCGAGCAGTTTTGGAGCTGGAGCGTTGGCATCACAGTCGTTGGGGCCCCCAGGGATGTCGTACTAGAAGACCTGGCCGGTTTCATTCAGCGAGCCAACATAACTCACATCGACCTTACTCCCTCGCTTGCCAGGCTGCTCACACCGGATCAAGTCCCTAGCCTATGGAACCATGTCTTCATCACCGGAGGCGAGGCGTTGAAGCAGGAGATCATCGATCGCTGGGGACCGTACAAGACCATCTGCAACGGCTACGGACCGACCGAGGCCACGATCGGAGTGACGATGAACCCCTTCATTGGGCACGATGCCAAGCCCTCGAACATCGGTCCTCCTTTCGACAATGTTGGCGCATACGTGTTCGCACCTGGCACTGACAAAATCGTCCTGCGTGGCGCAGTAGGCGAGCTTTGTGTTTCTGGAAAGCTCGTCGGCAAGGGCTATCTGAACAGACCTGACCTCACCGCCAAAGCGTTCCCTTTCCTCGATCGTCATGGCGAGCGCGTATACAGAACAGGCGATCTTGTCAGACTTTTAGCTGATGGTTCTGTCTCATTTATTGGCCGAGCAGACACTCAGGCGAAGCTTAGGGGTCAGCGACTCGAAATTGATGAAATCGATGCCGTGATCAAATCGTCGGCAAGCGACATATCGGACGTAGCATCGCTCGTTATCAAGTCCAGCGAGGGCAATCGGGAGATGCTAGTTTCGTTCCTTGTCAACGACGGCACTCGGAGCAAGGAACTACGAGTCTCGACCTCTGAGGGTAGCCTCGAGCTGGTACATGTGGCAGATCAAGCCTGCCGAGATCGATTGCCAGGATACATGGTGCCCACACATATATTGCCGCTATCACGTCTACCTTTGACTGTCAACAACAAGGTCGACACAAAGCAACTAGTGGCGTTGTTCACCTCGATGTCGACCCAGGATCTGCAACGACTGAAGGGCAACAACGCAGTGTGTCGAGAGCTGCAACCCACAGAGAAGAAGATCGCAGATGTGCTCGCACGACTGCTGTCGACAGAAGCCACCGATATGACACCGAATTCCAACTTCTTCTCGCTCGGGCTCTCTTCTGTGTCTGCTATCAACTTTGCTACTGCGCTCAAGCGAAACGGCATCCAAGGCGTTTCCGTCGCCATGATCATGAAGTATGCCACGATTCAGGGTCTCTCTCGGGCACTTTCGAAGACTGGCGATGACAACCACCCTGAGCGTCATGCCATAAAGCAAGTTCGACTGACTATCTCTGCGTTTGCACGACGACATCTTGGCACAGCGGTGAAGGCTGTACCCATCGAGGCTTCACAGATCGGGTCGCTCGCTCCGTGTACTCCGCTCCAGGAAGGTCTTCTTGTGGAGTCAATGAAGAGCGAACGTCGTCCTTACTTCAATCATTTCTGGTATGATGTGACGACCTTAGACTCCGATCAGTTGGCTACTGCGCTTGTGCGACTCCAAGAGCTCGTGCCTATGCTGAGGACGGTCTTCCTCAACACCGATGAAGGATTCGCCCAAGTCGTGCTTGATCAGAACATTCGCAGTGTCAACGATATGTCGATTGAGGAAGGCAATGTTGAGGACTTTCTTTCTCAAAGACAGAACGACTGGGCCCAGAGTGCTACGCACGATTTGTTGCGACCGTTCGAAGTAATGGTTGTAAAGACACTGGACAAGATCATTCTCGCTTTTCACGCGCACCATGCCTTGTACGACGGCATCTCGTGGGAGCTGACAATGAATCGACTTGGGAAGCTATATCGATCAAGTGATATGGTCGATGGCGGGCCAAGCTTCATCGATGCCCTCTCTTATGGTCCGCTGTGCCATCAGCCGGATGCCAAAGAATTCTGGCAGCACAGGCTACAGAACACCCAATTCAGGGGGCTCGCGGAAGCCAAGGATGGCGGTGCCGGAGAATTATTCACCACAAATACATTCAAGTTGGACTGCAGGCTGGAAGCTGTCAGGAGGCAACTCGCAGTCTCGCACCAAGCCGTGATGCAAGCTGCCTTTGCCGTGGCTGTGCACCAATTCTCGCCCCGAACGCGGTCTTACGGCGTGGTCCTCTCCGGCAGATCTATTAGTTTTGACCATGCGGACGAGGTGATCGGGCCAATGTTCAATACAGTGCCATATCCTCTCGACCTCCAAGCATCAGAAGATTGGAAGGAGCTTTTGGTTCGAAACCATCTGGCCAACGCTGCCGTGATCCCGTATCAGCACACGCCTCTGAGAGATATAAGAAAGTTCTGTGGTCAACAAGCATCCAATCCAATGTTCGATGTCCTGTTCGTGTTTCAGCGAACTGATGATAGCAACGTGTCTTCGCAGGGAGAGACTTTGTTCAGACCCATAGACACACAGACACCGGCAGAATATCCTCTTGCCGTTGAGATCGAACTTGATGGGTCGGAAAACATTGCCATTACTGTCGCGGCGCGGAAGCAGTATGCCACCAAAGAGATTCTGGACAAGCTCGTACGAGACATGGAGGCGGCTCTTGTTTCTATGGCACAACACACGGATCAGAAGATTTCGAACACTTTCCGGGTGGAGATTCAGGAAGCACGCGAAGCACTAGTCCACGAGATGAATGAGCTTCCACAACTTGATGGTGCTCACGATTTTGAGTGGACCTCAGAAGCCGTCTCCATCAAGGAGTCAATTGCTCAATTGGCCGGGTGCAATCCCAATGATGTGACAGATACTACGGACATCTTCACTCTGGGTCTCGACAGCATTGATGCGGTGAAGTTGAGTTCGAGGTTGAGGCAAGTCGGCCTCTCGATTCCCGTCAGCCAGATCCTGAAGGCTCAGACAATCCCGAGAATGCTGGCAGTGTTGCATAGCCAACAAGACATCAGCCCGGCTCCCGTTGAAGAGAACAAGCTTTTCAACCTCGAACGTCAGCTAGACACAATACGAGAGACGTTGGATGAGGACCTGCAAGACCGCACCGAGCGCATTCTGCCAGCAACGCCTGGACAAGAAGCTCTCATTGCCGACATGGTACGCTCAGAGTATCGACAATACTACAACTCCGATATCCTGCGAATCAACAACGATGTCGGCATTGGAAGACTGAGAACGGCTTGGCAGACTGTCGTGGATGCTTCGCCGATATTGCGTACTTCTTTCATCGAAGTTGCCAACCCAAACATCGATGCTGTGTTCGCTCAAGTTGTCCACCATCCCACGGCGATCGCGGTGCGAGAGCTTTCAGTGGGCACCATCGATGATCTTGACGACTACATTGCGCAGACACGGCTTGAAGTGATGGTATCTTTGGCAACAAGGCCAACGCTCAGATTAGCACTGGCCAGCATGGGACACCAACGCTACCTCATCCTCTCCCTGGCACATGCACAATATGATGGCCACAGTCTTGCACTGTTGCACGAAGATGTGGCGAGAGCTTACTCAGGACACTTTAAGATACGACCGCTATATCAGGGCATCATCATATCGGCACTGAATGCTGCCACTGAAAAGGCTTTGCAATTCTGGAGAGATTTCTTGAACGGGGCACAAGTCACTCGCATCAGCAACGCAGAAGAGCCTGCCACAACCAGAACGCACCGCGACGAACGGGTAATATCAACCACAGCGGACGAAGCCCGCAGCTTCTCCAAGAAACATGGCGTATCATTGCAAGCATTGACGCAGGCTGCCTGGGCTCTTCTTCTGGCCAGTTACACAAAGAACCTGGAAGTTGTCTTCGGAATTGTGCTTGCTTGCCGAGACAGTGAGGAGGCCGAGGCGGTCATGTTTCCAACGATGAACACTATTCCCATGCGAGCCTCGCTTCATGGCACAGGTTCAGACATGATCCGCTACATTCAGGGCATCAGTAACGACGCACGACAATACCAGCGTACCCCTCTTCGCGCCATTCAGTCGGCGTGTAATGGTGTCGTCAAACTTTCAGACGCACACGGCATCTCTGGCGGTCTCTTCGATACACTTTTCATCTATCAGCAGAGGCCGGAAGATGTTGACGGAGACCTGTTTCCTCTCTATGAATCCGTCAACGCCGATTCAAACGTCGAGTACCCAGTGGCAATCGAAGCCGAAGTGGTTCGAGATCAGCTTGTTGTTCGAGCTGCTTGCAAGAGCCATGTACTGGACGAGCGAGGCACGCGCAGTTTGCTTCAGAAGTTCGACCATGTTCTGGATTATCTGGTGAACTCTCCGGGAAAGCCAACAGTCAGCTTCTCGGGCGATTCGGTGTCTATCTGCGGACTGCCTGGGTTCAAATTGAAAGACGAGATTTTGAGCAGGCAAACGAGTACCAAGGCAGTCGTGCAGGACTACAGCAACCTTGAGGACGAATTGCCGGATGAGCATGCGATTCGCGCTGCTCTTGCTCAAGTAGCCAAGGTCCCAGAGGTGGAGGTCTCATCACACACCAAGATGGAGGCCATAGGGATTGACTCCATCTCTGCCATCAAAGTCACAGCACTGTTACGAAAGCAGTCGATCAAGTTACCGGTCAGCAGTATTCTCAAAGCTCAGACTCCTCGACGCATGGCCGAACTCGTGGAATCGAATACTGCCACGCCTGCACCAGCGACCTCTTCAACGGACGTGATACGTAGGCACCTGGATGGAGTTGACCCTGCTCGCATAGCAGAAGTCGTTAGTGTCGTTGCTGATAGTGTCGAGATGGTCATGCCAGCGACGGCTGGACAGCTGTACATGCTCTCCATGTGGAAGAAGACTAACGGTGAACTTTTCTTTCCGACGTTCACTTACCGCATCAAGTCCCAGAAAACCACGGAAGACCTCCAGGCTGCTTGGGCTCAGGTGGTCTCGCGACAACCTATCCTGCGAACCGTGCTAGTCCCAAACGACCACAATATACCTCTGTTGCAGGTTGTCCTCAAGCAGAAAGCTCCACGGTGCTCACTCCCGCCCATGGTCGATATGCAGTTCGAGAAAGCTGATGATGGACATATGGCGTCGCTGAGCATCCATCACACACTCTACGATGCCGTTTCTCTTCCACTCCTCATGGAAGAACTCGAAGCCACAATGAGCGGCACCTTGCCTCCGGTACTTCACATGCAGTTTCAAGACTATGTGGCCAACACGCTTAACCAAGAAACCTCTACTGCAAGAAGAGACTTCTGGATCAAATACCTGCAGAACATCAAGGCATCGGCATTCGCTCAGCCAACTTCTGCCTCCCCTCGCAAGGTCCAAATATTCAAGTCAAGAGCGTTCACGCTGTGCGCTGATCTAGAGAGGCATTGCAGATCATCTGGTGTCTCCGTACAGGCTCTTCTGTTCGCCATCTACGCCAAGGCATATGTCACTCATGCAGACCAAGCCGGCGACGCTGTGTTCGGTATATACCTTGCCAACCGTTCTCATCTGCCTGACCTCGACCGACTTGCGGCGCCTACGCTCAATCTCCTGCCGTTGCTAGTCCGCTCGCCTCGGACTACCGACCTTTTAACCACGGCGAAGCAAATCGATGTTGACCTGCGAGACATTGGCTCAGCAGAGGTCTCAGCTACTTCACTGGCAGAGATCGATGCATGGACTGGCGTCAAAGTCGACTCCTTCGTCAACTTCCTCAAGCTACCTGGACAAGGTGACATGCACACCTCGAGGAAGGATCGTGCCATCATTGAAGCCATCGATGAATGGACGAAAGACGCCAGTCACGTAATTGAGGTCCCTAAGCCAGGCCAAGTTTCCATGCCCACGGAACTGCGCGACTTCCAGCCAGCAGCTGCGTACCAGGCTAGTCAATTCAAGCCTTTAATATATGAAGAGTATAAGCTAACTTCTGTACAGCACGCTATCGACGTCGAGCTGTCGATGGTGGACGGGAAGCTCAGTATTGGGCTTTTCTGTCTCGAGGAGATGCTCGGTCTTGAGGAGGCGGAGGGCTTCGTCGCTCAAATAACGAAGGAGCTTGAGACAATAGTCGCTAATAGAGACTGAGTAACGGTGGGATTCCTCATTTACAATGGCGTTCAGGTATACAGGTTTAGCGCTGCATTTTCGAGGAGTGTGTGCATAAAAGGGGGGTTGCTCGTGAAAGGACGTTCTATGGACATAGATTGGCGTCAGGCGTCAAGCCATGTTTGCTCTCGTCTGACCCGAGGATCGTATTTTCGGTATCGCTGTCGTGCATAATTTCGTGTGGAAGTTTTGGAGGACTTCTCCTCGTTCTCAAGGCGCCAGGTGGTGCCAGCCCCTGACTTGCGGAAAGGCTCTGTATCATACCCACTCGTCTACAATTGACAGCCACAGCATGTCGAGTCCAGGATTGCAGACATTCTCGCACCAAAGATAGGTTCTCAACAAGCTCTGCAACTCAGTCCACTGCATCACGTCGTTGCTTTTCAATCGCAGAGCCTTCTGCAACGACCGACGGAAGTACTCTTGCTGGTTCAGTTCACTCGCGGTCAGGCTCGCAATAACGAGGCTCCTATGCAAAACGTCAGATACGCAAGATCTCGCACATCCGAAGTGAATGACCAGGCTTACCATATCATCAGCCTTGAAGGTCCCTCTCCCCTCCAAGCGCCCAGATTTGCCACTTCCAAAACCTCCCTCAACTCCCCTAGTAACTTCGCTCTCCAGGTAACAGTCCTTTCGATGGGGAAGAAGACGGCATTTGTGAAGATAATCGCGGTAATGCGGCAGGTTTCGTAAGTCGCCATGAAACAGCCCTCAGTGCTGTTGGTGGATTTCAGTTGAGGCCAACGTGGCAGCGAGAGTAGTCGGTGTTGGATCGCGTTGCGTGCCGTTATCAAGCTTGACGGAGTGGTTTCCGGTGAGGCAAGGGCTGTGGTCAGGTGGCGAAGGAGGACGAGAGTTGTCTCGAGGGCTTTGGGCAGGTTGTTAGGTATGGACTTCGCAAAGGCGTTGTTGTCAAGGGGTGGCTTCGGCGACAGCGGCTGCTGGACTGCGAGCACGATGTTGTCGAAATCGCTCTCCCAGATGGAAGGGAACCGTGGCTTTGTGGCATTGGCGCTGGCGGAGAGGATATCACAACTGTCACAAACCGCCATCAGTCAGAGCCTGCTTTCGATATATAGAACCGCATCGGCTTACCTCGCCAGGCCATTCCTCAAGCCTGGTAACAGTCGCCCAACTCTCTCCATGCCTCCAACTCTCTTGATCAACCACTCTAGCGCTAACGCATGCGAGTCCTCCGCCGCTGCGGTAGCAAAAGCATCCTTCAGCCATGCATCTGGCATTCTCGCAGAGCTTCTCACTAACAAGCCATCACTCACGTTCCGCCTGCCACTTCCACTTCCTCCATCCCTCTCTCGGCTCCACATCCACAACGTCGTCATAGTCAAGACCAAAGCCTCGACTCTACCCTCGCCATCGCCCGACTTGCCCAACTCTCCGATCCTGTCCTTCACCAGTCTCAACGCTCTGCCTCGATGCTTCAGCGTGGCTTCTCTCAAAGCGCCCTCTCCACCGCCGACTCGCTTCACATCTTGGAAAAAGTAGGAGCTGTATGTCAGACAGTGAAAGACCATTTCGTCCTTGCAAAAGGCTTCGAACCACGTTTTCTGGTGGGACAGGAGGATCGTATTGCCCATAACGTTCTGGAGGTAGTATCGCGCGGCATTGGCGGCCAACGACGAGTTTGATGGCGTGACGGTCGAGGTTTTGAGCGCTCCAAAGACTGGGGAGAGGGTTGGGCCGACGGCTATGGCTGTTGAAGACGTCGTTGGATGCATGATTTCCGTGTCGCCAGGATCCTCGACACAGTCCAGGTCATCCAGCGAGCCTCGCCGTCCAACACACCCGTCTTCATATCCCTTCCCATCTGGCCCGATTTCGGCCAATTCTGTGACCTCGACCTTCACCGGCTTCGATGGAGCTGTACAAGACACAACCTGATCCGAGAACGAATCACTAATGTGTGCATCGCCAATGCTCGTCGTCACGGATTGCTGATGCTGCTGTTTCTTCCTCTGCCTCACAACTCTAGCCGAATGAGCCCGTTCGTCCTTACTCCTCCGATTTGGCCTTCCAGTGGTGGAATCGTAACTCGTCACAAATCGGACCTCCATGTCACAACAGTGTGGGTTCCAGGTCTTATAGAGAATCCCAGCAAGAGGATCGTGATGTTACATCGCCACTCGAAAACAGAAGGTGACTCTGGCGTTGTCGGTATACTTGTGAGGCTCTGTCATACCACCTGCGCAGATTGACTTTGGTGGCTGCAGGCAACACCACAACGGCAGGTCTCGATTTCTTGGCCTCGACAAACATCGCTGGAATCGGTCACTTGGCACATCGCATTCGCAGCGACATGTGAGAGACCAGTAGTAGCAGAGTGGAGACGGGTCTTTCTCATTCATTTTCCTACCTCATGGATCTACTGCTGTCAGACAACAGGCAGTCCCTAGCTCATTCGTCAAACCTCTTAGAGATCCTTTCTTTCATCTACCCGGCATAAGCACACGGGCTCCACCTCAGAACTTTTGCTTTCCTCGTCTCCTCATTCAACCAGTCCAATAGTCGCGGTATTCCTGGCCTGTCTTAACTGTGCCTCCCAATTCGATGTTGGCCCCTCAAAAGCACAAAACTTTTACTCCGCCTTACGCCCAAAACGGCCGTCGCTCATGCAAGAAAGTGCCATCTTTTCTGAATTCCTGATGCTGCTTTGCATAGCACACGTTCAGAAGAGACCTCCTTCAACATCCCACAAATCGCCCATGTCGTTGGGAACCCGTCCGCACTTGCTCGCAAATGGTACCTTTGTTATAGGGTCGCACTCATGCAGCAGGTAGACGCCCCGCGGAATCTAGCCATTGAGACCGCTCCTGCTGTTAATGAGCTCGGCCACCGTGGCAACCATGTGGTCGACGTCGTACGCTGAGGATGCCTCGCCATAGATGCGTACAGCATCCTCGGTTCCAGAAGCCCGAACAAAGCATCTGCCATTCCTATACTTGGCAACAACGGCGTCGATCTGGTCTTGAAGACCTTGGGGTGACTGCAACTTCTGCTCAGCAGTGCCTGGGACTGTCTTGTATGCGTCACGCTGCGGAACAACGTGCCTGGCGAGTCTGTTGGGCAGGTCGGTGTAGGTCGCGAGCCACTCCTTAACGGTGAACTCCTTGTGCGCCAGAATAGTCTCTACTAGAAGGAAGTCAGAAATCGCGTCGCCCACAGTTTGGTTGATCAGCTCGGTGACGGCACGGAGGACTTCGAGGTTCTCCATCTGGGCAGGCGACTCTGGCTCTTCTCTCCAAATCGTCTTGAGGGCACTGTTAGAGAAGAGGATCGTGCCGTGACCGTTGGCCTCGAAGTAAACACCAATGTCGTACCGGGTCGCGGCATGGTGGAGGTGCTTGACACCGGTCGATGTGAACTCTGATTTGAGCTTCAGGTGTTCTGAAACGTATTTTGAGCTTGCACCGTTCGCGTAGGCAGTCTGAACGACACCAATCTCAAGCTTCTCGTCGAGCTTACACTTCACCAGAAGGTCTTTGAGGAAGGAGGCGGCAAGAGTTGCGATACGATCGCCGTCCAGAATCCTGAATATTGAACCGTCCTCTTGGAAGTAGTAGACGATACGGTCCGCATCGCCGTCGAAGGAGCACCAGCGGTCGAAGGGCTTGCCGTCAAAGCCTGACGGTACCTTCTGCTGGGTCTTGACATAGTCGGCACCGCAGTCTTTGTTGAGTACTTCCGCCTGCTCGATTCGGTCGTTGACAACGCTGATTTTCAGACCGGATTCCTCCGTAGTAGGCAAGTATTTGATCATCTCCTTTAGCTTGGGCGCGCCAACACCATTAGCACAGTCAACGGCAACGGGGCTGGTGATCTTGGCATTGGCGGTGGCTCTCTTAAAGGCAGCGGCAAGCTTCTTGTAGTATCCAGCCTCTGATACCTCCCCATACGGGTTCTTGTCCTTCTGAGTGTTGGTAGCGCGGACCAAGTAGTGCAGCTGAGGGGTAGTGAGGATACCAAAGTCCTTGTAGGTGACATTGATTGCCTTTAAGCCAGCCTCGAGCGCCTTGACGAGACGAGCGCCAGAAGGACGGGTATCGCGAGCGTAGATGACGTTGGCGGGCTTGTCTTGATCAATATGATATTTCTGGATCACGTCGCCATACGCCTTGACTGTCTCTTCTGTCTGTTGACCGTTGACAATTGTAGTGGCCCACTGCTCCCAATCTTGCTCCAACATCTCGCCCATAGGGTCGACCAGCTTGACACCGTTGTCCTCGGCCTTGTTGTGTGAGGCGGTGATCATGACGCCGATGGTCTGGCCGTTCAGCTTGCGCGAGCGGAGGCCGGCGAGGAGGCCCATGCCGTACATGACATGGTCGAGCCAGTCGCCTTTGGTGCGGAAGCCGGCGGTGCCATATGTGAACTGGGCGACCTCAGCAGGACGAGGGAAGTTGACCACGCTCTCCGCGATGGCCGTCTCGAGCTTGCCCTTCGGGTCGAAGGCGCCTGGTGCCATGGCAGTTGGCTGCGGTGGGGTTTGCGGCGGTAGTGATGTGTGTGTGACGCTAGCAGGAAGGGAGGAAGTCGCAGGTGCGCGGCAGGAGCTGAGGTTGGTCACGCAAGAGCGAGCGAACAAACAAAGGCAGAGCTCGTATTGCGACTCCACCCAAAATTGACGAGAGCTGCTGCGGCGGACCCTGGGTTTGGCTGGCTGGTACAGCGGGGGGTTGCACAACGTCGTTGCACAGGCTATCAATGCTCGCGCGATAGTCTGCAGAGTGAGGATAGAAGCGTGTTGGAGGGAGGAGAGACGTGAGGAGGAAGAGGAAGAGGTGAAGGTGAGATTGGCATCAGCTTGTCGCAGCCAAAAATACCCCCACGTTGTCTCTCCAACATTGAACCGTCTGATGATGACGCTACCGCCCGCCCTGCGTCGGATCGCGCCACGACTCGTACCTCCTAGCGTTGCCGTCTTGCCGCATCACGTGCGGCGGAGGATGCTCCCCCATTGAGTGGGCACAGGCGAGAGTCGAGACGTGAGTGAGTGAATCCAACAATGCCATCAAAGCACTTATCACAACCATGAAAGCACCATCAATGGCTCTGCTAAGAGCATTTTCGCCCATCGCGCGTTCTGATGCCCTGCCCTGGACTGCGCGAGGATGTCTAGCCCGGCAACAAAAGTTCAACTTCTCGACTACGGAACAACGACAAGCGAGACAGAAAGGCGGACCTAAGAAGGATCCTAGAATCAGTACGTCACTTCAGGCTCTCACTTGTATTCCCGTACTAACGATACAACAGCACAAATCCGCTATCACCTCTATCATCCTCTGACCCCTCGACCGCTCCGATTCTCCCGCACACGCGCCCTGCGACATTGGACGATCCACCGCGCCTGGCAGCGCTACCTCGACACCCAACGACGAGAGAAGGAGCTGACTCTCGAGAGACAGTATAATGCCATGGCTGCTGCTTGCGAATCACTCAGACTTATTGATGCGCACGGGCTCACGGCGGAGGAGAGGACTAAGATTGGAGAGACGAGCACGAAAGATGAGGGAAGACTGTATAGGATCGCTATGTTGAAGACAGGAGTGTGGGATAAGGTGCCGATCGAATATGGCAGGATCCAGACGGAGACGCCGCCGAGGAATGGCTGGAACCATGAATGGACGAGATGAGAAGACCATTGCCGAAATATGGCTATACATGCTCCAGAAGCCGACGATCGAAGCGTTGGCAAGACGCATGACCGTCAGAATACGCGGAGCCATGACAGTACGCATGTAAGGTCAGCTGTGACTCATCGCGAATCCCCTGGAATACGTCCGTACAATAAGTGCAGCTCACGAACAAGGGCAACGGCGCCGCGCAGGTCTTCGGCCCATGATCAAGATTTGCTGCTGATCCTGACTCAGACGCGGCAGTGAAGAGGTACGTGCCATGGCGGTACAAAGAGGCGCCATGAGCAAAGATCAGATACAGACAAGAACAAAGTTTGAGACAAAGACGATTGCGAAGCCATGCAAGGTCTCTTTACAAATCCAGCGATCAACGCTTCATACCACTGCGATCTACGCGTCCCTTCCCTGCCCCAGCACCGGCAATCCAGCCTTCCTCAAATCGGCATCCACCTCCTCTAACCGTTCTAGAAAGTGTGCCTTGACATCGTTCCACATCTTCGGATCCGAGGGATGTAGACATCCGCTTCCCTCCAACGCCCACGTGGTCAACATCAACGGCCTCGAAATATGAAACATGAACGCCAGACTCCCCTCGGCAACCCTCTCAGGCTTCAGCTCCTTGGTCGTCGCTTCCCTCCACGTAGCGTAGCTCTCCCCATGCGGCATGTAGCTCGCTTCGTAACTGAGGCCGCCCGGCTCCAAAACGTGCGAAGAGCCGCCATACGCGCCATACACAAGGCCCATGACTTCGGTCGACATGTTGCGGTGGTAATACGGCGGACGGAATGTATTCGTCGTGGTGTTCCACCGCGGCGTAAAGGCCAGGAAATCCGTCAATGAGACGCCAGGGACTCTAGACTTCGCAGTCAACACACAGTAGATGGTAGGATCAGCCTGGTCCTTCTCCACACAAGCCATGTTGACGAACTTCTCAATGGCATATTTGTACGGTGCGTAGTTTCCATGCCAGGCGACGACATCGAAGGGCGTATGCGTTTGCTGACAGGTGTGTAGTTGGCCGTTGACTTTGTAGGTTATGGACCACTCACTGCTGGCGTCGATGTCGAAGCTCGCGACGGGCGTCTCGAAGTCTCGCGGGTAGGCCATGCCGTTAGAGCCGAATGGACCGAGTTCTGGAAGCTCGTAATGCGTGCCGAAGATTTCTTGCACGTAGCCGCGTGAGGGACCGTAAGGGAGCGAGACTCGGAATCTGATACCTGCTTGGATGACTACAAGTTCGCCCGGACGGACCATGAGACGGCCCATTTCCGTTTGGATATCCAGCAGGCCAATCTGCGGGAGGATGAGGAAGTCGCCGTCGGTGTTGCAGAACGCGGATTTGTCCATCGAGTCGTTGGCGGTGTAGACGTGGATCGCGAGGCCTTCTTTCAGGGAAGGGTCGCCGTTGCCGCTGACTGTCTTGAGACCGTGGATGAAGTCGGTTGAGTGCGAAGTTGAGGGAAGGGGAAAGGGGTCCCAAGCGAGTTCAGTAGCGGAAGAGGAGACATCTGGGTTCGGAGAGAGAAAGCAGGACTCGATCTAAACGGTCGGTCATTGGCAAGTTCTCGACACTAGCACGAATTGTCGTACATTGTGATCACATTGTCTGGACTTCTTCAACGGACCGTGAGCGACAGATGGAAAGATGCGATACATCCAGCTGGAGGAATTGGTCAGTTCAATATAGGCCTCATAATGGGAAATCGAGCCTTACGTGTTATAGATGCTCGCTCGTGACGATATGAATGCCGAGCCATTCAACTAGCTACCGCATGAGGTGAAACATACTTGTAGTTGGATCGATGGTTGGTACCTGTTCCGAATATAGGTCATACTTGACCTTCTGAGGAGCATTCTGTGCATGGGGCAACACGCCAGGTCTACTCGGTCATCAGCCTGATCATGCGTTGAGCGGAACATGTAGTTCATCCACTTACATCGCCTCAGAAGCAAATCGATTTCCAAATCCAGGCTGGTATTTGTAGGGGTCACAGGACGTCGATTCGGTCAGGAGAGCAGCTTGAGCCGTTGTTCCCGAACACGCATTCATCTTTGCCTTCTTTCCACAAAACGACTTTGCAGAAGTGGCAGACGAGGAATTAGCCAAGATCTTTTGTACGATCAGGCAGTATCACGTCGCGGTGCTTTTGCCCTCCTTACGAGCAATCTGGACTCTGGTAAGCCGATTACGGTAGCTCGGCCGCGGCCAAGGTATCCTGGCTATCGACAGTTCCAGCCGCAATCCTCCTCGTTGCCCCATAGCAGCAGGCGCAGGAACTCGCCTAGATTGTGTGATTGCGTTGTGACAATGCCTGTCGGCGATGTTTCAAGAGTCGAGCAGCTGGTCATCAAGCTTTCCTGAGATGATCCTCATTCCATCTAGGCACGTCCGACATGGCGTTCGTTACCTTGTCTTTTCTGGGTGTCATCATCCTCGCAGCTTTGGCAATTGTTCGCTTCATCAGCTTGAGAAAGCAATCGGAATTCCCTCTCCCTCCAGGTCCACCAGGTGAACCAATTCTTGGCCATCTGAGAATAGTGCCAACCGATAGCCCGGAATATGCGTATGCGAAATGGTCGAAAGAATACAATTCGGATGTCATTCATGTCAACATGCTTGGCCAGCCCGTCGTGGTTCTCAACAGCGTCCAGGCCGCTGTCGACTTGCTGGACAAACGAGGTTCGAATTACTGCGATCGTCCTCGATTCGTTCTTTTCGAAGTGATGGGATGGAAAGCGACGTTGACGTTCTTGAGATGGGGCCCTCGATTTAAACTGCACAGGAGGGTGTTGCAGAGGGCGTTCAGTCCAACGAGCTGTGTCGCATATCGAGGCCTGCAAGAACGAGAGGCGACTACTTTACTTCGTGGTGTCCTGGCGAATCCACAGAACTGGGAGACGATCTTGAGGAGATTCGCCACGGCCGTAGTCCTCGGCATAGGGTTTGGTGTGGATGTGAAAGCAGAGAACGATCCGTACATCCAGATCGCTACAGATGCATCGTACGCCCTCGGCCATGGAGGAGCGCCAGCTGGCACACCAGTCGATTTCTTCCCTATCTTGAAGCACATCCCGAACTTTCTCGCTCGCTCTCGATCGCTCAAGTTTGCACGAGACTGGGAATGGAGCATCCGAGCAATCCATGATGTGCCCTTCGCCGCCGTGCAAAAGGACATTAGCAAGGGATGTGCACAACCGTCGTTTTTGAACAGCCTTCTTCGCCAGCAAGCAACCGGAAAGGACCAAGACGCAAATGCGTTCGACCTCGAAGACATAAAAGGGGCTGCGGGTGCCGTCTTTGCCGCCGGACAGGACACCACATGGTCGACACTCGTAGTGTTCATCTTGAACATGGTCCTCCATCCAGAGATCCAGGAGAAAGCACATCAGTTCCTCGTTGAGATCGTGGGAACACAAAGGTTGCCAAGCTTGGACGATCGAAAGCGTCTCCCATATATCGAGTATATCGTCCAGGAGACTCTTCGATGGGGACCAGTTTCGCCGATCGGTGTTCCTCATCGCTCTCTGGAAGACGATGTGTATAAAGATATGTTCATCCCGAAAGGTTCCTTCGTCTACGCCAACGCTCGAGCAATGACCCATGACAGCGAGACGTACTCTGACCCGGACGCCTTCAACCCTGATCGGTATATCCCTCAATCTGAAGGAGGCGCTGGTGAGCCGTTTCCGATCGGTCAATTCGGATTCGGACGTCGAGTGTGTGTCGGGAAGCATTTGGCCGAGGCGAGCGTCTGGATTGTCGTTGCGACGATGCTGGCGACGATGAAGATCAAGAAGTCTGTAGGCGCCGATGGACAGGAGATCATCCCCGAAGTTGAGCTGACGAATGGGTTGACATCCCATCCCAAAAGCTTCAAATGTTGCATTGTGCCCCGGAACGATCAGGCTAAACGTTTGATAGCTAGAGAATAGATCTTAGAGATATGTGTATCTTACGTGCCCCTCATATTGATCTCGAGATATCTGAATGGTACGTAGAGGACTGCCGTCACCACTAACGCCATCTCGAAGCCGATATCTCCAGTATGAAGCGCTATCGGCCCAGTGTACCACACTTGACTCATGCAAGGAATGACCAATCCAAATGACAGGACAGCCGCCACAATAGCAGGTATGCCACTCGGCAGAAGCGAGCTGCGGTTCCAAGCTAGATGGTCGTATCCAGAAGGATTTCTGCGGAAGAAGACATGCTCGCATGTGACGACCGCGACAAAAGCCGCAGACCAGTAGCCGATGACGCCAATAAAGTTTTCCAGTGAGTTGAAGAACGACACTGCGGCTCGAATGGACACGGGAATGGCAATCGCCGTGATGACGATGCAGAAGACTGCCCGAGGTACTCGCGCAAGCCATGGCACTAGTAGCTGGAAGTTGAGGGATATGCTGTACATTGTCGCTGCGATGTTGCCCAGGATCGAAAGAGATAGCAAGACGACGAGAAACTTGCCAAAACCTCCGGCGGGTTCGAGCATAGCAGCTAGGACACCGCCTGCGGATGTAGCATCGTAACCTGCTTGCCACGACGGGTTCATGGGTACGGCTCCACCGATCGCAGCGCCAAGGGTCATCAGAAGGACCGATGGGAAGAAGAGCCCACTGTATGTGTATGCAAATATCTTGATGCTGCAATCTGTCAGTACACGAACGGTCTGTCGCACGTTGGAGCACCTCACCTCGGCGTGTTAGGTGGCATATAAGTTGCAAAATCAGACGCCAATGCAGCCCACGGGATCAGAAAGCCTGCTACTAGGCCGGCCAAAGGGAGTATCGTCTGAGCAGTTGCTGGCTGAGTAGGAGCTTGGTCCCTGAGATGAGTGCCGCCGCATCCTGTAGCGACTATCAAGGCGATTAAGGCGGGTATCCAGGCGTAGCGCTCGTACTTGTGGAGGACTTTGAAGCCGCAGAACGCCACTAGAAGAGCCAAGATGTTGACTATCACGATACCGACGGTCGGCGTAAGGCGACCTGATGTCACGGAAGAGAGTGTCAAGCCACCCACGACACTGTCAATGATCACAAAGCCGGTGAGCGTCGCCAGATTCAAGATCACAGGTATGAAGACAAGGTAGTACCTGGCGCACGTCAACATATTTCATGCGTGATAGATGTCTGCCAGGGTGTTTCTTACCCAAAACTGAATCTCGCTTGCACCATTTGCCGCATGCCAGTCTTTGGTCCCAGTGTAGCAAGATACGCAGTAGGAATACAGCTCAGCATGCAGAAGAACAGAATGACTAAGGCAGCATCGCGAAGACTCAACCCATAGCTCAGTGTACCGACCATGCCCGTCACGATGCTAGGAGACAATCAGTCCGGGTCGAAGTAGAGGGTATGGAGAGATCACATACGGCAAAAGATTCGTGCTCAGCGTAAACCATACAGTGAAGATGTTCAGCACGCGGCGGTCATTCCTTTCTTCCGCTGGCACAGGCTGGATTCCATTCGTCTCAATCGCTGCTCCCTTGGTCAACTTCTGCCAGAGGCGCTGTACACGGTTGGTGGTCGTGTATTCATTGCGGTCAAGTGAATCTGCCGTGTCGATGTCGCCTGTTCCGAAGTCTCGTTCTTCGTCCTTGATGTGGGAACCGGCCTTTTCCAAGCCTGCGTGCGCCATAGTGGTGATGTTCGTCATAGCAATGCTCTGTCGAGAGTCCCGTTCTTTCATGCCGTTGACGTCTAGGCTCATACTCGCTTAGCGCCGCCCGACAATCGAGCTCGCGAGGTCTTATCGCGGCCCATGGCGTCGGTCACGGCTTGCTCTGCGTAGCCGTCGCCTCGTTATCTGAGGCCATGTCTACGCAGAAGATGTCGTTGGCCGATCTTTGCACGAGAGCCGACGTCGAGCGGAGAACGGGCCTACTCCGGGATACAGACATGGACATCGTTCTGTTCTGCAATGGCCTCGTAAAAGTCTTGGCTGACAACAAAATGCACAGAGACGAGTCCAACCATGTTCGTGAGAGCATCTGCCCGAGAAGGTCGATGGCGAAGGAAAAGGAGTCGTTACTCCCTTGCTTTAGCTGGCCGTTCAAAATAAGGCCGGTCCCGAAAGTCTATGACATCTGACAGGCAGGTATTGAAGTCTATTTTCAGCGCGCTCCTGCAACAACACCTCCTCCGTCTACTCTGAGCATACGGGTATCTTCTTCGAAGCCGACCTTCAAGACTTCTACCATCATGGGATATAACCCTACAAGCTCGACCACGATGGAGAGGTTCTTACTATACAACCCGCTTTGCGATCATTCCCACGCTCCACGGAGCGCAACCATTGGGCCTCCCGAAAAGCTCAACGGCTGTCTGGCCGACGTCGATCTTCATGGACAGCAGCGCCCAGCCCGTACAGAAATTGCTCTGCTCCCTCGTGCTTCGCCGCTCTTGCTCAACCGGGTTTAACAACAACGTCTCGTCTTCCCTGAACAGACACAAGATGCACAACGTGCGAACTCATGATAGGTTGAGCCCCCTTCTCTTAGCCATGCGTTTTTTGGCCTTTACAACAGCCTTGCGGCGTAGAGCGAGATATACACACCCGTCCCCGACGTGCTCGTTGTGCCTGTTCTTGCTTGCTCTCTCTTCGTCAGATACCCAATCCAGCACACGCGATCTCTTCGTTTTCTTCGTTTTCAGTCAGTCGTTTCAGTCAGAATACACGTTCCTTAGACGCCCTTCGGCACCCACAGTCTTTACAAAAAGAAAAGCCCTCATACATAATGTCGACCAAGATCTTCGCGCTCGTCGCGCTTGCGACTCTGTCCCTCGCCCGTCCCTCGCCGACCCGAACCACTCCCCTCAAGCGCGACGACGCTGCACTGCCGGTCAACCCTTTCACCTGCTTGAGCAGCAACAAGCTCGTCGGCGCCTGCTGCGAGACCAACGAGAACCCTGACTACACCAACTTCTACTGCGCTGCGCCTACTGGAACTGCGATCGCGGATGTTGCCGGAGCATATGTCTGCCCGACAAAGAACAATGACCGCGCTGTGAGCTCGTGGTGCTGCAGCGCTCTGGACCACGGTGGTGCCGATGACGGCTACACTCTCTGGTGCGAGGACGGTGTTGCTGGACAGTGAGTTGCTGATCTGCACTTTTCAGTCGCCGCAATGTACTAACGACCTCACCAGACTCGTCGACTTGACCGCCCTTTCCCTAACCAGTGTCGAATCCGCCCTCGCCTCGCCATCTCTCTCCGTTGCTGCTGTCGAAAGCGCCGTCGCCGAAGTCGAAAGCACCGTCGACGAAGTCGAGAAGGAGCTCAACTTGGACACCTCCGCCCTCGACGTTTCCGCTGTTGACAGCGCCATCGCATCGCTGGAGAGCGCACTTGCAGTGGATCCATCCACGCTCGACATCTCTGCCATCGAAAGCCTCATTGATGAACTCGAGAATGCTCTCGCAGGCACCACCCTCGATACTTCGGACGTCCAAAGCGCCGTCGCCAAGGTGGAGACTGTTCTGGCCGACCTATAAGTAATCAAACAACGAGACCGATAGACCTACCGAGAAGCAAGCACCGCAAAGCATTGATGGACGCAACTCGAAGCGAGGGGTTCTAGAGAATTGCGAAGGCTGATGGATCACTGAAACTACTAATTCCTATTGTAATAAGCAGATCCAAAGCATCACGCCTCAATTGTATGAGCAAATGGCAGTTCTCTCCGAGTCTTCCTTACGCACTGCCTTTCGCTTTGGTCATGGGACCCCAGTTCTCGCGCGGATTTTGCTGATACCGTACGATGCGCTTCGCGCTGGGCTTGTCTTTTCCGAGCACTTCGTCAAAGACAACCTTGATCCTCTTAGGCTCAGCTTTGGCGTCTTTCGCGCCTGGAGGGCGTTGCTCTGTGATGATCTCGGGTTCTCCGTCTGATGTGCCATATGCCTCATCCTCCGGCTTACGAGCCTTTTGCATGATTCTCCATCCCGCCTGCCCTTCTTTGAGCGCACCTTCCTTGATCGGTTGTTTCTGGCGCACCCATTCACGCATGACCTCCCATATCGCCGTCCAGGGAGCATCCGTCTTGATACTGCCAGCTTGGCAATGGCTTCTCGTAACCCTATAGCCAGCATGCCGAAGTGCCCCTCTGATGGCAGTGTCTGACGGAGCAACGCAGTGTAGCACCTTTGACAGCGCCGAAGCATTGAAGAAGAAAGGGTGTCGGTCGATCACTTCAGCATGGACCTTTGGTATCATCTCAACACCTGCATCATTCGGCTTCGCCGGCACATGATGCGTTGCTTCGTCGTTGACCAGAAGTTCATCCAAAGCAGTTGTCAGCATGCCTTCGATGCGTGGTTTAGTCTCGTAGACTTTGTCGTCGAGCGAGTCCAGATCGTCGAGAATCTTCTCGATGAACGCAGCGTTGTGCAGAGGCCCTGCCCACATCGGCCCTCCGATGTGTGTCTTGCTTCCACAGTGCTCGCATAGCCGATCTGCTCTCGGTGCTTGCTCGATAGAATGCTTGTACCACTCGTTCTTGCCATTCTTGCTAAGTTGCTTGGTATTACGGCCGATCATATTCGTTGACCAAGCGCCACAGCCAGAGTCGCAGCAGTACACCAGCATAGTCTTGCCTGCCAAAAACTTGACATCCGCCGGACTCTTTCGTACTCGAATGAAGACACGCGCGTAGAAGTCGATGCTCAGGGAGAGAAGCGGCTCAATGGCCAAGCCGTACTTTGCAGCCGCCGTTGCAATCGAGTTGATGATCAGCCGGAGACCACCTTCGTGCATGAATGGTCCTTTCACAGGCATACCACCATAAAGGGAGTAGGTCTTCTCGCAATAACCCGTCGATGCAAACACACCTGAGTCTGTACACGTCATACAGAGTAGTCCGCCATCGTTCAGTGCCTGCAACGCAGCATCGATAAATGGCGCAGCAGTACCGTAAGGATCCAGATCGATTACATCGTACTTTGCGTTGATGTGGTGCGGCCCGTGGGAGTTGGCCGGTGGGTAAGCAACGCTATACATGTGCCCTATCGCATCGCCAGTGTTTGGCGTAATGGCACCTGACAAGTCATTGTGCTGAATGTTCAGAGCCATACTCTTCGCTGCGTTTGGGTTCATGTCGTTGGCGACGACACTTGTGACGAAGCGAATCTCCTTCGCATATCGTAGCGCTCGTAGTCCCGTTGCTGACAGCGCATCGAGAATTCGAAAACGTGGTCCAACTGGTTGTGGTGGGTTGTCATTCTCAATCTTGGCCTTCGCCTCGCTCGCCTCGTCTTCGCCGGCGTCTTGAGCTTGCGCATTCTGTCTGTTATCTCCATCGAGTTCTGCAGGAGAATCCAACACGGCACCGGCGACTGTCTCTGCCTCACCGGGGTCAGACCCATTCGCAGGCTCAATTGGGCCCCCATTTGCGCCTTTCTGAAGCTTGACTCCTTCTTCTTCGTCACCATGGTCCTCTGCAACTTCTGATATCTTTCTCTTCTTGTTGTTCCGCTTACTGTTGCTCTTCTCCTTGTTCTTCTCGATTCGCTGCCTCTTTCTCTTCACGTAATGTGCACCGAAAGCCTTGATCGAAAGCACGCTCAGATCTCGGTTGAACTGCTGGATGGGGTTGTAGAAGACGTTCTGCGGTTTCAAGGAGGAATCATCTATTTTGATATAAGTCAACACCAGGCTCCACTTAAGGCATTGCGCATTTTCGAAGGTGCTCACCTGCCTTCGCTTTTGCTTGAGGATCGACAGATTTCTGCGTATTTGGCGGGACAAGAATGTACGCATGACCTTCCCTGATCGTCTCATACGTCCTGCCTTCGTGCTCAACCAACTGCCCTGCGAGAGGCGGGGCATTGATCGCGACGCCAGTCCGAGAAGCTGTGTTGGCCATGCTCGTTTGAATTCCGCGAACGAAGGAGAGGTGGAGGCGAGTCGTAGCTTGAAAGAGGTCAGATGTCGCGAAAGAACATCTCAGGTGCGCGGTCGATCGTAGCGTAGCTCGAAGCAGCATTCATGCCACCTTGTCTCAAGTGAAAGTCGACAGAAGCCTTTCCAGGTCATGTTCATGTGAAGATCTTCGATTTTTAGGCCGATCGGTTAAAACTCGGCTAATCTACAGCTCGGAATTCTTCGACTTCACTTCCCTCTCAACTACATAAGCCAGCAAGAAAAGCTAGAGCGCATCTACAGATCGAAGTATCTCCGCCAGCCAACCATGAATGTAGATCTACAGACGCAGTGCCTTAAGCAGCCAATTCGATTTACCGAGGCCAGAGTTGCTCGCTTGCACTCGTGAAACAGGCAGGCCTTGTAGTGCTATGATGCTTTCCATTTGCCCTGGACAGCCAGTTCGGAGCTCGTCTCCAAATATAGCCACAAGCCTTCTCGAACGACCAGCACGCCGTTCGCTCAACGTGAAGTCCAGATGCGTTGCAACGGGATTTGCGATGTTGTTTGGAAGTATGTCGTTCGAATCGCATCCGGCCCTGGATTGTGCATGTACGATGTCAAGCAACCGAGATCGGGAGTTATGATCTAGAGACGAGTCGTTGATTTCGCATACATACTGTCTTCCACTCGTAGTATCGGCGCCGGTGAGCCATGTACCTCGAGTGGGTACTTGCAAACACTCTAAAGTGCCGTTGCACTTTTCATGCTCCCAGAATTGCATTGAGAACAGGTCCACAAGGAACGATAGTGGCACCCGCTCCACTTCGTCTACGGGAACAAGCTTCTTTCGAGAAGCCATGATCGCATGACCAGTACGATAAGAGTGCTGGTATATCCCTGATGGCCATCTTGTTAACGTCAGAGCGTTTCTGGCATATTTGCCTTGCTTGACTCGATCTTTTGCTTCGCGGCATAGTCCAGAGTCCTTTGCATATCGTCTGGTGGTCATGGTGATGTTGCCGTCGAGAAGCCCGCCGAAAATGGACGCCTCCAGATCATAGCCGCTCTCTGCCAGTTCACAATCTGCAAGGAAAGGCTCGCCTCGGTGTATCGAGCCCTGTGCCGCACATTGAAGAGCATGCCCAATCTCGTGAACTAGAGTCATCGCGTACGCGAATTGTGTGCAATACAGCGCTTCAAGCTCTTTGTTCGACAGCAAACCCTGCCTCTGTCGTGTAGTCAGTTTCACCAGGTCATAGTATTGATTAGCCCCAACGAAGATCTGGCTGCGGACGCCTCGCGGCCAGGCGATCATCAAGTGAGGTGGCAAGGGACCCTCGACCGCTTTGCTGTATCCGCGTGTATCTGGCGGCAAATTGGCAAAGTCGAGATCGATCATGCCGTTCAAGTCTTGAAGAATTGCCATTGCTCTCCTCTTCGTCTCCTGAACATTCTGGGAATGATTTTTCGTGGGATAGCGCGCGAGCGGGAGAAAGATTGCATTGCCTTTGTTATCACGCATGGCGTCAAGTTCGGACAATTGTACTCTTTTAGCCTGCCCATGTTTGCGTGCGAGATGAACGTCACCGTCAACCATTGTGACGAACCATGATGCAGCGCCGCCTGAAGTCAGTAGCTGTGAAGCGAGACGTAGCGATGGTTCTACTATTGGGTAGTCTATGTTTGAGATGTAGTGTTCCGGACCGAGTAGTGGGACGATGTCGTTTGTCAGGCCGAGTGGATCCGCGAAATCCAGGTCCTGGTAAGTGTGAAACCTTGAGCAGCAGTATCTGAGGCAGTGATCAGATTCGAGACTTTGATCCATAGTCGCTGCTCTCAGAGACCTCACTGCAGGTCCCAATCTGGTTGATAATGCTGAACCTGGCCCAAGCTGCCCAACGGGACATTGCAGATTGCACCTTCGTGCGAGCTGGCCAGCAGTAGTCCCGATAGCAATTTGAGAAGACTAGGAAAGAGGTAGTGGTGCTGATCTGGGTAGCATGCTCATCGCGAAAACATGAGGGGCCCCCTTTGTCTGTTCGGTCACAAGTGGCAGGCTTCGCCATCCGGAATCTTCCTCTTTGTGAGGGCGACAAAGAGGATCATTACATGCTCAACCTTGAGCACAGATTGGATCGATTAGCTCGATATTTCCAACTCAATTTCTCCATAGTCACTTTACCCAATCCCACTGCCACACTTGCGCAGGAGTAAGAGCATCATCACGTATCCAGCTTTGGCCGCAAGTCGCGTAGCCTGAGAGAGGCGATTGCGAGCTTATCTTCGTCTATTGTGTGAGGACTTCGACGGAATTTAGGATCGTGATATTGTCCTCGATCGAGTAAGATTTCCTGTGCTCAGATGTGTCATGATTAATTGTCCGTCATCATGTCGACCTCATTCCGCCAAAGCGGGAAACGTCCCGGGAAGTCGTAAACTGCTCAATTGGCCGTGGCGCCGACCATAAACATAGTAGCTTCAAACATCCAAAAGAGAGCATGATTGCACGACGTCCTGTCCGAGCGGGAGGATGAGGGTAGAGCTCTGCCAGCGCGTCGTTTTGGTACGCGTCAGGCCCCGTGCTTCTCTGCAAACGAACATCATGTCCGTACGGTGAGCTCGTCGTGCAATGTGGGACGATCAGGGTGCTTCAGGAAATGACCAGAACTATAAGCACATGGTCGTCTAATGCGTACTCTCCGGCGAATAGAGGTGCAGGTCCAGCAGCTGGCCATGGTGTTTCAATCGACCCCAATCTTCGCAAAGATGACGGCCCTGGAAGGCTGTGTGTTGTCAAAGGGCCCACGGTTGACATCAGACAGAAGAGCTGTGTATATATGCACTGCTGAAAGTTGGAGGCGAGGTGAGGTAAGTGAGGTTGGCAAGCGCGTTTCACGCTGCCGAAAGTGGGGCTGCGGGAGTCGCCGCGTCAACCGAGCCTTCCCCCCAGCCACCAGACATCCACCTCCAGCCTCTTGACACGCAATTGACCAGGCCACCGATTCAACGGAATGCTCATGTCCCAGCCACTTTCGACGACAAGATGGCTGCAAAGATAGTTGATATAGTCATGGCGTCGGACCAGCATTTCAGCCCTGCACACAATCCTGCACATCTTGCGCAATACCAACGATTTCCTCCCTGACCTAGACATCGAAGGTCGACCCTACCTACTACACGCACTCAGACTTGCCGAGACGACAGAATCTACAGCACTAGAGACGACATCTATTGAAACTCGAGCCCACGCTCGTAATGCCGTTCGCTCGCTCTTCAGTGCTCCTCGCAACTGCATACCTGGCTCTCAGCGCGAGGGCACTGCCACATCCTGCGCCTACGTACCAGGTCGTCGACGTTGGTGGACCTTCCAGCGAGGCAGCTGCAGCAACTGTCTATTCAACAATAGTTGAATCATCCACACCTTCGGTCGTCACTCAGCCTCCCATCACCGTCACCGCGACTCCCAGCGCAGCAGAAACACAATCAATCACTACGACGCAAAGCTGGACTGTGACGATTGGAACGCCCGACCAGCCCGCATATTCACATTCGACTGGCTCGCCACCACTGCCAACCCTAGAGTCAGACACGACACCTGCGACCAGCACGGCGACCCAGACCGAGACGGTCTACAACACCTTACCAGTAGCGCCGTACGCTGCTCAGAGCACGTTGTCCACGACGACATCATCATCGTTCAAAGGTGCCTTCACCTCGGTCGGCCAATGGAACCTTACTGTGACAGAGATCAATGGCCCAGCCAGCTCGGGAACCGGCCTAATGTACGCTGCTGTCCCGACTGGCACCACACTTGCGAAGCGTTGGGCACGCGCGACTGGCAGTGATGTGTATCTGGCTGGGCGTGCGGCTCCCACGGAATACCTTAGCGAAGGCTGGAACGCGACGAACTACAGCTAAGGAAACGACAGCAGACGGACTTCGATTGAGCAATGCGAGGACAGCGAATAGATTGAAGCGTGCAGACTTATTGTCTTTGTTGACGACACTTTAGCGATGGTTGGGAAGCGATTGTCAAATGTCTAATGATATGCATTGGGATGGAGTTGGTGACCGCTCTGCTAGTGCAGCACATAGAGGGTCTTGATAATGTATGATGGAAGTCGGGTATTTTAGTCCATAGACGCTGGAACCCAGCAGCAGATAGAGTGTGCAGACGAATAGACAGTTCCCAAGAACCGAATAGTCTTTGCTAGTCTTTGGCATGTGAAAGTGTTCAATGCAAGGATACCTCAGGCGCGAAGCGCAGCTCACATCCCACACTCCCGACGCAACGCAAGCAAGCATTGGTCTCGCGTATCGCAACACCCTCCACGCACGCACGCCTGTCATGCGAGCACATGATCACCACAACATAAACGACCGCCGATAATCCGCTCTTCCCTGGACTATCACAGCCATGCTTGACGACGCACCCTCATCACCGCCGCCGGTTGAGGACCAGGCGCGGCTGCTGGAGGATGCCTTGGGTGTAGTTCGCCAGCAGACTGTCCTCATGCGCCGATGTCTCGAAACGCCTGGGAAGCTGATGGATGCGCTGAAATGCAGGTAAGAGCCTCTGCCAACGAATGCGCAGAACGACATATTTCCCGACTGACCGCCAAACAGCTCGACATTGGTATCAGAGCTACGGACCAGCAGTCTAGGCCCCAAACAGTACTACGAGCTCTACATGTCTGTCTTCGATGCATTGCGACACCTCTCCGTCTACCTGCGTGACTCGCACCCTACAAATCACCTCGCCGACCTCTACGAGCTAGTCCAATATGCTGGAAACATTGTTCCAAGGTTATACCTGATGATCACTGTGGGCACAGTCTACATGGGCATTGAGGATGCGCCGGTCAAGGAGATCATGAAAGATATGATGGAGATGAGCCGCGGCGTGCAACACCCGGTGCGTGGACTGTTCTTGCGATACTACCTCAGCGGCCAAGCGAGAGACTCGCTGCCTACAGGGAGTGGGGACGGACCAGAGGGCAATCTGCAAGACAGCATCAGCTTCATTTTGACCAACTTTGTTGAAATGAACAAGCTCTGGGTGCGGTTACAACACCAAGGACATTCGCGCGAGCGGGAGCAGCGGACAAAAGAGCGACAGGAACTGCAGCTGTTGGTAGGCAGCAATCTTGTCCGATTGAGCCAGCTTGTGGATCTGGAAAGCTACAAGAACATCATATTACAGCCTCTGCTCGAGCAAGTCGTGCAGTGTCGGGACGTCTTGGCGCAAGAATATTTGTTGGAGGTGATTACACAGGTCTTCCCAGACGAGTTCCACTTGCATACCCTGGATCAACTATTGGCAGCAACGGCACGGCTGAACCCTCATGTCAACATCAAGGCGATCGTTATTGGACTGATGGACAGACTGTCAGCGTTTGCCGCACGAGAAGCAGACAACAAGACACCGGAAGAGAGGCAGAAAGAGGAGGAAGAATCGGTGGCTGCGTTGATGGAACGGTTGAAGGTGTCCAAAGCGGCCGCCAACGAGACCGCAAAACCTACCGAGAATGGAGAGTCTGCTAATGGCGAGTCAGCGTCCGCAGGAGAGTCCACGACAGATGAACCTTCATCAGCACCACCCGCAAAGGACGATTCTGACCCGCCCGTGCCATCGCAACCAAATGGGGATTCTCTGAAGCACAAGGGCATTCCAGTGGATGTCAAGCTGTTTGAAATCTTCTACGAGCAGGTTGTACATCTCGTCAGCATGCAGAGGCTACCGATACAGGACATTACTGCCCTGTTGGTGTCTCTGGTCAACCTCGCACTGAACATATACCCTGAAAGACTCGACTACGCCGACCAAGTCCTAAATTACGCTGCCAAGGAAGTTGCACGCTTCAACAACTCAGCAGACCTACACTCTCAGCAATCGCAATCAAGTATCCTCAGCTTGTTGCTTGGCCCGGTGAAGACGTACCACTCGCTTTTCACTGCGCTTGCGCTGCCAAACTTTGTACCTCTCTTCCAAGCACAACCGTACCCTACACGAAGAGCCGTCGCAGGCGAAGTCGCTCGAAACTTGTTACGAAATGAGACGAAGATCACGACACCGGCTCACCTAGACGGCGTGCTTTCAATTCTTTCGGTACTGATCAAAGAGGGCATGCAGTCGCCAGCAGGATATTCAGGAGGAGCCGCAAGGCGAGGAGCGGTCGAGACTGACGAGACCGTAGAAGAGCAGGGCTGGCTAGCACGAATTGTTCATCTCATTCAGGGGCCCGACAATGTGACCCAGTCCAAGCTGCTGCAATCGACACGAACCGCTTTCCAAGAAGGCAGCGAAAGGACGAAATACACGACGCCGGCGATAGTAACGGCTTCACTCAAACTTGCACGATCTTTCAAGCGAAGGGAGCACCTCTCAAGCGACGACTACGGAATACAATCCTCGGCGTTGTACAAGTTCATTCACACCACAATCTCGTCGCTCTACACACGAGTATCTTCGGCTGGCGTGCCCGACCTGGTCCTACGACTGTTCGTCTCCTGCGGGCAGGTGGCTAGCCAATGCGAGAACGAAGACGTGGCATACGAGTACTTCGCTCAAGCGTTCACAGTGTACGAAGAGTCAATATCAGATTCTAGGTCGCAATTCCAAGCCATCTGCATCATCGCCGGCGCGCTTTGCGGATGCTCAGAAAGGTTCAGCAGGGAGAACTACGATACGCTCATCACGAAGGCGGCTTTGCATGGCAGCAAGTTGCTCAAGAAGCCCGATCAATGTCGGGCTGTGTATCTTGCCAGCCATCTCTGGTGGGCTGTCGAAAAGGCAGAGCGGCAGGAAGGTGCCAAAGAGGTGAGTTGCGGAAGTGCATTGAATATACCACGTGTGTGTACGCTGACAGGCCAACAGCCCTATCGCGATGGCAAGCGTGTCCTCGAGTGCTTACAGCGTGCCCTTCGAGTCGCCGATGCGTGCATGGACACTGCCGTCTCTGTCGAACTCTTCGTCGAGATCCTGAACCGATACGTATACTACTTCGACCAGGAGAACGATGCAGTGACGACGAAGTACCTGAATGGACTGATCGAACTCATCCACTCCAACCTCAACACAACCGAGAACGCCAGCGGGCTGGAGTCGCCGAGAAAACACTTCCAACGCACTCTGGACTACATTGCCAGTCGCGAGTACGAGGGAGTGGAAACCAGGCCCAAGACATGAGGTATACTCCAGCCTCTATCCACTATACGTGTGTAGTAATGGACATGTGGTGCTTGGTGTTCATAATCGGGGCGGAAAAGAGGATTGGCTCCAGTCGATAGTCTCATCAGCATAGCAGTGTCACCATTTTACGTCTCATGTAATGCAGCGAGCGAAGGGTGGTTTGTGTGCGCTTCTTGTACATAACTAGCCGATCTGTGGAATATATCTTTCGAGATTGTCTACTGCTATGATGTGTCTCCTTTCCTCGTGCGCCATGACAGCAACAGAAGTAAGACACGTGCGATCTTCTCTTCTCTCTTCTTGTCTTTGAGCGACCACGCTTTTACGGTTACAGTAACAGCTGTATAGACACTCGACGAGTCACGGGAACATCTTGCATCCTAAACCAATCTGTTCACCGTAGTCCAGGCATACCTACGACTCTGTAGCGAAAGCGTCTCACTTCTTCTGCTACCCTGCCTGACCGTTGACCATTTGATTAAATGGTTGAGGCGGAGAATGGCCCCATACATGGTTAATTGTTCCGCCTGACATATCATCACCGCTTGCATTATCATACATACCTTATCCAACTCTTCTTCAGTAACCCTGGAAGAGCACCTCAGGCCACGAGCCACTTTTTGGGTCCTCCATCAAGGTCGGCGCGGGTTGGGAACACAGCATCCCCGTCTCATTCACTATCCCGCTCCCCGGTATACGGCCATTTGTCATAAGTTGGTGACCAGTCCATCGCTTGCCTTATCGATCGCAGATACTCCGTGTCAGGCCGAATCTCAACCAGCTGAGCAGTCGACATCTACTGTCATCTCACCCGCCGCCGTCCATCCTACACGCCCGTCCTCACACCGCTCACTCCCGAGCCCAAGCCGCCAATCGAAGGGCCCGAAACCTCACCTTCGTCGGCCGCGGTATCGTCTCAACCCAGCGCGACTAGACGAAGCAAAGCACGCGATAGCCACTATCGCTCTATCGCGGGCCCCAGTTGGCCTGTCGGCGCGCGACAATCGCCCATTTGACTTTGCGAGCGCGGCCTAGGGAAGATCAAAAAGAAGACGCAGCGACAATGGCGGGTCCATCACAGTCCTCGCAGCACTACCAACCGCCTGCCGCGGTAAGGAGTGGAGGGGACGATCGCCAGAGAGCTCAAATAAAAAACGTCTCGACGGGCATGACTAGACCTCTTTATACTTCATGCTCTGAACATCACCTTGCGCAGGACAGGATACGAGAGCAACAGGTCAATACCGAGAGAAGAGATAGTAGCTCGAGCACGAGACAGGGTCGCCCGCGATTCCTCACCCTCAACACACTACCCAGAATGCCTTCGACTTCGCCAGCAGTGCCCAGACGCGAAGCACTGCCTTCGCCGTTCCTGCGTCTACCGACAGAGATCAGACTCCAGATATACTCCCTCCTCGTCCTCCCACGCAGATCAACAGACCTGCTGCCGTCCTTTGAGAAGGTTACCGCGAGCACCATCGACTATTTCGACTACGACAAGAGACAGACTGGCACCGAGCGCGCAGCAGTGACAGCAGACCTGTCTCATCCCTTCATCCACATCCGCACGATCGATCCAAACCGCTACAAAGCTCGATACTCAGCATCATCGACCTTGAACCCTCATACCCGCAGCAACTACAGTGTACGCGCAGATCGCTTCCAAGCGCGTTGCATGAACACCACGTACCACTGCATCAACAATCCGCGCATCGAAGACAACCTTGCCATCCTTCGCTGCAACAAACAGATACATGCAGAAGCCGCCGAACTGCTCTACTCGAGCTACACCTTCGACTTCGACACGCATATCGAGGCAGTGATCCCCTTCCTCTCCGATTTGACCCCTTTCGCGCGAGGTTGCATCAAGAACCTCCGCATCGTCAAACGCGCACTGCCCTACTGCAAAGAGTTCGACAAATGCGAGTGGTCCAACGCCCTGCGCTACCTCACCAGCACGAGCACCAACATCGCGCTCCGCCGTCTTGAGCTCGGCGTGGTGGCTGGTCGTCCAGGCGAGCATGGATGGGATCGTGTGGCACGTTACAGCGCACAGGACTTCGAGCTACTGCAACAGCTCGACGGCATGGAATGGATGCAGTATCTGCTCGAGGTGCAAGGACTGCAGGAGCTGGATGTCTCGGCGGTGATTGAGCATTGTCCGCCAGTGACAAGCAGCTCCGCCATGGCGAACTATGTGAGGTTTTCGGCGAGTGTGGAGACGGGGTTTCGAGAGTTTTTGAGGGGAAAGTTGCTGGTTGGTAGAGGCAGTGGGGTGCCGATGGGGAGGTGGTAGACTTTTGGAATGGATATTGTAAGACTATAGACACGATTGACGACAGCATTATGATGGGTGATAGATCTCCACGCTCAGTAATTAGAGTTAGAATTGATAGAAAGAATCTCAAGCTCGAGATGGGTCTTGGGCCTGGCTCTCACATGCTCGCACACCCCACCTCTTCGTCACCGAGCTTCTGATCCCAAGTCGCTGGGTATCGGGGTCACGGCGACGCCGCAAAGGGCTCGCTGGGTCGGAGTACGGCACGATCGTTGCCTCGCCATGATCATCGAAGGCTTGTGGGTCGCCTTAGTTCTGTCTTGGTGTAACTGAAGCGTGGCATTGAACGAGCCTGCGCTCGTGCCCCCATATCCAAAGCATCCTCAGCAGCCTCATACCTACACACTGTTGGTCTGGGGCCCTTCACGAGACCCCCGCTCCCCATTTCTCTTCCACAAAGTCAATCAGATCGACCAAGTCCCGGCACTCCATCACCTCTCTCTTCAATTTCTTCGTGGCACTCTCCATCTGTCCCACCATCTCACTGACATGGTGTAGCACTAATGGGAATGGAATCGGACACCTTACTGCCCACTCCAAGAACGCCATTAAGCACTCTGGTGATACGAAGTCCTGGCCTGTGAATAGCCTAGGATTCTCCAGGATGCCTCGAGCAGCCATGACACCGTCTGCTCCGGTCTTCGTGGCGATCTCATTCACGGAGCGCAGTGTGTATGCATCGCCGTTGGCCAGCATCGGGACGGTAATGTACGGACGTAGCTGCCGGATGGCATCAAAGTCAGGCGGCGTGCTGGAGCGTTGGCTGCGAAGACGGCCGTGGACGGTAATGTAGTCGACTCCAGCGTCTTGCACTGTCTGCACCCATCGGATCGTCTCACTGGACACGTCAGCGGCGACGTCTTGCCATGAAGTACCCACAGAGACACGCACCTGAGATCCTTGTGAATTCGTATCTTCACACTAACACTAACCCTCCCCCCAAGTCTCTCTTTCGCCTTCCTCACAATAGCCTGTACCAAGTCCGGGTCCCCCATCAACGAACACCCAATCCCCTCCTTCATCGCCCAACTCTGCGGACACCCACAATTTAAATCCACGCCATCGACCCACGGACTCACCATCTCGGCAGCTCTCGCAAACTCCTCCGGATCTGAGGATGCGAATTGCGCGATCAGAGCGTGGTCGCGGCCATCGTGGGTCGTCGGAGAGCGTTCAAGCGGATGTGTCGAGAAGTCGGAGTCACGGGCGATGGAAGAGCGGATGAACTCGTGGGCGAGCATCATGGGCGTGTAGGTAATGTCAACGGCATGTTGGCGGGCGAGAAGGCGGAAGGGAAGTTTGCTGTAGCTGTGGATGTGGCGATGAACACTTGGCTTCTCTCGAGGAGGAGTCATGTGGAGACTTACCGGACCATGGGTGCTGAGACTGAATTCCTTGTTGTTAGTGTACGCGATCATGAAAAACGGTATGTAGGCTCCCATACCATAAATCGGCCGCTCTTCTTTCTTCGCTGCATCGAAAAGCTCGAGGACACTGATAGCAAGGAAAATGGTCGAGTCAGAAAGAAACCATACAACGAAGGACGAATTACCTACCGTGGCCTGAGGCTCTCTCCATCTGCTGCGTAACGCTCTGGAGTGATGCTGCCCATCGTTGAGAGTCGAACATACGATGAAATGGCAGATGTTGATCAAAGATGGAAGAGGTGACGTTCGTTAGAAGAAGCTCTTAGCTCGAGCGCACAGACCAGCGCTGGGAGTTCGACAGGAAATTGCCAGGTGGCATGTGACGGTAAGAGTCCATCACTATCAAGTGGCAGATCATTCAGATGTCATGGTCACTGGCTGCAAGTGTGTATTCATTTCGTGTCATTAGTCGTGCCTTTAAAGTAATGTACAGCAGAAAAGCCTCTGGCTCTAATCCAGTCTCTTTCTCCATATTGTGTAACGCCTCCGCTATGCAATGTTGGGTATAAGAAGCCCTTCTCCGTAGCCAGACTCATAATGAAAATTTGTCCTCTCCAATGTCGGTCCCGTGGATCCCATATCCTCGATGTCAATATTCGAGAGCTCAACGACTTCGATGGTCCACAGCCGCGACCCCCGACGTCAAAGACGCCAGACTCATCGCGCCCAAATTCCTGCGTGGCGTCGTCTCACCACGGTTGGTCGTCTTCGTGGGACCGAAGAATCGAAAAGGGTAACCACCAGCCACCATTAATCCCTTCGGTCTCGCCAACGAGCTGAAATTCGAGATCGCTGTCTCCTCACTGTGTACCGATTGTGGACTTTTGTCAACGCCACATCCATCCAGATTCTGCGATATGCGACTGACATCCCGTGGGAGCGGCGGCGGCGTCTACCGAGTTTCTGCGGCCACCGGCGCCGCGTCGACGGCTCTGTCGGCGCCAGGTTCCTGGTGGGCTGGAAGTGGCTCTTGGAGCGGTGCGGAGCCTGGAGTTTCCTTTTCCTTTTCGCTTTCGCTGCCAGTGGCTACTCCTGCTTCGCTGTCGCGTTGGCGTGCGTGGGCGGACTTGGGGCCGGGGCCTTTCTCGGTGTTGTCGATAGACATGAACAGGAGGATGCAGCTGTTACTCGCAAGTCAGTCGAATGTTTGTGTACGCGGGCATGAGTGGTCGATTTACCTTGCAACAACACTTAAGAATCCTGGCCAGCAGAATACCACCGCGGCGATAGCACGGCCATTGTTCCTGTAACACACCGGTTCTCCACCATCTTTCTTGAACTGCCTCAGAAGCGACTCTCCATATTCTTGAGTGATCCCAGGTCCTCTGAAATGTTGACATCGGATCGCAGTGATGACAGTCAAGGCGAACGCATCGGCGCAGTAGAAGACGCAGGCCAGTACACCACAGACCTTCCACGCGGTCCTGACTGCCTTGTTCTCCTTTCGTTCGGGCCAGAACAAATCGAAGAAGAAGGCGGCACCGAAGATGAAAGCCACAAAAACGCCGGCGAAGATGTTGTACGAGGCGACACCGATGTAATCGTTGTTGTATACGTAGACGCGGCGATCGAGGCGTTTGACGAAGTTCTGTGCGTCGATGTAGTCTGGAAAGTGATAACTTCACGTTAGTCCTCTGTTCGTCGGTCGAGAGCTGGATGGGCAGAGCTCACCTGACAGCGCCGCGGTACCTAGAGACTCCGATACCACGCAGAAGATCAAGGCGCATTGGTAGATGATGAACTTCGTCCGTCGAAGGTGGTAGTCTTTGTTCTTCCACATGTAACTATTCCCAAACTTATACCACTGCATCTCCTTCAAGTCGAGACCCCAAATTACAGGCGCCATGACTTCTTGACGAGACCGCTCCTGCGGTGTTGTCGCGGCTTGTTGTTCTTTGTGGGTCACCTAGTATGTTGGCCGTGGAATAGTATACCAACGATATCTGATGGTGGCGAAAGAAGACGTGAAGTGTTGTCGAAGGGATCACAACAGGAGCGCAAGGTCTTCCTCAAGGGGACTTGGACGGGATCCGTGGGGAAAAGGTAAAAGGGAAGTAGGTAGGCACCTACTAGTGCAAGAAGGAACAACGAAGTAGGTAGGTCGGGGTCAAAAAGCAAGATCCACCCACACCTTAACACCTCATCGGCAGCGATATCCCTACCGTCTCGGAACGCATATGACGAGGGACACCGGCCGGGGGCTTACCGAGAGCATCGTCAATGTGGCATACGCTGCTCACCAAGCAATGGTATCATGATGATGGTTGGGCGGGATGAGAAGAGTCGCAGCTGGCGCTGATCCGGGTGTCTGTTTGGGGGTTCTCCTAAACTTTGTTGGAGATGAGTCTACTCGGCATGTTTAGCAGAGCGCTAGTAGTAGCAGCACGTTGCCCCAGCCGTGCGATACTTTTTGTGGTTAAGCCGCATTCCTTATCCTCCTCGGTCTTCGCCAATAACAGTACATGCGACCAGCGAGATACACCGAGACAAAGGCGACCGCAGGAGTCAGCGCCTGGTGCATCCCGGAACGCGGCGGCATCTCGACAGACGTCTGCGGCAAGGCAAAAGAGCAGATGAGGTGGGCTGATGTGTGTTGAAGATTATGAGCTAAACCTTGATTAAACCCTATCGAGGGATCTATCTATTCTTATACAAAGTTTGAAGGAACCGATATCGGTCAGACTAGAGGTTTTGACACTCCCCCTTAAACGATCGTCGGTTCTATAGCCTAATTATATCTATTAATAACTCCCCCTTAAATTAACGCTAGTAAATTAAATATTCCTTAGTCCTTATTAAAACCTCCTATAGCTTAGATAGGTAGGGAAAAGAGTAACTACCGCTGTTCTAGTAACTAATAAACGCCTTTATTAACGCCTCGTCGCTCTTTAATTTTTTTAATCTACTTTTCTCTAAACTAGTTATACCTATAGCTACTATATATCGCTCGAAGGTCTATTAATCTAGTACTTTTATAAAGATGTCCGAGGTATTAAAGTGTCTAGGTATATAAAGGATAGTAATTATTTTATCCTCTACTAACTCGTAGGTAAAGTAAAACTATACTCTAATATATTTTATACGTTCGTATAGTTCGGGGTTATTCGATATTCGAATAGCGTTTTAATTATCTACTCGAATAATAGTTAGCTCTTAAGAATAGCTAAAGAAGTATATTATATTACGTAGCTAGATAGCTTCCTTCGCCGCGTAGTAAAGTATAGTATATTTAGCTTCTACTATTAATAGTACGACTATCGTCTACTTCTTATATCTCTAGCTAATAGTAGTACTACTAATAGTAAAGACGTACCTACTAATTAACTTACTATTAGATCGATCCCTAGTATATTTAGCGTCGCTAAACCCGTAGAGTAGTTCGTTTTGTCTAGAGTATTTAAGGCTAGCTTCTATAGTTCTAAGTAAATACTAGAGTATTCGTTTAATTTAATCCTAGTAGTCCTTTAATAGGTTTAAACAAAATCGACTTACTTACGATACTAAGAAAGTAAGATCTAGCCTTATTCTAAGTATTACGTATATTAAAAAGCCGACTATTAATTAATACTCTAGTCGGTCCTTATTAGTAGCTATATAATTAGCTAGCGTTAGTTCCTATTATTTCTTCGTTATGTAGGGTATTATAACCGGATTCGCGTTAGCTAGTCTAAATCGTTCTATTATTATACGGATATACCCTATCTACGTTAGCTTTACTTTACCCTTACTACGTTTAACTTTAACGCTAAGAAAGAATACGTATTCGCCTATATCCTTTATCTAGAACTACTTTACTAGTAACTCTTTAACTTTATTAATAAGATTAAAGTTAGAGCTAACAACTAGAAGGTTATCGACGTAAACTAAAATAAAGGTCCCGTCCTTTCGAAATATTATATTATTATATAGATATCTCTTAAAGCCGAGACTGTTTAATAAAGATTAAAGAGTTTTATACTAGATACGTAGTACTTACTTTAAACTATAGAGAGCCTTTTATAGTTTATACGCCTTACTAGATTATTTAAAACCTAGCGGTAATTTAATATAAATATTAGCGTTAATATCCCCGTAAAGGAACGCTATCTTAATATCTATTTAATAAATGTACTAGTTAAATCTAGTAGTAAGGGCGAATATAATTCGGTAGCTTATTAGCTTTACGACTATAGCGAATATCTTAGTAAAATTAATACCCTCTTATTACTCGAATCCGCGTATAACCTAGCGAGCTTTAAACTACGTAATTTTATTATTAGCTCCGCGCTTTAGCGTAAACACCTATTTACTAGAGAGGATAGGCGAGGTAGCCTCTAATTTATTAATTAAATCCTAGGTGTAGTTCTTAAGTAGTAAATTAATTTCCTCTTTAATTACTTCTAGCTATTAATTATAATATAGTAAATTTATTACTTCGTTATAAGTACGCGGAGCTACTAGATCTCTTTCCGCGAGTACTACTTACGTAGGTTACTTAGAGTCGCTTAGTTCCGTAGTTATAGAGTCGGTAGAACTATCTTTAATATTAATTAACATTAATAGCTCGGAGATATCTTCTCGTAAGGCTATAGTAAAGATAGAGATATCCCTAGTAAAGCCTATAGCGAAGTAGTTAATAATAGGTAGTACTTCGCGTTACGTACTTATACTATATTAAAGGATTATATTAAAGGGCTAGTTCGTAGGTACCTAAATTAGCGTAGGTCTAGTAATCGACTATATATAAGTCGGAGCTAGTAGGTCGTTTAGTTATAGGTATTTCTCCCCCTCGATATATATAGTAGTCGACTCTTAATACAGCGTAAAAGAGCCGGGTAGTATAGATATAGAGCTACTATTTAGTAACACTTCTTTAGTAGCCTATTAAACTAGGGAATTAGCGTTAGTTACTAGTAGCTATATAGATAATTAACGGGCGTCTAGGCGAACGTTCTTATTAAATAGTACTTCTTTTACGCGTTTAATCTTACTAGAAATCGGATCCTAGAGGCGATATAGGTTATGTTCTTTAAAGCTAACTAAGATACGTAGGTATACGCGTTTATTATACTTCTTCGGGAACTTCTTCTTTAGTACTAGTTTATACGCTCTATAACCGACTCTACAAAAGTAATTAATCTCTAGTAGGTCGCTAGTTAAGGCTTTATACGGAGATTTAAAGTTCCTTAATAAAGAAGTTAGTAACCGATTATTAATAAATAGCGTAGCCTTAATTAATTTAGGCTAAAGTTCTACTTTTAGTATTCTGTCCTAACGTATATATCGAATAATATTCTAGAGGGTTTAATACTTACGCTCGACTACGCCGTTTTAATCTAGTTAATAGAGCGCGGAAATAGTCTAGTTAACGCTAGCTTAAAACGCTACTATAGTAATAATATCTATAAATTCGGATCCTCTATTAGTACGAATCTCGTAGATAGTTACGCTATATTAACGCGCTACTAGTCTTTCGAAGTCTTTATAGTACTAGTAGACTTCCCCTACTTACTTTATCTTTAGCGTATACGCCTAGGTATATCGTAAGTAATTATTAATAATAAGTAGGTAATACCGCTCTTTAGCTCTAGATACTAGTAGTAGACTACCTAGATCTATATAAATCTTTATAAGGCGCTCGGAGGTATAAATTAGTTTAGATACTACTAATTATTACCGCGTTTTATTATAACGATAGGATTCGTAGGTAAAGTCTCTATTAATAAATAGTACCTTAATTCTTTTAAGTGCCTCTTATAATTACTTAAGGCCTATATAACCTATTCGTTAATACTAGATATCTAGGAGTAGTTTCTACGCGGTACGTTAATTAAAGAATACCGTAGGTAGCGTATCGCTTTCTAACTAGTATAAGAGGTACGTTCTTCTAAGCGATATATTAAGTTTCTAGAGGGCGCTATATTAAGTACTAGTAGTAATTACTTCCTTACTTCTTTAAGTAAGGAACTAGTAGGATCTAGTTATCGCTTAGTACTCTACGCGGTTTAAGTAGATTCTAGTAATAGACAGTAAGTTAACGCTTATTTATAGTATATAAATTACCTACGTAAGAATAAAGTTATAGGCTCCTTTTAGATAGGTAACTGTAAGTATAACTTTACCTACGCTAACTATAAAGAAACCTTTTCCGTAGCCGATTATTTTAATAGGTTCGCGTAGTGTTCGGTATTTAGTAAATATTAAATAATCGTTATATAGGTACTCCTCTATACCTAAATTAATAATCTAGTCGAGCTTTTTAAAAGCGTAACGCTCGAATACTTAATTTATCCGTCTTTAGCTAGGTATTTACTTTAACTACTAAGTAAGAGGTAATAAAAGTAGACGGTAAATCCGGTAAGAACGCTAGATAAGATTCTAGCCGGAGGTCCGCTAGTTACGATTTATTAATAAATACGCTAGTAACGAAGTTTAACTATATAGCGATTTTAATAGGCTTACTAACTTATCCGCTAGTTTCCTTAGTAAAGTAGGTACGCCTTTAAGGATAAACGCTAGTCTAATTCGCGCTAGTTAGCTTATCGCTAAACTTCCGCCGCTTAAACTCGTAATACTTCTTAGCGTTTTACTTTAAGTAGTTATTATTCGTATACCTACTATAGCTAGGCTATTAATATAGTAATTCTTTTAGACTAAGGAACACGCCTAGCTAAAGTCCGTTTTAGTTAGAGAAGGTGCGCTTTTAACCTAGTTTAAAAAGAGTAAAAGAACGACTTTCGGTAGTAGACGTCGTTACGTTCTCGTAGTATAAGGTTAATATCTACTTATTATAAGTAGTATCCTTTAACTATTATAATAAATAAGGACTAAGGTCTTTATTACCGAAACCTCTAATACGCTTATACTAGCTTATTAAAGTTATCTAGGCGGAGAAACGAGATCTAAGGTAAATAATAAAGTAAAGGGCCTTAGTTTACTTCGATAACTTCTTACTATTAGTAAGACGATTATAATCGTCTACTCGTTTCTTAAACTCGCGAAGAAAAGACTTATAATCCGCTACTTTATTAAATAAATAGTTAATTAGCCGAAGTAATTTTTTAATAGCCTAATTAATACTTTACCTACTATAGGCTCCCTTAAGAGTAGTAATACTTTAAGTAACTATAGTATAGGACTCTAAATTCGATTAAAATTAGTAGGTATAATACTTTAATATATACCTAAGAAGTAACTTATTTCTCTCTCTCTAGTCGGTAAGATTAGTTATATATTTATTCTAAATTTTAGCGGATACTTTACTAATTAGAGATATAGGCTTCTCTTCGTCCCCGGTAAATAGGCTCTCTTAGCCTATTACTTAATAGGCAAATTTAAATAACCTGTACTAATTACTATAGTTAGTACCCGTTAACTTAGGTTATTTTTTAAAGACTTTTATTTTAATTCGGGCGTCTATCGTAAAGCGCTAGAATTTAGCTAAATTAATAGTAATTCGTTCTTCCTCTACTATAGTATTAGCGCTAGTCGCTATAGCTCTTTATCGAGACATTTTAGAGTTATTAATATAAGAGAAGTTTTATATATTATTAATAAGTACGCTAGCGAATCGATACTATAATTCGCTAATAATTAGGCTCGCTACTCTTTACTCTTCTAATTACTCCGGTTCCGGGTTAATAAAATCTTAATTAAGTTATAGTTTAGTGTCTAATATAGGGGTAATAGTAGTAGTCGCGGAATTAGAGGACGATAAGTCGGACGATAATAATTTAGTCGAGTCGGAGGAGGAGCTTTCGTTATTATTATTACTAGTTACCTATAAAGTAGCTAGGTCCGAGTTCGCCTTAGACTAAGGCTTTTTAGGTTTCGAGTAGATAGGTTCTTAATTTTTTAGTAGGTATATAGAACTACTACTACCTCGTACCCTTTTAGATATAGTAATTTAATTACTTACTTAGTTAAAGTCGTAAAAGTATTAGCGTCGAATAATCGGACCTAAGAACTTATAGGAAGTAAATACGCGTTATAATAAAAGTAGCCGGAGTTAATTTAATTCGAGGTTAACTTAGTTTAAAGTCTACTTCTGTTATTCTTTCTTATAGCGATAAAGTACTTAGTAGTCGGCGTTCTTTTATCTACGCTTAGCGGCCTATTCTAGTATTTCGTTTATAGGAATACGTAGTATATTAATTTAATAGTAAAAAGTAGTAGGTATTTATACTTAGAGGCTCGGTAATCTATAGGAGTAACTTAGTAACCTAGTAACATTATAATTTAATAAAGTTAATAAGTAAACCTTATAGACGAGGATTATAAAATAGTAAAAGTAGAGATTTAAATCCCTTAGATAGAGTTACTACCGCTTAGTAGTCGGCTTATCGTTTTAGTAAATAGTAGTATTATAGCTAGAATATTTAGCGTAGCGAAGTCGGATAAGAAGTAAGAAAATTTAAGAGGGTAGCGTTATACCTTTAAAAGTATATACTAGTTAATATAGTAACTTAATTAGAGATAGTAGAGGTAGTAGAGATAATAGAGGTATAGTAGCGGAGATAGTAGAGAAAGATAGCTTAAAGTAGTTAGTCCTAATTATCTTAAATAGCTTAGTATTTCCGTCGTTAAATAGCTTAGTAAGGTCTATTATTCTTTTAATTATATTCCGTAGAGAGCTAAGAGCGCGTTAGCTAGAATATTAGCTTATAATTAATAATATTTAGTTTAGGTAATTAATACCTTAGATAGCGCCTTACTGGGCTTATAACCTATTAAAGATTATGAGCCAAACCTTGATTAAACCCTATCGAGGGATCTATCTATTCTTATACAAAGTTTGAAGGAACCGATATCGGTCAGACCAGAGGTTTTGACAATGTGCAACAACAAGCTTACAGGCCGGAGAAGCTTGACGTCGCGTCCGGGTTGTCATCTGCCGTCGAAGTGCTTGTCCCACCCCGATGATCTCATTTTGCTCGCTGATCTCTGTGATCGTCCGGCACCGGGGCTCTGCGGCAATGCACGCGGTCTCCCGGCCTTCACGTCACGTCTGTCTCGTTGTCTGCTCGCTGCCACCTGACACATCCTCCTTGACGGAATGCGCGGACGCGGGACTCCATTGAGATCAACGAAAGGCAACCCTGGATGACAGGCCAGATGACTGAGAGATGTACGCCTCTTGGCAGTGTTATGAGCGTGCTTGATCAGCTGCCCTCGGCCGGTCGTGTACGAAAGGAGATGGAAAGGCCTGAAACATTTGCGAAGAGGGCGTAGAGCCAGCCAAGAGGTGGAAGAGATGTTGAAACAAGAAGAACAACCAAGGAACAAATAGCTGGCGGCGGTGAGCCGCGGTGAAATGCAGGTTGCTATGGCCCAGACTATGTATGTTCGATAACCTTGCTTCCATACATGCTCGGGAACAACAGAAGTACAGATGATTCTTGGTTCTCAGATGCTGCACAGCGAGCTCCCTTGACCACACACCGCATTTGCATCTGCTCTCCTCCACTGCCATCACCTGGTTACGACAACACTGAAATCACGGTTGTCAAAAGATAGCTGGCCACTTTCGTTCCCTTTTGCCCCGGTTCTTCCATCCTTTCGTGGCGAACTTGACGAAATCCGCAAAACGCTCCGCGAGTTTGGCCTGCGTCCACCCCTCTTGTCTGGCACGTCTACCCAGGGCGATGGCTCTGCCGAGAGCGTCGTGAGCAGCAGAGTGTTCGACGTAGGGGAACAGCTGTTTCCCACTGGCGATGCTGCAGGCCTTGTCCTCGGAGTCGAGCGGGTTGCCGTCTACGAAATTCTTCTCCGGCTCGAACTTCAGATCAGTGTCCGCAAACAATCAATTAACCGGTGATTGACAGTCTCTGGGTTAATTGATTGACAGTCTCCTTGGTTGATTAGTTAGGTTAATGCTAGCCTGCTTGTGATTGATTGATTAATTGATTAATTTGACAAAAAAGGAAGCCTATACACGCCCGTCGGGTCTAAGCCCATGTATTTAGCGTACACTGCCTACCCGTAGGAAGCAGACCGAGTGGTACTATAGCATCGTGTAGCGCGAAGTCGTACGTATGCACCTAATACAGGGCATATAGAATACCGTTAGTAAGCTATAGACGGTAGACTCGTAGAGGCCTAAACCACTTTGCCGCTGTAACGTAAGGCTAGAATAAGCTAAGCTTGCGACGTAATTCGTCGATAGAACCTGCAAACTAATAATTAATAATGCCTCGTTATAATAGCCGGAAGTTACGGTAGTGACGAAAGCGTCGGCCGGACAGAATGCTCGGTTAGAGGGGGTAGTAGTAGTAGTAATAGAAAGGAAGGAAGAGGTATTAGTTATAGCGAGGAGTTAGTATTTAACAGTATAAGGAGTTAGTAATGTTATAATTTCAAAATTTTAGCCTTATAAGTTAACGCTTACCCCCCTCTGTTAATATCTCGACAGCTACGTATAGTATAGAAACAAATATAAGATAGCGGAGTATTATCGTTATAAGGGGAATAACATATCTAAAGATAGATAATTATAGACCGTTAGTTATTAAGTAATAGTCGTTCGGAGGTAGCTAGATTTTGTAAGCTTAAATAAACTTTAACTTTACGACTGCGTTGTCGTAATTACGCCTACGAATATCTCTTACTCTAGTAAACAGTTACTCTCTCCGGCCGTTCTGTCGATTAGCGGTGTTTCTAGTAGTAGCTAATAAGAGCTCGAGAAACTCCTATTAATTACGTGCCTCGTCGTCGTCGTCGTCGTCTATTAACGTTAATGTTAACTTTACTAGCGGCTCGTCTATAATACCTACGAATGTAATAGCTCTATTAGCGATACCTCGAATAAGCTAGTTCTTAATATATTAGTCTACCTCTATAATGTCCGGTTTAAGGTTATATCGTTCGTCTATAATTATCTTCTTACTATGTAAGAATACTCGCTCTACCTCTAACGACATTACGGGTATTACAAAGATGTCGAACGTAAGGCGTATAAGGGTTAGATATAGGTGCCGTCTACGCTCTTACTACTACTTAAGGGGGTGCTCGAGATAGTAACGTTCCTTAGGCCGTCTATATTTAAGTTTCTCTATATTAAGGTTATCGCTAAGGTACCGCTCGAGCTCCTCTATAGTTAATCGTCGTTCGCCGCTCTTACGGCGGGTATAGTTATAGAGGACACTATTACCTACCCTCTACTACCGCTGTAGACTGTCGTCGTTACTCGGCTCTTAATCCGGCGTTAATTATACTAGGTATTCCTTAAAGAGCTCTATTATTACGTCCTTCGTCTGCTTAATCTCGGCGGAGGCGCTACTACTAGGGTAGTTATATCGTTTCTAGTTAGTCGCGAAGTACTCGTGTTTAAGGTAGGGGTGTAGTAGGACTACTGCTCGTAGTAGGCGTAATTTCTTAAGGTCTACGTAGGCCTATTATAGCCGGAGTTATCTAACTGTAATCTTAGATCGATAGGAGTTACTATATTCGTTATTATCCTTTACAGTAAGCTTACACTTATATAGATAGTTATAAATATCGTCTAATGTAGGGTAAATCTCCTACAGAGCGCCGTAAGCTCTATATATTACGTTACCCTTACTATCCTTTATCTTATCTTTAAATATCTTAAGAAGACGCTAATATTACTCTAACTCTAGCTAATCTTCTATAGATAACTTGTCCTTCGAAAGATTATAGTCCTTAGCGTTAGTCCTCGTCCACTTTACTTAGTACATAATAAGTAAGTCCTTAAGCTTTAATATACGTCGAATTATGTAGAGGGTTAAGTTCTATTACACTCCTCCGTCCTTAACGAGAGTAAGGGTAATAGGAGGGTTAGTAAGCTCCTTAAACTACGTTAAGCGAACGTATAAGCAGGTAATGTACTTTATAACATTATAGAGCTTACTAATTACGCCTACTTATTACCGCTAAAGGTCGAAGGACTCGTTATCGCCGGCCTTACGGAGTTTGTCTTCCTATGCGCTTATTCCCTTACTAAACATTATCGCTTTAACGATAAGGTTAATAGTATAGCCGAGACAACGTAGGCGTTAATCCTCTACGTCTACGTTAACGTAGGCACTAAGCTCGCGAAGCGTAGTATTATTGTTAGTAGCGTTATCTGTCTAAAACCCTCTAAGGCGGTCTTAAATCTTATATTCCTTTACAACTTCGGAGATAATAGGTGTAATAGTAGAGCTAAAGTGTCGATTTATAGGCCGGAGGGTAAGTAGAGCAGTCTGTAGAGTTCCCTCTAGGGTAATCTAGTATCTAACTACTATAAGAAGCGATAGATCGTTACTTGTAGACTATATATCGAAGGAGAGCGATATCTTAGACTAGGCAGCGTGCAGGCTCGCCTTAACGTTAATTTTACGTTCGATAAAAGTACTGTAAAGCTAATTACGGATAGAACGTATAGAAGGTAGTAGATTCTTTACCGGTAGCCTACCTACGAGTATTACTCGATAAAGATCCGGACTAGCGGCTTACTCGAATGTAATATTACACTTTGTAATCTAATTAACGAAGTCGTTAATCTACGTTTCCGCGTGCGAGGGCGATAGACTATTTAAATACCTATTAATAGATAGATTATCTAGTGCTGCTTAGGCCTAGTCTCGTCCTCCGTCTTACCTATTAACGTTATTAATACTATAGACTTTGTTAAGGTGATTCTTAATGCTCTAAGTGCCCTATATAGCGAACAGTTAGCTAGGCGCGTTTCTTAGGTAGTAGTCCTTACAGAGCTAGTAACGAGTCTTTATATTATATTACTCTAGTTCTGCACTATGTCGATAGATCTAAGAGGTGCGGGCGCTGCGTAACTGCTGCTTAGTTCGTATACGTCGTCGATAAGGCCTAAGTCGTTTAAAGTTAATATTAAAGTAGTAGCGTTAAGAGCTCGGTATATACTAGGTAGACGTATCTAGGGTATCTCTATCGTTCTAATTACTTTTATTATTAGGTCTATCCTCCTCTTATGTAGTCTAGGCCTATAAGAGCTATATAAGTGCTAGTGTAGGTAGGCGGGCGAAGGGTAGCGTAGTTTGTTATAATGCTTGTTAAGAGCGCGTTTATACGCGTTTTAGTCGCTAAGACGGCCTAGCGGCGGGTTCGTAGGCACGTCGTTTTCCTAATACCGTTAATAACATACTTAAAGACATTTAGGAACGCGCTAGGGTAATATAGAGGGTATTGTACAGTAGTGTAGGTAGGTAAAGGTGTTAATAAAGGAGTGCAGTAGAAACCCGTAGCGGGATTTCGGGGAACCGGAGGTGTAGGCTACTACGGATAAACACGAGACGAAACCGTGTTCTACCGTAGAACACAGCGCTAAGCACGTAGACTACGACAAAACACGTGTATTTACATTGTGTTTGAAATTTCTTAGGGTTGTTATAAGGGTTACTAGGGTTAAATAAACACATAGGATTCACGGCAGTGAGGTCGTTCTGCCACCAATATGGCTCGTATTACTTCGGACATTCAATGCCGTTAATCAATCAATGTTGAAGGTAAATCTGAGGTTAATTAATTGACAGTAAGGCCGGTTGATTGATCGATTGACGGTCTCTAATATCATCAATCAATCAATCAATCTATAAAGTTGATTGAACGCTTGCGGACACTGCTTCAGATCTCGCATCAACTCAAGTAGAGGTAAGAGCTTAGAGAGGTACGGCATGATCTTTGTACCCGCGCCAAGGCCATCGAACCAGAATTTGAAGAAGGGAGATGGTCCACAAAGTTGCACGATTTGACGGCACTTCTGGATAGCAGTTTTGAAACCGTCACTGTCAAGACGCTCGTGGATCCAGAAGCGATTGTTGCCAAAGAATATGCAGGATGTCTCAAACTTGATTGTCTTTGAGACCCAGAGCAGAGGCGGCACTCTCTTTTTGGTATTGGAGAATGCGGTACGATAGTACTGGCGTGATGGCAGAGCTTCGAGGAAGATTCGGTTCCTGAGTTCTGGAGGGAGCGACATGATCAGGTCGGGCGTTTCTGGCTGTGGTCGAGGTTTGTAGAAGATGTGTGGGATCTTGCTAAACGTTCGTCAGTACCGGCAGAGCAGCCGCGGCAACAAGACACTCACTAAGGTCTGACCTCCTGGAACTCAGTCATCGCGGCGGCTCAGCACCTGTGTGCAGCAGTGTGGTGGAGCTTACTATGTGCCTGGTCGCAACAAGACATGGACTTCAGTTGAGTGCGAGGTGACGGGAAGTCTGAGGAAGTTGCACCACTTTCACGCTAACACCAGGCCCACCGCGTCGTCCTGCTCGTGCCTTCCTTCTTTACGCACACGCGACACCTGCGCGGTCCTTGACACCCATCGCGAAGTCCCGTGGAATCGGCTCAGTCGTGCTGCGCGGCTTCAATCCTCGCTTCTTCGCCATAATCGCAAACGACGGTGATCCCGTCTCCGGTGTGCTGCACGGCGGCGGTGGTGCATCGTCCAACGTCAACTGCCTCACACCAACGACGACAGGCGAAGGTAAGACCGCCTGCCGCGCCAGCAGATGTGGACTGCTCGTCTCACTCCTCGCCTTGGACGGACTCCGCTGGTGCTTCATCTGCCGCTCGGTGTGCTCGTACATAGCCTTCTGGTATCCTGGCAGGGTCCTCATCTTTGGAGACTGCATCTGGAGCATTGTGTAGGAATGCATCACACGGCTGTAGCTCTGGACTCTTCCAGTCAGGCTTCCTTGTCTTTGAGACGCGGACAACCCATCTTCGGGACTGATGTCGAACGGTGGGCGTCTGGGCCCGGATCGACAAGAGGTTGGGCTTTGTGGTGAGAAGGCGAGATGGAAGGCGGCCATGTTTCGTCTCTCGATCTCTCCGACAGCAGCTGGGAAAGCCATTATGGGAGTCGTCCGCGGGATGTAGGCAAGCAAGACTTTGGAAGAGAGAACTTGACCTGGCGCGGCTTCTTGGAGCAAGTCAGTACAGAGTATCGGCATGCCGACACACGCAGAGCCGAGACGGCAGCCCTTGTACGCCGGTACATGGAGAGGCGAACTGCAACCATACTGTACGTCACCGCAGGCGAACTCACAACTCCGCCTTTGTCGCTGGCAGGTTTCCCTCCCACCCTTATCGATCCACCTTTAACTGCAAACGGCAACTTCGTCTTCTGAAGAGCAGACAATGGCGCCACATCTGGGGAACTGAGACACATTCCACGACGACCTCGCCACAACATTCCAGTCTTTATGCAGTCGCTGCATTCCAGCCAAGACCCTCAAAATACTGTATGCAGCTCTAGACGAGCCCGACTGTGGGGATTGCCCGTTTCCAAATGACGTTGAACTCTGCGTGGGCGTGATGGCAACGCCGACGAGTCGGAGAGAGGGTCTGGTTTCGTGTTTCCAAAGCTGTCGCGATGGAATGTACGAAAGCGCAGTCTAATGCGCAGTCGACCTGTTAAGATTGAGGTAAGTCTGGGTGCCACTTTCTTCGACTACTCACCACACCCATCACGACGCACAAATACACTCGCTTGCGCAAAACTCAAGATGGTGTCCTTCAAGGCTTCCAGCCTCGCTCTCACCTTCGTCCTCGCGGCCGCCGTGCCACAATCTCTCCCAGCCGGCGTTGCAGACCTTCCCGACTGCGCTCTCACCTCCCTCCCAGCGGTGCTCACGGCGTCAGGCTGCACCGGCATTGATGTCGCCTGTCTTTGCTCAAAAGTCGATCTCGCACCAAAGCTCGCCTCAATCGTCGACGACGCCTGCCCCGACGAAGCCGACCGCGCCAAAGTCAACGCCTTTGTCGCTGGTTTCTGCCCAACATCGAGCACCTCTGCTCCCGCGTCGACCTCGACTGACGCAGCGGTGACTGGCGCCGCCGTACCTGCTTCTACGACTACTGTGCCGTCAACCTGGGCAGCGAGCGCGTACCCCTCAGCATCGGGGTCATGGATCAACTACACGAATGGCACGAACGGCACCTCGACGCCGACATACAGTCCTCCTCAGCCAACGAGTCAGCCAACTGAAACCGGTGCACCTGCATCGGAGGGCGCTGCTTCCCAGTTTGGCTACAGCGTGTTTGCTTTCGTTGTGGCGATGGGTGGAATGACGTGGGCGTTTGCTGAGCTTTAAGGAGTTGGATTAATTGTCAGAACGACATGTCAAAAAAGTTGATAGAGATGAGAGTAATGTTTAATCGAATGGCATATGGCTGAACCATATCATAGACAACAAGCACATGTCGTTTATGTCCCACAATCGGTCGCTTCCATGTTCCAAGTCGACAAGCGAGAAGTTGCCATCAGCATGTGATTCAACATGTGATTCTACACTAACATCCTCAAGCTCACGGACTCCGGTCCGGACATACTAGCAGGGTTCATACGAGGTTCGTAAGCGTCGCGGTCTCGACTTTCCACATGTCCATGCGTCCAAGTCCTAGGACATTGATGGCCAGATGGTATCTCTGATAGCTCGCCAACACGTAACGATAACGTGTCACGGTCTGAATATGAAGCGGCTGTGTCGATTGCAAAGTCGGTGAGCATGGCAACACGAAGTAAAAAGAGCCAACAACCTGGCCGGCGGTGTTCGCGCTACGGGAATTCCACGCACAAGGAGCCGCGGACGACGGCGGCAGACGCTTGTGTAGTTAGCTTGATGCAGAGTGTTCGGGGAGCGAGATGCCGCCCCAGGTTTTGCTTGTGATAAGAGGTTAAAATGAAAAAGTTGTCGTCGGTCTTGCGCGTCGTACTTTCACGAAAGGCCGAGGACGTTCACCTTGCACGCAGTCCATACACGTGTTAATGGCGAGTGGATCTAGAGGGTAAGCCAAGCATTCGCGGTGTGAGGTGAAGCAACGTGAAGACCTTTCTTGCTTGCACATTGCCGGTCTTGTCGATGGTGACACAATGATGGTTTGGGTTGATTGACTTTTGACTCGATGGCAGCGTTGTGCCTGTTGCGCCAGGATCGTCGAAAAGTAACGTGTGAGTTTCGATACGGCTTCGGCGTGCCGATGCCAGCATGTCGGCAGTCGGTAACATTAATGAATGCATCGGGTCTGGTGCATCGAATCTGATAATGATATTACTGCCGTGTCGCTGCGAATGCAATCGAGATGATGGGGGCAGGCAGAAGTTCGGCTCGCATGATACGTTCGCTGATGTCCATGGATGTTGTCGGGATCCGAAGCTGGCCTGGCTGAAACTGGCGAGGGGACACTCGTTTGGTGTCGGTTGCTGGGACAGGTCGTTTCGGAATTCGAACCCACCTAACACCCCCCCACCAATCCCCGGGTGTGCTACACCTGTCACACACAGATCTGCCTGTTGGCTGCATCTGTGTGCGACGGATGGCTGATGATGCATGCCACACTGGAAGCGTGGGATGGCAGATGGACAGGCTGTCTTTGTCGGATTTGTCCTCACGATGGCCACGTGCTGGTAGACGACTGTCGGTGTTGGTCTACTAGTGCCTTGATGGAATCTAGAGTCTCTGCGACGGGAGGATTGCAGACGGATGCAGGCCGCCATCTCTTCCGCGACTCTAGTCTTGCTAGCAGCATCAAAAAGTAGCTAGCTGTGGTCGGAGATGGGGCGCCACTCATGATAATCCCTGCTACAGCGCGGCGCCATCTGGCAGATCCAACACGTCGGCATTGCTCGGGACGACTCGACGCCCGGCAGGATGGGCAGCAACGAAATGAGGAGTGCCAGGTTGGTGAAGGAGGAGAGGAGGGTGGAGGAAAGGAAAGGGGAGGGAGGGGTGGTACATGCGCTGACGTTTGGCCGTTGGCGACGCTTGAACGTTGTTTCTTGGAATCTTCTTCTACCTTTCGACCATCAACGGTGAAGAGAGACTTGGCTATCTACCGACTGTCCCTTCCTTCCTTCCGTGAATAATCACCCGGAATCTGGACTTCTGCTCCTGCCTCACAGTCACCCGCGCTTCCTTTACCGCCAGCGCATCGCACTCGCTGCTTACCGTACCTTTACCTCGCGCCACGGCCACTCGACCTGCACAATACCAACACTCGAGCCAAGCTGCACGTCGCTATAGAGTTCAGCACTGAGCCACATCACCGCTTCCACTCGACAATTGGCATGCATCATCGCGCGATCCCGCAGTCCTTGATCCTCGACAAGCACCGTCCCGCCAGGTTGTGAAACAAAACTCACCTCCCGCATCATCATCGTCGCCATCGTCAGCACACCTTTCACATCGACATCGACGTCGCCCAAATTGGTCGCCACCTTCAACACGCTTTGCGCCGACAAAGTCAATACTACTCACGCCTCGTCCGCTCACGTTCGGGCATCAACAAGTCGAAGCGAGGACAACACGTCCCGCATTGTTCTGCTCGCCACCAAATTCCCCATACTCGACATCCATCACTTCTCCACACTCCACGGCTCCAAATCGCTTGTCCGCAGGCGCGCACCTCACATTCACCTCGCAAGCACATCTAGCCTGGCATGTGTATCGCTGGACTCCATGTAACCACTGCGCCCTGCTCCCACCGCTGGTATCAACTCGTCAAACCTTGCGATCCCGCCAACAACCTCGCCAACTGCACCCAAAAGCTGAGACTTCAAGGCTGGGAGAATCGTCTTGAAAGCTGCCCATTCTGCGACGGTGCAGGCAGCCATCACCATTCTACCCATCGCCTCTTCGGTAGCACCTCATCTGCCAGCTCACTCACATCGTCTCCGACAATATCAGAAATGGGCATGACACCTGTCACTTCAAACCGCAGAGGCAGTTGCGGTACTATCAAGGAAGCCATCGGTCTACCCTCCCTGAGCCCTCTATCACGACAATCCAGTGGCTGCAGCATCGAAGTCGACCGCTCTCGCCGTGCAAAGGACATGAACGACCGAATCAATCTCTACCTATCCAGCGACCCGCACGAAGTCCTCCCATCCGCGAAGAAGAACTACCCGACCTACTCAGCCGCCATCGCCCGAATCGAAAGCAGTTCTCAAGAATCTTCCTCGACCAACACCTCGCTCTTCCTCAAGCAGCGACGAGGTTCCTTCTCACGCGGCTGGAAACGCATGTCGGGCAGATTCAACTCCAATCTCTTCAAGATTGTCTGAAAGCGAAGCGGGGGACTGGTGGGGGGAGTTAGGTGGGTTCGACATCCCAACTACCACCACTCTACGAATATGCACGACATCACATGAGACTGTCTGCTGGAATGCCAACTCAACTACCACCACTTTACGGACATGCACACATGAGACTGTCTACTGGAATGCCAACTCAACTACGGAGGTACCACCACTTTACGGACATACACACATGAGATTGTCTGCTGGAATGATCAGCGTGAGATGCAGATCTGCGCCCGAAGGATTCCATGGATGGGCTTGGCAAGCTGTACAACCCAAATCCCTTCCTCGTGGCGTTTTGGGGGGCCCGGCGCGAAGCGCACCGCATCTGATAAGAAATGATGCAGGAAGCGCGATGATGGAGTTTTTGATTTGCATTTTCACTTCGGCGCAGCAAGAGGATATACCCCACGAATTTGCATTTCCACTCAAGACGACCGAATGATTGAAACGACTCTTTTCACGACTAAATGTGAGACCATTACGGCCACGAGGAAGGTCGCGTGGCTCGCACGCCTGCGCCGAGAAGTCAGGAAGCTGGGCGCTGCCGCCAAGTCGTCTCGGTGAGGCCTTGGCTGTTGGAACTTTGGCCCAGCACTCAAACATCACTTGTTCTGTTTGGCCGGAGCACTCGCGGCCATTGACCGAGGTGTGCATTGCACATACAACGGTTCCATGGCATGCGTTTGGATGGCTACTGCTGCTGTACGTTGATGGCGTCGGGAAAGATTAGCTGGAAAGGAGGATGGATCACCGTCGTCGACGTGAGCACCGCCGGACAGTTGCAGTTGGGGATGACTACTGTACTCTGGCGTGCGTGTCAGTCGATGATTCGATGGATCTTTCGCAGACTGGAGGAAGCTCTCGACGTTACTGTCGTTGAGTATGTATACTAGCGCTTTGACTTTTGGCATGATGATACCCCACTCCACCGCAACCTGGAAGGAGATCAGACGACACCCTCGTCTCTTCATAGAAATGTACAATCACGCTTCGGGATGCTCATCGATCCAACCCACGTTTCCGAATTGCCCCGTCTCGGGAAACTGAAACACCTTGGCAGGCGACGAGTAAGGCTCATACTCCTCCGGTGTCAGCTCAATCGTGACATTGCTGTTCGCTCGTCGGGCCGTGAGGTTGAAACCTGGTCCGTAGTCGCGATATTCGGCCATGAAAGTCACATTATCGACCCTAGGATCACTCGCGCTCCATTCGATATACCCTCCCGGCTGGATACTCGAATCCAGATAGTTCTCCGCAAACACGGCCCTCATGAGAGCATTCCAGGGTCGACCCAGGGCGCATTTCCCCTCAATTTCGAGGGTTGAGTTGGCGCGGACGACGCGGCTCGAGTGGATGTAGACGCCGTATTTGTTGGGAAAGGTCGTGTTGGTGCCTTTCCAGGCGGTTATGCCGCCGCCGCAGGAGCGGAGTTGCAGGGTTGAGTGGGTTATGTAGAGGGTGCCGAAGCCGTCTGTAATAAGCATGTTAGTGTCGTTGGACTGTCCTCTCTGTGTGGGTAGGGGAATCGTGATAGGGGGAGGAGGAGGAGATGCGTACACAAGAAGTCTGTCTGTCCGGCGACTACGCAGCCGTACATGTATACATTTCCCAACTTGCCGACGTAGACCTACGACAGCCCATCGTCAGTCGATTGATCATCTCCACACTCCTTGATGACCAAGATCTATCAGACTCACCGTATCCTGATAGCTCAGAAAGCGACTATAGTAGAACCCAGCATTCGCCTGACTAACCCCAACCGCCAAACTCGGTCCCGCCGAATAAGGCAGGTACTCATTCCCAAAATCTAAATTATAGGCCCTGAAGTTTTCATTCCCAAAAGGCGTGTCCTCAGGAAAAGCGAATCCCGTCGGCCCACTCCCCGTAAGACTCGCGTTCAGATTCGGCGCGACCGTCAACACGCTCGTAAAGGCATTGTCGTAGGTTCCCGTGCTGGGCGTGCCGGTGGCGTTATGCCAAAGGATGTTGACGGTGTTGTGGGTGGCGTCGTTGGGGTGGCTGGTCTGGCCTAGGAGGGTTAGAGGGTGTTGCAGGGTGATATTGAGTTGGGTTGTGTAGGTTCCTGGGAGGATGAGGATGTGGAAGGGATGGGCATGGGAGGTGGTTGTATTAGGGAGGCTTGAAATGGCAGCTTGGATTGAGGTGAAGGGGGCGTTGGTTGGGCCGACGAGGAGGGTGCCTGGGGGACAGCCTTGCAGAGGATTGGGGGTGGGATGTTGGCACAGGGCCCGGTTGAAGGTTGTTGCTGATGCCAGGGAGAGGATAGGTGCTAAGAGGAAGGCAGAGAGTGGTTTGGAGAGCATTGTGAAGAATGGGGCTGCTGGGCTTCTCATTCAGCTTACTGGCAGCGAGACAGAGCCAAGAGCGGCACTATATGCTTGTGCATATAGCGGTCTATTATGCCGTTTCGACCTTCTCGCGAGAATGTCAAGCGAGATGCTTTGCTCCATGGTCCCAGGTTGTCGCTGTCTCTAATATATAGGTCGATCTCGTGCGGAGACGTCGCCCATTTAGCCGCGGTCGATATTGCCAAAGCACTCCTGCATGGCTGTCACTCCACCAATGGCAGACTTGGATCTTGAGTATGCAAGGGCCTCATGTTAATTGTCCTAGATCGGTCTCGACTCCGATGCCTAGGTAGACTCGGAGTCAACATCCTCAAAGTCGGCTGGAAAGTAGATGAGGGTCTTGGGATGGATATTGCTCGATCTCGATCAACCATACACTTCTTTGGCTTTTGAACTTTTGACTTGTTGTCAACAGTAGCTGTCGCTTTCCGCAGCGACACGCTGCCCGAACGCTCTCTTTTAGTACTATGCAAACAAGTGGCTCAAATTGCTTGCGGCGTTTCCGGCCGCAAATGCCCCACAGTACGAAACGCCGTCAACACCTTGCAAGAAACGATTAGACAAGAGGCCTTCAGAAGATCATCGTCCAGATCGTTCTCTTGTCTTTTGACGTCTCGCCTTCTCCTTCGCCTCGTCGTACACAAGGAACTCGTGCAGAGCGCTGCCTCCAGGCACCATGGGCAGAACGGGCACCTTCTGGTCGGTCACAACTTCGAGGAAAGCTGGACCTTCGCCGGATCCGCTGATCAGCCAATCGATATCGTCCTTCAAGGTGGCCAGCTTCGTCGTCCGTCGGGCAGGCACGTGCATAGCTTCTGCGAGCTTCACGAAGTCCGGATTCCTTTGGTGTGTGTGTGCGAATCGGTCGTTGTAGAACAAAGACTGCCACTGCGTGACCATGCCTTGCTCCTCGTTGTTCAAGACGATCACCTTCACGCCAATGTTGAACTCGGCGGCAGTGCCCAGTTCCGTTTGGGTCATCAGGAACGACGCGTCACCGTCGATGTCGATGACGAGCTTCTCTGGTGATGCGACCTTGGCACCAATTGCTGCTGGCAGTCCGTATCCCATCGTCCCAAGTCCTCCTGAAGTGATCATCGATCGAGGCGTCCGCCACCGGTAGTGTTGTGCTGTCCACATTTGATGTTGACCAACTCCAGTAGCAATGATGGTGTCTTCTTTCCTGTGAGCGGTCATGTCTGAAAGGGTGGAGATCACTGTCTGGGGCTTGATCATGGCGTCTGGTCCATCTTCCTTCTCGTATGCCCATGGGAAACGTTCTTTCCAAGCGCCGATCTGATCGAACCATACCTTTCGATCTTCCTGTGTTCTCGACGCAACGTGGGGCATGAGGAGAGCAAGGTTAGCAGTCACATCGCCCTCGACAGCCTCTGTTGCCTGGACGACTTTGTTGATATTCTTGGGCATGATGTCGAAGTGAATGATACCACCACGACCCTCAGAAGCTGCCAGACGTGCCTGAGGAGCAAACCGAGCAACCGCGCCGGTGATACGATCATCGAAACGAGCACCAAGAGCAATGATCAGGTCTGCTTCTTGCATGGCCATGTTTGCATATGCAGAGCCGTGCATTCCTAGCATGTGCAGAGACTTGGGGTCAAGCTCGTCGAAACCGCCAAGTCCTTGTAGAGTTGTAGTGACTGGAATTTGCGACTTCTCGGACAACTCCTTGAGCAGCTTTGGTCCATCTGGATGGCCTAACACACCCTGACCAGCATAGATCACAGGCTTCTTGGCAACGTTGATCAGATTTGCCGACTTTCGGATGCTGCCGTCCAGCTGCTTCAAGGACAATTCGCGAGCTGCCATGGTCGCCGCGGATGGATGCGTTGGAAGAGTGGATGACATGGGAATAGGCCTGGTCAGCTTTCCAGCTGTTACATCCTTGGGCAGATCAACCAAGACTGGGCCGGGTCTGCCAGAAGTCGCGATCTCGAAAGCCTCGTTTATCCTCCTCGGCAGCTCTGCAACGTTCTTCACCATCACGTTCCACTTTGTGCATGCTCTTGAAATTCCAACGGTATCGGCTTCTTGGAAGGCATCAGAACCAATCGCAGAGGTCACGACCTGCCCGCAGAACACGACCATTGGCGTGCCATCCATCAGCGCATCTTGCATAGGTGTGATGGTGTTTGTAGCGCCTGGACCGGAAGTAACGACAACCACACCCGGCTTGCCAGAAGCTCGGGCATAACCCTCTGCCATATGCCCAGCACCCTGCTCATGTCTCGGGAGGATGAAGTCGAATTTGTCGCTGTTGTATATGGCGTCGAATACAGGCAAGATAGCACCACCAGGATACCCAACTAGTGTACAATGTTAGCGCCACCGCGTCAAATTGGAGTCTTTGTGGTTGGTATTGTTGTACGTACAGACATGCTTCACGCCATGCCTGAGCATCATCTCGTGAAAGATCTCGCCTCCAGTCATGCCCACGAAGCTGTGGTCCATCTCTGGCTGCCTGAATGGCTGTAGAGGCTGGACATCTCGAATTTTCTCATCGCGGTTGAAAGCCGGACTGGGTACCGCTCGCTGGGGAGATGTCGCGGTCGCAGCTTGCGCCGATCGACTCGCAGTATCTGACACATTCCTTCGTGTGGGCTTTTGTTGCGACGACGTTTGGTTCTGTGGCGAGTGTTTTCGGTAGGGCGAGATAGCAGCAGGTGCTGGAGTGGTGGAAAATCGGCGAGCTCGTGGAAGGCTTTGGATGGCCTTCTTGGCCGCGGTGGATTGAAACATGGTAGCCGTCTTCATGCAAAGGAGTGAATGAAGGGAGGGCGGGTCAATGGGTGAGTGGAGAGGTGTTTTGTGTGTATCGAGGAGGTTTGAGTCAATGGCAAGAGTCACATTTGTCGAGCGAAGTCCTCGAGGGCCGAGATTCGCTCTGTGCCGCCTCTGATTGGTCTCGCTAGGGACAAAATTGCGGGGTCTAGCGCATGTAGCGTGGCGAAAGAGCGACCTCGGTGCGGACGAATGGTCGCTGCCAGGAACATCTGCTAGGCATGTGAAAGTCAACGAAGTGAATAAATCGATACAAGTCTCACCGCGGTGTTGACCACAATGGAGAACACACGGTCGGGGAGCGTTCGCCGGCATGGGAGAAACATCTCTCATTCAACACCACGGCAAGCTGCTAGGGGGCCTCTTGAGGAAGCTACAGATGAGTCTGTTGACAAAGTGCACATACGATGTACGCACGCTAAATGACCAGCAGCCCCCTCGCTGGAGTTCCGCAGAGTCCCGCCAGATCTTCTGTGCTTGAGACGACACCGTCCGTAGCATCGGGCCAGGATACCACCTCTTCGACTCCCCAATTACGGCCTGCCTCAATCACAGCATCGAAATCTACCATCAGCCTGCAATTGCTCCAAGACACCGACTCTTATCATCAGCTATTCGTCGATGATATACCAAAAGCGTTTCTTGATTCTCAGCATCAGCCCTCACTGAACGCCACACTTGCAGAGCTCTTACAAGGCGGACATTTCAGGCGAGCCGCGGAAAGGTCCTTGAGAGACCTTCTAGCCAGCCCACCAGATGCAGCCGAAGAGATCCTACAGCTCTTTTACACTAGGCTGGCGTGCCTGATATTGATATCTCGTCCGGACCTGGCCGCCCAGGAAGCGATTCCGCTGATCGATCTCCTGGCTCGCAGTTCTAGCACGGGCGACGAGATCTTACCGCTAGTGCCTTGGGAGCTCAGGCTACTTTTGGTCCGCCTACAGTCTATCGGAGCGGCCGATGGCGGACGTAGAGGAATCATGGCCTTGTATGCACTCGCCGGCGAAGTAAGGGCTAATCTCCGAAACGCGCAGCATAATAGCGATGATGCTAGCGCGACGATCTGGGCTCAAAGACTTGGTGATCTTGGGCTACGAGTGTGCGACGTTCTGGTAGAGATGGGCGAACTGGAGACGGCGACACGGCACCTCGACACTCTCAGTGATGTGGATTCGGATGAGCTTGCCTACAGGAAAGCCTTGCTACGTGTACGAGTCGGCGATGTCACCGGTGCTAGGCGCTCGGCAGGCAGCATCAACGACGAGACAAGGAGAAAGGGGCTCGAGGCGTTGTTGGGAGTGGCTGACGGTGACTATCTTGCTGCTGTGGAAAACTTGCAAACCCTTGCGGCCGACCATCCGGACCACGAACTGTTTGCTCATAATGCGGCTGTCTCGTTGCTCTACACTGGACACATCACGACCGCTCGCGATCTACTCGAAGATCTAGCATCTCGCATGCCGATGTTTCCTACGTTACTGTTCAACCTCAGCACGGTCTACGAGCTCTGCAGCGAGCGTGCCCCCGAACAGAAGACCGCACTTACTGAGCGAGCTGCAGCGAAGTCACCAGGACCACAAAGCGGCGGCTGGGAACGAGCGACGTTCGAATTCAAGCTCTAGAGCTCTTGTGACTCTTGTAGCCCTGGGTCTACGTTCTCCTTGCCCTGCGGTGCCGGAGCAACAAAGTGTCCCCCATTGTTCACATCTGCGCGCGCAAGCTCCTGCAACTGTCTTGCAACACCCCTCAGCTCGTTCGCCTTTTTGACAGGAAAGCGGGTGTGACAGTACCCTTCGCGGCTGATCACGACATCCCAGGCCTTTATCGCCTTGCCAGCATAGAATGCTCTCTCGAGAGGGCTGTCCCCAAGGAGCTCACGCCTGGCCAGGAACATATAAGTCTTGGCCTTTATCGTGTCAGACAGAGGCTTAGCGGCGAGAAGACGAAAACAGCGATCCGAGCACAGATGATATTGTTTCGCTGCGAAGGCCTGCTCGACCTCGTCATAGTCCAGGATCATGTGCTCATCATGCAAGTCCTGAATCCGCTTGTGGTAGCTCCCTTTGCCGGTGATTTGCTTCTTACGCTCTCTGAGGTCTTCGATTTCGGCATTTGTGCCTGTCACAAGCGTGCGGCGCGGTGGTGATGGCGGTGTCGAAGGGGGCGATGGAGGTGGCGGTGACTCTGGAGGGTCGGTTGGAAAGTTCGTATAGAAACGGCGGCGACTCATCGTGATGGTGGAAGGCGGCTTCGAGGATTTCAAAGTCTTCTCTCGGGCGAAGAAGAGAAGGAGAGGAAGAAAGGACGAGCACGTCCAGGTTGTTCAAACATGTTTGCAACTGTGAACAAGGCATGACTCTATCGCGCAGCTCCTGGCATTCACTCGCGTTTCCTGCAACGATCAATGTTTGCTGAGCCTTGCATAGCCGAACTTTACACATCGAAAGCCCTGATACACATTCGGCAGCGCACGAAGCAGACATGGTATACCACGCCTGAGCACTCTTCCTTTGAGGGAATACTTTGTATGTGAGCTTTGAGCACGTGTTTGCGGACCCACCTGTAGCAGCGGCACCAGCATATGCTGAGCCTCATAGAGCCGCGCCAAAGAAGTGGTCAGAGATTGACATGTTGAAAAATTGGAAGTATGGATGGATAACACAACTAGTAAGACAGTGATCAGCTTATAGAGAAGTCATCCTGTCAAGACCCAGCCTCATATATGACGCACTGGTCCGTGAGCCAGAACTGATATTCGTCCCACATTCGGCACAGAATACGCGGTGATCCCTTCTTGCAAGCTCACGCGGGTATAAGAGCTGTGATTCGAGATTCAGGAAGGGCACATGTCTCGTGGACACGTTCCCGAGGGTTGGTAAAGTCTGGCCCAGATATATTTCTGTTCATTGTGGGCGTGCTAAGCTGATAGCCTTTCAAAGCCTGCAAGCCAACGGGAATAGTCTCAAGGCCCAAGATCCTGGCGCCTTGAACGATGGATCAGTCGTTGAGTTTGTGGCTATTTGTGTAAAGTGCGGATTGATCTATGGCTGTCTGTGAGCTTCGAAGATTTTCGAGTCCTTACAGTGAGTATTGAGGAAGAAGGCAGAGCACGAAGGGGACGACAGGGCGAAGGTGAAGTTGCAAGCAAAGTATGTGAATGCCTGAGGCAGGAAGCTTGGCAATACTTGGTGGCTTCACTCCTCCAAGTACATCGTCTTTCACGACTCATATCAAGGCATTCTGCAATACATCTAGTCGTATCCTACTTGCAACACATGCGCCCTATCTGCACCACATGCTTCGGGGGATCACTGTGTGATCACCTACTTGGCAATCTGGGTTTGAATCGAGAGCTGAGACACTTTTGTCTTGGCCTCAACGTCAGCTTTCAGCTTCCAATCCTTCGTTCACAACCAAGTTAATGTGCTTATATATCGGTGCTGATTTCAGGTATAACAGCCTCGTCCTTCTCGTATCACGCAGAAGAGTAGCACACATACATCCCCATCCTGAGAGCAAATGCACGCCTCAGACTATACAACACTAGCCTCGCAGGTCGAGCTCTCCTACGATGCACCATCACAACATCTTCCCTTGAAAATGCGCGCCTTAGCCCCGACCCATGCCCCCATCTCCTCGCGAACCAAACTCGCCGATCTCCTCATGCAGCGCGCCATCTCCTTCGTCCACGCGCTCAACGCCCGCGATGTGTCCAAGCCCTGGATCGACTTCGCAACCGCCGACTTCGTCCACAAGTATACCGCCCCTAACGGGGAGATCACCAACATGACAAGTGAAGAGACGATGGATTTCTTCCGAAGCAAGTTCGCCGAGTACCCAGACTATCGCTTCGAGATCGTGGACACGTCGGTGCATCTAGAGCCGGGGGAGAAGCCAACATACGGGACGGTTTGGCAGACGTGTCGTGTGCGAGATGGTGAGACGTATGGAGAGAAAGAGAGGGTCGCCATTTATTCTTGGAGGAGGGAAACGGATAAGTTTGGGGTGGAGAGTTGGGTTTGGTGGAGGCAGGAGTGTCCAAGTACTGCGGCCGTTCTCCCGTTTTGAAGACGCGGGCTTCGATCTTGTATGATGTTACGCTGACGGCTGCGATCACAACTTCACCACATCGACATTCGCCACAGCCTGGAGCTCCAAACCGAAGGAGTCCCCTTGACTTTGTCGTCGATACCGACGAGAGAAATGTCCGTGTTCTGTATGGTCTCCTGGCACACGTTCTCGGCAACTCCTTCGCTTGCATAGAATTATATCACATCTATGCGGCAGTCACTTGACGTTATGGTTTGATTCTTTTCAGCGGAACAACACTCTGAAATGGCTGACGCTACTCGCGCGAATCAGCGCCAAGGTCTGGACTGAGCAGTAATAAGGCCGGATACTGCTGGACACTGAAAAACGATCATGTCGTGCCCCAGGACACCCCAAGTTTTGATTGAGAAGCTTTGAATCACTTCCTTCTCACCTATGCTGGCGGCCTTTGCTTGACTGCGACAAAGCCATTGATCGAAGTTGGTAGCGACTTTTGTTCGTGAACAATTCCTATCTTCTGGGCAACAAAGACTATGCTACGCAAATTCTTTCAGCATCAAAGAAACGCTCGCGGTGACTCGATTATAAGTGAAGAGGCGTTGTCTAAGGCGTTACTACTGCATCTTCCTAAAACTCAACTTCTCGAGCCAGTCCGGCACTGGTATCTTCTTTGGATCCCCATCATCGCATACAGGCATTCAAGGAACAAAATTCAACATGCACCCGAGAACAACGATTACAGAGCTGTCGGAGGCAGACGTCGATGAGGCGTACGAGAGACTCCACCAGACAAGGATGAAATTCCACCAAATGCTTCGAGACCTCTCAGATCTGAGCGACCAGATCGAGGAGTGCGATGATGACATGGAAGACTTCAGGGCACAACTTCAAGGCCGCCAATACAGCACTACTCAGGAGAAGGCTCGACTTGAAGACAAGTGCGATATGGCACGCCGCCACAAGAGTCATCTACGAGAGCAGTATGATCGCGCTCATCAACGATTCAGTGCTGTCAAGGCTACGCTCAACAGGTACAAGAAAGAGCACAAGGATCTTGACAACGCCTTTGAGGAACAGGAAGATAGGAGGATTGCTGCAGCTTTCAAAAAACTGCAGAATGAGGAGCAGAAGTATCGACGAGCGTCTGAAGCAAGTGACTGCCGTCGTCGTTCATCACCTGATCTCGCGGCCGAACCAAGCTACGGTCGTCCCCATCGGCCCGAATCTTCGCGCCAATCTTCGCGTACCCACTACCGATTCCAGCAGCAGCCTTCTCAAGATCCACAGCACGATCCTTGTTTTAGAGACGGGCCCATTCGTCCGCCTCTGCAGAAGCGCATGCCCACTGAGCAAACCATCTCGAGTTGGAGACGTTACGTCGATGACTGCTTCAAAGACTACTCTGCCATTCAAGACTTTCCTCACCCGCCAGTTCATGGGAAACACGATGATCCAGCTGCATGGGAGAAGGGCTTGAAGATCCTCTATCGCAAGATTGATGGCATCGATCTTAAGAAAGAGTCGTATCGCTGGCACCCAGACAAGTTCTCCCGCTGTGACGGCGGTAAGAAAGAAAAGTTTCAGGAGTATGCTAGCGCGGTGTTCGTGGTCTTGAACGCTATGGCGAAGGAATTGTAGAAAATGATCTTCTTGGAGCATGAGGATCACCTCGATAGATGGGCTTCACGGTCAAGATATCCAGATAAGTACCACTCGCGCTCGTTAGGTATCGCGTCGATGAACGGGACAAATCCCCCGAAAACCCTTGTGATCAAAGCATAAATTCATTTGCATTGTCCTCTACTTGAACGTTATCAAATATTGAATGTTGTAGCCGATCGTTTTGCTGTAAGTAGTCTCATCGTCTTTATGCCTGGTAGGAAGATCAGTCGGTGTGTACAGAGGTCTCAAAGACAGAGCAGGCGAACTTACCTTCCAATCGTCCTCAAATCCAGCAACGTCGCCTTGACGTCAAATTCAATACCAGTATGCTTGCTAACCTCTCCCCATATGTGCTTGATATGGTCGACGTCGCACAAGAAGATCGAATTCGTCTTGCTCCCAATCGCAGTCGCACCGCTCAGTCCAATAGTCTTGCCGCCTGGAAATCCGTTCTGTGAACCCACAAACATGGAGCCTGACTGAGGTTTTAGAAGTCGGACCAGCTTGCAAGCCATCGTTATTTGATCGTCATAATCATAAATATGGATGAACTTGGCACACCAAATGACATCCATCTTGCCAACGAGATCTCCGAGCTTCGTTTCAGAGAAGTCTTTGCTGGCGTCTGCCTCAATGAACTGGCCAAGGAATGTGTTCCGGTCCTTGAAGAAATCGTATCCGATGTCGAAGAAGTCTGATTCGAGATCGAAGCCGTGCATGTTGTCGGTTGGAGCGCCATCGAAAGCGAGTTGTCGCAAATCCTGTGCGACCATGCAGCCACAGTCCAGGATTGATGCTCCGTTCTTGACCCGGACGAGAACGTGATCGTAGGCGAAGTGAAGCAGAATCATAGGGTTCAGCCACGTCATGGATCCGACTGAAGAGTATGGTGCCACCTTGAATGCGCGCTTCTGTGCCTCTTTGATGTGTGAGATCAGCTGGACCGAAGGGACGCCTGTGTACTTCAACAGCATGTCCCGCGAACCTGGCCGCATCACGGCGTCAACCTCTTTGTAGAAGTAGATAGCCTCTTCCGGTTTATCTGAGATGGGCAGCACATAGTCTTCAAGTACTTCCCTGCGTTTCGCCATGGCGAGAGTGGAAGAATTGAGACTTTGGCTGATATCGTCAGGTGTTTCGAAGGACAACGTTGAATGTTCACGGCTGAATGACGACCAAGGCGAGCAGTAACCTGAACGGGAAAATTGTGCGCTGGCGCGGACAGCGGCGTAACTAGCATTTCAGCTGCTATTGCTGGCCAACCCTGGTGACAAGGGCTTTGATCCTTCATGGAATCATTGATATCCTCAGCAGCCCTCTGCTTAGTGATGTATTTTGGACAATCGAGCCTTGCTCCTTCAAGTCAAGCAGAACAAATCCTCGGGCCGATGCTATTCTAGTCGTTTTCGTTGGAAGCTACAGTCGATATAATCCATCAGCATTGACCTTGTGTCGTGCAATAGAAAACCCGAAGCAACACAGCGGAGACACTTGCGTTCAGGTCAGCGATGCCCAAAAGACGATCAATTCTCAAGATTCATGAGCTTTGTGGTGGACAGACCAGCATGCGAACACTTGAGACATCTCTCGGCCTACATGTTAGTGGGATGTCTCAGGTACATGTATATCGGGACACTCATGGTGCTGCTGTTCGTGCCCCGTATGACAATGAGCATCGCTATGCAATTGTGTGCGCGTCACGCCTCGCCCTTGATGAGATGTATGGTCGAAGAAGATGGCGCTGAAAAAGCGGCGAGGCAGTGACCATTGGCAAAGTCGACCTTCACCCCTTGGCAGTTTACGCAACAGGCTGAAGCAGACGATGAACGGCTCCAGCTAGGCGTATCGTATCTTGACAATCGGGCGAGCGATAACAGCCCTTCGGCGTCTCGCACGCAGCACTTCGCTCGATGAATGCCGTGCAATCTCTTGCCTGTTGGACTGGTCCGCGAAACATTGATATGAGGCTGCAGAGATGCCTGCTGACAACGCCAGTGTCATCTCTGCCTGGCCATGGCGCAGATGTCGCTGTCGACAAGGCTGATGCCTAAAGAGATGTCCGAACGTGGCTGGCCACGAGGACCTTGTCGGGGAACTAGGCACTACGCATAGCCTGGTCATGGATCGGTCTTGTGCACAGCAGTCGCACCTGTATTCAAGCAATGAGCCGATGATTCAGTCGTGGCGGGAGAGCAGATCAAGCGCAGCCAACCCAGAGGTCCAGCTTCTGGATCGGAATCGATGTGCACAAGTCTTTGCTCAGCGGCGCATCCTTAGAAGCATCTTTAAGCGTAAAAATACGCGTCTAGCGGCCGTCTGCGAACAAGGTCGAGATCGAGATCTTGCTCGTGGCTGTCTCCGATGCTACTGCAGAGATTTCTCACCTACTGCATCTAGAGCGGCAAAGCGGAATGAGGGCATGTCGGAATGCTTGTACAAGAGTAGGCCTGACCACCTCGGTGCATTGATCGATCGCACATCAGTGAGACATATCGTGGTTGAGTTCTCGTGGTATCGATTTAGGGGCTCGTCCCGGGAGATACGTCTCAATCGCGCCTTAGAATGCGTGGCAGTTTCTTCAATAGTTGTTTCTCGCAAGCGCTCGAGTATGGATTGAAACTGAGCAGATGGCTTCGCGCGTATGGCTGCAGCATTCGATGTAATCGTGTCCAAGTTCCTCGGCCGTATAGAAGCGTCTGTACGCCTCGGTGATCAACGGGTTCTTCGAATACCTGGATTCGCGAAAGCTCGCAGGAATTCGTCAGCATCCTCCAACTTCTTGACCTTCGCATTGCCTAATTCGCTAGTTGATGAGACCATTGCGAATACTTCCCGTGCCTTGCTCTCTGGAAAGGGGAACGTATGGCCAGATCCGCGATTAAAGCCACCCTACTGCACAGCATGAGATCTCTGGCCGTGCTCTTGGCAGCTGTGATTGATAGCTACCTAGCCCTACACATTAGTGCAAACATCCAAGAGCGAACAGTATGGCGGGCCATGGCCGATATGCCGAGACCGTCTTACATGCTGTGACGTCGCCAGTATAGCCACTTCTGGTTCTGGGTATCCAGACTCTTGCATGTCGACTCCTAGGTCCGCTTTGAGGTCAGCAGACTGGAGTCGTTGTTGCCGGCCCGACTGTTCTGGCTGCATGGCCGAAGTCCTCTCTCCAATCACATCGTCCTCGATTCGAACTGTCATGCTGGGAACGCCGTCGCCGGTGAGGCTGGTCTCCAGATATGCACGGCGCTGTGGTGGCATGAACAAGAGAGGTCATGACAGCCAATGAAAGGGCTCGTATTACGTCCTCGGCAGCCAAGCCCCTGTTTGCTGTTTTGCGGAGTCGCACTGCAGGTTCCAGCCGTTGTGCCAACCCCTTTTAAGCGATTTGTGCCGATCACTCAACTTCACCTTCTGTTCTCGACCACCATGCCGACACGTCCTCCATGAAGAACACGGGACAACGCGCCTGAGGGACGCCGCCGCCTAGAACTTTGAGGCTCTTTTTCGAAGACTGGAAGAGGCTACTGGGCATCGGAGGTTTTGAAGTTGTTCAGGTTGTGGCGGCAAAGCAAGCATGCGTTTGCCTCCTACGTCCCTTTACGCCGACCGCCTCGTCATGAGGCGCTCTTCGCCAAAGCATTACTGGCTGCAATAGGACTGCATGGCTGCAAAGGCCATCATGGCGCCATGCTTCCGCCTCCTCCACACACTCCAGTGGCATCCCGGGACAGCCACGTGCACCTAGGTCACTGGACGCCTGCTCTAGATCGCAAGATTGGCCCAACCTGACTGTCCTGACATCCACGCTTGCTTATGCTTCAACTGAGCACGGGAGCTTAAGCTGGAGCTTATTTTGACGGCCTCGCGTTCTCGCTGGGTGGCTGCCACACAACCGCCACTTTCTGGGGTTACGGGGTTACCGCCTGCCGCCCTGCTGCTAGTGCTCTCGAACGGCAGACTCAAGACGCGGACAGACGTGGAATCCGGCAACAACTGCACTTTGGTCGAACGCGGCGTGCCTATAGTGTAAGAAGCAGCACCGCAGCTGGCAGCCTCGATGCGCCCATGAAACTGTATCAAGGCGAAGCTTGAGATCGATACACATCTAACAGAGAGGTCGACGTCGATCGCATTCCCTGAGGACTTGCCAGTAGTCAGGTGGGTTCCAAAGTCCTGTGAGGCTAAGCCTTACTCTTGACTATATGAATGTGCTCTGGTCTCCCCGATCTTGCCATTCTGTTCACCACGAGCCCTTCTCCACATCCAGCATCTCTGCCTGATTTTGACGATGTTTTCTAAAGCTCTCATCGCTGCGGCTTTGGCCACTCATGTCACGGCGTTTCCCTTCGTTGCCCTCTCCGTGGGTATGGACCCAGAGGAGATGAAGCGTGCAGCTCGTCTCGTTGAGCGTGTACCTGGCGATGCCGCTTCCTGCCCCTTCAACCCAAACCACAAGCCTGCGGTGCCAATCTCGACCAAGTACCCTTACTGCGGTAAGCAAGACCGCGAAATGAGGTGACTGTTAGATTCTTATCTGACTGTCACAACAGGTGCAGTAAACGGTATTCCCGGCAAGCAAGTCTGCACGAACAACCTGGTCCCAGCCAAGGGCGATACTGCTCACGCTTTTGTCGCCCCTGGAAAGCTCGACATTCGCGGCCCTTGCCCTGGTGTGTATCGATAACTGTGAATCCCTCCTCGGATGCTCGACAGCTTTGCTCACGTATCTCCATTCAGGTATCAACACGGCAGCAAACCACAACTTCTTAGCCCATGACGGCAGTAAGATCTAGCAGATACTGACACGATCGTACCAACGCTAACATACTGTCAGTCACTACCTTCAATGAGCTTGTTGACATGCGTAAGCCTTATCGATCGAATGGGACATGCAGGCCACTGACAAGCCTCCAGAACAAAACGTCTATGGCGTTGGCTACGATCTGGCAGTCCTGCTGGCCGTGCTTGGCGTGGGTCTCGACGGCGACCCAATCACCGGAAAGCTTTCCATCGGCTGTGATGCTACCACCAGGACTGCTTCTCCTGGTCTTGGCCCAGAGCTTGGGTTGGACGGCCACAACAAGTTTGAGGGTGATACCTCACTCACTCGCAATGACTACTTCACAGGTGCGTCAGCGTACGGCCCGTCTGCCCTGGCAGCTGTTTGCTGACTCTGTACCCCTAGGTGGCGGAGATAATTTCAAGTTCAACTCGACCCTCTACGCAGGCATGATCGCGCAATGCACGCAGAGAAACGCTGGCTGCGACTTTGGCAACATCGCCCGGTACCGCAAGCAGAGATACGATTGGAGTTTGTCTCACAATGGCAACTTCTACTTCGGCCCGAAGTCACTGCTCTTGTACGGAGCTGCGTCTTTCCTTTAGTAAGTGCCATTGCACATGCATCGGATGATAGAGGGATCTCGTCTGACTGGTCTGTAGCGAGTTGTTCCCATCTCTTGGTGACGCAGGCAAGCCGGACATCTTGACGATGGACTACTTCTTCCGCCGGGAGCAGATTCCCCCGAACTGGTATTCTCGTGTTGACCCATACTCAATCCCACTCGTTGCTGTCGAAATCTTCAAGCAATACGAGGCCTATCCAGTGGCTTTTGGCGGTAAGTCGCTTCCGAGCCATCACTCGTTCAGCTAGGAAATGATGTTGACATCCGGCGATACAGGCAACACTGGCAAACCCAACACCTTTGTTGGCGTTGGCCAGTACGGCCCTTCGATCAGCAACAACACCCTTCAGGCCACCCCAGAAGGTGTTGCCTGCCTCCTTTACCAGCTCGCAACGGAGAACGCTCCATCCAGCCTGGGCGGTGGAGCTGATCTCTCACCCGCTACTCTGGCATGGGCTGCTAGCAAGCTCAACCCAATCTTTGGCGCTGGTGGCGCCCTGGCATCGTTGAACTGCCCCCTCAACTTTAACAGCGCATAAGCCGCGAGAACACGGGAGAGTATCGAATATACAACAGACATGAGAAGTCTATGGGGAGCCATGACCGGCATAACAAAACGCATAATGACTTTGAGGTAGCGAGTAATCCAGCTTCCGTGCTTGACCTTCTGTGTCCGCTCTCTTGCCACGCACGCATCAGGTGGGTATCAATGAAAGTGGTCCACTTTGGCGACTATGATTCAGGACTTCGGTATATACTGCGACGAAACGATCGAAATCTTCTCCGCCCTGCTGTATATCCTCATCGTGGGCTCACTTAAGCCGCCACTCTCCGGGTCACCGAAGCCACCTCTCTCTGGTCCAGATGACAGCAAGTGTCCCACCTTGATCGCTATCCAGCCTAAAGTCGTAGCGACGATAGTGCAGTAGTGTGGGGATGTCGGTATTGAGAAGACAATTTTCAGCTCGCCCTCATGCTTCACAGGTGGAAAGCTTCAGCCTTCGGCATTCGGCGGCATTCGAGCGTCCACAATCTTTCCCACCTGTCACAAGAGTGCAGTACATCATATAGGTTTTCTTGGTGTACGAACTTTGTGCCAGCTCAGGAAAGGCTAGAGCTATACCAAGCCGCCAGTCGCTCAGCTATTACACACGATCGCCGACAAAGCTTTCCTCTTGAAGAGAATTCGCTGTGCACCAGACCAACTAGAGCAATAAGACTACATTGAGCAGCAGTTAGCACGAACGTTATGTTAGCCCTATTCGCAGGACAACCACTTCTCGGGTCAATGAGTTACGCGAGGTGATTGTGGCCATGTCAGGCACAATATGTGATAGCGACCAGTCGGTCGATGTACTTCCGCGTTGATGGTATATCAAGTAGCCTTGGAGTACAGGCAGACAATGCGATAACAGCACCATTACTTCACAGCTCCAAGCCGTTCTACACAATATCTTTACCATCCTGCTGAGTCCATCCTCGTCAACATGCGCCTCCAATTCCTCCCCTTGGCTGTACTGGGTGTCACAATTGCCCCAACCCTCGCAGCCCCTTCAAGTGATGTCGAGAGACGTGCGTTCACTTTCCCGATCCCAGCGTCCAAGGGCAGTGTGACATACAGCAAGGCCCAGACTATAACCGGCACCTTCGATGGCGGCCTGAAGACTTATGGCAGAGGTGTCTCATGCACTGGTCAAGCCGAAGGCGGAAATGCAGATGCCGTCTTCATACTGGCGAACGGAGCAACGCTGAAGAATGCGATTATCGGCAAGGATCAGATCGAAGGCGTGCACTGTCTGGGCTCGTGTACTATCCAAAGTCAGTCTTGACCTCTTGATACTTTTCTAAGACTGACCCATGGGTAGATGTCTGGTGGACCGATGTCTGTGAAGACGCGTTGACGATCAAAGGTGACGGGAACGCGCTCGTCAGTGGAGGAGGAGCCCGGAATGCCGATGACAAGTGAGTACGATGTAAAGTAAACAATGGAAGCTGTGCTGACGAAACCAAGGGTCGTCCAACACAATGGATTCGGAACGTGAGTGGCATGTGCTCTTGAAACCGGCTCTTCATCTAACCCACGACAGGGTCACCATCGACGGTTTCTCGGTCCAGAACTTTGGCAAACTGTACAGATCCTGTGGAAACTGCAGTGGCAACGGCAAATCTCGATCGGTGGTCATCAAGAATGTAAGCACCATGTTGCTTTCGTTATCTTCGACGTCTGAATTGACTTGGTGCTTTGCAGGTCAAGTCCTCCAGTGGAAAAGTGCTCGCAGGGATCAACTCCAACTATGGCGATACTGCAACCATCTCTTCGACATGTGCAGACAGTGTCAAGCAGATCTGCACGGAATACAAGGGCAACAACAATGGAGCCGAGCCGCCCGAGGTTTCGACCGGTCCAAGTAGCCACTGCAAGTACTCCAGCGTACCAGCTTGCTGAAGGTCGTGAGGAGCGGACGTGGTGGGCTCCAGGGACTGATGTCAGTTTTGGACGACGTGGATGCGGTGTATAGGTGACAGGATCAGCGTCTGCAATGCCCCAGTCGAAAAGTCGTTGGTCGGGGTCAACTGTATGCGTTGAGAGTATGCACCTTCGATATCAATTCGTGATGGTTCAAGCTGGAGCCTAATCGACCAATACTTCGTCATTTGATGAGGAGCCGACTAGGATCGCGGATGAGTGGACGGTTTGTGTGTGTGTTGTCGTGCTCCTCCCAGGCTGCAGTATTCCAACTTTGCTAACGGAAGAGCTCTTCCTGATCCCACAAACGGAAGTCGTTGAGCGAATATGATTGCGTCATGACAGGGAAGCTGTCGTATCTTGGTACAGAAGTATGTGACAAACTTCATGAATACGAGTGTCGGCATGATAAAGCCTAAGCCTCCACCGACACGTTGCTTCATGCAGTCGCTTCTGCGTGCTTGTTGATAAGTAAGCTTTGGCTCCGAGACGCATCGAGCAAACGCCAAAGCTTAGCCACAATTGTGTAGTTAGGTAATGTTTTCGGCACTGGATACGACCATGAGAAAGTCAGTGCCACTGAAGCGAGCAACGCTTCTGGGAGATGGAAATTGTTCGGAAGAACAAAAGCCGGCCTCGTTCGGGGTGTCATCAAGATGACTGGCATCTTCTGTACTTGCCCTTGGCCTTATCATGTGAAGCTGACAGTGAGTGAATGGTGTGGACCGCGCAACCTCTTCTGTTTCAGGAAGCAGCCGCAGGAACCGGTCAAAATCGGCAGCCTTTAAGTGGTCGCGGTGGCCGAAACATTCCACCCATGTTAATCGATAGCGTCCCGAGAAATTGAGAGCAGGGAGGAACGACTTGATAAGACTGGGCTAGTCGGAGACGGGAAGGAGCCCATTTTAGCGTACTGCCACTTTGGGATGTCGGTGTTGAACTCAAATTCAACACGCCTGTTCCTGAACGACACAGCCCACGACTCAGCCCCAACTACCATTGGCCGTCTTCACACCATTGACATGGCCGAAACACAACAGCTTGCGGGACTGATATTTCAGCGGTGGGCGCAAAGATGCCCACCGCAGTACCAAGATCGATTCAACGCAAAAGCATCGGGACCCGCTGCAGTGACACCCATCCGTGGTGCGATGGACGTCACGAACAACAAATGCCAACATGGAGTATACCGCGGACATTCATCATTCTCAGTCTCCCGGTGACGTCCTGCCGACCTACATCGTATACCGAGATGTTCGGCCCGGTGAGCCATTCGACCCGTCAGCGCCGTTGCACTTTCTTCCCCCTAAGGATAGCGACGAACTCTTCGATGCGTTGAGAGTCGCTTTCCCGCATCTGAGGTCACACTCTGAGCGGCTTCGAGATGCGACTATCAAGTTCCTGCTTGAAGAGCAAGAGGCTTACAACACATCTGCTCCGACTCCCGCCCCTGTGACGACACAGCCTGCTACACAAACCTTTCCAGTCTCTCAAGCAGCGACGGCACCTGGGTCCAATACGCTAAACGTGTGGAACCATGCGACCATTGGCACGAAAGGGAAGTTCAAACACGTGCCATCTCCTCAATCGAGCAATCAGTCCTCATCGCTGCTCACGAAAGACATGCCACCTAAAGAGGATATGACCGGGGTGTTCAGCATATCTTCTGTCCAGCCAAAGGAACATCAAAGGCGTAGGATGACTGAAATAGAGAAAGCCGAGTACAGGAGACGCCGCATGGCTAAGGCGTGCGATAAATGTGCAAAGCGAAAGAGAAAGGCATGCTTCTTTGTCGCAATGAATCGGCCTGACTTGACTAACACATAGTAGTGCGTTCATAATATTGCTGGTAGCAGCTCTCCCCAACCGGAACATGAAGCTTTCAGGCGATCTTCCAGCAAAGCAACGAGGTAACTATATAGTCCAGAAATGCCGATGAAACTTGATTCTGACCTTGTGCAGCGATATCAGCTCTACAACCAGCATTGATTCTCAGGGCCACAGCCAGAGAGAGGGTTCACAAGAAGATGGCTCCAGGTCTGAGCAGTTCACGAACGATGAAATGAGCTTCGACTATTCTGGCAATCAGCTCATGTTTGACGCGCCTCCCTTGCCGGGTGCCAATGCCTCGAACTGGAGCACTCAAGACGGTCCCGGCTATGTGACAGCATTGATGGAGCCTCGAAGCGACTCTAGCTTGATCCCACAAGAATATTTGATGCATGACTGCGCGACCAAGTTCCAGTCTGAGGCGGCGAGAAACTCGGTTTTGCGTATGGACGAATTCTTCCTGCTTGACGACGTGCACCAAGAGCAATGGCATGTCTCTTGGTCGCAAGGCACCGCTAGCAACAGAGTGACTTGTGCTGTTGCACCGCACAGCGAAGGGGAGTACATTCTGCCCGAGGACAACGAGTGGTGTATAAGTCGGCACCGCAGACTACTCGGGCAGAAACAGCCGGCTGCGGTACAGGCCTCCTTGAGCCTTCGAACAGGCTATGACTGGACGAGCGAGGACCCTGCGTCGCACGACCGCAAGGACGTTGTTTCCTCCTCGTCGACCTTTGACGAACGATCCTTCCAAGCTCCAGAAACCGACTCATGGGGTGCTGTCGAAAACGCGCCGTACCGTGGCGAGTCGTTCACAACGCAAGATTTGATTGTGGACGCAGCAGTGGCAGCAAAAGTGTACGCTTGGCGCTACGAAGTGTTAATGTGGGTATCTGAAGCTCTCTTGAACAATGCGTCCACGTTTGCTTCTATCTCGACACTGGTGATGTCTGTCATTCTACGAAGAGAGACGACTACAGCTGGAGAAGGATGCCGGGCGATTGGATCCGCAAGAAGGTCAAAGCATAACGCCGAGGAGAAAGATACAGTCTCGCCTCGAACGTATTCTGAGAGTTAGTAGGAGCAGAAGCTGGCTTCCAACAAAAGACAAGAACGATCAGTTGATACTGCGCAAGAGCACAACCAGCGGTCTCTTGCAGGAGAACAAGACGAGCAATAGAATCAACAGCATCGCTTGCACGCATGCTTATGGCTCTCTCCGTAGTCAGTGTCGTCCACAATAAGCATGAACGAGCGCTCGCCTGCTGAAGGGACGCTGGCCTTTACCTAGCATCTGACCATGCTCCCTGATACACTAATTAGCACGAGGCATAGAACTACGTATGAAGTGACCTATGTAAGAACCAGGAGTTTCTATGTAAACAATCTGGCGAAGGTGGGTATAGGGGTAGCATGTGAAAGTCTTGGCAATGACATTCACCTGCCCGGCAGGGATACCGGCTATGGAGCCCATTTAGGCAAGTGCTGCCCATCGGTGGGCCGCAATATCCGAAGATGCGGAGACGTCTCTGCTGACGCCTACTCAGCTTGATCTCTCGTCAATCCGCGATATATTCAACAAAATGGCCAGCGCAGTAGCGAACTTGTCCAACCGGCAAGCAAACGACACTCGATTCAACAAAGAAGCCGCCGCCTGGGATTCGCGAGTTGGCGTGCAGAAAGCCAGCAAACATGCCTCAGAAGCCATCCTCAGCCATCTAGACAGCCTCACGTTGGACAAACCTCTCAGCGAGCTCGAAGTCCTCGAGATTGGTTGTGGGACTGGCATCCTCTCATGTCTACTTGCCCCGCATGTAAAGAGAATCGTAGCGGTCGACGCAGCCGAAGGCATGATCGACGTTCTCAAACAGAAACTCGCCAAACCAGATGGCCCAAAGAATATCGTACCGTTGGCTCTACTACTCGAGAACCCGGAAGATCCAGCTCTGCCGCCTGCAGACCCAAGCAAACCGGATGGTGCTCGCCTCAAGTTCGATCTTATCACGAGCCATCTCGTGCTACATCATATTCCAGATCTCAACCCTGTGCTCGAGACCATGCACGGCTGCCTTGCTCCCGGCGGCAGAGTCACCCTGACAGACTTCGAGGAGGTCGGGCCAGAGTCTAAGCGGTTCCATCCAAAATCGAAACTTGATGGCGTTTGTCGACATGGGATCGCGGCACGATACATGGAAACTCTCATGATGCAGGCAGGCTTCGTGGAAGTTAAGGTCGAGCCGAAGTGGACAATGAGCAAGCCCGTGGAGAAATTTGAGGGTGAGTTTGGGGATGATGGACAGGAGAAAGAGGGGCTGGGTGAGCTGATGGATTTCCCCTTTGTGTTGTGTTATGGCATGAAGGAGGCGAGACATGCACTGTCGTAAAGTGTGAAGTCCTCGGGAACGGGTTCAGAGACATTGTTGATTCTCATGAGGATTCTCTTACAATATGCGCCATGCTTAACTAGGGTATCATCGAACCATATCCTGCCGGTTGCCGTCTCCCATCCCGTGTGTGCCACTCGCTGTATGCCAATTGGACCTATCGAGGGTTAATTGGCCCTGAAAAAAGTCGTTATTCAGGATCTTTTGCTCGCTGCTGGATGTCGCTGGCGACAAGTATTCCAGCTCACAGCCTGACTGTCTTCCAGCCGCTTGAGATGCTACCTGTCTCGAAGACGCTTCAGTTAGGTCGCTCAATTCGGCCAGAACAACCACCAGTGCTTCCATAATCGCCGCGGGACAGCTATGCACCAAAGCTCGGCTTGCGTGGCTGTGCTCAATTCGGCTTCGTCTTCATATGGTACAAGTGCCTTGGAGTCGTAGTATTGCTCTTGTTGTGTGCCAGGTGGTGCGGTCATCTTCACATCGAAGGTGGCTAGGACCCTCTCGATGCTCACAGGATTCTGGACATACTCCCAGTAAAGTCTGCTCCAGGAGCTAGTTTTTCCCCAGAACTGTCGATCGAAATTGGCATGATCTGTGGAAGCTTGCCGTAAGAACCACAAATAAGTTTTGAATGTCCGGCGAATGTCGTTCAATTGACAGTCAGGCCACTGACTCCGCAACTGCCAAGTAGTCGTCGAGTGCCATGGATGCTTTGAGTGACGGATGCCGCCGAGGTCGCCGATGAGCCAGTGGTCTCTCGATTTGACGAAAATATTGTCGGCCTTGACATCGTCGTGACACAAATCTGCTGCGTGTAATGTGGAGAGCGCAGTGAGTAGGTCGTAAAGCATAGGTCGATACGATCTGTCCAACTCTTCAACGGTGATCTCTCTTTGAAGTTCGCGCGCGGCGAGGTTGAGTAATGTTCCACCTGAAACGAACGGCGTGACCAGAGCCCATGACCAGTGTTCCTGCTCGGTCTTGAGAATAAAGTAATCGATCACCTCGACAAACGACGCTTGACTTGAAGCGCCTCCAAGAAGTAAGCCGGCTTCGATCTCCGTAGGCCATGTCGTCGTGTAGTCTGCAAGTTCGCTGGACAAGAGATTTGGTGGAAGCCCGTTCCTAGCAATGTTCTCGAAGGTCTTTACAACGACTGTTTCCCCAGTCGAGGCATCCATGTACAGTCCAGTTGAACCTTCACCGCCTTGACCTAAATGTCGTAGATAGTGGTACTGGTCATCGATGTGGCGCTCGTCCACAGCTGTGCGAACCAGGCTTGACGGCTGCCAGATGTCACGACGGTCTGTGAGACCGCCAAAGTCGGTGCTGTATTGCTTGAGAATCTTGTCGTCACGAAGGTCGCGCAGTCCATGGAGAAGTCCCAGAGCGCCGCAGGTTGAGATCGTGGCGATGCCAAATAGCCTGACCCATCGTGGAATGCACTGATAGTTGCGATGCCATGCTGTCCGATATTTGAGATGTCGAGCTGGAAGGTCTTGCTTCGCGGCCATCAATCCCCTTCGTGATAACGATGTTCGATAGCAAACACTGTCAACATTGAGAACTAGAACAATACCTCAGCGAGCACGCGACCTGAACATGAAAACCTGTGTGCTCGTCCCAGTACAAGGCAGGAGTGACATATTACCCGTCTTGGCAACTCTCGTCACTTCCAGCTGTGTGCTAGCCTCAAAGCAAGAGCCAGCCACTTGCAGGACTGATCCGCGGAAGGCCACAACAACGCGATCTTGTCTGGTTCCTCGGCTCTTGGCAGCTGAAATGAGGACCAGTCGAGGACCAGTGGCGGCATGAAAAGGTTCGCCTTCCTCTACTTTCAGCGCTTGGGAATGCATTGTCGCGTGTTGGTTCTCGATTGCACTCCGCGCGATCTGATAGCCGGAGCACGACCCGAGCTCTTCGCCTGCGTGGAGCAGCGACATGAAACGGAAAGCCGCACATTGCCTCTTGGGCAACAAATCATGGACGACGTTGAACCAGCCATTGACGTGCTCGGTGTCGGAAAAGCCGGCTCGCCAGCAACGTCGCCTTGAAGAAGGATGGTCGTATTCGCTCTCTGTATTCTCTTGATCGTGTGCCCAAATCCTGGTCGACAGCGTCTCTCACGGTACAATGATCGAGTGGGCGTGTTGCAGAGCGCGATCTGTCGGATGAGTATGCCCATATGCCTTGCATCCGCTGTAGATCCTTATGCGTACCGCTCACTGATCTGGCACATACTTGCTCCTTGCTCTTATGCGCTCGCCATACCGATCAAATGCGAATGGGATCGGTATCAGCAATATGCTGACGAAGCCCAGTAAGCTGCACGCCCATCCAGTGCCCAAGGCCTTGAACATTTGTACGGCGAATAGCGGAAATGCGAACGCTGCCAGGTAGCGGGTGAAGGTGTTAGAGGCCTGTCAAAAGCTTTACATTAGTTTTGATTAATGCTGCTTAGCACTTCGTCGGCCCACTTACCGATGCAGAGGCGCCGTACTGAGACCCATAGCAATCCTGTAAGAACATCAAGGCACATACGAAGATGAGAAGGTTGCCACAACTGAAGAATGCTTCTGCCGCCACTGGAGAAATCCAATGAATCGTTGGTCGCGCTGTCCAGCCGAACCAGAGAAGCCTGCATGCAGAGTCAGCTTGACAAACTCCTAACATCGTGACTGATGGACCTACGAGATAGGTAACAGAGGTGCTCCAATTTTTGCGATGATCAGCTTCCTCTCTGGCGGAAACCTAGCTTCTGGATCCACCTCCAATAGCTTTCGAGTTTCTGCTGCCCATCGATACTGGGAGAAATACAAGATGATAACAAGGCCAACAACGCTTCCAACCGCTTGACCCAAGTACGTCAATCCGGTGCTACCCAGATCGAAGCGATACGTGTTTTCGAAGACGTAAGAGAATGCGGCGAAAAATGCATTTAGAAGCCCGAAGGTGAAGGCTGTGTAGATGTCGAACAAGGTCACGATAGGCTCTGTTAAGACCATCTGAATAGGCCTTACTAGAGTCGTCCCTGCGAAGTATGCGAAGAATTCGAATCGGGTTCGCTGAGGCTCCACTGGTCCAGGGATCCCTAGTCGCTTTGCTCTGGCTTTGAGGATCATGGGCTTGTATGTCTCTTTCATGAAGATCGTGATGACGAGGACAATAGCGACACCAAATAACATCACCCACTGCGTCCAACGCCAATTGCGCTGTTCCGTGACGAAGCCACCGATCTGCGAGGTCAGTATCAATCAAACCATACACAGCCAAGGTCAACTGACCAAAGGTCCGAAGACGGGCCCCATTTGTACACTGGTCACAAATATTGCCATGGGGCCGGCCCTCTCATTTGGTCGCCAAACGTCAGCGGTGGTGCCCGATCCGACGCTCAAACCAGGGCTTGACGAAGCTCCAGCGAAGAAGCGACAGACGACAAGGGAAGTGATATGGGACGAGAACCCCGCCCCTAAAGTGAAGGCTGCAAACAGTGGCAAGGCTCCAATGTAGACAACTCGACGACCGAATGTTTCGCTGAGAGGAGCAGCGAGGACCTGGACGGGTTAGTCTCAACCGTTACCAGCATCATGGCTATACTCACAGGGCCAAAGGCAAGTCCGAGGAGATAGAAGACGAATGGCAGCAAGGCGACCTCTCGAGTGACGCCCATGTCGGCCATGATCGAAGATATCGCGGGCGTGTAGACTGACGATCCGAATGGACTGTTGTCGACTGTCAGCTTGCATTGCGACTTGCGGGAGCTCAAGCAAACCATAGGAAGGCAATGCTCGTAGGAACTAAAGTATGAAATATTCTCTTCCTGAGCGACCAGTTGTGAGGATTGCCTGGGTCTTCGTTTGCACTGGGGTACCAATCTGTTGCCGTGGGAATTCGCAAATGGCTCTGGGTAGCTTCTACATCGAGGTTGTCGATGTCCTTGATCTTGTCCATGTCGGTTTTCTCCAATTCGAGATTGCGTTGTGGTGCTATCGCACCCATGGTCGCCATGGCGAAGCTGATTTAGCTGGATATGAGAAAGTGGATGACATTGATCAAAGGATCCCCATATACTCGGTCCTCGCCTGCACAGCGATTACTTGCGAAAGACAAATCTCCAGCGCAAGTGCCGTACCGCGAAGAACATACTATACCCCTCCGGCAATCACGGCCGAGGCCAAGCTGCATACGCGCAGCAAAATGCAGCTACTTGTTAAGATTGAGTCACGAAGACCATTCTGCGACTGCGAATTCGACCCATTCGATCGTTCAATGGCAAATGGGTCCTCATGAATGTCCGGAGAGAGGTCTCGGTCTTGAGACTGTCTTCGTATACTTCCATACACAGGCGTGCTGTGAATTTGCGTGGCGTTTCGGCTGTTCGCCTAAAGGTGTCCAAGATGACTGATCACAATCGTGATGGAGCATGTCATCGGTGCCGAAGATACCTCGTTGGCGTTGTCCGACCTTGGGGTGCGTCTCCATGCTCGGGTCACATGCGGCTTCCATCGACGTGCGATTGTTTCTGGCCATGCCAAAGAACTGATGAATGCAATGATGGACATTTATCAAGGAGAGGAGGGTGGTGTGACACAGTAGACGCGCTTGTCTAAGAGGCTCGGATTTAGACTTTCACTACCAAGGCTTGGCACCGACGTCACCACTACAATGGCCAATGAGATTGGGCGACTTCAACTGGTGTTGTTTTTGATGCGCGTGTCACGGACGCATCATCGGATGAATTCCGAGAATAAGTTGTAGTTCCGGTCGTGTATCGAACAGACGCTCATATTGTTGGTCTATCTGGTCAGCATTGGCCGTCCACCGTCATGTCGGCATCGGGACTCAAGGCCAGCCTGAACAATCTGGTGCGAAGGTCTGGCACCGGTGGACGACGAGAGAACGGTGAGGCTCTGCCTCACGACGAATATAGAGAGCACAACGAGCAGAGCTCCCTCCTTGGACATGTGCAAGACCGCGTGCACAATGCTGTACCGGACAGCTCGAATGTCAAGCAATGGCCCGCCAGAATAGGACGCACCACATGGAAGGTCATATCTTCAAGCTACATCAACATTATGCTGATCTTCGTGCCATTCGGGATCGCAGCTGGCGCAGTGGGCTGGCCTGCGATGGCGATATTTGTCCTCAACTTCCTGGGCATCATTCCGTTGGCAGCCTTGCTCTCGTTTGCGACTGAGGAATTGGCACATACTGTCGGTCCAGCGATCGGTGGTTTACTTAACGCCACCTTTGGCAACGCCATCGAGCTCATTGTCTCAATCATTGCCCTGAGCAAGGACGAATACCGTCTGGTACAGGCTAGCATCCTTGGCAGTGTGCTCGTCAACATTCTGCTAGTAAGTTGCCTTAATGATGGCTAACGACATGGTCTAAGTCACTGTGTGCAGGTCCTCGGTTGTTGCTTTATAGCAGGCGGTATTCGACGCCGTGAGTCAAAATACGACCCAACTGTGGCCGGAATCATGTCAGCCCTCTTGACGCTGGCATCTTCTGCGTTGATCGTGCCAGCAATCCTCTACTCCACACTTCGCGACTCAGCGGACGGCGATACAATAGACGTTCTCGCTGTTTCCCGTGGCACAGCAATCATCCTAATCGTGCTCTACGTCCTCTACCTCGTCTTCCAGCTCAGAACACATGCTGGTCTTTTCCACGACGATGTGCACGAATCTGGCGAAGATGCGACTGAAGACATTGATCCCGAGAATTCGCTGTCCAAACACCACAATGAGGAGATCGAAACCACCCTGGGACCTAAAGGTGCTTTGGCCTGTCTTGTAGTGACGACCGTATGCGTGGCTTTCTGCGCCGAATTCCTGGTTGACAGCATTAACGAGATCGTGGCGACCACATCCATGTCGAAGACTTTCATCGGCTTGATCCTTCTACCAATCGTCAGCAACGCAGCCGAGCACGTAACCGCCGTCATCGTTTCGTGGAAAGGCAAGATGAATCTGGCTCTACTCGTGGATCTAGGAAGTGGCCTACAGATAGCGCTGTTCGTGACACCCCTGCTAGTACTCCTTGGGTGGGCGATGGACAAGCCCCTTTCACTGCACTTCCAGTTGTTCGAGACCGTAGTGTTCTTCTTGAGTGTGCTGGTTACTAATTTTCTCATTCGGGGAGGCACGTCGAACTATCTCGAGGGTTGCTTGTGCGTTGGGTGGTATTTGATCATTGGTGTGGCGTTCTACTATTACCCAGATAATGATCCGATGACGAATGGATGAGCCTTTACGTGGCCCTAGATGGCCACAAGATGGTGTGCACGAGAAAACGAAGAAATGAGCCTTCAATCTACCTTGTCTGTCTTCTCTTCATCTTTCCTTCAAACATCAATCGGACACTTGACATCCCCGGCCAAAAGCCCAATTACTTCCCTCACATCGCCCACCTTCTCCAACGAAAGCACCTTCTCTTCAATCTTCGCCCTCCTCTCCTCACCCAGAATGTCCCTCACCAAACCACTCCACTTCTCCACAATCTGTTCATTGCTCGCAGGTGGTAGAATGCCCTTCGCCGCCGCCACCGCCTCCTTCACTTCCGTACCGTCCGCGAACTTTACGAATACCCTCGTCGTGAACAGCGCATCGCCCTTCTCATCGATCGATTTGTCGTGCTCTGGGTGGACTTTCTCCATCATGGCACGGATCTCGGGACGGTTCAGCCTCGAGGCCCCGAATTGCTGCATCAGCACCTCGCGATCGTAGAGCTGTGAGGCGGCGGCGTTCTGGATGGACATTTGTGCTGCCGTGCTACTAAGGGGCTTGTCTCTGGGCGCGATGAAACCGCCGTGTTCGTAGGCAGCTTTGCCGTGTTGGGTGGTGATGGAGACGATGTTGGGGAGGTTCTTGGCAGCGAAGAGATCAGGGTGGGCCTTTTGTAGATTTTCGATGCAGTCGATGGTGCCGTGGAGAGCGGCCATGGCGGCGTGCAGTTTGACGCGGATGTTGTGGATTTCCCAGCGGGTGCCGAGCTCTGAGCAGATCTCGTCTGGAAGGGTTTTTGGCGTGCGGGTGATGCCTTCGCCGAACATGGCGAGGAACCCGCCATAGGGTCGTTCGAAAACTGGGCGGCGTCAGTTTTGGGTAACCTGTGATGAGTGCAGTGCTTTTGACTTGCCTTCTTCGATACCAGTGTAGTTCTCTCGCGCCAGAATTGCAGCCAATAGACCATTGCGTGAACCGAATCCATGTTGCATACGTTTGGCCATGCTGCCGAATTGTGCGGACATCAAGCCTCCTGCTTGCGTACACGCGGTCCCCAACGCCCATTCGATCTGACCAGAACTCAAGCCTAGGTACGAGGACACAGCTGCTGCGGTCGCCGAAGGCCCCTGAACGGCGCCACTATGCCAACCTCGTGAGAGCAGGTCTCCTCCGTGAAGAGCAAGTCCAACCCTGGGCCCAACTTCACATCCGACCACGTACGCCTTCAGGAAATCTAGACCAGAGAAGTGATTGCCCTCATCTGCCGACTCACTCGCTGCAAATAAGGCTGGCAGCAGCAAGGCGTTCGAGTGCAGCGGCGCCTTCGAGTGATAGTCGTCCAGCTCAAAGCCTTGTATGAAGGTACTGTTCAACAAGGCGGCCGACAAAGGTGGCAGTTTACGTCCTTCCCATCCGATGACAGTACATTGACCTTGTGGGTCCGTTTTGAAGATTGCCTTTGCAGCAATTTCGGACCAGGGTAGATGTGCTGCAACAAAAGCACATGCTATGCCGTCGAGTATCAGGTACTTGGCTCGCTCGATAATTTCTGGCGGAATGTCTGAGGCTCTAGTATCGTGGATCCAGTTACATAGTTTGCCTGTTGGGCCCCCTGGGTTGCTTGGTTGATCCGTCGTGTGGGAAGACATTCTTGCTTAGGCGGGTTCGAATCGAGCGTGGAAATGCTATGTATCCTACCTTCGTGTCTCATGTGAAGGATGTTTCAATCCTTATCAACAAACTGTACAGAATCTGTCAGCTACGAAAGTGCTGCTCATCGGCATGGCTGGTCCCGTTATCGCTGGTCGCTCCGTGTTGTCGCGCTTCGGCCATATCCCATTCTGTCGTATGGTTTCTTTCCTCGACCATAGCCAATGCTACCTTTGTAGGATAGCTAAGGATGAATGGGACGAGAGATAGGCGACATCGCCAGAAAGCGAACGGAGCTAAAGGACATTGGCCTGCGAGATCGGGGCATCTCATAGAAGGCATGTATTTGGCGAAGGGATCGCTGAGCGCGAATGCTTGCCAAAGCGATCTCGGCATGTCTCGGTCCCCCAGTGCGAACGTTACTTGATGCTTCGGTATGCTGAGCGCAACAAACATCTATGCGCTGCACTATGCTTTCAGTGTGAAATTTGACAGACAAGAGTGCGAGATGGCTGCAGTGCGACGCGGTCGTAGCAACCTACGAGATACTCGGCCGACACAGAACCTTTCGCGCCCTTTCGAAGCACTTGACAGAGCATCGAGGTCCGGACGAGGGCGAGCGAACTTCAACAACTTCCGATGGGAGCACATTGAAGCTGTTTATCTGCCGTGTCGCAAGAGCCTGGTGTGCGGCACAGCCATGTACACGTCCCTTGCAGCGTCCATTCCTCAGGAGTTGATGCCACCATGTTCACCATCACCAAAGACCACGACTGTGTCCATCAAACTGCTGATCGTCTGCTTCTGCCCTCTTTCTGCTTGAGATGCGCCGTGCATCTGAATGCTCGTCCGACTGTTGACCCAACCGGAAAGCGAGGAACGATGGGCGAGGCACGGAGACGGCGGTATGCAGGGCTTGGGTACATGTATCGACTATGCCACACGCACTGTATGCATTCGAGGGTACGCGGAGGCTCGCCAAGTTGGCGCCCTCGTCAAACACTGATCGGTCGGAGTAGTGCAATGGGCCGTCGTGACAGGCGCGTGTGTGCTATGCGGAGGCGAGTACGAATGGATTCCTACCGTACTCAAAGTCATGTATGTAGTCGGTCGGATGTTGGCAACACGCACAACGACATCAGCGTGCAGGACGGGATGGCAGCGACACGAGTTGGTCCAGTCCAGTCGCAACACCAATCGCGAGCGGGTGACCTCACCGAAACTTTGTTCTTTCAGCCGAGCGTGATCCAAGATCAAAACTCCGCCACGACCCACTTGCTCTGAGCTTGAGGAAAGCTTGCTGGCGCTTTGGCTCGTCTTGCTGGCTCGTCTTGAATATATCCCTCACCTTTTGGACTGACACGTGCCGGTATCGAAAATGGAGCAGCCATTTGCGGACCCGTTCGCTGAGGACGGGCACAACAACCATAACCAGCCCGGCCCCAGTCCGCCTGCTCAGAGCCCTACCGACCATCTGGCTCCCGAGCAGACGACTCTCGCCGCTCCACTCAGAGAGCCTAGCCCAGCACCCAGCAGCAGCGGCAAGAAGACCAAATCCGACAGTGCCAGCGGCGACGACGACGCATCTCAGCACGAAGGCGTGATCGAAAAGCTGAAGTCGGCCACCGATGACGCTGAGACGGCCGTCGTCGACAAGATCAAGGACGCGGCACACAAGCTCCACCTCCACAGTGTCAGGGCAACGGGTGTCACCACACGACTGAACCCCACCACCATTCGGATGCAGGCCCGCTACGGCAGCGACCCGAGTCACGACGACAGTCACGGTCTGCAGAAAGCCAAGGAGATGGCCTTGCTATGGCGCTCTCGAGACAACCGAAAGGGCCGCAATTCGATAGCAGTCCCCATGATGCCACCAGTAGAGTCGGAACAGACGCCATTGTTGCCGATGAGGTATACGCCTCGTCTTTCGGCTAAGATGAGCGACATTGGCAACACCCTCTGGCGAATGTGCACCGTCTTTCCCTATTGGGACATGGCATTCTGGAGCGGCTGGTCATACACGATCGGCTCAGCTCTTTTCGTTGCAGATGGTGCCCTGGCATGGGGTCCTGTAGCCTTTGGCGACGGTTACGAGTCAGCATCTGCGGAGAAGTACGGCGGTCCTTTGTGCTTTTTCTTTGGCGCTCTGTTCTACCAGGTTGGAGCAGTCGCAGCATATCTTGAAGCCGTCAACGATGGTTCTTTTCATGGCTCAGCGATGCGAAAGCTGTTGGAACGCCATCCCGAAGAGGTCAACAAGAAGCTCCTCGACGATAAACTCCATGACTTCGTTGGCCACATCAAGCCGCATCACAGAGACCGCGATGCGGAAGCTCTTGCCAACTCGGTCGATCCTGAGGCAGGTTGGAACACGAAAGAGCACCGTCACTTAAGACCTGGATCGATCTACCCGACTGGCAAGGCTCCAGCACCTCGCCGCGGCGGCGTGGATCTCGGCGGCGAAGAAGGCGACACGAGCACCTATGATACCTGGCGCTGGTGGCCCACATGGCACGCGCTGAGGACATACCACGCCTTTGAGATAGGCTACATCGCCTGCACCATCCAGCTCTTCGGCGTTACCCTCTACGGTGTCACAGCTATCGTCATCCTCCCGGGCATTCTCGACAGTCTAAACAGCTGGCAAGAACTCGGCGCCTACTGGGTTCCCCAAATTGTCGCCGCAGCATGCTTCCTCATCGCCAGTATAATGTTCACGTTCGAGACTCAAGAAAAGTGGTGGAAGCCCGAGCCCAAAGTCCTCGGATGGTGGATCGGCGTGTGGTCCATTATTGGATCCGTAGGCTTCGAGCTCTGCGCCGCTTTTGGTGTGCCTTCTGGCAATCTGCACTGGGCCTCGTACCAGAGCGATTTGTCCAGCATGTGGGGATCTGCCGCGTATCTGATTGGCAGCTTCCTGCAGTGGTATGAGGCGCTGAGCAAGAACCCCATCGAGGAGCTCTTCAGTGAGCCCGGAGAGTTGAAGTCCCATCAAGTGCATCCTATATGAGTGAGACCCAGAGCGACTTTGTGTGAGCGAATCCAGCGACTGTCTCGGCCCATAGCGACCTCTGCAGCCCATAGCGACTTCCTGGCCCAACGCAGCATCACTTGGAAATACCCAAGAGCCATATTCGATTGTGAGCGACATTTATCCGGAGCGCCCAAAGCAGCAGCGGCCCAAAGCGACCTCTATACTTATATGCATTGAATGACTGATGACTGACGAAGAACATGAAGATCATTTGACGAGGCTACCTGGTCTGACTGGCAGAAGGGCGAAGCGCCCGAGTGTGCCAGAGCGATTCCATGCTTTACCCAAGGCCCTCTCCGCGGCCGATCTCACGAAAGCGCCACTGTTCCCAGCCCTTGTTCGCGGACCCGGATGGGATCCAGGAACGTGATTGACAAAGTCGAAGAGGTAGTGAAGGGCTCAGTGTCATGCTGTTCAAATATCTGCCCGCCTTGTGGAGCACGGAGGAAGGCATTGTCTATACCAGCGGAGCCTCAAACATCGCGCCTGAGATCCAGATCTCAAATGATGGCGCACACGGAAGGATATCAACACGAGGCGAGAGCAAAATGTGCACAGATTACAGCGCAATAAAAAGCGAACGTTCTTCATTTTTCGTTATACTTTTGTCGTATTCTCTCATATCCGATCCACATCATATATCACACAACTGTCTACTCCTTAGATGGCACCTGCGCCAAACTAATCGGACTCACAGTCCCACTCGTCGGCGCCCCGGTCAGCGCCAACGGCGCAAAGATGCCTCCCACAACTGGTCGATCCACGAAGCTCGACCCGCTAAAGTACTGCTGCCCCGTGCTGGTATCGTAAAGATCCGTGAAAGGATTATTCGAAGGCGTCTGACCCAGCCACGAAGCTATGATCTGGACGAATTGATTCTTCGTACTCGCCGACGCGATCGCCGCACACCACAGCTCCCAGTCGACTTTGGTCGCGGTAAAGCCACTGCGCAGCGGCACGCCGTAGCGCTGGAAGACGGTGGGGTAGAAGTTGGATTGCAGGGTGTAGATGCGCTGGGGCACGAGCTGGAGGCCGAGGAGGGCGTCGCTGTAGAGGTTGTAGAGCAAGCTGTAGGTCGTGGTGTTACCGTACTGCGTCTCGGAATGAGGCGGCGTGGCCTGGAAGTTGTAGCCGTACTGCTGCCATTTCTTGATGTACTGATGGGCGATCTTGGTGAAGTTGACGCCGTCGGCGGTGTGGCCGGTGCGGTTGGCAATTTGGGCCATGGCTTCGATGCCGATGATGCCTTTGAGGGCGAGGTTGGTGTCGTTTTGGACCGCGCCGAGGAAGTCGTCGGTGCTGAGCTGGTTGGCGGGGATGAGGGAGTCGTTGACGAGGTATTCGTTCCACTGGCGTAAGAGGCTGTAGTGTTGGGCTAGGTAGGCGTTGTCGTTGGTGCGTTGGGCGTAGGCGAGGGCCATGATGAGCATGTTGCCGCATTCTTCAACGGGTTGTTGTTCGACGTTGACTTGAAGGTTGTTGTAGCCAGTTGCGTTGGGGAAGTGGCCTGCAGTGGAGGTTAGCCGACGTTTGTGGGAACAAGCAGGTGTAAAAGAACTTGCCTAAGTCATGAATAGAGAATGCGTACGGCCAGTAGCCTGCCTCCTGATTGATGCTGGCAATGTGTTAGCGAGGGCCTTTGAAAGGAGTACAGCCCTGTCATTCGATAGACTCACAATAGCGGATCTAGGATGTACTTCAGCAACTGCGGGTTCGAATAGATTATGATCGGGAAGAACGGGAAGATGACATCCACAGTTTGAATATCGCCATCGGAAGAGATCTCCTTGAGGAAGATCCAAGGCTGGCTGGGCTTGTTGGTATACTCAAGAGCGGCAAAAGCTTGACGGGTAGCCAAGGCTGTGAGAGCATAATAGTCATCCCCGCCGGCCGCCGTGGAGTCGGATTCAATCTTGCTGTCGAAAGCTTGCGAAGCTGATGAGATGTTGGCGTATTGCTTGTAGAAGTACTCCACCGCATCCGTCTCCTGATCGAAGTAGCTTGTCCACAGACAAGGCACAGACGTGTTCCCAGCTGCCTCTTCGAAGTAGATGCAGTTCTGCTGGTGCAGACTGAGCTGGAAAGTTTGGTGCTTCTGCGAGTTCTTGCCAACAGCACCCATGTCGTGGGCGAAACCGAACACCGGGTAGTCTTGATCGATGGGTCGGTAGTTGTTATCTTGAGTGTTGGCGAGGAAGCCGTCTTCAATGAACTGAGCCCGGACACTGGTGTCGGATCCCTGCTGGTGGGTAAGGTTTCTCACGTTGTCTGTGGCGTAGTACCAATATCCCCATTCTGCCTGCTCAGTCCCCAAATCCGTGAACTCGAGTTGCGTTTGACGCCAGACTCTGTGATACGCCACACCACCAGCTCTCGCGTTCACCTTGGCTTCAGCATCAGTATGCGTAGCTGCACCGGCCGGAGGCTTGGCGACACCAGTTGGTCGAACTCCTTGTCGAGATGCGTGGATCACAGCGCCAGTATGGGTGGGCGCTTGCAAATCATATTGTGTGTGCGTGCCGTAAGTTGTGAAGGGTCCGGGCGCTGGCGCGACTGCCTCTTGCACAGCTGCCGCCGCTTTCGGCTGCACGTTGGAGTTCGATGTGCCGTAACTCCATTGCGCCACGGAGTCTCGGACACCAGAGACCCATTCTGCGCTGATGTCGGTGTAGAGCTGAACATTGTGGCGTTTGCCGTCCAAGCTTCGTACGCTGACGTCCAAGTATGAGTATGGCAACGACATTTCCAAGAGCGACTCTGGAAGCACAGGACTCAAAAAGGTGGCAGTCATCTCTACTTGGCCTGCAACATCCAGTGTGAAGATGCTCGAAGTTGGTGTGTATTCATAACCGGTCTGGACAACGTAGTAGTTGGTCTGACCAGGCACAACGGGGGCACCCATCCAAGTGTACGTGATATCTACGGCCTAAAATCAGTTCATTGAATCTTGCCCTAGATATGACGATCCTCACTGTCCACCCTGATGTATCCAGTCCAGCCTGTAATTTGACCGTGCCAAAAGGTAGGCCACTGTCCAGCAAGGTATCCACCATTGCCTCCATTGCTACCCGCTTGTTGCCATGTACTCATGTATGGACTTCGCACGGCGAGAGGCAGTGACGGTGGGCGCAGTGGTGAGAATGTCGACTGCGCACCACACAGCGCAGCAACGCTTGCGAGGATCAAAGTCGTGAGCATCGTGTCGACGTCGGGGACTCTTCAGACGGGCAGATGATGCGAGCTGGCGCAAGCTGGATCAGAATAGGGCTTTATACTCGAAGCAAATGCTTCCCCAGATGATCTTTCCCAGCCCCGCACTGGTGCTGATCCGCGGCTCGTTAGTTTCTTTGGTCACAGGATGTAACGATGGAGGTGCCCATTCGGATCCTTTGGGGGCACCCATCAGCCCACAGAGGGGTTGTCATTCCGCTGTTCGTACGAGAGCCTTGACGCGTGTCCGTAGCTTGAGCGGGAGCAGACCAGATGCCCTTTCCCAGAATTCCGTTGGAGAACATTCCCGTTCATTTCGAAGCGCAAACACATATCGCCATGCTGAAGATCAGTACCTGGCACCGTCCGCGCTCGTGCTGCTTGCAAGACAGCTTACCGTGCCACTTTGACCGTTCTGCGGGGTCTGTCGACCGAAAAGGTAAAGAGGATGATCTAAAGACACCTTGTGAGCAGATCTATGCATGAATCTATTGAAAGTGACGAACAGGTGCTTCATGGGGTAGGCGTACCTGCAGTAGGAACATCACCAAGCAAAAGCTTGATATGTTTGGAGGCTTGTGGAGCCGTTCTCTCCGCTTTCACACGCCCCGTGTTCCTGCCCGGCTCCACCACAGATCACAGTCAAGTTGCCGCAGAGCCGACAGGCGCATTCCGCGAAGTGTAGCAAGCGATTTGCGATTTGCATCTGTTTTTCTCACATCTTGTGAAATGTCGCCTTGTTGGCGCTGATAGTCTTCTCTAGATCGCACATGTGGTAATCTTTGTTCACTCTTGATTTTTGCTGTGGCGATGGCACAGTCGTAGATCTGAAGAAGTGGTCTCCATCATGTGCGGCTCGATCTCAAGATGATTTCCAGTGTCAGCAATCATGCAGGCTGGGGAGCAATGTACTCAGGTAAAAGCCGGCAATGTGTAAATTACAACACACTATCTCTTCACAACGTGTGATAGCTGTGTTCTGATTATGTATCGCTGGCGCCAATCTTGTGCTGATCGAGGTATACGCCTTGGGTTGCCTGAGGATCGAGGGTCTTCCAGGGCCTAGATGACAACACGTGATCGCAAGTACGTCTCGAGAGGGGGTTGGTATGACGCCAGCCAATGATGAGAAAATGGGGTCACTAAGGTATTATGTGATTCTTGGTTAGAAGTATCTCACGCGGCATGTCGTGAGCCAAAACGAAAAGCACAAACCTTCCTCGTCTTCTGTCGATATGAAAGACGCTGGAACTGGGAACGAATTTGGTGCCGACCCATCAGACTTGCCAGAGCAATATCTGGACACGCACGGCCGTCAGTTTGGGACGACTTTCGACGTACTTATCGTCTGCAACCTGGTTTTCCACAAAGATCGGGTCTTGCTCTTCCGCACTACTTCTGAGCGAAAGTCATGGGCCAACAAAGTCGGGACGCCGATGTATCGCCTGGCTCGACCAGAAGATGAGAACGACGTGGGAAGCCTTCTAAGGTCGCGAGTTGACCGGGAGATGAAGCTGGATGTGACGGTGTCAGAGTATGGAAGGGTAGCCTGCCGAACGCAAGTGGGCCTGGATCCAGCGATTCTGCAGAACAGCAAATCAGCCACAGCACTACACACAGCGGTCAGCCCATCGATGCTGGAAGACAGTGTGTGGCTGCGAGCAAGTCTGCTTTGGGAGGCCAAAAATGCTCCAACATTGAAGCCAGACAACTACGTTTGCGAGGAGACTTGGTGGGCGACGTCGGCGGAGGTCGAAAAATTACCCAGCGAGCAATTTTTGATGAGTGTCAAAGAGGATATCCAAACCGCGTTCGACCTGAGGCAGAGAAGGCAGTCTTCTCTCATTTGATGGAATACCAAGTGCAAGCAGAGGGCTGATGGCCGGCCTTGAGCAAGACTGGAAGCGGGCGGAGTGGAGGGATTTTCTGCAATATTTTATGTATCTTGTGCAGCATGGGAAGTCTCGCTTCAGAGCGGCAAGAATGGCTCCGTGGTGTGTATACTCAATGGCGCATGCAGAGAACAAGTTCAATGTTGTCGAGAAGAGAAGCTCCAGTCGTTGTTTTCTCCTCGAGTCAGACGCGAGATGCGCGTTGAGCACTGGCCAGCCGTGCGCGGAGGCAGGTCCGCTCCAGCTTTTCCTCTCATCCTCATCCTCCTCCTTTCATCATTTTGAGCATCGTCTTGGGCATCTCTTCCGCTGAGATCCCATCTGCTGCATCTTCAAGAAGGATTCGGTCCAATTGACTTCGACGCTGCTCGTAAATCTAACCCCATCCTTCGTGATGACCATCAGCGCCATCTGTGATGAACCGCGATCCCGCGGGGCAAGATGGGCTGACGACAACACCACCATCATCGTAATCGCACATCCACGAAAAGCGTGAAGGAGAAGACCAAGCAGCGAACAGCAAATAGTCCTTGGAGCTTCGATGGTCGTTCGCCGCTTCGCCTGATGGATACCAGCATGCGGTGCGACTGGCAGCGTTCTGATATCCACGCGGTTGCAGTATTCTACTGAAGATAATGGCCGCCACTTCAGAGTACAAGCTTTGATCGAAGTCTTACATCTCGCGGAGATACCTTATTATGCACGTCCACTCCAGGGAGGATGCGGATAGCTAGATGGAATGTCGAGGCAACGCGTCTACACTTCGTCCGTGGCGAACCATTCAGAGATGGGCAGTGACCACGCTTCTCCAGCAAGCACCAAATGCACGACATGCGCCTCGGCCACGAGCACGCCTCTCCCTCTCTCCAGCCCAGCCTCCGGAGCCGTATTCGCGAGCTCGGCCACTGCCGCCAACAACCACATAATGGACATTCCATTTCGAGTGAGCGAGCCTACGCACTCATGTCCGCTAATGGAATGGCGGTAATGGGGTAGCGTCTCACGCGAAAAGTACGGACGTCATAGGACGTACGATTCGAATCAAATCTTCGTGCATCTGTAAGAGGTTGTTCGTGGACTGACATGAACAGCGAGCACATTCCTCAACCATACTCTACGCTGGCGAGATATGTTACACAGTCGCTTCGATCTCGCAGTCGACCACATGGACCGACATGAGACGACATGACCAAGTCGGCAGCTCGCCAGCGAGCCGAATTATCTCCCTGTCGCCTCTCTGTCCTCGCACCATCTCACTTCCCGGAGGCATCACCGTGGCTCCAGTTTAAAGACTGCGCTAATGCCGGGATCCCGGCGGCGTGACGGCTACATGTCTGGGGCTCCAATATCGTGACGTTTGCTTGACGCCAACTTTGAGCCTCAACCACATCTTGCAGCTTTGTGCAACGCGAGCTGCACAACGCTTTGTGTCAAACCTCAACACGATAGGCACAGATTTGCCACGCACAAAGTCCTGTCAACGAATCCAAGTCCGCTGCTTCGGGCTCCTCGATGCTGTACCCCAAGCCAATGGTACCAGCCATGAATCGTTTGGAATCTTCATCGGCTGGATCGGCTTACAAGTGGGTTCAATGCAAGTAGTCTATTCTTCCTTGGCCAGTCCGGGGACTAGAGGAAAGACGGCAGACTTCGCTAGGTTGGCTCATGTTCCCCTGCACCGTAGTTCCCGCTCGGTCTGCCAGTGTGAGATCACACACATGCAACATCGACAAATTCGATGAATGACGATGGAACTTAGTGCCACGAGCGACACTTACACGTCAGGATGCTCACGGCCTGTGCTCAACTGCGTGGCTCACATATAGTCCCTCGCCCTTCTCTATATTTGCTTCCACCACCTCATCTCAATCCTCTTCAACCCCTACCGAAAGATGTATACCAGGTCGATCGCCACCACGGCGGTCCTTGCAGGCCTTGCAGCTGCCGCTCCTGCACCACAGGCTCCCGCATATGGCTCCTTCGCCTCTAGCGCCACTCCAGCTGGCTCTTACGCTCCAGCTGGATCGTTCGCAGCAGCTGATCAGTCTGGCAACGTGCCTGGCTACTCCAATGCTGCTGCTCCGTATGCCAGCGAGAAGCCTCCAGCTCTCACTGCAGTCCCGACAAGCTTTGGCATGAACTCGCAAGTGTCTGCCATCCACACGACTGCCCCAATTTCTGGTCCTGGCGCCGCTGCGCCTCAGAGGAGCGAGTTCGTCAATGGTATGTCAATAGCATCAATCTACGTACGATGGCGTTACTAACATTGTTTCAAGGAACGACAACCCACGGCCCATACAGTGGCGAAGCCACCACCACTGGCGCTGTCTCTACCATCGCCCTGGCCCAGACCATCCCAACTCTTCCACCAAACCCAACAGCCACATACTACAATACCAATGGCAAGCTGACCGAGCCCCAACCAATCCCATACACTCCAGCTGGTGGCCTTGGCACCAACGGTAGCCAGCCTCGTTACATGGTCGAGAGCGATTTCGATTACGAGTCCATCACGCTCGGTCTTTACCAGGAGTGGATTGAGCTCGACTGCTTCAACAATGCTGTTGCCACATTCTCCGAGGAGGACTTTTTGGCGGCTGGTCTGACCAAGGAAGATATCTCGTTGATCCAGTTTATGGCTCAGCAGGAGCAAGGACATGCGACCCTCCTGACCAACATGCTTGGCGAGACTGCACCACCCCAATGCACATACAACTACCCATACACCAACGTGCGTGAGTTCGTCGAGTTCAACGCTATCCTGACCCGTTGGGGTGAGTCTGGCGTCTGGGGCTTCATCAACCACCTCGATTCCCGCGAAGTTGGTCAACTCCTTGCTCAATCTATCGCCACCGAGGCACGTCAAGAGATGATTTTCAGACAATTCGCTGGACTCCACCCAATGCCAGTGTGGTTCGAGGCTGGTATTCCACAGTCATGGGCCTGGACCTTTTTGGCTCCATACATCTCCTCATGCCCAGAAAACACCACTAGACTGGCATGGCAGAACTTCCCGGCCCTTCACGTCGTGAACCAGGCCAATATCAACCGCGTCTCGCCAAATGACACGGCTGATTGGGAGAGAGTCGACAACCGCACTTCCAGCCCTTCGATCATTCCACCAGAGGACGAGAGCTGCATCAACCTGAACAAGACTGGCTACGGCTGTGGTCCTGCCATCACTCACAACCGCTCTGAGCCACTCAGCTTCCCGGGCAAGCAGGTTCGCCTTTTGTGGGACGCCCCTGGGTAAGCATAGTCTAATGAATCCATTCGCCTAGCCAACACATACTAACATTTCTCAGTGAGGCTGTCGGTCCAAACAACAGCTACGTCACTGCCACATCGGCTGGAGCCCCCAAATACGTGGCTTGGGCCAACCAGTTGAACCTGACCTACACCGATTTGATCATGACTGGACCTAACCAGGGTTACACCTACCAGCCAGCTGGTGACGTATACCAAGGCGGACAGGGCATTGTCAACCAGACTACGTTCATCGCACTCACCGACAGCGATATGTATGTCCGATCTTCGCACCCCTGAACCAAACACTTTTGCTGACCTCGAACTTAGGTTCCTGACCCCATTCAACCTGAGCATGATCAATCCACATGTTGTTGCTCTCGGTCTGTTTGCTGCCTAATAACGACGAAGAAATGAATGTACATATATTGCATCACTTAATTGTTACCAGCTTCGGTTCATCCAGAGTTGTTGGCACGCCGACATGGAGATCATGACTAGATTAATTGAAACGACCTGATTTATTGATACCCTTCATACTCATTCCCCTGATCCCTTCGTACACCACAACCTCGAAATCTTGTTGACGCATGCCCCTGCAGGCCCACGAGCTAGTGATGCAAGCTGCAACAAGCTGAAAAGCCAGCCACCTCGACCGTCGGCATTTCACCTCGCGATTGATATAGCACAATGTCTGCGGTATGCGATCGTTGCTCGACCATAGACCTCTCAAGAGCATCATTTCCTAAGCCTGGAAGTACAATCCTATTGGGCAAAATATCGACCTGGAGCCAAAGCTGTCCTTTGTGCTTGACCTGGCTGCGTCTCGCAGGCATCGAAGACTTTCCAGTCGAGGAGGAAGATGCATTGGATTTCGACTTCGAAGCCGGCGCAACATATCACGTTGTTCTTTTTAACACGAGTACCCTTTTCGAGGACCCGCCGACTGCCGCTTTCCGGTCTTGGGATGATCCGGTCGCCCTCACTGTGGCTGAAGAAGAGAACATTGACAATGCTGATGGTCAGCAATTGTTCAACTGTGTAAGAGGGCGAGGATGGTTAAGTCCGTTGTCAGTATCGTCGTCTTCTGCGGAAGTGAGGCAATTCACCCCTCGAAAGCTGGGGTCACGAGTTGATGTTGAGCTGATGAAGGGGCACTTAAATGGTTGTATCAATGGGCATCCTGCCTGCAATACTGGCTTCACGCGAGATATGAGTCCGATCAGGCTGGTGGACTGCACGACGTACAAAGTTGTGGAGAGGACTGATGAGGAGCCGTATCTGTCCCTGAGCTATGTCAACTCGGCCGTTGATGAGGATACCACGAGGCATTCAAAAGGCGAACCGCTTTCACTCCCTCTACCGAGACTCTATGAAGATTCAATTGAGCTTACAAGAAAGCTGGGCTATAACTATCTTTGGATCGACAATTATTGCATTCCTCAAGAAGACACTAGAAGACCGCTTACCGAGGATGAAAAAGCCGATAGGAAGACCCAGATCAGACAGATGGATCAGATCTACACTCGCTCGGACTTGACGATCATCGCGGCCCACGGGCTCTCCAATCTTCCAGGGATATCGAATCGAGAAGCTTCACAGACCGTCAAGATTCAAGGACAAACCTTTATCGTCAGTCCCCCTACTCCAGCCTACGAGATCGAGAACTCGGACAGCAACGAACGGAGCTGGTGCTACCAGGAAGCCACCTTGGCGACTCGGCGGCTTGTGTTGCTCAATCAGCAAGCCTATTTCAAATGCAGAACCGCGCATGCGATGGAGTCTTTACATGGCGAGATTCAACCCTGGAGGGGCGACAACGACAGGAAGGGGTATGACCTCCACCGCTGGAACGAATTTGAGGTCTTCGCCAACATTTCTCACCCAAAGTCCGACCCTCTCGACCACATCTACAACCATCTAGCTGAATACACGAAACGCCGACTTACCCGTGACAAGGACATCCTGCTAGCTGTCGCGGGCGTTATGGCGCAGTTGAAAGCGACGTATCCGGGTCTGGTCACTATCAGTGGTGTGCCTGTGGTCGAGAGAAGGCTAGGGGAAAAGTCAGAATGGATCGATCGTTTGGTAACGGGACTCTGTTGGAAGACGGCTTTTGATTGTGAGAGGAGAGCAAAGTTTCCGAGTTGGTCGTGGGCAGGCTGGTATCTCCCTGGGATGGTTGAGGGCCAACCAGAGACGTTTCAGGCGAAGGGTGGGACGTTGCCGTATCTTGACCCGGAAGAGGGAACTTTATCTGCTGTTGATGGCCTGAGAATCTGGTTTCAGGAAAAGGATTCAGCGGACGTGGTAGCTGCTGTTGAGGGCTTACCAAGACGGTTGAGAGATATGGACGCTGAGTTGACGTTCGTGCCTGATACGCTTGTTGTAGAGGCTCCTTTGCTCGATGTTTGCTTCGAGAGGTGGCTGTATGACCTCCCTGGCGATACACAGAGCCCTAAGGGTCATGCTTTGCTCACGATTGCGACGTCGAAAGTGACGTTCAAGGCTCGACTGTTTCCTCCGGATGATCGCTTTCGTGGAGGAGAACAGTGGAGATTGGTAAGTCTTGGTACGGGTAGCAATAAAGTCGTGATGTTAGCTTCAAGAGAAGTGTCTGGGGGCAGGTTTGAAAGAATTGGTATCGTTGATTTGGACAAGAGCGTCGCTGAATGGATTGGAAGCGCAATTGAGAAAGCCAGAGTCAAGATACAGTAGGCATTACATGAAAGTGGCAAGTGGAAGCCGGGAAACTGATCAGAGTACGAGAGTTCATGTTGTGTCCAGTCCTCTTTGCATTACTTGCTGGACTGCACTGTCATTCCTTCCACTTTTCAACGCAACTTCCCCATTGGGATTAGATCGATACTTAGCGTGTGTAGCTCAGTCTTGAGTGAATATGCCTGATGTCCGTATTCCATGTATCGTGATCGCGATAACTGCAAGCTGACGACTTGAATTCGTTGGAAATGCCTCCTGGTCGCGCAAACGGCATGTCGATTGGTTGCAGGGTCTGGAATCTGCACCCAAGAAATGTGGCGTTCGTGCTGAGTGATTAGACTTTATTGCTTAGCGAACGTGGGTACACATGTATCAGTCACGGGGTGGGACCTTCTACACAATACAACATTGTCAAAAGATAGCCAGCGAACACAGGAAGGGCTCCGAGATACACGCGGAGATGTCGACAAGCAAGCCTATGTTTCACTTCGTTGGCAGCACAGGCGCTTCGAAACCGAGGACCAAGGCAGAGAGATCTCATGCTGCACGAGTGGCGAGACGCAAAAGGCTTGAGCAATTGCAGACTGCTACGCCTCCGCGAGGTTCACTGGTCATCAGAGCCCATGTTGCAAAGCCAGCTGTAGAGAGTGTGCATGTAGCCACGAGCAGATCAGGACCTTCGACAGACGAATACGAGACATGGCACGCGGAAGAGGCGGCCAATCTTCTGGACGCCTACTATGACCGTGCAGAGACTCAGGTCCGTCCCTTGCCATCTCAGGCTGCCCTTGTTTCGCGGACGTTGTCGCCAGTACTTGGCGCTGCAGAAGTCTCATCGTTTGGACAGAAAGATACGAGCTTAAATGCTGCCGTGATCGACAAATGTCAGTTCTCTCCAGCTCCCGAGTCGCTTCGGGACAAGCACTCTCGCTGACAGCGTTGACAGATCTCAACCTGGTCGCCAATGGCATGCTGACATCCAGCGACAAAGCGGCTTGGTTCGCAGCGTTCTGCAGCAACAAGATCGCCTATCATACCATGAGCTTCGTCGTGCATGCTTTCAAAGAGATCTATCTCGATACGCCGCCTTTGCCAGAAACACATATCCACCGAGGGGAGATGATCAGGATAGCCAGAACACAGCTCGCCAATCCTAATCTGGGAGACCACGAGGTAGGACCTTTGCTGCTGGCAGTTTGCACCTTGTGGAAGGTGAACAGAATCAAGACGATGGATGGTGGCAGTGAACAGAGTCTTTTCGTGCCGCATGTGGTAAGCCATGTAAGCAAGAGGAGAGGACAAGCATGTGCTGATCTCGCTTCGCAGCCTTACGATCGGACAAGCTATACCGTCGCTAGCGTCGAGAACGATAACTTACACATTCGAGCACTCCTCTACTTGATCGGCCGTATAGGTGGACTAGACAACATCAAAGAGTTACCTGGTTTTGGGAGAAGTCTTGCATAGTATGTTCGCGGATTCTCGTTGGCATGGCCTCCGACATTGCGCACTAACACGAGCATGCTCAGTGCCATCGCTTTACACAGCAGCGCGCACGTCAAGAGACCAACCCTAGAGCTCTATCCAGACCTCGAAACCCAGCTCGACAACGCTCCGTCGATACTGCAAGCACATCGAGATGTACCCTCCCGTCAATTCCCTCGCGATATCCCTGGTGGCCTTCCCGACTCCGCTCTAACGATCTTCGACTGGATAAAGCACCTTGATATGCTCTACTCAGCTAGTGAGCTCGACCATTTCTTGCTACGCGAGACGCTCTGCATAGTGCAGATGCAACTCCTCGCTATGCCAGCATGGAAGGACTTCGAGCCAGCGACCAAACGACGAGGCTGTTTCCTGGCAGTGTACGAAATTTGCCGAGTAACGACGATTATTTACTCCAACGCTGTCCTGATGTCAACCGGGTTCAATTCACCATGGGTGGGAAAGTATCTCAGTGAGCTCCATGGTGTGCTGGAGATGTCGAATCTGGCTGTGTGGAAAGGGGGACAGGCGATGCCGTTGTTAGTTTGGAGTCTTTTCGTAGGCACAATGACGGCTTGGTATACCCCTTGGAAGGAAACTTTCTGTGGTATGTTGGCGGAGGCTTTGAGGGAGGCTGAGTTGGAGAGCTGGCAGCAGGTTGAGGAGATCCTCGAGCGATTCCTGTGGACGGATTGTGCGTGCGGTGATGGGGCACAGATTGTGTGGGCCTCTTTGAAAGAGGGACTGTACATGAAAAGTTAGCTAATGCTTGGTTCCTTCGACGATACGGCTCAGCCCTATGGCGGTAAAGCACGATTTGTTATACTGTTGATTGCGTCACTGTAACCGCCAGTGTATAAACAAAATCAAAGGCAGGTAAGATAGTTTTGCACAAGTTGTTGTGGAGAAGTGAGTCTCTATCGTCGTGCATGTCGAAGATGTCGAAGCCAGTCATCGTCTTCGTGCCTGGTAGCTGGGTATTGATGTCCCTCCCCGCACACAGACGCAGCGCTCTGATCAACCACAGCACGTTCCTGACCACTTCGAATACGTCAAAAGAGATCTCCAGGCCGCCGGCTACATTGTCATCGGTGTCTACTTACCAGGGAACAGCGACAAATACACCGACGGTCGACTTGCAACAATCCAAGACGACACGAGAGCGGTTCGCTCTGCTATCCTCACTCAGCTGGAGTCAAACCAAGACGTGGTCGTCGTCGCACACTCTTACGGCTCAATACCGGGTAGCGCAGCACTTACTGATCTTAGTTCCCCTGCTCGCACCGCGTCCGGCCATACCACAAGCGTTACTGGGCTGCTCATGATATCTGGCTTCCTTTGCTCGCCAAATAGTACCATGATCGGCATCATGGGTAGTGATCAGTACCAACGCCATGGAGACTTCACTCTGCCCTTTGGTGGCGCTGGTGTTGTTCCAGTCTTGTACAACGATGTCGACCCCGAGGAGACCGCCAGGGCAGTAAGCAAACTTAGACCGCAGTCGTACGGTGTCGCGACCTCTCCTATCCCGGATCAGATTGCCCCGATGAAGGGCGTACCTTTGAGTTATCTCCTATGTAGTAACGACAAGGCTGTGCCGTGGGAGGCGCAGACCGGGACCATCAATGGCTTTAGAGACGCTGGGGTGAAGATCTTGCATACACAAGTATCAAGGAGCGGACACAGTGCCTTCTTGACGTTTCCAAAGGAGACCGCGAGGCTTGTGCGTTTGGTTGCAGGGGAGGAGATCGAGACGGGCTTGGAAGGTCTGAATCACGATGGTAGTAAGCCCTGAGGAGGCGTTCATATCATTCCGAGTGACCCTTCAGAAAGTGAGCGGGTGCAGATCGCGGGGATCGATGACTTCCCTTCTCTCGAGTATCAGTCGTCATGCTCTAGCCATTTGAGACAGCGTTCACTCTCCCTCCTGCGTCATTCTCGAATCGCCGGAATCCGCATGACCACGGGGACACTTCTCATCATCTCACAACACCACCATCATTGCCTGGATGCAATGGACAAGAGCGCCGACCTTCGTGGAGACGTGATCATGCTCTCGAGAGGCGAAGGTGTGCATGTTACCTTCCCTTATGCGAGTGTGCTCTGAGTGGCATGCGGGCTTTCGTGAGATTGGTGCGGCGATTCAGTGCAGCTTGTCGTGAACGTCGACCACCGCGTACGAATTTATCCATGTCCAGCTGGTGACATCCAGGCACCAAAGCAGCGGAATGCATGGTCGCAGGTACCAGTAGAGCAAATTTCATAGTGACGTTGTAGTTTGCACTGGCTGACATCAAACGCACAACACTTTGGCTCATTGCATCAACATCCATCGGCTCAAGCTCATCCAGCACGGCCAGGTCAACGATAAGGTAAGCTGTGTTCACACTAGCCAAAGCTTGAAGCAGTATCGTCTCCCATTGCTCGTGGCTGACTGCACTTGCGACGACAAGGGTGTTGAAGTCGTTGCTCAGGCGCCCTGATGTGGTTTCGCTGTGTTGCTGGAAAGCCTGCATGGTCAGACACTTCAGAATCCGTGTCCAAGTCGTCCTTTGCTTTTTCGACTCCGTCATGTGCTGCAGAACCCAGAGGCAGCTGTAGTCAGAACGATGGACAAAGTCGGTCATGTGCGTCCCGACCGCTTGTGTCTCATTTCGCGAAAGCCACGAGCCGGACACAATGATGGTTGATGAGTCTGAGGACGTGCTCCATGTCTTCAGATTCGGCGCCGACCACACATCGCTGAAGTTGATCTTGTAGTGCCCCGTGTATCGCCACGAGAATGCCAGTCGATGTTGCAGAAGTTCAATTGGTGACATGAGCTGCGAGCCTGAGGTGAAGGCAATCATGTCCGACATCTCCAGTCTTGTTTGCGAGATACTCATAGATGGCAGCAACGCCGTCTCAGCTATTCAACGATCAGCACAAGACACTGCTAGAAGTCGTAGACATACTCTGGATCTGGAAAATTCTCGAGATGAGTATTGCGAGTTTCTCGTCGATCATATCGGCCTTTGTGTTGAACTTGTCAACTCTGTTACTGAGCAAGGCTTGGTCCTTTCTGATAGTGTCCACGTTGATATGGAGCGATGTCAGCGCTAACAGATCTATCGACCGCGAGCACTGATCGATATCATCCTTGAGAGCTTTGAATCGCATGCTGTAAGGTTGGATGAAGGACTTCCACGCGTGTTTCAACTTGCCCTCGCGATAGAACTTAAGCATAGCATAAAAGTGCTGGATTATGAGAGAGAACAACGTCTCAGCCTTTCGAGTGAGCAGTTGGTCGTTGTAAATGTTCAAGTAGCAATCAGTACGAGGCAGTATGTCAGATATCTCGGACATCGACTTGGCCAGCTCAGTGACAAGCTCGTCATGGTTTTGGAAGAGCTTTGCAGCAGCATCGTCAGCCTGAAGAAGAAAGACTACAACGCTCCACGCAGCTTACGATGAACAGCAGTTTCGTAGTGCCCCAGGCCAGAGAGACATATTCTGGGTGATGCTGAGCGAGCATGTCCATGACTCTGCCATAGCTCAGGATACCGCTTGAGAGTTTGCCAAGCCATGTTCTGGCTTTGGAGTCTGAGCGTGTCTCGTAATGTATTTTCGCGTCTTCGATGGAGGTTATCACGTCGGCTTGGGTGTGTTTGTCTTTGAGCCATGTCTCCAGTCCCTTGCCGGGCGGTTGTTGTTGACTCCGGACGAGATTGAGAGCCTCCTTGAAGGTGCTCCGTGCAGCCGACGGCCCGCCTAGCGTACCCGAGCTCATGACTGCACGTACTCGGAATTAGAGCGACATGGTATCGCAAAGCATTCAACTCCTCAACAGAACTCTCTCGACATGTAGAATCAGATGCTGGGGAGCCCAGAAGTCATTTGAGTCGATCTGTTGTCCCACTGCAGTGAGGCTGAGCTGAGTGCTAACCGCCATGCGCTGTCGCTGCGGGGCTTTGGCTGCGGCTGTGGCTGTGGCTTCTTCACTCCATATCATGGCCTTGGACCTGTTGTGCAGTAGAAATATCCAGCCAGGCAGCTAGGTCAGTACTGCTACTGACGCTGCGGTAATTGTGGTCACAGCCTTTCGATGAGCCATCCGGAAATGTCGACAGCGATGACAGCCCAAGAGACCGTCCACAATACGCACGAGGGTCAACACAAAGATAGAGAGCCACGTCACTCCGAAGAAGCCTCTACGATTCACAATTTACCCTCGATACATGAGCGAATTCGCGACGGAGCTTTAGTAGCTGGGGAAAGCGAGGTATCCTTGCGAAAGAGACGAGAATCGCACGGAGACAGCATTGGACGTGGTCGCCAGGATGGTCATGGTGCCCTACTCGAAGCTCCCGATTCAGATACAAGTGATAGGCTCGGTGCCGCTCCTAGTCGTATAGACGGTCTAGACAATGGGAGCACCACCTCGAAGACGTCGACAGCGTCAGAGCTCGATAGCCTGTCCGGCAGTGGTCAAGACGACGTGTACACGCATCTCGCAAGACAGACACCCCACAGGGACAGCAGAAGAAGGCAACAATTACGTCCCTGTGAGCACTGTGGTAGACAGCCTAAGAATGCATCAGACGCTAAGTACGTAATATGTATTTGTTAAACAGTAATACAGATTGTGTTAATAAACGAACAGGAAGCACGACTTAACACACACTCGACCGTTTCACTGCTATGAGCCAAACTGCTTAAAGGATTTCGCCACAAGCAACGACTTAGGACGACATAGGAAGAGTGCACACAGTTCTCGACCTACTGTCGGCTCGACTGTAGGCTACGTCTGCCAGGCGTGCCCTGTTCCTGACGGTAGCCATCCAAAATTCTGGCCTCGTAAGGACAACTTTATGGCACACATCAAGCGGAAGCATCCAGATGTTGACGGAAAGAGACTGCTGGAAGCGTAAGTGCTGGAAAACCATACGCTATAATGGTTACTAATCTTCACAACAGATCAAGACAAGACGTAAGACCAGACGACATCCGTAGTCGCACAGTGGAAGAAGACAACAAGTCTATCCGCTCCGCAATGCAGTCTTCGCGCCGGTCCCAGGGCGACTATAACGGATCTTTTGGCAACATGTTCTATGACTCAGCTATTGATGTGCAGCAAGACAACTTCGCAGGAATAGGCGATCATGCTGCAGAGTCGACCGTGGCATTTTCTCAGCATGGAAGAAGACCCAGTTATGTGGATCACAAGTATGTCTACCCCAGTCCGGCAATGGCTCTCTTAACCGCGCGCGTAGTTCACGTAATGCCTCGGACCAGCGCAACTACAATCTCGATTTAGCAGACCCGCAGCGGACTTCAGTGTCTGCTCGAGATGGCGAACCGATGTCCAGGCCGGCGGAGCCAACTTCATACCATACTCACCAGAACATGAGTGGTCTATTGACGGCTCGTCGTGGAAATACGCCGGGGACAGTGCACAAAAGCATATCACGAGACGACACTGCGAACGATGAAGCAAAAGCAGAGGCGCTGCTGTGTCGGGCTTTCAGAGGCCAAAAGTCTGGCACATCAGCGACAGCTCTCCAAGGCCTCGACCAACAATACAACGCCCTCCTAAAACTGCAAGATCCGATGTACCAGTCCACCATGCAGAACCAGCAGCACCCGGATTACATGCCCCAGCAATTTCAGTTCCAAGGACCACAGGGTTCCCCCCCGAATCAGGTCCTACCGACGCTAGACAGTCTCGGGATACACAGAGAGCAAGGCCCGTTTATGCAGCAGCAATAGATCCTCAGCAGCGTGCGATACTAGAACAACGATATCACATGAAAAGGCATAATAGCGTGCGTAATACTACAACACATAGTCCTTAGTCTTAGCTAACTCTGCGCTAGACCGCCATAACACCTCCTGCTAGCACACCACTCTACAACATACAACCCGAGGACCCGGAGTATATGCAGACGTTGAGGAACCATCAGACGATATTGCAGCAGCAGGGAGGCGGAATGAGTATGACGCATAAGAAGGATCTTGGAGGTGTGGGCGGGCCAATATGAATATGGTCTTGATGCTTAGGCGTCAGGTTGCCTCACACTCGCATCATGGCCAGCGTGCTGCGCCTCCGAAGCTAAGATATGTGGATCAGTATGGCAACCCAGTGAAGCTCACCGAGATCGACTCTCCGCCGGGCACACAACTCCGCTACACCGCGACTGGTTAGGGGACTGTATGAACGGCCATTCTATCGTAAGACATCCGGTAGTCACACCCGTCTCGATGGCTGGGCACATGATGCAACAGCGAACGGAGAAGCTGCGCGCACTTGGTAGTGCATCGCCGACTGGCGCGCATAGCAACGATCACCAGGATGTCCTCTCGATCCGATGTCGTCTGGCCAACAGTAAGTGGGATACGAATACAAGCATAGCTGTTGCATGTCATTGTGTGTAGGAATGTAACACTGCTGAGCATCGTAGAGATTCCGACCTCCAAAAAAGCCAGCGCGAACAGAATATGACGATTGATACGCTGATGTGATACCGTGGCGTGTTGGGTGCAGCGTCAACCCGATCTGCCATCTCCTCACAATCGGTTTCCTGACGAGATTCTCGACGAAGTCGGGTTCCATTCCGTTGATGATACGATGGTGAACTCGTATCGGTATCGGTAAATGTTCGCCCATGACTCCAAGTTGTGTCTCACGAAGGGACGGATCTGCCGTCATCTAGCGCCCGTCCACCTGCGACCGTCAGGTGCTGAATCTTTAGCTCGTAGTCTGGCGGTCGTTGGGGAGACTGGCTCCTGCTTGATTTCTCCTTCTTCGAACTCGAAATTCTGCGTCCGTCTTGTCGAGGCACTGATCTGCCCTTGGCAGCGTCGCTCGCATAGTGGCAACTATATACCTGTAGCTCGTGCATGTATATGCACAATCGGAAGCAAGCCACGGCAGCTGCAGTACTGCCAGTGTGGCTTCTTGCTTATCCAGGGCTGAGGCTTTCACCGGAATGAGGGCTCGACTCGTATACAAGCCAACCCAGACAGTCGCAATCTAAAACTTACTGGTGGACTTTTTGGAGACATCATGACAGAACGGCATCCAATCCACAGTGCCCCGGGACTGAAAGACCATGCTGAAAGCAATGAGCGTTTGCAGGACTCAGACCGCGAGGATCTATGGGAGACCCCGACAGATGTTCATGGAGGCGGGGCAAAGAATTTGCAGGACTGTGAAGACTACCACCCCATGCACTCGACCGACAATGGCACAAATAAGGACGTCTGGGAAAGCATCGAGGCAAGCGAAGATGGCGACCAGTCGTCCAAGGATGACGCCCTGATAGATATGATCGACGGAGCTGGATATCAGCAAACCAGTTCCCACGATTCGCACGTCGGCAACCGAGCAATGCAGTACGGCCGACCAGCAGAGTACGATCCCTACGACATTTCGGGCCTTCTTCGAGAAAACAAGAGACTACAGGCTGAGAACGACAAACTTCGAGAACGCTGTGGCGACGAACTGGACGAACAGTCCTCAAGCCACCCTGTTCTTTACAGGATACGATGCTCCGAGCATGGAGGGCTTCACACGTTCAGAGATCCACCAACTGTGATCGAGGATGGCACATACCGACATGAGCACGTCGAGTCTCTCCGTAGGGTCCCCAGCGAAGTGGCGTGGGAAGAGTCTCAGGTGGGTGTGCCATTTGTGGTCTACAAGTACTACGAATGCAGCAGGAAAGTCAGCAGGTTGAAAGCATCCGTTCCGAAGCCTGTCGCCGAGAGTGTTCGTGTTCTGGACCAGAGATTGCAGGATACTGTGGAAAGTCTATTCCGATCCTATCACGGCCTCGACACATATTGGGATTCCGGAGTATTCAGGAACTATAGCTTGCATGGACCATACGTGTGGCTGGATCATTCCCAAGACGCCATCAGCGTCTTCTTGAGGAACTGTGGTCCAGATCGAGCCGCCTCCTTAAGAAGCCTATTGGAGTGTCTTGGGGCATCTTCATCCGATCAGCGTCAGAAAGCTGCAGAGCATTCTGCTAAGAGATTGGTCTCTCCAGATACCCTGCCGTATCTCTTTAGGCCGACCGATCTGCTTACTTGGGAAGTCGACAAAGAACGTATTGTCGCTGTACAAACTTCACCATTGTCAGCCGACCGTGATATTACCGATAGCGCTGTTCACTGGAGTTGCAATGCAGAGTCGATCATGTTCGCCGGCGAGTTCTACGTCAAAGTGCATGGAGTTGAAGTGAGCCTTTTCAAGAACGAGAAGTTCCCTGTAAGAATTGACAGCTTGCCAGTCTACCCGGTAAGATTTCTGGACGACGCAACACGGCACTCCCTTTTGATGCGCGGTAAGCAATTCTTGAGGTGCAGAGAGCAGCGATATGTCACCTGCGGAAGAAGTCTCTCTAGAACCGAGAGCGATATGGTACCTTACCCATGGTCCCAACAAGCACTTTAGCATCGTTCGCTGATTTTTACCAGGCTGAAGTCAGATACATGGTCGACGTCAAGGCGTACCATATGTTGCATAGAAACGAACAGTCAGCGGAAAACGAGGCAGTTGAGCCTGATCCCGAGGATGATGACTTTAGCATTCGTCTTCCAGCAAAAATACCAGGATTCCGAATGTCAGACAAACGTTGGGGTAGGTAGACTTTTGTGAATCAGCGCGTATCACTCCGCTGATTCATGTGTGAACAGTACAGCTGCGTGTGGACGACATGAAACCGGTTCTTGGAACAAACGAGCTTTCGATGACCTCGTCATCGAAGACGATGAGGTCGGAGACACCAAGCAATTGATCCGTGCGCTCGTTCAGAACAAGATCAAAGCAGATCAGGGCATCGACTTTGTCGAAGGGAAAGGCACTGGTCTCGTGCTCCTGCTGCACGGGTACGTCCCTAGCTTTGACGATTAGAGACAGGTGTGCTAACCCGGGCGCAGGGCACCCGGCACTGGCAAAACACTCACCGCTGAAAGGTATGAACTCTTAGTTCTGACAGACATGCATGACAGCGCTGAAAGTGAGACATAGTGTCGCAGAGATTGCGGAGAAGCCACTGTATCGGGTGACTTGTGGCGACGTCGGAACAAAACCCGAGGCAGTCGAAGAGGTATCTTGCGCCTTTTCGAACGACCGAAAGTCAGCGGCTGATGATTGCCAGTACCTCGAGTCCGTGTTTACGCTTGGGCGACGATGGGGCTGCGGTGAGGACTTTCGCAATGTCTCTAGTCGTTTGTACTGATCGAACATCCCAGTCGTTCTCCTCGATGAAGCCGATGTCTTTCTCGAAGAACGTTCGCTTGACAATCTGGAGCGCAATGCCCTCGTCTCAGGTGAGATGTTCGTCGTTTTACTGGAATTGTTATCGCTGACTCTGTGGGCAGTCTTCTTACGGGCGGTCGAGTATTACGATGGTGAGCGTCCATACTTTTGACCCCACTCGATTTGCAATCTCAGGCCTCTCTATATATACCTCTTGATAGCTCGGCAAATAGCTTGTGGCGCGGTTTGGAACCTGCTAACAAGGCAATTGCAGGCATTCTCATACTGACGAGCAACCGCGTGGGCCAATTCGACGAGGCTTTCAAGTCACGCGTACAACTCGCCATCCCTTACCGACCTCTCACTACCGTACAAAGACTCGCCATCTGGAGCAGCTTCATCCGCAAGCTACAATCCGTCAAGGAGTCCATGTTACTTGAAGAGATCGAGCCTGAAATCGAAACACTAGCGCGCTCGGAAATGAATGGAAGACAGATTCGGAATGCTATCAACACAGCTCGACAGCTAGCGCGATTCCGAGGGAGTCCACTCTGCTTGGGAGATTTGAAGCGGGCTATCAACGTTGGCCAGAGGTTCGATAAGTATATCAAGGAGGTCAAGGGTGGGCAGACAGAGGATGAAATCGCTCGGCTGAAAGGTGACAGGTGATGGGTAATAGCAGCACATCACCCCTCTTTTGGTTCCGGTACGGCGGTCGATAGAGCTCATAGTTGTATATGACCGGACGGACATGCATGTTGGAGATGATCGTTCACCACTCCGTGACCTGCTCGCTCATCCAGAACTCGCCAGTCTTGCCACCAATGTCATGTAGAGCCAACATAACAGGCGTCATAGCACCTTGATCGGTCGTCTTCCGTCCTCTACCCTTGGTCATATCCGTATTCACATATCCCGGACAGCAGGCATTGACCAACACACCTCTATCTCGCTTCGCCTCTTCCATTGCCAAAACTTTTGTGTATGCAGTCTCGCCAGACTTGCTGGTCGCATAGGCTGCTGATGGGAAGCCTGCCTCCTTTTCTCTTCCCTCATCGACAGCCTTTTGGAATTGCTGCATGATCGCGGTGACAGCCGGCACTGAGGTCTTGGCGGCGGAGAGGAAGGCGTTGCGAATCTCGTCTGAGTATTTGTTGAGTCTACCGGCTGTACTCGAGACGTTGACGAGACGTCCGCCGTTGCGGATGAGAGGAAGGAAGGCGGTCGATGCTTCGAGCGTGCCGTAGTAGTTCGTGGCTAGGGTGTTCTTGACGACGGTAGAGTCGAAGCCATCGAGGGCGATGCCAGCATTGTTGATAGCAAAGTCAATGCCATCTGGATGCTCCTTCTTCAGGAAGTCTCTGAAGGCATGAATGCTCTTCACATCACTTATGTCCAACGCGTGGTACTTGATGGTAGTATCTCCTCCGTCTTGAGCCAGGACCTTGGCCTGCTTGAGCTGATCGTCATTGTTCAGAGCCTTGACAGCTTCAGCGCCTCGCTCGGGAGATCGAGCTGTGAGGTATATGAGGAACGGTCCAGACTTGAATGGGGACGATGGATATTGTAGGGCCAATTGGCGGACTGGCACTAAAGTTAGCTCGGAATGAGTGGTGACTTGACGAGGACGTACCGATTGCCAATCCTATGCCCTTGTTGGCGCCAGTCACCGCAGCCACACGTGCTTGAGATGCCATATCGACGGTTCGGTAAGTTCAGAGATGTCCATTGCCACATCGAGATTTCTAAGAGTTGTAGACATTCATGTGCTGACATATTCATCTGAGTTGCTACATGCAGACGTCATGTGCTTTGGCGATGCTAGCGCGTTCGGTGCGTACCGTTCCAAGCGAAACCGAATCGTTCCTGCACGATGACGACGACGCAGATGATGCATGTGTGCAACGAGCAAAGCAGGAAACACTCGACCGAAACAACAAACGATCCTCGCACCGCCAAGCTGTTGGCTGGACCAACGTAACATTCCTCTACGTACCTACTCCGCACGCGAATATACCTGCATCGTCCTTTGAATGTCGGAGGGAACCTCCAACTCTGCCAACAGCACGCCGCTGGAACCCATTCGCAAGCGAGCAACCTTCCCACGATCGTTGACAGAGCTGGTCACGAACCAGCTGGTCCCAGGGAATATGGCCAAGAGTCATGCGCTATCCACCAATATGGGTGTCGACTATGTTGTGGTCTTTCGATTCGAGCCTTCCGGTACTGCATTCGCTTCCCGTCCACGGCGTGTATGGCTGACTGTGTGCACAGAAAAGGCGAAGGCTGCAGCGAGTTTCGAGAAGTTGTGTCAAAAGCTCTCCTCCGTCGGACTGGCTACCGAAGTTCGCAATGGCCAAGACAGCTCAGTCTTGGTCTTCGTCAAGGTAGCTAGTGATGAGCACATGCACGCTGAGATCTACCGCAGCCGCGTGAAGGACTGGATCCATGGAGTTCGATCTTCAGAGCCTGCGAGAGATATCAGGGCATCTCTGGAGCAAGATCCACTGACGGATGCTGAGCGGTTGCGAACCATCTATACGCTCATCACCAACCAAGAGAGCGAAGGTGGTGCCGGCATTCGACCCAAGTCTAGCGAGTGGGAGTACGTTGAGAGCGTCTTTGCGTTGCACGATCACACTTTCAACAAGCACTGGATTAAGGAATGGGCTACGAAGTATCGTGTAACAATCGACGACCTGGACGACATTCGGAATCGATTCGGCGAGAAGGTGGCCTACTACTTTGCGTTCGAAAACACCTACTTTACCTTCCTCATCCCTCCGACCATCTTTGGTATTGTGGCATACTTCACCCTCGGTTCTTTCAGTACGTTCTACGCCGCAGTACAGTGTCTTTGGTCGGTCGTATTCGTGGAGTGGTGGAAGCACCAGGAACGGGATCTGGCTTTGCGCTGGGGCGTTCGAGGCGTCAGCAATATCGAGAGCAAGCGCCACGACTTTCACCCGACGAAGCAAGTTGAGGATCCTGCGACCGGTGAGACGCAACTCATCTTCCCTTGGTCTGAACGACTCAAACGCCAGATGTTGCAACTTCCATTCGCCTTCGTCGCCGCACTGGTGCTTGGCAGTCTCATATGCCTTTGCTTTGCCATTGAAATCTTTATTGGGGAAGTCTACAACGGGCCTGGCAAATCGGTGTTGACATTCACCCCGACAGTCATTCTCACCACTTGTCTGCCGCTTCTTACTGGTGCGATGTCAAGTCTTGCAAAGCGACTCAATGATTATGAGAACTACGAAACAGACTCGCAGTACGATCGCCAGCATACTGGAAAGCTTTTCGTCCTGGACTTCATCACCTCCTACATGGGCATCATGCTGACAGCTTTCGTCTACGTACCTTTCGGCAGCGTTCTTGTGCCTTACCTGGATGTCTTTGGCAAGGTGCTGGCTAAAGATGACAGCCAACTGAACACTGCGGCTGCAAAGGGCTTCACCATCAACCCGGACCGTCTACGCAAGCAAGTCATCTACTTCGCGGTGACGGCATCGATCGTTAATTTTGCGATGGAGGTGGTGGTGCCATACTTCAAACGTCAAGGGCTCATCAAGTTCAAAGAGATGACAGCCAAGCGCACTAACTCTGGCCTACAGCCAGCAGCTAACGCGGAAGACCCACCAGAGGAAAGGGAGTTCCTCGATCGTGTGCGCAGTGAGGCTGGGCTTCCTGCCTACGATGTGTACACCGATCTGCGCGAGATGATCATCCAGTTTGGATATCTGTCACTGTTTAGTGTGGTCTGGCCACTTGTTCCGGCTAGCTACCTAGTGAACAACTGGTTCGAACTTCGCGCGGACGCTGTCAAGATCTGCATCGAGATGCAGCGGCCTACACCTTGGCGAGCAGACACCATCGGCCCTTGGCTGGATGCTTTGAGCTTCTTGACATGGTTCGGCAGCATCACCATGGCCGCACTCACGTACATGTTCTCGAACGATGGCATCGGTCCTGACGGACGTCCGCATGACATCAAAGCTTGGGGACTCCTGTTGAGCATCTTCTTCAGCGAGCATCTCTACCTGTTTGTGCACCATATCGTCGCCGGCGCCATCTCAAGGATTGATTCGCCCGGTCGACAGAAGGAACGCCGAGACCGCTATCTGACAAGACAACAGCTGTTCCAGAGTAGCTTGGAGAAGCTACCTCAGACGCTACAAGTGGATAACAGCGATGCGCCGATCACCAGAGCCACGCTGGAAGAAGATGCCAGGCAGGGCAGCCTGAAGAGCTCGACCCCGATCGAGAAGTTTTGGAGCCGGCAGAAGGGTTGGAGAGAGAGTGCAAAGATGGGGCAGCTGTATATCGAGAAGGCCATCGACGAGAAAGAAGCTGTCAAGGGCAAGAAAGAGCTGTGATGGGGTGGTAACGGCCTGAGGATCGGAACCACAGTACACTATGATTCACACCGAGCATACATGATGGATGGGGACTCTTTTAGCGCGGCGCCTAAGGAAAGAGCTATACATAACTGCATGGATTTTCTCAAACATGATCCTCCTCCTACGGGTCGAATCAAGATGGCTGTACACCGACCGCCCGCATGCTCTGTTAACGTTTGCTGTGCCACGCGGACACGCTCAAACTTCACGCAGTTTCAGGCCGAAGGATCGACCCCAAGGCGACAGTCAGGCAGAAACCATGCACTAACAGAGTATCCTGTCCAGTCTTGGAAATAGAGTGTCGCAGTCGTGTTCGTCTCGGCATAGTCTGCGGCGCGGTACATGTTTGCGTTACTCCCAGAGTAGCACGACCGGTGAGGGTGCACAGGTACAAGACCCAATACATAAAAAGGCAGCCACGGCGCTTCGAGTCATCGGGGGAAGTGAGAGCGTCTGTTAATCTTCCTTACTTGTTGCATCCACACTTTGCAAGTACTCCTCGATCTCCTGACGCCCTTTCAGTACACCTCACAATGGAGAAGTCTAAACTAGCCCTCTACATCGTCCGCCTCCTCCAGGTACGTCTGTCCACCCCTCCTACACCCATCACCCAAACAGAAGGGGAAAGGGGTCAGCAAATGTCTCATCGAAAAAACAACTCTTTGCTCGAGCGAAAAGCTGCCTTTCAAGCAGCCAGGCATGACATCGTTGCCAGAGACTGTCTCGCATTAAACGAGAGCTTTCCACCCTTGGCTTTGACTCACTACACAACACTAACACTCTCCCCTCGCAGCTCATCAGCGGCGCCATCGTTCTAGGCATCGGCATCACCCTCGCCCGCGACATCAATCATATCTCCCACGAGACCGGCTGCTACCGCGGCGACAACCCCAACAAGAACCACATCAAGTGCTCAGACCTCGTCGGAAGGTATCCCTCTTCGACAGACTATGCGGCCTTTACGGGAGCCTTTGGACTGCTTGATGCGATTGTGGGCGTTGTAGGGGCGGTGATGAGTGGACTGCCGTCCGTGGCGTGGGTCGTACTTTTGGGTATGGATGCGTTGACTGTGGTGTTTTATTTGGCTGGGGGAATCGTAAGTCACATGTCACTTTCCGTTCGAGGGACGGCGATGATCTAACTTCGAGGTAGAATTCTGCGGTGCTGAGAGGTGGACACAACGAATTTGTTGACCATCAGGGCTATCATATCTGGTCGAGGTTTGATACGGTCACGGCGTTTATGTTTATCGGATTCTTGGTTACGCTGCTTTCTTTGGGGCTTGTGTTTGTGGCGAGGAGGAGCAAGAATCGGTCGAGTGTCGTGTGAGCGGCGAGTGGTGCAGGAGAGCAAAAGCATTTGCCATGCCGGGGGTGAGAGGCTCAGGTAGCTTGTATGGATTGTCGAGGGCGACAAGAAACGTAACGTGATAATGTCGGTGACGACCTCGTTGCAACACGCCAGAGGATGGCAAGCATTTGATCAGTGTGGGACTGTTGGACCGTGTTGCAAGATACGCTCGTACATGGGGCTTGATCTGCAACTTAGCTCTTGCTCCCCGGATCGCTATGCTCTATTCTATAACCAGATACATCGAATCGAATACAACGAGGTGCCGAACCAGCGGAGGTGTGATGGTCTTCATAGCCAGCCCCTCTCCTACTCCTCATCATCCTCGCCGCCCTCCTCAATTCCACCCTCGTCATTGCCAGCAACGATCTTGCCCTGGTAGCCACGTTGCTCGCCAAGCCCTCCAGTGGGAGCCGCGATACCAGATGGAATTGACAAGCTCGGCAGACCGCCGGAGCCACCGCTCGATCCAGGGAAACCAGTAGGCGCAGCGCTTCCTGCATCAAAGCCACCAACTGGAAAGGAGATGCTTGGCAGACCAGTCGGTGCGGCGAAACCCGACCCGCCCGTTGGAAGAGAGATGCTAGGGAAGGAGAATGACTCCATCTGGGCTTCACGCTTGTATGGGTATGGAGCCGTACCAGTAGGCATTGGAAACGGCGGTGCAGTGCCCGTACCGACAGGGCCGATTGGGAAGATTCCAGTGCCTGATGGTGCTGGGAAACCGGAGCCGGTGGGTAGTGGTGGGAAACCTGTGCCTGATGGTGGAGGCAGCGGAGCCCCTGTTGGCATTGGGTACATAGGAGCGGTTGGGTGGGCAATGCCGCTGCCAGGTGGTGGAGGAGGCAGGGCGCCCGTGGGGAGTGGTGGGTAGCCTGATGGCTTTGGGTAGAAGGGTGCGGCAGCGACGAGGGCTGCAAGGCCGGAGATTGCTGTGAATTGCTTCATGACTGTTCGTGGTCGTCGAGCTTGGTCTTTGATGAACCGGTGTTGTCGAATTGGTATCGAATGCGAGAAAGCGAATGTAAAAGGATAGCCAGATCCTCGATTTTGAAGAGGAGGACAGGAGTGCACAGCACGAGTATCGAAAAGAACGAACGTCGTCAACGACGGAAAATGCAACGTTTCTTTTGCGAACGAAGAGAATGTAAAACAGACTTAGCAAGGAAACTTCTCAGCCTCGACGAGAATCCGCGAGAACATATACACGAGCGGTCTCGCCTCACCTACCAATCCATCAAGCCAGTCGTGGAAGCCATACGCCATGTCATGCTGTGCAACGGGGGCGGGCCAGAGCTACCAAAGCACTCGTCGTTTCATCAGCCCTGTGCCGGCGCCGCGAACCACAGCCGTCGAACAGCTGAAACGGGACATCTGCCAATTGCCATCCGGACAACGGCGAACCATAGGATGAACTGAGGACCTGTGCGATGAGCTTTTGCAGAGGGTGCTTTCTAGCTGGAACGCGCGGTCGCAGGTTGATCTTCGTGTGGAAGGATGGGGCTGGGACATGTTGTTTAAAGGACGCACGCGGACTTTTGTTCTTCTGGATCGCGGAGTCCAGACGTCTTCCAGTTTTTGTCTGATGCATGTCATTTACCACTTCTCTGGCACGAATCGTTTACCTGATGGATTGCTGAGCATGGCGGTGTGGGAGAGTTGAGGTTTCCCTGGTTCATGTGGCCTGAGCCAACATTGCTGGCCACGCTACAAGGCTGAATCCACTTTCTCTGATGCAGCGAGGACCGATTATCGAGACTTGAGATGGCGGTGATGATGTTGTGTTTGTTGTTGACGAAGAAGACGAGTTTGTCCTGGCTCAGAAACTGTGACCCACCTCTCCGCCCCCACGCTCCGCTCCGCCAAGCCCAGGACAACGACCTCACGTCTTCTTCGTGAAGGACGCCACTTCTCGTCGAAGAATTTCACTGGAATGAAAACTCGGCGTGCCTAGTTCGCGCTGGCATACTACATTCTAGCCGCCTGGAACGGCGATGCAGACCCTGCGAGTTCCTCGGCTTCACGCTTTACCTCTATTGTGAGCTTGAAGTATCGAATCTTCATCGATACTGATGAGGATATGTAGACTATGCTCAGTTGAGTGTCAGTAGCGCCACATAACCAACCGAGAAAGCTCAGTATCCACACCCTGGCCCTTGCTCTCTGCCCTCTCAACAACGTAATGCCGATGGCCCTACTTCGAGTTGGCAGCAGCACTGATGCCCGTGGACAAAAAAGCGCTTCGTTGCGTCGGATCACCAGCAGTGAAGGATTTCTAAGTCTCACAGAATATCCGCGAAGAGCTTGACATCTGCCCAACACACATCAGCAACCTCTCTCTCGCTTCCACACTCACCTCCACACCCAATAAGCAAAAGACTCACCTTTCAACTCAACCCCAAGCACAAACTCCTCCTCATCCGCCCTCGCCTCTCCAGCAACGTCTGCCAGAAACCTCATACTCCTCGTCGCCGCACTCAAATTCACGTCAAACCATACCAGCAATGTCGCCAAATAACCGTTCATCCCTAATCCCACTAACCCGCCTCTTAACGCCACAATCCTTGCAAGCCCTTGCATATGCACCCTATACGACTCCAACCTCCCAAAGATCGCCTCAAACAACGCAAGCTTAAGAACAGCGAGGATCGTTCCGTCAGAGATCTGCTCGTCTTCACTGTCCACTGCAGCCTGAACGAGTCCGTAAGTCCTCGATCTCAGCGCCAGAACCTCGTCGCTAAGGATGTTACTTTCGCCCGCGCGATGTCGAAGGAGACAGGCAGTGAAAAGGACCGTCGTGGCGAGGATGGCGTGATTCGTGAGGATCAAAGGGTGCAGGTGTTTCGGGCCCCAGCCTTTGAACTGCGGATTCTGAGCGTGGAAGAGCAGACCGTGCTGGCGTTCTTGGTATAGGTAGCAGGACCAGATCGTGGGGACGGTGGTGGAGAGCTGGCGGGCGTAGAGATGGAGTTGGTCAGTGGGGTTGGAGGGGTCGAGGAGCAGATTCATTGGTGGTATTGGGGATGGATAGGGAGAGGTCGGTATGTGGGACGATGAGGAACGGCGGCTTGAGAGAAGGCTTGGTGGCGAGGCTGATATGGGTGCGTGTCCGTGTCTCGCTCTCCTTGTAGGAGGTTCGTTCTCGGAGACTGAACGCTTCAGCTTGGCTTCGAGTTCTCGACGTTGTCGGTGCTGTCGTTTTGCTACATGAGCTCGGACATTGTGTCTTGCTGAATTGGTTGTTTGTGCTGACGCAGGGTCGACCGGCATGAACGTCCAAGTTGGCGACTGTGTGGAAGGTGGCCCAGTTACAGGTTTGTCTTCGTGTACGTCCTCATGCTTGCGTATGCTTATTGACGAGTGACCTGACCCTTCGATCTTCGTTATACCACTTGGCGTCAGCTGGCTTATCTCCTTCAGTCGACTATTCTGCTTGCTCGCTACTCTGGCAACAGGTCTGCCCAATTCTGAATCTCTGTGGCCGCCCGACCCGTTGACCGCAACGAACAAATACACAGGTGGATTTTTCATCACCATACTGTACTCCGTGCAAGAGTGTCAGAGCCATGTTGAAGCTGCAGGTAGAGGTGAAGGTAGTGACTACTCGCATTTCGCGTCAGGCCATGCATTTCGCGCAAGCGACCCCAACCGGTGGCTGGCTGGTTGGAGCCGAGATGATCGGCATGCTGGTGAAGCTTCTCCTGTGTCGATCTGCCATGCATTAGAGGAAAGAGGTATGGGCCTGTGGAGCTTGCGTACAACGTATCTTGTCGAAGAGAAGAGCGGTCCAGACTCATCATCTCTGGAGAATGAAGTAAACCCAAAAGCCGAACGCAAACCGAGAAGCATCGACAAGGCTCAAATTCAACGTCACCTCTTCCGTTTTAAAGCTCCAGCTGTACGCTCGCGCTCGACTACGAAAGTGAATGAGCATCAATAGTCTGCCATTTCATCACGTCTTCGTTCATATCAGCTTATCAGTAAGCAAAAGTCCCAAGCAAAACGCCATGAATTTCGATGCCTTGGGTATCTCTCGGGAACCAAACAAAAACGCAGCACCCATGTCCTAAAGCAAAACGCATCGACCGTCCGGGCATGTGTCAAGAAAGCCTGTTTTGCAACAGTTGCTTTTGACGATATTCCTTTTGTTCCATTTTCCCGATCTCTTGCGCCGTCGCAATGTGCTGCGCAGCTTCACACTTTCCTCGACGGTCATGTTCCTCAGGCTCGCGCCTCTGCCGATCCTGTCTGCTTCGCCGCACTATTGGTGGCTTGTGAGATGCATCAGCCTAGTGTGCAGGTCTTTGCCTTCTCTCTACGCAGTGCGCGTGGCATATCCTGGTCTGTAAGCGAAGAATGTTCGTGTTAGATCGCATTGTCGAACTTGCGTATGCATCTCTCGTCAACCACGGATGAAATTTGTCTATAATCACCGCACGTGGTGATCATGATCGAACAGACGGCCGTCCAGTACAATCAAAGCGGGCTTCACTATTCTTCCACCTCGCCTTCCTCACTGACTTCGCCCTCCTCGGCAGCTGGCTTACCTGCGGTTGCAGGCTTTGGCGGTGTCACTTTCGGTGGTGGGACTTCGTGGCGACTCGGCTCTTGAAAAGCTTCCTGAGACTTGGCATCTGCGGCGGCCTCCTTGTTGCCATTCTCGACACGCAATTCCTCCTCTCGATGCAGTGTGCCCTCGCCCCCAGCATTGGCAGGTGCTTCTGGTTTGGGGACAACAATACCATTAGACTCTTTTGTTTCGTCCTCAAGTCGTGGTCGTTTGTTGTCCCTCACATCTTCCGCAGTCTCGGCCGTCGGAGGCTGCCCGCCATTGATCGGTGCATCTCGGTCATCGCGACTTCGCTTGGTGCCAGTACTACTGGCATTGCTGGCTCTTCTTTGGCTGCCAGGGTGAGGGTATGGTGATAATGACTCTCGAGCATCGTCCTTGGCTCGAGTGCTATCCCAGCCATCATTCGCGCCGTCCATCGCAGGTGTTGACAAGCCGACATAGATAGACCCGTTCCCTTCCGACCCTCCACTAGCAGCAATACCATTGACTTTGTTCGCGGTGTGGTCATAGTTGGCGCTCATGTACTCCATTGCTCGGCGAATATCCTTGAGTCGTACTTGCTGGCCCTCCCACCAAGGTCGGCCCTTGGGGTCGTCAGGTAAAGCGATGTTGCAGTATTTACATGCAGCGTACAGGCTGGCCACGGCAATCGCTCGACTACTGCATAGTAGACATAGCTGAGTGTTGTTGCTGTCTGTGACAAACGCCCAAGCGGCGTTCCTAAGCCGCTTGTTATGCTCTATGCCGTAGTACTTCAGCATCTCGAACAACTGGCGGTGCGGAGACTCCACTGTAAGGTCGAAACAGAGTGTCTCCAGCAGGACGTCCTCGTTGTGCATTATACAATCTTTCCACCGCCACCAGTCCTTGCTCTGTTCGTCGATGAGAAGGTTTGGATTCTTCTGGGCCACCCGACAAAATGCGACAATCAATTCCTTGACCTTTCTGCAGCTCTCCTCCACCTTGGTACTAAGGAATAGTGCCGTTGCGGCAGCCTGGTATTGGTGGAGCTTCGGTATGCCATTGCGTTCCTTTTTCAAGCTCGCGCGCATAAGAAATCTCTGGAAGAAGATGGAAGCGGTGCTCAGCGTGAGCTGGGGCAGCTTCAGCATGATGCCGACCTGGACAATGAAGTTGACACCCTTAGCCCGGATCTCCTTTTCTTCTGCCTGCGACATGCCATCCTGGATGGAGGGTGTGTTGGCCAGCTCGGCCTCGGTGAACAGCCATTGCGCTTCGGCCTCCGCGAGCACCCTATTAGGACTCTTAGGCCTCTGTCGTGTCGCGGGATGGGTCGAAGGCAGGTGGTTCGTATTAGACGGAGGCGGCATGGCGCTGGCGACCCGAGGCTAGTCGGAGCTGGCTCCTGAGTCGTTTGCGTGGTTTGGAGGGTAGGTTGTCTGTCGCGATCGTAGATGCAGCAGCGCCGGATCGATCGATGGGCGGCTTCGCTGCGTCTCAAGGAACGCGGTGTTGGCTGCGCCTAATGCCCATGCGCTCGCGCCGGATGCACATGAGTTCAGCGTCACGGGCGCGGATATTGTCGACGTCGCGGTGGCAGCGGCGTGACAGTAATGTCGTTGATGGAGGGCTGGGAAACAGAGGGAGCTGCCAGCGTCTTGTCTTGATCGCAATGACCCGCTTTCTTCACACGTGCACGGAGCCGGCAGCGGCGACCCTGGATTGGTCGCCGGCAAAAGGGTCTTTGATCCGACAAAGTGCCCTGGAAGTCCCTCTTCTCCCAGCCTCCAACTACAGCCACTGTGGAGACAGATCGCACGACACACTGCAGTACCCCATAGCCTCGCAATACCGCAATCATGCCTTCAGGTCAAGGAGGTCATTGCAACCAGCCCCGAAAACATGCGACTTCGCTGACGATTGCATCTAGCTGGAACCAACCCAATCCACAACAAGAAGCCCAAGAAGAAGCAGGAAGACCTTGACTCCGATGATGAGCAACTCAAACAGAAGAGGAAAGAAGGTCAGCATTTGCCGTATTCACCATCTGCCGCTAATGAGCTAATGCGGCTCATGCAGAGGAGAAGAAGCGCAAGGAAATGGCCGCCAGCATTGCTGGAAAGAAAGGTCCTTTGAACACTGGTGGTCAAGGTATCAAGAAGAGTGGAAAGAAGTGATGCGTAAATGATACAAGGCCCGAATCCTTGTTGGACCACGAGAGTACGAGTCACGAGGACAACAGCTTGAAGCACATGAAGAGCGTTGGCGTTTAGGGTGATATACCACATCAAACAAGGACTCGCAGGACGCACTCTTTCCATGCTTGGCCTGTGAGATGGCAAGCACTTGTCCCATGAGAGTTGATCCAGCAACTGGTTTTGATCTGGTCTGCACCTCGTTCCCTGCTACTTGTTGACGCCCTTCGTACTGTCACACCTGCATACAACTCACCAGTTCACTCGTCACCAGCAGGCCAGCGCTTGCTGTTTACCAATGTCACTGAGCTATGGTTCAATATCGCTGCCTTCACCCAGAGGTCCAGAAGCATGGACCATGCGATGTCGATGGTGATACATCCAAACAGAAATAGTAAGAAGCTTGGTGTCGCCCCTGACACACCTACTCCAGGACACATGATCAGCTGGTCCATTCTTCCTAGAGGAGAGGCAGCTCAAGGGGTGGCCTGCGCAGGCGGTAGGCAAGAAGTAGAGCCAGAATTGAACCCGGGAATCTTGCGAAAGCTGTTGGCACAAACGGTGAACAGAGCATCAAGAATGGAGATTAACAAATTTGCTAGCTGATTCTAAATCTATAGCCCGTCATCGTTGACTAATTCTGAACGGGCGCATCTGAGGTGGTCAAAAAACAAGACTACCAACTCGCTATAATCAATTCCCGCTATGCGAAATATTCCAGATCGCCTGCCTTAGTCAAAGAGAAGTCGTCTCAGTCGTCATGATCCATACTAATAAGTCTGCCTAGAAAAGCCTTTCAACAGGCCCCATTCCCGGCAGCGTGAAATCACCGGAGTCAGGCCAGTTCCCCAAGGATGCCGGATCACCTCCGACTCTGACCCAGATCGCATGACTAGGCACGCCCGCGCCATCCACAAGGAACAGCTGGAACCACCCAGGTGGACAGGTATTCGCATTAGGCGGCGCGGTGATGGTACACGAGCTGCCCGAGCAGCTTGCGGCCAGGAAGAACGTCCTTTGGCCCATACTGTTGCCGTGTGTAGAGGAGATGGCACCGAGCATGCTAACGCGGTAGTTTCCACCTGCGCCAGGGGATGAGATGGAGAGGGTGACGGTGTCGCCGTACGCCCAGTCGATGTCAGTGAGGTTGAAGGCCGGTCGGGATGGGTTACCCATGAGGTATGGCGGAACGAAGACTTCAACGCGGTACTCTTGCGGGTTCTTGCCATCTTCAGGATCAGAACCAGAGATGAGCACGCGGCCGTCGTCCATGAGGACGGCTTCACTGTGGTAGAGACGGGCGACGGTCGTGTTGGCCATGACGGTCATGCGGTGGCCGACGGGCTTAGAGGGGTCGTAGAGGACGGCGTTGAGATTCGGGTCGTTGGCGAGACCGAAACCTGCGTAGCCTTGGTGGGCGCCGTTGGCGATGAGGTAGGTTCCGTCTGGAAGACCACACATACAGGGCATGACGCGTTTGGAGGGCATGCGTTCGAGAGTCCAGTTAGCGTTAGGGGTGTCGGGGGCGATGGTGATGCAGTTGTCGAGGGCAATGCCGGCGCCGGGGGTGGAGCCGCCGCAGATGAGGACTTCGAGAGGGTCGGTGTATGGGGCGACCTGTGGGAGGATGACGCCAGTACCTTCGTAGGGGTATGTGCGGCCAGCGTCGAAGTTGTTGACGGCACCTGGGGCTTTGGGAAGATCTGCAATTGGTTGGAGGGAGACTGGGTCGAGGAGTTTGGCTTGGTTGTAGTAGGCGACGAAGATATTCCCTGAGGGGAGGACGACGAGGAATGGATAGAGGTTGTTGGGATCCGTATCTTGGAGATACTGGCAGTGGAGGAGTTCACCAGAAGGCGAGGGAAGGACTTCGAGATTGGGCACTGGGGCACCGTTGGAGCCTTCTTCACCGCCCATGACGAGAATAGATCCATTGGCCATTACCATGGCGCTGGGGTACCATCTACCGGTGAGAAGATGGACATCGTCAACGTTCTCTTCCCAGTCGTTCTGTCCCCAAGTTCCAGGTTTGCCATCAGGCCAGTAGATACGAATACCTTCTGTCGACGGACGAGACCAGCCACCGACGTTCAATTGGCGACCAGCTCGATCTGGAAGAGTCACGCCAGCGGAGCAGAAAATATCTGTCTGTACATGCAGCGGCCTCCATGCCTTGGAAAAGTCATCCAGAAGTGCGATGTCCAGCTCGTACGCGCCAGTGTCGTTTCCTGGCCCGGTACCGAACTTCTCCAGGAACGTGACTTTGCCGTTTCTCGAAGGTGCGGTAAGTAGAGGAATGGTGACACCACCGATCAAGAACTCGTATGCTCCTGCCGCATCACCAGTAGCGTATGCGAATGAGTTCTGGGGTGTCCCGGTCCATGTGTAGAGAGAGATTGCATTTGCACCACCGCAGATCTCGCCTCCGTTGCTGCCTTGGGTATCGTTGGAGCAGCGCACGTTGCAGGTGGAGTTATCGATGAGCTGAGCGCCAGCATTGAGGTAGTCTAGAGTGTCACCGCAGAAGCACTGCTCTCCGTACTCAGTTCCCGCTACGCCATAGCCGAAGTTCTGGCAGAGCGTTATGCAGTAGAGGTTAGAGTTGTTACCCCTGAGAAAATGTCAGCTTCGGCTCTTCCATCAAGACTTCATCGCAACTTACGAGAAAGTCATCATGTACGGCAGCACACGATTGTTGTTCACATTATCCGACAGACAGCCCGTGTAAGACCAGTTGCCAGGCAGACCACTTGTTAACGGCTGGGGTGATTGGAAAGAGGTCGCGGTGCCATTGACATAGACAGAATTTCGGCCTCCAGCACCACAAGTCTCGCCGCTGTTTCCAGGGCAAGCCATGTTGCATTCCGAGTCGTCGACCAGTGATGGCGAGTTGTGGAAATAGTTGTCGCAGAAGCATTGTACACCGTATTGCATTCCAGCGATCTTGTAGCCGGCCGCGGAACATTTGCTGATGCAGCTTTCCACAGTATTGGTCTGGTTGTCGGGCTGTTGTGCTGTGAGCGAGCGTCCGTTCGTGTCCGTGTAGCAGCCTTGGTACTTGAACGGCTTGATTGAGTTTGGATCGACTGGGCTCGAGGGCTGAATGGTTGCTGAGGAGGTGGTGGCCGTTGTCGCTGGAGGAGGGTTGCCACCGCCGCCGTTGTTATTGTTATTCGTGGTCGTGGGTGCGGCTGCTGAAGAAGTGGTGGGTGTGGGCGGCACGTAGAGATTTGCGTTATTGAACTGGTAGACGTTCAGTCGGTTTGGTCCTCCGCACATCTCGTCGGTGTTGCCTTTGCAGGGCATGTTGCACTGTGCGTCGCCATCTGGAGCCGGACCACCGCCGTTCGCAGCACTGTTGCCGCACCAACATTCTCCAGCGTATCTGCAGGTAGTAAGCGTCTTTTGTCCGTCGGCTAGGAGGCTCGTAAGTGGGAAGACTTACTCAACTCCAGCGAGCGAATACTTCGCTTTTCCACATGCTACAACGCAATTCTCTACCGTCATGTTGTTCGAGCCACCAACTACGTTTTGACCAGAGCCAAGCACTCGACCTCCGCTGCCCTCAGCCCAGCAGCCTTGTGGGTACCAGCCGTTGAAGAACATCATCGAGAGACCGTTGGGACCACCGCACGTGTCGCCGCTGTTGCCATTGCACTCCATGGAGCACCGTCCATCAGTGACAGGGGCACCGCCATTTTGGAGGTCATTGTCGCAGTAGCTGTGACCAGTTAGCCGACAGGACGCGAAGCTCTTCTCTCTTCTCTTCTTACCACTCCCCAGAGTACTCTGTCCCAGCAATAGTGTATCCAGCGTTCATGCAGGCGTTCGCACAGTTCAGATTGGTCATGTTCTTGGATCCACCCAGTACATCCATGCCGTGTCCCAAAGTTCGCCCACCAACATTGTCGCTGTAACAGCCCTGTTGAACCCAGTTGATCGGCTTGGGTGCCTTCAGATTTGTCGGCTTAGGGCCTGGAACCACAGTGCCAGAAGCATAAAGGTTCAAGCGATTGCCCGCTCCGCAAAACTCAGAAGCATTGCCATTGCAAGCCATGTTACAGTCATCGATGCTTGCGTTCTGGGCGGTCTTCGAAACCCAATTGTCCTAGTATAACCTGTCAGCTCTTGTCCAGACCCCAATGCTCAGCTCTTTCACGTACGCAGTAGCACTCTCCTGAGTATTCTACTCCCGCCAGAGCGTATCCATTCTTGCCGCAAGCGCTCGTACACAATGCCACGGTCATGTTGCTGAATTGTATGCTGTTGTCCGTATGTGACAATGTTCTTGGATTTCCATCTTGCCAGCAACCATAGCTCGTCCAACCCGCGGGCCCAGGATTCACGCCTGGACCTTTTGGTGCGTCTTTGTTGGCGAAGTAGACCGAGAGGTAATTTGCAGCTACACAAAGACTGATCAGCTCAATGGATCATGGGGGTGGGAAGTCGCAGCATACCTCCACAAGCTTCTGACGAGTTGCCAGAGCATGGCATGCTGCACTTGGTGTCATTCTGCAGAGATGAAGGAGCTCCCAGCATGTTCCCACAGTAGCACTCGTCTCCATATTCGGTTCCAGCGTAGACAAAGTTCTTCTGCGAGCAGTATGCAGCACAAGCAGAGCCATTCATGGAGTTCGCATCGTTGAAGCCGCCTCCAGCAAGAGTTCTCGCTACTTGCGTGTCACTTTGGGAAAATGATCAGCGCAGCTAAGTAAGCTCAAAATCCAGTTCAAACATACTTGTAGCAGCCTACATATGTCCAATTCGTAGGCAAGGAATCGTTTGCAGCGGGTGTAAGCACCACATCGTCTCTCTTGATAACGAAAGCGTTGGCGACAAGCGCGCAGAAAGCGAGAGAAACGAGACTTGAGCGCATGATGAACATCTTGCCCATGCTGAAGCAGGACAAGTTATGGAACCTCAGCAACGAAAGATATGCACTCTGACCATCAAACAAAGGTGACGGCAGGCTCCCTGAGAAAATGACAAGACAAAGAAAAAGTTCCGAGTCGGCACCAAGAGGCCGAGAACGCGCAGATATACCTACTCCAAGGCCTCATCTCATGATCTAACCAGCTGTTTCCACACCTCCACGATCCTCCTCGCTGCGCCCGTCAGCCCTCGAAGGCGCCAATGCCCACAAGCAGGAGAGCGGAGAGTGGTAGTGGTCCGAATGTGGCTGCATGTAGAGGACAAGCACACCTCCCCAGCTGAGAATGGACGATACCGCGCTGGATCGGGGGCCTTGGGCATGCGCATGTGCAGACACACGAGGACGAAAAGGGTCGGTGCAGACGGGCAGATGAGGGTGGTATCCAATCGTGAGCGCCGTGCCGTGTGTATGAGGCATGCTTGGCATCCAGACCGCCGCAGAAACGGCGCCTCGTTTTGCGTGTCCAACGCTCCCGCCCGTCGGAGCCTGGGCGGAGCACGGCAGCCCATAGGGCGGAGGAGTAGTTGCTGTCGTATGATGACTCGTATCAGCCATGCAGCCGACAAATTCTCCTGTCTGTCGCGTGCAGCGCGCGGGCTTGCGGTGCAGTTGAGCCGCCCGGAGAGGAGAGCTCAGGACGTGAAGTTAGATTTTCGGCCTAGCTCGATGTTTAGACTCTGCGCTAGCCCACGTGACGAGGACGTAGCGCCGAATCTGGCGAGGAAGGCGCAAGAGGGCGTCAACAGCGCGTCTGGTTTGGGAGGTGCCTTCACAAACCGGTATGGTTAGTCTCCAACTACCGCACGCCTCTACGCCTCTGCCAGCTATCCGCGCCAACATCCCATATCGCAAACTTTCGACGGCGACCTAGAATCCACCAGTATTGCGGGACAGCTGGCCTGCGCATCTCGCAATTGGGGCCAGGTTACTTCGGCTACCGTCCTTCTGGTCTAGCAGCAGTGTGTCGCTTGCCAGTCATCTCGCACCACGCCGATGATGTGCAGCATCGTCTTGTGGTTTCCACGTTCGTGGCGACCTGAGCGAAGCTTCCAGGCTGGCGACGTCCCAGAGCCGTCGTCTTTGACCCGCTAGGCCATCGCGATAAGGGTCATGCGGGATGTGCTAGCACGGCCTGGATCTCAATCTACTTCGACTGTGAGACCAGCTTCCACGAAAACTTAAGGCGCGAGGACGAGGTGACGGAGGGCAATGGGCGAAATCGCAGTTTCAGGACACGAGTGGCATCACTAGTGAAGTGGAGCCAAGACGACTGTTGCGCAGTCAATCTATCAGAGAAACCTCCGAGTGGAAGATGCTCGAGCTTACTTCTCGCCAGTCGAATGGTGTTGCCGCGGGGTGAGGTGGCAATGATCAGAGCCCAGCATCCAATATTTTGGAGGGTCCCAAAAATACGATCGTGACTCCTTCGCCAGCGAAAGCTGTGGGTCTTCATGCGCGTCAGCTCCTAGACTCGCCGTCATGGTCGAATTGCAGGCATCAGAGCTCCGGAAGAACAAGATGCCACAGATGAAGCTCATCAAATCTTGCAGCTTCTTTCATGTGCAAGCCAGGTTATTCTCACAATGGCCCATGTCCAATGCATCCTGCAGCGTGGGGCCTCGATTGGACAAGTTTCAATCTCCTGCAGTTGTTGAGCTGGCTGCCGAAGCGAGCATTATCAGGCGCAGCAGGACACGGGAAGGCATCAAACGATTTGGTCGGAGCTGCGAGCGACGAATGCAAGGCGTTCGTTCTGGAACAGCATGATCTGATCCAGTGAGTGGTCGCTTCCTCTTCTGGACTACTACCGCACGTGGTTGACAGGTGCTCCCTGTCGATCGGCCGTTTTTGACGGTACTTCGGTACCACAGACTACATGTACTATGTACCTACTTTCGACTTCATCACTTCTTGCGAAACGCAATCTCGAAACCCTACGCGGCTACACCAGAGGACGTGCCCGATCACGAAGCTAGCTGGCGAAACCTAGAAACAGCCTCTGCTTGCCGCACCAGATGACCTTGCCTCGCAAGTCCTGCCACTATTGCTCGCTTGCAGGCACGCTCAGCACGATGCGGCTTCATAATCGCCTTCACTGAACGCCTTATCGCAGGCCGACCCCATCTCGGCCAAATTCTGGAATCTTGGAGGGCCCGACTACTGACTCAACACAGGATTTTCGATGTTGCGCGACCCTCTCGTTAAAGACTGCCCAAGCTGGCTGGCTGAGGTCTATCAAGCTTTCAGCCTGTCGAACCTACTCCACCTTCTGTCGGAGAATTCATATCGATCGCTGAAGCCGTTGCAACTTTCCAGAACGTCGAGGCGGCTTCTCGTGGCACCGCCACAGCTATGCCATGCGATGTGGTCGTGAAGCTTAGTAACAATCTCGCCCACGAGGTCTCCGAGCTTCTTGGTTTGGGACGAGACCCAGCGCCGTGGATATTGGAACCATGGCTCTGAAGTGCGGTTTCGGCACTCGGCTTTGTAACCAGAGCATATGGCTTCTGAGAAGAGAGGGTAGACGTAGAGTCGAAGCAAGCGCAAGCGGAGGTGACCCTTTCTAGATGACTGTTCAAATTCGCTTTGAAAGCGAGCTGTCAAGACTTCAGCTTCGCCTGGACCAGCCGCCACCACAATCTCTCGAGCACTTACCCGTCCTTGACACTGACGTCCAAGCGGTTGGTAGTTGTGTGATTGCCACTGATCTCGCCAAGATTGCGACCAATGTCTGGTTGAAGCAAAAGCGAATACAACCTGCGAATAGCAGACACCTTCAGGTACGTCGCACAGCAGGATAAACCGGGTCAACAGCACTTGTCTCGTCTATTGCGTTACTCGGGAGGAACGAAAGGCTCGGTACTTCAGTAGAAGTCGTGAAGATGGGGAGTATACGATCGCCAGTGTGTCAACGTCGACGTGTACAATGCCACTCTTTGAATCCTGAGTGGTGTTCGTCCAACTCGTCAAGTTTCTTTTGTCTCACCTCCACCTTTTCCAATGTCACACCGCGGCCTTCCACTCCAATAAATTTCCTATGCGCCGGCCTTCAGAAACGCATGTCAACACCTCTTTCTGCTCATCTTGGTCCTAAATATTCTCCTCAAGCATCCACCCCTTCAACCAGCCCAGGATCTGACCGGTCGACATCGCTACGCTTCATCGAACAACACAGGCTTGGTGGAGTATTTCATGGCGCTTCGGGTTGATCCCATTCCGTTCCTACGCAGATCTTCTTGTTCGTCTTGGCGACAGGCTCTACTTGCGAATAGATCAAGCTTAGAATGGTAACTTCGAAGCCTGGCTTGCGAGCCATGCGGACTCTTCGTGATCCGGATGCCGAGCGAAGAAACGCTGTAGAGTCGAGCTTACTATCGAGGCGTGATCGGTATGTTGATGCAGTCCGCTTTGTCGCTGCTCACGGTTGTCGCATTGGATTTCAGTCTGGTCGCAGAAGGCTGTCGCGAAGAGATAGGTCGCTGTGGTTTTGCTGTGGTTTTCGATCACGGATTGTATTGGAGTGGTAAGGATGGGAAACGCGTTAAGAAGCAATAAGAGGGTGGTCGATGTATCCAACTGAGGTGTGCAAAGCCATCGCTCTACGCACGATACAACCGTCAGAGTATGTGACTGCCAGCAGTCGTCTCAACGTCAGCTATTCTTGAGTCCATTGCCGTCGCTCCTGGGCAAATGCGAGTGTTGATGTCAAAGGAGACATACCAAGATCGTAGAGCTGATCAAGATGTCTCGGACCATCATTCATCACCACCCCGCGGAAGTGAGCACAGACTTTATCGATCACGTGACACCCAACTTTCGAGACCTCGACATCGTCACCAAAGTCCTTGACTTCCATCTCGCATCACCACCACCTCAGCCCTACCCCGAATTCATCCCGTACCAAACACACCATGCCACCGAAACAACAAACAATCCGCGGCGGCGCCATCCAAGGCTCCCGCCGAAGCAAGGGATTCGCCAGCGACACCTACAACTGGATCACCGACTCAGAGAACAGGAGTGTCGTGACGAGCGTGGCATTTTTCGCTGTATGTGAATTATGTGGATGAACAGATGGAAAGGGGAAGATGGCAAAGGAGAAATGCTAATGATGGGCAGGCTGGCGTAGCGTTTCTGCATAGCAGTTGGGCGGAGATTTTGCTGCCTCCGTGAGTATACGACATCATATGGGACTTGCGACGAGGAAATGGTTGCTGATATTCTTGAACAGGATCTAAATGACGCGATGGAATGCGCTGGTGATTAGCGAGGGAATACCGGGAAGAAGTGACCGGGACAAGAGCTTGTACAGTACGAGAGGATGGATGCTGTAAGATATGGGACAAGCGTGAGTCGCAAGGGCTACACACGGATGGCCTGAGGGTGTAAAGGCCATAGTCTGTCTCCCAAGATGGTCGAAGATCCCGTCGAAGACTAGCATCGCGACACGAACGCCGAAGTGATAGCACACGGACAACAGGAGACGGCAGTCCGCAGTCTCGTCAAGGAGCAAACAATCGATCTCCATTCATCGACCATCATGGTCTACATCTATTGACCCTCCCATCTGCAATCTCATCTATCTCTTGTCCCCTTTCTTCGGCGCCCAATTCTTCAACCACCCCCTGGCTCCATCCAGATCTCCACTCTCCGCCTCCAGAGCCCCTATGCACCACTCAAGCTCATATCCGCCGCCCTTCTCCATCAAACCACCGTTTTCAGCAGCCAACATGCCTGCCAAAACCTTCCTCTTCTGACTCCCTTCATCTACGCAGAAATGCAACGGCGTAGACTTCGCAGCACTCGTGACACCCTCCAAGAAAGGCTTGATCATGGGCAGTGCATCCTTCGTCGTGATGTTCGAATTGAGTTCCAGATTCTTGCGGCCAGTCTTGCAAAACTCGTTCCTACACCAAACTTTCCCGCAGCCTGTGAGGAGCTGCTGGAGGTATCTTCGTTCGATGCGGCGTTTCAGGGCTTTATTCTCGGGGTCGTACATGCTGACGTACAGAGGCCCGAAACATGAGCTGCAAAGGCCGACATCATTGCCTGGTCCTTGACCCATGCGACTTCCTGCGCGAGTGTCGCCATTCTTGGAGCAAACGTCGAGTGTCCGGCCGCAGTTGATGTTACGACAAGGGATGGGTGCAGGTCGAGAGTAGCGGTCTAGGTCGTGGTTCTTGAGGTGTGTTTCCATGTCTCGTAGTCGGACGATCTTGTTGCATAGATGGCATTCAGTCGTTCGTGCGCCATCTGCGAGCTCATGCGGTGTCATGCCCGACAGGAGAGCCTCTGCGTTGGGTACATCTGGGTCGCCTTCCTGGGGAACGACAAGATGGCAAAAACGGCAGAGAATTAGCTTAGCAGGGCATGTGGTGGTTCGATGATGTGCAAGGGCTGGAAGATTGGAGAAAGTCTCCGACGTGCCACAGTCGCCGCATCGAAGGACTTCGTCCGGGTGGAATATGGTATCGTGTTGCTGGTGCGCGATTGATGAGTTGCCGAAAGTGTCATCGTGAGGACAATGCCAGTGGTTATCGAGTTCGGGTGAACGCTTTTGAAACACCTGACCGCAGCCTTTCGGACAGAGGATGTTGTTTCGGAGACAAAAGTTTTCGTGAAGCATAAGAGTTCGCTGTGGAACCCATTGACGGCAATTCTTGCATCGCACATCCCCTTCCGTGGGCGGCACTTCGTTGGTCTCGGCCGTCGTCGCGTTCACGGCTTTCTCTTTCGCATCAGGATGTCTGGCTCGAAGTGTATATCTCCTCAGAGGCTGTGCACCGCCGTTCGAAGTATGCCCGTTCGTTTGCTCTGGTGAAGGCGCAAAGGCATGGACCGAAAGATACAGCGCTTCAGCGTGCTCCAACTCGACATTACTCGGTTCAAGTCGCAGTCTCTTCCTCGGCCTGCAATCCAGATCTGCAAACATGAACTCGTCAAGTCGTGGGGTGGAGCGCAATGTGGAGGAGAAGGGGTTGGCCAACAGCGTCACATCTTCCTCGTCATCCTCGGCCTCGAGCTCGATCTCCAGTGGTAAGGCCCTGTTCCACGAAGGGAGCTGGTAATCGACATACTCCCCAGGTAGCACCTGACCCTCTTGTGGTTTGAAGAGATCCAGCTCACCACCGGGCGAGCTACCTTGTTCGGTCCCAGGCGCTTTCGACATCTTGGCCGTGATCCGCTTCAGTGTCTCTCGAGCTTGCTCTTCATTCAGCGCCTCGATGTCAACCTCAAGATCCGTATCCACAACACAAATCCCATCGACGTCCGGCTTGAAACCATCCACAAGAAATCTGAACTCCTCCTTCTTGCCGCCCATGCCTCTGCCGCCGGGTACCACCAGCACCTCACCATTCGTCATGGTCGTGTAGTTCGCTCGCAGATGCTGCTCCAGTAGAGCTTTCCAATCCTCGGGATCGTAGCCAGCTTCTAGTGGACGTAACTTTACGAACGTGCCCTTAGGTAATTGTTTCGCATGAACGGTGATCTGTGGGCTTGTCATTTCTCCATCGACGTCCATATCATCTTTGCCTTTCTCCTGCGGCTTTTCTAGGCCCAGAGCCTCCCGTAGAAATCCACTCAGCACCACAGTACCCTCCTCAGCGCTGAACTCTCTTATGCCGGCATAGACCACTCTGCCATTTTCCGCATTCACAAGTCGGAACATCAGCGGATATGGCAACTGCTGTCTCTGATCCTCATACTGCGATTCTGCCTGGCGATAGGCGGAGTACGTAGCGGAGTTGTAGGGATCGTACTGCGGCAACTCGCGGCGGACATTCTCGCGGGCGAGATTCGATGATGCAGAGAGGAGAGCTTCGAGCGCAGAGGGCGGGAGGAGAATCTTGTCGCCGGGGAGTTTGCTAGAGGGTGAGGTCGACACGGTGTATTGGGACGTCCACTGAAGTTGAAGCTGTGAGGGTTCGGGAGAGGACATGTTCGTCGCTGCCTAGGAATGTGACGAGATGATCGGGAGTAGGGACATTAGCCTGAGGGGAACATTAGTACGGAAATGTAAAGACCGCGTATGAGTTGGGCATACTGACCTGTGAAGAGGCGAAAGGTCTCGGGTTTCGAGAAGTCGCCATCGTTAATAATCCCCACGGCTGCGATGACGCATGTGACGGACGCCTAAGGCACGTGCCTCAATTATGCTGTACTCTTCTTCAGGTCAAATGAAAATATACAACCCCGTCATTCGCCAGTTGAGTATGCAGCTCTCATTGCAATGATGCTGCTGTTGCTTCCACATCAAGAGAGAGATGCTGATTTGGTGCGAGCATATCAACCTTTTCCGAAGAGCACCATGCATTCATTCCGACGGCAACGAATTGCCTTTTCTAGATCTCCTATCTACAAGAGGAACGACTGCACCCTCTCGTCAATCGCCTTCTGAGCAACAGCCATACATCTCGTCAAGTTCCACGCCGCACCTATTCTGCTCTCCCTCGTAGCGCCACCCAACAGATGCCTCAAGTAGCGCGTTTTCTCCGCGTCAATCAGCCCCTTCATCTCCGCGCCATCGATCAGTTCCTGAAAGACCAAAAGAGTCAGATCATGCATGAACGGCAAATGACTGATGTTCGACAATCGCTTCTCTATGCACGTCTGCTGCATATTCGAGCGCAGCATGTACTCATCCAACCGTGGTGGCCATTGAGGCGAAGGGGTATGTCGGCGCATGATGGCGAACTCAGCCTCGAGTCTATCGATGCAGGTCTGTGGTCCATCGGGCCGTGCTTTGGTGAAGTGACGATCGAGGACGTCCCACTCGTCCCACTGAATCCAGCCGCCGGGCTTGAGCATTTGTAGGAGGTTGGAGAGTAGTGGCGTTGGGTCGTTGTCTTTGACGACACAGACGAAGTGGCGAATGTGGATAATGTCGTATCTGGCGACGAGCTCGTCAGGTGGTGGTCGGAAGACGTCGACGAGTCTGAGGGCGACCTGAGGAATGGAGTTTAGCGTTTGACGGCCACCTGTTATGGGAGCGAGTACTCACATCATTAGGTAGCCACTCTCGTGGTGGACATTGACCGAAGCTGATGTCGATGCCGTCTAGCTGGCAAGAACGTGGCAATTGCTGTGCCATATCGAGGAGCCATATTCCAGTCCCAGTACCGATGTCCGCAACGTGAAGATTCTCCTTGCCAGCGATGGCATCCTTGATCCGCGGATGCAAGTTGTATCCAAATGAGCTGTGCCAGATGTAATGGGATAGATTCAACCTCGCCGAAGCAGCAGCATCTCGAGTCAGCACGTAGTCATCACTCAGGTCTACTGCCGAGTCTGGCCGTTCTGGCTTTTTCCCACTGTCACCATTGGCCACCACGTTATTAGGGACTGTCATCTCCTGTACGGCCTTTAGGAAGAGATCAGAGGACCTGCAAGTGAGCAAATTTCAGGACATATGAGAAGCAATGAGACTGGGAGTGCCGAGAAGAGCATCCACCTACCGAGCCGACTGATGTATACCTTGCCTGGACGCCTCTGGTGAGACCTTTGATGGGTTCCAGAGCACGTCAAGTCAGGTCGACGGTTCCGAGTGGACGCGGTGTTGCGCTGGCGAAGCGGAGCAGATCAGCACGAGCGGATAGAATAGCAGAGGATCGGTTGCGGCTTGGGGGTCTCGGTTGATGTGCTAGTCCAGGACTATCTCGCGAACGACGCGGCTAAAATAGGGTGCTGTTTCCACGGGTCCAGCATGCAGGTTGTCACGGACACTCTCGTGAATGCCTATGACCCTCCGACGTTGCATATGACCCTCCGACATTCACAAGCCTTTGATGCTGCACCATGTGACTGAAGACGCTCGCTTGGACAAGTGTCACAAATGCCATTCACAATCGATGTACCGGCTGCTGGAGCACCGGCAAACGTGAAGAACGCACGTTGCCGAAGGTCTGCAGTGCGCCTGTAGTGTGTGCAGTATGCATGCATTGAGTGCAGGGGAAAGGTGGCAGCTGTCGTGAGAGGTTCGTTGAGCAATAGCTTGCATTTCGGTGCCGGGGGCTCAGAACGGCTTTGTGTCGGCCGCGTCATGCCGGGACAACATCTCATCGGCGGCCATCATGTGGTATGGGTCGTGAGGAGAGAACGGCGACGAAGGCTAGATTGCTGTTTGGCTGCGTGATAGATGAGGTGTGCATGTGGTTGTCAGAAGAAGAAGAAGTGCAAGTGCGCTCGTTGGGGACTTCGTTTTCGGCTTTGAACACAGTCACGTGGTCTGATTACGTGAGCGAATTGTTGACGACACCTGCCCTACATGTACCCTGCTCCCTGTCCGTTCCAGACCATCAACAAAACCAGTCAATTCTCGCCATGGCCGATATAGATCGACTGCCAGTCACACTGATCGATCTGCTTGCAAACACCATCGTCCTGCGCCAAACAGCACCGTACATACCTATTAAGGAACTTCGCCGTCTTGGAGCAACAAGCAAATCACTACGAGACATCATCTACAACCAATCAGAAGCATGGCATTATCTGAATCTCACGACTGTCAAGCGAGCAGTGATAGAATCAACTCCGATCGATGTGGGTGGCTTCTCATGGAGAGCCGAGCGGATGGACGAGAGCTTGACCGAGGATGACTTCTATGCGGGGCCTTTACGTGGTATATTTGGGAATCTGCATTCGAAGGAAGTCCTACGATATGTCCAGACATTGGTACTAGACGGTTTGAGTGTGCCAGCGGATCTCGTTCGCGAAATTGTGGCGGAAGATCGATATCGCGTCAAGGTGTTGTCTTTGCGACAATCTACACATTTGAACATGTCCAAGTTGCAACAAGTCTTGCGATACGTCTGTCGGCCTACTCGAGCCGAAGGTACGCCGGGTCTTAAGGCCTTGTATGTGTTCGGACCGAAAGATGCACCTAGGGCTTTCACTACTGCCTTGGAATCGCCGTCCAACGTCCGGGAGCTGGGAGTCATGAGCTCATCTGGAGCACAAATCGGCGCTGAGTGGAACCAGCGATCTTCCAACAGCCTTGCGTCCAATCTGCTCGACGAGGAAAGCAAATGGTATGAAAGCACTGGTCGAGCTATCAAAAGACCTTTGAGCTCCTGGCCCGAGACTATGGCCGTGTGCAAAGGACTTATCAGCTTTGATGCTGTACTTTGTAGAGGTCCCCGACACGATATCACCAAGGTCGACAGCCAAGATTTCTTGCAACCCACGATCGCGAATGTGGCACTCGGCAGCGCAGGCTGTGAAGTGTGTGGATCGTGTCCAGAAGGGCCCGCTGTGTTTGGCCAATGTCCAGACTCAGCATTACCGCTCCTTGGTCCTGTCCCTTCCCACTCCTCATCCCTTAGAGCGGCTATTCGACCAGAACAATGCCCGGACGGCACTTTCCCAAAGCTGATCCTTCGGTGCGAGGACTGTCTACGTGGTCGATGGTGCGAACAGTGCAATCGTTGGTGGTGCGAAGATTGCTATCAGGAACCCGTCTCTCGCGCCCATCACACAAGAACTGAGATGCAACAGCTTGAACTTCGAGACGAACTACAACGCAACGGCTGGGCCAGCGTGGAGCGTGGAGCGTCAAGCGCGCCAGTAAAGGTATTTTCCAAACTCTGCGTTGAGCATTGTCTTGTTGGCGAGATGATGGCAGGTGCTGGTAGTAATGGCATGTGGGGATGAGTGCGCCAGCTCAATGCATGACGGTCACGGTATCTCTGTGCATGCCTCTCGACTCCATTCTACTCATGCATCGATCGCTCGCAGACTACGCACTGACGCATCATAGATGGGCGTCCATCGAGACTGCTTCGCCTGTGGACGTACATGCGAGATGTGCAAAGGGCGGTTCATCAAGCGGTGCGCAACCTGTCAGTCAGAGTATTGTCTCCCTCACGACGAGGGATGCTCAAAGCGAGAGGTATCTATCTGCATATTTCCTGCACTCGAAGATGCTGATAAAGTTGCTGATGTATTCTAGTGCGGCTGGTGCAATTCCTCCGGTCGACGCACACGAGAGCTCTTTTGACGGCATGAATAGTAATCAACTATTGCGTTCATCCCGCCTCGGAGGCACAAACTTCAACTTTGATGAACCAAACTTTGAACGAAGCGGCACCAGCGAGGCGTCAAAATCTAGGTTCACTCATTTCGGCGGTAGTATAGGGAAAGATCTACGGTTGACATCCGAACGCATGTGATTGTTCCTATCAATGGAATTCGGAAGCCTGGGATCAGCGGCCTCAGCCTGGAGATTGAGACGCATCAGCAGGCGGCTCTCACGACAATATGAGCTCTACTTGCAGCGTAATTGCTTTTACAAAACCACGTTCAATTACCTGCTTCTACAAGCATGGGCTCAATCCGGGATACACCTCTTGGTGAACTCCTGCGTTGGGCAGGACTTCGCAGCCAGCTACGCTTCCCAGAGGAGATTCCTGGCTTTATCCCGAGACTTCACGGTCTATCCTACTACGATGGAACGAACATGGACGACGACAGTGTCAAGAAGACCGAAGTTCCCACTGAAAACTCTGCCAAAAGCAGTCCGCCCCCTGCCATGAGTGGATTGGGCCTTGCGACACAGAAAGAGCTTGTGTTTGATCCAAACATTGATGGTGCCAGAATTGTCAATGAAACAGGCCATCAATCAGACGTCATTCTCGTGGATTGGTATGATGCTGAGGATGTAGCCAATCCCAGAAATTGGTCGTCAGGACGGAAGATATGGGTGACGTTCTCCATATGGCAAGTCGACCCACTGCAACGCGAGTGGCATACACTAATCCTGACTGCAGTCTATACACCTTCGTGGTCTATTGTGCTTCGGCCATAGTAGTGCCCGCAAACGAGTATGTGTAGCTGGCACTATGGTGTCAGACACTTTCTGACCTCTTTACAGATGGATTGTGATGCACTTTGGCGTGTCTGAAGAACTTGCCCTTCTCACACTGTCGATGTACGTCTGTGGCTGTACGTACCCACCACTGAGGTCCTTGGGGCTTAACCTTTGCTGACAGTGGCAAGACGGTCTTGGGCCAATGCTATTCTCCCCGCTCAGCGAGATCGGATACATTGGCCGTAACCCACCATATGTCATCTCATTCCTGCTGTTCCTACTAGTCTCCATCTTGCTCGGAGCACTCGGCGACAAGTCTTTCGCGGGATTGATCGTGATGCGTTTTCTTCAAGGCTTTTTCGGCAGCCCCATTCTCGCCTCCGGGGGCGCCAGCCTTGACGACATCTACGAGCGGAACGCCGTGCCGTTCGCTATTATCCCCTGGGTCGGCTCGATGTACTGCGGACCCGCGCTTGGCCCGCTGTTGTCCGTATATGCAGTGCCGCATAACTGGAAATGGCCATTGTGGGAGATTGTCCTGCTAAGTGTTCCAGTTCTGCTGTGGACACTGCCCCTGCTACCGGAGACGGCCCCCCACAAAATTCTGTACCGACGGGCGAAGCACCTTCGGACACAGACCGGCAACCGCAGTTATCGTGCGAAGACTGAGCTCGTTAAACTCGATCCGACAGCCATAGTAATGGACGCATTGATCAAGCCCCTGGAGATCGCCTGTCTAGATCCAGCTATGGGATTTGCCTGCATGTACGTCGCCCTGCTGTGTGCGACCTACTACAGCTTCTTCGAGGCCTTCGCGATTGTATACGTTGGCACGTATCACTTTACGCTCGGATCATTTGGGCTCGTCTTTCTGTGCGTCATTATCGGCTGCGTTGTCTTCGCCGCGATGTATGCACTGTACCTGCGCTACTTCCTGCTCAACGAGTCCGGTGAGGGGGTTCGGGCTCAGGAGGCATGGCTCAAACCGGCGCTGCCTGCTGTGCTGTTGATGCCGGTGAGCCTTTTCATGTTCGCCTGGACTTCGCGTCACGATATTCACTGGATCGTTCCCACCATCGCGATTGCTCTCTATGCCGGAGCTTCATTTGTGATAGTAAGACACCCAAACGCTACCCATCCAATCCACTAACTGGTCAATAGTTCCAATGCATCATCTCCTGGACGAACGTCAGCTACCCACGCTACGTCGCTAGCCTGCTCGCTGCCGCAGACTTTACCCGGTCAATGCTAGCTGTCGGCTTCGTTCAGTTCTCCAGGCCCATGTATCTGAACCTGGGTATTGACAAGGGCGTCAGCATTCTGGGCGGAATCTCGGTCTTGGGGATTATTGGTACGTGGATTCTGTACTACTACGGCGCGCAGATGAGGGCTAGGAGCAGATTTGCGGTATCTTGAGCACGTAATACGACGGTTCAGTGTCTGGCGTAGTTCGGGCGTCATTCAATGGATATGAAGACTCTGGTTCCAGGTCCGCTGTCCGGAGCTCAATTGGACGAGGTTTCCGATGGCCCTCACCTTGCAACGCCGAGTAGACCCTTCTCGAAACAATCCAATCTGATGAACCAAGACCTGTTGCGACATTCGAAACCCTGTGTGACCGCCGCGGTTTCTTCTGAACCCTCAGGCCGTTCGATGAGGCTGCACATTATCGACTGTCGACCGTGAAGGAGTGAAAGAGCGTACTCTGCGTTGTGGAGTGTTGTGGAATCACTTCTTGATTCCGTCGTCGACTTCTCGAGCCGACGACGTGAGTATATATATATGCATGTGTTGCTCATTCTCTCCGATCAATAATGAGGGTAAGTGCTGAGCAGTCTGCTGCATGCCTTGTCGATGACTCGGGGCCGATCCTCATTCAGTCTGAGCGCGTATAGCCAGTAATGGATCATGTTTGAAATTGGTTACACTCATCAAGAAAGCAGTCCTCATCTTTACACGGAGGGTCAATCAAATGTTAATTAAAGTGGATAACATCAATCAGCCCCTCGGCCAGCACAGCCTATCAGGACGATTGGGCGGCTAATCAAGAATTCCTTCTGCGCCATTGGACGTTAGCTTATCAACCGCGGACTTCACCTCTTGACGTCGCTTCACCAACATGCTGTACACGTCACATAGGGTGACTCTCGTCAGATCTTTGAAACCTCCTTGGTCGCAGCTTCTCCCACAATTTCGAATCAGGATGGCTTCAACGTATGGATCCATCGCGGCACTCCAAAAGGACCTCAAGGATGGCAAGACGTCCGTGAAACAAGTGACGAAAGCATACTTGGACGCTATTGAGAAACTGGACAAAGACCTTAAATCCTTCACTACGGTCAACGAGAAAGCCCTGCAAGATGCTGAAAAGCTGGACAGTCTTCCGGCCGAGCAAAGAGGGCCATTGTTCGGAGTACCAATCGCCATCAAGGATCAGATCGATACTGCTGATATAAGGACGACTTACGGAAGCAAAGCCTGTAAAGAGTACGTGCCACCAGAGGATGCTACCATCATTCGAAAATTGAAGGAAGCAGGCGTTGTCATTCTGGGCAAGACTACACTATGTGACTGGGCTGCTGGCTTCTCCTCAATGTCATCTATGACTGGAACGACAAGGCATCCCGTAGATCCCAGCCGAGATCCTGGAGGAAGCTCAGCTGGTAGTGGCACTGCTGTTGGAGCAGGTCTTGCTCTAGCAGCGATTGGCGGCGACACGGGAGGCAGCATCCGGTTGCCTTCTAGCTTCTGTGGCCTGGTCGGAGTAAGAATGACACCTGGCCGAATCAGCAGAGATGGTATGTCATCCTTGGTGAAGACGCAGGACACGCCAGGCCCTATGTGCCAGACGGTCGAGGATGCAGCCAAGATACTGGACGTGCTTGTTGGATACGATGAGCTAGACGATTTCACATCAATCAACGCTCTGACTGGACGGAGCGCAACCGCAACGCATTTCCAGGATGCTATCGCACAGCCATTTCTTGAAGGAAAGAGGGTTGGTGTTCTCAGACAGGAGTTTGGAACGCATCGTGGCATAAACAGTCTCCTCGACAAGACTCTCACAGACCTCGAGAGTGCGGGTGTCGAACTCGTTGACGTCGAAGTCCCAGGCCTAGATGATTTCAAACGACTGACTGCGCCCTACGTTCTCCGCGCCAAGGCTGACATCAACGAGTTCTGCGCCTCGAAAGAAGGGCTGAAACACATCAAGCTCGAAGAACTCTACGACAAAGGAATTTACCACAAAGGTCTTGAACTCATCCCTTCAGCAGTCAAAGGGACCACTAACTTCAACGAGAACCCACATTTTGCGAAGTATCTCGTAAAGAGAGAGGAGTTCCAAAGAACAGTGGCTTCTTTGTTCGCGAAGCATAGTCTGGATGCCATTATCTACCCGACTTGTAAGACACTTGCACCTAAGACACAACAGCTGTTGGACGGCAAGTGGCGGCATGTTCCAAACACCGTTATCGGCAGTCAGCTGCTCTTCACGGCCTTGTCGGTCCCAATTGGAAGGGCTAAGGATGACGACTTCCCAGACGATCCAGCTTTACCTGTCGGGTTGGAGATACTTGGTGTTCCCCTGAGCGAAGAAAGAATTCTGAACATTGCTGCTGGTGTCGAGGCATTGCAGAGCAAGCAATAAGGATGTTTTTCAATTATGATGTCGTGGCTTAGCCGTGAGCTATCGAAACCGAGCACTTCTAAGGAAGCCAAGCATTACTGACTCACAAAACTCCAGGCGGCCTGCCGCAGACGCTTTCGGAACATGATGTAGCCTCTAAGGGATACACTATTTCATTTTCAGCTGACCAAGTCACCCTGCGACTGGACAATGAAGGGTTTCGAGCGCTTGAAGCTCACAAGACAGCAGCAAGCTGTAAGCAAACCAATGGAGATGGGTATAAACCCCGATTTACCAACGGTCTATTCCACCTATTAGACCTTCGATTATTCTTGTATATGGCTTACATCCTCTATATTCAGATATCGCGCTTATATGCAACGTAGTTCAAGCTTCAAGAACGACGGTGTCCATCAGTGGGGCTGTGAGGGCTTGGTCTAAAATCGGCTTTGCACTCACCATTCACTTCTCTCACATGCAAGCATCACTAGCGGGGGCGAGCCACTACCCCGACACACAACACGCGACGCCTGACGTCGCGACCTCTTGAAGACGATCTCTCTGCTTTGACTACAACCACGCATCCTGCACACCATTCCATCCCAACTCTACGAAACCCCACCGCTTGAGCTACTTCGCCATCAACCACAACAACGAACACGCCGATCTAGTCTCCACCAAAACAGCACCACAAACTTTCAAACAGCACCATGTCCGAAGTTCGCAGTCTGATCGTGCGCCTGAAGTTCAAGGAGCATGCGATCACTGCAGATGGACGCCTCACTCGCAAGACTGCCCCAATCACTCCGCAAGGTCCATCCGTCGCCATGGCCGGCAAGCCTAGCTTAATTGTAGCGCTGAAGTTCCGGCAGCATACCATCACAGTAGACGGACACCTTGTCAGCAAGTCTGACGACACTGTCGTACCGACGAGCCTTTGTCCTCCGCAGAACAAGTCGAGCAGTCCAGAGAACGACACGCCCAAAAAGCGCAAGAGATCCACCGCCGAGGAACAAGGTCGCACGTCAAAGCGCGTCAGGTTCGAAGAGCCTCTTCACGACGATCTCGCAGCGGACGATGACGGCACAGACGCGAGTCCTCAAGACGACACAGCCGAAAATGACCACAGCAGACTCATCAGCCTTTGCAGGACTGGCACGCCTGACAACGAGTTGATGCTGCTTCCCGCCAGCCAGATCACTGGTGTGAACCTCTTGCAACTCCGAATTGCGCGCGGCGCTCAAGATCTTGTGGATAGCTACAATGCCTTGCATGAGGGCGAGCAGCTTAACATGACCGCAGTCAAGAAGGGCTTCTCGGCTGCTTTCCACGAGATCGCGGAACGCAATGCTGTGCCACTTGATGATCTGAAGAGCGCATACAACACCATCACTACCGTGTCGAAGACACGTAAGGTACGAGGAAAGCAGGAGGTCGCATCGGCGCCTGCTGTCGTTGGCAAGAGGACTCCAAGAGCTCCACCAAAACCACGCGACGCCACGGCGACTGTGAAGAAAGCTGCCCCCAAGAGGGCAACTACCAAGAAAGTCGCCGAAGATGAGATCGTGGGCGCACCGGAAAAGTCTCCAAAGCCAAATGTGTCCGAGGAAGAGACGTTAGTCGAGCAGCGCTTCACAGAGCTTGTCGCCAGTGGCTGGAACCTCCCACGTCTTCCCTACTACCACTCTCTCATCAAGACACTGAATGAGAAGCGGGATTTCGGCAGCCTGAAGACAGAGCAACTAAGGGAGATAGACCATGTCGGCAGGCTCCACACGGTCGAAGAGATCACTCTGGCTCTTAACACCATGATGGCAGGCTGCGCCAAGGCGGAGGACGTGAAGGAGCTTGTGGAGCAGACTCGAGAGCAGTTGGTGTTGCCAGGGGAAGACTATGCATATGATGAAGAGACCGACTCATACTTACCCGAAGACGAGCTGCTGAGTCGTCCCACTCCGAAGAACTCTCTGGGCTATAACGGACGGATGTACTAGTGAAGGCATCGACCAGGAGGAGATTTTGGCAAAAGTATTCACGTATGGACTCGGGTATCATCGGCTTGTACCAGAGGTGAGCAAAGAGCAAACAGCGGCAGCTGAAACTGAACCTCCAAGTTCATTCACCCACCGGTCAAAGAGGTGAAGATAGCGTCTTGGCAACAAAAGCATATGCCTTAAGACTGTTTCTGAGCACGACAATAGCACGTTGCGCTTCACTCAAATATGCTCTTCATAACTAGAGTGTCTGTTCAACATTCTGGCCAAGTTCTTCCACCACTCCGAACAACTCAACCTACCACAGCAAGTCGATCAACAATAGAACTCCAGCGCTTTAAGCCTACTCGCCTGCCATCAAGCCTCTTTCCAAAGCCTCGACCATATAACAACTACACGCCTACTTCACACCGCAACCGCATCCATGTCGAACAGCAGATTCATTGGCAACACCGACCTCACCAACACCAACGTCCCCGGGTTCCCTCGCGTCAACGACTCAACCGCCCCAAACTTCCGGCCTGACCCAGCCGCCCAGCAATACCTGAACAACATGGCCACAGGAGAAGACGACGAGAACGACGACGACGAAGACGAGAGTGCAGGCGGCTCCGAAGCGGCTGCCGAAGGCGACGCGATCGCCCAAGTCTACTTCGACACCGGCCTCACCAACGACGCCCTCCTCTCTGGCCCACAGCAAAACATCCGCGACATGGCGCTCCTACAACTACGAATCACCATGACTACGGACCAGATTGTCGACGCGGTCGCGGCGAAGCAGGGCCAAGGGATCATCATGAAGGAGCCGCTGCAGCGGCGCTATGGTAAGGCGTTCACGAATGTCGCCGCACAGAAAGGCGTCAGCATTGATGAGCTGAAGGCCGCGTTCAACAAGGTGACGAAAGTCTCGAGGACGAGGAAGACGGGTTGGTTGAGGCCAGACGCGACGAAGCCGAAGAAGGACGACGAGGATGACACGTCGAAGGGTAAGGGAAAGGGAAAGGCGTCTGTGAAGAAGGGAGGAGGCGGCAAGAAGACAAAGTGATAAAGGGTTGCCGAAGCAAATGGCACTCTCTCAACGGCAGTAAGCGATGAGAGTGTGATCGACTTAGCCTCCTTGACCTAAGATCTTCGTCGACCTCTTCCGAGCGTGGCACTCGGACAGGCTTCTATTGAGACGCATCAACCCCAACTGTCTAGTCTTGATACTACAATCACTTTCAAACATCCAATAGCCATATCCTCGATCCAGTCTCCCCACAACATGTGGTACAGCCGTAATCAGTAGCAAGGTCGATAGTCCAGGACAGCAAGGCAACTCTTGTATTCAATTTAATGGCCCGTGTGTTAAAGCAACATTGTTTTGCTCACGATTGAGTGCGAGGTAGACATATACTGCACTAGAAAGTGACCCTAACTTTGCGAGTATATTTCCGTTGCCCGACTATTTCCGAATGCACAACACAGAAAGCTCCATCCAACAAGATCACTCATGTTCATCAACAGCATCAATGGCATCATCGTACACAGTCGATGTGCCCGATTCATATGGCACATTGACCTTGGAGAATCTCAAGGTCACCACTCATCCCAAAGATGCATCCTCTGTAACCCCTGTGATGGTAGTGACGCTCGACCGCCCTCAACAACGAAATTCATTTACACTGGGCATGATGGAGGATCTTGAGCGACTCTTTCCCATGTTCGATGTCGACGAGAGGGTGAAATGTATCGTTTTGACCGGAGCTGGAAACACGTTCTGTGCAGGTGTCGATCTGCAAAAGGGGTTCGCTTCATTGGGACGGACGGAGAGGTTGTTGGACAACAGAGACCCGTGAGATAACGTTGAAAGTAATTCAGAGAAACATGAAATTGACAGTCGCACAGTGGAGGACGCCTCAACCTCGCGATCTTCCGCTGCCGCAAACCCACCATCGTCGGTTTAAATGGCTCCGCCGCTGGCATAGGCATGACCATGACCCTCGCAGCAGCAATCCGCATAGCCCACTCATCCTCCAAATACGTTTTTCCCTTCGCCCAACGTGGTATCACAATGGAATCCAACTCCTCCTTCTTCCTACCACGTCTGATCGGATTCTCCAATGCGATATACCTCCTCACAACTGGCGAGGCGCAGAGAGGTAACTCGAAGTTCTTCTCGACTCTCTTTCACGAAGTGTACGACGAGAGGGAGAGGGTGCTGAGTCGAGCTTTGGAACTTGCGAGTTTGATTTCCGAGAGGACGAGTGGGCTCGCGAGTTTTCTGAGTAGGGAGTTAATGTGGCGAGGGCCGCCAACGGCGGAGGAGACGCATGTGTTGGAGAGTGCAGTTGGCTTTCATCATTCGAGGTGAGTCTGACGAGGTACCAAATGTCCATGTCGTCAGAGCCTGATGTACTGACCCTGTGTCCAACGCAGCGACGTCAGAGAAGGCGTCGACAGCTTCTTCGAAAAGAGGAGACCGAAGTTCGAGGCGACTTTGGAGAAGGATGCGCCGCCGATATATCCGTGGTTCAGGCAAGTCGACGTTGGTATGACGAGACCTAGAAAGGCAAAACCAAAGCTCTGAATGATGATGATCACCTTGAGACCGTACATATATACAAATCAACGACATACGTTCGACTTTGTGGGAAGAACACAGACATCCGCCCATTCCTTTTTGATCCCAAGTCTAGGTTTTGTCGGACTCGACGTCCTCAGACGCACCACGATTTCTTCCGAAGAAACCCCTGTCCAGCTGTCGAACGACATCATCGGTGTAATGCCTCTCCACCTCTGGAGAGAAGAACGCAACAATGCACGAGCAAAGGCCAAAAGCCAAAGTGACCAGGAACACCAGCGAGAAAGCGTTCGAGTACGACCACTTCATCGTCTCCGCCGCAGCGCCAAGAACACTCTTCGTGACACCAGGGACTGTTGCGATTGCGGAAGTTTCGCCAGACTCGAGCGCGAGAAGGAATGGCTTGACTGAAGTGACGGGTAGACCGGCCCCAACGAGCGCTGGCACAACAGTGTGTTCGATGTTGTGGCTCAAGCGTGTCTTGAGAATCGTAGCGAACACGGAAGTGGCGAGGCAGCCTGCTGCCGAGCGAACAGAGCCGTAGACGCCCACGGCCACACCAATCTCGGACTGGTCCTTGATGGCGAAGGTGATCGCAATACCGACCAGCGACTCAAGAGCGCCAATGAAGAACGATGCGAGGACCATGAGGGCCGAAGCAGCGTGTTCCGAGTATTTCACACCAGCCATACCAGCAGTGAAGGCTGTGCAGGCGATGACAGAAAAGAAAAGTTTCCAGCGGAATTGACCTCCAGGTTTGGCCCACAATGATGAGGAGAATTGACCAGCTGCGACGCCACCGCCGATGACACATGCCAGTAGACCACCCCGTACAGGATCTGTGGTGAAGAGGGCGACGATCATCGTCGGGTAGATGACGTTGAGGGAGTAGTATAGCATGCCTCCGACGGCGCTGACGATTGTGAGGACGCAGTAGTCGCGGCTGCGGAAGAGGTGCATTGGCACGAGCGGGCGCCTCAAAGGCATGTAGATCTCTGGGATCAAGGGTCAGCTAAGAGTTGTAATGCCTAGAAAGGCAGTCAACATACCGTAAAGAACAAATGCAATGACAGTCACAGCCCCGACGACAATGGTGGCCACAACATGAGCCGATTTCCACGGATACACGACACCGCCCCAGGATAGACCCATGCAGAGGACCAGGAAGCCGCCGCTGTAGAGTATAATCCCGCCAAAATCAAGGTCCTTAATCTCTTGCCACTTCGACCGGTTGCGGTGGAGCTCGCCGAAGTTTGGAGGGAAGTAAAACAAGAAGTACAGCAAAGACGACAGGCCGTTGAGAATGATGTTGATGTAGTAGAACCACCTCCAACCCGCAGTCGTATGCACGATCAGAAGTCGACCAATGACAGGTCCGAATCCAGAGAGTGGGAGTGCGAAGATGAAGATCAAGCTGACCACGTAGAAGCGGTCTTTCATCGGGACGATCTCAGGAAGGATGTAGTTGAATGAGAGTTGCGCTGAGGCACCGAGACCAAGCAGGACGTTGGCACCGATCAGCGTGTTGACGTCGTTGGCTGTAGCCCCGATGATGGTCCCAACGGTTGCGAGCAAGGATGCGCCGATAAAAAACCATCTTCGACCGAAGATGTCTGAAAAGCGACCGACCAGGGTGTAGCCGACAGCGAGGCACAGTGTCCACGCCAAAACGACCCAGGTCACGTTCATGGAGGGTCCTGTCCCATGTGTTAGCTTGGAGCTGACTCTGTTCGTGTAGTAGTGTCGCATACCAATAGCTTCGTTGATGAACGAGAGCGATGTTGCTGGCAGAACAAAGGCACCATAGACGCTGCATGCTCCAAGTCCGGCAGCCAAATATGTGCCAATGAAATTGGGGTCGCCATATGGCCTCTTGCGCGAGATGTGCACAACATCGATGCTGTTCGTAGGCTGGAGTTCGCTCGTCGTATCAGACGACCGTTCCACGTGCGTGACCGCCGCAGGTTTCTCGTCCATCTTTTCAAGTGTTGGAAGATGGCAGGACTAGGGTGGAGAAAAGGATAGTCTAAGGGACGATCAATTGACTCACTCCCACTAGGAACATATAGAACAAATGAATGTGCGGGGAAGACGACTCGAAGGAATGCACTAACGAACGACTGTCTGTCAAGTACCACGTGGCGGCACATGGCGGACAGGAGCCAGACGCCATGTGATGCTCAGGAGAGGATCTGGACCATCTGGTAGCGGTGTCTGGCGTTGCTGAAGTCGTGAATAAGCAGGGAATTGGGCGGGCTTGACATTTTCGGCAACGATCGTACTCCAGGTTCCTGGCGAGCATCTAAGGGACACCGCCCGCGGACGTGTACCTCTGTACTTGTAGACTTGCTGTGCCGCAGGGCCCGTACACGTACTTGCTCACAGGGCTAGGGTACTGGCAACAAGCGATGAGTTTGGTGTCCAGTCTCAGGCTGCCAAGTCTGCTGCAGCCGTATCAACGTAAGTCATATGGAGGCCGCGATGACAAGTCTGCTCTTGATTGCGTTCGAAACTCTTCCACTCAAGACATTGCGCAACGCCCGTTTCCACTCGAGGCGGTATATCAATCGACAGCCTGGAACACGACTCGTCAGTCCAGAACCTGACCCATCGACAGAGGTATCATTAGCGAATAGTCATAATCCGCCGGAGAGCTATTTCCGAGAGGTAGTCCCGAAAGGTACATGCTGTGGTTCAGAAACGATCATACATGCTAAATCAGCCCCTTGCCAGCGCGCACGCCGGAAAACTTTTCCGCATTGCCGGACACGGGCGCGGTCCACCCTTGCTGTTGCCGGAGCATGTTCTGACAGTTAGCGAGCACATCTCTTCCCACCATTGCATTGATGTGGATTTGCATGCCTTGGGTTACAGTTGCGAAAGCACGAGAGATCCTCTCCACGGCACGAGTCGACTCCCTCTGGACTAGTGGTGCCGACCACACGGCTCTTCGAGGGCAAGAATAGAATCCCCAAGGAGATCAACGAGATCAACGTGTTACTCGGAGTCAGCCAGAGATCTGTCCTGGGTTCGACGGGTCGTGAGATGTCCTCAAGAACTCGGACAATAGCTCGGCGCCGCTCATGAGCGAGCTGCAACATTCTCCATCGGCACAACAAAAAGGTTCTAGCACCGAATGAACGTGTTCCTGTCAGTGTCCACGAGTCCAACAATGGCGAGATATGCACCTATGGCACATGCGGCAGCGAACACTCAGGGTTGAAAGGTCGCGGTTCGCTGGACATTTGAGATTCAGGCGAATACATGCGCTCCATGTAGCTAGCAGTCGCTAGACCAATTCGACGTTCGTATCAAGAACAGAGTGCGAGCGTGAGTCCAGTAAGACAAGTCCTGGGTGTTCTTTGCTTCGAGGGTTCGGCGAGAACGCGCGCCCCAGTGCCCACGACACGGGTATATGCATTTCTGTTGCTTCCTTCTTGTTTGAATCTCATCAGAGACACTGGTCAAAGTGCCGAGTCCCTTTCCTAGACATGTACCACTGATGGCAGCTTGTCAAAGTATTTCGCATCTTCCCATGCTTTGTTCGCTCATAGCGACGCCTTTTCCCAAGCTCTTGCGACAGCACATCGAGCAGACCGTGCGATCCGCGGCTATTCTTGAGGCATCTTGACGATCTGTTTTCCTCATCGGGCGCATAATCCTTCTCGGATCGCCGTTGGCTGTTGATGAGACGCGCGGGTTGCGTCGAAGGAGGTGAAGTCGCGAGTCTGACCACAAACCGACGAACGGAGCTGCCTCCGGCCCAAGCCTCGACTGCAACGAGATCCGAGCGTCGTACGATTTCCATCCCTGGATAACGCCTGCAGCTGCTGTTGAAAACGACAAACATCTGATGGCACAAACAACAATCGTGCGAATAGAACGAGACTAAAAGGTCAACCTCGGTGTTGCGGTGTTTCTTCAAATTTCCATTCGACACACTCCTTTGGACGAACCTTCAAGCCACCCAAGAACATTGAGAAAAACAGATACAACCACCACAACAACTAAGAGAAAAGATGAACTACTTCTTCCTCGCCCTGTCAGTGGTCCTAGCAGCCATCAGCTACCGTGGCTACCTCCACCTCGATGCAAACCTCGAACAGTTCTACATCTTCAACCCGGACCTTCTGAAACAAGTTTCCTCCTCGGCAATCGAGCAACACGGCAACAACACCGAAGCCGTCGTCTCCCACATCGTCGCGAGCCTCCAACAAATCGACAGCATAAAGCCCCACCTCAACCTCGAACAGGAATGGGTCTTTAACAACGCCGGTGGCGCCATGGGCCAGATGTACATCATCCACGCCAGTGCGTCCCCAAACATTAATCTAAATCAAAGCTTGTCCCAATCGCTAACATCTATATCAGGCATAACAGAATACCTCATAATCTTCGGCACATCCCTCGGAACCGAAGGCCACACAGGCCGACACACGGCCGACGACTACTTCTACATCCTCAAGGGCACCCAACTCGCGTCCTTCCCCAGCGCATTCGAGCCCGAAGTCTACCCCGTCGGCTCCATGCACCATCTGCACCGCGGCGACGTCAAGCAGTACAAGATGGAGAGCGCGTGTTTCGCGCTCGAGTACGCGAGGGGCTGGATCCCGCCGATGATGCCTTTTGGGTATGCGGATACGTTTAGCAGTACGTTTGATTTTCCGACCTTGTGGGCGACGACGAGGATTACGGGACGGGAGATGATTGGGAATCTGGTCATGGGGAAGTTGTGAGCGGGCTGGATGGTGGTGGTTGGGGTGTAGGATTAGAGGATCAGGGAAGGTGAGTGGCGTGGCGTGAGGCTTTGTTTTGTAGATCAAAGTTTTCCAGCTTCAAAAACGCCAATGGCTATACTTTTTCTGTACAAAATATCTGGCTGGGTATCGTTTCCAGAACGCCACAGAAATGCAAAGATAACAAAAAAACACCACCAATCCAACGGCCGTTCAATTCCACACAGACCTTTAGTCACGACTTCCTCCTAACCTTCCCACACTCCCTCTTATGCAATGGCTCATCCGGCCAAACCCAACCCCTCACCCTCTTACTCCCCCTCTTATCCTGCTGATTCACCTTGGGCATCCACCCATCCCTCTCGACATGCCTCTTCCTCGTCAAAGCCGTTGGCCCCCCAACATCCACCCTCCAAAAGAACTGTCCTGGAAACGGCTGTTCCTTCGCCAACATATGCAGATAAAACAACGCCAGCCCCGCCGTCATCTTCACATCCTCGGTGCTAGCAACACTACTGCAAGATGCAGAGATCTGTATGGGTGGCGAGAGTTCGAGGTATCCGAACAAGGGGATGTTCTCTTCATTCGGTGTTCCACCCATGCGTACGCAGACGAGTTCGATCTCGGTCATGATGAAACCGTAGCGGGTGCCGTGCTCCCGCATGTAGCGGTGGAGGTGCGCGAGGTGTTCGAGGTAGTGGATTTGGTCGATCGGGCTGCCGTGCCGGTAGCCTGAGTTCCACTGATCGTAGGACTTCACAATCCCCACGACGCGGCCGCGGCCGTCGCCGTAGATGGTCTTCTCGGCGTCGGATTGGTAGTTGGCGACGAACTCGGGTTGCTGCCGGGCACCTGGAGCGGAACGGAGGGTCCGCATGGACATGTGCTTGTCGCCCTGGGCTACGCGGAGCGCGGCGTTGACTTTGACAGCGTGGTGGTTTGCGCAGAGCTCGGCGAGTTGGGTGGGAGTTTCGGGGGTCAGATTGACTTTGGATGGGGTGGGGAGGGCGGTGAGGGAGACGTCGATCTTGAGGAGGTCGAGGAGGCCTGGGATGGAAGAGATCGTGGCGATATTGAAGTCGGACCAGGCACGGAGGTTGCGGATGTCGAACCAGAAGTCGGAGTTTTGGAGTTTGTTGGTGTCGTTGATTCGTTGGATTAGGGAGGGGGTTGGGTTAGGCCCGGTGAGGTATTCGAGGACTGTCGAGGTTCGGAGATCTTCTTCTTCGGCTGGAGCTTCGACTTCAACGGAGAGGCGAGAGGGGTTTGCTGGAGGGCTGGCGGTCCGGCGGCTATTGGGGTAGTTCTGAACTTGGCCACCGGGCATTGCGATCGGGGCCAGATGGCTCATTGCGCTTGGAGTCCGAGACATCGGAGCACCGTATACTACAGGTTGTGGAGTCGGGCTCTGTCGATATGTGGGATAGCCATAGCGACTGAGCATGGAGGCATCGATGCTGGAGGATGACACGTTCCGCGAATGTGATCGAACACTCGAGATGTGGCTTGAGGAGACAGACCTCATGTTGCTCATCGATGGTCTGTTCCCATGCATCGACTCAGGCTGAAGATGGCCATAAGGCGAAGTCGCTGGGGTCGGCACCGCACCTGCTGCTCTCCCACGCGGGCTCGTCGAGCGTCGATCCAGACCCGGTCGTCCCGGAAGTGGAGGTCCGAATTGCATTGAGAAGGCGTTGCAAGGAAGCGAAGCGGTCCTGCTATGGCCAGGGAAAGAAGGAGCTGCTGAAGCAGGCTCCATGAGTTGATCTTGATCTCGCGGCTTGGGCAACAATCGTGATCCGTTCTCTCGTATTATCATAGGCGACCGCGGTGGTGTAGTCGCGCAGGTCATGACTGTCTGTGGTGACCAGTCGTGATGAGGATAGTAAGTAGCATCGGTGCTCGCGCTGCCTCCAGGGCAATGCAAGTCGTCGTATTCTCCGATGTCGACGTCCGAAGGCGGCGTAACTTGTCTGAAGTCCATCGTATATCGCAAGTCGTAGCTTCCAGAGCTGTAGCTATTATCGATTGGTAGTCGTGATTTTGCGATTAGGTATTAGCAGCAGCATCAACGAGGAGGCCAGCTCCAACCGAATGCCTATCGAGCTGACAAAGGAAAGAGAATAGAGAAAAACAACAAGGAGACTCGTCGAGCTCGTCACAAGCTTGGGCCGTACAATCAAGGCAGTTGGTAGATAGTTCCTGTCAAAGGAGGAAGTCGGGTATGGGGGCGAAGTTCGCCAGCTATATGCTTGGATGGCCGAGCAGTATCAACAAACTCTTCGCAAGGCTATTCAAAGATAGATAGCGTCATGGCCTAAACCTGAAACGAACCCGTGAGCAGTGCAGCGAACATCCGAGCATCCAGAATCGCCCGGCAGGATGGCATTTGGCATCCATGGCATTCACCAGTAGGCAGACTAGACGTCGGAATCAGGGCATTGAAACGGGTCAGGCGCATGGCACGGTCCCGGATGGGTTTCACAAAATAGCGGTCGCCTGTGCTAAACCAGATGAACTGTAGGGCTGGTGGAGTGCATCCAGCTAAACCGAGTGGCTGCTGCTAAGAATGGCCGTGGTGCAAAGAGTAGCTTTGGCGGTTAGCAAGATGAAACGCTCTGGTTGTGCGGCATGCATCATCTGCAGACTCTCCACATAGACTCGCTTCATGGCTAGCAGGTGAAGTCGGCGCTTCGAGGACTGGCTGGTTCGGCGCGTACGTGCAGCAAGCGCGCCTGCAGCTGGGGAAGGCGCGACTTGACGCGGCAGTGAAAGTTGATTGGTTGACTCGAGATGCACCTTCCAACCACCTTTGAACCTTCTGTAGTGCCATGCGATGCAACCCGGCGATCAAACTGCCGAACCATGTCCCAGGAAGAGTTTAGCAAGTAGGTCTGAAGTGTTTCAAGAGATGCATACCATCGTGACTCACACCTTGACCGCATCTCTACTTCTCCCATCTTGTCGTTAGTGTTGCATTGACATCTCGAGCTCCAAGCTCGTCGTCGCTTCGAACTCTTCAGAGCCACTGACTTCTTCGAATTCCCGTGAAGACGCTTTCGACAACACCCATCGACATCCTCATCTCGTCATCTGACCTGTCAATCCCATTAACGGAGCTACAGCCTGTCTCTGTTAACGCGCGCCATTCGGTGCAACTCCCTCGGCGCCAAATCCGACTAAATCTGCCTCATCTCTCGGGAAGGCAAACGTGGACTGCTGCTATATTCGGGTGATATATTGCGCAAGAGCAATTGCATCTTCGACATGCATTACGCGCTGTCCACATTGGCGCCGTCGGTACATATTTTGATCTTGTGTCTTCGAAATGCTGGTTTCGGGTGTACGTATGCAGTCTGTAGACGCACGGCAGTCGATCCATCGTCAGCTTTGGCCGAGATGTGAATTGTGTTTGGTGAGTCTCGCTGAGATCATCTTCTCGTGTCTGTCGTGGTTATCATACACTGCATCAGTGCTCAAATCTCATCATACATGGTCTTTCGTAAATCGTCACCTCCATCACGATACTTTACTCTCATCACATCGGACCGAAACATTGCCAAACGTTTACGGCCTCGCGTTTCCAGGTCCAACACCCAGAACGCTTTCATCTCCAAGAAAGTTGGCCGGCAACCCAGCGTCGCCTGCATCCTGAGGTCGATCGCGAGGCCGTCGTCTCCTCCCAGAAGCACGCTCTCCTCGTCGTCCCATATTGGCGTCCCCAAAAGCACTCATCACCACGTTCGCCGCATTTTGCACGAAGTTCTCGTTCAAAAAGTGGCCACCTGCATTCCCCAGCCCCCATGTCTCCAGATCAGCTCTGCGGCGTGCTTGTCGATCATCGTCGGGTTCAAGCAAACTTGCAAGCTGCATCCTTCTCGCCAGGTCTTCGTCCAGTCGCTCCTGGCGTTGCCGCTGATCGATCTCTTCTGTGTACGTAGAGCGGCGCCGACGATCAACAGGTCTCGGTGGATCATTCGTCGGCGGAGGTGCCTGTCCAGCTTCGGGCGCACCGAACGCTCTTCGATAGATGACTTGGATCGGCTCTGGTATCCGCCACTCATTCAGTCGATCTGGGTCTGGTAGCTGGGAGTAGTTGAACCACGGACAGTCGCAGGTCTTCCACTTGCAGCCACAGATCATGCAGAACTCGGCCATGCATCGACACGTCATGTGGTTGCAACCTTCTTTGAGCTCGACCAGCGCGTGACAGCTGTAGCACGTCTGCCAGCCCTTCTCTTTCGCTTGCTCAACGAGCTTGGCGATTTCCGGATCCTTGGGACACTCTCGCGATTTGTGCAGTTTTCCGTTGCACGAGGTGCATACTTTCGTGCTGCATCGAGGGCATTGCGCGTACTTCCTCCCATGATATGTGTGGATGTGCGTGGGCTTGATCCACTCGCCACATTTCTGTGCTGGACAGTAGATTCTGTTCTTGGTGTGATACTCCTGGTACTTGCGATTCCATAACATCTTGAACTTGAGGTCGACAAGCTTTTCAACATGCTTCAGGGGTATATGGTCGTTAGTGCAACATTTCGGTGGCATCATAGCTGGGTCTTTAACAGACATCTCGAACACATGTTTCAAACAGTCGTGGCACATCCTGTGTCCGCAAGCCAGCTTTACGGACTTATTAGAAGGCACATCGTCGGAAGCACACGTCAGGCACTCCACCAATTTAGGGGTGACGGGAATGGCAGGCTCAGTGTTGCGGCGAAGCAACGATCCAATGAGCGAAGGCGTTGGTTGTCGCTTACTTGACCTCCGAGAAGGACTATCTCGAGATTCCATTTCTCTTTGCTCGTCGATCGAGGCAAGCTTTGCGGATGAAGTGCTGGACCTTTTTAATGATGACCGAGGGCTTGACGAAGCTTTGAGCAATCGCCTCGCAGGGTGCAGTCCGATCTGCGAGATGCTATCATCCGGCGTAACCTCTGTTTCGACGACGGTAGGCAGGCTGTGTCTCTTCGACGAGTTCGATCGTGTAGATCTCGGCCGCGAGTCCGAACTGTGTCTGCGATTGACATAGTCTTTGTCTTCAGATGGTCGTGAGCTGCCATAGACATACTCCTCCGTCCTACTTCTACTTGTGTCCCTGCTCTTCTCAGCCTTCTCCGAGCTGCTGTGGTGCTTCCTGCGTCGGTGTTTGTGCTCGCTAGACGATTTCCTCGAAGATAGTGTTGACTCTCTGGACTCGTTCTTCGACTCAACCGGTACTGCTACTCGTCTGCGTAACTCAGGAGGAACACTGAGGTAGGCTACCCTTCGTCTTCGCAACTCGTCGAGATCAGGCTTGGGGGCGACTTCGTCCTCAGCTGGCTTTGGTGTCCGGTGTTTGGGAGTCGCTTTTGATCGATGAGCCCGCATCGATCTGCTGCTGCCATGGCGACTGCGACCACTGATACTAGCAGTCACCATGATGGTGACAAATACATAAGTGAAGAGAGTACACAGGTGAAGCTTGTCACAAGGTCAGACCTAAAGTTACATATAGGCCCCTGCTGCGATGTGGTGGCCGGGAGTCTAACCGCAGAAAGCTAGATCCCGTCGCGCACGATTAAGCGAGAAATACGCCCCGATGCGCCGACAACGAAGCCAAAAAATGTAGCTCCATGTCGTGTGCCGCGATGTCGGTGTGTATGAAAAAGTCATTTGAGCAAAAAGGACATTTATCACATTCTGGATGACCTAATTGCGTCGAAAAGACACCTCACTGAGCTTGCCGAGGATTGGCCGTCCGACTCCACCATCAATGACTCCATTGCAGTGATACACCTCAAAAAATCCCTCGATCTCATAAACCAGTCGCTTTGAAACACACAATGGCGCTGGACTCGAAAGACGTGAGGCCGGACCCGACGTCTGACCTGCATTGGTCCAACTATCGCGGAGCCATTCACGAGATCTTCGCGGCCAATGCAGCAAAGCATCCCGATCGCTCTTGCATAGTCGAAACGGCCTCTTCGAGCTCTCCAAAACGAGAATTCACCTACAAGATCATCAACGAGTCCTCAAACATTGTCGCTCACCACCTGGTCAGCAATGGCGTCCAGCGCGGAGAAGTCGTCATGGTCTACGCCCACCGAGGTGTGGATCTTGTCGTTGCTGTCATGGGTGTGCTGAAGGCTGGCGCTACGTTCAGTGTGATTGATCCAGCCTACCCTCCGGACCGACAGATCATCTACCTCGAGGTGGCTCAGCCGCGAGCGTTGATCAACATCGACAAAGCCATTAGAGATGCTGGACCATTGCACGAGACGGTCAGAACTTTTATCAGCGAGAAGCTTCAATTGCGAACCGAGGTGCCGGCACTGAAGTTGCAGAACGACGGCTCTGTACTTGGAGGCAGCTTGGACGGGGGATCAGACTGCCTTCAATCTGAAGTCGCCAAGAAGGAGAGTCTGCCAGGTGTTCTGGTTGGCCCTGACAGCGTACCCACCTTATCATTCACATCAGGATCAGAAGGTCGACCAAAGGGTGTGCAGGGACGCCATTTCTCCCTGGCCTATTACTTCCCATGGATGTCGGACCGATTCCACTTGACAGAGAAAGAACGATTCTCCATGCTAAGTGGGATCGCCCACGACCCGATTCAAAGAGACATCTTCACTCCTCTCTTCCTCGGCGCCAGCCTCATTGTACCACCTGCGGAGGACATCACGTTCGACAGATTGGCCAAGTGGGCCAGTGATAATGCCATCTCGGTGACACATCTTACACCCGCCATGGGTCAGATTCTTCTTGGCAGCACGGAACCCAAAGTCGAGAGTCTTCACGCAGCCTTCTTTGTTGGAGACGTTCTCCTAAAACGTGATTGTCGACGCCTGCAACAGCTTGCGCCGAATTGCAGGATCAAGAACATGTACGGCACCACTGAAACGCAACGAGCGGTGAGCTATTACGAGATCCCGTCTTTGAATGAAGACGCTAGCTACCTTGACAAGATGGGGGATGTCATTCCTGCTGGCATGGGCATGCTCGATGTACAACTCCTTGTTGTGGACAGAGAGAACAAGTCGAGGCAATGCGAAGTCGGAGAGATTGGCGAGATCTACGTACGAGCTGGCGGTCTAGCAGAGGGCTATCTTGGGGATGCAGAGAAGAACGCGGAAAAGTTCAAGTGGAATTGGTTCGTGGATAACCAGAAGTGGATTGACGAAGACAACACTCGCGTTGCTGCTGCTGGCACAAAGGAGCCCTGGAGAGACCAGTACCGAGGACCTCGAGACCGCATGTACCGCTCCGGAGATCTCGGTCGATACATGCCTGACGGCAACGTCGAATGTGTTGGTCGCGCTGACGACCAAGTCAAGATTCGTGGTTTCCGCATCGAGCTTGGCGAGATCGATACTCACTTGAGCCAACATCCTCTAATTCGCGAGAATGTGACTTTAGTCAAGCGTGATCACAACGAGGAGCAAATTCTCGTATCGTACTACGTGCCAGACATGCAGAAGTGGAGAGCATGGTATTCTGAGCAAGAGGAGAAAGCTCAGCGCCAGTCGTCGAATGGCCTCCTCCAACCTGGTGGCACACCACGACGACGGACTTCTGCGAAAGAGACACATGGCGTAGCGGAACGCATGAAGATCTTCGAACTCTTGACCTCTGACGCAAGGGAGCTTCTGAAGAAGAAGGTGCCCACTTACGCCGTGCCCACACTCTTCATACCCATGCTCCGACTACCGCTCACGCCTAATGGCAAGGTGGACAAGCGAGCACTCCCATTCCCCGAAGCAGCCGAGTTGCTGAGTGCGATGCCAAGGGCTTCAGATCTGGAGGCTCGCACAGAGACTGAGAATGCTTTGGCAGAGATCTGGGCCTCACTTCTCAAGACACGAAACCACACGTCCGAGACCCTTCCACGCGATACAAGCTTCTACGATCTTGGTGGAGACAGCATCATGACTGTACAGATCGTACCCAAGATCAATCGCAAATGGCAGGGCGCAAATGTCCCCATGTCTGTCATGGCAGGTGGACAGCCAACCCTGAAGAGTGTCGCGAAATACATCGATCGGTCGCTCGATCCAGTCGGCCTTCGGCTCGATGCTGCTGACGAGGCTGATGAGCATCAAACCGAGCACTATGCCAATGACCTGGCGAAACAAATCGAACTTCTTCCGTCTTCATTCAATGGCGAGCTGTCTCGTCCATTAGACATCGGAGTAAATGTACTCCTTACTGGTGCCACTGGATTCTTGGGGGCATATCTGCTGCACGAGCTCTTTATGCGATCGCCACCCAACCACGTCCTTGCACACGTCAGAGCGTCATCTCCTGCTGCTGGCATGGAGAGAATCCGCAGGACATGTACTGCGTACGGCATCTGGCAGGAATGGTGGGCAACTGAAGGCATTCTCGAGGTTGTGGTTGGAGATTTGGAGAAGCCTCGCCTTGGGCTGAGCGATACTGACTACAAGAAAGTCACGGAAGACTACGACATGATCATTCACAATGGCGCTCGTGTGCATTGGCTCATGCCATACGAGAACTTGAAAGCAGCTAACGTCACCAGCACGATTGAAGCCATCAAGCTATGCGCGGCGGGCAAGGCGAAGCGCTTTTCCTTCATCAGCTCCACCAGTGCACTCGATACCGACCATTACGTCAAGCAATCAGATGCTGGTCAGCCTATCTTGGAGTCAGACAACCTTGAAGGTAGCCGACAAGGTCTTGGTACAGGATATGGCCAGACCAAGTGGGTATCGGAGCAAGTCATTCGAGCGGCATGCAGTCGCGGTCTGAATGCCACCATTATTCGTCCAGGCTACGTCTTAGGCGATCCCGAGAATGGTGTCAGCAACACCGACGACTTCTTGGTGCGAATGCTGAAGGGCTGTGTACAAGTCGGCGCAAGACCGGACGTGACGAATACGATCAACATGGTCCCTGTCACTCGAGTCGCTCGAGTAGTCAACGCGGTGTCGATGTACGGTGAGAGCAACACCGTATCGCACGTGGATGCTAGACCGCGGCTCACTTTCAACGACTATCTGGGCATTCTTGAGGAATACGGCTATAGCGTCCCACTCGAGCCGTACGAGAGCTGGAAGCACAAGGTCGAGCAATACGTCGAGGCTGGCAAAGACGAGCTGGCACTCCTTGGGCTCTACCACATGGTCACTGGTGATCTACCAGCCGCGACCAAAGCGCCAAATCTGGACGACAGCAACGCACTGCGTGCGGTGGACATGGACAAGCAGCCGACGGCGAAGTCTGCGCCTACCACCGTCACTAAGGAAGCTATTGGGGCGTATTTAAAGTTCCTGATTGAACGGGGTTTTATGCCGGCCCCTACCCGGGAAGGCACGCCGTTGCCAACGATCACTCTGAGCAAGGAGCAGGTCGAAGCTCTCAATAAGGTCGGCGGTCGTGGAGGGAGTTCTTCGTAGCTGCGACCAGCAGCATTGCTTACACCTCATTGAACAAATGTACAGACTACTAGAAGACACAAAAGCCTGGGTGGACTTCAACACAGCTTGACGGCATTCGGCCCGTTATTCCCTTCGATGCCTGCTCCCTCCATTTCCAAGCCGCCTAAACATCTCGAGCTTTCGGTGGTGATTGTTCCTGGACGGCACTCCACGTGCGGGGATCCCAGCTGCTCCAGCCACCTCACCTCCAGTTGCATTGGCCTTTCATCAGCTGCAGCCAGCCCCACTCGAAGAGGGTCTGACTAGACTCGTTGCGTCCAGGAACCTGACCATGCAGGCCTTGCTCCGACTTCACGCCAGGCACCTCCAGTGACCCCGCTGTTGCTCTGCGCAGGCGACGAACAAGTCAGACCACTGCAGCGGCCAAGTCTGCTCCGCAAGAGATCTCCAGCTGACACACTGACCACAACAGGCATGCTAAACCCGAAGAGGTAACGACAACGAGATCGATGTAGGAGCGTCTGATTTAGGAGGTAGGAGCAGGTTTGTTTTCTGCTCAAGTACAGCTTCTCTTCTTCCTCCACTGCTCTTCAGTCTTTCATTCGCTCATCTCCCCTTTGTGTCCTCCGAAGACTTCACTCCACCATAATGCCTCCCAGAACCCTCCTCCTCACCTTACTGGCAGCAACATTGACCGCCGCTCAGAACTTCACCGAGTCCATCGCCCCCTCTGCAACCCTCACCAATGGCTCCCAGGTTCCCAATCCAACACTCTTCGCCACAACCCTTGCCATCAATGTCGAGGACTACTGGAACCTCCGCGTAGGCCCTGTGCAAGAAGCAGCAACAACCACTACCGTCTCGCCAACGCCGGTCCCTTCCAGCGAGTTGATCCCGCCGCCGCCGTTGTACTATTCGCCTTTCCCAACGGGGCAAGAGGTCTTTCAGGGGAAGAAGAACGAGAGTTGGGCGTTTCCGAAGGACTTCTGGTGGGGAGTTGCGGGAGCTGCGCAGCAGATTGAGGGAGCTGTCAAGGCTGAGGGCAGAGGTGAGTTAGATGTGAAATAGTGAGGTTACTGCAGCGAGAGGGAACCAATGGACCAAAGCGACTTGATCACGGTTCATGTCCGGAACAAAAGGCGACTCGTCGTCTTCATTGATCAACGATTGACATTCCTTTTCAGGTCCCTCAATCTGGGACAAGCTCCCTCGAGTACCTAACTATGTCGTGAACAACTACACCTCTGATGTATCCGACAACAACTATTACCTCTACAAGCAAGATATCGCTCGAATCGCAGCTCTGGGTGTCAAGACGTACAGCTTCACGCTGAGCTGGTCGAGAATCTTACCATTTGGTAGTGGACCTCTGAATCAGTTCGGAATCGACCATTACAACGATGTGATCGATACCTGTATTGAGTACGGGGTCACTCCTATGGTAAGACTGGTGTTTCGAACATATGGATGGATTGTCACACTGACTCGGACGCCTAGATCACCCTCTATCATTGGGACTTGCCCCTCTATTTGCAAGGTATCATACATAAGGCTGGAAGCCATTATCCTTGTCTAAGACATTTGCTGACCTTCCACTCTTCGCTCTGGCAGACACATATGGCGGCTGGCTCTCGCCCTCCATCATTCCTGACTTTGTCGAATACGCCCGCATAGCCTTCACGGCCTTCGGCGACCGGGTATCCCACTGGTTCACCGTCAACGAACCCATCGTCTTCTGCGGCGAATATCCGCTGCCCACCCAATACTTCACGAACTTCACCATACCCAACCTTCAGCAACGCTACTGGTGCGGCCACCACGTCCTTCTCGCACATGCCGAAGCCTATCATCTCGGCAAAACCATCCTCGGCGACAATTCGACGATCGCGCTGAAGCATAATGGCGGGTATAAAATTCCCCTCACGAACTCGACCGCGGACGCAGAGGCTGTGCAGAGGGCTTGGGACTTCAACGAGGGTTGGTTTTCGGATCCTGTTTTCCTGACGGGCGACTATCCGGCCAGTCTGAAGGACTTCCTGGACGACTTCTTGCCTGACTTCACGGATGAGCAGAAGGCCATGATCAATGGGAGTGCAGATATTTACGCCCATGATGCGTATACAGCGCAGTTCTACTACGCGCCAGATGATGGAATCGAGGCTTGCGTTGGGAACGCTGAAAATCCATTGTATCCGACTTGGTATGTCTCACGCCCCTTTGTGGAACCTTCGACTTGCAAACCTGACGCTTCTCCATTTCGCAGCGCCAACACCTCCTACACCTATAGCACCGCCGACGGATCGTGGCTCATCGGTCCCGCCGCAGACCCTGGAGCTCGTACGTTTCCTTCACACCTTTTCCTCCCTCATGCACTCACCTTTTCTCCAGCCTGGCTGCACAAAGCCACAGACTGGCTTCCAGCCTTCCTACACTACATGCAAGACACCTGGAAACCCCGCGGCGGCGTCGCCATAACCGAGTTCGGCTTCGCAGAGCCCTTCGAGTCCCGCAAGACGTTGCTGCAGGACATCCTATACGACCCCGTCCGCTCATCGTACTATCGCGACTACATGGAGGGTGTGCTGGCGGCGATGAGTGAGGGGGTCAAGGTTGTGGGAACGTTGGCGTGGAGCTTCGTGGACAATTATGAGGTGAGTCTACCACTATCACGTCGTTTCTCTTACCTTGACTCTATACTGAGTGGGTTCGATCTTTGTACATGTGCTGACACGGTCGGCCACGTCCGTGATAGTGGGCATCAGGCTTCTCCGTCACATTTGGCATGCAATACGTCAACTTCTCCGACCCATCGTTGCCTCGCTACTACAAGGCGTCGTTCTTCGAATACGTTAACGCCTTTGAGGTCTATCAGGAGAAGTAGAATCACGCATAGCCCCAGATCAGGCCAGGGGCCAGGCCAGGAAGGAGGATTTCAATTCAACTGTCACCATCAGCGTAGGCATTTTACGAGCTGTCGGGGGATGGTAGAGCACATGGTTTATACACAGTCTGATTCACTTACCTGTGTTACTATCACATGTCTTCCATATGTCTTGCCCATACAGGTTATTTACTTAGCTAGTTTCCTCTCACTTCGATAGTTCATCCAGTTTAAGGAATCTTCGATCGACAACCTCCACTATCAGCATAAGCATTTTACGAGATTCTATCACCGCAAGTGTTAAGCCGATCGGTAATCTATCTTTTTGCTGGGCTGCTTCCCAGCAACTTCTCCAGATAAGTCTACAGCTCAAGAAATCATTCTCACGACGACGCGCAAGAGCCAAACAAGAAGCAAGTACAGCGCTTCGCAAATTTTAATCTCCATAGCCGGAAACCTCTCAATGTACCAAAACACCTAACCCGACACAGACAATGACCCCACAAAAGCAATCAAGAGAAATCCCTTTCGCATTCGCTGTACAAATGCCTATCCGTTCGGTGCCTTGCCTTGGGTACTAGTATCTAAGGGAAAAGACGACATGACGCCTGTAGAAACGCCACATGTAGTCTGCTCTGCTCTGATCTCAATCTCATCACTCGCTGTCTCTATTCCACGTAGCGGTAGCCTTCCACGTGCCAAGAGAGATGTCGACTATACGAGATGTATCCCTCATGCCAATTCTGCACACAAAGTCCTGCAAGAAACTCTCGCTTTGTCAAGCTTCCGTAAAATGTCCCTCCTCGCCGCTCCTACCGCTGCAAAACCACACTCTTAGCAGCAGTTCTTGCCCAATCCACCGCCAACACCTCCCGCGCCGCCGCCCACTTGTACGCCTGATTGTTGCGATTGTTGCTGAGGTTGTTGAGTGTCGACGATGCGCTTCTTGATATCTCCTGCGAGACTGTAGAAAGCCTTCTCGACGTTGATGTTGCTCTTGGCTGAGACTTCCATGAAAGGAATGCCCAGCTCGTCGGCTAGCGCCTGGCCTTGCTCGGTGGAAACCGCGCGCTTCTCTTCCCAGTCGCATTTGTTGCCGATGAGGATCTTGTTGACACCTTCGGTGGCGTGTTGTTCGACGTTGGAAAACCACGTTCGGATGTCTGCAGCACGCGCATTAGCGACTGTCGTTCACTACACCGCTACTTCTGCCCCCCGAAGTCTCGAGATGTGTGTGAACGTACTGTTGAAGCTCCTCTCATCTGTTACATCATACACCAGCAGAATACCCATGGCACCTCTGTAGTATGCGGTCGTGATGGTCCTGAAGCGCTCTTGTCCCGCAGTATCCCATATTTGCAACTTTACCCGTTTGCCGTCGAGCTCGATCGTCCTGATCTTGAAGTCGATGCCGATGGTGGTGATGAAGGACGGGGTGAAGGAGTCTTCGCTGAAGCGCAGCAGGCAGCAGGACTTGCCTACACCTGAGTCGCCGATAAGGAGCAGTTTGATCTGTGGTGGTCAAGTCAGTCTTCTGGACATGTAATCTCCGCAGTGTCCATGTGGGATGTCCAAAGGCCATGCATCTTGCTTCGTCCCTTGGCCGCATCCCTCCTTCTGAGCCCCAGACACATGGAAGTGGCATACATACAAGAAAGTCGTAATTCCTCGTGCCTGCCATGATAGCAACCTCCTAGTCACTCCAGCGTCCCTTGCGCAAACAGTAGACAGCACGTCAAGTCGCCCTGCAAATTGCTCGAAGGTGGTCCGCGACGATCACGGGGCTCTCAAATCCGCAGGTCCTTTGTCCGTGTGATGTGTCGTGACGATGGATCCTGTTTCGCACGAGCCTCGGTGTGGGGGAGGGGCGGGTGCGGTGAAAGAAAGGTCGAGAGAGCGGCCAGCTGAGACAGACGCTTTCGCTCGAAAGAAAGTCGGTCGTTGCAAGAGGGTTGGTCGTCGGTGGCGTGGAGAGTGGGTGTCGAGAGGCGATAGGTGAGGTGGCAGCGCGATGATGAAGTTGGAAGGTTACCTGGCTGCGCCCGTCGCCGCCCCGGCTTCGAAACCTCCCGCGAGACCCTGAAATCTGGCAGGCCCCCTGTTCGTCAGGCGCTACTTTAATGGAACATTACTTGGGCGAATAGTTGATCCATGGTATTGGGCAACCACTTTTATACCACAGGTTCCAAAGAGCAGGTCACGGATATGGTCCAACACATTATTATGGAATTCCCATACGACCTCGGTCTTTACCGCCTTGCGTTCGAGAAGAATGAGACCCGTTCGCTTTCCATTATAACTTCATTGAAACCACTACCACCACTCTTCCCAACGCCCCCATGCAATGCTACATAACCCAGACGCTGATCCCATACGGTTCTCCTCCCAGCGAACGACTTTTGTGTACTGCAAACGAAGAAGCGATCAAGGAGTGAATGGTTGTGTGTGTGCTGTAGGCATATAGACATCTCGCGAAGTTCTTCATCCTCAACTCAGAACCATGTCCATACTACTTCCTTTCTTGCTTTCCACACCACCGCGCATCTTCAAGTAGTCCCAGCCCCAAAGCCAGGCCAAGAATGCAAGAAATCAACAGCGCCGTGAAGGTTGTTGGGTGTAAAACAGAGGTCATTGATTTCGTCATCAAGAATGCGTTCGTGGGCGAACTCATTCGAAATAAGGGCGGCCGATTGCCAACCAAGCCGATCCTTGCGCTCTGCTGTCAGTCCAGGGCTTCGCTGGTACCCTGGCATCATCTTTTTGCTCAGCACAGCAGCTTGCTACCGCACCTTCTTGACCTCGGTCGCCCATCCTTCTATGCCATCTCCCTTGCTGCCGACTGATACATCCAGCTTGACCCGATCCATTCCTTTGGTCTCTTCCATGAACGGGTGATTGGCCATGCCACCCGCGTTGGCTCGCTCTGCGGGCTGCAGCTCCAACATCGGCAGCAAGAAATCCGCTATCCGCTTGCTCTCCTCAACTGTGAAGTGGTACTTTTCGCGCAGCACATCAGGCAACGCCCAATGCCGCAATCGATGGATGTTGCGTAGCTCTCCCTTGCGGTTGAAGATCTCCTGCGACCACTTGCCCGAGATACATAAGCTCTTAGGGAACGTACCGAGCAGTTCGATGATCTGCGCGATGTGGTCGTCGTCTTTGCCGTACTTGGTGCCTGATTGCGGATCGAACAGATAGTCACCCGTGATGAGCTCGAAGACCTATGATCAATGTCAGCGGGCCCGATCTGAACAGCACGTGTTGAACGGTTGTCTCACCATGCAGGCCATGCTCCACACATCCGTGCTGGCTCCCCACTTTGCGCCCAAGATGACCTCAGGTGAGCGATACTGCCGAGTCTGAATGTCGTTTGTGAAGTGATGTCCCACCCAGCATGCATTACCCAGATCTGCAATCTTGACCGAAATGATATCAATGCCATCGGTTGGATCCGTCTCTTTTGGCTTGGGAGGGTGTGATTTGTCGAGGTCCATATTCGATACGTTGTTGGCGAGAATGTCACTGCGCCTAACGTCAGTTATACCGGCAGTCATCAAAAGTTTGGAGGATGTCAAAACATACGCCGTCTTCTCCCGCTCCTTGTGCGGGTCCTGTTCTTTCGACGCGCTCTCGCTTCCGTCTGGCTTGATACCCAGGCTCTCGAGCATTGACTTGGGCGGGGCTGTTTGTTGTGACGATGTCGATCCTATACCACCACTCATCTCAGCACCATCCTTGGACGTCGGCGACGCCCCTTTGATGGGCGAATTACCTTTGCTCTCACTCATGACCTTGTTCAAACTCTGGGTGCTTCCCGGGAAGTTCATCAAATCGCTCTGCGAAAAGCTGGCGTTGAGTGGGCTGGGGAGAGGTTGGCTGCCGGTGATGAGGGTTCGCCTTCTTCGGCGGCCGTTGCGATGGTCGTCTTTCTCTTTCGCGCTGTCCTCCTTAACATAAGTCTTGACGATCTGCTCGACATCGCCAATCTCAATGAGGACGTTTTCGGGCTTGAGATCAGTGTGGATGATGCCGCACTCGCGATGCAAGTAGTCCAGACCGAGTAAAACCTGTTTTGTGATTTGCTTGACGAGGGGCATTGGAATGCCACGGTGGTTCCATCGCTTGATCAGCCCGAGCAGGTTCTCTCCAAGCACTTCGAAAACCATGCATACGTGCATGCCGTGGGGTCCCTTGTGGTTGAACGAGTCCAGCAGACTGACGACATGCTTGCGACCCGGATGGTCCTTGTTGGCCTCAACTACCTTGTTAAGGAGCTTGATCTCATCCAAGGCGGTCTCGGTGTAGTGCGCAGCAGAGCGAACGACCTTGAGGGCGACATGCTTGCCAGTGGTGTTGTCCTTGGACAGCCAGACGGTGGAGAAGTGGCCCCAGCCGAGCTTCCGCACTATGGTGTACTTTCCATCCTTGTACTGTTCGCCTACTTGCACAGGGTGGTAACCACCCTTGCAGTAGTCCTCGGAGTCCTCCTCGTCCGCCGTGTTTTCGGTGCCCTCGTCGCCTGAGGACTCGGATTCGGAGGGTGATTGGTGAAGCTCGTGGCCGTAGGTGGCCTTGTTGTGGTTGAGGGGCGACTGGTTGCTATTGGCACTGCGCGGGTCTGGAGTCAGCATACTGCACGAGGCGCGAGACGCATGGTCACAGCGCGCGGAGGAGTATGAAAAAGTAGTGTGTAGGCAGGCGGCGGCAGTGGCAGAAAGGCGATTGGCGATGTTCGGTGGAGGGGTAGTGGTGGTAGTGGTGAGTGCGAGGCAGTGAGGGCGTGGTGGCGGCGGCAGGCGGCGAAGTCTCGGATCGAAGTCTAATGGCGAGTCTGAATCAAGCAGCGTTGCGGAAGCCCAGCCAGCTTGCGCGGTGTCGCAGTCTCACATTCACATGCGGCGGACGAGCGACGGCGGAGGCGGCCACATCACCTCGTCCTCACTTGCACATTCACTCCGTCTGTACGCATGTGAAAGCGGGCGGCGGTGATGCTGGCGGTGCAAGCGGGGGTGCTGGTGCTGGGTGTCGCGGTCGTGGGAGATGGGGTGTGTATGTGTGAATGTACGTACCTGTACGGGTTTCCCGCCTGTTGCTGCTGCTGTTGCTCGGTGGTAATCTATCACAAAGCACTCGCGTCAGAACCTCGCACACACATGCACAGCGCGCGCTCGAGGGGTATGGCGGTGGCAGGGCTCACAATGGGCTTCAGGTCCTGCTTTCTCCTCTTCTTGCCATTCGAGTTGGACCCGGGGACAGCTCCAGAAGCAATGCTCTTGGCCTTGTCGATTGCTTGCTTCTTCAGACTCTCGCCGCCGTTGTTCATGGCGGAGGGTGCTGCACCGGGGCAGTGCGCGGTATTTAACGTACGTCAGGCGGCGGCGGCGGCGTTTCGGCTGCCAGCGCTGCACTGGTGGGCTCGGGTAGTCGACTCTCGCGCCCTCGTTCGCTCGCTCACGGGTCGTTGGTGGGAGGTCAAGTGGGAGGGTACCTCAACTCGATCGAAATTGGTGGACGGAGCGGTCTACGCGACTACTGCATGGACAAACTCCCTCCGGCCGTTTCCACCGCTGGCTCGATCGCTCCCGTCGTCCAGCACCAGCAGCGCAGTGAGTGAGCAGTCAGTCACGCCGAAATCCCCTGGACAGCACACAAACCCAAATCGCGCTGCATGTATGGGCGCGGCAGAATGACGTGAGTGGGATGCTGGGGGGATGCTGGGATGTCGAGATCAAGGCAACCTGAAGCAAGCAGCAAGCAATCGCACTGAAGAAGCAGCAGCAGCAGCAGCTCTGACACTGACGGACCCTCTGTCCCACGAGAAACGCCTTCCCACTTTCCCTCCGCGCGCACTCCCACCACCACTATTCATCAGCAAGCCGAGCACACGCTTGGTGGCGGTCCTTTAGCGGCGAGGAGCTCTATCCAACCATGAGCTGCATGTGGGGTTCATCTTTAATTCAATCCACTTCGAATCTCTAATCAATGAATAGTGACCGACCGCCAAACCCTACTAAAGACCATTGATTGTCCTGGTCTTGCCGCAGTGCCGAGTCTGTACGTTTACTGGGGAGTGTGTTGCATAAGAGCCCGAGGCATCTCTTCTATAGAATTGATGAAGTTTGTCCTGTCAACGCCCAGCCTCTCCACCACCAACTATACGTACCACAAGGGCCAGCTGCAGAGTGCCACAAGTCCAATATATAGTCACTGCCTTTCAAATGCAGGAACGCGCGACATCGTTCTAATCCCGTGCAGCCGTGTCTTTGTCTTGGAAAGCAACTTGTTAGTGGGGTGCATACATACCGGTACCTCCTGTTCACCTGCGTTAGACTAAGGGCGGCGCTTGTGGAGTAAACCACCACCTCAGCCTTTGTTCTTGACGTTGCATGTGTTACACAAGGTATGCGACGATCGAGTAGTCTTGTCTTCTCTTGTTGCTCCCCTCCTTGATCGTTTCATCGTCGCTGCCTTGCTGCGAGGCGAGGTCTCGTGCAGAAGAAGAAGATGCCATGCATATCTGACGGGAAGCATGTCATATGCTGCGTTTTGATGCGACTCGCAGAGATACCGTTACTCCCAATAGAGCGAGATGAGTTGCAGTGAGGTCGTAACAGGCTCCTCGTCGTGAGCCACTCAAAGGAAGGCACGCCCGCGCTTCTTTCTTCCATATCACGTCTCCTGAGTCGCCTCGCTCTTCCGCTCACGTATCTGAATAATGTCGATTCCTCTCGAGGGAAAGGCAGGGTCGCTGAGTATAGCAAACGCAACTCGGTCACGACCAATGGCTACTTTCGCATCTCTATACTGATGAGGTAGCCAAAAAAGTTTCTCCGAGCCACGTGCTACCCACTTGCCCACAATAGACAGTCCTTCACGTTCCACGGGTTCCATGTCTTGTCCATTGGCAGGCGTTTGGCACTGGCTTTCGTGTCGACGAGAGTAGGCGACAAACTCATCAGGATGACCCAGGAAGTGCTCATATTGATCCCGTTGCAACTCCATGCGTTGTAGAATGTTTGTTGTGCCAACTCGTCGAACTTGGATCTCATAGCGATGTAAACATGCTATGAGTGTCCCATCGAGGGAATATGTCAGATTCCATGTGATTCCGGACTCGAGTGGAACTACTGTACTCGAATCGTCGTCCAGATTCCAGGTCTTTAGGGATGCAGAAGGACTGGACATTGCTTGCAGTGATGCAGTTATAGTCTTACAATCTGGTGAAAAGGCAAAAGCGTAGATCACGCCGTCTGGACATTCATTTCCTTGAAGCTTCCGGGGAGGTGCTCCAGACTCCAAGTCCCACACCAAAAGCTGGGCCTCCATACTGGATACCAGGAGTCTGCCATCCTCAGAGAACGCCATTCCACTGACATGAAGATAGCTACCGTGCCCGAAATTCCTCAAACCCGACCGAGTCACGTCGAGAGATCTCGCAGTCCTAGAAGCCGATCCCAAGAGGACGGCTTTCGTCAAAGGTTCGAGGCTCCAGAATCTGATCATACCCCCCAATGAGATCGATGCCAGGAGAGTGCCATCCGGAGAGAACCTGATAGAACGTGGTTCAGTGCATGGAAAGGTTTCAAGATGCGCGCCTGACTTGGCATTGTACAATACGAGACCATGGACAGCCAGGGAGACCAGCAGGTTGCCGTCTGGTGAGATTGCCATCGAGTCACGCGGATGCGAATAGCCCGGCGCAATCTCGACTTTTACCGTTCGAAAAGGGAGAGCTGACTCCATGTTCCAAAGCCTTACTGTGCACATTGTGGAGACGGAGGCAAGCACTGCTTTGTCTGTCAAGAACGCCACATCACACAAGGGGGCGCGATCGTCGCACACGAGATTCTGAAGCTTCCTCCAAGTCTCCATGCTATAGACTCTGATTGTATGCTCCATTGTGGCAGTGGCCATTCTCTTCGAGTCAGGCGATATTGCCATGGCCCCGATAGGCTGTGCATGTGGCTCGAGCTTCTTCACAAGCTCTCCGGTCTCCAGGCGCCACGGCTTGGTGGTCATATCGAAAGAGCTTGATACCAATATTTTGCTGTCGGTTGAGAATGCGATCCTCGTGATGTAGTCTTCATGGCCATGCAGTATACGGAGTAGCGTGCCAGAAGACGTGCTCCAGATCTTGATCGTATTATCTCTGGATGTGGAGGCTATCACAATACCATCCGCAGACATTGAGACATGCTGAACTTCGTGGTTTTCTTGAATGGTCCATGAGCGTTCTTTCGCGATGGCCAAGTCCCACAGTCTGATACAACCATCTTCGGATGCGAGCACCAGTCGCTCACCATCTGCGGAAAAAGCTATAGAAGTAACACGGCCGCCTTTGTGGGCCGCGATTTTTAAGATCTCCGGGTCCCACCTGGGTCGCATTATGGGCAGATGGTCAAGCCACTCTGGTATATCCTTTCGAAATTTGTTTCTAATGATGCTGTTGTGCGGAGCAAAGATTAAGGCGCTAGCGTACGCCTGGCATGGTGCGGCGTCGATGATGTGGCGGTTGCGTAGCAGGAAGGACATGGCGTCTTCCAGCAAGGCCGATAGCTTCGTACTGTTGTAGTTCTGAGTTTTGTATTATTGTTAGCATACTGTACAAGATCTAGCTTTGCTGCAGAGAGGGCTCACCGCGACTGATGAATGCAAGAGACGCAAAAGGGGCATGCTTTGCGACATTCCATCTACCCAGCTCAAAGCCTCGATCCATGGCAGGAATTTGTCGTCCAGAAAGTTATAGACCTCGCCTTCGTCGTCGATCTTACACGAGGTCTCCTTGAGGTGCGAGATCCAGAAACGGCAGGCGTAACGAACCGCATCAAGCCGGCTCGACGACGAGGAGTCGATTTCGTTCCTCGCTACACTATAGCTTGCAACTTGGCAGATGTTCTTCTCTAAGCTTTGACTATTCATGCGCTTGATACTCTGGAGCATCATGTTCTGATGCGTGGCCCTTTTCCCATTCGCTTCCAGCTTTGTGAAGTTGTCGTTCAGATAATCCTGGGCAGATTTGTGGACGAGATGGACCGTTTTCTCACGTTGAGTGAGGAAGGAGCCACACTGCGATACGATCGTGTCTGGAGGCACATGCGGTGGTAAAGCGACCAAGTATGCCAGTTCTGCCAAAGTCAGAGGTTTGAAAGCCAGGGCCGTCACGGCAAGGACACGTTTGCAGTTTTGAGCAGTACTGGGGACTGTCAAGCTCTCGAGTCGTTTCAGCAGTTGGTCGAAAAGGTCTTTCAAGGTATCTGGCATGATGTTGAGCAAGTCCAACCATTCGTAAGGTTCAGCTGCCTCCAATTGCTTGAAGATCAGCCACACCCAAAGGAACGTATGCCCGGCTCTGAGGTACATGGCGATCTTGACGTTCGAGCGATGCTTTTCATCCTCTTCACGCCCAATCTTCAGGCGGGCGATCTTGTGATCAATGTATGCTAGAATTGGCTCTCGAAGGCTCTGCTGCTCCAGGTTGAGATCGAGCCTATTGTTTGCTAAGTCCAATAGCGTCGATGCAATCACAGTATCACGCCGGCTGGAGACGAGCCATCTCAACTTTGGCGAGGCGTTGCTGCACTTGATGATGGTTCTGAGAAGTTCAGCTCCGCCGAATATACACTCGTCGAGCGCATCGACAATCAAGACGATGGGCTCCAACGCCGGATCTCTTAGCATGTCGCTGAGAACTTCAGACAGCGTAGTGGAGGACAGAGTATCATGAAACACCCTGCCGGTCGATGTTCTCCACCTATCCAGGACATGTTTCGTCAGTGTTGGCTGTTGCCGAGCAAGAAACCAGACGAGGCCCTTCAGCACGTTCGTGGCGCTGTTCATCTCATGATTGTCTGCCTGACAGAAGAAGTACACGACGCCTGGCGTATTTGGGTCGCACAATCGTGTGCGTGTAAGTTCCTGGATTATTCCAATCAAAAGCATGGTCTTCCCTTTACCAGCTTGTCCGTTGATCCACAATTGCCTTGGGGCCTCGGGGTCCTGCCATTGTACAAATTGTTTGTAATGGTCGTTCTGTAGAATCCAGCGGAAGGAGGCTGCAACGAGCGGATCCTTTTTCGTGTTTTGGAGCTGAACTATTGCCATACGTGGGTCAATGCCACTCACGTCTGCCAGACAAGCTGTCTCCTCACCTGACTTTGATCAGCTCGGCTTTGTGGTCCCTTGCTGCGATTTGAAGATCAACCAGGCTGTCCAGGAGATTGTTGGACTCAATGCTGGAGTATTGCTGTGCATCTCTACGGACCACTTCTTCAGCATCAATCACCTCCTGCAAATCTCCAGGCCAGTCGTCAATCAGGACCAATGCGCGCGAAAACACGACGCTCTGATGGCGATAGAAGAAGCAGACACTTCTCATCTGGTAGTGAATGAGCGCTTTGAATAGGCGCACGAGTTGTTCTCTCAGCTCAATGCGTGAGCGCTTCAGACGTGCATCACCGTCTGCCAAGCTCTCCGCTAAGCTGGTATACCAGACCATTCTCTTCACAATGTACTCAACTCCATTATAGAGCGCACTCGTCACTTGTGCAGGGTGCTTGAGAATCTGCAAAGGCAACATGGTCAGTGTATATCATAAGTGTTCGAGTACCGGGACACCTCACTTCGAGGCTGGCAGAGACAATAGCCCATGGTAGAGCAGTGTGTGTGTTGTTCGACAGAACCGGTGACAGTACAGTTTGCAAGGCTGTGGCCCATTTAAAGGCACCTGCATATGCTTCGGTCGTGGATCGCGCATCTTTGACCTTGTCTAGACCGATCTCAACCATTTTCGTCATCTGTTCCGGACTGTCGAGCAAGCTTCTGCTGGAAGCCTTGCGCAAATCGGTCAAATTCTCATCGTGGCCGAGATCGTTGGCATTGCCACAGAACACTTTGTCCAGAAGTTCTTCATATCGGTCGACCGTTGCCTTTGTGACAGGATCTTGCTGGAGACCATCGTAGGCACTGCGCCAAACGCTGTTGGCTATCGAAGGTGGGAAAGGCGTCGACTGACCGAGTGCCACTGTGGGAGGTTCTTCCTGGCGCTGCGTTCGTTCTTGCGTGAGGTCCAGAGATTTATCGCCGGTACTCGTTGTTCGCATTTTCTCGAGGTTGTCCTCCACGAGATCAGGCACGAATTTCTGTTCGATGTTGCGCGTCTGTGAATGCTTTCGAGACTTTGCCTTGAGGCTGCTTCTGTCTAATTTTCGACATCTCCCCTTCAACCAAATAAAGCAAGGCAAAGGCATGTTTGAAAGGTGTCTCAACTTGTGCAAGAACGTCTTTCTTCGATAGAAAACGTGCCAGTAGTTGTATCATGTCACTTCCTGCCGAGCACGGTCCAGCAGCCCCTTGGAGACCGCATTTAAGGAGACTGCACGATGTTTGGCAGCAGCTCCGGCGCTTGGATGATGTCCACCTCAGTCCGGATTGTGGAAGGGTACACGCGGAATGGTGCATGCCTGACAGACCGTGTAGCAGCCAAAACCGGTTTGAATAGTAGAATTTCGACAAGTTGTGCGTGTGTGCGAGAAGGTACGTGGAAGGTACATGTACCTTCTCCCTTCGGTCAGATTGCCAGGAAGTTGCGATCTTCATTCTCTGCATCCATTTTCGACTCGTTGCAGAAAGCACAACATGAAGGCACCTTGTGGAGACCTGTCAGCTACATGTATTGTTGTGGTCTTCGTCGTCGATCACCGAGCGCGCTGCATTCCCTTGGACAAGGGGGCTGTTCCAGACTCATTTGCATTACTGCGCTCTACTCACAACAGAATGCGCACGCTATGCCTCAATGCTAAAGCCCACCTGCAGTATATACACATATCAGACTCAAAAACAAAAGCTCCGAGATCCCACTGATGGGGATGCCCTGTTGTACAACATGTTCGTTCCCTTCATTCATCCTTACACGCAGCACATTGAGGAAGTCGATGACCCTTTCCAGTACCTCTCAGCGGAAATAATATGGGGAGCATGCGATGACGCCTGCGCGTACCTGTGTGAGTGCTCGTACCGCAGACGAGACCTGATTCGTGGCCGCAGGTTGATAGCACACAGCGTCGCAGGTTCCGTGCCCGCAGCAAACAGTCGTCGTTCGAGCGGCTACCAGTCGTCCAAGTTGTGAACAACCATGTTGTCGCCACTTCACTTCGCCGACACAACAGCCTGCCACTTCTGTTCCTCCTCGGGCGTAAAATGCAACAACATCCTCAGCACCGGCACAAACTGCATCTGATGTTTCTTCTCCTTCGTCTCCATGAATTGCAACAGCACATTCTTAAGGTAGACAAAATCAATCCCCGAGTCCTTCTGCCCCGTCGAACCATTGATCGGCGACGTGACTCTGCTCGAATCGATCGACGAGCGGGAAGGTGTCGAGCTACCAGCCTGCCTCTTGGTGGCTTGTATGGCACGCATTTCTTCCGCCATGACTTTGGAGGATTTCGTGAGCTTTTCTAGTCGAATATCCTTCTCGTCAACCATGCGGCGGAGTTCTTGTTTCTGCTTCTCGAGATCGTGAGATTGGCGTTCGGTCTCGTCGAGCGTATCGCGCAGCTGGGCCATTGCTGTGCGTACTTCACTAATTTCCTCTTGAGCCTGCGCAGCGCGACGCTCGAGTTCGTCTTGTCGGCCCTTGAAGTCTCGTTCACGGCGCTCGGCATCCTCTTTAGCTTCTGTAGCGCGGACAGCTTCTCGCTCGGCATCTCGAAGTCGCGTTTTGAGATCTTCAATCTCTCGGGCTTTCCTCCTGCCGATGGTGCTGGCTTCGTCCTCGGCGCGGTCTCGCTCTTCAATCGCAAGGTCCATCCTCTCTCGCATTTCTTTGATTGCGCTCTCAGCCCTGCCTTCGGCTTCAGACAGCAGCCGTCGCATCTTCTCGCCTTCACGTGATCGCTCAGAAAGCAGACGCTGAGCATCTTCCAGCTCTTCTTCGAGATTCTCGCACCTCTGCTTGATTTCTTTCATCTGTGTTGCGAGCTCTCGAGATCCGTCTTGCAAGCTTTCCATGTAGGTCTTCGCGCTCGCGTACTCGCCAGTCTTCATGTCAAGCTCCTCTCGAAGAAGGCGGGCTTCTTCGGTTGACTTCTTGGCTCTGCTGTCCAACTCTTCCATGCTAGACCTCGACTTCTTGACTTCGTCTTCAAGCTTCTTGATGTTCGTTTCAAGCCTCTCACGAGCCTCGATCGCCTCATCTCTTGTTTTCTCGCTCTTCTCAAGGTCTCTCCGAGCAGTCTCGTAAGATTCCTCAAGCGCAGTACTCCGCTCGTCGCTCTTCTTGGACTTCTCACGCAGAGAGCCGATCTCTGCATCTTTTTCGGTCGTCTGAGATTTGTACTCCGCGATCTCTGACCTGAGATCCTTCTCCTTGGCCTCGAGCTTCTTGATGCTGATGCTTGCCTTCTCCAGCTCGGACTTCAGAGTCTTCAGCTCGGCAGATTCCTCCCTCAAACGCTTTAGTTCGGGTTGCACCTTATTGTACTGCTCCCTGACAGCGGTCAAGTCCTTGAATCGAGTCTGTGCTAGATCGTTCGCGGCCGCTAACTCCTTCTCCAACTCAGTCGACTTCGATCGTAGCGCGTCAAAGTCCGAAGACAGCGCCTTGTGTTTGGCGTCGACTTCAGCTCCACTAGCAGAGTGCTGGGTCTTCAGATCCTCGATCTGCTTTTCACAAGCGTCTTTCAACGCCTGCAAGGACTCCTTCTCCTTGTTGGCGTTTTCCAACTGCTCTTTGAGGCCGTCCATCTCATCGCTAGAGACAGTCTTGGACTTCAGCTGCTGGAGTTCAATCTCCAGGTCTCTGGTTCTGGTGCCCAGCAACTCTTTCTGCGCCTCAGCATCCTTCATCTTCTTGTAATAACCATCGCTCTCCATCTGCAGCTCGTTGAACTCTTCTTGAAGCTTCTTGCGGCTTTTATTGAGCTCGGTGACTTCGTGCTTCGCATCAGTAGCGGCCTTGCCGTAATCCTTCATATTGTCCATGGCCATCTCCTTCTCTTCCATGAGGTCGTCTATCTTCTCGTGGAGGACACTTTCACCCTGGAGCCGCTCTTGCAGCTTGCTAATCTGTGCGTCCTTTTCTGACATCTGCTCTCGTAAGGTGCCAATCTCCCTTTTCAGCTCCTCAATCCGCTTGATCTGCTCTTCACTACCCGCTGACGAGGTCGCACTCTTTGCGATGCTCTCCTCGAGTTCCTGAATCTTGTCATTCCTGTCTCGTATCAAGAGTTCGTGATCGCGTATCTTTTGCTGGTGACGCTCGATAACATCTTCGTGGTGGCGCAGCACACCCTCATGCTCATCGTCGTTTGATTCGTTCCTCTCTTTCAAGGTCTCCACCACTCGAGCCAGCAAAGGCACCATTGGGTTGTCTCCGAACTTTGATTTGAGGAGGACATCGGACGCCAGCTCCCGGTTCAATAGCAGGTCTTCAACGGTGAGATCGGGCTTCTCTGTAGACGCGGCAGTTGCGCCCTCATTGACGCCTTTCTTCTTCGCCTTGGACTTCTTCTTTTTGTTCTTCTTCTTCGCATCACCTGGGACCGCAAGCTCACTGCCTTCGACTGACGGTGTAGTAGGTGTCTCGCTACTGGCCTCTGTTGGCTGTGTGCTGATCTCTGTAGTCTCGGAACCCATTCGTGATCTCGTTTCAGGGGTGCTGCTGGGCTCTGTGGGTGTCGCGACGTTACGCTCTTGGTCTTGGTCGGGCATAGAACACTTCCCACAGTCCAGAATCATCTGATATCCAGCGTCTCGCTCCTCGCGGGTACGTGTGAGTTGGCTACGCAGACTAGCGATAGTCGCTTCATGTCCCTTCTTCGTCTCAGCAACTTTCTTAGCATCTTCGCGTTCTCGCTCCGCTTCAGCCAGCCTCTTCTTCAAGCTGTCAGTCGCGGCTTCAGATTCCCGCAAATGTCGTATGGTGTTTGCATTCGTGTCACTCTCGGACTCCAGTCTGTTGATCTCGAGCTGCATGTCATTGTACTTGCTTTCCGTTTCTTTCTTCGCGTTTAGTGCATCTTTCTTCGCAGTTCGTTCTTCTTTCAGCTTCTCTGTCAGCATATCGATGAGCTTTTGCAGTTGGCGGATCTTCTCTTCGGGAGCATCTGTCCCTTGAGGACCCTTAAGACCCTCTTCCGCGGCTGCGAGTTTTGCTTTGAGCTGTGTGGTAGCCTCCTCTTGGCTGTTTTGGTACTCTTTCAGCCGATCCTGGAGGTTCGCAAGTTCGCTCTCGGTCCTTGCGAGTGAAGCCGCCGCCTCTTCTTCCTGTGCTTGGGCGGTCTTTCGATCGATGTTGGCTTGATCCAGCTGCTCTTTCAGAACTGCGAGCTCAGCTTTAGCGTCCGTGTCGTTGCGATCCCTGACATCATGCTTGTTCTCCATCGCATCTAGATTGAGTCGAGCGTCGTCAAGTTCCTTTCGCAGTAGATCGACATCCCCGCGCATAGAAGTGTTCTCCGTGGAAAGCTCATCAATGTATGCGAGGTGCTCATTCACGTCGCTCTGCAGTGCCGTGATCTTGCTCTCATACTCAGCTTTGACTTCGTCTAACTTCGCCGACGTCTCATGGTTCGCCTCAACTTTGGCACGTGAGACCTCGTCTTCATACGAGAAGAACGTGTCATCTTGTATTTTGGCTTCAGGGGATGAGTTGTCGATAACACTCGCGCCTAAAGGATCCGAAGGCTCGACTTTGGTGACTGGTCCTTTAGATGTGAGCTCATCACGCTCTTCTCGTAGGCCAGCCGCCTCATCAAATGCCTCCTTTGCCTTCTTCTCGGCCTCCTCCAACTTGATCTTGAGCTGATCCCGCTCCTTGACGGCCTCATGATGTTCGCCGCTCACTCGCTTCAGCTCTTGCATTACCATGTCACTCTGCAGGCTCCGCTGGTTGAGAAATTCGACAAGAGCGCCGGGGTCTGATATGGAAGTGAGGGGAGTATGCTCACGCAGCGTAGCTTCAAATGGCTCGATAGCAGCAACATGAGCGTGTGCATTCCGGTAGTTGCGCAGGAGATCTACACAAGTCGAGTTCTGTGAGTAAAACAAAAGGTGCCAATCACGGTGCAGTGCCTTGGACGTGACCATACCTTGATACTTGGCCGTAAGCTTCTCGAGCCTGGCCAGCTTTTGTCGTACTTCCAATGGCAGCTCATCCACCTCGACTACCTGCTGGCCCTTACCCTTCTCCACAGCAACAGCAGCATCATTTCCTTCCACTTGCTCCTTGCCCTCTGCTGACACCGCGTCCCCTCCATCTTTCACAGGCGCGGGTGTGGTCGAGCGGCTTGGAACATCAGAAGCATCATCGCCTATCACGAAGTCGTCTGGATCAGGACCTTTGCTCACACCCTGCGCGCCATCGCCTCCCTTTCCATCTGGCACCTGAAGCCTGCTACTTCCAGCTCTTTTGCTCGGCGAGTTCGTCCGGCCATTGCCCCTTCTCGCACCACTCGGCGAGCGCTTCGCCGGAGAGCCCCCTTTATGTCCCTGCTGTTGCTTCTGCTTTTCCTGCTCTTCAGCTATCTTATTGTCCAGGAAGTCGAGGTTGAGTCCCTTCTGCAGGCGCTGGAACATGGTTGCGCCGGCGTTGTCCTCCGCATGCAGCTTGCAAGGTCAACACTGCTCATGGTAGTCGTCGCTTCGTTGCTAGTGTTCGATTATCGTGCTCCTAACTCAGATTGCATCCAGTGCGGCACAAGACCAGGGATCGCAAGGGGAGGATATCGAGATGCAGCAAGCCGCAGATGATGACCAGACAGACCTCGCGACTCGGCCGGATGAGCCCTGCCAAGCTTTGGGGGCTCGCTGTGGAGCGCGGGATCGGCATGGCTTTGATCTTTTTTGCTTTGACAACGTCTTACTCTATAAATACATCCATCGCATGTCAAATCAACTTCAGATATGCCGACGGAACTCGAAGAAGTGAGTGTATCGCCGTAACGAGTGAACACGGTTCCTTTTCTTGACCTTGGCTAACGACACTTCCAGCTCGTCGAGTTCCTCCATCATGGAAACACCCAAATTCGACAGATTGGTATGCGACAACTCACCTCGGTAGACGTTGGAAGAAGAAAAGGCTAACGCCTTCTCGCAGCCGCAGAGAACCTCGTGGGATACTCTACCGCGCAGCCGTCACTCTTCAAGCGAAATCAACTCGAACCAGTCAAAGACTTGAAGCTTCTCATTAGAGATTATGGACCCATCGCCAAGAATGCCATCACGATGCTCGTCAACATCTCTGAAGATGCCGAGGTCGTGAAGAGTTTGGCCGAAGACGACACATTCCTCGAGTCGTTGTTACGGAGGGTGACCGTATGTCAGTCGATCCTCTCATTTTCCGCGCAGAAGGAGAGGACCTGTACTGACGAGCCATCAGAGTGAAAAAGAGCCGAATGCAAACCTACTATGCATGCTGCTCGCAAATTTGGCGAAGTCAGACATTATAACGAAGCTCTTGAAGCTGAAGCGAGAAGTGCCTAAACCGCTATCGACATCACCAATCGCCATTGATCAACTACTGGACTGTTTCGTCAAAGGCGCAAATGGCTCGTATAACACCAACGCCGACTACGACTACCTATGCTACCTCTTCGCTGACTTGGCCAAACACGAGGATGGTCGAAGTCACTTCCTCACAGCGCGGTCTGAGGGCGAGGGAGACAGCATCGAGAAGGTCATTCCTCTGACCAAGCTCGTCGTCTTCACCGAGCATGCGTCTGCCATTCGAAGGAGAGGAGTGGCAAGCACCATCAAGAACGTTTGCTTTGACATTCAGGCCCACGACCAACTTCTTGCCGAGAGCGGTGTCAACTTACTCCCGTACATCCTGCTTCCCCTGATGGGCAGTGAAGAGTACAGTGACGAAGACACAGACGGCATGCTGGACGAGTGCCAGCTCTTACCTCCAGACAAGGAGCGTGAGAAACAGCCCGACATAGTCTGCATCCATCTCGAGACATTGCTCCTTCTCACAACATCGGAAGAAGGCAGGAAGAAGCTACGAGATGTGAAAGTGTATCCGATTGTCCGAGAACTGCATTTGCATACGGAGAGCGATGATGTGAGGGATGCTTGCGATCGTCTTGTTCAGGTCCTCATGCGAGGAGAAGAGGGAGATCCTGACCCAGCGGCTGAGATCCCCAGGGTTCAGGAAGTGGAGGAGGATGAGGACGAGCAGATTGTGGAGGTGTTGTAAGGGTAACACGGTGGAAGATTGGCTTTCACAGATCGACCGACTCGGCTACCGAGCATCTCTTGATGAGAATGCCTTGGTCCGCAGTTCAGGTACAAGTGGCAGAATCTCGAGTTCGCCATGTACTGTCCTTGTCGATGCTGCATGGTCTTAGTGACTGGCACGTGACTCGGCCAAAGCTCGACTCATGCTCGGCTACATGTACCTTACCTTGCCTTATGTAGTCGTACAAGCTTGGTAATAGACAAACCATCTTTGGTCGAACCACTACCTAACAACAACCTCACATCTTTTGCCATGGCCACTACAAACGCTGCGCGAAGCTGCTTGCGATGCCTGCGGTCTTCGCAGAGTCTCACATACCGTAGCGCTTCACCATCGATATCCCGCCGATGTCTACATGCCTCGACGCCACTCTATCTCGACTTCCTTGCGCCATCATGGGTCTCATCGTCCTCGAAGGCCCAGCGCACAATACCGCGACATTTGAAGACTTGCCAAATAAGCCTACAGCGACGATTGCTCTCGTCAACGCCACATCGTCGCGCCGTAGCAATCACGAATCCCCGCAAGGACGACTCGGGTAACGACATGACCATCAACATCACTCCTCGCGCCGCAAGCCGCCTTCAAGCGATCGCACAAACCGATTCGAACCCAGACCTTGCCCTCCGAGTTGCTGTCGAGTCCGGTGGGTGTCATGGCTTTCAATACCTCATGTCCCTCACGACCGCCAAAGACATGGACCCAGACGAAGACATACTGTTCGAGAACGAGGAGGCTGTGGCAGGCAAGGGCGATGGGGAGTACAAAGCGAAGGTCGTGATGGATGAGCCGAGTCTGGAGTTGTTGAAGGGCAGTTCGGTGGATTATACGATGGAGTTGATCGGGAGCCAGTTCAAGGTGACTGGAATACCTGGGGCGAAGAGTAGCTGTGGCTGCGGGACGAGTTTTGACATTGCGGCTTGAGTATGCTCCTTCTGCTGAAGGCGGGTTTGCATATCCGTCGTACGCAACGCGTCGATGCAACTTTTACTGCGGTTTGGGCATGCCTGCTTTCACGACTACGGACTGCGCCTGATAAGGGACACGTCTGATCCTGCGCGGAACACCACGAAGATATGAAAGCTGCGGTACTGGTGAGGATAGTCGCAGATGCCCTGCCACGTTCGACGGGCTTGTACGAAGGTGTACGGGACAGCCACATCTGTCTAGCTTATCCCCCGGTCTTGCTGTCAGTACCCGCTGCAAGAGTGTGCAGACGGCTTTGACAAAGTTGGTTTATCCAGCTTTACGCCCTTCATCTTCAAGATGTGCTCGGCAAGCTCGTCTCTGCCATGGCGAGGGCGACGGTCCTTACGAGCCTGGCAAGGAGTTCCGCATTCTCACTAGCAGAAGCTAGTGATTGACGAGGGGCTGGCTGTTGACATGTGGAGATGCTGTCGGCAAGACATCCACAATACAAACCTGATCGTAGTCTGAAGCTCAACATTTCATTTATGAGGCATGTACGCCTAAGCCACCTGAAACCGAGTTCAATGGCTCCAAGGATGTGTCGAACGACCATCGTCTTGCCGTGTTGCGATTCAGTAACCTTATCAACGCTGTCCAGTTCACCGTCTTTCGTCTGTTGGCTTGATTGATGCTAGAATAAACACGTTGTCAGGGCCTCATTGGCCACATGCACAATACAACAGTATGAGGTTGGGCGGTGTGGCAAGCCGATGTCGTTGAGAGGATCTGCGCAGGGTTGCAGGACCCCTCAGTGAAATGCACCTGCAGCTCTCGTTACATCACACCTTTTTCTACCTTACCTTACCTTACCTTTCTACCTCCTTCACCATTGAGCGACTACTCTCCTTGACCGAACAACTGAACAACAGAAACGCCATCATGAGTGTCAAAGAGGTATCCACGAAAGCCTTTACGGACCAGAAACCTGGAACGTCAGTCGAATGCCCCTCCCTCCCAACAACCAAAGCTCCTACTGACCACAAAACAGGTCTGGTCTGCGAAAGAAGGTCAAGGTCTTTCAGCAGCCTCACTACACCGAGAACTTCGTCACTGCCATCCTCCAATCTATACCTGAGGGCGTCGAGGGCTCATTCCTCGTCATCGGAGGAGATGGACGGTACTTCAACCCTGAGGCAATGCAGCTGATTGCAAAGATCGGTGCAGCATACGGCGTCAAGAAGCTCCTGATCGGCCAGCATGGTATCATGTCCACGCCGGCAGCATCACATCTGATCCGCATCAAGAAGGCCACTGGAGGTATCCTCCTCACTGCCTCGCACAACCCAGGTGGCCCGGAGGAGGACTTTGGTATCAAGTACAACTTGGCCAACGGCGCCCCAGCACCGGAGAGCGTCACCAACAAGATCTACGAAACCTCCAAGAGCATCACTTCCTACAAGATCGCCGACATCCCCGACGTCGACCTCTCAACCATTGGTACCAAGTCGTACGGACCCCTCGAAGTCGAGATTGTCCACAGTACAAAGGACTACGTCGATATGCTCAAGGACATCTTTGACTTCGACCTCATCAAGTCCTTCCTCAAGCAACACTCAGATTTCAAGATTCTGTTCGACGGTCTCAGCGGTGTGACAGGCAACTACGGCGTGGACATTTTTGAGAAAGAGCTAGGCCAGGCGGGCAGCACACAGAACTGCGTGCCAAAGCCAGACTTTGGCGGACACCACCCAGACCCCAACCTTGTCTACGCTGCGTCGCTAGTCAAGCGTGTGGACAAGGAGGGAATCCACTTCGGTGCAGCATCGGACGGTGACGGTGACCGCAACATGATCTACGGTGCCAACTCTTTCGTCTCGCCTGGTGACTCGCTCGCCATCATCGCCCACCACGCCGAACTCATCCCATACTTCAAGAAGCAGGGTGTCTATGGTCTTGCCCGCTCCATGCCAACTTCAGGCGCTGTAGACCTCGTCGCCAAGAAGAAGGGTCTGAGCAGCTACGAAGTACCAACCGGATGGAAGTTCTTCTGCGGTCTCTTCGACGCCGACAAGATGAACATCTGCGGTGAAGAGTCTTTCGGTACCGGTAGCAACCACATCCGTGAGAAGGACGGTCTGTGGGCAATCGTCGCCTGGCTCAACATCATCGCCGGTGTGGGCCAGCAAACCGGCAGCACCCCATCCATCAAGTCGATCCAGCACGACTTCTGGAAGATCTACGGTCGTACTTTCTTCACGCGCTACGATTACGAAGGCTGCGAGAGCGAGGGTGCCAACAAGGTGGTTGCACACATGAAGGAGCTCATCACAACCAAGAAGGGCGAGTTCGTCGGCAGCAAAGTCGGCGGCGCGAAGGTGGTCGAGGCTGACGACTTCTCCTACACCGATCTCGATGGCAGCGTCAGCAAGAACCAGGGCATCTATGTCAAGTTCGATGACGGCAGCCGCATCGTCGTGCGATTGTCTGGTACTGGATCCTCTGGCGCCACGATTCGTCTGTACATTGAGAGGCACGAGACTGACGAGAGCAAGTACGGTCTCGACGCTCAGGAGTACCTCAAAGATAACGTTAAGACTGCGGTGGAGTTGCTCAAGCTGCAAGAGTACGTTGGCCGCGTCGAGCCTGACGTCAAGACTTAAGCGTGTTGCTCGGATCCTTGGGTTTAACAAAAGCGTTTGCGTGACGATGAGAGACGAGCATTAGATGAGACGAACAGACTGGCGTTGTGATTGTGTGTGCATGAAATCAGTATGAGCGAGATGTGTAGATAGCGATACAGAAGCAAAATGATGGAATCATACGAGACCCTGTTCTCACTTGATCCTCAAATCTGTACACTGGGCATATTTAGGTCTCAGCTCTCCAGAAACCGCGGTTATAGCGACTAGAGCATAGTTCGATGTCATTGGCGACCCTGCACGTCTAGTCGACCACGAAAGACAACGGAGACATTTCGTCGCTGCGAACATCGACGCCACTGGCGGCAACGTCCGTCATCGGGCTCTCTGAGAAGTCACTCTCGTCAGAAGCCCAGTTCACCTCAGTGATACATCGAGTCGGGAGTCGGTCAAGACCAACTTCGATGAACCGCTGTCGAAGAACAGACATGACAGCTTCGGTGCCGCCACGAAACGTTTGAAGTATTTCTGACATTTGAAAAAAGCAGTCCCGTGCCCCGAACTGGGAGACGACGGTCGAATGCGTGGGCAGACATGTCATGATGTCTGCCAATGATGTGGCCATGGTGAGTAGCTTGAGCTCCATCCCTGGACCGTGTGCCTCGAGGGCATCCATGGAGAGGCTTGAGATGCTGGAGAGCAGATCTCGAGCGGCTTGCACGGGGAAAACGATACTGTCTAGGGTGCCCGAGGCTTCGGAAGTCATGGCCAGTTTGGACACAGCTGTTTTCCACAGCAATAGACGCATCCACTGATGCGTTACGAGTAGGTCGGCTTGTTGCACGCTATTGTATGAGCGCGAGCGAGTCGTCATCGTGACGAGCTGATTGTCTGCAGCGAGCATGTCCTCCGCTGTGACTTCTCGGTTGGCTTCCACGTTATCAAAGCATGCAAACATGTTGCACAGACAGGCGAAAGCTGATGCATCTGGCAGCGAGTCGTCTTGTTGGAGTTTCGGCAGCAATGGGGATATGCTGGCCGTACAAGGGAGATCGTACTGCCTCGCATGGCCGCTGCGCTCCATCAGTCGTGGCCATTGAGGTTTGTGCTAGGCTCACGGCGTTCATGGACATACCGTTCTGTGACAAAAAGAAGCCACGTTATACGCAGATGCGCCTGCGTAGTTGCCTGATCGAGGTGCACATAATGCAGCGGCTGGTGCAACTCCAAAAGATGAGCCATGGTAATGGCCTCTCTTAGTAGCAGCGTGCTGACGGGCTGCTGTTCCAGATGAAGGTAGGAGATATGCAAGAAAAAGCTGGTCAAGAGAGAAACTAAGGTAGGCTTGCGTCTATACGTGGTGGTATGTCGCATCTCCTCGATCTCGTCAATGCAGATCTGTGGGTTCGGCATCCCGGTGCCCTCGACCACAAGTCCCAGTTGCAGAATGGTGGCCGTGCAGATGCTTGAAGCCAGCATGTACGCTTCAGAGTCGTCAGGCACGCGATGCATGTGCTGCACAAGTGCTCTGACCTCGACGACTGGCCAGACATGATACATCTTGCCGTGGTAGATGTCGAGATATCGCTCCAAAATGCTTAGATGGACTCGCGCTGGTGCCGGGTACGCTTTGGTGGCATCCTCGTCGTTGGGCACATCTTGGAGTACTGCTCGAGGACGAACACCAGCGGAGGCAAGACGGCGAAGTGTTTTGGCTTGCATCGTCTTTGGGCCCATCTTCTTCCTGGTCCGCAGCCGTTGACACTCAAGGGAGGATGCCAAGCATCGTGCACACGGCGCCTGGCCATCGCATCTGACACGGCGCACTGAGCATGCGTCGCAGACCCTGGGCGGGTTCATGGCACGCTACCATTCATGATGTGAGCGCAGATGGGCGAAGAGGTAAAGCAACTTCGAGCATGCGAGGAGGAAGTAGGAGAGCGGCGCGGCTATACTTCTTCCCGTAGCGGCGAACTTTGTTATATCCGGAACGCGACTTCACATGTTGTCACAAACCGGGACTTACTGGCATCTATACTCCTCGCAAACGATCTACAGCCGACTATGTACTCCCCCGTTCCCACACGCAAACGCCTCGAATGGCCTCAAGAGCACTCTGTTATCGGCCCCGAATCGTACATCTGGATAAACGCTCGCCAGGACGTGTCTGGTGCTCACCGTGAACACACTGGCTGGCACTGACCACTCGACGACCCTCGCCCGGAAGTTGCATACCACCAGCACCGCTTCATTCTCAGCGCTCCTCATGTACGCAAAGACATCATCGTTCTGGGCATCCACCAGCTGGAAGTCGCCGTACACCAACACATCAGGCTTTTCTTTCCGCAGTCGTAGGATCTGAGCCCAGTACTCGAAGGGGCTTCCATGAACGCCGACTTGACTCAGCGCGTTACATTCCCGATACGACTCGTTGACTCGGAACCAAGGCTGTCCGGTCGTAAAGCCAGCTTGCGCCTCATCTGACCACTGCATAGGCGTGCGAGCATTGTCTCGGGACTTCAGATGGTACTGCTTCTTCGCTACCTGGAGCGCTCCGTCATCTGCACCCGTTTCTTGCAGCTCTCGCCAGTGATTTAGAGTCTCGAGGTCACGAAATTCGTCCATTGTCCAATCCTCTGGAATGTTGCACATACCCAATTCCTGGCCTTGGTACAAGAATATGGTGCCGCTTTGAAGACCGAGGAATGTGGCAAACATCTTCGAGGCAGGTACCCGATACTGCGCCTCGTCCGAAGCCCATCGTGAAATGGTCCGGGCTTGGTCATGGTTCTCGGCGAATGTTGCATTCCAGCCATGGTTCTCGTACATGAAGGTCTGCCACTTGCTAACAATTTGTTTCAAGTCCGCCATCTGCCACTCCTTTGGACTGAACTTTCCACCAGAACCATGATCAATGCCCTCGACGACATCAAAGTTGAAGATCATATTCAACTCATGGCGGTCGGAGCCGACACACCGCAGGATCTCGTCGGCATCGCTGATCCAGGGCATCTCTCCAACTGAAAAGGCCGAGTACTCCTCCATGATGGCTCCGATAGCGCGGAGATACTCATGGATCCGGGGTCCATTGGCATAATGTTCACATCCGTGATGGTAGCGGTCAGTTGGGCACGTTACCACCGCATCTGGCAATCCTGGATCCTTGCTAATGAGATTGATAACGTCCATCCTGAAGCCGTCGACCCCCTTGCTGAGCCAAAAGCGCATCGTGGCATAAACTTCGTCTCGCATTGCCCCGCATTCCCAGTTAAGGTCAGGCTGCTCAGGGGCGAACAGATGAAGGTAGTACTCTCCGGTCAACTCGTCGAAAGTCCAGGCGCTGCCGCCAAAATAGGCGCTCCAATTGTTTGGGGGATGTCGCCCACCATGCTCATCGACTCTAGGCTGGCGCCAAATGTACCAGTCTCGATATTGATTCGTTTTGGAGGAACGAGACTCTTGGAACCAAGCGTGCTGATCTGACGTGTGGTTGACCACCAGATCCATCAGAAACTTCATTCCCCTTCGATGGAGACCTTCTATCAATCGGTCGACGTCGTCCATCGAGCCATATCGTGAGTCGATCGCCCGGTAGTCAGCGATGTCGTAACCCATATCGACTTGCGGACTCTTGTATATGGGGCATATCCATACTATGTCAACTCCCAAGGCTTTGATGTAGTCGAGCTTTTCGATTACGCCTGCGATATCGCCTATGCCGTCGCCGTCCGAGTCGTTAAATGAGGACGGATAAATTTGGTAAACCGAGGCTTCTTTCCACCAAGCACGCTCAGGCTGCGATCTGCTTGTGTTGCCTATCGTTGTCGCGGCCGTCGTCGCGGCCGTTGTCGCCATTGCAAGTTGTCTCTGTTGTGAGAGCTGTGCAACGAGTCTGCAGACAGATATGCGAACGCTTCGTAATTGGGGGACCAGAGGGTAATGGCTTGAGCTGAGAGCCTGGGTGTAACGTCAAACTGAGACGAAGAAATACTAACTGATCGATTGGAAGATGATCAATGCCGTCTCTCTCACGCGCAGACTGAAGAAGAGCTATGGCCCTTCTCCATACGCACTCGGCAAATGTCGGCATTTGCAGCCTCAGTCGCGACCACTCTCGGGATCATTCTCGCGACCATTCTCGCAAAGACTCTCGCAGGGTCTCCCGCAGACTTTCTCATGAATACCTGAGCTAGCGCACGCGGCTTCTGGCAGAGACTCCCGCAAAGACTTCCGTAAGCACTCTCGCAAAGATTGTCGCAAATACTCGGTCTCGGACTACTGCTATTGGCTGCCATTTGCCACACTTGCCGCAGAACCGGTCGTGTGATTACGACTTGAGCTTCACTGAGGATCTACTACGCGGGGCTCCAGGTCTGCTACTCCAGATGCAGAACCATGTGGCTTGACCCACACAGTGTCTTCTTTGGGTCTCACTTCTGCAGAACGCACACATCGCTGACAAGAGCCTAGCTATAAAGGCCCTCTAGATCTCCTGAATATGGGTCATGCCATTCATCAACAGCATTCTCTACAGCGTTTCTGGCCTCCTAGCCTTACGTGTTGTTAACACTGGGTCCGTCAGCGTTCAAGACATCCATAACAACCATGGGTGGTCCGTCAGGGATCGTTGCCTCTGGCGGCGACGCAGTCTACAACACCTTGTCCAACAATGTGAACGCAAAATGGACCCGCGATCCTGGTCTTCGGCGACTGAATCTGGCAATCCTCACCATGTTCGCCTCTGCTGCCGCCAATGGATATGACGGTTCGCTCATTAACGGCCTTTTGGCGATCCCAGCCTTCAACAACAACTTGGGCGATGTCAACTCGAGCCTGTTGGGCGTTACCCTTGCTGGTATCAGCCTTGGTGGACTGCCTTCGTTCATCCCGGCTTCTTACGTTAGCGACTACATGGGGCGTCGCTTTTGTGTTGCCGTTGGCTCGTCTCTCATGGTCGCCGCCTCTGTGATCCAGTGCGCGACCTCGGGCATCTATGCTTTCCTGGGCACGAGAATCATGTTGGGAGTCGGCCTGGGTTTCTCTCAGACTGCTGCTCCTGCTCTGACTACCGAAGTTGCCCACCCCAAGCATCGGGCAAACATCACCAACCTCTTCCAAGCCATCTGGTTCTGGGGCGCTATCGTTTCGGCGGCCGTTACGCTCGGTACATTGCACATGGGCAACAGCTGGAGCTGGAGATTGCCTTGCCTGCTCCAAGCTCTGTTCCCGGCGATTCAGCTCATTGGTCTTCTGTTCGTCCCTGAATCTCCACGATGGCTTATCTCCAAGGACCGTCACGAGGAAGCGCTCCGAATCCTCGCCAAGTATCACGCCAATGGACTCGTTAATGATCAACTCGTGCAATTCGAGTACCGAGAGATCTGCCAGACTTTGGACGCAGAAGCCGCAGCAGCCAAGACTACGGGCTGGGCTACATTCTTTGCGACCAAGGGCAATCGGCATAGACTTCTCATTTGCGTTCTGGTCGGCTTCATGATCCAGTGGGCTGGAAACGGAATTGTGTCGTGTAAGTGTTCGGGAGAAGATCCATGAACGAGCCACTAACTTGGCTAGATTACCTTGCGCCCATACTCAAGAGTGTCGGCATCACCAGCTCGACCACACAGTCCGGCATCAATCTCGCCCTTCAAGTTTGGAACGCCGGCCTCGCCTTCGCAGGCGCTCTCGCCGCCGAAAGATACGGCCGCCGCCCGCTGTGGCTCCTCTCCGCCTCGGGAATGTTAGCATCCTTCATCATTGTGACAGCCCTCAGTGCCACCTTCGCGGAACACGGCATCAAAGCAGCCGGAGCAGCCACCGTCGCCTTCCTGTTCATCTTCTTTGGTTTCTACGATATCGCCTTCACGCCACTGTCGATAGCCTACCCCGTCGAGATCCTGCCGTTCAACCTTCGCGCCAAAGGCCTCTCAGTCAACTTGACGACAGTCTTCGGTGCGGGCTTCTTTAATCAGTATGTCAATCCGATTGCCCTCGAGGCAATTCACTGGAAGTTCTACTTTGTGTATATCGGGGCGCTGGCGGCCATGATTCCGACCATTTACTTTTTGTTCCCAGAGGTAAGGACTCGAGACTGCAGCACTGCTGATACCAAAGACGACCGAAGCCGCTAACATGGTATCGCAGACTAAAGGCCGCACTCTGGAAGAGATTTCCGAGGTCTTTGATGGTGAGACTGCTGTCTCGGATATTCGTCGAGTTTCTGCCGATCTGGCATCGGGGAAGGATGAGGAGAAGGACGTCGCTATTGATGTCGTGTACGCCGAGAAAGTCTAGTCGACCATTAGCGGCCATAGCCCAGAAAACGCCTCTTCAAATCATTCGCGTGACGTGTATACCTGCCTGTACACCATGTAGGTGCACTCTATCTTTGATGTCCGCTCGGAGACTGGATACGAATTGCCTCTGTTCACCAGGGATCTTTGAGGCGTGCTAGTGTCAATTCTGACGAGCAGCTTTCTGCAACCAACAAGTTTGGATTGAGGAACTTCCTTATCCTACGGGTATCTTGCTCTCGCGACACGTGCAACCTTCAGTGGACCTTGTGGAATCTCAGGTGAAAGTCTTCTTCTCCTTAGTAGGACTCTCGAGAGAAAACTCCGCACTGAAAAGGCTCTCCCACCCACTCTTTCCCTTCGCCAAACTCTGCCCCTGCTGCTGTTGCTGAGCCTTCGCAGGAGAAGCCTTCGCCTTGGGACTCCCGCTCGTCGCGGCGGTATGCTGCTCGAGGTGCCGCTGGAGGGAACGAACAGATTTTGAGGGCGATTTGGATCTCGCGCGGGAGGCGTGTTGTCTCAACTGTGATGAACTGATGTCCGCGGATGAGGAACCGGGACGCAGAGCTGTGGTGGAGTGGTTGCGGATCTAGGAGTTTCAGGTCAGAAGTCAGAAGCAGGGTCATTCATCTCCCAGTAGGGATCTTCTTGGCGCACCTGTTCGCGTTGGTGAGATGCTTCTAGGTCAGCTTTGGCCTCTTGATGTTGTTGAAGGGGATGTTGCGGGACTTCGGCGGTTGTAGGAGATGAGATGCCCAGTCCGGTCGTGCCCGCCGCTGCTGGCAGAGGTCGTGGTGGTTGCTGGCCAGTGGACGAGGCTTGACTCTCCGATCGTTGGCGATTATCCTCTGCGTTCGGTGTGGCGGCCGTGGTGGGAGTCACACCGGAAACACCCTTCTTAGAAGTGGAGCTGCTGCGACGACTGTCCAAGCTCTTGTTAAGATGTTTGCTGGCATCGCCACCCTTACCACTCCCTTTGGCACGAAGACTGCCCTTAGCATCGACATTAGCTGCCGCAACAGTAGACTTGCCTAGACCTGGCGTGGTCGGCGCTGCTCCAGCACCTCGCTCTTCAACCGCGTGCACCATCCACCATGTCAATCCATCCGACAAATCGAACGGATTGTCGTCCTCAACTTGCATCGAAGAAGCAGCATCGCTTGTGTCGCCAATGCTCCTCCCATCAGCGGCGATGTTGTTCGCACCAGTACGTTGTCCGCTGAGATCGACCACTTTCTGCTCCACCTTTTGTATCCTGGCCACGATGAAGTCTCGAGTTCCCAATCGCATTCCCTCTCGTTCAGCCAAAAAGTAGTGCGGACATCCGATATTGAATGCAGCCCATGCACCCTTGACTTGACCTCCTCTTGTGGGCAAGAAGAGAGCCAAATCGCCCTCTTTGAAGTCACGCACCGCGATCTTCGCTTGGGCCTCAAGTCTGAGCTTGACAGCACGCTCCTTATACGCATCAGCTCGCTTCGTCGACTCCTTGGCCTCCTTTGCATACTTCTTGGCAGTATATTCAAAGTCTTTCACTCTCTTCGTCACCGCGTCAGCAAACACGTCCAAGTCGAATCGGGAGATGTGGTTGAGGAAAGCTTCGAACTGAGCAGTCTCATCCTCGGAGGTCTGAGAGTCAGGCCAGTGCAGAAGTCTCAAGTCCGAGGGAGGCTCCGTGTCGGTCGCTGAGGATTTCCTCGTAGGTGGTGGCGATGCAACAGATATTTGTCTGCTCATTTGGGTTTGTGGATCAAGAATCATAGTGCTCGCAGCCATCTTTGACGCGCGCTCAATCGTCATCTTGCTGTCGTCCTGATACGAGATGACCAGACCCAGACGTTCCAGCAGTCGGCCGAGGCGCATGTTTTGAGAGTACAGTCTCTGCGAGACTTCCTTTGCTCGCTCTGCTCGCTTTTGCAACCTCTCTGAGGAAGCTTCTGCATTAGTGTGGTACACTTTGTGCTTCTTTTGCAGTCGCATGAGCTCGATGTCGAGGCTGTTGATATGGGACTTGGCTTCTGCGAGCTCAGAGGACAGTTTCTTTGTCTTCGCTTCCTCGTCGGTAACTCGCTGGCGAAGGACCTCAGATCCAGTTTCGCCCTCTGCAAATTTACTGCGAAGCATTCGGAGTTGTTCTTGCTCATTAGTGAGCTGCTCCTCCAAATCTTTCGCCTTTGCCTCCTCAGCACCCAGCTTCTCTTGTGCTTCGCGTATTTGTTCCTCTGCCTCAGTCTGCCTCTCACCAGCAGTCGCTAATTCAGCTTTTTGTCGATCGCTGCTCGTCCATAGCGAAGCATTCTCCGTCTTCGCATAAGCCACAGCTTCTTCGAGTTCTTTGACGTGCGCAGCAGACTTCTGGGCGAGCTCTTCGAGCGCTGCAGCCAGGCCAATCAGCCCACTAGGCGACGCAGCATCGGGAGATAAGTACGAGTGAGCAGCGGTCAGACTCTGCATATGTTCTGTCTCCGATTCGCGTCTCTTGTCCTGGTCTCGAATGATCTTCTGCATATCTCGCTCAGCCTGTGACTTCGCTGCTTCTGCGATCTCCAGCCGACGCTCGAGTGCATTGCGAGCATCGTGCTGAGTCGCAGCTCTGGCAGCATGACCAGCGGCATCTTCTTTGAGACGGATCATCTCCTCATCAATGCCTTCTCGCGACCCGGCGAGGCGTTCGATTTCATTCTCACACTCTTCGATCTTCTCCTTAGCCTCCGCCAGATCATGCTCCAGACTGCGTCGGACATCAGCAAACTCGCGCTGTTGAGCTTCCATGTTCTCCATAAGATCCTTTTTAGTCAGTGTTGCCTCCTCGACCTGCTTCTGGAATTCGGCGTCGGAGTTCTTGCGAGAAGCGACCTCTTCCTTGTAGGATTGCAGCTCGGCCTCGAGATCGACTATACGCTTGGCAAGCCGCTTCTCCTCAAGGCCTTGTGCTTGGGCGACGGAAGGCCTACGTTGTTTGCTCATAGAGTTGTGACGTGAAGTGTCCTCAGATGGTGCAACTGGTGGTGTAGAGATACGATGCGGCAAACCACCTTCACTAGTCGGTGTAAAGACATCTCCAGTACTCGCTCGAGTCATCTGAGTCTGGCGGTGAAGCAAGTCCTCCAACTTCCTCACCCGACTTCTCTGACCTCGGAGGTCTTCCTCAAGTCTAGCATTGGTTTCGCGAAGAGTTTTAGCCTGCTCATCGCCACGCAAAAGCAAAGATGTATCGCCGAAGGCAGCCTCATGCATGCTACCATTCTTGAATGCTCTTGCGTGTTTGATCTGCTTCCGCGTTGGTTTGTCAAGATCCTGAATCGCTTGATCGATCTCATCTGTCACAGGTCCCTGCCCGAAGACACTGAGCAGATGGTTCAAGTACTCGGTAAGCTCGTCACGAGTGGTCATGGGCCAGCTGCCGCCTTCGTTCTGCAGGGCAAGCTCGATTCCAAGTACTCGACTCTGCAGAGCGTCGGGAGAAACAATATCATCAACAGTCCTCATCCACTTCTTTCTCCGCTTGTCCTCCTCTTCCTGATACATAGCAACTTCTTCCTGCAGTGTGGCCGAGTCGCGCTTCATCTTGGCAACCCATTCTCGCCGTCTGACAGACTCAACCAAGAGCTGTCCGTACACAGAGGGCAGGCGCGAGATGATAGAAAGTGTCTGAAATATGTTGGCTTGATCTTCAGGCAGATCGATCTCTTTGAGGTCCAGGAACAGCTTTGCGAGCTGGGACTCGATACTGGACAAAGTACGCATATGCTCCAATGATATTTCGGCAGCGCTGTCCCTTTTCTGCTTCGCTCGATGCACGAACTCGTTCACCTCGCCGCAGTAGTCGACCAGGTTGGGAATGTAATTTCTGGTGTGGAGAGCGCCCATCTTGGTAACGGAGTTCATGTTTGGCTGGTTCCTAGCCAAAGACTGGACATGCTCTGAGTCAGACGCCATCTTAGTAACCACGAGTTGGATCTCTCGCATGAGCTGAGTAGTCTCCGAGGAGCTTTCCGCCATCGAACGATTATTGATCGATTCCACGGCTTCAAAGAGCTCGTTGCTGCCTCTGACGATCGAATCCAGGTCATCTCGTGCATTGTCGACTCGACCGATTAGCGTGTTCAGCAAGGACTTGGCTCCATTCGCTGCTTGCTTGACGGCAACAACGTCCACGAATCCCTGTAGAGTATTGATGTTCTGCTGAGAGTTGCGCCTCGACCCAGAGGGGGGAGTCATAGGTTGAATGAAACGCGAAAAGTCGGCCCTCGCAGGTATGCTTCGCAGGCTGCCTAGGTTGTGCTCCCAACTATCCACATGGCCCTGCTGCTCAGCCAGAAAGTCGTTGGACCATTCTGTTGCCACAGCATACTGCTTCTCGGATGTCCTGATGTGTTGTTGCAGGCTGGCCACTGCCACTGCCAAGCTTCGCTCGATAACATGCTGCTCCTCTTGATACTGTTGCGCCTGTTTCGCACGGGTACTGCAACCATTCAATAGCTCTGCAGCCCAACTCTTTCTCAATCTGAATAGATTCTGCCATGACTCTAAATCGGTCTGGTTCGATGCGAGGTCCGGCGCTGAAGCCGGTTGAAAGTCGGTACTGTCGACGCTCTGGGTGAGGTCTTTCGAAGGACTGGTTGCCTTCTTGCCGTTCAACAAGCTCGAATCGAAGACGAATAGCTCATTCTCGGTCAACAAGGTCTGAGTGCGAACTTGCTTCCCTTGCGCGGTGAGCAAGATCTGGCTGCGCTGCTGGATGCCGGCGTGGTTGACGATCCATGATCTGAGCTGGTCGAGGGAGGTGGTCAAGCTAGGGTCGAGGACGAGGCGGTGGCCGGTATGCCCGATGTAGACGGAAATCGACATGCGCGCCAGCAACGATGAGGTGGTACGGTGTTGCTGCTGGCGCGATGATGGGGCGATAGTGGTGTAGGAAGAAGAATAGCGCAGCAGGTCATTCGTAGGCGCGTCGGCGATGACTCTGGGTGCACGCTGCTGCTGCTGCTGCATGATGTAGCTGTCACGAGCTGGCGCCAGTTCGGGCACTAGCGTCGAGGGCCATCCACAACGGGCTACTGCGAAAGCGCCAGGCGACGACACGACATCCATGAAAACAGGATGAACTCCTTCACAACACATACACCTATGTGTGCAGTATGGTAAATCCGGCTCACACGACACCAAAGCTGCGTCAAGGTGTTTGATAGAGCTGCGCTGGTGTGCCCCGTTGATCACCTGACAGGCAAGTCATACGGATCTCGAGTTTGATTCACCTGGACCCTTGTCTCATCAACCGCGAACATGGAGAAGGAAGAGTTGTACTCGGAAGCTTATGCAAAGGCACAGGATGAGAAAGATCCTCTAAAGGCCTTCCGCAATCAGTTCGTTATCCCCTCGAAATCAGATCTTGCCAGGACACAAGTCGGCGGCAGGGATGACGGACACGATCAGGAGCCATCGACATATCTGTGTGGCAACTCCCTTGGATTGCAACCAACTTTGACCAAGAAGTATTTCGAAGAATATCTATCGACCTGGGCTCAAAAGGGCGTATTCGGCCACTTCAAGAAAGTCTCGGACACTCACCTCGCGCCGTGGCTAGACGCCGACGAAGATGTACGTGGAGACATGGCCAAGATCGTGGGGGCGAAACCCGAAGAAGTCGCCGTGATGAACACATTGACAGCCAATCTCCACTTTCTCATGTGCAGCTTCTACAAGCCCACCAAAGAGCGTTACAAGATTCTCATTGAAGGGAGGGCGTTCCCGAGCGATCACTTCGCCGTCGAGTCTCAGCTCCGCTTTCACGGCTTCGACCCCAAAGACGCCATCATCTTCCTCGAACCCCCATCAGACTCGGACTTGATACTCTCGACAGACTACATCCTCTCCGTCATCGACAAGCATGCATCGGAACTCGCTCTCGTCCTCCTACCAGGTATACAGTACTACACTGGCCAGTTCTTCGACATGGCCAAAATTACCGCTCACACCCAGAGCAAAGGCATAATATCAGGCTGGGATCTCGCTCATGCCGCTGGCAATGTGCCCTTGGAACTACACAACTGGAAAGTCGACTTCGCCGCCTGGTGCACGTACAAGTATCTGAATAGCGGACCGGGCAGCATAGGCGGCTGCTTCGTCCACGAGAGACATGGGCAAGTGAAGAATGTTGGCTCTGACGAGAAGCCTTCGCTCGAATACAGACCGCGTTTACAAGGCTGGTGGGGCTCACAAAAGTCCAGTCGCTTCGCCATGGCCAATAACTTCGAGCCCATTCCAGGGGCAGCAGGTTTCCAAGTCTCCAACACATCCGTTGCCGACTCGACTGCTGTACGAGCAAGTCTCGACATCTTCAAGCAGACCTCCATGAGTGAGATCCGAATGAAAAGTCTGAAGATCACCGCCTATTTGGAACAGCTCCTTGATCTGCTCCTCAAAGACCAAGAACAGACACTCGGCAAGAAAGTCTTCCACATCATCACGCCTCGCAATCCAGATGAGCGAGGCGCTCAGCTGTCCGTCATGCTCGAACACGGCTTGCTCGATGACATCATGGAGACTCTCGAGCACAACGGTGTAGTCGTCGACGAGCGAAGACCAGACGTCGTTCGAGTCGCCCCCGCCCCGCTATACAACAACTTCCAAGATGTTCGAAATTTCATCCGAATCTTCGAAACAGCATGCGAGGAGGCTTTCAAGAAGCAGCAGCAGAGCTCATGAGCTTAAAGCCATACGCAAAAACAGCATAGCGTTCGTTGACCGCTCTAGACATACATGTAGAAGTCGAAGTTCTAGATAGGGATGAGGAATGGGAAAATGAACATATACCTCACTCTCACTGCATTCGTGAGCTGACCTTAGCAGTCTACGCGGACGAACAATGGAGGTGGGAGATGGAATGATGAGAAGTTGAAATCTGGAGAATGCCCGTGTCTTGTATGCCAGCCATAGCCAAGATAGATGAGGATACCTCGTTTCAGCTACGACCAAAGGGTAGCGAACCGTCCAAAAAGGGGTGCTTCAGCGCGCTACAGCAGAGAAACAATAACGATTTCCCTACATCAACCCGCCTGCTCTAGGCGGCTAGTAAGGTAGTCATGCAGAGAGGCAGAAACGCACGCCCGCCGGCACGTCCTCGCAAGGTAGAGATCCATGTCCGAAAAGTGGCAAAAGCCCACAGCAAACCCGCCATGCAACCGTAAGAATCACCGCAACTAGCTAGGATTCGTTCCGCCAACCATGGCACCCAGGTTCGGCAGCATGCCTGGTGCACGTCCGATGGGCATGCCCGGTGCACCGAATCCAGTCGCGGGAGTTGGTCGACTCGGCATGGGAGATCCTATCTCACCGAGACCAGAGTTGCCTCGACCTTGGTCTGGAGTCCCTGCGTCGGCTTCCCACTTGACAGCAAAGGCATTGGAGCTGCCGTCATCCTGCTTGCGCACATGCAATTCGCCGCCGCCGTTCTGGCTGTCGCCTTCGGTCTCGCAGATCTCCTCAATCTCGCGTAAAGTTGGCGCTGAGTCCAGCATGGGTCGATTGGCTTCAATCTGCTGCAGGAGAACGTCTACGTTGTGGAAGCCGTCGCCTTCGCCGCGATTCGCTTGCGTCAGTTGCTTGCATGCTTGGCAGACCGCAAGACGGATGGTTAGAGGCCGACTAAGCCCGACGCCTGGCCGGTGTATGGGAGCTGCACCTATTGAGCCACCGATCGATCCAAAACCACTAGCGCCGAATGGGACAGCATTGTTGTTCGCCCAGCTACTCATGCCTGGAGTTGGGAGACTACCCCAACCTGGCTGAGCGAGACTCGGGCTCTGACCAAATGGCATGGCCGGTGTGTTCCAGTTGCTTGCAGGCGTACCGAAACCGCCTGGAGGACCGAAGCCACCAATCTGACCAATACCTGGAGCCGGCATCGTAATGTTCCTCGCACCAGCTGGTGCTGGGATGTTCGAATGCCGTCTAACGTCAGCCATGCCAGTGGGAATGGGTTCGTCACTGTCGTCCAGCAATGCGGAGCTGCCCAGATGCTTTGACAGGTCGTCCAGATCCGTTGAAACTGTTCGGCCAGGCCCCTGGGGCTTTACACTACTAGGCCGCTGGATCGGTGCCGGACGCGCAATCGGCTGATTAGCTGCCGACTCGAATCGCTCCTTGTCACTCGACTGCTGGCGAGAGTGTCCTGAAATGCTCTGTCGCTGGTTTTCGCTGCCAGGTGCGGTCGGCGAAGCACCGATCGGTGAAGTCTGATTGTGCTGTGGCATAGGGTGATGGTTGAAGCCAGGCGGTGGCTGATTCGGGCCAGACCCCTCGAACGGGAAACCCCGGCCTTGTGGTGGCATCATACCTGGAGGAGGCATGCCGTTCATGCCAGGGAACGACATTCGGTTCGGCATACCCATAGGTGGCGGTCCTTGATGTGGGAACATGCCCATTGGGCTGCCTCGCTGTGCCATGCTGGGGATCATTGGACCTTGCGGACCTTGAAAACCTGGATATCCCATTGGCGGCATCCCACCAAGCCCATGATGCTGTGGGTGCGGCATGCCAGGAGGTGGTTGGATGGGTTGTTGATGAAGCGGCGATGCACCAGGGATTGGATGCTGATTCTGCTGGCCGGGCTGCTGGTTGCCTGGCTTCTGCATAATCGTCTTTGGCTGCACCGAAAGCTGTGGCCCACTACTACCCGGCGAAGACGACTTGCTGGGTGCACTAGACAGCTGCGACTGTGCTTGCTTCGGCGAAGAGGCGAGTGAACCTTGATGCGAGGGCTGTCTCTGCTTCGCTGGTGTCGGCGCTTTGGGTATTGCAGGGGTTGCGATTTGCGGATGTGGCGAAGAAATGCCAGATGGAGTCTGCTTCGGGTAGACGCCAGGGATGGCCACCATGCCAGGCTGTGAAGGACGCTTCTGAATCTGTGGAGGATGCTGCGGCGGGTGTGCGCCTTGTTGCGTCGTCTTCTCGCGCTCCTTTGCGTCCTTCTCGGCCTTGGCCTTGGCTTCACGGTCTTTCTTCTCGCGCTCCTCTTGAAGCTTGCGTTCTCGGGCTTCCTTCTCACGAGCTTCCCGCTCCTCGCGCTCGCGCCTCCTCTGCTCCTCCTTCTTCGCCTTCTCGGCCGCTTTCAGCTCTCGCGCCTTACGCTCAGCTTCCTCTCGCCGCTGTTGCTCTTCTTGCTGTCGCCGAAGCTTATCGGCTTCCTTGCGCGCCTTCTCCTCCTCCAGCTTCTTCTTCTCTTCCTCGCGCTTCTTGCGCTGCTCCTCCTTCTTTCGCCGCTGCTCCTCCAGCTTCTTCTCTTCCGCCTCTCTCAACTTCCTCTCCTCGTCAGCCTTCTCAGCGTCCCGCTTCGCCTTCTCCTCGGCTTTGGCAAGCTGCTGCTGCTTCTTCTTGTCTTTCTTCTTCTGAGCATCCCGTTGCTTCTTCGCCTCTCTCTGTGCCTGAAGCTTGTCTTCGTCGTCGATTTCCTCCAAGAGTTTCCTCTGACGTTCAGCTGCGACCTTTTCTCGATATGCAGTCAAGACGCGCTGTTCGAACATGCGAGCAGCGAAAATCTGAAACATTCGTCTACCTTCCTGCATTCGTTGCTCCTCGGTTAGCCCACCCTGTGATAGATCAGTTTGAATTGTGTCACGACTTGCCAGCTGAAGGTCACCCACCATATCATCTTCCTCCTCGATGTCGTCCTCATATTCGTCTTGGCTGTCGTATGATTCTCCGTCTTCGTCAAACTCGTCGCCAGCGGCCAGGGGATCCTCGTGAGCGTAGGCAGGATCATCCGGCGGGTATCCCGAATGCGTTTCTGCCTCGTACTGGGAGCGGCTCTCTCGCTGCATGCGGCGCTCGGCAAGCTGCTCCATCATTTCGATAAACTTGCGGCCGTCGTTTTTGAGCAGATCGTCAGCTACCGTGAGGAGGTTGTCTGCATTACCCTTTAGCCCCGCTTTCAGCTTCTCAACCCAGGGTGTTAGGATACCTTTGACAGTAAGATGTGAGCCAAAGTTGAAGAAGTCTGGCACACCTGCTTGAACGCGGGGCGGCAGAGGTTCTGGATGGGGCTCATCATCCTCTTCGGAATCGTAGTCTTCATCCTCACTGTACTCTTCTTCCTCCTCGTCGCTGAACTCGTCGTCTTCTCCCAGATGCTCGTGCATGTGGCTCGTCTTGTGGTGCGGATGTGGGTGATGATGGTGGTGATGGTGGGCGTGGGGGTGGGTATGATTATGGTTGTGATTGTGGTTGTGAATGTGAGGCGTAGGAGGCGGCACATTGAGAGGATGGTTTTGCCGGTGCTGCAGAGGATCGGGCATCATGCCATCGGTCGACGGTAGCGGAGGATGGTCATGGTGTGCATACTGCTCAAGCTCTTCGTAGTAGCCCTCATAGAGCACTTCGAGCTCCTCCTCTATCGCGGTCCTCTTGCGGCCACAGACGGTGCAGGAACAGGAATGTTTCTGCTGCTGCTTCATCTTCTTAAGAACGGCCTCCTTCTCGATCTTCAGCAGACCTTTGCGCTCCTCCTCGCTTAAACTCAGCCAGAAGTCCTTGATGTTCTGGCGCTCCTGCTGGGTGCTCGTATTCCAGATGTTGGGGTTGCTCTGGCCTGTTCGGGCAGGAGGGCGCACGGCAGCTGCAGAGGGATGGGAGTGCGCAGGCATAGGAGGAAGCATGTCCGGGTCATATGAGGTGGGGCCATGTCCGACAGCGTGCTTTTTCTTCTTCTTGTTCTTCTTGCCTGTCGCGTGAGGGGGCGAGTGGGCGCCGTTCTGGTGCGCATAGTGTGGGTGGTCGTCGTACTGATCGGGCTCGCCTTCGTCGGAGTATTCGTCCTCATCATCGTCGTCGTAGCGGAGCGCATCTTCATCGTAGCCGACGTCGGTGGAGTCCCCTGTAGGCGGCATGGGAAGCTGTGCAGCTTGCTTGGCGGCCTGCTTCGCCCGTCGCTTCTGCTTCTTGCGGTTGCCGCCGACGGTGGGAGGAGCAGTTATGACGCCGTTGGCGGTGGGCGGCGGAGGTAGTTTGGCGTTCGCCGACATGGTGGTGGGTGGGGGCCTCGCGGGCGGAGATCAGGACGGAGGGGGCAGCTGTGGCAAGGAGGGGTCAGCCAGGCGGTGGGCGGTGGAGGAGGGTGGTGTATGTTGTGGGAGAGGAGAGCGGGCGGGCTGGCAGTGGTGGTGTTCCGTGTTCATGTCCCGCTCCAGCAAGGTCGGCGAAGCACGCACCTGGCCAAAGTAATCGCGGTGGCTCGACCGCCGCACAATGGGACTGCGCTTCCTGGCGTATCTCAAGGGAAGTGGAGCCGTGCTGCTCTGTAGCATGTGTCGGGCGCGTGGTGGGCGTGGTGGGCGTGTGGGAGGAGTTGGTGCTGGGTGCAGTCCATCGTCCCGTCCAGTCCAGTCCAGGCGATGAGTGTAGGTGCCGATGGAAGACTGGCGTGTGGCTGACGACTCGCTTGCACTGCCACTGCCACCTCTCCTCGCTCACAATTGACGCCAACTCAACAAACACCCAACTAGCATTACTGTAGGCATGCACTGAACTACACTACATCCTCGTCCGCACACCGTTCACCGACGACCATTCCACCCCTTCTGCCACTAGACGCCAGTACTTCCAAAATCGGGTTCTCTCCTCAACCTCGTCAGCAGCATTGACCCTGAGCTTGCCTCGTCGGAGCAGCGACCTTCTGAAACGACATCGCACGGCGTTACTGCTGCGCCCGCCTCGCCGCCGCCTGTCCACCAACTTCTCTCCTCCTCGACCTTCCAATTGACCATTACTGCCTGCGTGCCGATTTTCTTCTCCAGCTCACCCAGTCCCCGCAGAGTCCGATTCCAACACGGCAGTAAGGCCTCCGCAGGCGGCACCCGAGAGCTTACGACGCGAAGCGCAAAGAGTTGGCAGCACCGGAGAAGCATTGGAATAGCAGCCCACACAGTACACCAACATCGCCTGGTGAACACTCTCAGCCGCCGAGGGCCGTAAGGCTGTCCAACAACTCCGGCCAAAAATGGCGCAACAGGATACCCAGGTCATGCGAAGGTGGGTGACGAATGGGGTCTGCAGAGGCCACGGACTTGAATTGACTCGCGCGATAGGAAGCTGGTCATTATCGGAGATGGTGCCTGCGGAAAGACCAGTTTGCTCTCTGTCTTCACACTCGGCTACTTCCCAACCGTAAGTCGGCTTACCAAAGTGTTGAGAATCGACGACATCCTAGCTCACCGCTCCACCAGAGATATGTACCCACCGTCTTCGAGAACTACGTTACCGACTGTCGCGTAGACGGCAAGTCAGTCCAGTTGGCTCTATGGGATACCGCCGGTCAAGAAGACTACGAACGACTACGGCCGCTGGCATACAGCCAAGCTCACGTTATCCTCATCGCATTCTCAGTCTCAAGTCCCGACTCCTTACATAATATCACTACCAAGTGGTGAGTCTTGGTTGCGAGAGCTAGACACGGGAGCCCCTCAATGCTGACAAGTCTTCGTAGGCACCCTGAAGTCCTCGAACGCTGTCCCGGCGTACCCATAATCCTCGTCGGCCTGAAGAAGGATCTCCGCGATGACCCAGTGGCACAAGAGGAGATGCGCAAGCGAAGCGAAAAGTTCCTGACTCCAGATGAAGGCGAAGAAGTCCGTAAGAGGATTGGCGCCAAGAAATACCTCGAATGCTCGTCTCTCACCGGCGAGGGTGTGGACGACGTCTTTGAAGCGGCCACGAGGCAAAGCTTATTGAGCGGCGACCGAAAAGAGCGGAGTGGATGTTGCGTGATACTATAAGAAGCAGAGGGCGAAGTGTTGCAGGAAGATGACGAGGAAGAGGGCCGCGCCCATGAGACAAGAAAGCATCGCAGGGCAATCAAATCGTCAGAGGAGATAGACGCCAAAGAGAGACGCGCGAAGGAAACCTGATGGCAGAGACTTGCATCGACGTTTTGAATAACACAGCGCTTTATGAGAGCAGCATCGCAAGCGAACGGCCGGGAGTGCATTGATTGAGTTGCACGCTGTCTTGATCTCTGATCACGACGAAGCTGGAATACCAGGTATAGCATAGAGTGCGCGAACCTCTTTCGAAGCGGACTTGCTTTTGCTGCGTCTTCGAGTAAACAAAAGTCTTGGGTGGTCACGCGGTGGAGTCCTGATTCTATAATGACGACTTTCTTTCAGCGTTCCTCATACGAGGGTCTCACGAACAAGCAGGATGAACGGCTCTGGTCTTACTTTCTCCACCTCAGCACGGTACTCTGAGATGTGTTTCCAGGTTACGGCTATTCCTCTTATCCTTGAGTTTCCGATCCTCAGCTGCGGTGGTATGAAACACTACGACACAGGATTCCATCCTGTATGAACAACCAGTGCCACTGGATAAGATACTAGTACTACTGATCCACAGATAAGATGTGTGGTGCGTTATTTGGTTTCTTCAAATTGTCAGTACACCGAGAAGAACTGAACATCAAACAGTAAGTCTATCTATTCGACTCGCTGGGGCTGTCTTTTACAAATCTTTGATGGAAGTACGCAGGGCCTCAATCTCAGCGACCCGCCTTTTGCGTATAGGTTCGTAATCAGATGCACCGCGAGCCCTTAACAGAAGATCCAGATACCTCTCCAAATCGGCCTTTGCAAGTAGCAAACGAGCGTCGCGATTCAGACCATGCGTGGCTAGGATGTTCGCCACAGTCATCTGGGTCATCATCAGTGGATCAACTAGCCCTGGAATTTTCCATCTCGACTTACTGCATGGTCGTAGGCACGCGTGTGGTGAGCACACCAGGTGTCAGCCTGTGAAGGCACATGACGGACGAGCACGAAGAACGCCGATAGCCCTTCGTGCGCTGCCTCTAACGCCCCGTAGATATCTGGCTCCACGCCGACGGCCTCGTTCTTGTCCATGTACAAGCACATGAGGACCCAAAAGAAGTTGCTAGAGACGGCGATGATTTGCCGCAGAAGACGTGTATCTTGACCTCCGAAGCGACTGTCACTGTACGAGTTGAACGGCGGGCTCCAACTGGAATACATCGATCGGAACTCTGCTATCAGCTGCGCTTTGTGGGCGACATCCGTGCAAAGTCCACGCCGCAGGGCCCTTGGGATGCAGATCTTGCTTTGACACCAGGTTGCATACTCCCACATGGCCCGGAGGAACGATACGTCGTTCATTTGCGATTCGTCGTCGATTGAGCTGGCCGACAGCTCTGTCAAGGGTGATGAGGTTTCGGGTGAATCGTGTTGGTTCAAGCTCGGAAACGTCTCGTGGCATCGTAGGCACGATGAATCGATGTCGTGGAAAGTCGTGCCAGGGGGCATCTCGCAGTAGAGCGATAAACTTGTATCTTGGAACATGGTCGCCTGCCACAGCCTACATCGCTGTTGGCGCTGGAGGAAAGAGTCTTCTGGCCGAGATACATCCGGATTGAGATTGAGACCTAATCCATATGCTTGCCTTTGAGTCATCCCCGAGAATGTCCACGCGTCTGAGATGTGGTTGTTGCTGATGAGGTAGTAGGTGATCAAGATCATCGTCTGCATTGTCGCCAGAGAACACCGATTCATGTACGAGAACAGACACAGAGCCTGATGTGACGCGCTGACGTAGAATTCGCTCATCTGGACTCTCTCGTCCGGCGAGACGTCATCCATGTGTTGCGTGCCGCACGCGAAGACGATGAACATAAGGGCGATGTGGCCGGCGTCGCTCACGCATCGCTCATCTAGTGACTTGGCCCAGAAGAGCTCGTAATCGGCGGTGAACTGGGGTCTAAAGATGACAGGGTAGAGAGGGTCCACGGCGTTGAAGTACCTCTCCACGAGCAGGTCTGCCTGGGCTTTGCTCGGCAGCACACCCACCACTTCAGGGAGCCCACCGATGATACTCCAATAGTTGCCAAAGGGGTGTTGCTTGTTCTCATAGTGCGGGAATAGAGTGAAGCGTTTGTGCTTGGCGGAGTCGGGTCGACCTGAAGACGGCGATATATTCTCTTCATTCGGATGGGGGGAAGATTTGATGTTGAGGTCGGTACCACTCAGTAGTTGCGCGAAGAGGTCGGTGTCGAAAGTCTCCATTACCGGCGTCGGGACTGCATGATGGCTGCTAGACTGATGAGTCTGGCTGGAACGCTTTCTGGGTCGATAGCCGCCTGTGGCCACAAGGATGTCTGCCACGTGTGTATACCGACAGGTCGTTTGGCGACGAAGACTACGCATCGTCAACCGACGGGGTTTCCGCCAGAATGTGTGCACTTTATTTGAGCGTACCATGAGAGGCAAGTGGGGCGTGCTCTGTCGCAGCGGACCTTGCGACTAACACATTCACTACCTGATCGTGTTAGCAAAGCTCCATCGAGGCAAGACGAGAGTAAGTCACAATTGAGAGTGGGTTTATTACGCTTGCCCTTGCGACTACGCCGTTTGGCTGACTGTTCGTCCCCTTCAAGGGGCTTGTCCACGGCGAATGACTGCTCGAGACTCATTTTGCTCAGGGGTAGAAGCGGTGGCCGACGTTCACGATGGACATAAAACGGCCAAGTTGTTAGAGGTGGAGCAAAGAATGAAAATGAATGTGTCGGGCAGTCGGGCAAACGGACTGGACCTCGTCCGCCTGGGTAAGACTGGGGTAAGTTTGGAGGCGTGGTGTGGGGTTGATGCAGGGCAGCGCCACGGAGATTCTTAGCTCGAAACTCAAAGGATTTGCGAAGGTATTATACACGATCCTCTGTTATGGCAGATGATGGCTTGATCACACGCGAGCAATATTGAGAGAGTGGACTCGAGACGAGCTTCAATTAAGCAGTACTATCGTTGGGCACTCGGAGTCTAGCTGTATTTCGAGTCTGAGCTAGTGCTACGCAAGGCTGCGGCAAGGCAAAACACTAATCCTTGAAGACAAAGCGCCAGAGCAACGTTGTCTCTCTTCAGTCACTGCATGTTCTAAGCGTTCATGCTGGTGAATCAGTCAGTATAGCATATTCACTGACAACATAAGTTCACTCACTTGATGAGAATCGTCTTGGGTTCAGTGTATGCACGCAAAGCCTATAAAATGTCAGATGTGATGCCACGAATGTAGCAAGCGATAGGCTGGACATACGTATTCGCCGAACTCGCGCCCGATGCCTGATTGTTTTCGTCCTCCAAAAGGCACTTGCATGTTCATCTGATCCCGTCAGTAACACACTCAAGGGCCTCACGCGGCGACTCACATAGCTAACGCAATTGACACCGACGACGCCGGTATCCAGCCGTTTCGACACACGCAGTGCTCGAGAGATATCCTTGGTGAAGACACCGGACATCAGTCCATACTCTGTGTCGTTTGCCATTTTTAGCACTTCGTCCTCTGTTTCGAAGGTCTTGATAACAGCGACAGGCCCAAAGATCTCGTTCTTGTAAATCTCAGCGTCCGCTTTGGGATTGAGAAACACAGTCGGTTCCATATAGCAGCCTGTATCTCCATGCTGGACTCCGCCCACGACCAGTTCTGCCTCACTCTTCCCGCGCTCGATCATGCCCTTGACTCTTTCAAATTGACCTTCATCCACCAAGGGACCGATTTTGACGCTGTTATCCTGAGGGTCTCCAAGGTCGGATGTGGCGGCCTTCATCTTCTCAACGTACTTATCGATGAAGGCCTTCGCAATGGAGGATTGAACGTAAACTCGAGTCGCAGCTACGCAGACTTGGCCTGAGCGAGCAAGAATGGCATTGACTGTCCATGTCAATGCGTTATCCAGGTTGGCGTCTTCGAATACCAAAGCAGGGCTCTTTCCGCCGAGCTCCAAAGTGACTCTCTTCAGGTTGCTTTTTGCTGCCGCCTCTTGAATCTTCTTGCCCGTTGGAATGCTCCCGGTGAAACTAATCTTGCGTATACGCATGTGGCTAGCTAGCATTGCACCAACGTCACCAGCGCCTGTGACAACCTGCACAACACCTTTGGGTACGCCGGCTTTTTCAAAGAGGGGAGCTATAGCCAAGCTACCAAGTGGTGTCTTTTCCGATGGCTTGACGATTATTACGTTGCCGGTCGCTAAGGCTGGCAGTACCTTAAGGATCATCGTTGGCACTGGGGCATTGAAGGGATTGACGGCAGCACACACTCCGAGCGGTTCATGTGTTACTATCTTGGTGAACCCTGAATACACGATTTAGTGTCTTGTCATTTTCCATCAATCTGCTGTGCTCTTGGGCCTCACCATCGTCAGCGGGAAAGAAGTCTCCTTTCTGCTTGTCTGTCCATCCGGAAAAGTATAGAATGCAGTTCTTGATGTACGTCTTTTCTCTTGTGGGTATTATCGATGTGGGATTGCCCGAAGTCAAAGAGTCGAGGGATAGTATGGGAACCAACTCTTCCTCCATGAGTGCAGCCAGTCGGTGCAAGCACTCCGTTCTTTGGAGAGCAGTGAACTTGCTCCATTCTCCAGCGTAAGCTGCTTCCGCGGCTTGCACGGCGAGCTCGACATCTTCTTCGCCAGCTATTGGGACGGCGTTGACGACTTCTTGGTTGTTCTTGGGATTCTTGAGGGCATAAGTCTTCCCGGATTTCGCAGGCACGTATTCTCCATTGATGTAGAGCTTCGTGAAGTCTTCGGGTTTGTACTTGGAACTTGCTGCAGAGGCCATGATTGGTGTATGACTACGCGGCGGTTGGACACTGGTCGACAGTCTGTGTTCTCGGCGTACACGAAGCCATTCTCGCAAGCGCGTTTCGGCAACCACCTTGTCACGCGTAAATGTTGCGGGGTATTCATGCAGGTACACGAAGATCGTTCTCTTTAGGCCATGGAAATGGTCCTCGAGCTGCGGGGTCAGGCTCTGACAAGCCTCAGGAAATAGTGCGGACACAATTTCGGATATGCGTCACATGGCGTACTGTTCGTATGTGCGGACGTGACTATACAATGCTCTCTTCGTTGCTGTCGGCACGGAGTGATTGTACAATAGCCTGCCTTGGAATGCAGGAGACACTAGGCTCACAGCTGGTCGAAGAGTCAGCCAGCGAAAGGATGTGCTCAGATTTTGGGTTGAGATCCTTGATAGATGATCGAAACGATCATGTCTCGACAGGTTCGAACTGGAGATTGCGGACCTTCTTCCCATCACGGTACAGACCATCGACCAGCTGCTTCCTCCTTGCGTGCCCTTCGTAAGGTAACTCGTTGACAAAAGCCCAATGCATTGCTTCTTTGTACCCCTTTTCCTTCCAGTCATTGAGATTTGCTTTCGGGAAGAAGGGAAGGGCTTTGAGGGGTGCCACGTCGTGAGCAATGAGCAGTAGGATATTTGGGTCTGCATCGAACTCCTTGAGAGCTGACACCGACTTCTCTGCCACTGGAGGGTCAGCGTAGAATGAAGCAGGGCCCGTTGAAACGTTGTAGAAGGGTGACTAGAAGAGTCAATTTCATCATTATCATGTCTAGAAGCATGGCTTCACTAACCTCTCGGGCTTTCCTTTGGTTTGGATGACATGCTGTGAAAGCAGCGCAAGGACACGGGCTCGGTAGGTATGCGTCCAAAGCTGTCTCTGGAGGGATCTGCTCTGGCATTGGCAAGAACTCGGAAGGTCGTACTGAGCCTGCATCAAGAGTCAGTAGGAGAGGATGTATTACACTCAAGCTTGTCGACGCCGCTGACCTGTGAAGTGGCAAGTGTCGCCACCGAGAAATATCGCAGTGTCCGAGGTCGTTCTGACGAGTGCCGCTATGTGTCCGACAGCGTGGCCGGGGCTATTCAAGATGTACAAAGAGCCATCGTTGAAGTAATCGTATGCTTGGAACTTGCCAATTAGAAGCTTGTCGCTGAACGGAACCTCAACAACATCTCGACCAGCAAACGCAGATTCAGGAAAGGGAGAGCTTTCAAGAGAAGGATATCCGGGTAGGAAGGTCTCTCTGAAACCTGGTCCGACGTAGAGCTTGACGTGTTTGGGCAGAGCACCCGTGTCTCCAGAATGATCGAAATGCCAGTGACTTAAAATTACAGCACTGATCTGTTGCAAATCAACTCCACCTTCAGTCAGGATTTCGTGGGTATCTTTGGTGACTCTCAACCCAGGCACATGCCCGTTGATCAGATCGACGATGTGTGGAACCGAGTTATACCAGTCCTTGCGGGCCCCTAGGTCGAAGACGACTTGCGTATTCGTGGTCTTGTGAACAATATGGAATGCATAAGTTGGCAAATTCATCCATTCGTGGCCAGGAATGTCTGGTTGAACCAAGTAGGACGGAGGGGCGGTGATCTCGGTTGTGGTATTGATGATTGAGATCTCGCACAGGGAGTCGCCTTTCGGCACATTCACGGAAGGGGGGTCCATTCGCTCCATTTTGATCACTTCTTCCGATTGACAGCACCTTGATGAGCGAAGGGAAATCCACCATGCTATTGCCCATCTTCTCTGCAACCACGGCAACAAATCCCTTCTTGCTTTCGTGCGGAGAAGCTGTGGTTCCTTCCCTATTCCCGCTGCATGAGCTTCGTGATGTCGGCTGTGCGGAGACTTAGTTCCTGCAACCGAAAGGTCGGGTCAAACAAGGTCTTGGTAAAGGCCGTGAATCTGTGTTATCTTTTGTCCAGTGATGGGCATGATGCGTGATAATTGTATCTCATAGAATCCTGTCTGCATTATAAGCAAGTTGTGTTGGATTTTGTATCTCTATAGTCGGGCTTGTATCTGGCCCTTTAGCGTCTTCATCATCTCTTCCCGGAGGGTTCGTTTCAACAGCTTGCCGCTGGCTGACTTGGGTAGTGTATCTGTGAAAACCACTCCACCTAGTTGCTTGTACTTGGCTAGACGCTCACCAATGTATTTCTTGATCTCCTCTTCGGTCAAGTCGACGTTCGGCCTCTTGACGACGTATGCGAGGGGCGCTTCACCGCTTGTGCTCGAGGGCATGCCGATGACCGCGGTGTCCCCAACTTTTGGATGCTGCAACAGGACGGCTTCGAGTTCACTCGGACTGACTTGATTTGCGCGGACCTTAATGAGCTCCTGAGTTCCAGTTAGCACGCGAGCCTCCAAACAGGCTTCATATACTTCCCTTCTTGCGATCGACAATATACCACAGCCTGGACTTTCCGTCTCTATATGCAATGTCTCCAGTGTGAAAATAGCCGTCTGCGTCCCAGTCCCTGGCATTAGCTTCAGGATTCTCAAAATATCCTTGACAGACCAGCGGCCCCCGAATGCATAGCTCGCCTCGACGATCATATCCAGAGATGTCGTTTCCGTCGTCATCGACCAGCTTGGCATCCATGTTCGGTAGCATGTTGCCAACTGAACCCGTCACGTCCTCTAAGGGGTATCGGCTCATAGAGCATGTACACGATGTCTCTGTCATGCCCCAGACTTGGGTCAGCGGACAGTCAGGGGCCATGAGCGCTTTGAGCTTCGATTGAGACCACTTGTCGACCGGGGCGGCGCCAGCGTGAGCAATTCTGATGGATTTCAAACTGTACTTCTTGGACAAAGGTGAGTTTATGATGGCGTGGATGACCGGAGGCACAAAAGCCCCTTCGGTGATCTGGTATTTCTCCACGATCTTGAAGAAAGTCTCGAGATCAAATTTCTTCACAACATAGCATTCGTCGCCTGAGCGTAATGAGGCATAGTGCGCTAGGGGGGCCGTCGCCGCATGGAACATTGGTAGGATGACGATTCTTCGCCGCTAGAAGAGAGTCAATAAGATACTTTTATGTTTGTCAGAGGGCCGATCTTCACATACCTCCCATGTCGTAGGGTTCCATTCTGTGAACAGCCGATGTTCCGCAATCAGGTTGTAGTGGCTGAGTTGAGCTGCTTTTGGGAGCCCTGTTCTGGAACGTGAGCGCACTTCACGACTGTGTTACCAAACACCTTTACTGACCGGTCGTCCCGGAGGAAAACAGTCGCGCAAGCACAGTGCTTTTTGAAGTTTTGATGTCATTGAATCGAGGCCAGTCGATCTCGCCATGTTCGAACAGGGACTTCCATGACTTGTAGCCGTTGAGCCCACGATCGTCAAAGATAAGAACACGATCGTTCGAAATACCAACTTGACGAGCGGCGGCAGTTATAGCATCTAGGAGCTCCGGTGCCACCACTATCAATCGAGCCTTGGATGACTTTAAATGGTGGACCAACTCATAAGTCCTGTGAAAACTGAGCATGAACCATCGAAAGTTCAGACTCCAAATACATACTGATAAGCTGGATTGGTGCCAGTGTACACGCCCCCTGCGACCTGTGAGCTTACATTGGCCAGCGACTTCTAAAATCATACCAAAAGCAGCGATTCCATTCACAAGGACTGGATAGTTGATGTCATTGAAAGAGTGTATTGATACGCAATCACCTCTCGAAAGTCCTGTAGCTTTAAAGCCTGCTGCCAATTGTCGAATCGCTCTGTAACACTGCGCTGCGGTCCAGAACCGCTCTGGATTGAGGGCGTCGATGTACAATGGCTTGTTCTGATCGAATTGAGGCTCATCGAAGTAGTACGATAATATGTCTTGGGTCGGGATCCTGAGCACGCATCAGTGTGTGTGAATCGTTGGAAGCAAGCAAAGGATGGACCCACGGAAAGTGTTCTTCGGCGAGGAACGGCATCCTCACTCCGAAACGACTCAAGGAATGGTTCGAAGAGCAATCAGTGGCAGCTTCTCCCAACCCAGATGTTTCGTCTTTCGTCTCCAGGATGATCGCGTGGAGTGTGAAGCCTGCTGTGGAAGTTCAGGCCAGATCGCCTATTCCCTTCCGGGCGTCCGTCTTATATCCACTGGTCGTTTCTCGCCCTCTGCTCGTTCACGTCCAACTACACTTCCCCACGCGGCTGACATGCTGTCATGCATCGACATGTCCAAGACCCTACCATGTCCAAGATCGACAAGAAGATTCCCGACTACTTGCTGCTCTCCAGAGGTACATGTGATCAGCGCCCGGGCGTCACAGACGCCTCTACTTCCTTGGGAAGGTGTGGCGGCTGCGGCCGGGCGCACGCTCAATGTCCGTGTGGGAGTTCGGACACGCGAAGTAGGATATTGGGGAGATGCAGCAGTTGCTCGGACGCGAGCGTCCCTAATGATGGAGATGGGGTGCACGAACGCGTGATGAGCTGGGAAACGTCGCGATTGTGGCTGGCTCGCGCCGACATCTCGATGACGTAGCCAAAATAGCGCTCACGTGACAAGGCTGCAGCCCCTATCTCGTTACTGGCAAACGAAGTCACGGCACAAGAGTGTGGTTATTGCTGTGACTACAGATATATCTGATGTTGGACAGGTATTTTGCAATCCGGTCATCAATCGCAGTTGTCAAGCAGGATACATGTTGCATTCTATCGGCAGATCAGCTACCACAATGGTTGGGGCTGGTAGGTTCATGGATAATACTCGCCTCCAGTTTGCCAGTAATGGGATTGATCAGCTCAATGACATCCCTTAAAGCGCCTTCACCGAGAGATAGACCTTCAGGTAAGGCCTCCGGATTAGCCGCCTGCAGCTGCAAGATCTGCGCTCCAAGCGTCACGAGATTGCACTCGTTCTCTGTATGGAGGGGCAAGGTCAGCTTGTGATCTCTGTATCAGGAATGAGGTCCGATGAATGACCTGGTTTCTGCCAGCCTAGCTCGTAGGGTAGCCTTTCTTGCTCTACATTGGCTGTCAGCAAGCCAGGACTCTGATCATCGTGTGGATCCCACAAACCGAACAGTGATTTGACGTAGGTTAGAGGGGCGATGCCTGTGCCATCGTTCTTGCCCATTGTTTGCAGATAGAGTGCAGTCTCTCCGTAGCTGAGGACGATTTGCCGCGGTCCGTATATGAACTTGTCCGGGTTCAACGCTCTTTGAACTTCAATACGATTGTACCGTGCAAGCGAAGCTTGCTTGATGCTAGTGTTCTCTTGTCCGTCGTAGTATGCCAGAACTTGATTCCATTTTGACTGGTTGAAGCTATGATCGTTTCCCTCGTAGTAGTCTGCTCGTGAGAGACTTCCATCGTGCTCGATTGGGAACTGCTTGGGGTGAGCGATCTACAGACACGAGTTAAGATGAGGTCTTACGTTGTGGCGATCAAGGTCGTCCATGTTGAATGAAGTTGCAATTGGACTCGATGGTGCCATTAAAGCGAGGAAGCCAACACCGGTCGCAAAATCGGCTCCTACGTTGAGGCCCTCTTTCAGGCCGGTGATGACTGTCTGACTTAGCATGGCATTGGAGACTACGAGGAGTCAACTGACCATCTGTAAGTGTCAGACCCTTGCCACTGCGCGGTAGAAAACCTGACGCTCTTAGTGAGTCTCAAGTTCGTTTGAGAAAGGGGGAATGGATACCATGATTGGCCAGAGAGTTAATGCCTGACGTCCAAAATTGTTAGTCACGGAGCAACGCATAGAGCATGAACCGAAGACGCAAGTCTCGTACCTGGGCACGGGGATCGAACTACAACGGGTCAGCCATGCTCGAAGTATCATACGGGTAGACAGATACTCCACCATCATCTGCGCCAGGTGCAACGAACTCATGACCCGACGGAACTTGTGCCAGGCTGGCAGCAAAGAACAAGATCATGAGACTGCCCGCAGTCATTGTAGCGGCAGCTTTGGATGGACAATCCGTACAAACAGGTCGAATGTAACACCTGAACGTCAGGGGACCAGGAGTTTGGTACAGGAGAGGTCGATATATGAGATGGCCATGGGGACCAGGACGGGTAATCTACTAGGTGACCAATGGATCTTCGCATTTTGGTGGTTACGTATGTACAGCTACTGAGCTAGGCATTTCTCATCTCAAAAGGAAGGCTGTAAGAGCTTGCTATGTCTACCACCGACTATTGCCGCCGCAAACCGTACTCGGACTTATCACGAGTCCTCGTGGCCTCGTCCTACCATTTAAGTTGTGTGCTGCTACCTTGATCGCGGTCTTCCGAACCAATCGTGGTCCTTCGACTCAGTCACAAGGCCTCTAAACGTACTCTCTCACACGCTTACGAAGCGTCTAGGCTCACGAGTACGAATAGAACTGCACAAGCACCCGCCGGTGCAAGGTGTTTGATATGCCAAGTTGACCAAGGGGCAAAGAGCAGTGGAGGTGATACGCACACATTTCATTGTCCCCTGAGAGGACGGACGAAAGTCGCAGCTCTGAAATGACAACATTTGATATGCAGTAAGACAAGCTTTTGGTAAGATACACGAGAACCTATTCAGTAGTTTTCGCCGCCGTGCAATCAACTTCCAGTGGAAGTCCTCCCTATCTGCTGTCTCGCTTGTCGTCCCAAATTTAGATGATCGGAGGAAGCTTGGGGATGGGAAGCAGCTGATAGATGTCTACGGGCTGACCGTTGATATACGTTGGGCTGGAAAGCAGTCAGTGGATGTCGAAGGATAGTGTGTACATGTCCGCTCTCAGATACTTACATTTCGGCATAGGCACGGACACCGTAGATACGGCAGTCGGTGTTGAAGTCGACGTAGACCTGGCCCGAGAAGGTGACGGGAATCGGGACGAGGGACTGGACACCTAAGGTAACGTTTGTGTAGATGACAGTGGTTCCGTTATCCTGCAGCATATTGACACAAGATCAGCGAATGGCCCAAGTCAGAGAATGTTTGCCTGTAGCCTGAGCCATCGTACCGGGAAATCGACGTATTGGCCTGTGACCGAGGAAAAGACTTGACGGGTCTCAGTACCCTAAGAACATCATTAGCAGTTGTCTGCAAGCTTGAGATGGGAGATGAATCACGAAGTTCACAACGCCGCTTCCTGTCACAGCCACAGGTACTGGGCCTCCTCCTGTGTGAAGGAGGAGTTAGCATGCGGATCTGAATGGACCGATCCCACTTGATCTCATACCATTGGGGTAACTATCGCGGGCACAGTCAGCATTGAGCTCAGGAGATTGATGAAATGTACGTACATGACTGTGCCACAAGAACCGTTGTGGTCCGGGACACCAAAAGGAATTGCGTTAAAGGCGTTGTACGTGGAAACGGGATCAGGCTGAGCGTATGCGTATGGTATCATGTTCGAGTAGTTGATTCGTTGCTGCGCAGTGCAAGCTGCCATTGCCGAGCCCAAAAATGGGGCGACGAGCAATATCGTGGAGAACATTGTTGCGTTGGTCCACTCAAATGTACAGAGTAGAAGTTGAGCTTGGAGAAGTCGGCTGCACTACGAAACGGTGACACAAGCGTCTGTATATACTCTACGACTGTGGATGCCACACCACCAGAGGGAATCTTCCGTGTATCGGCGACGTTGTCTAAGATCATGCCCACTGTCGTTTGGGATGTTCAATAGTGCCTTGTCATAGGTGGGCATAGACCGCTCGCATTAGTTTGCTGTACAGACTTTGAGCACTGTCTATATCCGACTTGCTGATCGTCGTTACTCGATACCAAAGTGGAATCTTTTCAACGTTTCTCGGGACGCTTCGACCAAAGTAGCGTATGATAGGCAGTGGCTGAGAGACGGTTCGAACGGAACTATACGGGAAAGGAATGGCTTGAAGCGGAGCTCGAACGCAGCTGACCGCCTCGCAGACCCTACTGCATTGCCATTGAGCAAAGTAACGCCGTCCTACGCCCAGAGAGCAGCTTGCACTTGGCTGCATGCTAAGCGCAGGCCGAGTGAAGAGGACAGACTCCACGCTCCGCACCGGAGCACTTTAGATGGCAGTGGCTTCACATGAAAGCTGGCTTTGTCAGCCTCAACGTGCTTCTGCACTTCCCTCATTGGGACCTTGCACAGTCGTGCAGAGTGCTGCCGTGGAGATATCTCTCAACCTAATCCACGATGAAGGTCTGATCTCGATTATCGCAGGCTGACCCACGATCCGGCTCGACGAGTGACAAGCTCTGTCAGGTCGTTACCACGGCGAAACAAGATGAGCTAACATCGGCATTCATCGTGATCAACGATCAGCATAGGTCCGGTGTTGGTGGCTAGTACATCGAGGCTGCCATGCTTTCGTCTCAGCGAATTACTGTTCGCACGTGAAAGGGCGTGCATCAATTCAGTCCTTGACACGGAGACTGTATGCAGAGTGAACTCCATCTCTGCTGTGTGAACTCGGTGGAATGCCGGCGATACTTTTTGGAAGCCTTGATGGATGTTGGCGTATCACAGGATGGAGCTACAGCCTCGCACTTGTCTCCGATGCTTTCAATGCCCTTTGGTAGTTCTTGTACAGCTGTCGGACAGCCAGATCGAGCATAACGTCCTCGCTGCCACCCTATGATCGTCGTCAGATGAACATTCTAGTCAATCGCCCGGAGTAAAACATACCGGTATCCTTGCTCCAGCAACCTCGCGCGCTGCTTTCTCGACCAGAGCACCCTGTCCACCTGTCGTATATCCATTGCCGCCGAATAGAAGCTGCGCGGTCTGCGCACACTCATTCAAAACCATTGCTGATTTTGCCTTTGCCAACGCCGTGAGGCCCCCGAGCTTTGTATCTGCAATGTCCTTCTTCATGTGCACCATTTGGTAGATGAAGCTTTCCACCCATGCCCATTGTGTTTCGAGCTCGCCGATGGCTTTTGCTAGCCTGTGTCGAACTACGGGCTGCTCGATCAAAGGCTTACCGAATGCTTGCCGTTTCATTGCATACTCAAAGCCAGCGGCCAAGACTATTCGGGCCTGCGTAGTGACGCTCACACATATGTTCAACCTTTCGTGGTTGAAGTTAGTCTTAAGACCGTATTGTGTCAGCACAGAACGCACGTATACATCAGCTGAGGAAAGTGAACTTACCATGATATACCTCATGCCCTCCCCTTCCTTGCCGATAAGGTTTTCCACGGGAACTTCGACATCATCAAGTTCGATGAACGTAGTTCCTGAGGCATGCTGTCCAGAACAATCCATCTTCCTCATGCTCACGCCCTTGTGTCCCTTCAAAGGCACCAGCAGCACCGACAAACCCCCAGGGCCCTCGCCAGAAGTTCGCACGCACATTGATGCCCAGTCCGACCACAGTCCATTCGTGATCCACTTCTTTGTTCCGTTAACGATGTAGCGCTTGCCATCTGGAGACTTCTCGGCAGTCGCCTGTATGTTCGCCACGTCGCTGCCAGCGTCCGGTTCCGTGATTGCAATGCAGATGCGGGTCCTACCCCTGAGCAGGTCTGGCAGCACACGCTGCTGAAGCTGTCGGTCCGCAAACTTCAATATTGGAGGAATACCTACCTCCCAAGTCAGAACTTTGCTCTCCGGGGTTCAAGAGCTTGAAAACAACACCGAAACAGAAGCCTGCAGTCAGACTGGACCCAGGACCATTCAGACCTGTGCGCTGCATCTCGCTCGCGTATATCGAGAAATGAATGTAATCGAACTCCTCGATGCTTGTCGGCCCAATCTTCTCAACACCTATGGATTGTAGCCACTCTAAGGGAAGAGGTGAAGGTAGATTGGGTATCAGCATGTTGTTAGCAGCGAACTTCTCTATATGATTTTAGCTGCTGTCTGTAAGACGCAGGTCTTGAAGGGAGGCAGTCGCGTACTATACACCTCCACGGGAACCTCGCCTTGCTCTTCCCACTCCATTGCATACTGGGTGAACTCTCTTGTGATGAAGTCGCGGCAGAATTGTTGCCATTTTCGATGGGATTCGTTGTAGTACGGCGATGGATGTCCGTCCAGCCAAGGCGGCTCAGACAGCGGCTTTGGAACAGGCATTATGTGCGGGATCAAGTCAGTCACTTGGAAGCAAGTAGCCGTGAACGGTCAGTTCTGTCGATTTGATCTCACTCGATGTTTTGGTCTTGAGATGGAAGAAGCGTATGAGGTCGTCAGCCACAACCCTGGTACTAGTCGTAAATCCGATCTATTTCCATGACGGTGGCCACCGGACCCAAGATTGTACCGGCTCTTAACACAATTACAGGCGGGGAATCTCGCCTCTTGGCTCACTTGGTGACAGTTGCATTGCCGTGAACATCAAGTATACAGGTGGATTGTAGGTCGGTATTTGTACAACCGTTCTCGTAAAAGTTGCAAGTTGGAACTACGACCATGCCAAGCGCTGTCAACATCGTGGAGCGAGACGCGGTTGTGATCGGGGGAGGATTCGGAGGTTGTTACCTGTTGCACCTGCTCAGGAAGAATGGATATTCCGCAGTCCTGCTCGAGGCCGCCCCGAGACTAGGAGGAGTGTGGGCGACGAGTTGCTACCCTGGCGCTCGGGTCGACTGCGAGCTTCCTTATTATGGCTTCTCTGATCCAGCCATCTGGTCGACATGGAAATGGACCGAGCGATTTCCATCGTACAAGGAGCTCAGGAGCTACTTCGCCCATGTTGACGAAGTCTGGGGCCTGTCACAGGATTGTCTCTACAACACTCGGGTAAACCAGGTAAAATGGGAAGGAGACTCCAATACATGGCTGATCAGCACTGCCGAAGGCCAGAAATTCCGGAGTACTTGGGCACTAGCAGCCACGGGGACATCTTTCAAACCCAACATCCCCGATCTCAAGGGCATGGATCGTTTTGCCGGGAAAATCCATCATTCCGCATCGTGGCCTGAAGAAAGCGTTGACCTGTCAGGCAAAAGAGTAGCTATCATCGGCGCTGGATCCACCGGTATCCAGGTAATGCAGGAGTCTGCCAAGGTCGCCTCTCATGTCGTCCAATACATCAGGACACCCAACTTTGCGGTTCCGATGCGACAACGCAATATCTCCGAAGATGAGATATATCATTCCAAGCCCCATATCCCACACGTCTTCAACGCCTGTAGACAGAGCCCAAGCGGTCTACCCCTGAGCCGATCAACACGTAAGACTTTCGAGGACTCCGAAGAGGAGCGACTGAAGGTCTGGGAAGAGAACTGGAGGCGCGGAGGATTCAACTTGTGAGTCGAACGATTGTTGTCCAAAATGCATCGTGAGTTGTACTGACTCTGCATTGCCAGTGGCCTGGGCAGCTACGCGGACACCATAGTCTCCAAAGAAGCAAATGCTGCAGCTTATGACTTTTGGAGGTCGAAGACGAGAGAGAGGATTACCGACCAACAGAAGGCTGACATCCTCGCACCTGAGCAGGCTCCGTACTTCATAGGCACGAAGCGACCGAGCCTAGAGCAGGATTATTTCGAGATGTGTGATAGACCAAATGTTGAGATTATCAACAGTCCCATTGCCGAATTGACAGAGACCGGGATCGTGACCGAAGACGGCAGGACAAAGGAGTTTGATATCATCGCTGTCTGCACCGGGTGCGTATTTGCCGATAACCCTGCACATGTGTTTTGGCATTCCTGCTAATACAAAATCTTGTTGCGTGACAGGTATGATGCAGTCACTGGCGGCTTGCGAACAATGGGCATCAAAGGCCGTGAGGGGCTCGACCTCGGCGAAAACTGGAAAGACGGCGTAAAGACGTTTCTTGGTATGACAGTGACCGATTTCCCGAACTTGTTCATTGTCTACGGTCCGCAAGGTAAGAATCGCCATAGGAAGCACACCGGTTTCTGGACAATGTTGACCATAACATAGCTCCGACGTCGCTCACCAACGGTCCGCCGTTCATTGAGCTGCAGTGCGAGTGGATCTTGAAAGTGCTGGACAAGCAAAGAGACCAGAAGGTGGCTACCGTCGAGGCGAAAAGGGAGAAAGAAGATGCCTGGAGAGAGCACACTCTTGACCTGGCGAGCAAGACCTTGTCGATACAGACCGATTCATGGTGGAACGGTGCTAACGTTAAGGGGAAGAAGCGTGAATTCTTGTTGTACATGGGAGGAATGCCTGCGTTCTTCGACGTTGCGAACAAGGCGCTCGAAGACTGGAGCGGCTTCGACGTGGAACCAATAAGTTAGGTGTAAAGTCGAACAGTCGCGCGAATTTTTTGGGCCCTATGGTACCCTCTCTTCTGGCTTCCTCAAAGCTTGGCCATAGTCACCAGCGTTAGGCATGCGAACGATAGTATGCGTGTGGAACTTCATCGGTTCTTTGTTGGTCAAGAAGACACCCGAATGGTGATCGAACTCAAAGATGATGACTGGACTCTGGATGCGGAAGTAAAATGGATCCTCGTCGCCGTACTGTCCGATCCAGCTAAAGTAGGTTTCTTCGAAGTGGTCTCTGATCTGCTCTTTTCGCCGTTGTCGGACTGATGCAGGGTGGTATAACAAGAATTCTTCCGCAATGTCCAAGACAAGATGCTGTTGCTCCGGTGTGAAAGACGAAACTTTGACGCCCTCGTAAGGGACGATTCTGTTGTCTCTGAACGCCCCACATACGTGCCGTTGGTCATCTTGATTCCAGCGATCGACTTTGAGGTCTCCAGTCTGGGGCATGTTGGGATCTCTCATCAGCTGGTATATCACAGCCGTCTTCTGCTGCTCCTTGGTCAAGTTCTGCATCAACTTCAAGCCCAAGTCGCCTTCTTTATGGAGAATCTGTGTTCCTTTCCAGGGTCCCGAGTCAATCAGATTCGGCTCGGCGCCCGTGAACGTGGGAGCAATGACTACGTTGCTACCTTTCAAGAACACACTCAGGCAGAGGTGATGGCCGTAGAAGCTCCAGCCCCAAGCTTTCGAGGTCGACGGTTCCCCGAATAAAAGGAAGTTGTACGAGTACTTGTTCATGATCTTCGGAACTTCGCAGCATTCTCCAAGGAAGTGGTTAATACGCATAGCAGATAACGCCTTTGCATAGCCTTCGGGAGACAGCGTGGCTTCCAGAATGCCGAGAATCGACTGTGCGACATCTTCCGGAAGTTCCTCTAATCGCAATCCAAATGGACGAAGCAGAAATTCTGGATTCGACCAGCACCGCCATTCTCGGGCGTTGACTGGATATTGAACCTTTTCACGCTGCGACTGATCGAGCTTTTGAAGAGTCTTGGTGACCGCATGTATAATGGGCTCAACAGCTACTCCTAGATCTTCGTCCTGGAACAGTCCCGATCGCACGCTCCCTGTCGCAAGTGTCAGCTTTAGTCATGTCAAGTATCCGTAACATGTTCTCCTCACCATCGTTGGTAACGCCTTTGTAAGGTTCCTCTAACAGCTCCTTCCACGCTTGGGTCAAGTTGTAGAGCCAAGGAGGGACTTGATTCTTCTGAAATGCCTCACTGTATTCGTAGGGACTTTGTTGCTTTGCGGTAGTGAACCTTGGTATGCTCAAATCCGGTAAATGCAGTCTGAACGCTGCAGCAAGACCTGCATCGACGGAGCCGTTCATCTTAGCAGCGACTCTTGGTCATCAAGGTCTCCGATGAGCGAATCTGATCTGCGTGTGAAGTCTGCTGCAAGTGTTGACCTGTTCTAACCTTTCGTGACTGCCTTGGATGGCCTTTCGCTCTTCTTCAACATGAGATGCTCCCCACTCCATTGCATTGTCACGCAGTCTGTGAGGTGAGGTTGCCACCGGGTTCTCCGCACGGCACCTTGTTTCTCCGAGCTTCGTACGATCTCACGGATCAAGACCCAGCCACTCCCACTTCCTCCGTCCTTTTCCCTCCCATCTCACCACCGCGGCATCAAAGGGCACGAGTTGCAATGTTCATCGACGTCGCAAGCATCCGCAATACGCGCTCCGAAATCCATTCGGACCATCGGATTCAGACTTGCGCCATCCGATGACCAGGCCATCTCGGCTTTAACAAGACAGGCAGTAGAGGTGGCTACTGATCCTCGTTTCCTGGACGATATAGTCCGCGTACGTGTGCGTGTTGGATCGGCAGTGCAAACAGCAATGTCGTCTGCGAATACACCTCAAGGGCCTTTCCGCCTCGTGACGGTGAACACAGCTCCCGAGAGGGCACAGCGTCTGGTTGGCCGTGTCGTGGAGGCATTGAAGGACAGATACACCATCATTCACGCTGCGAACTGCGAGAGTAAGCTACAATTCTCACTTCGTTTCATCCGGTCTAATTCGGATCAGCAATGGAAGGTGTCGAACAGACCGTCCAGCATGTTCAGCCAGATATCCTCGTACGTATTTGAATCTCACCTTTCACAAGCAGAGAGTTATTCACATCTATGCTCCCAGTTTTGTGCATCCATGTGGACATCTGAAGAAGCAGCCCAGATCCAGACGACTGCCCGCCGCATCAAGCCTGACATTGCTACATATGCCATTCCGCAAGGCCTACAGGTTCAGCAAGGGCCTGATGCTGTTGTTGAACACCTGACATGCATGGTGCCACAGGTATTGCAGAACCATTTTGGCCGAACAAGTAGCGCTTGAGCCGCACGGCATTGCAGTTGGCGATCGTCATCCAAGATCTAGGAAGACTCCCGTTGTGCTGTATTTTCAGCGCAGTGTTTCCCTCGCTGGCCATCTGTCCAGAAACGGAGTCAATCTGGAAAGCCTCCCCACACTGCTCCATTGACAGCCCCGAGACAGGATTGGTCTTTAATCGGGTACTGCGACCGAGAATTTGGCGGCTGGGAACTTCGAAATTGAACAGAACGAAGACCGAGATCGTAACAGACGGTCTAGTAACACAAGATACATACAACCACACACCAACAGCCCGAGCAATGAAGACATCATATTCCTCTCTTCTCAAGCGCTTCATTCAAAATGCGCTGGAAGTCTGCAATCAGAGGCTCTTTGATCAGACTGATGTGCGTCCCAGGAACGTCGTGGAACGACACGTTCTTGTCCTTCACGAAACCTCGCCATTCACCTAGCACTTCTCTCTTCCAGATCTCGGGTGGCGACCCGAAATGCGGCATTGGATCAGCACAGAAAATGTCCATGGTACCGACCTGGCCAATTGGCTCGTACTTGTCCACAATCAGCCGCATGCAATCCTCAACACGTCCAAATGCCTGAAGCCGCGGAACTGTCAAGTCCATGTTTTCGATGAACTCGGGAGAAAACTTTGTGAACAGCGCCTCGTAAAACTCCTCGTCACTGAGATGGGCTGTCTCTTCTTTGAAAGTGTTGGCTTCTTGCTCGGTCATGTCCGTGACAACGGGCAAGACTTCAAACATTAGAGTTCGGTACTGGACCTGGCCCATGGTGACTCTAAGGTTGGGTGGATTGTCAATGCCCGAGCAGAAGATGATGGACTCTCCGGCTGCTTCGAACATCTTTGCCAGTTCGAAACACAAAAGGCCTCCAAAGCAGTATCCCAGAAAGGCGTAAGGACCCTTCGGTTGTACTCGTCGAATAGCCTGGTAGTACGTATCGAGCAGATCCTGCAGACCGTCAAATGTGCCTTCACCAGGATGCAGGCCCTTTGCTCGTAAGGCATAGATCGGACGATCAGGCAGATACTTCAACAACCCTATCCAGCAGAGAAACTCTCCTGCGCCTGGGTGGAGAAGGAACAACGGCTGTTTGCTGCCTTCAGTTGCCAGAGGAACGATTGGGTCGTATTGCTGCGACACCGTGCCGAGCAGGGTGAGCTCGCGGTCCAGATCTGCGAGCGAGTGGCATCGGAGCAGCAGGGGCATTGGAATCTCCTGGTGAATCTTCAGGCCTTTCTCGAGGGCTTTCTTCAACCGCATGAAACCCAGACTGTTGATGCCAGACGACAGAAGGGCATCCTGTCCGACCAGGTCTTCTGGCTGGACGTTGACAATGCTCGCGTAAATCTGGGCGATTTCCTTCTGCAACGGCGGCAAAGACTTCCAGGCTTCGCGACTCTCGCCGTGCCCGTTTGCCTTCGTCGCAAATGCCTCTTCAAGGCCAAGGATATAGTCGTCAAATCCACCGGTCTCGAAAGACTGTCTCAACTTCGCCCGCGACAGCTTACCAATCGTTGACTTGGGCATCAACGCCTTGGGTAGAGGGATGACGTGCAGCGGCTTCTGAGCGCAGACAGTGAACACACACTTCTCAATGGCTTGCAAAGTGCCTTGCATGTTTTTGGGTCCAATGGCCGCTTCCGTGGGATTGAACAGGATTACGACCGCCTCGGAATTCCTTGCCTGATCCCACGTCGAGAAGGCAGCAGTATATGAGACCTCTAGGCCCGGTATACTAGCAGTCTCGAGTGCGTACTCGATTTCGAAAGACGAATAGTTGTTGCCGTTGAGCACCAGGACTTCTTTCTGACGGCCAAGAAGATGAAGATTCCCATCAGCATCGAGTCTGCCAATGTCGCCAGTGTTCATCCAGCCATCCTCAGTCATGCATGCTGCCGTTGCGGCGGGGTTGTTGTAATAGCCCTTGAATATTACATCGCCACGAAGATAGACGAGACCTTCGTCTGGCATTGCCTGGTCATCATCTTCGCGGCTTACGATTTTCATGTCCAGAACGCCAGGCAAATGCTTTCCAACACTGGCAAAAATGTTGCTATTCCGCAGGTCGTAATCTGGGCTCTCGAGATTGTAATAGCATGCAGAGCATGTCTCGCTCAGACCGTACGCCGCCTTGATGCTGCGCGGCGGAGCCTCACATTGTCGAAGGATCCTGTCAGCAGCGTCCAGCGTTGTGGTCCTGTTTGCCTCGCCACCGCACATGATTACCGATAGATTACTGAGATCGATTCCAACAGTGCCCTCCGGCTGGATCTCAAGAGACTTGGCTGCAGCTGCCAGGAAGAAGTTGGGCGAGAACGTATAGCCGACCTTGTACTGGCTCATGACGTGGAAGAACCGATATGGCTCAAGAACGAGGTCTGACGTAGGCACGAAGACCTGATCGGTGCCATTGAAGATCGCTTGGAGATGGACTTCACAGAAACACGCCGAATGATCAAAGGCTGGGAAGCCGTCAGAGTCGAAAATGCGAGAGGCCAGGCGGATCAACTTACAGATCCATGACATGAATGTCTTATCATAGGTTGAAAGATGCGAAGACTTCGCTTCCACGGACCTGATGAGCTGAGTATGGGAATACTGGACGGCCTTTGAATGGCCTGTGCTTCCAGAAGTAAACAAGATTGCTGCAATGTCGCTTTGTTCGGCTTTGGGCAGTTCAGCAGAAGTGGTGCACTCGACAGCCTTGCGTTTGTCAATCTGCTCGACGGTTCTGACATTCAGCTTTCGAGAAGCGAAAAATGCCGAGAGCTTATGTGTCGTGAGTACCGGAGCGTTGCCAAACAAGGACTTGAGGTTGTCTAGCTGGCCAGCAGCTGTCTTTGGTTCGTTCGACACGGGATTGAGCACAGCGCAGACGCCACCGGCTGCGGTGACAGACCAGAACCACAAGACGTTCTCCCAATGGCTTTCGAAATAAGTTATGGCAATCGATCCGTTCTCAACAATGCCAGCATCCAACAAGCGAGTTGCGTTAATCTGGGATATCAGCGGTAGTCAAAGAACGTGGAATCTGGATTCGCCAACCTTTGCTTGCTCATACAGGTCTGCGTAGGTCACCTTTGTTGGTGCCTCGCCCCACCCACGGTCGAGGAAGAGCAGTCCATTATCGTTGCTCGCTGCTGCAGCGTCCTCCAGAAGGTCTAGGATATGCTGAGGTGTCGTCGGCTTGGATAACATGATGAACGCCCGGTATAAAACAGCATTCACGATTGAATAAAAGCGAACGGGTCGTAAAGAGCTGGATTACACCCACTTGCCATCCATTGTGAGGGACTGGTCAAAACAAGTGTCCAAACGCAATCACCGTTCGTGATCGTTCGCTTCTCGATCAGGCCAAGGCTGCTGCGACCACTTTATCCGACCAGTTTGAACTGCAGATCCGTTTCAAGGTGCAACCGCCCACGACCTGCAGGCGTCGACGTTATCAGCGACTTAATGCAGCCGCCTCGCTAGCGTGTGCTGGCGGAAAGATTGCGTGGGTGGCTCACGAGCTGCCCTAGAGACACCAACAAGACACAACGCAACCATTTCAGCATCATATTAGGCGCATGTGATGCATGTGACGAAGTTCTACAGCAGGGATCACGAAAACGGCACAATTCCACTCTGCAGCTGCTGGGTCCGATCTTGCTGGTTCGAGTAAGCGTGCATGGGCGAGGACTCGAAGCCAATGGCTGCACTAGGCAGGTGCCGAGACAGGTCAACGGCGCAGATCCTTGAGCCAATCTTCAGCCTCGTATTTTCTTCGTATCAAAGTTTCGGATCACACTGCGGTTGGCAATCGCAACACTTCAGCCATTCATGAGCCATCAACGGTCGGCCACCCACTTTATTTCATGCTTATTTCGAACCTTGCAATGTCGAGAGTACTCTGGCACACGTCCAGACATTGACGACCTGGTTGTCGGTACGAAATACGCAAGTGATTGACAACAAGCGCAGTGTTTGCGGTGAGGAGGTGCAGTGTCATATCGCTCATTGCCAGCGTATCGATGTACCAGCGCTGGAGAGTACACAAGCAACCTGAACCATTTACTGCCGATATCGACTAACGATGTATCGAATCCACCGGTCCCACCATCGGGTGTCCCGGGCGATGTCTCGGAGAACAGTCTACCTTTGCAGCAGCCAACACTACTGATTGATCGACAACACCCTCGCTCACGTATCTGGGCATATCCACCTGTTCGTTTGCATGAAAAAGCATCTCGAGCCGGATCCATGATCGCGGAGTTTGACGATGTCTGATTCGGCCGCGAGAATGCTTCGCTTCAGCCAGGCTGACCTCGACGCGGACCGTACGCCCTACGAGTCTAGTGTTGCGCAGGGTGCAACGGAGGAATGAAATCAGATGTCGCGGGTATTGATGACACCCCACGCCGGGCTCACGTCGGTGGCGTTGTTGTCGCCAAATGGTGTTTGAAAGTCGCGACCGTTCTCGGGTTGCGGTGCATTGAGCAGTGCCACCTGAGGGCAATGCGATACACTAGTGAGATATCGCTCTCACACTCTTGTAAAGTTGATGACACTGGATGGCAGATATTGGCAAGTTGAGGCTTGGTCATGAAGATATTTGGAAGCACTCAGCCTTTCGTCGTTGAAAGCGGAGTGTAAGCGAGTGTGTCGTTGACCATGTCTTCACAATGCAACATTCTGATTTACGGTGGTGGAGGTGAGCAAAGTCGAAGCGGAGTCTGGCCATGGAAACAATGCTGAGAGCTTCACAGCTGTGGGGAGCATCTTCGGATGGAGACTTGCACAACAGAGCAAGAATCGAGTCGCAGTAGTCTGCAAGTCGAACTTCGAGGCCGTACAACACTCGGGTTATGTACTCAAGACAGCTGCCTGGGGCTCTGGACGCTTCATTCCGGACCAAGTCTATAAAGCCGGCCAAATCAGGAGACTCGCACCCGGCCAAAAGTACGATTATGTCGTTTGCTCGAATAAGTTTGGCGGAGACATAACAGCAACTGTCAGCGAGCTCTCCGGCATCATCAGTTCAACAACGACCTTAGTCACCGCACAGAATGGCATGGACGTCGAAGTTCCTTTGCGAAGAGCATTTCCACAGAACACGATCTTGACTACCATCTGCAATATTGGGTGCAGTCAAGTTTTGCCTGGCTTTGTCGAACAGACCGCTGACCTCAGACGGAAGGCTTTCATGATTGGATTGCAAAGGCACGAGCATGTTGACCATGCCACGGCAATTCGAAGCAGAGATACGCTGGCTGGCATGGACCCGGAGTTCGATAGCATACTAGGATGTGTGACAGAGGCGAGATGGCGAAAGCTTATCTTCAACTGTGCCTGGAACTCGACAACCGCGCTTACAGGTCTCAACACTCACGAACTGCTTCAACGGCCGGGTGCAAGCCAGATGGTTTTGCAACTTGCCCAGGAAGCCTACAAAGTTGCCAAAGCTTCTGGCGTCGAGCTTGACCCCGAGGTCCCTTATCAGACTGTCAAGACTGCGGCGACGAGTGCTCCCATCACGCCCTCCAGCCTACAGGATGCCAGAAACAAGCGTCCGATGGAACTCAGCCCGATATTCGGTAAGTTCGACCACGTGCAGCAGACATGAGTTCGCATGAACACATAACTGACGGTTCGCACAAAGGCTATCTCGTCATGCAAGCAGCAAAGGTGGGATCACAGGTTCCATGCATCACATTAATGTACGATCTCCTGCGTCAAATGAACGATGCATTCGTGGCTCGGCAGACCTGGCAGGTTCCAGATATGCTTTTGCCAGCGGTCGAGCAGCTCCTGGGCAAAGAGCAGATCAGCAGGCACCGCTAGGGCTCTATGGAGAAACAGCTTGATATTCCCATCTCGGTAGTCACCGTGTTGCGCTCTTCTTTTGACCACAATGTGGGGAGTTGTTTGCAGAGATAGATTATGATTTGATAATAGAGATTGCTTAGAACACATCGAGCTAAGGTCCGAACTTGTATGGAGTACTCTCCTTTGAAAGACCGAGGTCAAGCGTACACTGTTAAGAGCTTGCCGTAGCGCAACATGACTTCGTCCCCGCCCATGACATTTCTCGCGTGCTCATTGGCAGTCGTAGCAACTTCCAGCCCACCATCTGCCAACCTAGGATGCACACGAACAGTCGGGGCGCAGTTTGAGAAGATGTTGGCAGGGCCCATGTATCTTACCCGGTCAGGGCGGCCGAGATTATTTCCCCAGTCGAGCAAGTTCGACTGGACTTTCGAGAAGTCGTTGAAGCCAATGTTGTGAGTGTTCAACAGTGCGAGTGGGTTGGGGCAGATAGACTGTTCTGGAGACATAGTCGCTGCCTTGGACAGCCAGGCTTCCCAGAGAGACTGGTCCCAACCTGTGACTGCTTTCCGCACATGCCGAGCCGCTGCTTGGATCCCGGCGTTGTCATCAGCTTCCAACTTGGCAAGTGGACAGTCGAGGAAGACTATATCCACGGCATTCCCGATATATCGACTGGACAGAGGAGGCTGAAGGCGGTGTCGTATGTTGATAGGAAAGAGAGCGAATGAGGTCTCCTCCCCTTTCTTTTTACTCTTCAAAGCATGAGCGGTGCGTGACCAGAACAGGCCCACCAGAGCATCGATTGTCGAGATCCATTGCGATTTGTCAGGGCCAGATGCATCTTGCTTCAACTTGACCAGGTTATCGGCGCTGAAGTGCCAAACACACCACTTGACATCTTCCGCCTGTTCATTGACATTGGCCAAATGTTCCCGTTTCGCGGTCTCCAATACCCCAAGAGCCGTCTCCTTGGAAGGTTTCAACTTTGGCAAGTTCACTTGCGACTTTTCTGTTGGGAAAAGAGCCCAATTAGCGTGTGCGAAGTCCTTCGCGCCGTCCACGGGCGTCGATAAACGCTTGCGAATATCAAGATCTGGGGAGTCGCCCCTGTGGCTCTGAAACTGTTTACCGGTACTGACATCTGCCGTGTGCTTAGACCAGATCTCCTCGATCGAAGCAATTGAAGCACCGTCCACAAGCAAATGATTGATGGCAAAGCACAACGCAAGACCTCCATCAAGTACGTTGAGCTGTGCTGTGAAGAAAGGTGCACCTTCGAAGATTTGAGACATCGTCCCTGGTGGCGAGAAAGGCGCCACAACGTCGGTCATCGGCCAGGCTTGAGATGCTAACGATGCGTAGTCCAGTATCCCGTCTTTGCCAATGTGGCTTTCAAAGGTGAACAGGGCATGGCCGTTGCTTGGAATACTTATGACCAGATCTCGAGGATCATCGCTTCCACGTCCAGTAGTCCCAGTCAGACCAGGAACGTCTGCCAGCAGGCGAGACATGCCTTGCTTGAGGATGTCGTAAATGAGCCTTGCTTTGCTTCCATCGTCCAGACGCCAGAAGAGCGTCTGCTTCGCCCAAATCTTTGGTGAGTATGCATCGCAGACAGAGAGCTTGATGACTTGCTTCGAGACATCAATACTTGGGTAGACTTGGGACTCGTCGCTGGTTGAACCCATGTTTGTCTGCGAATGATGATCCAGACTGCGCCTGGCTCAATCTCCTTGAGCAAAAGTTCTTCGATCGGCTTTTACATTCAAGTCGACTTTGAGCACTCCAGCAAGCTCGCACAGGCACTCAGTCACCAGGCTGGAGTCCCAAGAAGGCCCTTGCATTTAGAACGCAAGTTTAGCCGACTGAATGCGCATGCTCCTGTAATCTTCGATCGTCGCTCTCGTTATGCACAGTCCGTAAGCGAGCACGTCGGCACCAGCTTTGTCTCGTGCGTAGATTCGAGAACGATACCGTCAGGGTGGTCGACGCCAGCATGGTCAAATTTTAGGGGCCGCATAATCGGGGACTTTCCCAACGAAACGACGCAGCCTATGAGGAGTCCGCTCACGATACTTTTCCCAACTCAAGCGAGTGTGAGATAGGCACAGCCAACTGCAAGAGGTAACAGCATTTCAAATGTCGACGAATGGAGGTCGTCGAGCGGGTCAAGTTCGATAAGGCAGACGCTAAAAAGATACGAAGCGGAGCGATGGGATGATCGACGAAGTGAGGTCAAGATTAAGTGTAGATCCTGCCGACATGGGTATGGCGTCAATCGGGAGCGGCAAGCACCCGCGCTGGCGCCATGGAAACCATCATGGTGTGCTTTTCCCACAGCATCTGTGTGTCACGCGAATAAATTAACGCCTCGTACATGTACATGCAATCTACGTCCTGTTACCCAGTTCGATCTCATCAATTCCAAGATGACCCCTCCTCATTCTCGTTTTCCCTCGGATTCGGAAAGCGATAGCGGTATCCGAGTGCCCGTGTGAATGTCCTGGGGACATGGTGGCGGAGAGATATGGACGCACGGATGTGTGAAGCATGCCTGTCTCTGCAGGGAGTGTCACAGCGGAACGATTCATGTGAGACATTGATCATGGTGTCGAACCACTACTGTGCCTCACCACCAAAACGTGCCCAGCCCCAGCACATCAGCCATGTTTGCCTGGTGGTCGCAACGATGCAAACAGTACGGCAAGTTGCGCGTGGGTCAAGACTGATCTCCACTCGGACGAATCTCAGCTCAAGCGCTGCATTCCGTCGGGACCACTGTCATCCCACGCTTCCTTCGCACTGACGCAGCAGCGAGCATCGCCGAAGTGAACATTCAGACTCGTTAATTTCATCACTACTTTTTGACCACAGTACTCAGAAGCAATCTGCGATCCCATCACCCACACTGGTTACAATCTTCACGCCGTGAGAAGCTCCCACGAGCTTGATCCAGCGAACGTTCCCTCATTACTCTCTGCCTTTCCCCCGCCAAAGCCTTTCACCTGCCACTTCTCTACACCTTCAACCCCTTTCAACTGTTCACCAAACGTCTTGAACAGATCCGCGTTCAACCTTTCGTACGAAGCGTATGGCTTCGGCCAGGAACCCAGACGCTGATAAGCTAGCTTCAGCAGATGCAGATGATGCTTGATCAGCTCGCTTCGCCGGGACTCGCTCAAGAAGCTCTCGGTTTGCTCAACATCGGTGTTGACGCCGTGCTCTGCGAGGATGGCGGCGGCAGTATCATCGTCGTCATCATCAGCCCCTGAGGCCCCGCCAGTGCTATCATTGAGAACCCATCGAAGAACATCCTCATGCACCAGCACAGCCTTCTTGAAGTGATCGGCGGCTGAATTAGCAGCAGTGCTGTCCTTGCCCACTTCACGTTGGTAGTATTGGCCAGTCGTGGTATACAGCTGCGCCAAGAGGTCATACGTCTCCAGAGTAGCTCGATGCTTGATGCCATGCACTCGCTTCATGTTGTATGCAATGTCTTCACAGAGACGGATTGCTTTGATTTGGCGTCCTGCAAGGTACCTGGCACAAATCAAGCGGCGGCCCAGATTGAGCAGGATATCAGCTGGCCAGGCACGTTGAGCTTCGCGTGTGTTCCAGAGCTCGTTGAGTAGAGACTCCAATGTGTCGTAGTCTTTCTGCTCACCAAGTAGCGCGATGAGCTCGTTCAGCTCCGTCAACTGGACTTGTGCGAAGTTGATCTTCTGCTCTCGGCAAATCTTCATGATATCCTTGATGATGTTGTTGGAGAGTTGCAGAAGCTTCTTGCGAAGCTCAGGATCGGAACATCTGTTCTCACCACGGCCGTCGAGTTGCGATGCAAGTCCGAAGCCACGAGCCACGGCTCTGGTGCCGCGGTATCCATTGCGATGTTGAGCGTAGCTGAAAGCCATCTGTATCCTAATTAGTGAAGCCCTTCTGAGATACATTGCATTGCTCATACCTTTGCCACATCATGTGCATTCTTGAAGTCATTATTCTGGATCAATCGCGCCACTGTCAGGTTCGAAGAGACGATCACAACCCGCACAAAGTCGGAGATCTTCTTGTTGCCGATGTAATCCAAGATGCCAATGATGAAGTGTCTCGGCGAGTCCTTGCTCAACAACTGGAAGTTTGTGACGTCCCGCTGGACAAACAACTCAACACAGTGATGCTCAACGTTGGCAATGAGAGCAGTCCGGTTCCATGCCTGAAGCAGTCGTCGAAGTGGACCGGCAGCGATCAACACCTTGTCCAGCCCTGCTTTGGTCGACGTGAGTTGCTTGAAGTTCCAATAGAAGATGGATTGCGCCTTTAGCGTGGCCATGATCTCGGAAAAGGTGATTGACAAGTCCTTGCGAAGATGATACTCCATCGTTGCCAAGAAGAAGATTGAAGCGCTACTGCTTTCGGTGACGTTGATGGTGGCTTTGGACGACCTTTCCTTCGAAATCGACTGATAGTGAAGCTCCTCAACGAGATGGGTGCACTGCGTCATCAAGTTACAGGCCTGGAAAGTCTGTATCAATGATACGGCAGATTCGTACATCTTCTCAGAAGATGTCTCCTTGGAAATAATCTCCACAGTTGCGGTCGTCAGTTCTTTGACAGCAGCTTCGGTCTTTTGTTGACGAATGTAGAGCTGAGACACCTCCCTCAAACTGCTCAAAGTCGACTCGTGGGAGTAGCCATACTGTTGCCTCGTCTCCATGTATTGCTGGGAGCAAGCAGTGGAGGCACGCTCCAGTGTCTCCGAGCTGACCGCTTTCGAGTCTGAGTGGAAGACTCGGCGCTTGTAAATGGAGATCATCGCCTGGCGAAGTTCAGATGTGTTGACTGACGATGAGCTTGAGTCTTTCGATTGGGACATCGAACGAGAGGCCTCTTCGTACAGCGAGAGGGACTCCTCCACGTGCTTCTCGCTGTGCTGAGTAACCCTAGCCAACGCGACAGTGGCTTCGATGGCGATGGAGGAGCTAGCTCCAAAGACAGAGCGAGTGGTCTCGCGATACTGCGAGGTGACCGTCCGCAAGACTTCCCAGTCGGTCTTCGTCTCCTCCAGGCATTGGTAGTAGCGCTCATACAAGCTGCGCACGAAAGATTCCTGGCTGAAGTATTTGAACTCCTTATGCTTGTGGATGAATGTCGTCCAAATCATGCCGTAAGCGGTGACCGCATCAGAGTACCTGCGCTCCTCCCAGTAAGACTCGGCAACGACGATGGCGGCGTCGATAGCTTTTGGATGGCAAGTTTGCGAGTCCTTGCTGAGAGCAGTCACGATTTGCTGGTAGTACTCGATCCAGTAAGGGTGGCTTCGGGCATGAGCGCGACACCTGGTCGCTAGCTCGTACAAGATAGCGATAGTACTGTCGTGAATTGGACCAAGTGTGCGCCTGTAGACAGCCAAGAGCTCCTGATATGTGGCAATGATCTTGTCTGGATGGCCACGCCTGGTGTAAAAGCCGAGCAGGAGTGTTTTCGCTTTCTCGAGGAGAGTCTGATCTTTGGAGGCTGTCAAGGAAGCCCTGAAGAGCCTCACGTAGACATCTTCTGCCTTCTCAAAAAGTCGTTGATGCAGATAGCATTCGGCCAACTGCTCCACGAGTTCGACTGATTCCTTTTGGAAAGTGCTTGTCATCGTCACTTCGTGAACCGACTTCGACAAGAAAGAGCTCCAGGTCCGCTCCAACGTGGCTTGTATGACCGATACAGCCTGTTCATAGTTTCTCTGGACCATGTACTGCGAGCTGAGCTGCTTCGACAGCGTCAGTGTCGTGCTGTCAAGAGTTTTGCTCTTGTTGCTGATCAGCAAATGGAACATCTCAAATTGCGAAGAAGACGATCTCGTCGAATGCGTTTCTTGCTTAGAGGACGTCAATGCTTGTTGAGAGATCTGTGTCATTTCCTCTTCAATCTCGGTGAAGGATCGCGATGATTCCTCCTTGCGTACATTGCGATAGTACGAGGAGACGTGCTTGAAGATAGCCAGGGAGGCAGTATACTCGCCGAAGGTTTTCAGCGTGCGAGCAGACTCCGTAAGCTTAGAGATGATACTCTCATGGTAAGACAGCTCGTGGCTCTGGTACTCGCGCCAGAGTGAGGTGTGCAGACTGGTTGCTTCCATCTGCCGCTTCTGAGTGGCGAGGAACTTGGAGTAGGCCTGTACCGTTTCGATCTTCTTTTGGTGGAACTCAAGAGACAGACTAGTACGGCAAGTCTCTGCAAGACGTCGCCAAAGCTCGATGTATGCCTCCTCGGCTTTGGTTGTCTCTCTTTGCGAAAGGTAAACCTCAATCTGGCGCAACACGGATTCGACATATGCCATGTCTAGTGCTGTGAATATCTCTTGGTCCTCGTCTTCTTCAGAGAAGACGCCGTTCTTGTACGTGTCCAGTGAGCTGTCTTGCCGCTTTCCAAGACTGATGCGAAGATGCTGGTCGATTGCACGGCTCTGGTCCGAGTGTTTGCCGTGACTCTCCACCACATCGCCTTGGAGGATGCGAAGAATCTCTGTGGCCTTGTCTTGCTCATTGATGTATGTGTAAAGTTCAGCCAACTGCTCTTTGATCCGAATAACGTAGTCTGACGTTTCTCCGTATCTCCGCTCATAGGCGGAGATGAGCAGCAACAGGACCTGCTCTCTGTAGGTCATGACTTCTGTCCTGCTTGTTGTGACCCTGGTGTGAGAGAGCCGTAGGAATCGAAGTGCGGATTCGACCACGATGGGGTGAGAGACAGACAAGACGCTGCGGCCGGTGATAGAGATTTTGTAATATAGTGTGCTTGCACGGTCAAAGTCCTGCATCATCTCGTAGTAACAAGCGGTGTTGATTTGCGACTGGATGACTGCTGGGTGTTGCTCTCCCAATGTCTTGATGCGAAGGCGACCAACAAGGTCGTGGACTTCGACCTCCTGAGCCCCAGGGTACTGATCATCCCAACACAGCCATTCGAGAAGTGGAAGCAGCGTACTGCTAGGGAACACTCTTTGGATTTCAGCAGGCGCCTGATCCTTGCCCTGGGAAGTGACAGATGTCTGCTGTAAGTGCCACGGCCAGTATCGAACGACATATTCCAGCAGTACATGACGAGAGAACCAGTGGTCGACTGGGCTACGGTCAGTATCATCGAGAGTTGGTTCGCCCTTCTCTGGAAGAGACAACTTCGCGTAGGTCAGGATTCTGAGCAACACGTCCATGGTCTGATCCTTGGTAGAGACTGTGATCTTGCCCTGTTTGAAGAGGTTCTTCAAGGCGGCTTGAACGACATTGTGTCGTGGACGCACAATGTCCTGCTGTATCGTGACAAGCGGAACCAGCGACTGTACTGTGCGGTGTACGTCGACCCTTCGTTCGGAGCGCGTGCCGGTTTGTGGATTGATTGCGTAGAGACTCTCGATTTCGGCATACGTCAGTGGTCGGGCCACGTTCACGAGCCAGGAAAGTAAGACTTTGGCATCTTCCGCAGGTTCCATAGCGGTCAAGATCTTCAAGACCAGCTCCTCGACTGTAGTCTTGGAATTCAGGTTACTGACCGCCTTGGAGAAAGCATCAGATGTCTTTTCGTGGCGGAGGACTTCACACGTGAGGAGCGCCCACAGGAAGGAACCGTCGCATGCTTCAAGGACATGGCCAATGATGGACTCTTGCTCGCGGCCAGTCTTGCTTCGGAAGTGATTGCAATGGATAAGGGTCTTCATGGCGACTTCATGCACATCATCCCTCGTATCATCACGGGCGATCAAGTGCTGAACACCGTGGGAGCCGGCAGGAAGGGAAAGAGCCTGCGAGAAAGCCACCAATTTGACTCCCTTCCCTTGGTGAACCGCATGGACCAGGCGCTGCAATAGGCCCTGACTGGCTGATGGACCGTCACTGAGCTCATCCAAGCCATCAACGACGAGAACAGTCTCACGACTGCGGTCCAATGGGTTGCGTAGAGCATCTTCCAGAGCATGCCAAAGCAAGTCCTCGTACTTGATAGGGTCGGCAGTGAATCGAGCATGTTGGTAGGCTCGAGCAATGGCCTGATACAGATACATGTTTCCCACCCGGATATCCAGCATTTGGAACAGCAGCCCTTTGACAACATTCAAAGATGTCGCCTGGGTCGGTACGGCTCCAACAGAATAGAAGACTGTGGCATAGGATTTTCGACCAACTGGTCGTTGAAGTCTTTCGGCCAGAGATGCAGCGAGAGTCGACTTTCCAGATCCAGCTGCTCCATTGATAAGGAGTGCGTGGTCGTCGCTCTTCACGAACTTGGCCAGATCGTCATGGAACCATACACAAGTCATTTCGGTCATCTCATCAGCGATTAGGGTGTGGTCTTGGAGCAACACGGCAAGGACCCGATCCTGAGGAGCGAGCCATCGGCTAAGTGTGGTGACCTCAGTGACTACAAATGTCAGCAACGAAGCAGCTAGATGTGGTTGTGACCACCTACCATCATCAGACTCGAGGTCTTCACCTTCGATCTGATCTCTCCAGATGGCCTGATGAACCTCGTCACAACGACGGCGAAGGCTACCAATCGTGTCGCCAAACACCTCATGCAAATCCAGACTCGCTGCGGCTCCGGAGCTGCCGTGGACTGTTTTGTAGAACCGGAGAGCAACGTCCACCAGCAACGTCAAGAGATCTGTATAGATCGTGCACAGTTGCTCATAGATATCGCCGGAGAGAGACAAGACCTCCGATCTCGCCAGCAGAGAGGAAACCGAAGAAGAGCACTGATATAGGAAGGCAAAGACCTTGTAAAGAGCGTCTGAGTTTTCGTGACCGAGCTGTTGATGCTAATCAGTAAGAGTCGGCAGAAACAGGCTCTCGTAACTTACTTCGAGCAGCAAGCGAGTGTGACCATAACCCAAGTGAGCCGCTGGTTCGTTGTCAAGAGCGTGACCTCTGAGCGCTTTCTCGAAGCCATGCAAACGTTCCGTGAAGTAGAGTGCTCGAATCAGAACAGTGTCCCATTTCGAGCCCTTGTGTGGCAATGTAGACAGTCTCTCCGCTCGAATCCATTCGACAAGCTCAATGAACGTGACTTTGTCTGCAGTCTCCGAGATACCTGCGCCAAGTTCGGCAATACTTTTTCTCTTCAGTGCCATCGCTGTATCCCGCACGATGCTGGTCTTCTGGCTTCGAGAAGCCGACAAAGTCATAGACGACCGCATCCTGGTGCTTCCGCGTGTTGACCCACCAAGGCGAAAGACAGAGGGGGACTGTGGTGGCGAAGAGTAGCCGTTGGTGTGGGAACCATTGGCTGTCGCTCCTTTGATCGTTGGCGGAGTTGCGTGCTGCATGACGGTAATTTTTGGTGTAGTGGAGGTTAATAAAGGAGGTGAGGGTATTTCTGCTTTGGAGCCCTTCTCTGATTGAACACGAGACTCCGCTCGAGCGATGGGAGCTTTATACGGCCGTGGCGGAGTATCGTCAAAGCTCTCACTTGAGCAGCAGCAACAGCTACCGAGCTTCAGCTTGGTCCACCAATGTCGACGGTGTCTGCTTGCTCGGCTTTGGCCTTGTTCAGCCAGGTTCGCGTGATGTATGCGCGAGGGACTGAAAGTGTGAAAACGAATCTCAGCAAGTGTGTGCCAGTGGGCGTGCGCGCGCGCGTTCACTGGGATTTTATGTTCTGTAGAGCTACATGGCGCTGTGGAGACCTCAACTCGGTGGCTCCGAGGTAGTGGCTAGCTGATTGGCGCCAGCGACTGTGATGGTGAGATGCCATTCTGACCTGGGCGCCTGCAGCGACAGAACTCATCGCCGAGCCAAGCTGCAGGACGTCCCAATTGTGCAAATGTGTCCAGTAGAGCTTGTGGTCGAGCCCAATCAAGCACGTTCTCGATGGCTCAGACCGGCGATCGCCCCATGGGTGGGATAACATGGAGGCTGGCTCTCGCAGCAGCTTGATCGAATGGGTAGCTGCACTGTTCATGAGCTCCACGATACAGTTTATGGCGTATGCAAGGTGGACTGGTACGTTGTCGAGATGATGAAAATGGAGCATCTGCAGCGAACGAGTGAGGCGTCGTCTGGACCTGACGTTAAGGTTGGTCGGTCTCGCCGGCCCGTGGCTGCACGAGGTCGCCAGCCTTTCCCGAAGCGGAAGTCACACATCTTGGTAGATGAGGGGTTTGCAGACAGCCTGCCGTCTGCCGACGCGAATGGCGTTCGACAGCATGTGAAGCGTCTGACGCTAAGCTCTTCAGGCCCAATTTCTCCGTAGCGCTGTCGCTCTCTGCTCCTTGAGCTCTGCTGGCCGTCATCATTCGAGAGCTCTCGAAGCTCTCGTTGGACATTTTGTCCGTAGCGCTGTCCCTCTCTTGCTCGTCATCACTCGAGCTCTCACAAAGTTCTACTAATGCACGCAGCACGTCGAGCTCCAGTCGAGCAAATGCACCAATCCGACAAATTGTGCACTGTCCCATTCTGGCGAAGATCGTACTGCCAATACGAGCAAGACTGCAGGCAGGACAAACACGGCACCTCAACAACCGAACTCTCCACGATTGCACATTGTCGGTGGAAGTGCAAATGCTCAAAAGCTTGAAGAATGCAACTTATTTGTAATGAGAGCCCGTGGTGGGTCTCACAACTCATCTCACTGGCCCAAGCATCGGACAATCGACCGAATATCACACTAGTGGAATAGCCTCAACAGATCAAGGGACAATATGCAATCAATCGCACATTCACCTTGCCCACGATCGAGCAATGTCGTCAACGTGGGTTCATGGTCTTCGACTCGACACTGTGGGGAACTGCGCGCCGCGAAGGATGATGCGGCTTTTGTGCTTGGAACTACGTGAAGGTTTGGAAAGGCAGCACGCGCTTGGCTTCACCAGACCTCAGTAGATGACGACTGACCCATCCCACAGCTCCTTGGGAAGCATGGATCGACGAGGTCGGCTTTTTCGTATCAACGCTACTACCTACATCGTGGCGATGTTGACCAAGTACAGCTTCTCGGCACCCAAGCGTCCCTGGCCTTTCTTTTGCACTTCTTCAAGCACCCTGGGCAGCCGTTGCTCCGCGTTGAGGTGACGTCCAGAGAGAGGCTTATAAGCCGGATCGGCCGCCAAAGCCACCATTGTGTCGGCAGTAAGCTCTGCCGTCTGCATCTTGAACTCTCCAGTGAAAGCACCATCGGCTGCTAGTCTTTGCATCAATGGATGCTGGAAGCCACTCTGCACTAAGGTCTTGCAATCAGTACTCTGCCACCCTGCACAACACAAGCATCACTTACGCTGCTCCGTCATGACGATACCAGGATTGACCGCAAACGTGACTATGTGCTGAGACGCACCCAAGAAGTCCAGCTCTCTGGCGAGACATTCGTGGAACTTGGATAGTGTCACCTTGGATGTCGACGATGCTGCCAGAGCTGGCGCAGCCATGGCGGCGGAAGACGAGCTGGTGCTGATGATAGCACCTGTCTTGCGCTTTATCATGCTTGGGAGCACTGCGCATGAAAGAGCGACAGGAGCCATGACGTTGACCTGTTGCACTCGCCACCATGCGTCCGGGTCTTCTTCACTGAACAATCCAATGTGATTGATGCCAGCGTTGTTGATGAGGATGTCGACGGGACCCAGGTCCAATTCTACCTTGGTAACGATATCCTTTGCTGCGCCAGGCAAGGCCACATCTGCTACAATCGGTAGTGCACGTCTTTGGCCGTATGCGTTGGAGATATCCTCGACGAGAGAGTCCAATTCGGCCTGGCGACGAGCGACAACAGCGACGGATGCGCCAGCTGCTGCAAAGGCTTTTGCTATGAATCTTCCAATGCCGCTTGACGCACCCGTGACAAGAGCCTATCTGGTCAGCATTGTCGACCGCAAGGCGAAAGACAAATCAAAGTTTGTACTTACTACTTTTCCTACCAGCTTGCCAGCATACTTGTTTGGTTCGATAGCCTCGTAGGTCTCTGCCATCGCTGGCAACTTATCTTGCGTTGCGCAGCTCAAGTCAACATGTGCCAACGCCGCTGCCACATCCTCGTCCAGATTGCCTGCCTCGATCCCCAACGCCTTGCGATCAGGTGCCGCTTTGTACTCAAAGTCTCCACCCCGCCCTTCACCGATGTAGTTGCAATAGCATAGATCGGCTCCGCCCATGATATCTCCCCCTGCTAGCTTCTTCCTCGCGACAGCCTCTCTCTCCTCTATGGTCCAGTTCTTCATTTGCCAGTCTGCATCGATCGTCTTGGTGATTCGCTTTATCGATTCGAATAATGATTGTTGGGTGAGGCTGTGAGCTGAAATGTAAACGAATTTGTTGGCGTAGGTGTCGAGCCCTACAGCTCCAGCGGACGATGATTTTGGCAGAGTGAGTAAGGCTGCAACGCCTCGGCCGACCTGGTCCTTGGTTGTGGTGGAGAAGTGGCCTGCGTCGGAGAATTTAGTGAATGTGCGATTGCGGATTGAGATACCGAACAGCCCGGCGTTGATACTCTGCAAGATTCGTTTCAGTGAGTGGTTTGTCAGTGCTGACTCTCTTTACAAAGCACGTACGGTGTCCAGCCAAGGCCCTGTCGCTACCGCGATATAAGACAGTCCTGGATATGTTGTCTCGGAAAGCTTCTCAATGTATCGCAGAACGTCGTCTTTAGGTGTCATCAACGTCTTATGTAGCTCGATGAAATTTGGATGCGCGTTATCGGCGGCGTACCTGGCACTATCAGCAACAGGATGGAGCAGGTAACGTGCCAGGACTTGAGAACCTACTCGTTCGGCAGAATCCATTTTACTCCGGCCTGCGTCTAATCAGCCTCTCACCTAATTGAGATTGACAACTCCGCTCACCTTCGCCGCCGCATCGATCAACTTATACTGCGCCCCCATCGCAAAGATACTTATCACAATCATCACAGCATCTTGGCCTCGGAACGCCTCCAAGAGGAAGTCCTCATCATCGTAGTCTCCCTTCTTCACAGTGATCCGTGGGTCAGATGGAAACACTGCGCGGGATACGGCGCGACTCAGGATTGTGAGTTGAACTGTCGGGCTGCGGTCGAGGAGGTGTGTGACTGTGGGCGCGGCGATCTTGGAACTAGCCTGCAGTACGTTCTTAGATGATCCAGGGTCACAGTACGGGCAAGCAGAATCAACCTACGCCTACTATCACGATCTTCTGGAGGGTTTCGCCGTCCATTCTAGGAGCTGGACTGTTGCACGCGGTGATCTTCGGAGACTGCAGAGTACAATGAGTTGCGATTTGCGTTCAGAGCAGATGTAGGTACTAATGGAGGACCGATGCAACAAAAGTGAAGTCTGAGGTTTGGATAAAGCACTGCGATGTGAGAACACTGTATCCCGAAAAAAGTGGGTGCCCAGCCTTGCTATGGGCCGATAGAATCCTTCCGACTCGGGCATACCACTTTGGGATTTTGAATCTTCCAATCACCGCGAAGCGCCAGAAACCCCGTGTGCTCATGCACAAAAAGGTAGTAAAATGCGCTCAGTTACAGGGCAGCTTGTTCACTGTTCTCTCAATCGTACCGTTCTCCAAAAGCACATCACGCAACTTCGTGGCGCCAATTGGTTCACCAAACTTCGAAGATTCCAATACGAAAGATGTCGCCACCGTACGTGCCAGGTCGCCTTGACGGCAAAGTCGCTCTTGTGACGGGCTCTGGAAGAGGCATTGGAGCTGGAATTGCTATCTACCTGGGACGTCTGGGCGCGAAAGTCGTTGTCAACTACGCTAATGCCCGAGAGCCAGCTGAAAAGGTTGTTGACACCATCAAAAAGAGTGGTTCAGACGCAATCGCCCTGCAAGCAGATGTTCGTCAAGTCAGTCAAACCGTCAAGCTCTTCGATGATGCTGTGGCGCACTTCGGCAAGCTCGATATTGCCGTGAGCAATTCTGGCGTCGTTAGCTTCGGCCACCTGAAGGACGTTACCGAAGAAGAGTTCGACCGTGTCTTCAGCCTCAACACCAGGGGGCAGTTCTTCGTTGCCAGAGAGGCGTACAAGCACCTGAGCGAGGGTGGCAGAATCATTATGACTTCTTCGAACACCTCTAAGGACTTCAGTGTGCCTAAGCACTCGTTGTACTCAGGATCCAAGGGCGCGGTCGACTCATTTGTTCGCATCTTCAGCAAGGATTGTGGTGACAAAAAGATCACTGTTAACGCTGTTGCCCCTGGTGGCACTGTTTCGGATATGTTCAACGATGTCTCGCATCACTACATTCCTGGAGGCGAGAAGTATACCGCTGAGGAGAGACAGAAGATGGCTGCCATGGCCTCTCCGCTACACCGTAACGGTTTTCCGGAGGATGTGGCGCACGTCGTTGGCTTTCTGGTCAGTAGAGAGGGCGAATGGATCAACGGCAAGGTTCTGACCCTGGACGGCGGAGCTGCATGAGTGATATATTGCAATAGAGACGTGTGGAGATAGTCTGTAGTAGATTGACAGATCGCAATTCAATCGACTGAGCGATACGATCTCATCTTCCTTTTAACTCAACGATCGTGTTGAGAAGTTTCCAGAAAAGAAGTTGTTGCGGAATGTGAAACGAACATGGCCAACAGAGCTTGCTGCCAACAATGTTCCACGATATTGAGCTGTGCAAAATCAACGCCATTCTGACCTTGAAAAGGGAGCATTCCCACAAAGGTAACACTTTCTAGGGATATGGTCATGGTATCATCGTAGCTGTCCAATATCCATCTTTGGTAGAATCTTGACACGGAACAATGTGATGCGACTGCCGCACACCAATCGTTACGCTCTCTCATCGAATAAAAGAGTCGCACGGCAGAGTGCTGACTTTTGGTCGTTATAGGCGTACGTTACGTTGAATGAGTCTCATAAGTCCGTGCAATGAGGCCTTTCTTCTATGGCCTTGCGTGCTACATCAGCAGTCCTGAGCGTTTCGAAATGTTGCTTGTCGCATTGGTTCATAAATCTATCCTTCCCTGCTGGCTGCTGGAATGTAGCCATACACTACACCGCTATATTGTTGTTGCCACTGCAGCCAACAACGCGCTGATAGCAACAAGGCCAGCTCGTGTGAAGTTGAGATTCCTCCAACGCCACAGTAGTCCTCTAACTTCGACCTCGCTCACGTGGGAGGTAGCCTGCTTGCCCATCTTCTCTGCCTTGGCACCCAGATCGAGTAGCGTGTTATTGACCTGCGGGTCCATGTAGAGCAGTGTAAACGGAACAATGCACATCACACATAGTGCTGCGACCGTGTGAAGGATGACCTTTGAGACTGCTCCACCCGCTTCGTTGCTAGCGGCATAGGCCAGTAAGCCATTGCAGAGAGCTACGCTGAGAGCAACAGGAGGAGAAGTGCCCTTGCCAATGTTGTACATCGTTCGGAACTCTTGAACGAGAACCTCGATGGGTGCTTTGTTGAGGGTCGGCACGCCTGCGTGACTGAAGCATGCGATAAATCCTATAGTTCAAAGTTGAAGTGGTCAGCGAGCTATTCGACTCTATGTCTGCGGTTTGATTCGAAGATTCGCTTCACAACACTCCAGAAGTTGCACTGATGACGACTCACCAGACAAGAAAGACGCCCCAGTCACACTAATGATCTGCGCAGATGCGAATGCCATGTTCGTCATTATGTCGTCTGGGCTGGAAGCAAAAGCTTGATCAAATCAAAGGGATGTTCCTGGTCATCCGATGCTCTGTCTCAATTTGTATATTTCGAAATCTCCAACAGTCGCAGATTGTGCTCCGGAGAGGTGTGTCCGGGTAAAAAGGGCACGACTTCTTCTCATTTTGAAGGCCGCTTGAAAGCCCCAATCACCACAAGAGTACGAGACGGAAAGAGATAAACCCGTTCAACCCTATTTTACGCCGAAAGTCGACTCACACGTGGGTTTTACTAGCATGCGATAGAGACGCAATGCCACGCGATCGACCCGATGTCTCTATTCGCACCGAAGCACGGACCTCTTCTGCAGCCTGACGCTCCTGGAGGATCTCAAGGGATTGTCGCGAGTGGATCTTCGGGTCATATGTGCTAGCAACGATTATCTTGATACAAAACTCAATGGATAGCATACAAAACTGTCGATACTACCTCGTAGACATCGCCCATACTCTGGCAGATCTGTGGACTGTGTACAACTTTGTTTAAGCTAAACAGTATGGACGTGATCGATAACGCCACCGGCTTCACAGCTGGCCCCGGTGCTTCTTACACTCCGTACTTGGCGAGCACTATCGTCTCCGACCAATTCAAGTCGCCTATTGCCGTTGGAGTCACTGCAGTCCTTACAGCATTGGTTAGCATTTTGGCGTATCTCATCTATCGACCTCCTGTGCACCCACAGTCGCCACCATTTACAGCTGACACCATCCCAATCCTGGGCTCTTTTGGTTTTGTTTCGCGCCAATGGTACGAGTATCATCGCTGATTACAAGTGACCAAGGCTGATTATGTCACAGGTCGTTCTTCAAAAATGCCGTTAAGGAATCGAAGACCGGCAACTTCAGCTTCTGGCAGGGCAAGATCCACATCATTGGAATCTCCGGACTCAAAGCTCGTAAATTGCTCCTTGAGCACCCTAACCTTGACTTCGTCTCGGCCCAGAGTCTTTTGGCATTCGGTCTACACTTCTGGCCGCCGATCCACGAGATCTTCCACCAGACTGGCAGCCGAGCTCGTAACAACACTCATTTCCTAAGAACGGTCATCAGCTTGATGTCTACGCAGAAGATCGAACGAGTGCTTCCAGACGTCATCAACGATGCCCGCACTGATTTTGAGGCACTCCAAACGCAACATCCCAACGGTGTCATCAATGCACCGAACCTCTGGCGTACGGTGTTCAAGCAGAGCACCAGGATGTTTTTCTGCGATGACATGGCCAATGATCCAGAGCTCTTCAAGAGGACTTCTGGCTATCTCGACGTTATCCTTCACTCGTATAGTCCTTTCTATGCCTTCTGCCGTTGGATCTTGGAGCCAAGCATGATCCGTCGCCGTATTGCTCGTGAGGGTCTACGAAGAACAGTAAAGAAGATATACGCTCAACGCAAGAAGTATGGCTCTGTCTACAAAGACGATGCCTTGCAGATGATGATCGATAACGGCGATCCAGAGGAGTACATTACCGAGTTCTGCACCAGCGGCACCTTCATCACTACCACGAATGCCCACATCATCTTCCCTCAGATGGTCGAGACCATGGCTGTGCACCCTGACTGGCAGGAAAAGATCTACCAGGAGATCGTCGCGGCTGCTGATACCTACTGCAACGACAAAAGCCTGCCCCTCGCCGAGCGACTACAGCATCTTCCCCTGCGGGCCTGGGAGACAGCCTTCCCTACATTAGAGCTTTGCATGTACGAGATCATCCGCGTGTGGACGTCCTTCGCTGTTGGCCGCCTGAATGTGGGCAAAGAGGCGATCCCTATCCCTGGCAGCAACGAAGTCATTCCTCCCAACACTTATGCCGTTTGGAACTCGACGGAGCTGAACTTCAACCCTGAACTCTTCCCTAACCCGCACAAGTTTGACCCCATGCGTTTCACCGAGGGCCGCAGAGAATTCGAGAAGGAGCCGATTGGATGTGAGTGGACCTCAGCTCTTAAAGAGAGTGTTGGAGACTTGCTAACTTGCGATCACAGTCTTCGGCTGGGGCGCTGGGATGCACCCTTGCGCTGGCAAGCGATGGGGTAAGATCCAGCAGACGACACTTCTCGTAAACGCTCTTGCGCTTTACAAGTGGTCTAGCTGCGATTCTCAGGGTAACGCCGATCCGCACGCCGCTGAACGACAGGACATGGGTGCAGAGTTGGACTCTGAGTCCAAGTTTGCTTTGCCACCGGCGTACTGCAAGTTCGTGCCTAGGTAGCTAATCTCGGAAAGTCAGTCAGTCTCGGAATACAAGACCAAGATGTCGCCCTGGACTTTCAGGCTGGGCGTTGTCCGTTGGGAGTACGTTTGAGCGTGAAGAGACACCATGGTCGAGCTACGATCTCGTGGCGGATGGATTTCGAGGACTTCAGAGTATCAGGTGCAGTCATAGAGTCGATTGGTATAGTCGAATCGATACGTCAATCAATTGCCGGTTATCATTTGCTATGTTGGATTGATATACTCGTCTAAGTAATCAAAGCTTCCGATATATCTATTACTGCCTTCCATCGCGACATGCAGGTCGAGGCTATCAAACTTCCACGCATAATAGACCATTGGAAGCATGTCTCTGGTGCTGCAAACGCCGATGCGTCAGCGTATACTACTGCGGCGTCCGAACACGGTACGGAGGGTTTCGAAACCTATATAAGATATACTCGCGCCCCAGCAGATGCTCACACTCCACTGATCACAAAGTACACGAAATCAACATGGCCCTACCGTCCTTCATCGCTACTGCTGTACCAGTGACTGCATTTGTGCTCAACATCTTGCTATTCTTCGTCTCTGGTACTTCATTCCATGCACATTCAACAATGAGCACTACTGACAGACCTCATCGAACCACAGGCATCGCATGGTGCTTCAATCTCTGGGTCGTCCCAATGATCCGTCTAAACACTTCCCGCAGCGCAATCGATCAAATCAAAGACACCGTCTACCGCGGAGGCATTTGGCTGGAACCCCTGAACGCAGCAATCGCAGCCTCTTTCGCGATCTTGGCCGCCTTGACCACACAGCATCCGAGCGGTCAAGAGGCAGCACTGTGGAGATACTATGCCGGTACAGCCTTTGTTCTGGTTCAAGTTGCATGGTGGGAACGGGTCTTCGTCTTCCCACTCGACGACGCTATCGCCGCGATGAAGAACGACATCGCCAACTTCAAGGGCGACCAACCGCATTTTCACGGGGGATCTCTGCGGCACTTCCACCGCCTCTTGCGTCGTTGGACGTTCATGCATGCGGTCAGAGCTACTCTGCCGTTGGTTGCGGCGGTGGTTGCGTTGTGGCCGAGGATTCCTGCCACGTTGGCTTGAGTCAGCCCGGAGGATTCCACACCCGGTAGAGATAGAAGGGATGTAGAGTGCCATACGGGCCGAGAGAAAGGTGCTATATCGCGAGGCACTTAAAGTCTCGTACGTACCTGCAGTAGCGTGAACGATATCATCCGAGTCTTGGTGCAATTTCCTTACACCACCTTCGGAGTACCGATGCCTGTCACGGTTCATGAGAGGAGAGCTCCCTAGAAACGACTGCATTAGCATCCATGGCATGATGTTCAACCGAGGCTCTTTGTAGTATGTGGAAAAGTCGACATTAGACATGCTTTCCTCGATGCGACGAAGCTTCATGTGCATCGAGCAACTTGTATCTGAGCGATACATAATCTATGATGCTATAGTACAAGAACGCTCAGTTTAAACGCCCCCAAAAGGTCTCTATTTAGTTGTCGCTGCAAACTCATCAACGCACTATGCAGTATCGAGACTCTGTGACAGGCACATCGCATGATATCTGCCTCGAAGGCTGAAGAGCTGCTCGTGAGTGCCCTGCTCAGCGATCTTACCATCTTCGACGACAAAGATGGTGTTCGCGTTCCGCACTGTGCTCAAACGATGTGCAACAGCCACGGTCGTTCGTCCTTGAGCTGCTTCGTCAAGAGCCTGCTGGACTAGTCGTTCGCTGTGCGTGTCCAAGGCAGAAGTGGCTTCGTCAAGAAGTAGAAGTTTAGGTTTCCGGATCAAGGCCCTGGCCACTGCAATGCGCTGCCTCTGTCCGCCCGAGAACTGCAGACCTTTGGAGCCGCAGGGGGTGTTCAGGCCTTCGGGTAGAGAAGAGACAAAGTCGAGAGCATTTGCCTGCCGACAAGCCTCTTGTAACTCATCTTCAGTAGGCTCGTATTCAAGACCGAGCGCGATGTTGTCTCGAACCGATCCGAGATATAACGGAGGCTCTTGCTGCACGAGTGATAAATAGCGGCGAAGTAGTCTTGGCGACAACGAGGAGATGTTGTCGTCGTTTAACGTGATGGTACCAGATGTAGGGTCGTAGAAGCGTTCGAGCAATGATATGACAGTGCTCTTGCCGCAACCTGAAGGGCCAACAAACGCGACAAAGCCGCCGGTGGGGATCTGCATTGAGATGCCCTGGAGGACCTTCGTTGAGCTTCTTTGGCGATATTGGAAGTGCACATTGTTCACTCCAATAGAGGCGCCTTCTTCGGTGGGCCCTTTGTTGGAGTTCGACGGATCTTCACGGATCTTCGCCTGGATAGTCCTGAGCCAGAGCATGTAATTTGCAGCACCTGTGGCCTTGGTGATGGATGTCGTGTACGTGAAAAACTGTGCGGCCGCCTGGTCGCCAAAGATGACAGCTAGAAAGATGACAAAGAACTGAGTGACGCTGTACTCTCCCCTGGCAACTAGCTTAGCTCCATACCAGAGCCCAAGCCCGATGACAAGAAATTCGGCCGCTTGTGATAAGGCGTACGGGATGAGTGTGTAGACCTGCAGAGCGAAAGGTCAGCAGACATGTCAACACCGTATTGATTTCCTTGTCAACATACCAAGACACGAAATGTGCCAACCAGGACCGAATCCAGAGCTTTACTGTACTCCTCGAGTATTGGACCTTCCTGAGTTAGGAGGTTGACAGTCCTGATAGCACGCACGGCTTCCGACCCTAGGGCGGAGCTACTGAACGCCTGTTTGGCTGTGTTGACCTCGAGCCTCTGGTCAAGGCGCACTCGAATGTATCCGCTTCCCACGATTACGAAGAGGCCAGTGAATACCAGTGTAAGACCAAGCTTCCAACCAAATGCAATCGCGGTGATCCCCGTGGCGACAACGTTGACCAAAACATTGAAAATCAGGCCCAAGTTGGTCGACATGAGCTCCTGCACCGAAGAGGGAATGGACGACAATTTCGCCGCAAGGATTCCAGAAGAGTTGTCAGGACAGTCGTAGAAGTCTTGATCTAGATCCAGCATTTGTCGAAGCATCTGGAGGCGGTACCGGTATGTAAGAGCTTGGCCAACGTTGTTCGTCGCTAGTCCCACTCCAAAGTATCCCAAGAGATTGCCGATAGCAAGCACGAACACCATCAAAGCCCAGAAGTTCGGATCCAGGGAGCTGTTCGGACTTGCGGGCGAGAAGTCCTGGATGTAGCGGGCGAAGATGTAGCTTTGTGCGGGATATGTACCACCGATCAGCATGTATGAGATGACCAGTACTCCGTACCATCCGTAGAGATCAGGGTGCTCTCCAAGCATGCGTAGGATACATCTCACGAGTGAGATATTTAGCGTCCCAGCAGTCAAATAGTCGGTGGCATCGTCCTTGGAGGCCGCTGCCGAAGACGATGATTTGTTAGTACGTCGGCTGGTCATCGAACGCAAGAGCGCAGGCCTGGAGCCTTTGGTGTTCTCGTCCATATCCTCATGTCCGTCATCGCCAAGTTCCTGCCCATCATCACTGATGTCGTTGTTGTTCGCGCCGAGGTCTTGGGCACGTACCATTGCGGCATAAAGGCCATCTCGGTCCACGAGCTCACGGTGACTGCCCTGCTCAACGACCTTGCCGGCGGACATGACAGCTATGTTGTCAGCCGCCATGACCGTCTTCAACTTGTGTGCGATCACGACGGTTGTTTTGCCCTCAGACACACGATCCAATGCATCCTGAACGGCTTGTTCAGCACGGGGGTCGAGGGCACTGGTGGCCTCGTCACAGATCAAAACCTTGGGAGTCGAGATGATGCTTCTGGCGATGGAGAGTCTTTGCCGCTGCCCACCACTGAGGGTGCCTGCGGCCTCTCCGAGCTGGGTGTGGTATCCTTGAGGTAGTCCTTGTACGAAGGAATGGGCATCAGCAGCTCTACAGGCCTCCTGTACGAAGTCCATTTGGTCGTCAGCGGACAGGTTTGCACGATTCACAAGTCCTTTGGCCACGTTCTCGAAGACACTACCTTCAAACAATGTCGGTTCCTGCTGCACCAGTCGGACATTGCTGCGAAGCCACTTGGTGTTGCAATCAGTGATGTTGCGACCATCAAGCATCACTTCACCCGAGCTAGGCTGATACCATTTCTCGAGTAGTCCAACGATAGTCGACTTGCCGCATCCACTGGGGCCAACAATGGCTGTCGTCTTTCCAGCGGGGATCAAAAGGTTAAGTCCTTGCAATACCGGTGCATTTGGTCGGGTCGGGTATGCAAAATCGACGTTGCGAAACTCGAATTCTCCTTGACACTCGTTGGGCTGCTCACCAGCGGTGGACAAGGGATCCATATAGGATGGCTTGTCGATGACAGCGAACAACTCTGCGGCGGCAGACGATGCGTTTGTGATTGCAGTAAGCGCCGGCAGGAAAGACAGGACCGAGGACGCACCCAGTGTTACAGCCAGTACGACAGTGAAGACTGTACCCACGTTGTTGATCTCGCCCTTCGTGTATAAGCTGTATCCCTGCCAAAAGGCGAGTGCAGTTCCAGAGATGGTCATGAACGTCTGGCTGGAGAGCACAATGGCGTAGATCCACGACTTCTTTCTACCCAAGCGCAGGGTCTCTTTGAGGAAGCCGTCATACCATTCGAGGATCTTGGGCTCGGCGCCAAAGGCGTGGATGCTCTTGACAGAGGCGAGTGCATCGTGTGCGACCTCTGCAGCTCGGGAGTAGAACTTGACCTGCGTGAAAGGTTGGGTTAGATCACTACTCTGACCGCGACAACATATGCAAGACTTACGACTTTAGCTTCCAGGGGGGCATCGAGCGACAGGGCGACTCCCACCGTCAAAAAGATGGCCGGTAGGATACTCATGGCGATGAGGGCAAGCTTCCATTGCTTCGCGAGCGCTACTATATAAGCCGCCCAGAACATAGACAGTCCGGCGACGGCTGTGAAGAGCTTTTCGGCAATACCCTGATTGATGCGGTTGCCATCTTGTAAAGTGGTCAGCAAGACATTTTGGCAAGAGCGACCCACAAATCTTACTTGTCGTAATCTGGGACGCGACCGAACCATTGCCGGCCTCGTCAAAATGCGCAATGCCTTGTCTTAGAAGACTACTCAAGAAAGCCTTGCGCAGGTTATTGGTGGTTCTGGCCGCAGCAAAACACACGCACAGCGTTGCGAAGTAGCCGATGGCGAATCGAGCGGCGAACAGATAGACGAAATAGAGAACAATGCCGTTGATCGACGACGTGAAGTCCGACGGGTTTGTTTGTCCTGGCTGAAAGGAGGAAAGATTGTTGATTGAAGAGCCAAAGGCCAGTGTCATGACCGGCAGGGCAGCGCCACTTGCTATTGCTCCAACGAAGGCGATGGCGTACCTAAAGAGAAGGGGCGAAGGGTCAGCACATGTCTCATCGAACAGGCAACTCTTTTCTCGAGCGACAAGCTAACATACAGCGTCCAGTCCAGGCGGTCGGCATATGTGAATATTCGCTGCACTCGAGTCAGTCCTAGTGGCCTACTGCAGCTCATTGCTGACTCACGAAGTAATCTTTCAGGCCGCCCTGCTTCTCCTTTTTCTCTTCTGACTCGCCTCCATTCCTTCCAGCTGTATCCCCAGGCTGCTTCGCTTCCAGCTCTTCGCCCCCAACCCCAGGTATCGGCTGTTCCACCTCGCTCTTCTCTTTCCGACCGTCTGGGGACAGCGACGCGTCGCGAGAAGACTTCTCTGTATCGGACATCTTGACTTGACTGTGGGAGTCCATTTGCGGCCAGAGCGTGGGAGGTGGCCGGTTTTGACGAAGTGTGTCTGTTTGTTCCATGACGGCACATTGCACATATACTCCGTGGTTGGCCAGTCCGGGATGCGAGGACTCCGTCCGGAACCAATCAGAGGGAAGACGCTGCTAGCGTCTAATGAGTCAGCCACACAAGCCCGATTGCAACCACCTTGCACCATCACAATGATCGAAGCAAGTGAAAGACAAATGAAAACGACTTGACATGTCATTCGAGCAGAACAGCCCTCTCTTACACTCAGTCTATCTTGAAAAGTCTCAAACCAGAGAAAGCATTCCTCCTCGGCACAACGGAGCAATGCTACGGACTTGGCCCAGATCTCACGATATTTGACATCTGACATTCCTGAACAGAGTCCCGAGATGAACTTCGCGTGCACACGAGGGGTCTCGATGATCGACGCTAATCAAGTGCTTCTAGAGAAGACTCCAAGCAGATGATAGCCGCTAAAACGTTCACCCACCTGGCTATGGCAACCTCGAGGCAATGTGCTGCTCGACTGAGCTTACATCGCGACCTAGTCTAGGGTATCTACATCGACCCCGCATGACGTACGTCGATCGTGCTGGATCCTTGTAGTCACTCCTACACGACCTCGGAAAGGAGGCACCACGTTAGCGTGAACTAGCGTCCTTGAAGCCTGGCCCAGCCGTGTGGAATCACCACCATACGATAAGCTTCTGCTAGACACTGGCTGTGGAGACACAATAACCGACCATACGCACCTGTTGCGTTCGGCACTTGGAATTAACTCAAGACTCTAGCCTAGCGACCTCGATACCACAGTTTATTGGTCGACTACAGAAACACCCATGACAAGGGCCCCGCCTTCCCAACTCTAAGATGGTCCCGTACCTGTGGGCATATAGTTGTGCAAAAATGGAAAGTAGTACCGCATGAGCCCCCAAAAAATGCAGCTAGGAGTACCAGCCGGGAACTTCGCCTTTCCGCCCGCATTAACGATCCCCACATTCTTGTTGTCCCACTTGCCGCTAGGAGCATCTGCTGACTCGATCATACCAGCCGCGATGTCGAGATACGACACGAATGACTCTTCGTCGTCCAGCGTGAGTCGATGACCCCTTTGCATGTCGACAGACAGACCTCCTGGCTTGATGTACACACATGACACCCAGTCCTCGTGCTTGCGGAGGAATGCCTCTGCGAGCTCCAGGTCTTTGTATACGTGCCATGCAGACTTTCGAATGATGGAGTTGACGAAAGGTTGCTTACGGCTGATCCAGGGGTCGAGGGTTGCAGATGAGAGGAGAATGAGCTTTGGCATGGCTGGTGGCGAAGCAGATTGGGTCTTGAGCTGCTCCAGCGACTTGATGACTGTCTGCGCTAGGTCTTGGCTGATGTGGCAGCCGGGAATATTGTCGTTGGTCGTAGCTGTAAGAAAGACGGATGTTGCTCCATTCATGGCTTTGGCGAAGAGATCGACATCGAGGATGCTGCCGGTGAAGACTTCCACGCGTGGATGGGCTTTGGCTTCTGGCACCAAGCGAAACAACTTGTCTTGGTTACGGCAATAAGCCTTGACCTTCGCGCCCTCGGTTTGGAGGAGAAGTTGCATCAATGCCTGGCCGCAATTGCCGGTGGCTCCCAGCACAGTGTAAGTCGTCATGATGGTATTGCCCTCGTTAATGGATCAGATGTTAAAGCTTTCGCGGAGAAGCGCAGCAAATTGACTCACGATCCAGAAGTCTACGCAGGTATTCTACAACTTGTGAGATATTATGGATCATGTCTGTGGTCAAAGATCCTTCCGCTCGGCAGCCTGAGGGCGTTCGGACATACCAAGGCCCGATTCGGGTGATATGAACCAGCAAGCCTTTCCACATTTTCGGGATTTATGCCACTCGGCACATGTAGTCCTCACTATGATTTGCTACTATTCAACGATATTGGTGGTGTCGATCTGAACTGGACAAATTACAGAGCCGACCGACAGTAGAGCTGAACATCGCAGTCCGCTCGTGAAGTGGGCTTGTCGCTGAACAGTTGCTTCTCAAACCCACCATTCGATCCAGCTGCCCTTGTTGTCTTCCTCCCACCAATTACATCGTCTACAACGGCCATGATTCCTACACTAGAACAAATCTTCGCCAACATTGTGCCTTATGGCAACAGGCCAACCCAACCGCCATGGCATTTTGCAGTCCATCTTGCGACCTGCATCTTGGGCACCGCTCTCCCAGTTGGAAAAGAGGCGAGACTGCTTGTGGTACTACCCGCGGTACTTTACAGCACTTTCTCGAGGATACTCTACACTACTGGATCTGTCAAAGACGACTATTTCAACGGCATGTGTTTCCTGGTCGTCACGCTCAACGTCGTCAATCATGTGGTATTGAGACCTTTTCTCATTGGAAAAGAACCGCGATACATGCCGTCAAGTCCACTTAGGGGCAAAGAAACTTCGGAGAAGGACAGTCAAAAGTCAAAGCCGCAAGGACAGGCATTGTCCGATTGTCGAGGCTTTGGAGAACGATTGCTCTGGGCCATCCGACTTCTCACCACATTCCGTGGCATTGGGTGGAATTGGGAGATCAAAAAGGTGCCGCAAAACCCTGACCTGCATCTGTCGAAAGGTCAAGCCGCTGTTCGACACTTGCGTCGCTTGGGATTCGTGTTCCTCCTGCATGCCGTCTACCTTTACAGCATGACTTTCATAAGCACTGTGCAGACAAAGTTACGAAGTAGGCAGGACGTCGCTAACTGGAGGAAGCTCGTTCTTCACGTACTCCATGTCTGGTCTGTCCAGCTTTGGATGATCGAAAGCTCTAAGATCATCTACCATGGACTCGCGGCCGTGACTCTTGCTACCAGAATCCAGAGCCCAGCAGACTGGCCACCTTACTGGGGACCGTGGAGGGATTGGTGGAGCGTCAGGAACGTATGGGGATCAGCGTATCATCAATTCTTCGCTCACATTTTCGACCTCTATTCGACTCTCGTCACAACATCCCTCGGTCTAAAGAAGGGCAGCTTCGCCAGCAGATACACCAAGCTCTACACCGGCTTTTTCGTGTCGGTCTTGATCCATCAGTGGTTTTCGTTCTGCGCGGCACCGGACGAACAAGGCAGTTTCTGGTTCTTCATGTCTCAGGCCGTCGTCATTCATGTGGAAGATGCTGGCAGATGGGCTTGGAGGAGTCTGACAGGCAGAACAAAAGACGATAAAATGACGACTTTTGAGAGAGTCTTTGGATATGTTTGGACTTTCTGCTGGTTCACAACCTCGTGGCAGATCGAGACTTTCTTCGAGATGGGTCTGGTTGAGCCGATGGCTATTGAGCCCGACGTGAGGGGCATCGCAGCTCGCCATGCTCTCCTGCTGTTATAGGATAAGACCTATGGGCGCGACAAAGCTGAGTGGCTTTGTCGTAGATTCGAGCTTGTGATGGAACCATTGCTAGTGCAGTAGCCTTGTAGCCGAGAGAATGCTTGTCAGGGGCGGATCCAGCCACTTGGGTCCCAAACAAGCCACCCAGAATCCTCGCGAAACCGTTCCATACGTGCTGATCGGCCCGTAGTGGCATACTCTCGCACTATGGCGCAATATCGTACTACAAGTTAGCTTGCAGCCGTGCGACATGTGACGATACGTCCGTGCGTTAGCGGACATTCGGACATTCGGTAGAAAAGCGATCTAGCGAGCTACCCGAATGGCACGATGGACTCAGCAACGGAAAAGACTGCATGCTTGAGAGAAAAAGTTGAGGTTATACAGCCTTAGGGTATCAATTCCAATCGAAGTCCGGCAAAGAGTATTTGTCTTTGCCAAATGCACTTGCGTATGACCCTGCCACCCATCCCAGGGACGCAGCAACGGGCAACATGTCACTCAACGCCATGACGAACGCTGCGAATTGAATCAGCGTGTCGCGTATCCCTAGCCCCCAAGCAGTCTGCGGAGTCATAATGCCGGGAAACCCAGGAGGGACTTGTTGCATGTCTTGAATGATGGGTCGCATTCGCTCTGAGTAAGCTTGCAGTCCGGCTGAGATGTCTTCCGCATGGCTTTGGAGTTCTCCAGCCAGTACGTAGGCTCCTGTGATCGCAAGGCTTGTGCCAGTTCCAACTGGACCGGCGGCGTAGCCCGCATCTCCAACCATGACTACTCTTCCCCTGTAAAGAGAAGGAATCTTGACTTGCGCAGCTTCGGATGCGTATAACTTGTCTGACTGGGTGACCGCGGTGAGGATATCGTCACGACCATGGCCACGGAAGTAGTCCCATAGAAACGTCTTCAGAGCAGCATCCCCCTCTTTAACAGCCTGTCGAAACAGAGGCATCTCTGCTGATCTGGAAGAGCCATAGCAGCCCATGAGCAGCACTCGATTGTGGTTGGCGTCGTGATCAGGCAGTAACATGACCCCTCTACCAGGCGTGGAATTTGTGAGCTGCCCTGCTTTTGACCCGTTCAACAGATCTTTGTCGATTGTTGAGAACGCAGCCCAAGCATGTAATGAATGCATGTGATCACGGACTTTGCAGTCGAAAGCCAATGCTCTTGTGCGAGATGTAGCTCCGTCTGCCGCAACGACCAGATCATATCGAGATTTGGGCAGACGTCCGTTTAGGAATTCCACGTCCACCCCTGTATCATCCTGTAACATTGCCTTTATCTGCTCCCCAAATACATACCTCACATTGGGAAAGGTTTTGGTGAAGTCATGTATGATCCTCGAAAGGTCGTCACGGAAGATCTCGTACTCTGACAGCAGGGATTGCTGTTTCGCATCGCCGCTACCCTTGATGGTAAGGATCGATTTTCCCTGGCTACCGATCACGCTCATTCCTGTTGACAGGTGTCAGAAGCTGAGTCGACAGAAGTCATATTGCGCATGAATAGGTTGGCGTACCTTCGAGAGGAGCAGCACAGGCTCGAATCCGCGCTTCCATCTCAGGCACTTTATGAATGACCGTCACACCACACGTTCGAATATCAACATTCTGACCACCTTCTCGAACCACATCGTGTCGCTCAATAACAGTAACATCAGCTCCAGTTTTGGCTAGCCAAAAGGCTGCCATAGGCCCTGCAATCGAAGCACCCACAACTAGAATTTTTCTGTCGGCCATGGTGTTGGACAACTCACAGTATCATCACGGCCAAAGACAGAGTGTGTGCCATAGTAAGAGAACGTGATAGCACCAAATTCGAGAGTATATAACCCGATATCCGAATCTCCGATCTGCGATGATGGACAACAGCGGCAGATTGAGTATAACCGGCCCGAGTCGAACTCCCACGTGGCAAGGTTGAGGGATTCAAAGTTTCAGATCCGAACAGCAAGCACGATGCTCCTGCATTTCGGGTCAATTGCGTTGACATACCGCCCGAGTAAGTCGTGTGTGAGTTCAAATACGAATTCAGGGACTTTAATAAGCTGCTGTCACAAGTCCTCTCAGTCTGCTCATCTCTATCATGGCTTGGAGTACTGTTGAAGTGTATGATAGCTACCCGGCTGTTGCCCCTGCCAAGTATGTGGGATCTCTCAAGGGCAAAGTGGTACGTATCTTCGTTGACACTGTTGAAGAGTCTTTCACATTGCTAAGCCGCTTCCCAACTTTTAGGCCGTGGTCACGGGAGCCTCAAATGGCATTGGCAGGACGATCGCAAAGGCATTTGTCGCCGCTGGAGCCAAAGTGGCTGCCGTTGCTCGACGAGAGCCTGAGCTCCATTCGCTTGTCGATGAAGTTCTGGCAACAACCACTTCTGGCGGCGATGCCGGCACTTTAGTCCCGTTTCCTGCGGATTTGACGGCAGAGAATGCCGCTAAGCAACTCATTACGAAGGTGGAGCAGGATCTAGGACCTGTCGACATCCTCGTCAACAATGCAGCTGGTGTCAAAATTGGGCTTCTTGGAGAAGACGAAGACGCCTACACTGAAAACTGGTGGAAGATCTATCAGATCAACTTGGGCGTGCCGATTGCCTTGACTAGTGCCGTGCTCCCAACCATGCGCCTACGGAAGGCGGGTGTGATCCTCAACATCAGCGCTGCTGGAGTGACAATGTGTGCCCCGGCCATGTCAGCCCAGAACTCGTCGAAAGCTGCTCTTAGCAAGTTCACCGAATCGCTGGCGGCAGATATGCAGTTTGCGGGTTGCCCTGACATCTTGACCTTCGCTGTGAATCCTGGAACCGTCCCGACTGAAGCTTGTGAGTTGACTCTCACGAAGCAAGCCAAAACATGCGCCAGCTGACGTGTAGCGATTGTAGTGCAAAAAGGCATCGGACATCCCGTTATGCAGAAGATGATGGCCTCGTTGCCTTCGGACTTCAAGATGAAGTCACCAGAGCTTTGTGCGGATGTGCTCGTCGCGCTTGCTGCTGACCGCGCATACTCCGTGCTTAGTGGTCTCCACCTGAATGCGTCTGAGCCGCTTCCCTTGGTGATGGCAGAAGCTGAGAAGGAAGGCAAGGGCAGGATTGGATCCGAGAGGCTCTACACCATCAAGGTCGATACCCTCAATTTCTGCATGTAAGAGTAGCGCTGTGGCAACGCCAATGCTTGTCATGCCCAAACAAACGAAGGAGAAGCGATAAAATTGCTATTCTCACTGAATACTGCAAGTCCATGTGTTCTTTTACTGGCCCCTTTTTACCATATCTTGTCCCATGTTCGTTGAGCATCAGAAAGCACAAGACAAGGCCGCTTGCCACAATTGTCAGCGAGAGGCAAGATTACTGACTCGGTCTCGCTCACCATAATCGAGTAGCTTGATCCGAGACCATGCCCGTCGCTCTCTTCTGCTGACCCCTTCTGTGACCCTCGTGTTCGCTTCATCCTTACTGAGAAGCTTTGCACTAGTGCTTTGCCGAATCCAGCGACTCGTCGATCTTTCACGTGGCCTTCCCTTACGGGCCGAAAGGACCTTGATGTTGTTGGTGCGTCTGTGCGCTCGGTGCATATGAGCTGTTGATCGCTCATGTTGGAGCTGACTAGCTATTCTTCTTCCTTCATCCAGAGTGATCCTTCGCGGAGCACCTCCGGAGGTCGCACGACGATGGCTGTGGTCGAGTCGGACACCCCATGGAGGTGTCCGGTCAGCGTGATGGCAATTCGATTTGAACAGGACCTTCATGATTGATGCGTCTGCCCGCGTATGTGGATGCTGTGTCCGAGGTCTGCTGGGGCCAGATGTGAAAGTCTGTGGTGGTGCCCTTCCGCTGGTGGAGACGTAGATTTCTCCCGTCATGCCACCTGCATTCTTCAGCTTCACGTCTTCCAAAAGCTTATTACGGCTCAACCTCAAAACAACTATGTTCATGTCCAGCTTCGCTAACCCAACGCCCAAACAAGCCCAGCGCCCACACGAATCCAACGACCACACGAGTGCTTCGCTGCCACTTTCGTTGCAGACTCTTCCCGAGCATCGAATCTCTTACTCACTCGCGTTACTGGGTTGCGGCAGACTATTGTGTGACAGCAATCAGCTCAATATACCTCAGCCGAGGGCTGAGATGGTGTAGCGTGTTAACTCAAAACCAATCCTCTGCAGGAGGCTCGCGATTGAAGTCAGAGCCGCACATCTGTACCATGTCTGTGTAAGCCCAGTCCAGCTTTCACCGGGCCAGCTCGCCATTGGGCAAAGGAATGTCGGATCGACTTCAGTCATGACGTAGCATGTCTCCTGCGGCTAGCATTGGCGTTGCATACATAGTTAATCTATCTCATGCGAGTGCCCACTCCTTCGCTCGTGTCGATATGCCCCGTAATCCCTGCTTCCTGTTCCCGTTAGTTGCAGCAAGGGCACCCAAGCACCTCGCTGAGCGGAGATAGCTCAGAATGCTCTGTGATTGGCCAAGAGCATAGACCATCACTTTCTATAGAGGCTAAAACCAACAAAGTTCTCTGCCTGACTTTATCTTGCCAGTTGCCGAAAGTTCACGCTATGAGTGACCGTCGCATGCTCATCGCGCGCGAAGAAGACCGATCGGGAATTGCTTTCGAAGCACATCGCCTGTACGAACCCCGCGGACACGTGTCTCGCTGGCAACGCTTGTGCTTGCAACAGAACAGTTTCTTTTCCCTGCATCGTTCAGGCCAATGGCAATGATATACTAAGCGAAGCACTACATGTAGCTACAGTCTTCGGCCCCGCAAGAAGCGGCTGACCGGCAAACGTCCAGAAATGATTGCCGCGCTCAGTAATACACGTCCCCATCGTTGCCGGAAAGATGTTATGGCATGTAAGGCGTCCGTACATCCGGCCCCAGGTGGCAAGTTCAACCTTGCAGACGCGGCGGAGGACATACCAGTCAAAACCCTTCCATTAGGCTTGTGTCAGAGTGAGGCAAGACGAGGTGCAACCAACACCCGAAGCCAGTCAGCTGGATGATCATTGGTGCGAGCTGCAGTACTTCTGTTCAGGGATCTACAGAAGGATTAAAACCAACACGCGAGCTCATCCAACGCACCGGTCTCCGCCAGCCAACCATGCTATCGCTCAGCATGCCCACGTTGTCTAAGCAGCTGCCAGAGCAGGCATCGTGTATTCAACGCCCTTGCCCTGCTTGGCCAGATCTGGCAGGCCTTTTGTTTGACCCTAATCAAGTACCCTAGAATGGTGCAAGTACCCACGTACCAGCTTGCCCGAGCCGCTATGCTGTACTGGGCTATACCACAAAATACCGAGAGCATCGAAGGGCTTCAAAACGTGTTGGTGATCGGCAAGCTTTCTTTTGTGGCCGGTACGATCTCTGTGACCTTTATTGACGACCATCGCGTCCCGAGAATCGCGATTGTACTCTGGGCACAGACATTGTCCTACCCTTTCGATGGACTCTTTACAAATTCGAAGCTTGTGCACGGAGCTGTCAGAGGTCGTCAGAACAGTTGAAGCATTAGAGGCTTTCTCCACCAACATCACACACGGCCATGATGCTGACGCAGAGGAACGAGCCTCGTCCAGCCACAGGCTTTCGACCATTCATCGCAGTGTTCGAGGGATCGTGGCACAACTTCAAGATGTTGGAAACAGGCCAGATCAATTCTTATATCATCTGGCGACCCAGGTCAGTGGAAGAAAGCATCTGGGAATGCACGCACAGCATACTGATCGTCGCAGAACCAAATCTTGGCCTGCGTGAAATGGTTGAGCGATCACCAAGTCGTGGCATGCCTGCCTTTGATGGAGAGCATTGCAATTGAGGAGCTCGCCAGCTTGGCTGATGTCGACGTCTCAATGCTCAGCCGGGTCGTCCGGCTTGTAGCCACAGTCGGATACTTGCAAGAGGACAGACCGGGTCATGTGGCACACACGCCGTTATCGATTCACTTCACGACCGAGCCTCCTGCTCTGGATGCGATCACGCTGCTAGCGAGCGACATTGCTCCGCAGGCATTACAATTGACCTCGATGACGGAGAGCCAGAGCAGGGCAAAGCGAACAGACAGCGGTTCATGGATACAAGCACAAACCCTAGGCAACAGTGAGCCATACTCTGCATTGTCATACAATGGTACTCCAGACCGACCACAGATCAGACGACAATGGAGCGCATACTGCCAGAACATGGGTCTCTCGGAGTCTATTCTTGGTGTCATTATCAGTAACTTGAACTGGCGAGGCCTTGGACAGGCTTCCGTAGTACATGTGAGTGTCGACTACTTGAGCCCAACGTGCCTGCAGAGTCTACTCTGACCATTACTAGATATGTGGCATGCGTTCTGAATTGGCGGATGCACTTGCAAAGCTCGCACCTGCACTTCGCGTGCTTGTACAGAGCTACGAGTGGACGCCATCAGATGCTGTCAACCCCAACAGCACTCCTCGTTTGCCACAAGGTGTTCCAAGAAGAGCCTCAAATCCACAGCCTGTGAGGGACGCGGCGATCTACATCGTGCAACCTGATGCATGCCTACCGTCGCCAGGTATGTCCTCGCTCTCAGAACTCATCACATCTGAGCTACGATCACATCTTCCGGTCCTTCGAGCGAATCCATCTGCCCTGATTATAGTAGCACCTTCGCTTCTTCCCGAACCAGGGTCTGTGTCTCCGCAAGTGGAATTGCAAGCACGCGTGCGCGATTTTGCACAGCTTCAACTGAGCCAGGATGGCGCACTGGAGCTATCAGAGCTTTACGGGATCGTGCAGAGCATGGGCGACAACAATGGCATGTTGACAGTCTGCAACGAGATGCGATCACAGGAAGGACATGTGGTGGCCCTTGCTGTGCGCTACCAGCTGCACGCAGATGCAGTAGCATTGAACTCGAATGGGGAGTTCGACTTGTCGTGGGGAGGCTGGTCATCATACTCTTAAAGTGCAAGCGATAGGCGTTTCGGAGTTTTGGGGGTTTCTCATGAGTAGCGTTCTTGGTGTACCTCAGATAATCGCAGACGGTACAACTTCATTGCAGGATACGATGAGATGGAACGAATCCGCTCGTCGCTCAGCGAGTTGTATACAAGTCCCTTGGCAACATCCCGTCTGTCCAACATCAAATGATCAGCAAGCAGACTGCAAGCAGCAGGCAGGCCGGGTAGCAAAAGAAGTGAGACACATGCGATGCTTTCCTCTCTGCCCTTCATCGAGCGACCACGCTCACGATTGCAGTAACAGCTGCATAGACACTTGAAGAGCCGTAGGGATGTCTCACACTTTAGGTCGTGAGAGTCTCGTTTTCTTCGCCGCAGTCTAAAGCACCGATATACCGACGGGTCAGCATTCAACGTGTCTCAATTCTTTTGCTACCCAGCCTGCAGGCCAGTCCTCGGTCATCGAAACGAACAGGTGCGTGGTTGTAGAAGAGATGCGCTTGGACAGCTGGCGAGCGTTGGAGACTGTGGTCGGAGCGGTTCATCTTGGGTGCAGAAGCCCACAGCATGACTGCAAATCTTGCAAGTCAGATCGTTCCACAGAGCCACGTGCTGCTGGATCTGCCGAACCACCATCCGACCTTGGACAGTAGAGACGTTGATGAAACTCGGGGCGAACAGAATAGCCACAGGATGCTGCTGATCTTTCTGGCGGCTGCGACACGACCTGCCACAGTAAGCTGCGTACCTCGGCCAATAACCACGCCGTTCACGAAAGAACTTCAACCAAGCAACTGCTAAGCTCTGAAAGTCAAAGCGTCGTGGGATGCATATGGGTGAGCTTGGCTGGTGTGCGAGTTGGTCAACTCTACGAGCGTGGGGCTGCGTGGCGAATAGTTCTACAGCCGAGCAGCTTCCCAACTCGTGCTGTGCGTATCGCCCGAAAGCTGAGACACGCAGACGGCGTGCTCAACACATGCGTGGCACGTTGATATGGGGAGCTGAGGGACCGTCCGGCCATGCCTTCCCAATCGTGTTCTGCCATGCTGTCTAGTTGTGCCAGCGGCGACTGCTCCGACTAGTGCTGCTTAGGCCTCCCACGACAAGGTGCACCAAGTACAGTAAGCACAGCAACGATCGTTATGACCCTGTCTCCGGTCTCTGATGCAGCCTCAGGGAGCTGCGAGATCGCTGGAGCTCCTGCTGGAGCACAATGTCGATTGCGACTCGGCTGAATCGAAGCGAGCGTTACGTAGAAGGGGCCCGTTGACCAACACCTTGCGTCCTTAGACCATGCAACATGTCTTCCACACGTGCACTAGCTCGGTGTTGGTTTGCCGATCAGTTCTGTGTGATTAGCTGTCACCCTGGTGGTCACCTTGCCCTCGCTGCATCGGCCACGACAGAAACTCAGATTCTCAGCCGCCATGTGCTTCAGCAGCACGTTTCCAATACGACATCGATATGTCCCGATGGATCACCAACGCCCCGATCTTGTTGCTCCCACGCTGCGACGATCCCAAGTCGTACTAGATTGCCCGCGGAGTGAGGATGGATTCCATACCGCTGGCTAACAGGCAACTTAAGTAGTAGCAGCGCCGTATATATAGCCTGTTCAGGGACAGTCTCTGCGCATTCACTTCCCCGCTCTCATAAAGCAATTGAGAAGCTGTCTTACGATCACACTATTCATCTTGCTCCCAAGCACAGAATTTCGAGACAACTATGAGCCAACCAAGAGAAGGTGGCGCAATGTTTGCCGTCGGTGGGCGCGGGTCATCTGCTCCTGGAGCGCCACCAAATCCGCCAAGCTCGACAGGCCAGGCTGGACCTTCAGATAGCACAGGCAGGCTACGTGGTAGCTGCGAGCCTTGTGCCAAATCGAAGGTCAAGTGCGGCAAGGAAAAGCCTACCTGCGAGAGATGTGCGCTTCGAGGAACAGAGTGCATCTATCTCATCTCCCGACGACCAGGTCGGGTGCCAGGGGCAAACTCTCGCCGCCAGCATGCCCGTGCCAGAAACGATCGAGATAACGACTCAAGCACTACGTCGACATCGTCTCGCCATCTATCCTTGTCAGGAGATCATGCACACCAACGATCAGGCAGCGACTCACATTCGGGAGTCATGGTCAATCTTCCGCAGTCCCCGACGTTCTCGACAACGGGATCTGAAAGCACCAGCAACGAAGTCGATGTGGTCACCTCGAACAACGGCTCCTTCATTTCCACGCCAAATACAGAAGACCCACAGGAGTTTCTCTTCAACGCAAACTTTGACCCGAACTATTTCCAGCTGATGTCCTCGCTGGACGACGGCATGTATTCGACGCTGATGGATCTCGAAGATAGTTTAGAACCTGCTGGATCTTGGCCCACGGATGCGGAAAATCAAAATTCGCAAGGTGGCGTCTTTCCCATGGGACAAGACGCTTATGACATGTCCCGCCCGAGCATGAACACGGCGGATCTAGCCCAGATCAGTCCACGAGGCTCGGCCATGCCGTCAGCAGCGCCCTTCGACTTCACAGAGATGGTTAACACCAATGCGTGTATGTTTGAGCCCACCAGCTCAATGCTTCCGGCAGCCGCTGTCGAGCCAATTGGGCAAGCGACACCCACAGCCGCCGTCATTGAGCCCTGTGACTGCGTGACCCAGGCATTGGACATCCTGAAAGTGGTTTCCCGTCCGCAGACTTGCTCGAACTTGAGGAAGGGTCGATCCCACTCGACTGGTAGCGTCTTGACCCAGAACAAGCACAGCATTGAGAGCACATCATCTTTGCTCGTCTGTTCGGCGTGCAAGGACGATAGACTCTTGCTGATGGTCATTCTCATGATCGCAATGAAGCTGCTGGAGCGCTACACGTTTGTCATAGCCTCGCGAGGACCTGCACAGCTCCACGCTGCTGAGCATGGCCAGCCTTCGAGCGATCATAGTCGCTATTCCGCCATGGAAGTTGACCACATGGCGCAGCCACAAGGGAGACAGGAAGATGACGAGCCGTCGGCTCCTCGAGAGTCGATGCAGAGTGTTCTGCGAGAGCTGATCCACGTTCAGAAGCTCGTTTCTTTGCTACCAGCTCGGCTCAGAAGTTTGCGAGACGGGCCTCAGTCTGTTGGTGGTTTCGGTGGAGATGGCGAAAGGGCAGGGCAAGGCATGATGAACTTTGGTATCGCCGTATCGCCGTTGTCAGAGCGAGCGTTGAGCCTCATCGAGAACGACGTGCGGACAAACCTGAAAAGCCTCTCGGCCAATATCAGGAGCCGGTTGAAGAACAGCTGATTAAAATGCTTTGGGTGTCTGTACATTTAGGTGCATTGGGCAAGATAAAAAGTCCTTCACGACAATGAAAATTTGATGTGATGTCGTTGAAAGTCTGACGTACCTTTCATTTGTTTTTGCTGACCCCCAAGGGTATTGGGGGCGAGTACTTGGGGGCTCGTGTGATCTGAAACATGGCCCGTGCGATTGTTTTGACTCCACTTCGTCACCACTTCGCTGTGCTGCGGCTGGGCCTCTCCCCAAAAGCCACCACAATCCTGCGTCGTAGACACCTGTTGATGGCAAGTCCAGGACCCGCAGTGACTGCGCTGAGAGCAGTGAGTCTATCTTGATCTGTACAGTGTGAAAAGGCGATGCGTACTCACAATCGTCGAGTGCGATACCTGCCGCATACGCAAGACTCGCTGCGACCGTGGTGCGCCTTGCTCCCATTGTCGAGCCGCCGGCCTTCGTGAGCCGCCTCAGCCTGCCTCACGACAATCTGCGGACTGACGCTTGCCGATTAGCATGTCGTACCACTGCTCAAGGACCCAAGGAACGCAAAGACCGCGTTCACGTGTCCAAGCAGTAGTGCGTATATTCCTCGCACTCGTGATCAGCCATTGACACTGTACATAGTGAGTCGAAGATCGATCGGATCGAGCGCCGGCTCGAAGGCATGGAGCAAACTCTTCGCCAACTTGCGACTTTGATCGCCGACAACATAACATCCGAAACCACACGTCTATCGCCGTCAGGGCAATATATGTCGTGGCAGCCTGATCAACATGGGTCTCCCAGTCCCCGTCAACACGTGGAAGCGCCAGCTACTGGTAGTGGAGACGATGGGCTCAGAACAGAGTCTATAGTAGCAAAGAGTTTTCTTGAGCAGACTGTGGGCAAGGATCCCGTGGTTCAACAGGATCCGCAGCTTCTTTCTTCCATCGATTCGTTGCGTGCCATTGCACTTCAGCCCAATGGTTCCCATGCCAAGTCCGACACGGGTACATGGGCTGCATTCGCGCCAGATCCATCTTCGTCGAACGCTACGCCGCCTGGCTGGACACAAATAAGGCCACTTCTAGAGAGAGCACGAGGTCTGTTCATTCAGCGCTACTTACTCACCTCGCTCTGCGCTTCTGCTAACGTCCTGTAACAGAGAATAGACCGGCAGTATTTCACCTACTCGACCCACAATTATTCGAGAAGTTCTGCGGCAAATGCCAAGCCATGTACCAGGCAGGCCAGCAGACGTCGTTGCCCGATCAGCTACTCATTTACGCATGCTTGTCGAATGTCTGCTCTCACCTTAGTGGTGTGGACGAAGAGCCGAACGCTGCCTCATTTTTCGACATGGCTCGATTCTTCTCCAATCTTCTGCTGCAAGCTTTTACTGCTTTCCCTATGATGATGCCAGCGTCTGCGGACGTGCTGGAAGTGCTCGTCGTTGCGGTACGGCTCATGATCCCATTGCCCGTTCATGGCTCGTCAAATACACAAAACTAATCAGCAATAGGAGCTTACAACCACAGGGATGTGCAAGCCGTCTATATCCCGATCTCTGTCATGCACAGCGGCTCAGATGTCTCAGTCACTCGGATACAACAGGTTGCGTTCCGGAAGTACAGCCGTCACGGATTCCTTATTCAGTCATAAAGTAAGTGCAGTATTCGTGGCTCAGAGCCAAGCAATCCTTTCGCGGTGCAGCCACCATTGATCTACCATCGAGTATACTGACAACTAGCCAAGGCAATGCTGTTCTGGAGCACCTACGTAATGGATCGTAGCAACTCATTCCGCTTGGGCCTTGCTCCGGTGCTTCAAGACGGCGATATTGAGAGCCCTCTCATTACTGAAAGTAGCGACTATCCGCCGTCCATGATCACACTTATGCGATGGCTCGTCGAACTAGCAAGGATACAGGGAAAGATTCGCACTCAACTCTATGGCGCCGTAGGTGCTTCACTCGCGGACGAAGACAAGGCCCAGCGTGCGGAGACGCTCGCCAACGAGACCAAGAGCTTATATGCGGTCAAAGCCCAGGTAAGCGCAGCTGCTCGAGTACACGCTGCCTGCAGCAAATTCTAAGTATCACGCAGTCGAACGCGGAAATCTTTTCGCTCCTCAAAACGGTGGAAAACGCTAAAAGCTCTGAGCTGTGGCTCTACGGAGATGAAATTATGCAGCTGAGTACTTGGTTAGTACACCATCCAAACAGTCTTATCCAATGGCAAAAGCAGTCTGACAATCTCATCCAGCACTACGGCACTCTCTGCCATACCCCCTCACCATCCACGCCGCTTCTTGGCCCTTGAGGCTGCCCGAGAGTGCTTACGACTCTGTGGACATATTGGTAAGAGGTACTCCCACAATGCGTACAACTGGACCGTGTTCTGCCATTGGATACTTCTGCGTGTGCCTTTGACACCCTTCACCGGAGTGTTCTACAACATCATTGCCAACCCGGAGACATCGCAGGGTGACCTAGAGCTCCTCCAAGACTACGCTAGCTGTTTGGAACCCGCTAGCAGACTGTCAGAGGCGATCGATCGATTCTCTCATCTTTGCTCTGTATTTGTCAAAGTTGCTCAATCCTACGTTCGGGCCAAGTCGAAGCATGCAGAGGCAACCTCAACCTCGCCGTCCGGCTTGGGAGATTTCGGCGAGCAACTCTTAGCTCTCGGTCTATCTCGAAAGCAGCCACCGCTAGAGTTGCAAGAGACCCACGGGAGTCGTGACGACTCCTTTGCTCACGCGGTGGCAGGACCGCAAAACAATGCTCAGCTTGACTTTCAGGGTGACCTTGACCTCGAGAGCTTCCTAGACTGGGATTGGTACTCAAGCAATGCCAACGCTTACGGCATCATGGACCAGGATGCCGATGTTCTAAGCGGATTCGGGCTTGGTGATTGATTGGACAACCTGCAGTTCAGGGAGAGCGGAAATGTGGTATCGACCAACGGAGGAAATGGTATGACCCGAAGCGTTCGGGCAAAAGGGGTTAAGGCTGAGAAAGCACAACATGGCAGATGGCAGCCCGTACATTCCACTGCTAATTCCAAGCTACCGTCACTCGAAGACATTGGTACCAGACATCTACCAGAATCTCCTTAGTTCGCCTTCGAATCCATTCGCACTCCCACTGCGAAGCTGCTCATTGCGATCTGTAACGATCAGGCAACATGGTTCATTCCAAGCTCTGGGATCCCTATCGCGTCCCTACATTTGAAGGTCTGGGTGCTTCTCATCCCAAGGTGTCGACGGAACTGACAGCTGCTCTGCAGATGTTGCTCAATGCCAGGCTGCAGCATTCGAGTGGGCCGAGAGTTACGATACCAAAGACTGGGCGCGACTTTCCAGATGCATCGCCCCAACGCTTTACGTACGCATTTGAACCCTTCCAAGATAAGAACATCTTCTAATGTTTATCAGCTCGACTACCGCACAGTCATGGGTATGATGTGGGACTCCATGCCAGCTCCTGGCTTTGTAGATCTAGCCTCAAGTCAGCGATTCCTCGGCAATATCTGTATCAAGACTCAGCACTTCATTGGTGCGACTAAGTGGGAGCAACATTCGAGGGATGAGATCACAGGTTACCATCAGATGCGTGTGGCTCATTTGAAGTACAAAGATGAGACGCTGAGCGAGGCTCTATACCATGGACATGCGCATGGCAACGCAACGATACATTATCGGAAATGCGATGGCGTGTGGAAGTTTGCTGGTCTGGTGCCTGACATTCGATGGGCTGAGCATGACTACGACAAGATCTTCTTGAGCTGAGGCACGAGCAGTGAAGTCCTCATTGATCAGGTATTTAACGATGCAAGATACAGTTCCTCAAAATGGCAAAATTTGATACAGCTGAACGCTGAATTCCGCATCAAGCGGCACGAAGGTTGGTCGAACAAGCGGTCGCAGCGCAGTCATCGTATACACGAGTAGGCCCAGCCGTTGCACATGTTGAAAGCACCAGCTCAGTACGTCCCGCAAACGGCAGCCAGGGCTTGACTGCTTGCACGTTAGGAACTCTGAGAGTAGTCGCAGGACCGACAACATGAAGGTAGTGGCAGGTCACCAGTGTAGATGATATAGTCCCTGAAGGCCTCTGCTGCTTGCCCTCCTTTTTCCTTTGACCGCACACGTTTCGACGTGAGTACGACATTCTCTTTGCGCCGCACTTCACCCCTTGTACTACCCTGCATTGATTCTCGTAAGTGTTGCATTTTCGAGGATTTACTGACTCGATCTTTGGTTGCAGACAGCCATACAATCACACAATAAGTTCATGCACCTCCTTGATCTCCGACTTGGATGTCAATTCTCGCTTGCGTTCGAGGAAGCGCATACTTGACTGTCTAACGCTGACTTGTCGCAGAACCCACACAAAACTAGATGTGAGTACAGGCTCTACCTGCAAGTCATCCCCGCGACTCATTGGACATCTATATAGCCATATATAGAACCGTCAGCGTGGCCGACTGATAACAGAGAGAGATATAAGATGGGCCAGATAATAGCAAGTGTCGTACTCATTGCTACCCAGCCTGCTGGCGGAGCAAAGCTCTGCTATCAGCCGCTCTTCTACAACTTCACCGTGATTGGCGAACCCTTGCCATGTAATAGGCTCCGAAGGCCGATCTGGAAGTAGCGGCGTCTTGGCATGAGTGTCGAATTAGATGCATCACTGAACTGGATGCCGTGCTCCGGTGCAATACTCCGTGTTATCGAGATGTCCCGAGACAATACGAACGCACCCGCTCTCCGATTCTATCGGCCAGCGACACGTCTAATGGTCACCGCACGCCGTAGACGTCCTTACATATCGAGATTCTTCCCCAGATTTCGGACTCTCGCGATCATCGAAGAACAGCATGGAGAAGTCACACTTTCGCCACTTCGTCATCGGCACAAGACTCTGCATTGATGATACTCCAGAACGCACGATTTGCATCGCCTACGAGACGCTCACACTGCAACACAAACAAATCAGACTATCTAAATACGAATTCTACGACGTTCGCGCACGCCCGACTTGCTTTCTGCCCGTGTCGGCTGCAATGGTAGTGGTGGAAGGCTGCACAGCATACCACCTCTTTCGACCACCTCGAACTTGGAACGCCACCTGGCTGTCTCCTGCAAGCTTCCTGAGCACCTCGTCAATGAAGGGTGTAAGAGCCAAGGTACGTGTCGACTCATCAACAGCATCTCCGTAGATCTCTGTTACCAGCTCTTGTAGAGTAACGTTTTTGGCACCAGCTTTGTGGAGTTTGGCGAGGCTGCCAAGGACTTGCTTCTCTCGACGCCACTTGGAGGTCAATTCATTTCCGATTTTCCCATGCAAGTCCTTCACAACCACACCATGGGCCGGGTAAGCCTTGGTGCATCTCTGCTTGGCCATCTTTTGTAGACTGGTCATGTATTGCCCCAAGTCTTCAACGGCGCTGGTGCCAGTGCCGAGAATGGTATCACCAGTGAACATGGCCTTCTCTTCCTCGATGATGAAGCACATATGATCATGGGAATGACCAGGCGTATGAAGAGAAGTAACAGTGGCACCTTCGACTTCAAACACTTGACCATCGATAATAGGTTGCTGACCGGGCTCAGGGTCGTTCTTGTAGATGTCGTCTTTCACATGTGGATACATCTGCACAATTCCCGGAATTCCTCCAGAATGATCCCCATGCCAGTGAGTGACAAGAACATATCGAAGTCTTATGCCGTGCTCTTGGAGGGTTCGTGCCAGCAGTTCGGCATACTCTGGCTCTCCTCCCGACGTATCGATCAGGATGCGATCTCTTCCTGTACCAACAAGAAATGTGTTCGTGCCTTGAAATGTGAATTTACCTGGTCGAGGTTTAGCAGATATCTTGGGCGAGGGGATGGCTTTTGGTTTTGGTTGTCGTACCTGGGTTCTGGCCCAGTACTCTGAGAACTCTTGGTGTTATTTGCTCGACCTTCGATAGTTGTGGCAAGGACGCCAGCTGACCCTTCAGGTAATCATCGAAAGCACAGATGTTCAGAGCTTTGTTGATCTGCCGATAGCCTCCTTTGTCATCTGGTGGAGGCGTCGGTGGGCCTGTCGTGTGTGGCATTCTTGCACCTCTGTGTAGTTAGACTAGGTATCACGATCAGATCAAGCGAGTAAAAAGTTGTCGTTGGTATCGAGGCTGAGATAGTAACACCACTTGGAACTACTCTCAATCAGCAGCATGGCCCCAAAAGAGTATGTTCAGAGGAGCAATGACGTTATGCTAGTGCAGCCTGTCACAAGATTCCGATAGCACTGAATTGGAATCATGGCACAATCTTCCGAGCGATTAGCCATGCTGTTTCGTGATCTATTCCACATAGCTGCTGTCACGTGTGATATTGATTTGGCCCGAGTGTCGGGCCAAATAGCTGGGTATGCGGCCGAGCTTCATACACTCTCACGATGAATCTCGTAAGGCTCATGTGTAGCTGGTGTTGGTTGGTCAGGTTCACGCGTGCTTTGCAGGCGTTTCGTCCGAACTCATGAGAATCCACGAGATTTCGGCACACCACAATGAGTTGCATGGCAAACGCGATCGTGATGAGCAATGACTGATCCATGCATGCCCAGTCGAATAATCGTCCGGGAGCGTCGGGGGGAAGGCAGCAAGGCTATACGCCGTTCCTGGCCGTGGGCCACCGAGACGCACTTGAGAACGCAACCTTCCGCCATGTATATTATCAGCCCATCGATCAAGTCATGAAGATGTCTTGCACCCCTGGCAGTTGAGCTTACCTACTAACGCTTCGCGGTCTGTCAACAGAGAAGTCGTTCGTTCTTGACCCTTGCTCCGATACGGAGCTCTCTGCAAGATGGAGGTCATTCTCTTTAGCAACGAGTTTCCTAAGGAGGAGCTGCAGGACGTCTTCCGGAGAATCAGTACCCATTCAAAGTCACGGCAACATCCACTTCTCGCACAGTTCATATACGAGTCCACGTTGGCAGTGAAAGAAGAGGTCGCACACTTGCCATCCAACTTGAAGCATTTGATTAAGCCTTTTGAGACGCTGGCCACCTGGGCTGAAGACTCCGAGCTCCGAGACGGCCAGCTTTGTGGATCGATCGACGGAGTTCTCTTAATCCTGGTTCAATTGAGCTCGTATATAATGTAAGCTCAGAACTATGTGGAATACACGAGTGGCACTGACGCCTGTAGCTCTATTGAGAGGAAACACAAGGCGTCCGTGAAGTCTACCAACACTGGACTGGGGGTCGGGTTGCTCAGTGCAGCCGCAGTCTCTCTCGCGACTGACATCGTCGATCTACCACGATGTGGAGCTGATGCAGTGCGCATTGCCTTCCGCATGGGCGTGCATGTGCAGTCTATCTCACAACAATTGGAGACACTTGATCTTACCGCCGAGCAACGAGACACCTGGGCGTATGTGGTCCACAAGATCCAACCTGAAGAAGCGCAGAAGGAATTAGACATGCTTCATGCAGCAAGTCCAGCACCCGAGACTGGCAAGATCTTCATCAGCGCCATTAGTCGTTCATCTATCACTATCAGTGGCCCTCCTTCGAAGCTGAAGAACATCTTCCAGAAGTCAAAGATGTTCCGGGACGCTATCTCTATAGCATTACCCGTGTACGGAGGACTATGTCACGCACCCCATGTATACAGTCAAAGAGACACACACGCCATTGTACCCAAGAACATTTACGCCCACACGCAGTCTGGCCTGCCACTGGCCAGACAGCTGCACTCAACCAGCACTGGCAGAGTGTACGAGAGTACTGGAGTCGGACTATTCGAGTCTGTTGTTACAGAGCTACTTACGAAGGCCATCTGCTGGGACAATGTCGTGGAAGATGTGCGACAAAACGCTTTGAAGGAGGAAGCGGACGAAATCACTATCAGCTGCTTTGGCGAGTCTAATTCCCTTCGCGATATGGACGCGGCCCTGAAAATGGAGCAACGTGGCGTTCACGTCAACAACTGTATGACATCGCTCATGGAGCAGGAGTCTTCGGCAGAAACTCCTCGCGGAACGAAGCAAGCCAAGCTGGCTATTGTTGGGATGTCTTGCAGACTTCCTGGAGGTGCAACAAGCACTGAGCGATTTTGGGAAGTCCTCGAGAATGGCCTTGATGTTTCACGCGAGATTCCCGCGGACCGCTTTGACATCGACACACACTACGATGCTGAGGGTAAAGACATGAACAAGTCAATGACCAGATATGGTATGTCATCAAGCATCGAAGTCATCTGGCTTTGCTGATGCCGCTAATTCAGGCTGTTTCCTTGACGACCCTGCGTCCTTTGACGCCGCATTCTTCAACATGTCACCTCGGGAAGCCATGGCCGTTGACCCTCAGATGAGACTCTCGCTCGTGACGGCGTATGAAGCTCTTGAGAGGGCCGGCTTTGTCGGTGATCGGACTCTCTCCACCAAGTCGGAGCGAGTAGGGGTATGGATCGGACAGGCTGGTACGTAAATCGAATGATGGACGGTACCATACCAACGTCCCCTGTTTGCTGACACTATACCCGTCAATTCTAGCCGACGACTACCGAGAAGTGAATCAAGGTCAGGAGGTCGGGACGTACTACATCCCTGGAGGATGCCGCGCCTTTGGCCCAGGTCGCATCAACTACTTCTTCAAGTTCGCGGGTCCTAGCTACAGCGTCGACACAGCCTGCTCTTCGGGGCTTGCGGCAATCGAAGTAGGCCGGCCTTGAACACATTTCAGGCTCTTTACAGTCGGCTAATATGATCCATCAGGTCGCGTGCCAAGCACTCTGGAACGGCGACGTGGACATGGCGATAGCGGGAGGAGTCAACGTTTTGACCAACCCGGATGGCTTCACTGGACTCGGCAAGGGACACTTCCTTACCAAAGGGTATGAGAATTGATTTCTGCTGTAGCAGCACAGAAACGCTCATGATCACACACTAACATGCATTATCGCAGACACAACGCATGCAAGACTTGGTCTGCAGATGCAGATGGCTACTGTCGAGCAGACGGTATCGGTTCCTTGGTGCTGAAGCGTCTAGAGGACGCTCAGTCCGACAACGACAACATTCTCGGGGTGGTACTTGCTGCTGGAACAAATCATTCCGCTCAAGCTGTCTCGATAACACATCCTCACAGTGGACACCAAAGCTACCTCTCTCGACAGATCTTACGGCAAGCTGGCGTCAACCCGCTAGACATCTCATATGTCGAGCTACACGGTACGGGCACTCAGGCTGGAGATTTCGAAGAAATGAGTGGCATTTTGGACGTCTATGCTCCAAGCACCTCACCACGTCGACGACCTGAGCAAACGCTGCACATTGGCAGTTCAAAGGCAAACATTGGCCATGGCGAGTCGGTCGCAGGTACCACTGCCCTGATCAAAGTCCTTATGATGTTGCAAAAGAACGCGATCCCTCAGCACATTGGTATCAAGACGGAGATCAATCCGAGATTTCCTGATCTGCAAGCCCGCAACGTACACATCCCGTTCTCGAACACTGCATGGCCCACTGGCGAAAAGCCTCGCCTTGCGGCTATCAACAACTTTGGTGCAGCTGGTGGTAACACGATGATGTTGCTGGAAGAGGCGCCAAAGACTCCCGCACCAGCAGAGGATCCACGACCTACGCAGATTGTTGCAGTCTCGGCCAAAACAAAGAAGTCGCTCTCGGCAAACATCGAGAGATTGATCGACTTCTTGGACGCCAACATAGGCGAAGTTGCTATCTCGGACTTGGCCTACACCACCACTGCTCGCAAGTACCAACACAGCTATCGTGTTGCCTTTACTGCTACGAGCATTGCACAGGTACGCTCACAGCTGGTGTCGCATGCAGACAAGGTGGATGCCTTGCGCCCGGTCAGCAAGTCGGCCGACTCTGGACCATCGGTGGCCTTCTCATTCACCGGACAAGGGGCGTCTTATCGCTCCATGAGTTTGGAGTTATATCGTGACGCCTCCACCTTCCGCGAACAAGTCCAGAGTCTTAGTGCAATCGCCCAAGCACAAGGCTTCCCCTCGTTCTTGCCTGCCCTAGATGGCTCCTATCCTCGTGACCATCAGCATTCAGCTGTCATCACGCAACTGGCTCAGGTTTGCACACAGATCGCATTAGCCGACTACTGGTCTTCCTCGCTTGGTGTCTGTCCAGATCTTGTCATCGGCCACTCCTTGGGCGAGTACGCAGCCCTGCAGGTAGCCGGTGTCATTAGTGCCAGCGATGCCATTTTCATGGTGGGCCGTCGCGCAGAAATGCTAGAGGCTGAGTGTCAGACTGGCAGCCACTGCATGCTTGCCGTGAGGGCTTCACTGGCTGACATCCGTGCGGCCGCTCAGGGTAAAGCACATACGGTGGCGTGTATCAACAGTCCGACCGACACGGTGCTGGCTGGCACTCGGGAGCAAATGGATGACATTACGACTGTCCTGGAGGCCTCTGGTATGCGCTGCATCAAACTTGGTGTAGCATACGCCTTCCACTCTGAGCAGACCGATCCCGTCCTCGATTCCTTCGAAGCGTCAGCCAAGAGCGTCACTTTTCAAGAGCCAAAGCTGCCAGTTATCTCTCCCTTATTAGGTAGAGTCGTATGCGACGGTCGCACATTCAACGCGAACTACATGAGAAGGGCCACCCGTGAGACAGTGGACTTTCTAGCCGCCCTGGAGAGCGAGAAGGACATCTCTATCAGTGATGACACAATCTGGATCGAGATTGGACCGCACCCCGTGTGTGCTGGCTTCATTAAGTCAACACTGCCATCTACACAGCTTGCACTTGCTTCGATGCGCCGCGGAGAGGACAATTGGAAGACCATGTCCGAAAGCTTGACAGCCTTGCACCTTGCTGGGGTTGATATCCACTGGGATCAATTCCATGCGCCATTCGCGCGGTCCGTCCGCCTCTTGGACCTCCCAACATATGCATGGGACGAGAAGAAGTATTGGATGCAGTATAATGGCGATTGGTGTCTGACAAAGGGGAACACATACTATAACGACAACCTCATCACGACGAAAGGCTCTCTTAACGCCTCGCCCAGCTACGAATCCGTCAATTCTTTGGTACAAAGCATCGTTGCTTGCGATGTCGAAGACAAGACTGGCACGGTTGTCATGCAGTCTGACTTGATGCAAAAGGACTTCCTGGCTGCTGCACACGGCCATCGAATGAACGACTGTGGCGTCGTCACTTCAGTAAGCAAGACAATGAGCTGATCATCTAACACTCTACTAATTCTCGTTACAGTCAATCCATGCTGACATTGCCTACACGCTGGGTGGATATTTGTACTCCAAATTCTACCCCAAGAGCAAGCTGCCAGCCATGGACATCATGAATCTGGCAGTCACTTCTGCACTCATTGCTCAGAAAGGCTCCACGACCAAGCCTCAGCTCATTCAGGTTACTGCTACCACTAGTGACATCGACTCCGGCATTCTGGATCTGACGTGGCAAAACCTCGACTCGGAGGGCAATGCCCTGGAGTCGTTCGCCACTGCGAATGTGGTGTTTGGTGACGCTGACCAGTGGCTCGCAAGCTGGAGCCCAATGGCACATCTGGTCCACCACCGTATCGAATCCCTCGAGGCTCTCGCTGCTCAGGGTCAGGCCAATCGCCTGTCCCGCAGCATGGCTTATGGTCTGTTCGCCAAGAACCTGGTCGACTATGCGGACAAGTATAGGGGCATGCACTCCGTTGTGCTCAATGACCTCGAGGCATTTGCAGAGGTTACGCTAAGCGACAAGAAAGATGGCGACTTCACTGTCCCACCCTACTTCATCGACAGCGTTGCTCACCTGGCTGGTTTCATCATGAACTGCTCCGATGCATTGGACACCAACAACAATTACTGTGTCACTTCTGGCTGGGAGTCTATGCGTTTCGCCGAGCCCCTGGTCGCCGGGAATCGCTACAGGTCCTACGTCAAAATGATCCCAACCAAAAAGGACCCAGCGGTCTATCTCGGTGACGTATACATCCTTCGTGCAGAGGACAATGCTATCATGGGCATGGTCGGTGGCATCCACTTCCGAAGCTTCCCTCGCATTCTACTCAATCGATTCTTCAGCGCGCCGACTGCCACTGATGCCGCAAAAGCTGCACCACCAGCGAAGCTTGCTATGAAGGCAGTGCAACAGCCAAAGGCCGTAATAGCGACCCCGCCCAGCAGCAGTGGTTCGGACTCGGGTTTCGATGAGCCCGAGTTGCACAAGAAATCTGCTCCTCCAAGCCCACAGGTGGCTCCTGCGATGGTCGCCAAAGTGGTGGTAGTAGAAGCTAATTCCGTGGCCGACAAGGCATTGGACTTGATCGTGCGAGAGACTGGCCTCGAACATTCCGAGCTTGCTGATGATGCAGAGTTCGCAAGCTTGGGTATCGACAGCCTAATGTCTCTTGTCTTGGCTGAGAAGTTCCGACTTGAATTGAACGTGAAGGTCAATGGAAGTTTATTTTTGGACTATCCTACCATTGGAGAGCTGAGACAGTGGTTGCAAGAGTACTATGGTTGAGCATTTTCACATGTGAAAGGAGTATTGGTCATGAGAGCTGGCGCATTGCTTAGAAAGAGCTTCTATGGAAGAAAACACCAGCGTCTATGTAGACAGCTGTATGAATTTGTGCTAAAGATCTTTTACGACCACCATCCACGTTGAAGCCGTCGATGTCTCTACGTTTGCTCACAAGGTCTATTCCTGTGCAGCTTCGAGCCTTCACAAGGTCTCCACTCGCCGTGCTCAGGTCTTATCCAGCATTCGTTGCAATGAATTTCGGAAAGAGATCGTAAACGAAGATGGTAGGCCGGAAGACGAAAATACGACGAAAACACGAATGACAGATCAAGACAAGCTCGCTGACCCTACCTGCGGAGTATGGGGAGATGCTAGTCTCTCTCTGCTCACGAACGCAGTGGGTCGGGTTTCGGGAGGTATTCCAATTGTACCGACACCGAAAACTCGATTTAGGGCTGAGATTCAGCCTTCTTCTCGCTCACATAACCACGCAAACAATTCTCTTTCTGCTTCGAACCTTCAGATATCCCTTACTACTCAAAATCATGCAGCTCCCTGAAGCAGATATAGTTGACTCTGGGACGGAAATGCCCATGACCGCATCGACCGCGGACAAGTCGTTGCCCCCTAGCAAGTATCTCTGCCTGACCATCTTGGGTTACCGCAAGAAAGGCATTAGCGAAGAAGCATATCGCCACCACATGATCAAGGTCTCCGCTCCGCTCACCAAAGATCTTATGGTCAAGTATGGCGTCAGACGCTGGACGGTGACGCACAATCCATTGAAGACGCGCGACCTCATGACACAGCTCTACGACCGGCAAATGTCCAACATTGCCGATTACGATTGCTTCAGCCAAGTCGTATTCGAGAGTCTGGAGCACTATAAGAGAATGAAAGCAGATCCATGGTACAAGAGTCATCTGTTCAACGACCACGAACATTTCGCCGACACGGAGAGAAGCCTGTAAGGATAGTCTCTACGACTTCCACATGTGTTCAAGAACGCTGATATTCACGTAGTATGACGATTGGATGGATTGAAGAATGGACTAACGATGGCAAGGTCAGAGAGAGCATGGATGAGCCTTGGTTGTCATTTTCGGGGTAAGAGGCGAGACGCAATCGCTCAAGGATACCTATGCGCCGCGACAAAGCACTTCTTCGAATGAGAGCTAGACTCAAGTCTCAACATACCGAGAGATGTAAACTGAACATTCAAGTATACTTGGCAATAGCTCTTGAAACCTTTGAGATCTTCGCAGCCTCGCCACATCCTTTTCATCTAGTGGCGGTGTCATACAGGTTGTTGTAAGTCTGTCAATAGCTTTAGCAGAGGCGGAAGCTACCTCGGGGAGCCTCAAGAGATGCCACGAATATGTGAATTATCCGATATAACACCACATGTTTGGTTTCGCATGCTCGCCGTATCGGCGCCTCACAACATTCTTTCACGACTTCACTGCGTAAAAGCGAGTAAAGAATACTACTCTTTACGGGCTTTGTCCCGATTTATGCAGGGACCTCGTTCCATCCGGGGTGAAGGGATCGCAATGTAGGGTTCCACCGAGCCTCGCTGTGAAGGACTGAGCGTGCCGGGTGATTTAGTGTCCTAGCGACCGTCTAGTGGCACCAACAGTTCAGGTCCATGGACACTCGACGTCTCGGGTCATTTGTACAAGTCGCAATATAATGACCAGATCCAAGCCACGTGCTTATGGTATCCCTTTCCCCTTTACGAGGCCATAGTTGCCAAGTCGAGTCGCTTTCAGTTACAGACAACGCTGCACGTTCGTTACTGGCTCGTCGTGTCTCCTTGAGCTTCAACGACCAGAGCTTGAGAGCATGGGAAGTATCGAAAGTCCTCCAAGCCCAACTGGTGTGGAAATGCTCGAAGTCGATGTTCTCATCGTCGGTGCGGGCCCGTCAGGAGCCTCACTTGCTTGCTATCTTGGTCTTCATGGTATGAAACGTGCTGTACATGTACGCGACCATACTGATGGGTTGGACCAGGCGTCAAAGCGTTGATGGTGTCTGATGCACCAGGACCATCGAACCATCCGAGGGCTAACTATTTCAACATGTCGGGAATGGGTATGGAACGTTTCCGTCTCATGAAGAACCCATTTGACCTAACGTAACGCAACAGAATGTCTGAGAGCACTCGGCTTGGAAGAACGTGCTCGAGAGCTAGGCTATTCCGCTGCTGAGTACTCCACATATTCACGCTTCTGCAAAACACTTGCTGGTGAAGAGATCTACCGCTCGTATGTTTTCGGAAACGATCCCCATCGACATGTAAGTGACTCCGCTCTACCTCCTAAATCAGGCTTCGCAGCCCAGCCAGCTTGCCCGCACTACCTAAAACGGCAATCCGGCTCACGCTGCCAGCGCCTGACTTGGGAGGTAGACTCCGCTCTTGACATGACTATTCGCTGACTAGTAAACAAGGGTGACTACGAGGACGCCAGTCCTTCTAAAACGCTATGCCTTTGCCAGACCGAGCTAGAGCCGCTTCTCCTCGAGCATGCATCGGAAAAGGGTGTACCAGTCAGCTGGAACACTCGTCTAGTGACCTTTGCTCAAGACAAGGCTCAGGATACCGTTCTCTCCGTCGTTGAAGATCTAACCACCGGTCGAGAATACGTGATCCGGTCAAAGCACATGGTCGCCGCTGATGGAGCCAACAGTCAAATAGTTCGCGATCTCAAGATTCCTCTCGTCAAAGGTCCTGGCAATGGGTTCGTCATCTGCATGTGGATTGAAGCCGATCTGACTCACCTGGTCGGCCCAACTCCTAGCTTATTGAACTACTTGTGCCTGCCCGAAAAGCCACAGCCTGACTTTGGACCTGTTGGTATTGCTCATTTCATCAAACGTACGATAAACAATTTACACACGCCCACGCTTTCGTTCCCATGCTGACATCAACACCAGCCTACAAGACTTGGGTCATCTCCCTCTTCCCTAGCCCAACTTACACTAAGATGGAAGCTACTGAAGAACAAATCATGGGCCGCATCAGAGAGTTGGTTGGAGATGACACTGTCGAGATGAAAGTCAAGGGGATGAGCATCTGGAATTTTGACGAAGTGTATGCTGAGTACTTTTCCGATGGTAATGTCCACGGTGTTGGGAACTCTGTCCACCGCCATCCTCCTTTCGGCGGGCTCGGAACAAGCACATGTCTGGAAGATTCGTTCAACTTGGGCTGGAAACTTGCCCATGTCCTCCAGGGCAAAGCAGACAGATCTCTTCTTGACAGTTACAACCAGGAGCGACAACCGGCAGGCAAGTACGTGGTGACCCGTACGAACGAGAACGGACGCTTGAACTTCAACCTCTATGGCATGCTCGGGTACTTGGACCCTCGAGGGCCTGAGCATCGTATGCGGCTGGCGGAGTTGCTGAAGGAAGACTCAGAAGAAGGGGCCGCCATGCGAGATCAATTTCGCAATGCTCTCAACGACCTCGCCGATGAACGACATTGCGTAGGTGCAATGATGAATCAATGGTACGACTCATCAGCAGTGTACCTGTTAGACGAGACGAGCAAGCCGGAGTGGCCCACCAACGAGAGGGATCGTGCTACCAAACTCTACGAAAGCACATATCCAGGCTGGCGGCTACCACACGTGTGGTTGGGCAGACATCAACCATCTCTTGGTCCGAGACTCCCCTTGGTGTCAACCAGAGATGTGGTTGGAAAGGGCTCATTCACCCTCCTGACAGGTATTGGTGGCAAATCTGTATGGCAACCCGCTGCAAAGGAGGTCTCTGAGGCGCTGGGCATTAGCATTCCGGTTGTAAGCATTGGCTGGGGTCAAGATTTTGAAGACACGTTCATGAGATGGTACGAGACTCGCGGCGTGCAGGAGAAGGGCGCGATATTGGTGCGGCCAGATCACACGGTTGCATGGCGTGCTGTCAGTCTTCCGGGAGACGTTACTGCCACACAAGCAAAACTTGAGACAGTTTTGCGATCGATCTTGGGAAAGCCGCTGCTCAAGCGCAAAGACAGCAAGCATGAAGACGAAGTGGTTGAGGTGTAAAACTGCTGGATAGCTCGGCCCGGGAGTCGTTTGGAGTACTATAGGACATGGCGAGGTTTACTCCCGGCGAGATGTACTTAGAAAGTCGTTCTAGGGTCGCAAATGGCATTTGATCATGCACCCTTGGATAACGCATGAATTGCATACACTCTAGTAATATGTGATTATTACAGCAGACATGCAAAGTCGACTCTGGTCATCCATAGCAAGATTCGATCGTATCTCGAGGCAGGGTAGCAATAGACGTGAGACACTCTGGCTACTGGCGTCGGTTTGCATAGACAGCGAAGAACCCGCTGGATCCTCGAATTACAGAGTGCAAACTATCGCCACAACTTTTTGTGCTGTGTTCGCAAGCATGGTCGGCTGATAAAAGAGAAAGACAGAAAATGTTTATCCATGTACAGAAAGTGTCCGCTTGCATGCTACCCAGCCTGATCTCGAGATTATGCCAAAGCGATCATTTGCAATGATTCGTAGCCGTCTCGAAACATTCCTTGCAACACGAGAATACTTAAAGAATGCACCGCAATCTAACAGAAGCAATGCACGCTTCGAGCAAAAACCCTGCAGGGTTGGTCTGGAGCCAGCACTTCGGTGTTTATCGTCGCTCGTTGCAAAGCTTGAACTTTTCAAGCCGCGAGCAGCTCGGAGCTCAGCAACGCCCCGAGAAGCTTGCACAGTGGGTCTTTCTTTTGCATGCCGTACTCCCAATGAGGAGAGCAGTACCCAGAGTACCCTTCGAAATATCCCGATGAATGATACGTGCAGTTCCTCCGCTATGCAAAACGTATAAAGAAGATCTTGCAATGCCTAGAGTACGATAGCATTGCCACACATCCAGCTTCTCTACTCTTGCCTCAAAGATGCTTCGCAAAAGTCTTCTCCTCGCGGGCTATTGCCTTGCTGCTGTGTCGGCGTTTCCCTTCCCATCTGCCTTCCAAAGACGAGCGCTCTACATCTCCGACAATGACGAAGCAGGCAACCATCTCATTGCTGCCAGCATCTCCAATGACAATGGACATCTCTCAGACCCCGTAATCTACTCGACTGGAGGCAAGGGTCTGTACGGAACAATGTCCCAGGATGCGGTCATCGTAGGAGACGAGGTAAGACACGCTGTCTCATGCACGATGTTCTTCGTCTGACATCTGCGATGCAGTATGTCTTCGTGACCAACGCAGGCGACAACACGCTGTCCGTCTTCAAAATCGATCCGCTGAACCCAGCCCGTCTTCGCCTCCTGGGCAAGCCAGCTTCAACGAGGGGACATACTCCCCAGTCAGTGACATACTCTAGCGCTTTGAACATGGGTATGTGACTCTTGTTATCGAACTTAGACAGTAGCAAATTGACTGACAAGATTTTACCTATAGCCTGTGCCGTGAACGCTGGCGACGTAGCCGGCGTCGCATGCTTCAATGTGGATCCTTTCCGCGGTCTCATCCCTCTCCCATTCTTCCTCGAAATCCCACAGACACAAAACTTCGATCCAACGGAAGGTCCACCAGGTACTTTATCGATCGTTGGCGACATTCGATTCAACCCGTCCTCCACCCACCTGTTCGCCGTCGTGCGTAGCAATGGCGGCAACCCTGGTCTTCTCTACTCTTGGCCAGTTCTCCCGGGAGGACGAAGCATTGGGAAGACCCCCGCAAACTCCACGCTGGAGGATATGCCATTCGTCTTTTCTTTGAACTTCCTCGGCTCTGACTCGGAGTTGTTCGTCACGAATCCTCACGGCCACTTTCCAGGTTCCGCAATTCTGGATCTCGATAAATCTGGCGCGATCAAGGATGCTACCGTCGTGACGATTCCGGGCCAAGAAGCTGCATGCTGGGCGGCTTATGATCCGGCCAGAAATCGAATGTTCGTCATCGATTCTTCTCTCCCAACTGTCACGATTGTCGATGTCGAGAGCAGGAAAGCAACTTCACAGTTCAACTTCTCTACACCAGCGCTTGGTGGACTCGATAACAGAATTGATCGCAACAACTTCTATCTCCTTACAGACCCCTTCGACCCCATCGCAGGGAAGATCATTGCACCGCCTCAGGTGACGGTGTGGGACATGGGAAATGGTGGGATCCCGCAATTGAAGCAATCTTTCAACATGTTCACCGTGGAGAAGAATGGTTCGCTACCTGGTGAGATGGGACTGGCCATCTATCCTGCCCCAAGGTTCACCTAGAAGACTTGCTGTAATGTGCATGGCACATGAGAACTGCATACATAGTGAAGAGCACCCCCTTTTGATTGCTCGCTTCGCTAGCTCTGCAACACGAGAAAAACATTTCCAAATGGCACGATAACATCGTTTCTGGGCCGCCTTTGTGAAATAGAACTACTTGTAGATATAAATATGTCCGTCAGCCTTCCGCCGGGCTGTATTTCCCAGGCGTAAGGGTCGATCGAAAGTATGCCAGCACTCCACGCAAAACTGACCACGCTAAATGGCTCACTGTCAGCCAGGGTAGCAGAAATGGTGTGATCCTTTGGCTCCAGAACTGTGGATATGCTTACACTGCGATAAACAGATCGATCCTAAGTGCAAGACACTCCTGTAAGTCGTTAAGTGGCTATGCGGCTGTCTCTAGAATCGTGCGCGCAGTCGTCTAATAGAGAGAAAAGGAGAAGATCGTAGGTGTCTCACTTCTAATGCTACCCTCCCTGCTACTTCTTAAATTTGCGGTCGTTGGAGATACCGAGTCGCATCGGTCCATGGCCACTTCAAGCCGCATCAACAGCTTTTCGCTCCAGAATTTCTGGGATAGCGACATTATTGATGATCGCAGTAAGAGCTGGATACACGCCTTGGCAATGATGATGGTACATTCTCATTGCTTCGAACTGAGAAGGCTTCGAAGAGGATGAGTTCCCAAAACAGTTATCACGACAGCCAATCGGCAGCGATCGGCGTTAAGGAAACACCTTCCGCTCAAAGCCGACCAAGTGTGCAATGCACTTTGTGCACTCAATGATTGATCGATACGCAAGGTTCTTCATGAGAGCGCATGGAGCGTAGAGTGCAGGAGCTTTGCTGATATTTAAGTGTCGTAGATGTCAATGTGGTAGTCGCAGCACTCTCGTGCAGTGCTCGACATAATGCACAAATAGCGAGGCTGACAGCTTGCCGGTAGTCGCAGATTTTAGAAACGCATGCCAGAAGTTCGTCAAAAACTTCGGGAAACGGCGAAACTCGGTACAATGCACGAGGAATATGATTCTGGCTGTGAGTGCTTTCTACATGGTAATGTACCGGTTTCGGCACGCATCCTAAGTTGTTGCAGTCCATGTGAGCCCACTAACACTCATGCACGCACGCTCAGCTGCTGTTACAAAGCCTCTAGGCCCACACACGTACGCCCATGTGCCGCTTCCGTCTTGTTGGCAGAGTTCATGGAGAACTCTAGAGATATTAGGACGGGGTGCGCCTCCTCCTGTTCGATGTATCCGAAAGTCTAGCCCATCGTTTTGAAGCTCTGCGAAACCCATGTCAGCCGGAGCCCAGCATAATCTGCGAGAGTCGAGTACATTACCCTTTATAGCAGAAATATCGACGTAGTCATCCTCACGGACGGACCACACCACAGTACAACGGTTCCATGTATGTCTTTCAGTACTAGTCGTTGCGTCGCCCAACTTTTCCTCGTCAAATTGGCGGGAAGGTAGCTTGGGTCGAAGCTTTTGGTGTGCTCTAAATCCCGATGCAATCGCGATTGCACCTGTGACACCGGTACCTGCGACCAGGCAAATGACGGTATCATATGCCATTGGCTTGGCCGCCGTGAAATATGGACCTTCTAGCCGAACAGTCAGATGCACTCCTGACACTAGCGGTTGCATGCGGCGCCCGGGAGTAGATGGAGTCGTGGTTCCAGAAGCACTCTCGCTCTTACTGGACGCACTTCCGTACCCTTTCTCTATCTCGTCCGTGGATTCATGCCCTTCCGAGAGGCTGTTTTCAGGCATTCGCACGGACTCTTGCCGATGATGGATTGTCAGCATAGAATCGCTGCTAATCGCCATAGATCCAGGTCTCAATGCAGGATGAACACTGCGGTCGATCACGGGTGTGTCGGGGATGTCATTAGCGACATCGCTCTCAGCGACAGAGCCGGCTTTCGATCGGTCTCCATCATCCGCAAGTGAAGCAAGCCGAGCTGTCCACTCTTTCCTCTTGTTTTCCGATGGGTGGAGAGGCCGGCTCGAGCTTCGACTGTCCATTTCGCGGAATAGAAAGTCAACCTCGACGTACTCCTTTCCATCGCCACCTACTACCGGGTCTCGAGACGCCAGGTGGGTCGTTGTTGTAAAAGGATGAAGCTCAAGCTTGGATGTCGCAGCATGATGAATATGGAAATGTGCCAGAGGCGACTTGATCTCTCGACAACCACAAAACCGCTTGTAAGGTAGATGAACCGTGAGACTTTTCATGTTCAGTGTCCGAACATCTCTTCATGTGCAGTGGCGATGTACTGACCTGTACCAGCCTTTTCCCAGCGATCTCAACCTGCTGTCTAATGGCTTCTTCAATTCGTAGGTCCGCAGGCTCCAATCGAGTAGCCACATGGAGAGCCCAGGTGCCGTGCAATAGAACATTGTGCTCGCATGCAAGCAGACGATTACCACAGCTAGTATGCCAAACAAATGCGTGAAGTAGAAGACATTGAAGTACTTCGACCTCACGAATGGAAAGCTTGTTAAGAGCATCGCCGTCATGATCAGGCTGGCTGCGATTCCCGAGAATATCAACGATGCTCTCCAAGTTGCAAGTGCGGAGTGGTTTCCTGGCCAAACCTCGTGATATAGATATGTAGGATTGAGCACCTAGAACGGAGTTAGTGTGAACTGTTTTCAGGTGGGCAGACACTTACTGGGAAGATACGACGAAATTGATCTTTCGCCTGATTGTAGTGTGCGACCCACCCAGCATAAGACAGGCCGTGAACAAGAACCAGTACGAAGAGGAGGTACGCCTGGCACATGTGAAAGAAGAAGTTCGTGCTTGGCTGCAGCTTGAAGAATTGTGCCAGGGCACCATGCCTGCAATTTGATAAGTTTATGTGCAGGCAGAAACGACCACACAAGAACTAACCTTGTGACTGGCAGTAGGACGAGACCCATGGTCACGTCTGCAAGATGGCCGCTTTGGGCGACGAAAGCAACGAGGACATTTCCGGGAAGACCATGACCACGTTGAACGAAGTACCGACGCAATTCAGGCCACCAGTTCACCAAAAGTACGGAGTATAGTACTGCCTGCCAGAGCACGAGAAGTATACCTCCAACAGTGACCTTCGCTGGAATCCTAGGTATCATGAAGCCTTTCGAACTCCATGTCCGTACATGTCGGTTTGTAGCGCGCAAGGCCAGGACAAAGATCGAAATGAGCAGCCAGGCATACCAGACACCTGTGTTGCAGCTAGTGTCAATAGCGTCTTACTAAGAGCAACAGCATGTCTGTCTTCATACCAACATGGATTCTGGCCTGCGTGGGGAACAGCCATGACCCGCAGACTCCAGCGTAGCAAAAGTGATCAGACCGCCATGTTACGCCGAGGGAAAGACCAAAACAGCAAATGATACAAGCGAATAGAAGCCAAAGACAGAGTGGACAGTGCATTGCCTCGAGAGTTTGGGAGCTGCGCAACAGAAAATTGAGTTGACAGCACTCCGTGAGGCGGCGCAAGAATTCCAGAAGCCATGTGGAATAGACGCTCTTGTGACCGAGCAGTATCATAGGATTTGGCCCCAATCGTCCGTGAGCTCATGAACGTCAGAGGACTAATCACCCGAGAATCTCGATCATAAAGTCGGACACAGATCTCTGAGTTGAGGCAAGTCGAACACCCGATCAAATCGTTCGATCAAGGCCTATCTGCTCAAGAGGCCGCCCACGTCTACCCATTTCGAATCGGACTATACCACTCGAGTGACTGACGCAGCTCGTTCACTCACAATTTGTGAACTCAGCGCTAGCTCGCCTGTAGAGATGTACCTTCGCGCAGATGGGTCAAGACTCGCCCATGGCAGCGATACCCTGATGCTCTCATGATCCCACCCCTGTACAGTATGGAGCTTTCACCACATTCTTACACACCCAATCATTCCAAGCGCGAATGCACCCTACATCTACGGGTGATTGTAATTGACGAGTGGCAACTGTAGCGAATTCGCCTACAGAATGCACTTTGTACCGACTCATAAGGATTGTATGGTGACGGGAGGTGCTCGTCAAGGGTCAGTGACTGGATCCACATTGTACCATCGCAACTTGTGCAGACAAATACCCAAATAGACGGCCTTTTCCCTGGTGAAAACCCGATGCCAGATCAGTGGCAATATTGAAAGTACGGAAAACAGAAGCACCGCACGATGTAGAACGGAACCGCATGCAAGCGTGCCACAGCGTAAAGAGGAGGTGGCCCGAACTGAACTCCGAGAAATGGATCGCGATGAGGAAATCGTCAATTGCTCATCGGGCCAAGGCTAGATCAATCCTTTGGAACGGACTTCCAGCAGTCTGTCATCACGTTTAATGGTCAATTTGGGAGAAAGACCTGGGCGACGATATCGTGAACTCCAGAAGTGATTTTGCATTGACGCGGGCTCTCATTCCTGTCCTGGCTACAAATCGCTCGAGGACTATGAGCAGATGTCTTCCAAAAATAAAGATGGTGTGACAAGCAGCACGTCCATTACAAATGATTCGATATCTATTCGGGCCAAGCAAATGACCGGAACTTCGAAATGTCTTGTATAACAGCTAAGGCTCAAGCCAAGAACAAATTCCCACGTTGGTTCCACGTGTGCTCAGTAATGCTGCCAGACAGACAGATTGTCGTGACACCCGATCGCTGAAACGGTCCGAATCGCAAGGCTGGCGCCAGCTGCGCTTCCAGGGCTTGGTAGGATCAAGCACGCTCGGGCAACCTTTACCTTTCCTCTTTCGGCTTTGGCCCGTCGCTCACACATCTCCAACTTTCGGCATATGCACTATACTACGGGATGCGAGGTCTTACGAGTGGGTCTTTGGCATACAAAAGGCAGGCACCGCAGATCCTCGGTGTCTCTTTTGGAATCACAGTTTCATCGAGATCTTAGCTCACTGCCTTACGCAAGCATCCGACATGGTACGATTCATTAGCACTCTGGCAGCTTTGCCTGCCGCTCTGGCTATACCTCTCACGATCAATCCGTATAACAGCATATGGGACCACAACGTTCGTCCTTACAAGGCTCCGGGACCAAATGACTCGCGTGGTCCTTGTCCCATGTTGAACACTCTTGCCAACCATGGCTACCTCAATCACGATGGGCGCAACATTGAGAAGCAAGACCTTCTCAACGCGCTCGATGAGCACGTTGGGATCGAGAACAGCTCTGTGGAGACGGCTATGGCTAATGCCCTAACTTTGTGCAACTTCATTACCGGTTCGGACTGCGGCACAACCCTAAAGAACCTTACTCTGCTTGCTCTACCCCATGCCTTCGAGCACGATCATTCGTTCTCCCGAGGTGATTACAAGCCAGCTTGGATCTCTGGCCCCGAAGACTTCGCCGATAACAAGAACTTCAACGCTTCTATCTTCCAAACTTCGCTTGATGTTCTCGGGGGCTCGAGCCACATGAACTATCAGCAAATGAACCAAGTCCGTCTTCAGCGCGAGGCCCTGTCTAAGAAGACCACTTATCCCGGGTGGTTCATGGAGTCAAAGCCGATCCAGGAGTTTGAAGCCGGTTTCATCTTTGGAGTTATGGGAGACTTCAACCTGCCAAACTACATTAGCAACCCACAGGTCAAGGTGGAGTGGTGGCAGTACTGGTTCTCCAATGAGGTATGTTGACAGAGAGACCGAGATCGCGGAGCCGTTAGGCTGACACTTTACAGGCTCTCCCATACGAGCTTGGCTGGCACCGACCCAGCCCCAAGAAGGATGTCAACTACCTGCTATCGGCCTCATCGAGGGTTTTAGCTGCCCGTGTCACCTCAACGCCGTCACCTCTCGTTAGTGGTGCAATTGGCCCAGACGCCGCTCCAGTCCTCCTTCCCACCCAGGTCAACACCATCACTTATGAGCTTCCAGCTGGTACACCGTATGTTGGCCCCATTGCCACAGAAAGGGGATTTGGCCACAACAACGGAAATGGTCCTTTCAAGCGCGAGATCGAAGCCCGTGCTACACCTGCACCAGTCTTCACTCCGATGAACCCATATGTCCAGATGCTCGCAACCTCTGATATCGTCAATCAGCAAGCTTACGCCAGTCATCGCATGGGCCTGGCGGCATAGATACGACGTCCGTCGAATCCATGCCGAATAAGAGCTATGTGTCAGTGATGGGTGAGAGCTGGTATCCAATCTAGAGCTTAGATAGACGACCACAATGCAAACGCATGACCCAGTCACTTCAATGTTCTGACAGTCAATGGTTGCACCGTTCTGTATATTAACCAGTCTGCATGCTCGACGAGGCTGCCAAGGGGATCGCAACTGACAGCTCTCCAGTATTATTTATGGGAGAGAGTCGCAGCTCAACCGTCCATGCAAATATAGTCGCGTACGTACAGTAGTTGTGGCAGTTTTCACCACCTTGCATCTCACACAATGCCAGCAGTCCATATGCTTCCTCTGCGTGTTCAGGCCAACCCGTTCAGTTGTCCGTCGTTATGTAGTTATCCAGCAACTGACTATGGGTACGTGCAGTCTGGCTTTCAAAACTACAGTCATAGTGAGGTTTGTTCAAACGCTCGAAGCGGCAATAATACCATCCGCCATATCAGGCAGAGTCTCGGACACAAGTTCCACTTCGCCAAAGATATCTTGCAACGGCTCCTTCTCAAACACCGTGCAGAATGCCCCTCGAAACCTGCATACGGGTCAGTCCGGCTCAAGCTACGGTAGATCATGCTCACCCGACTCGCTGGGCTGCGCTGGTGTCCCACATATGAGCAGCGGCAAACCAAGGCTGAGGTTGTGTACCTGAGCTCAACTTCTCCAAGATTGGCTTGTACGATGAGGGATCGGGCTTTCCAATGCTTGACTGGTCACAGCTTAACAGATTGTCGTAAGGGAACTCGATCCCAGCTTGCGCAAAGTACGCAGCACAACCCTTTCGATCAGCTGCGGTCAACGCCCAGACTTGGAAGCCAGCCTTCCGAAGCTTCTCAATACACTCTTTGGCGCCCGGACGCATTTCGAGCTTCTTGTACCCATGGTCCATGATGAACCGTAAGTCATCAGAAGTCGCAAATTGTCGCGGCTCAGCAATGCCAGCCTTGAAGAGCATTCGGAACAAGATCGCCTCGACGACTTTGGCAAAACCAACGTATTTCCCAGACATACTCAGATAGGTGTACTCTCGCTCAGCTGTCTCCAGCCACATTTGGCAGAGGAGCAACGGTTTGATGCCTTCAGCGCGCAATTTGTCGCCTAAGCGCTGGTCCGTGGCATCGAACATGCTTTCGTAGCCAACCAGTGTGCCAACCACGTCGAATACGACATTGCCCTTGGGAGCTGCCATTTGTGCCGATTGGTAGGCTAAAACTGCTGATGCCCTGGCGATAAGATGTTAAAACAAAGATTAAGCTAGTTGGGAGGCTGGCAGACGAGCAAGAAAGTCCTGACACTGAGGCTATCTCGTCGATATAAGAGCACTCGAGCTTCATATTATCGATCCGACAAGTCTTGCTCCCAATATGACAGCAGGTTAGACAGACGTGTCGGCATACTCCATGAAGTAGTCAAAGGGCGCGATGCGATCCTCCCTATTGCAAGTTGATGGCATGACGTCGAGATAGTGGAAGCTGAGTTCGTCAGCATTCCGCAATAGCTCCGGCACACTGTGGCGTCTGCCACGGTCGTCGATACTTTACAAGTCTCGCGGCTATTGAGCCTTCCTGATTTCCTTCAGGCGAATGTATGGTTAATGAAGACGATACTGATGAATGAAAGATGGATTTGATCGTAGGAAGAGTTGTGAAGAAGACACCACGGGTCCCTGGCACTAGTGGATTGCAAGACAATGGATGAACATTCAGCCGAGCTGGAATGCAGCGCAAGGCTGGAAATGTTTTGCGCAACAGGGGCCACGAAACGATCTCAAGCGACGAGAAGAAATCAGTAAATCGAACATGGGCATACTCGGATTGGCCTAGAACCGCACAGAGGTGCTACTCGCTAAATATTCAGAAGACTGCCGAAACCCAAAAGTGTGGTTGTGAATAGCCGGCCTTACTGCGACGCGAACGCAGGCCTCCTGGATGCAACTCAAGCCAGAGCGAGAGGATCAATACAATCGGTAGATATCATACTGCAGGGGAGCAGAGCGACGGACAGTGTGCGAACACAGCGGTCTCAACCTCATATCTGCCAGATGTGCGTGCCACTGGACCACAAGGCCAAATGTATATTGATGAGAACAGGTTCAATGGATATGTACTTGGATGTTAATGCTTCATGTAGTAGTCCGCTGGCGATTCCTCATGCTTTTGGTACAAAGGCGAACATCTTGATTTCAATACTCTCCCGAGGAGGTCCTTCGTTGAAGTCAGGGTCGACAAAGGCGCTGTGCGCAGTCGTCACACCTCCCTCATTCACTTTCTCGCTGTCAAACTGCACAAAGACTAATGGCTCGTCGGGCTGCTGGTCACTCAGCCAATACCATAGATGTTCAGGGTGGTATGTTGGGCTACCCAGCTCAGACCAGCCGCCAGGGTAGATGAACCTCCTAGAGATCCAGTCACGGTTCCAATCAACAGTAAGCCAGTCACAGACGGCGAAAGGGTCCCTGGCTATGCTCTTGAGTGGTCGCCAAACGTTGATGATGTACACTCGATGCTTTCTCAGCAACTGCTCCCGCTCTTCGACATCTGGTACAAGATTCTCGAGTTGCTTGTGAGCTCCGGCCGGCGTAAAGTCACTATGTACGCTGTTGGCAGGCCCTTTGTAGTCTTGGCGTTTCGCGGGATCCGTGGAGTACTTGCTTCGGATACGACTCGTGAGGATGTCTGCCCTGGTTGCACCTAGCCTTTGCCGTCCAGTTAGACTAAGCCATGCACGAAGTCTCGGCGAACTTACTGCTTCATTACGAGCTCCTTTGTTGCTGGCAGCATGATATTTGTGATGTCCTCTTCGGTCTTACAATCTTGAAGCTCAGCGACGGAGTGTAAGACATATTGAAACCCGTTCTTGGCAAGAGTGAAGACACCTTCATTCCCACGAACGTCGTTGATGGTTATGTCGTGGGTAATAGAGCCGTTCTGTTCAAACTCTTCGAACTCAGCCTCGGCCCCAGGTTTGGTAAAGTCAGTAGCAATAGCATTGCCTTCGACAGGCTTCCAGTAGTTGAGTTGTGTGACAACGTTCCGCTTTGGTGCTGAGATAGTCATAATAAGGTAGTTTGCAATTTGATGTGACGCCACGTGGTCAAAGTAAGAGGATGATCCCTGATTGTGCTGCTCTCACTGAGTTCTCAGGAAAGTCTAATCGGAAACGCGCCCTTTATATACTTGTGTAGAACAAGCACCCCATGTCTCCAGGAGACCGGCCCCGAACCTTGTGCATAACATGTTCTGGTGGTGTCACAACGAGATATACGAAGCACGGCTGTGCAACCTCGTTATCAGTCCACTGGCAGAGACATTGTTGCCTCGGCGAGATGTGACGGCGCGCGGACGCACCTTCATGTTGAGTGTATGCACACAAATGTCGATCTGCTACCTGAAAACTTGGCGAGGCTCGGATCCAATGCGAAGAACACCTCCAGGTTTGGCGCAATCTGAGACTAGTGTCAAACTCTAATCTGGCGCAAGTGAATGCTTCGCTTTCGCTCGCTTTCGTTGAGGAGCTGCTCGATCGCGGCCAAGGATGCCGTTCAATTCCTCCAGTCTCATGTTAAACATGCTGCCGTGAAGGGCCAGATAACCACGTCGTTGTCTTACGCACGGCACTGAACTCAGAACAAGTATGACGACGATCGCAGCAGTATGGCAAGAAATTGTGACATTGGTATCTGTAAGACGAGCACACGCTCAAACGCAGCACATGCTTGAAACCGTTCAGATCAAACCAAAACTCTCCGCTGGGACGAGTTCGACCTCATCAGCTCCAGGTGCTGATAGCGCTCGTTCCACGCCAACGCTTCTTTGCACTTTCCGGGCAGGTAGAAGACACCCCAAGCTCCCATGATCACGACCATCTGATAGCCGTCGAATGCGTAGCCAGGCCACTCGTTGTCCTGCAAGAACGCGACGCCAAGCTCTGTTAATCGCATCAGGTTGCGTCCGACAATAATCGAAATCGCCAAGCCGAAGAGTTGGCTCCAGGCCTTGAACTTCGCAAATCCAGGTTTGACATCTGATACTGCCATACCGGTCTCAGCAAGGCCATCGTTCCTGGACCGACGCAGCAGCGCTCCATAACGGTATGTCACCCAACCATTCTCTGCAGCGATAAAGCACCAGAACACCATCTGTGCCACGAACGCAGCGACCTTGATCTTTGACCCTGCCTCGGCCAGTCCACGCTCAGTTGCAGCCGCCATATCGATTCCACCCGCTCCTTGCACAAATATGCAGAGAAAGTTGAGCCCGAAGTAGAGAGGACGCTGGAGTCGAATCGGCACCCATGCAATCTGATCCGCATTGAGTGCTTTGATGTATTGAGTGTGAGTCAATGCTACGGTGAACATCAGGGTCGATGGACCGAGGAGTAAGAGCACCGCCTGGGCCCCGTAGGCGCCATTACTGCAGACGTTCTGGCTTAGGTATAGTCGAGCAGCGTAGCCGGCAAGTTGGACTTCATCATGTCAGAACAATCACGAATTGGCCATGTTTCTCCGCTTACAGCCACCTCCAATCACCATGAAGATATTGTCCCAAGTACGACTCGAGATCATTCGCAAGACATGCAGCCCGACCACGAGGCCATACAGTCCGACTGCAACAGCAGCAAGTGGTAGACTTGGCTCGTAAGGCAATATCTGTTGACATTCCGCGGTCGAGCCTTGAGATGCCATGGTGCTTATGTTGTTGTGATGTTCGTCGATAACGAGTCTCGGCTCGAGGCAGGTAGAGATGGTCGTGATGCGCTGAGTGCCCCATGACATGTGGTGGAGTTTAGCTCTTTATAGGTTGACCCTATCAGCCACAGCATTAGGGGTCCCATCTTGTCATTGTGGTAGCCTTGGGGAGGAAATAAGGATATCGCACCGCTAGTGCCCGAGTGCGAAGCTGCACTGCCGCACCAATTCGCACTGTAACAAGCAATGTCTGGGGGGCAGCGTCACAAGTTTGAAGCTCGGTCGTCTTCAATGCACGCAAAGTTCCGCCGGGAAGATGCGTTGCAAGTCTCTGCCGAGCCACATGCGGGTGGATGTTGCAGGCATAGGGACTTGTCCAAGGCTACGCTAGTCGCCGATCCTCAACCTTGACTAGGCGCTAACGTGAATGCGAAGTTTATTCTGAGCTATGCCGCGCCGCGGTTTCTCCACACTGCCATGGATCTGGAGCTGACGAAAGGGGGCTCAAAGATTTGAGGTGCAAGAGTCGAGTAGGCAGCCACATTCGATCCCTGTTGACAGGGCCACTACTGATGACGGTAGACCCGCTTGCCACACCCAGAAGCAGGGGACATTTGTCGAACGTTCTCACTGCATTGATTACACCGAGACACGAGTTGCCTAGGGTCCCAGGATTTCCGTGGGACTTGTACTCCTCACAGGGAAGATAGCACACGTTCCAATCACGAGCCAGTCAGAATCCATCGTCTATCTGCGGTCTTATCGTTTGCTGCCGTGATGTCCCATCCCTGCATCATCCAGTGAAAGGTTTCATGGCCCTCAAGCGTCCTCCATATAGGCCAAAAAGTATAGGGATCGGGGCAATTATGAGGGCGATCAACCCAAAAAGTGTATTGCCCCAACCCAGACCCAATGTATCATAGATGTCAAGTCCGCACAGAGGCAGCAGCGCACCCAACAGACTCCTCAGCACCGTGTTGGCAGCTATGGCACTGGCAGCGTATGTCGTGAAGGTGTCGACGAGGTACGTCTGAACACACATCAAGATCACAATGACCCCGAAGCTGGTGATCACCGTGCTCAGTTGAGGTACAATCCAGTGGACTTGGTAGTCAGCTCCCCAGCCATAGATGAAGAATCCAATGGGAATGGTCAAAGTGCCCGGCAATACCATATACAATGGCAAGCGATCCTCCGGTTGGGGCTTCTCATTGCTGGCAATCTTCTGACGAACTTTTCTGTCGCTCAACAGTGTTGCGTAAAGAAGGCCGGCCAGTGTACCAATGCCGCTCCCGAGATAAGACAGACCAGCAGCCGATGTCGAAAAGCCATATTGATCCTTGAAAACGAAGGTGAAGGTTGTGAAGAGGATGTACAGGAGGCCGTACAGTATCGCGATGTAGATGCTCATGAGCGATGCCACTGGAGTGAAGAGCAAGATCCTCATGGGCCGAACGATGCTCTGAAGTAAGAGCTTTCGGGGTTCAAGATCGATGGGCTTCCGTACATGCCACTGTTGGTTGTTGGTCTCCTTTCTTAACCGGACGGCCTTCCTCTCGAGGAGGACTGGAGCCAAAGTCTCGCGAAGAACAAAAAAGCAGGCAATGGTGACCACGCCAGCCTAAGCGAAGTCAGCTCTGTCCTTTTTGTAGTAATGGACAGACTCACGGCAATCGTAATTACCCAAAAGACCCATCTCCATCCAGCACTCTGGGTCAAGAAGCCACCAGCTATTGGTCCCTGGCAAGATCAGTACTGAGCCATGACCTCAATAGAGCTGGCAACACTCACGACTATAGGTCCAAAGATGGGTCCCATCGAGTACAACGACATGGACATCCCTCTCCTCTCGGGGGGTATCAGGTCTGCGATTGTCCCACTGCCAATTGTAATGGCTCCAACTCCGGCAAAGCCAGCGAGAAATCGAAATGCAATGAGCATTGGAAGATTGGCGGCCACGGCATTGCAAATGGTGAAGACCACGAACAAAATATTGCATATGTGGTACACCGGCGTTCGACCTAGCAGCTCGCTGGCTGGAGCAACGACCAGGGGTCCGAAGGCGAATCCGAGGACATAGACTGACACGACAAATGTTGCGAGCAAGTTTGACGAGATGTCGAAGTCGTTCATCACGTCGGGAACACCTGGGGCGAACATCGATGAGGCCAGGGGTCTGGAAGCAATCGATCAGCACTCCAAATTGTCGTTTCGTTGCCTCGTTACTTACGTGAGGAAAGTCACAGAGGAGACCATTGCGATGATGGAGATCTTCCGCCAGTTGCTCCAATTCATGGGATTAAGAGGGTCATCGCCGCCTTCCCAAGTGACCTCGAACTCATGTTGCTGCGCCGTGTCGTGTTTGTGTTGTTCTTCGTTCGACAAAAGCTCGTCCGGCACATGCTCATCACTACGACGGTGGTCTTCAAGCCCTTGCTCGACTGCTTGTCGAAATGGCTCATCTTGCTTCTCCGGTAGGACGCTCGGCATTGTCGAAGGGTGCGGTAGTATTCAAGCCGGAGGTAGGAGAGTTCAGGCAATCGTCTGCAGTGCGCCTCCTCACGACATTATAGTGCACGACGGTTTATATTAGTGGCAAGTGGCCCGCCATGAGCAATCGGCTACTCCATTGTCGTCCGGTGTCGCTTGGGTGCGATGTCTGCGCAACGCACAACACTTCGTTGTAGCTCCGCTTGGCCGTGTGAGAAGCCATTATGCGAGGCAGGACGGCGTCGACATGGTCGGCGGCACATGCACCTCGATGGCAAATGTGGTCTACCAAGCCGCTAAGCCATGTCGTACCGAGTCCGAGCGTAGAGTGAATGCCGCTGTGATACCGTACTCAAGCCTTGATAGGCCGTCGGCTTGATGTGCATCCTTTGATTGCATAAATGCATGTCGCTCCCGGTGCTACCATCTCTCTTCAGCTTCTGTTCGACTTGTTGTCATGGTCCCACTCGTACGAAGGGAGCGGGAATTCTTTCGAATCTCCAAAAGCGCCGGAGCCGAACCACCGTTGCAAGATTTCTGCAATGCCACTCCATGCCACCAGAGCGAAGATATTGTTTCTAAGCCAGATGGCCCAAGCCGACTGCGGCATCGCGATGGAGCTTACAAGCGGTGGTATCTTTTGCATTTCCCTGATCAAAGGCTGCATCTGTGTTTGATACGCCTCAAGCCCAGCCTCAACATCACCTGCATGCTTCTTGATCTCGCCAGCCAAGATGTAGGCGGCCGCGAGAGCGATACTGGTTCCGAAGCCTGTAGGTCCAACTGCGTGGCCGGCGTCTCCGACTAGAACAAAGCGGCCATTGAAAAGCTGAGGCACTTTGACCTGGACGATCTCGCTGGCATAGAAGTCCTCAGCGGTTTTCAACTCTTCTATCAGATCGTTGCTGATCCACCGGCCATCGCCAAAGTGTTCGGCAACGAATTCCCGATCCTTACCTCGCCGAGCAGCGTTTCGAAAAGCGTCCGCGGAGCCTCGACTCATCATCATAACGTGCCCTCCACCAGAGAGCTTGGATCCTGCGGTCGTCAGTCGCCCGCCTGGTGCACTATACCCAAAGCTGATATTGCTCCCTGCTAGGTAGTCTTTCTTCGTGGAGAAGTATGCTGTCCATAGACCTGTAGGATGGACGTGGTCACGAACGCCGCACCGGAGGCCAATTGCACGCGTTCTGGACGTTGCCCCATCAGCAGCCACGACAAGATCAAAGACTTCGCTTGGTTTTGCACTGGCGAACTCGACTTCAATTGGCCCTTTGCCAGAACCCTGGGCAATCGAAAGAATTTGTTCGTCAAAATGGTACTTAATATGCTCAGATTGCTTGGTGAGGTCGTGAAGGATTGTCGACAGGTCCTCTCGAAAGATCTCAAATTCGGAGACGAGAGATTGCTGGTCTGGGTTGCCAGTAGCTCGGATGATGCCATACGGCCGGCCGTCTAGAAGAAGTATCAGGATCTTGCAAAGAATGATACTATTGGCAGGCTCACCGTTTCGAACGAATCCCACGCCCTCTTCTCCAGTGGGTTTGCTGCGAACCAGCTCTTCCATTCCAGGCGTACGACGCATGACTGTCACCCCACAGCCACGGATGTCGACTGCCTGGCCACCTATTGGAGGCGGTGCATCAGCTTACGTCTGATGACAGAGAGGCTGTTGCTCATTTCAGTCTCCTCACCCTTGCGGATCCCGGAGAACCTCTCAATAACCGTAACTTCAGCGCCAGCTCTCGCAAGCCAGTACGCCGTGGCTGGGCCGGCGATTGAAGCCCCTGCCACGAGGACTCGCAACCGTCCTGCCATGGTCGTCCGATTGCCTCGCAGGTCGGACTCAGAATCTCTTCATGCCGCTTCTCGAAAATCAGCGCTCGTACCCGTGAGATGCGGGCATTGCTCGCTCAGCATCGAAGCTGTCTGGACTTGACGAGGACCCATCGTCTTCACCATGGTCATGGCGAGCGTGCCATGATAAACAATCCCAACGGGAATAGATGAGTCCGTGAAGTAGTCCCTTCTTGGAAGCGGCGCGTCTCTGCGCGTTCGTACCACGCGGTGACGTCGGTGGCGTTTAGAAGCAGACACAAGGCCCACGCATTTCGATAGACAAACGAACCTCACTCCATCTTTTGCTCATCTCCAGATTTCTGTCTATTCGACGATCAACAGTCTCTGTCTTACAGCGGTCTACTTCGCGGTTCCATCACATCTGCCATGTGACACACGAGATCAAAATGCACTACAAGTGCCGTGGAAGGAAAAACTGCTCGGCCTTAGTTTTGGAGGTGTCCTGATGGCTATGAATGACTGTCGCTTGTGTTGATAACTCCTCTCACCCCTCTTCTCCTGAGATCATTCCTCAAGTTGCGATCAGAAAACTCATTTCTCCTCGTGTCGTCCGTGAGCCATAACCCTAAGTGTCTTGTTCCTGGGTCCCGGATCACTGTTCGGCAGCCGCGCAATTGGTACGTCGTTACCCTCAGAATATGCCTCGAGCTCGTGATCATCCAATTCGAACTCTGGAACATAGCGCTGGTGTCGGGCGATCCCATGATCCTTTTTGTTCATGGAGAACAGATGTTGTATTCGGAGCATACTTCCAGATCTCCTGCGAAGCGTATTTGGCTTTCTGGTCCTGTGCTGGGCACCTTCTTGCACGTTGGGCTGCTCCAATGGCGGCTTCTGCCAGCATCGTGGCTCCCTCGATGCCCAGTTCCTCTCCAATGGCGGTAGTGCGCTCCTCAAGCAGCTGGAGTTCCTAACCACCTGCAGGCATAATTGTAAGAAGGAGATCCAAAATGGACTTTCTGAAATCGATAGTTATGAGAAACACGATACACTAGGATGCTGGTTCGCAAACGCTTATACAGTAGGCTTCCGCCTGTTCAAGTGAATATCATATCGCCAATCATAAGGTATGGTTCTGCGTCAGTGTCAGCATCAAATCCTTTAGGTCTCATGCTGACTGTTGTTCTAACAACCATCTCGCATGCATCTCGGTCAAATCAACACTTAACAATTCTGAAAATGGCCATGATTTAAAGTTAATACTGGTAGATTGATTGATCATCATTTGGTAGGCTTGCGAGCCATAACGATGGCTGAACGACCTCACTGCCCTCAATCCCAGAGGTTTAAACAACCCCAACAACCCTAAGTGGGTCCGTGTATTGCTGCAAAACACAGGATCAAAGATGTGTTTTTGGCTAAAACACGCGTTATCCGCTTGTTTACCCACCACGGTCTATATTCCCGGTCTCGCTTTACAACAATTCTCTTCCTTTGACACCATCAACTCTACCCACACCCTCTCGCAGGATAAGCAAAGATCTTACTGTGATCTGGAACATCCGGTCATCGATGTCATTTCCCAATGGTCGTCATCGCAGAAGACCGTGGGCAAATTCTCCGATCTTCCCGAAACCTTCTGCACATCGACTTTGGCCACGTCGATCCTACCCTTCCTCCGCTCGCAACAACACCTGCATCGAACATATGTACCCGACTCCATCTGCTGTCATCCCTGACGCCAAATAAAGGCCCTTCACAATTGCACCTTGACCCAGCTCGGCTCGCAATGCGTACCTTCGCCAAGCCATGAGCTCTATCCCACCGATCTGGCTTTAACAGATCGGCCAACCACCGTACAAACCCTATTGAGCTGGAACTTCCCATCGACCTGTCGAACGTGAGTCGTCCTGGCCATTGGGACTACAGAATGAACTTCTCCGGACCACGCTATGCAGTCCGGAACTGTTTTTGCCAGCTGTTCAGATACACGCGATGTGCTTCTCCGCGCCTTCGTCGCTGTTGTTCTGAAGTCATGGAGATCATCTCCGGCAGCAACAGGCAAGTCGACCGTTTCTGCTCATGGCGCGAATTTGGCTGTAACGGCGTCGAAGAAACATCCACTGCTGCAAGAATCCATTGCGTCTCCCACAGAGCTAATCATGACCAAAGCAACACAAGCATCCTCTGTAACGAATCACGGCGCGCGCATACCAAACACCATGGTTGAACGACTTTGATCTGCATCCTCATCAAGCGCCTATTGGACCCTTTATAGCATCTGGCTGGTAGCTCGTCATGAGGCTTCTTGGTAGCCACGATTTCAAGGCTGAAGTCTAAAGCGTACTGACTTCATCTAGTGAAGATCATACAGGTCCGGAGTCTGTCCCAGCCGTGGACATCTGATAGCATGCGAGATAGCTGCTGTGAAGAACGTTTCCATAGATAGTGTCGGTGCAGGTAGGTGAGTGTCCAGTTCCTACGCTGGTCCAATCTTCAACGTCCTGTTAGATTCCAGACTGGTCATCTCAGAATCACACAATGCAAGAATCAGCATGGGCACTGGACCATACGAACCGCGAAGAGCACAGCGAACCAGAGATGGGCAAGACCGATGACTCTGAGGAAGAGCAGAAACGTCGAAGCAGCGACTGCAGCTCAGAGTCCAATGTCAGCAACACTGCAGCATCTCAAGAGAAAGTCAAACAAGATGTCGCACCCAGTCCTCCAGACGGCGGTCTTCGTGCGTGGCTTCAAGTCGTCTCGGGCTTCATGCTGTACTTCAACTCATGGTAAGCCCTCCAAAACAGCCCTCGCTCGATGGTGAATAACGACGACATTTCAGGGGCATGGTAACAGCCTTCGGCGTCTTCCAACTCTACTACCCATCCCATGCCCTGCCCACAATCAGCCCCTCCACGGTTTCCTGGATCGGCACAATGCAAGGATTTCTCCTCGCCGTGACATCCGTCTTCGCCGGATGCATCCTCGACCGGGGCCACCCCAAACGCCTGATTCTTTGCGGATCCTGCTTCGTTGTCCTGGGTCTGATGACCACCTCGGCGTGTAAGACGTACTGGCAGTTCATGCTCGCGCAGGGAGTTTGTGTAGGGATTGGGGCGGGGCAGCTCTTTATTGTCGCGGTTGGGGTGCTGCCTGGGTGGTTTGCGCGGCGGAGGGCGTTGGCGACGGGATTGGCGGCGACGGGAAGTAGTCTTGGAGGTGTGATCTATCCTATCGTGTTCCATAAGCTGGAGCCGAGGATCGGGTTTGGGTGGACGTTGAGGGTCATGGGGTTTATTGCTTTGGGGACTTGTTTGGTTGCGCTTGGTGAGAATTCCTAAATTCGCTGGGGTCGTTCGAACGACTGACGTTTTCGAAGCTCTTTCAACGCAGCGCAGTCTCCCTCCACCTCGCCCCAAGATTGTCGACGTAAGTGGGTTCCGCGAGCCGCTGTTCACCCTCTTCGCCATTGTCTCTTTTACTGGTGCCATGGGACTTTACATCCCCTTCTTCTACATCACCGACTTCACGACGTCCACCCTACCCTCTACCGCGCCAGGGCTCTCCACATATATGCTGCCGATCCTTTCAGCAGGTTCGGTCGTAGGCAGAACGATTCCAGCGGTGTTAGCAGATCGATGGGGCAGCCTGCCTGTTCTCGCGGTAACAACTGCCGTAGCGGCCATGCTGGCCTTTGCGTGGATTGCGGTGAGAGGCAGCCTGGCGGGCCTCATTATCTGGTCTTTGTTGTATGGTGCGTTCTCTGGAGCGTTTGTGTCGCTTCAAACTCCCACAGTGGCTGCCATCACATCTGATATGCGGATCGTGAGCGGCAGGATGGGCATGAACAATTTTTGTCTTGCTCTGGGTGTCTTGCTAGGCGATCCCGTTGCAGGTGCGATTGGAGGGAATCGGCAATGGTGGTTGGGAGTGCAAGTTTTCTGTGGTGCTACGTTGGCTGCCGCAGCGGTGTTGACGAGTATCACCTGGACTGTAAAAGAGGGTGGGAATCCACTGCGCAGGAAAAGATAAATCAGAATTGTACCAATGCGTTGTTCACCTTACATTCAATGATTCACGTGACACGGTTGAGAGGCTGCTTTGACTGGGAGGATTCGTTCATCTGCTTCGTTTCGTGACGAGCTAGTCTGGTATCAAGCCATGAGCGCATCCCATGCGCCTGAAGTTCCATTGTCCCATTTTGACATTTGCCCCGTCCAACGCCATGCGAAATGCAGCGAATCACTTCCCAGCAGAATGGAAGGTAATTTGACGACCCATCTATTTCTTCTTGGCCGCCTCCTCGTCCTCCTTGGCCTTGGCACGCTTCTCGCGCTTGCCGAGCAGACGAGCATCGGAGCGAGCGACACGCAGAGTGCGGTAGGCGTTCTCGGTGCTTGGGTAGTCGCTGACCTTGCCCTCCTCGATGGTGACCTTGTTGGAGATAGGGAAAGCCTTCTTGTTGGAGAACTTGACCTTGCCGTCGTGGAGCTCGTCGCCAATCTGCTTAGCAGCATCGACCTCGTCCTTGGGGGCATCACCCTGCTTGGGCGACTTGATCTTGCGGGGGAAGAGGACAAGGCGCTCCTTGTACTGCTTCAGGCGCTGGACGTTGGCCTTGAGCGACTCCTCGGACAAGTTCTGGCGGCGGGGGTCGACAGCGATGCCGACAGTAGGCGCCAGCTTGCGTGGGATGCCGGCCTCCTACGATATCTCAGTCAAATTGTGTCCTTGCGCCAAAGATCCTGTCGCATCTTGTCATACCTTCAGCTCAGCGAGCGAGAAACCACGGCCAGCGCGAACGCGGCGGTTGTACTTGAGGGTCGGGCAGCGCACCACAGGCCTCAAGCGGTCGACCGGGCGAGGTGCGAGCTTGGCGGCCTTCTCGTGGCGGGCATTGCGTCTGCGCTGCTTGCGACCGGGCTAGGGAAGAAGAGTCTCGTCAGGAACGATGTTCAATCGTCATTGCACGACCGGCGCCACTGCTCTCAAGTCGCGGGGAGTGAGAGGGGAATTACCTGGTCAAAGTGCACGCGGACACGGCGCTGCCAGTCCTTGCGGAAGTCTGCGAGATGTCAGTGGATGTCGTAGAATGGCGATTGAGGGTCTTGTCTCTCTCACGGTTGTGGGGGATCTGCTGGTTGTGCTTGATGGCCATCTTGTCCCAGCTGTTGTCGTTTGTTTCCGACCTGAAGAGAGAAAAGCTGCACGAAGACGAAAGATCAAATTGAAGATGCGGTGCTCGCTTGTCGGCTGCACGTTTCTCCGTCTTGGCGTGGGTCAAGCTCGGTAAAACTAGATGGGAAAGCACGACGCGCTGGAACGCGCTAGGAAGCTGCGCGTCCTCACCTCTCGCCAGCGATTGGAATCGAGCTGCATCCACCACCAAGACACTCGCACCTTCCGAACAACAACAATTTCCTCCTCTTTGCACCTTCTCAGCATGACTCTCGCATATTCAGCATCCTCATCTTTCACATCTTCATACACAATGGCGCCCTCTCGAGCAGAGCGTCTCGCCCAGCTACGCGCTTTGCGTGCGGCGGGGAAAACTGGATTCGCCGACTACGAGGTTGAGGAGGCAGAGTCAATCTACGAGACAGTTGATGACGAGGGGTACAAAAAGGTCGTCAGGAGCCGCCTGGATCAGGACGACTTTGTGGTCGACGACAATGGCGCTGGATATGCCGACGATGGACGGGAAGATTGGCAGGACGAACGACAGGCTCGAGACGACAGCGAGAGCGAAGACGACCTGCCGCGGAACAGTAAAGCTGGTATGTATAACGCATATGCCTGGACGTTCACGACTAACATATGGCCGCAGCCAAACGCAAGCGTGAAGATGATGCTGAGCGACAAGAGAAGCTGAACAAGGGCATCAACAAGTACTTCAACCAAAAGACCACCTCGAATGCGCCCAAACCGAAACCAGCACGAAACATCGCCGAGGACGATGCATTCATGGCAGGTCTGCTCGGTGAGGTTGATTCGAACATACAAACACGTGCACCTGCGTACGGCAAGCCAGTGAAGAGCAACNCCGCCGCAAAACGAGAGTCCTATCGCCGCCTTTGGAAGATCGCGAAGCAGTCTCTCAGCGAGCTAAGAAGTCCGCTCCTCAAGACATCATCGATACTCCGCCTCTGATCTCGACTCGCGACGATGACGATGCGTACTTTGTGCAGCCACAAGACGACGACATCCCAATGAGTGATCCTTTGCCATCGTCTCCAGCAGCCAAAGTTGCTGAGCGTAAAGAGCACGCCAATGTCAAGACAGAATATGCCGAGGAAGACGATTTGATGGAGATTGCAGAAGTCACAGGTTCCTCGAACCTCAAGGCTACGAGCGTGAACATGAGAGGCAGTCGACCAGTTCCAAAAATGGCCAAAATGGCATACCCAACCCCGGACAGCTCTTCTCCAACTCGACCCCCAACCGAGCATGTGGATATGACTGCGATCAATAATGTCACCGAAAAGTTAAACATTCTGAGTAGCCCTGCCGCAGAACCAGCCGTAGCTGGAAAACTTTTCGCCAAAGATGCTCTCGAAGACGACGGGTCGCTGTTCTTCTTCTGGACCGATTACACCGAAGTCAATGGAAGCCTCTGCCTCTTTGGCAAAGTGAAGAATCGCAAAGATGGCAGCTTCGCATCATGCTTCGTCAAAGTCGACAACATCTTGCGAAAGCTGTATTTCCTCCCTCGCGAGTACCGACACAAGCATGGGCGGGACACCGACGGGGAAGTCGACTTCAGCAGTGTTTATGAAGAAGTCGACAAGTTGATGACAAAGAACAAGATCAACATGCACAAGATCAAGCCCTGTTCTCGAAAATATGCATTTGAACTACCTGGCATCCCGAAAGAGGCAGAGTATCTCAAGCTGCTGTACCCGTACGATAAGTCTGCTCTGCCATCGGAGATCAGGGGTGAGACTTTCTCACATGTCTTTGGTACCAACACGGCACTTTTTGAGCAGTTCGTCCTGTGGAAGAATATCATGGGACCTTGCTGGCTCAAGATCGAGGGTGCAAACTTCAACGCTGTCAACAACGCCTCATGGTGCAAATTGGAACTTCAAGTTGACAAACCGAACGGAATCACTACCTTGGGCGACACCGACAACCTCGAAGCACCACCCTTGACGCTCATGTCCATGGCTCTACGAACGACATTCAACCAGAAAGAGAACAAGAACGAAATTCTGGTTGCCAGTGTTCGTTTTTATGAAAATGTTTCCCTCACAGACACAACACCACCAGAGAAGATCCCCAGCCGACTGTACACGGTAATGCGACCCAACGGCGAGTACCCCTTAGGTTTCAAGATCGAAGCAGAAAAGGCCAACCACAAGATCAAGATGGAGAGGAATGAAGCCTCACTTCTCAGCATCCTCCTCGCGATCATTCAACAGCACGATCCAGACGCTATTGTTGGCCACAACTTCGACAATGTCGACTTCAACGTCTTGTTGAGCCGCATGCGTGACAGAAAGACGCCTGGCTGGCATCGTATCGGTCGACTGAAGCGCGGCGACTGGCCGAAGAATGTGGGCAAAGGAGGTGCGAGCTTTTTCGTTGAACGTCACCTGGCGGCAGGTCGCTTGCTCTGCGACATCGCCAACGACATGGGAAAGAGCATCACACAGGGCTGCCAGGACTGGAGTCTGGACGAAATGGTTAAGCTGTTCCTCGATGGCAAACACATCCGCATCGACCCTGAAAAGGCGTTGGCCATGGCAGCGAGTCGTGAAGGCTTGATGAACTTCGTCAAGATGTGCGAAGTAGACACATACTTCATCGCTGCTATCGCGCTGAAGCGTCAACTTCTGCCTTTGACCAAAGTCTTGACGAATCTGGCCGGAAACTCTTGGGCGCGAACATTGAGCGGAACCAGATCTGAGCGAAACGAGTACATTCTGCTGCACGAATTTTACCGCAACAAGTACATCTGCCCTGACAAGGTCTACGGCAAAGGCGCTGCTAACAAAAAGCTCGAGGAAGAGCATGCAGACGGCGATGATGGTGCAGACGCCAAGAAGAAAGACAAGTTCAAGGGAGGTCTCGTCTTCGAGCCTGAAAAAGGTCTCTACGACAACTTCATCCTGGTCATGGACTTTAACTCGCTATATCCCAGCATCATTCAGGAGTACAATATTTGCTTCACGACCATCGAACGCAGCGACATCGCAGACGACGATGACAAGATTCCTGAAGTACCTGAGGACACGGACAATAAGGGCATTCTTCCTCGACTGATTCGTACTCTCGTCACGCGACGACGAGAGGTCAAAAAGCTGATGAAGAACAAATCTGCGACGGAAGACCAGCTCAACACTTGGGAGATCAAGCAGATGGCCTTGAAGCTGACGGCTAACTCTATGTACGGGTGTTTGGGATACACCAAGTCTCGATTCTACGCCAGACCTCTTGCCGCGCTTACAACTTCCAAAGGTCGAGAAATCTTGCAATCGACAAAGGACCTTGCAGAATCTGCGCATGCTCTGCGTGTTATATACGGAGACACTGATTCAGTCATGGTCAACACCAATGTCGACAACATTCTGGAGGCGATCAAGATGGGTAAGGAGTTTCAAAAGAGCGTCAACGAGCGATATCAACTCCTCGAAATCGAAATCGACCACATTTTCCGCCGCTTGCTGCTGCACGCCAAGAAAAAGTATGCTGCGATTCAGATGGTCCAAGTCGACGATCAAAAGTGGGTTGAGAAGCTGGATGTCAAGGGCCTGGACATGAAGAGGAGAGAGTATTGTGCTCTTTCGAAGGATACGTCCAAGTGAGTTGTAGCGATGACTTATGTGTGACAACGCTGACATTGTGAAGGCAAATTCTGGACTATCTATTGTCTGGAGAGGATCCAGAAAAGGCGGTCTCCCAGATTCACGATTACCTGCGATCGCTGAGCGAGAAGATGCGCAACAACGACATCCCTGCGCACAAATACACCATCTATACCCAGCTCGGCAAAGATCCCAAGGAGTACCCTAATGGAAACACGATGCCTTCAGTGCAGGTCGCCCTTAGGCGGATGGCGAAAGGCAAGCAGGTCAAAGCGAAAGATGTCATGGCGTTCGTCATCTGCGGCAGCAACTCAGGGTCACAGGAGAGTGCGGCCAAGAACGCACGCGAATTGGACGAGATCATAGCCAAGGACAGTGAGCTTACGCCGGACGTCGACTACTATCTGCACAAGCAGATCTTGCCGCCAGTTGAGCGTCTTTGCGCCCCTATCAGCGGCACAAACGTGACTCTGCTGGCAGAGTGCTTGGGTCTGGATACGAGCAAGTACAGGGTCAGTGGCGCCGGCAAAGCTGCAGAGCAGACCAACGAGATCACGACGTTGGAGAGTCAGATTCCGGATCACATACGATTCAAGGACTGCGAGCCGCTGGAGTTGTTGTGTCTTGGGTGCAAGCACCATTTCGAGTATCGCGGCATCAACTACTCGCCATCCTCGGACGAGGCGCCGTTGGTTCCAGCTGGCGTGCTCACCCACGAGGGCCTCGCCTGCCCCCGAGCTGAGTGCAAGAAGGGTATGTCGACTCTGACGCTTTCTGCCCAGCTCGAAACGCAGATACGGAAACATACATGTCGATATTACTCGGCGTGGCTCATCTGCGACGACTCGGCATGTGGTATGCGTACGCGCCAGATGAGCGTGTATGGACATAGGTGCTTGGGACCCAATGGTCGTGCCTTTGGCTGCTCGGGACGAATGCAGTTTGAGTACAGTGAGAAGGCACTGTACAACCAACTACTATACCTGCAGAGCATCTTTGATCTCGACAAGAGCTTGGAAAAGCTGAACGCCGGAGGTCTGGTGAAGGTAGAGGAGGACTTGAAGGAGAAGCCCAAGATTTTGGCGAGCCAGAACCGGGAACGGTTCATGGTGTGCTGGGATGTGGTCAAGGCATATCTGGATAAGAGTGGATGGGGTTGGGTTAGCATGGACTCGCTGTTTGGATTTGCTGCAGGCATGAAGGGGTTGGTTGCTGCTTAGGCATTGCTAAAGGTGCGATCGAAGGACAACATGAACGTTATGATATACCTCCTCCTTGACCCAACTCGCTCTCAACACGTGCCGGCGTATGGTCGCCTCCAACGAGTCATTGCCAAGGCTGCAAGACGGGAGATAGACTTTCGGTAAGCTCTACTTCTTCGACTGGATTTGCTCCAAAGGGTCTTCGGTCATGCAGGTCATTCACTTCATTCCTGCTTTCTACACTCACAGTCAGAAGATGATCATGTGCTGTCCTTTTGAATCCTTCTTGTTTGGTCTAAGCGAGGCTTCAATGAATCAAAGGCGCAGAAATGCATCACATGGTCTCACACCGCCTGACATGCACGGTTGGGCCTAGCGCCGGGGCGTTTCGATCGCGTGTTTATTTTGTGTCGTCATGATGGAGTCGCTGCCGTGATTTGCTCTTCTCCTGAAACATTGTCAAATGTCGCTTGTTGGACGAGGAAGAGAAGGACTGACTGAATCGATTTCAGGTGACAACGATCGACTGTACGACTACTACCAACGCTATGGCACTCGTCAATAACCATACACAACCCCCCGTCACACGATCACACCACGTCGGCCATCGGTGAGACGAGCACAACGAACACCGGACACAACCCTTCGCTATCGCCCTCCCCGTTACATGAACTCGCAATGCCCCATCACGATCCCCCACCCTCTCTCGAAGCCAAAATCGTCGTCCTCGGCGCCCAAAACGTCGGCAAAACTTCCTTGGTACACCGCTATGTCCGCAACACCTTTATCCCGCCCTCGAAAGCCGCCTCCACCGTTGGCGCCTCCTTCCTCACCACGCGTGTGGCAGACCCCGAATCCGGCGCGACAATAAGACTCCAGATCTGGGATACCGCCGGGCAGGAGAGGTTCAGGAGTATATCGCGTCTGTACTATCGCGGTGCGAATGCCGCCATCTTGTGCTACGATGTGACGAATCGGAAAAGTTTCGAGGAGATGGGCGGGTGGTTGAGGGAGTTGAGGGAGAACTGCGGGTGGGGCGATGGAGAGGATATGATTCTGCATGTCGTGGGGACGAAGAGTGATGTGGTGGCGGAGAATCCTAAGCTGAGGGAAGTACCCTTCGAGCGCTGTATCGGCTATGTCGCAGAGCAGCTGTATCCTTCTGCAACCACAACTCCCATGGCGATGCTCGGCGGCATGAACAGTCCTTCGAGCAATCGCAGCAGCGGGTTTTGGGGCACAGGAACCGAGCAGATCTGGGACTGCTGTCATGAGATTTCAGCCAAAGACGGTGAAGGGATAGAAGAGGTGTTCCGGGTGATTACGAGGAAGTTGATGGAGCAGCATGCCGCACGGCAGGAAAAGGCGAAGTTGATGGAGGATGCGATGTTGAAGACGCCCATGAGTGAGAGGGTGGAGGGGTATTTTGATCTGCCTGGTGGAGGGAATGGGAGTTTCAGGTTGACGGCGGGGGACAAGAGGAAGAGCTGGTTGGGAGGAATGGTTACGCCTGGGGGCCTGACGAGCTACAGTTTCGGGGTCGATGGTGATGGCGATGGGCAGGTTGATGGGGTGAACAGCGGGAGGTGCTGTTAGCAGCAGGGACATGTTCGTGACGAGTTGTATCAGCGATGGCGTTTTGAGGACGCTTGTGAGGAGGGCGTTTTGGGGTAACAGGAGACTGCACGTGTCTCAACTATGGCGACCTTGGCGCGTTCGACGAAGCGTCGCAAGACCAGAGATTTGGACTGGATCTTCGCGAGCGACAGCAAATCTGGAGGCGATCTTATCTTCAAAGGGTTGTGACACAGGCTTATGGGCGTTACACGACTATGATACATATACCAAGGATATACCATGAGAACCAGGCTCGTAGAGGAGGTCGAACGAGCGCTGGTTACAGCTACACTGAGGCATAAACGATACCCAACATTACTACTACATCTTCACAAATGGGTTGGCTGGCAACGAGATCTCACGACGAGGACACGGGGTGCAGATGGGGATGCTACGTCAACCGATCGAATCGACCCATGTGTTGTCTGGCGACGGCAGCGATTCGCTCTTGGCGTAGCCTCTGAACACGAGGGAGATCTCCTTCACGACGGCTTGTACCGTGGCATATGTCAACGGGACTAACTCCAATCCATTCTCCGAATACATGTAATTGCACAGCCTCACATCTGGGCACATGCAGCGGAGGCCAGTCCGCCGGCAGTAAGGATCTCCCCGGTGGCAAGAGACCATAGACGAGACCACGAAGATAGCAATTGACAGCCCCGGAGAACAAAAGCCGCTACAGATTCTGGAGTCTTCACAAGCTAAGTACACTAACGTACTATTCTATATTCTATTTGCAGAATCCTTCGCTGCTGCGCGTAGGATATAGTGGTGCGCTATAGGCCGCTACTAAAGTCTAAGCGTACAGGCTAAACTGCATCCTCCTGAGTGAAGGGTCGAAAAGTACGACGGGAAAACCTCGTATACCAGCAGACAGGCAACGCCGGTCTCTGACGCCGGCGGACCCGGGTGATCTCATTGCACACTTAGACACGAACGACAAGACCCGCCAACCTCGAGCGGTCCACTATCCGTCGACCTCTAAACTACTGCCGAACAGTCTAGAGACCATCGCCATTGGCCCAGACCCGTACCACCAAAACCACATCTTCCGTCCGTCAAACGCCGACTGTGAACCACCCGCCACAGAACGTGGCAATCCTTCCAAGAATACCCAGCCTAAGGATATGCTAGTGGGCACGAGTCTAAGATTTCACCGTCGTGTTGCTGCTAATGCTACCGTAGGACTGGGCCATGGTGGTCGCGGTGACGTCGAAGTTTCTATCTTTGTTCTGCTACTACCAGACATTGCAGAATACGGGGACTGACGTGGGGATACCCAAGTACGATACGAAGAGATGAGATGGTATATATGAGAGGGTGGAAGTCGAGGTAAGGTTGTTTTTATTCCTTATCATCCTTTCAGTTCATCCTTCAGCCTTGTGCAACTCAGCAACAATCAGCATTTTCATATCCTATTGAGCTTTATCGATTTCTATCGCTTTAATTTCCTTCAACGACAGAGCCATGTATAACAGGCTCTCTACCCTGGCTTTTGCTGCCGCTGTGGCTGCTGTCCCAGCGGCTGCCAATGGCAACTTGACTGCTTATGGCGGTGCTCCTTCAATCACCTATGCTTGTACGTTTTGTGACATATGGTGGCAGCGACACAATGCTGACAAGACAACAGGCAATCCAGCGCACTCTTACCCTAATGGACAAAGCTGCATCTCGACCAACGGACAGTTGTCTCTGGTCACTCCAGCACCAACTGCTTCGACGACCTATGCCTGCAACCCTGCTCACTCGTACCCCAACGGTGCGACGTGTGTCGAGGAGAGCGGCTCGTTGACTCTCATAACCTACTCAGTCGATGTTCCTGAGTACAGGACTGCTTCTGCTTCTGCCTCTACGACTTTCGCCTGCAACCCAGCGCACTCGTACCCCAACGGCGCCTCGTGTGTCTCCACGAACGGACATCTGTCCTTGGTCACGCCGGCTCCCTCTGCCTCCACGAGCTACGCTTGCAACCCGGCTCACAGCTACCCCAATGGTGCTACCTGCGTTTCTGAGTCTGGCCACTTGACTTTGGTCACCTACTCTGTCGATGTGCCTGAGTACAGGACTGCTTCCTCAAGCTTCTCGGCCTACGACTGCAACCCAGCTCATTCGTATCCCAACGGCCAGACTTGCACCAGCGTCAATGGCACTCGTGGACTGGTCTTCCCACCAGCTACCACTACTGTCGATATGACGACGTACACCACCGTGACCACCTGCCCAGTCACTCGTGTCTCTGGAACGGCCACGGTCACATCGCTCACTACCAGCACCGTTGTTGTTACTTCTTGCAAGGGTGGCTGCCCGTCGACTGCCGCTCCCCACACCAGCACTGTTCCAACTTCTGCCGCTCCATCGCCTTCTGCCGATTGCCAGAAGAAGTACGACGACTGCCGCTCCGTCAAGAACCCAAGTAACCCACCAAACTATGCCGAGTGCGCTGCTGAGTACGCCGGCTGCTTGGGCTACAACCCGTTCACCTCCAACGCACCAGCACCATCGACTCCAGTCCAGAGCAAGCCAAGCCAGCCAACGACAGTCTACGAGCACACCACCGTCTACACCACTTACTGCCCTCAGACTGCGACCAGCGTGAACAAGGGCACGACCTACACCAGCGTCTACAGCACCCACTCGACCGTGACGAGCGTCTACAAGGTCACCACCGTCGTCCCCCAGCCACCAAAGAGCACCCAGAACGTCAACACCCCAATCCCACCACCAGCGCCAAAGGAGACCTCTGAGGGATGCCACTGCCCAGCTGCGCCAGCTTGCACCAACCCACCAGTTGCTTACATCACTGTCACCGAGACTGTCTACACCGGCATGAGCTCCAAGCCCGCGACGACGTCCTCCAAGGCCCACAAGACCATTGCATCAGTCCCTAACGCCAGCTACGCCTGCAACCCAGCCCACGCATACCCCAACGGTGCCAAGTGCGTCTCCCAGTCCGGTAGCCTGACTCTCGTCACCTACTCCGTCGATGTTCCAGAGTACCGCACCGCGTCCGCATCCACCACCACCTACGCCTGCAACCCAGCACACGAGTACCCCAATGGTGCTAAGTGCATCTCGACTGCTGGTTCCCTCACCCTTGTTACACCAACTGCCTCGTCGACCACCTATGCCTGCAACCCGGCTCACTCCTACCCTAATGGAGCTTCGTGCATCTCCACTGCTGGCTCGCTCACGCTCGTCACGCCAGCTCCTTCGTCCACTGGCTATGCTTGCAACCCAGCTCACCAGTACCCGAATGGCGCTGAGTGCTTGTCGACCAACGGCCAGCTTTCGCTCGTTACCCCGGCCCCTAAGCCAACGACCTACTAGAAGGTTGAGATGGAAAAGGGGTAGTAGAGTGTAAAAGGTTCGACTTTGACCTATTGTTCATAGAGGAATAAGAATGGAAAACAGCACGGAGTTTTTATATAATGTATGTGATCAAAAGAAAATCCTCAATTACAACAGGGATTTCTGCTTCGACTTGTTCTGCATACACTCTCACTGCTTCAATATGGCTGCTATGTGCCTCGTTCCTTCTTACCTCAAAGCTCAATAACCAACTTCGTTGCACTGACACCCTCTTTACACTTTCTCAGCCCCTCATTGATATTCTCTAAACCCCTCCCCACGACTGTCGGCGCCGGCAGGGGTAAGAGCTTCCCGCTCTCCAACGCAGGCGTAGCATAATCCTCAAAGACCTTCCTAGCCACATCATTCACAGCGAAGATCATACCTGCCAGTACATTTGCTGGAACCTCTTGTGGAGGAGGATGCACAGCAGCGAGATGACCGCCGCCGAGCTGTTCCAAAATGGCAAGATCGTGAGTATATGTGTCAGGCGTGGAGACTGCGTCGAAGATGCCAATGAGGGAGCTATCCTTCGGGATCGCGCCAAGGACGCTTTGAACGAGGTCGGCGTCGCTGCGATCGATGACTGTCTTTGCTCCGCAGCGTTTGCAGAGGTCAAAGTTTTTCGGGCTCGCGATGGCGATTATCGAGATTCCGGCAGCGTTGGCGAGTTGAGTGACCATGGAGCCCACGGAAGAGGATCCACCATAGACGATGAGTGTTTTATTGAGAGGCCGTGCTGGCGATGTCAACGACGGATATGGCAGGCCGAGAGCGGGCGCTGAGACGCCTGGCATGGCGACGCCGGCTTCTTTGAGAGATAGGGCGCAGACGGCGGCTTCGAGAGCGAACGGCACTACCACGCCATCGGTGAAGGAGATGGAGCTGGGGAGTATGGCGGCTTTGGAGGCCAGGACGGTGGTGTAGAGTTGGTAGGCACCGTCTCGAGGCTGTCCGGTTGTGAGGTTGATGCAGTGTCTGTGAAGATCAGTAAAGTTTTCACATTGTATCCTGATCGAAATCAACACACCCAATGACCCGATCTCCTTTCTTAAATCGGTCCACACCAGCCCCAACTTCAAACACCTCACCCGCAACATCACACCCAAAACACGCCGGCCACTGTTGCACAAACACCCCAACATCCTGCATATGGGTGTCCAAAGGATTGATTGCAATCGCGGCATTCTTCACGACGATCTCACCAGGTCCTGCCGATGGCATCGGGGCATCGCCAACTTCGAGAGGAGAACCTGCCTTGTGGAGCCAGGCGGCTTGGTTCTTTGGGCTCGTCATATCCGCGAGTGAGAAGTGGAGATCTGATGAGTAGAGTTGTATTGGACGTTGTGGGTGGATGCTGCTCCAAGCGAACCAGGGGCTGGCTGCGTCCATTGATATAGCATGATTGGGAGAAGGAAGGGTCGAGATGAGGGCGAGGGTTGATTGCAAAGATGAGGAACATCGCCGAGGTATTTCGAAGCAGCTACCAGAGATTGGAGAGTTCATTTGCTCAGGTGAATGTGTTGTTTGGTGGTGGAGTTGCATCCTTTGGCGGAATTTGTCCGGGTGGAGACGCCCAATACTGGAACGCCATGTGCTATTCTTCAGCCTTTCCTGGACAAGCGATTGACTGGCGCCCGGCACATGACTTGCAATTTGCTTGTGCCACATACACATTGGCGAGTGCACAGTGATATCCTTCTGTGCAGATGTAGTAAACTCAGTGCTGTCCTGTGCCGTCTCAAGGACTCCGGCCGACATGTTGCACGGGCAGACTTGATTTCAAGCGCGAGCAGTGGCGTTAACTCGGTTGCCAAAGCCGTGACGGCTCACATTATCGTATCCACAGTCAACGATAGTTCGCATTCTGGGACTTGACGCCGTCTGAGCGAGAGTCCCGTGCGTGGTGAACACCGTCATCTGGGGGTGCGGCATATGGTCCATATCTTGGATGTAGTGAGCCAATTTGTTTTAGGCGCGAGCAGTCGCGTAGACTGGATTGCTAGAGCCGTGGCGACTCACGTTTGGTCGGTCTGCGCTAGCACGTGTGTAGCTGTAGTTGCTAGCCTGGAACTTGATGTCGTCTAGGCGGATGCCTCGTCCATAGCGAACACCTTCATCTGGCGGCGCGGCGTAAGGCCCATACTTCTGACGTAGTGAACCCGAAGCTGGGCGTGCTTCTGGTGGCGCTTCGCCATAGAGGGGCTTTGCGTCTGGAGTGCCAGAGCCATGGCGGCTCACAGTTTGGCGGTCTCGCGAGGACCTGATATGATTCTGTGCTCGAGCATTCGCGGCGAACATCTGCCCCGACTCATCAAGAAAGGTCCTCTCGGCAGCCTCTTGCTGCTGCTTGTAAGCCTTCTCATACTCTACTTCAGCCCTTCGCTGCTCATCTTCCTCGCGCATCGTTCGCTGCCACCTTGCGAGCCCGTCTGGCTCACCGTCCGATGCTTGCTCGACGTACACCGCGTACTTGCGATCCCGATGCCTCCTAGAATCTCGCTCAGCTTTGCGGATGTTGTCTCTTGTAGAATTGATGTAGGCGTTCTCTCTGCTTGCGCCTCCGTCCCGGGTCTTGCGCACGTCCTCCACCGGCGAAGGGCTACGAGTCGCCTGGCAGCTACCAGGCATGTTACCTGCTGGCTGGGAGTCGAGGTAGGAGACATGACCAGTTTGTTTCAGAGCCGCGTCTAAGGCGGTCAGCGACGCTTCGTCCAACCGATACTCTCGCATTGCGCCTGCCGCTGGCTGCGCTCCACCACCGTCGAAGCTCGACGAACTTCCAACAATATCGTCGTCGTCACCTATATCGGCCCCACATTCCCCTAGAAGCTCCGCGGCGATGTCCTCAGGATCACTGACTCCTTCAAAACATCCGATGAGTCGAGCATTTAAGCTGGAACGAAAAGGCGCCGTGTCCCCATCACCGACTCCCGTGCCGCCCACCTGGCTGAGCACGCCGCCCATTCCATGATTTGTGTCGAGACTTTCGGCTCTATATCCGTCAGGGAGCGGGCACACTGTATCGTCAGCAGGCTGTCGGTGGTATTTGTACTTGCAGGATTTCTCCTTTGTCTGTGCAGGTTCATTCCGTTCTGGCGTGGTTGCAGATGTGACAAGATCTTCATTGAGTTCAGTCTGCCTCAATCTGGCGCTCTCAGGTGAAGCAGTGGTCGAGTATGCTTCTACAGGCGACTGCAAAGAATCATGCCCAAAGTCATCGTGCAAGACATCATCGCTGAGGCGTTCGTGCTCAGGAGTATCGCTGCGTATCCGGTGGTTAGAACTAGTGGTCGGAGCAACGATGGGAGGTATCGAGGCGTTTGCATCAATGTCCTCGTCACCAGACTCAGCTTCGTCATCTGTGACACAAGTGGCTTGGAAGGCAGATGATTTGGAGCTTCCATGATCTTGGCTTGGCTGGTTCCAGTCTGCTTGACTTAAGTCCGGCTGATTCGGGTTTGCATGGTCCAAGTTTGGTTCATCCAGAGCTGGTTCATCGAGGGCTGGCTGGTCCATGTCATTGCTCACCGCCGTAGTAGATGGGCCTGAGACGGATACAACAGCCTCCCCATCGTTGCCAGAGGCTTCTTGTTCGTCTTCGAAATCTAGCTCTTGCTCTTCCAGCAACCCTTCTTCTGCCAAGACTTTCAAATAGCTCTTTATGCGTGGTTTGAACCGATGAATCATCGAGCTCCTCATGCCCTCGCCTATAAGTTCTCTGCGGAACTGTCTCCAGACGTCGCTTTCGTCATCCTCATATGTGGTCATAATGGAACCCTCCCTCCTTCCAGCTCTGATCTCTGCAGCTAGACCGTCAATGGTCTGTTGTATCTGGTCCGGCAAAGCTTTGATGTCGAGCTCGACCCTACTCAAGGCACTAACCCCGGCGGCTGTGAGGTGTGCAGAGATCATGTTGACATTGTGCTGAAGCTTCAGACGCAGACCGTCCAACTCCTTGACACCGAACCTAAATCGCTTCCAATTCTTTTCGAGGTCTTTCCAATTCTTCTCGCGGCTCTTGCCATATCCCAAGACGCGGTAGTCCTTGATGATCTCGCCAAGCTCCTTCGCCACCTGCACGCTCGATTGGAGGATGCTGTCCAGAGCCGCAGTATCGTGCGAGGTTCGGGCAAGCACAGACTGCTCATTGCTTGACTCGGTCTGCACCTGGCGGACCAAATGGAGGAGTTGCTGCAGTGAGGTCGTGATATCGCTGTAGTCGCCACAGGCATCTCGCCAGCCCTTGTATGACTTTGTCACAATGCTGACCAGGGTGACCAAGTCCGAAGGCGAGAATCCAAATGACATGGTGGAGCACAAATAAAGAATCTATAGAGTATATGAAAGGAACGACGATATGTACTTCAAGGTACCGGATGGGGCTGAGTCGGCATTATCATGCACCTCCTCTTAGCGAGAGGCCGCCCACTTCTAAGCCACATAGCGAATTAAACCACTTCCGTGTCCTGTTCCGAAGCTGTGGTATTGAAGTAGGGAGCCGCACCCATTGCATCGAAAGATTGAGATGGAGTTGAAGTAGTGACACGAGTTGAAAGTGGTGTGGTGGTATTGGTGAGGTCGGGGAAGATCGGATCTCTCTCGCTTCACCGGGCCGAACGATCCTTGCCGACACTCACTCACAGCGTCCGAGCGTCATCGAAGAAGCGCGTCTCCGTTCACTTTTCTTCCACTTTGCCTCCCTCAAAACTGTACAGTATCTTTAACGAACCTCAGCAACTAACGATTCCACGCACATCGACATCGCAACAATGGGCTGGTTCTGGACAGAGACGACTCCTTCGCGACCAGTAGCCCCTCATCCCATACCCTCGAGATCAAACGCACAGCCACCGGTACGGCCACCCCTCGTCGCAAACTGGACATTGTCCTAACGTGTACAGCCATCATGTCCGATGCACAACAAGACGGCGACAGCCCTCGCTCCTCATCCACCTCCCTCATCTAGCACCGAGCGACCTAGCGCATGCCCCGTAAAGCACGATGCGACTCCCCCGAACTCAACACCCTCGTATATCTCGAAACTCAACCCTCTAAACTACATGCCGAGCAACATCTCCAACAAGCGCGAAACCGATCTCCAATCCGTCAACCTCCCCCTCGAGCGCGAACCCTCCACGATCCCCCGTGGCGACGGCCAAGGGACCTGGGAATACCCCTCACCCCAACAGATGTACAACGCCATGCTACGGAAGGGATACACAGACACACCGGCTGAGCATGTGGAGAGCATGGTCGCTGTACACAACTTTCTGAACGAAGGCGCGTGGGAAGAGATCAAAGCGTGGGAGGATCGGTTCCAGGGCGGGCTGTACAAAGGCTGGGAGAAGTGCGCAAAGGGAGAGGAAGGATACGAACGGCAAGCCGCGCTGGAAGAGTTGAGACGCATGCGAGGACAAGTAGAGCCGCAGCCCGAGCCCAGCCTGTTGCGCTTCCAAGGCCGGCCCGGTGATCTCACTCCCAAAGCGCGGATGTTGAGCTTCATGAGCTGGTTATACCCGAGTCAGTTCCCCGATAACCCACCTTTTGATCGCCACGACTGGTTTGTAGAGCGTCGATTACCTGGAGGCAGAACGAAGGAGATGAGATATGTGATCGACTATTATTCGGGCCCGCCGGAACCTACGGGTGAGCCGGTATTCTACCTGGACGTCAGGCCTGCGGTCGACGGACCTACAGCAGCTTGCGAGAGGATGTTGAGGTGGGGTGGAGATGTGTGGTGGAGAGCGAGCGGTGGTAGTGTACGAGAAGAGCTGGCAAAGCAGAAGCGATGAGAAGACGAAAGAGAAGGCGTTTGTGTATAAGAGTCGTTCATCTGGTCTAGCGTGGAGTACGGCTCATGGGTAGCATATCGTGTTTGATGGATGGTTTTGCGACGATACTCGACTCTGTACGAAATAGATGGGACTGGGCTGAGGGCGCTCACACAGGGTGCAGGGTAATGAACATTTCCAGAACAACCTCACAACAGAACAAGGCGAACAGGATTTCACTACCGATGGAAGACCCTAAGCTGACAAAGAAGCCATTCACATTATCATTCCAGCATGACAACAAATGAGTCTTTCGAGGTCGAAGGATGGAAGGATCAGCTGGCTTCAGCTAGGATGTACGCACGCGGTGCCAATAAAGGCGATAGTGCGCTCACTCGTACATCGAGCTGAAGAAGAAGAAGATGTCTTTCTCACTTCTGGACTGAGCATAAAGCAAGACTCGCCAGCTCCGCCTCGTACCCAATTCCAATTACAATACAAACGCGACATCATTTCCGCCCTTCGAACGAGGCATCAAATTCGAAACGGACATTCTGAACCCTCACCATCTAGCAGCTGGCCCAAACTGAGCAACCAACCAGCCACCATGTCCTCTTTCGACTTCGACCCGCGCACTATTTGGGCCAACACAACTCCCCATAACATCTGCAAAGCCCTCTCCCTCATCCTCGGCGCTCACATGCTCCAAGTCGGCTTTTGGGTCGTCTACGACCCCATCAGTTGCTCGAAAGCCTTTGGACTACGATACGATGGCAAGCCCTGGCATGCCTCTTCTGATTCCAAGGATAAGACCCTAGCTGCAGAGGGTAACTTCTGGCCGCACCTCTTCGCCTGCCGAGAAGTCGGCTTCGGCGCTTTGATCCTGATTTTCGCGGCCATGGGCGAGTGGAGGAGTGTGGGCGTTGTGGTGGGCGTTGTGGCAGGTCTGTTGGCCACGACAGATGGGATTGCTACGGGTGTGTATGGGAAGGAGGGATGGAAGGGGGCGGTTCTAGGACACGGTGTTCCGGCGGTTGTAATAGGGGGCGTGGCGGGTGGCATTTTGATGTTGTAGGGCCATGGAAGGTATGGACTGGTGAAGTCTCCTTCACAAGATGGGATGTAGGTCGCTGATAGCATTGGCTCCAGATCTGAGGCAATTGCTGACTGACTTGATCTCGAGTAGGGGAACTTACGATCGTTCGATAGTAAACTGCAACGCCGACCATCAGACCGCCGTCACTATACGGATACAAAGCCGAGCGTCGAAGCCGAGAAGTACAAAGCAATTCATGCAGGTCCAGGTCCGCCGTTCTGGAGGGCTTTTGTTCTGCGACAACAAGCAACTGTGGCTTCTGCATGTATCCTCATGGGCACTACGTCGACACAAACTAAAACGTAGATACCGAATCCTCAACCTGGAACTTCAAGCCACCAGCTTTGCCTTATCCAGATCGCGATAAGCTTCTAACGCCTGTGACAGGTTCAACGCGACATGAGCCATGTCTCAGACCTCAACGATGGAAGGTCTCGCATGGTGGGCGATTTTAGCATTACCAAAGTTCGACAGCCTTGCCTCATACCCTACCAAATTGCAGCTACTAAGCAACAACATACATCACCACTACCAAACAATGTTCACCCATACCCCTCTTTCCACCCTTACCCATCGATGTCCCCAGGTATTCTTCCTCCGCTTCGTCTGATCATCCCCCTCCGATCATCTCTCCCATCTCATCACCACGATGCAGCCCGACGACCTCCACGACGCCCTTCATCTTCCCCTGGCCCGGCGCCAGCCTGCAAGCTATAGCCTCACGACGACCAGGTCCTGCATAGGCGACGGCAAGCAAGGCATGACGGTCGAGACCGAATCCGTCTCCCTGGTTCCCAGAATCCCCATGTGGCCCGCCGACGCCAATGTCCACCCCTGCCACAAAAAGGACTCCATCGTCTCATCATCTTCCTCCAGAGGAAAAGAGAAGGTGAGAGAAAGCAGTCTCACTAGCACAACAGCAATCACCGAAGAGGACGTGTCCGCCGACGAAGCCCGTCGTTCAAGCGAAGTTCCTGCTAGCTACTGGGCCACGAAGAAGAAGTACGGCAGTAGCAGCGAGGATGAGGGAAGTGATATTTCTCGATCGACCGGCTCCGTGTCTTCCTTCTCCGCATTCCTGGATGCGAATTGTCGCCCTATGGGCTCCCAGCTCGCTCAGACCACCTCGCAGATCTCTCGCTTTTCTGCCTATGGAATCACCGCTCCAGACTCTCGACGAGCTTCTTCCGCTGCTCGCCGAGCCTCGTCTGCTACATGCACCTTTGCACCCGACGGGGACGAATTCGACGGATGGTGGCTCGAGAGGAAGCCCAGTTTGAGTAGTACGTCTTTCGTCTCGCCAGCTGGTCGGAGAGCGAGTAGGGGTTTCGACTATGGCACTGTGGGGGCCATGCCTCAGTCGAGGAGAGCTTCGAGTGGATTGTGTAGGCACTGCCTCCATTCACGATCGTCGGAGGAAGCTATTGGCATGGACAGCAGGGACACACGAGGATGGAAGAGGGTGTGGCTAGAAATGATAGGTATGATGTTTGCGGCTGCAGTCTTCCCATTTACGGGTGGGGGATTGATTTTGTGGAACTACCTTCATCCGGAGAATCGAACGGTGGGAATTGTGAGTATATTATCTTGTTGACTTGGGAGTGATCGACTAGTCGCTGACATACTTGGTTCCCTAGCTCGCCATCATCCCCTTCACTTTGTGGATGATTTTCCTTACGATCGTCTTCAAATTATGGAAGCCTTCCCCACCGTCCGAATGTACATGCGCAAGCTTGAGCGGCAGGAGGGATTCTTCGCCGCTGCTACAGAAGGCGAGACAGGATCTGGATGAGTTGGAGAGATGGAGATGGGAGAGAAGGCCCACCGGAAGAAAGGCGAGCGAATTTCCGCCGGTATGAAAGGCTCTACTTATAGCACACTACCCATGCAGTATTCTAACCTCTATCGAATGTAACGACCCTCCCATCTACAGCTTGCTTTCCTGCTGCGCCGCCAAAAATTCCTTGCTAAACGGATAGTCCGTATACCCGCCCTCGCCCTGCGTGTAAAACGTCTTTCTCTCGTACGGATTCAATTCAATTCCATGCTGCAGCCTGTACGGCAAATCCGGCGTGCTGATGAAATACCTTCCGAACCCCACGAGGATGTTATCGGATGTGTACATCTCTCCCACCACTTTTCTCGCCTTTTCAGGTGTATACCCACCCGCGATGATGATCGGCGTCTCGGTGCCCACAGCCTTGATGAAAGGGTCTAGCTCCACCGTTCCATCATCCGCCGATCGATAAACACCGTCGGCAGCGCTGCCGGAAATCCTGCTCTCGATGAAGTGAATGTATGCGAGGTCGAGTTTGACCAGTTCTTGGGTTATGTAGGTGAAGTTTTCGATTGTGCGGTCGCCCATGCCCATGCCTTGGAAGTTGACGTAGGGGGACAGACGCATGGCGACCTTTTTGCTAGTGCCGACGGCGGCGATGATGGCTTTGGTCACTTCCAGGCCGAAGCGGGCGCGCTTTTCGATGCTACCACCCCAGGAGTCGGTGCGTTGGTTCGAGACGTCTTGCCAGAATTGGTCGACTAGGTAGCCGTTGGCGCCTGTTGATGGTCAGTGGGTTACTTGTTGCGTGGGAAAGCTTGATGTGTGCGCACCATGGATCTCGACGCCATCGAAGCCTGCCTTCATCGCGTTACTCGCCGCTTGTGCATAGTCATTAATGAACTCGTGAATCTCCTCCTCTTTCATAGCATCAGGCGTCGTCCCCGCCTTGCCCACAGAAGTCTGCTCAGCAGGCACGGCAATCGCACTAGCACTGCGGACTCGCCAGCCACCTTCTTCCTTCAGGACATTCTCCTGACCAACACGACCAAGACCCCAGAGCTGAAGGTAAATGAAAGAGCCCTTCTTATGCACTGCATCAACAATGTCTTTCCAGCCAGCGATCTGGGTCTCACTCCAAATGCCAGGAATGTTGTTGTATCCGCCTGCTTGGCCAGAGACGAAGGCTGCTTCAGTGATAAGCAGGGTGCCCGGGACTGAACCTCTCTGTTCGTAGTACTCCTTGGCGTACGGGCTTGGATTATGATCTTTGTCCGCGCGAAAGCGAGTCAGCGGAGCCATGACGATGCGGTTTTGGAGCAGTGAGGTGCCGACTTTGAGCGGTTTGAAGAGTCGGTCTGCCATGATGGTCTGGTGTTCCTGTAAAGATTGTATGCGGGGGTCGGACTGGCCACTGGGTACTGTCGACTCCCAATGACTTGGCGAGTGGGTGTTGTATACGAAGTCGAGAGACCCGGTCGCCTGGAGATTAAGATGTTCGACTCGTACAAGGCGCGGGATGACAAGCTGACAGTGAGGTATGTGTAAGATATGTGTGAATATGGAGGAAGTATATTTTCCTGCTACAGTCTCACATGCCTAGGCATTGATTACAAACATGAGGTGAGGTCGGAAATGTTAGCTTGGAGCTTGTGGACGCCCATTGCCGCACTACCGAGCGAGCCCCAAGGTGAAGACCACTGGCAGTGTTTTTTGGGGAATCTCCGGCAGTCATATGAATGGTTGGCCGTTTTCGTAATGTTTGAGCAGGAGAAAGAGAACTGTTTCACCAAGAATTCTGGAAGAATTTTCCTGCCTCAGGCACCAACGATCGGTTAAGATCGATGACGACACGCTTGGCTGCTGCTCCTGAACATTCACTCACCTACAACAACAACAATCTTGAGTACACATGTTCAGCAGTTCTCATCCCTTGCCTGTCTCTCGGTCCTTTCCTAGCTCACGCAACGAAGCTTGCCACACCGAGACGGTCCTTCAACGAAGCCTGTCACTCTCTTCTCCCTTACTGCACACAAGGGTCTGTCGTTTTGGCATTCGAGTCCCGTCGTTCAGGCAGGTGTCGGCCTTCAATACCGTCGTTCGGAAAAACGCCGACTGATCGCTACGGCTGTGAAGGAGAAGTGCAGTCGATCGGATGTCGTTCAGGATAGCTACACTAGCGAACGAAGCTGAAATGTCGGATTCGGAATCCACTACCACACAGGACGAACTTGTACCAATCCAGCACGAGCTGAGAGAAGAAGACGGCCGAGTCCGGGATTCGTTACTACAAGATACAACTCCGTGGGACTAAGTATAACTTTGTCGTCGTCCTGCTCATGTCATCTCTGCCGATGCCTCAGTGCTCTGGTCTTGTATCTTGCAGGTCTCCGAGTATATAAATGTGCGTGTTCGCAGTCGCATTTTTGAACCTCCAAGATATTGCCCTTGTGACTTCAGCATGCATTGGCACACATCATTCCTGCTGCCCGCGCTAGCAGTCGCACAAAGCCTCCCCACCGTCGATCTGGGATACAACATTCAACAAGCATCAGCGTACAATCAGCAATCTGATCTCTACACATTCGGCGACATTCGATATGCCGCACCGCCGATAGGACAGAATCGATTTCGTGGCCCTCAGACCCCTGCGACCGATCGATCCAGCGTAAAGACGGGAGGACAGCAGGTCAAGTGTGCACAGTCCGGGCCTGATAAGAGGGCCTCGGAAGATTGCCTCTTCCTCGACGTCGTTGTTCCCCGACGAGTATTCAACCAGACTGGCCAAGGTAACGGCGTCCCTGTTGTAGTTTGGTTGTTCGGAGGAGGCTTTGTGTCTGGCGCCAAGAACGACGAAGCACCCGATGGACTATTCGGGAGAGATGCATCTCTGAATAGTAATAACGGAGGCTTCGTCTGGGTTGCCCCTAACTATCGCCTAGGAGCGTTCGGCTTCCTGGGTGGCAAGACGCTCACAATCAATGGGACTGGCGATGCCAATGCTGGACTTCTCGATCAGAGATTTGCCCTTCAATGGGTACAAAACAACATTGCGAAGTTCGGTGGTGATCCGAATCGAGTCACACTTCTGGGCGAATCCTCAGGAGGTGGATCTGTTATGCATCAGATCACTGCGTACGGTGGCGGCTATGGCCCTCCGCAGTTCCAGAATGCTATCATACAGTCGCCGGGGTTCCAGCCTTACGATGATCCGAATCAGACGGAGAACACGTTCCAGCAGTTTTTGCAGCTGCTCAATGTGCAGACTGTTGATCAAGCACGACAGCTTTCGTTCGACACTGTTAATCAAGCGAGCGATTATCAGATCAACAACGCTCCGAAGGGATCCTTTACGTATGGACCTACGACTGATGGCAAATTTCTTCCGGACTTACCTGGAAAGTTGCTAAACTCAGGCCGCTTCTACCAAAGCGTTAAGGTGATGGTTGGACACAATGCAAATGAGGTACGAAGCACTCATCCGCACGACTAAGCGCAGACTAACTCGTCGAACAGGGCCAGGCGTTCACTAGCACAAGTGTGAACGATGACGCTGGCTTCAGAAGTGTGGTACAATCTCTACTCCCTCCATACGTGGCAACATCCTCCAATCTCGATTACATCCAGAACGTGATGTATCCTCCAATTTTCGACGGCAGCCAGGCTCAGAACTACACCACGCAATTTCAACGGGCAGATGCATTTGTATCCGAGTACATCTTCACCTGCAACACTTTCTACCTTGATAAGGTATACCGTCCCAATTCCTAGTTCACATCGCACACCAGAGCTGACACTATCCACCTCAAGGCTTTCAAGAACCAAACTTACGCATACTTCTTCGCCGTGCCGCCAGCCACACACGGCTCGGACCTCCAATACACCTTCTACCAAGGTAATCCGAACCCCAACGATGCCCGAGTGCAGCTCGCCGTGATGATGCAGACATACTTCATCAATTTCTGGCGGACATCGAATCCTAATGGAGCAACTGTGCCGGCGTTCAATCAGTATGGCCCGAATGCTATCGCGAGGTTGTTCAACACGACCGGCAGTGCTAGTGCTACTGTCAAGGATCCGGCCGCGAATGCTCGCTGCAATACGCATCAGACGGCGGAGTAGAAGACACTGGGCCGATGGAAAATGACTTTCTCGGCTGGCAGGAAGGCGATTTGTCGTGTGCTGTTGCATCGCGGCTGGAAGGCTGAAGAAGCTTTCATAAGTCTGGGAGTCAAGCCTGTCAAGTCGTATCTTCATCTTCTTCTGCTTCCTGAGGACGGTCTCGTTGCAAGCCGTTCATCATGTCCATGCCAAGGCTTCGCTCGTTCAGATCATGCCAATGTTCGTGGTACCTGCAATCACCGATCTCCTCCAGAGTTTTCAAGGTCGTTCATGCAATGAGAGTTGAGGCTTCGTGCCATCCCTTCCCAGGGCCGCCCTTCTTTGAAAGACTCCATCTCACCACTGGCATCCTGCTTAGACTTTAACAAGTCTAAGGCAGCGAGGATGTCGTAGCTGAGTTTGGTTGTTCCCTGAGATCTTCGATGCGTACAGTCGAATACTCGATTGGCTCGGCACGTTGGCCTAGCCAGTCTGGTCCCTGGAGCTGAGTGTAGCGATCACGCGATTTGCTGCAGTCGTTGTACATACTAGAATGCATGTTCTATCTATCGTACCCTTACGGCACTAATCTAGCTCATCGTTGAGAGTGTGAGACTGTAGCAGGCACAAGCAACCCTGCGGGTCGGGGTCGCCCAGGATTTCGATAGCATCCTTGAACGTCTGTGAAACGTGTCCGCTGCCAATCGTCTTCGTTGGTTCCTTCACATCCATCCTGAGTGCGCTGCCAAGCGTGCGAAGGACGAGCTGTCGGCCGATGATACGGCTGTAGGCCTTTCCCACGACGCCGACGCGAATCGCTAGGCGTCTAGGGGTTGTAGTCGTACCGAAACATGCGGCTATGACTTCGAGCTGGGTTCGGATCTCGTTCCTTTCCTCCTCTTCAATATCAGAGGACGATGTCTCAATGCAGATGGTCAGATCCGAAACATACCCCATCGTGGTACTTGACAACGGCGAAGCAAGATCTATCGGTAAGGAGTGAACAATCTTGTTCCAAGACAACACCCAACCGAGCACGCCAGAAGCATACTGTTCAGCGTCTTCATGAACAACTTTGACGTGGCTCGTCAAGCCGCCTTCAGCGCCGGAGAGCTCCAGCGCAAACTGGTTCCGGCCGTAGAAAATACCATAGACCACATCCTTGATGCGTTTACTGACAAGGGCAATGGGGGTTAGCGACGATTTCGCTTTGCCTGGGAATGTGTTGTGATCGTTATCGAGTGTGAGTAGTTGGACGGAATGGAGACTTTGGGGTTCTCCGCGGATGGGCACTTCGGGGCTGAAGTGATAGATGGCATTGGTCCTGATGGAGGGGGAGAGAATCTCGACCAGGAGTTCCGTCGGTAATGCCTCGAGAGGACTCTGCACACGTTCTTTGCTTCCAAGTTGTCTTTTCCTCCCTGAAGCGTTCTTTTCCCTCCCCGTCAACATCCTCTTCCGCTGCACAACAGCACAATGATTCGGCACAATGAACAACGAAGTTGAGGGCGAGACCTGCGATGGGTCATGGTCATCCTCGTAGCCTCGAGAATCGACTCGCTGCCCCAATCTATCCATTGTCCATTTTCCGCTTTTCTTGGGAATCCCGACATGGGCTGGTCTTCTGCGCCAGCAGCAGCTGCTGTGGGCCAGTTGTTTTCGAGGGGCTTTACCGCCAGTGGATTTGCGAGCGGTTTGTTTGGTACGGGCCATGATGAGTCGGTATAGGGATGGAAAGGAGAGATGCTGAGCAGGGGCGACACGTACATATATGTATGTGGCACGGTGCTGCTCTGCATGAATCCTTCCCTTCATCTTGAATGGCCAGAGCGTGCATGAAAGGATCGTGGAGCTGCCAACAGAGTTCAAGCGCCAGCCTTAGCCTGATGCACGCATTGAAGGCTTATCGATAGAAGCTTATCGATAATAGACGTCGTTGCCTTGCATGCCTTCTCGCGTTCGTCACATGTCGTAGAGCTCTGACATGTGTGGAACATCTTGAGCTTCTGCATGTCTGCGTTGTGTGGTTCACAATCGTACAGGCCGCGCAAAGCTTTGACTTGCAGTATTCGATCTTTCGTTTTGTTCACCATCCACCGTGCGAGACTTCAGGTCGTGCTCCAGAACCGCTCGAACTTGCGATATCTACTCGTTGGTAGACATCAGGTCGTCGCGGTTTATGTAAGCGCTGATTGACAACAAATCGCTCATACCTTACGTCAAAACGGCAGCAGTAAATCATCGGTCCAGAATCTCCCGGCTTGCTGCGCCGAACAATCGCTTCACGATTGCTGCTGCTGGATAGCTATGCTCGATGAGATTGAACAGGTCGAAACAAGAGGAGAGTCTGCTCGCAGCCTTGCTCCTTCTCACGAGCTCGTGCGACTTCAGTGCAGACATGGAGACCAGCAGCGCGGGCATGATAAGAGGGACTATCATCAGTGGAACATATCCGGACGTATCGTTTCTCAGATATGATTTTACGACAGAGTCGATCTCATCCGCTGCTTGATCAACTAGACCAGATGGTGAGACTTCGCTCCCAAGATGGTTGTGCTTGTCAAGCTGACAGATTGCAATGATTGTGGCGTAATGGAATAACCGCATGCGTCGGTAGCACAGTGACATAGCCAGGTGAGACACATCATCTTCTGGCGTCTCTTTGTCCTGCCAACGGACAAGCAATCCGTCTGGTAACACAGGCTTCGACTGCAGGGCCGTATGCAGTGCTGTTGCAGCATCGACTGAGCCTCGCCACATTTCCTCAGCTGCGTCAGCCTCCAGATCGGTAAGAAGCTGTTCACCGCAGAGAGCCATGCCCTGGAATCGATGTCCAGTATTGAAGTTGAGCTGAGCACCGTCGAGACGTACCGGTCGTCCCATAGTATACGACAACCAAGCATCCCGAAGTATACAGCACTCCCACAAGCTCTCTAGGACTCCGTGGTCCGATATTGCATTGTCTCGATTGGCGATCAAAACCTCGTGGAGACCCAAGCTCTGTGCCAGGTTGAAAGCTATCCCAGACCAATACCATGACTGCTTTACGTCATCTACATCATTGTAGAAGAAACTAAGAAGCAACGATGCCTGCATGAGGACGTATTTGTCGTTCTCGCCGCTCAAGTCGAAGAGAGCCTTTGCTCGCATGTGATATAGGTTCTTCGTCTCGGCTTGTCGACAAGCTGGCACATAATTGGCGCTAACAGAGAACATACTCCAGAGAAGCATCAGATTGACCGTCTCGAGCCTACCATCCGCATGAAGACGTAGAAAAGCAGGGCCATCCAGCACAGGGAATTGCGGATGCACGAACTTGAAGTAGGCTTTCAAGAGATCCTGACTTTCGTCGGGAAGTGCAAAACATCCCTTGGCTTTGAGATACTCCAAATCCTCTGCAGGAAGTGTGCTGTCCCTTGACGTCTGAACGGTCAAGTGGAGGCCTATGGACTGCGTAGGTGGGTCCAAGATGTCCATCAGGGATCCGTATCCACTATCTCCAAAGTAGAAGGACGACGTCTGAGTAGCGGGAAGCGGACCGATTGAGGCGGTGACTTTGGCTCGTTCAATGTGGAAGCTGACGGATTGGGGCGTATGATCAACATTATGGACGGTGGAACCTGGATCAATTTCCGCATTCTTCGAGCTTCTGACTATCGATGTGTACGGCTTCCGCGATCGTAGCTTGCAATCTGTGCCTCGTTCCAGACAGGCGGTACAGGGGCTCAAGGCTTGATAGTCATTCGCCGGCGGTCGTATATCGCACTTGATCTTCCGCTCATGGCATGCCGAACATACCACTCTAGCTCGTCGTTTCGCCATGGGGTGTGCGTCATTTGGAGGTATGGGAAGTTGCTGGGTTGTGAGACTAGGCTGAGGATGCCTGCAGGCTTTTCTGCTTGCGTTGCCGAATTTACCGGTAGGCAACGACTTATTTAATGTGGCTCTCGTCGTCAATCCTCATAAGTTAAACGTCGTTCGACTCCTTCGCGAGCGGGTCATCCGGGCCTCTCATGCAGGAACATGGAGTGCGATGACGCAAGTTGGTGAGATTTGTGGAATCCTGCACGGCAATTTCGCTAGATTCGTGGATACTTCACCTCTGCCTCCCCTTCTTCCATCACAACATCAACGTTTTTGCTCAGAAAATTCGTTCCTGGTCGACGAAAATACACCACCCTCAGCCCCATCGTATCGTAATGTGGTCGAAGTCATTCCGCTCCTTTGCGGTGTCAGACGTTCGAGGATGCAGCCGTCGGAAGAGGCAAGGGAAGGTAAGTATATATGCCATGCTCTGATCGCAAGGTAAAATTCATCTCTACAATCTTCTTGCTGTCGGCAATATGAGAATACCGAGCATTGCAGCAGCACTCTTCACGGCCGACATGGCGACAGCCTCCGGACAATCAGCACAGGAACTGATCAACTCAGTCTTGAACCCTGACCCAAGCACATCGAGCTTCTCTTCATACTCATCACTGATCTATTACAATGCTACACTTTACAACCAGACGCCTATTGCTTCGACGAATTACGACAAGCTGGAAGCCTCAGCCAAGACCCTCTTGGATCCGGCTGCATACGATTATGCCGCAGGCGGTGCCGGACTGGAAACGACAGTCACGAACAACCGAGCTGCATTCTCTCGAGTGGGCAGCTCCAATCCCTTTATAATCTTAGGATATTACTGACCGAATGTAGTGGAGTATTGTTCCTCGCGTAATGCGTCAAGTCTATCCAAAGCGAAACCTCACCACCACACTCTTCGGCAAGACTTTGCCAGCTCCGATCGTGATGGCTCCAGTGGGCGTTCAAACATTGTTTCACCCAGACGGAGAGCGTGCAACTGCATCTGTGTTTGGAGAGCTAGATCTGCCATTCACCCTGAGTACAGCAACGAGTACAGGTTTCTCGGACGTAGCCAAGGCCAATGGGAAGAACAGCACGAGGTGGTATCAATTGTACTGGCCCAGCGATGACGATCTAACGAGGTCGTATTTGAACACCGCGAAAGCCAATGGATACGATGTTCTAGTCGTCACGGTTGACACTTGGGATCTTGGCTGGAGGACTCGCGATCTAGATCGAGGTTTCTTCCCCTTCATCCGGGGCATCGGTGTTCAGATCGGACTGGAAGATCCAGTCGCACATCAGAAGCTGGGCTTCAACCCTCTGGCGCCAAATGCTACGGCTGAGCAGAAGCAGACCGCCGCTCTATATCATGTCATCACGACTTCAAGAGGGATTTCGCCTGTATGGGATAGGTTGCCATTCCTGAGAGAGGCTTGGGGCGATGGGCCGATCGTGCTCAAAGGTGTCCAAACGGCCGCGGATGCACGGCTGGCTGTTCAGCATGGAATTGATGGTGTCATCGTGAGCAACGTAAGTTAGAAGGCGCCATTTGCATGCAGTTGCACGCTCCCGCTGACACATCCCAGCATGGTGGTCGTCAAGTAGATGGAGCTATCGGATCTCTCGATGCCCTTTACGAGGTCACGAACGCAGTCAAAGGTCAGCTCACCATTGGCTTCGACGGTGGCATTCGTGGCGGCGCGGATATGTAAGCAAGAAATGTGTTACACTTCATGTTTCATTCACTGACCGTCCACAGAGTCAAAGCCCTTGCGATCGGTGCAGATTTTGTCCAAGTTGGTCGTCCCGTACTGTGGGGTCTGGCTCACGAAGGAGCGAAAGGGGTTCGCCATGTCATGAAGTCTTTGCTTGCAGAGTTCGAGTTGACTGTTGGTCTGGCGGGTTGCCAGCATGTCCAGGAGCTCAATCGTACACATCTTGTTCACAGTTGATCTGTGCCAGTGAGCAAATCAGGCTGGTGACGAGGCTGGCACTTGTACAGCTCTCGCGGACAGCAGGGCTTCGTTCAACACGAACGAGAAGTCATGATTCTGCTAGTCTGGAGTCAACAGTATCCGTCGAGCAGTAATGCCATTTCCAAAGAGCCTACAGTCTGCAACATCGCATCTTCGATACACACGACCCCTACTCCACATTCTGCACATCAGATGTGCATGATGCCCGTTCCCTGCGAGTCATGCGGCCAATTGCAGCTCGTAGTCGAGCTTTCCATGCAGGATCCCGCCGCCTTCGATGCCTGACGCAAAGGGTCCAGCGAACCGGTGGTACAGTTCAACTTGTCGCAAGAGCTGTTCTGGGAACTGCCATGAGTCGTGGAACGGACTACGGTGAGCACTCAACGAACTTTACATGCATCGATGAGAACAACGATGAACAGAGATTTGATTCGCATCGCGACGGCTGAACAAAAACACAAAAAAGTCTAGAGCGCTCCTGTCGCTGTCGCATGACCATCTGTCTCTCCAGTGCTGAGCAATTACATCAACCCGCATCTCTCCACACACCCCACAGCCCACATTGACTGGCGTTCATCACATGCGCACGCCATGACACGGCTGACAGATGTCGATCAAACGATAAGCCAGCCCGTGTTTCAGGTCCTCACACCTTCACGAGCATCAACGCAGGCAAAGATAACCACACTGCTGTCTTCCCTGTAAGCATGCAGATGTACTTAAAGGTAGGGCTATGCCATGCAGGCAGCTTCGATCCATTGGTACGACTTACGTGTCTTTGCATATACCTGTATCAATACCAAGGTTCCGTACGGTGCCACGAAGTTTGACGTCTGCCACTGTGCCATTGCGTGCGTTGAGTGGTTTCGGCAGATTTGAGCTGCAGCTGTCCTGGGTTTCGGCAGTGTGTGAACCAGGCATTGGAAGTGTTAGTAACCAGGAAGTTGAGACCGTGGGGGATTGAATTGCAGAGGGTCGGTCTGAGGCCTGAACTTTGAGAGCGGCTTGAAAAACGAACATTGTTTTGTGTGCAACAAGCCATCGAGGATAAAAGAGAGAGCATTGAGCAATTCCATCGAGAGCCATATAATACGCACAAAGAATTTCGACTACAGGTCAGTACTGCCACGTACCCAAGCTCATGCAAAAACTCACATCTCTCCCAGCTCCACTCACAACAGACCACGATGAGCCCAACAGCCACACGAAGCACATCCTCCCAGTCCTCGTCGTCAAAACGCCGTTCGCCCCAGCAAAGAGTCCACTTTCTCCTCGACTCGGGCGACACAGACAATCCGCCGACATGCAATTGTGGCAATCTGTTCTGTTTCGGCGGCACCAGGTGTGAGACTAAAGGGGGCGGGACGCCTGGATATGAAGATTACGAGCCCGAGACCTGGTGGAAGGAGAGGAGTGATGGCGGGCTTATCGTGGAAGTCAAGAGGGGATGAGAGGAGCGTTGAGGAGGAGTCGGGGCTTAATGCTGATTGGTCGTTATAGAGGTATGGGATGGACGCAAGTCTAGTTGTTCTTCGTGGGTGTTTCTGGCGTTTTGGGAGCCAGATCAAAGGCTCGTCGAGGGTCGTCTTGCTTCTGGAAGGTCGGAAAGATGTATGATATGAGCAGGAAGTAATCATCTCCTCGCCGAGATGTGATTAAGGCCTCAATTGACCACCGTCCAGCCGCTCGAATGTCTCCTGCCAGCAAGATTGCCCTTGCCCTGGCCCGGTTCCTCGATCTCGCCAACACTCGACTCAGGACAATCCTCCTGTAAGTTCTTGTCCATCCAGATGGCATCAGTGTAAATCCTGTAGTCCGCGAACGGTCTCCAGGCTTCCATCCTACCATAGAGCAACTCCAGCGCTCTCCTGACTGGGCTCTTATACTGCAGCAACTCCAGAATGCATTTATCGAAGGCCACCTCCACGGCTTCCACGCTCCACCTCTCGGCCCTTGCGCGGATGCCCACGTTCGTCACAGCGCGAAGGACGCCGAGCGCCGCTGGGCTGGTGTTCGAGTCCACAAGAATCATCGTCACTTCCATGCCCTCGTACGCAATCTGGGTCAAGGGTAGCAACTTGCCGATGTCGTCCAATGTGCATCCTCTGACGCACAGACTGCCTGCGATCATCTTCCCACACGCTTCTTTGATATACTGCGCCCAATGTCTGAGACACTCAAGATTGTCGACAGACACAACGAGGGAGAAGGTGTTATGACAGTAATAGATGGCACGGGCTTCGAGTCTGATCTGTTTGCATGTGCGGAGGAGAGCTGGGTCTCTGACCTTCTTGTAGTGGATTTGCCGTGGGTCCATGGTGTCGACCAAGACTAGTTCGTAAATCCGGTTGCGAAGTTCAGGAGGGATCCGGATGAAGTGGTTGAGTTTGGGCTTGTGCGATTGTCGACATTCCCCCTTGATGTCCGTGGCGCTGCGTCTCCAGATATCGGTGGGATCTGGTGGCTTGATAGCCATGCTTGTGGTCGAGTGGTGCTGTTAGTGGCCGAGATAGGCAGGGAGACGGGCTTCAATGATGTGTCTGTGTTGACTTGGGCTGTTGTTAACAAGAAGGAGAGAAAGAGATACATATGAGCCAAACATTGAGAGATGAAGGCACGTGAAGACTCTCACATGTCGAGAGTGAGTGAAAACATATGGAGTCGCAGAGTCGGACAGACATGAGGAGGTGTAAGAATATTGCATTACCAATGCCTCGTACCTGGAGCACCCTTTACACTCGTAGTATCAATATCACTCGTCACTGTGAGACGGTCAGTATTAGTCTTGTTAAACTCCTCTTGCTACCCACCCCATCCACCATAGAAGTCCCCCGGCTGAGGCACAACTCTCTCCCCATCGACATAACAGTCCCAAGGCCCAGCGTAAAAGCTCAAATAGTCCTTGATATCCTTGAACCTCCCACTGGGATCATCATACGACCACAACCGACTCTTCACAACCTCACCACTACTCGGATGTTTCAGATCATAATACGATGCAATGCCCTTCCATTCGCAGTATGAGTTGCGCGTGTTCTTTTGCAGCGGGATCTTCATGGACGACGGAGGGAGGTAGTATGTGGGCGGGTGGTAGGTTTCGAGGACCCAGTACGCGTCCTTTGTGTCGGCGATGATCTGATCACCCCATTTGACCTGCAGATGGCGAGGCGTTCGTTCACATGTCGGAGGTCGAGGGAAGGTGGCTGGATTCAACTTTGGCTTCGCGGATGACATTATGGCTCGTTTGAACATGTGAGGGTGATTAGTGTGTGTACTACATGGTGAAGGTGTAGGTGAATGTTCAGGAGCTGCTGAGCATATCGTCATCGATGTCGGGTGCGTCGTGCCTGAACGTCACGTGGTCTTGAACGCTCCATCGCGCCAATGCCAACTTCATGTTCTTCCTCCACAACTGGCACATCATCGCCAGCACCGTTTTGATCGTCGGAAACATCGACCAAAGTCATCATCCCCACATTGCATTTCCTCAGCCTTGTCAGCAAATCTGTGGACAGCTGAGATATCAAGTCGACATAAAACATTCATAGAGTACAAGAGGTATGTACCAACGGTATCTTTGATCGAACGGCGACAAGGCTGGCGCGGCCGAACAATCGGGATGAGACCAACTGTCAGCATATGCCGTCCTACGAAACCCTGGCAACAGGTGAAAGCATCGCGAGCACTTCTTTAACGTCGCCAAGACTCTCCAAATCGTCCACCATCTCAATCACCGTCTCCCGCCTCTCCTCGCCCAGCTCCTCAACCGCAAACCCCCAACATCTGCTGAACTTGGCCAGATGCTGTTCCCTCGTGAGCCGCCTGCTGGGACTAGCCAGCATCTGCTCACACTTCCACCTTCGAACCTCGCCATTCGCCAGACTCATTTCCACACTAACAGGGACCAGAGAGTTCGGATTCGACTGCTCATCCGAGACCATGGAAATTCGCTGGGCCACGGCGTGCGTCGTCTCGTCTTCCAGCTCTGAGCCACGGTAGTGGGACAGATCGATGGTGCCGTTCAGCAAGACTTTGGCGCCGATGTATGACATGCACAGCCGTGCATAATTTGGCGTGGGATCGGGCAAGTCGGGTCTGGAGCAGAGACGAGCGCATACGGGGGACGCTGTGATGGTCACGGACGCCACGTTTGCTACGTCGACTGTTGTTCCGTCGTCGTTCTTCAGGAGTGTCTGAATGCCTTCGATGCCGCCGTGCGTTGCTCTTCCAGCTGGGTAAGGCTTATGGCTCAGCTCACTGATCAGCCAGCGCTTGCCACTGAGCGCGTGCCTCGTCTCATTTAAGTCCCACCGCTCCGGTCCCTCGAACAGCTTGAGATAGCCATATGTGCCCTCGAACACGTCTCGGGGCCCAGGGAAACCAGCTCTGGCCAGACTACAAGACTGTACGGCCGCACGACTATTCCACCCTACCTGCAGCGGCAACGCAGCGCTACCTTCAACATGAGGCTGCAGCGTGCCGCTCGTCTGCGTATACTGCAAGCCAAACGCTGTCACGAGTTGCTCATGAGACAAACCCATCAAGCGCCCCAAAGCAGCCACAGCACCAAACCCACCCGCCGTCGCCGGCCGAAAGAACCTCATAGCCGATCTCGACGCAATCCCCAACCCGGCTGAGACATTGACGCCAACCGCACAAGCGACAATGAGCTCGCGACCCGACACACCGCCGGCACGCTCGGCGTACGCCAGGACGGCAGGGAGCAACGTTGCCAGCGGGTGCAGCACTGCGCCTTCATGCACGCAATCGTATTCCTGGCAATGGACCTGATACGCATTGATAAGTGCTGCGTCTCCGATGGATGCACACTGGCGAGATCCCCAGATGCTGCTGCTGCCTTGCTCGCCTGCATGCCAGCTTGCGGCGGCTTCGATAAGCGTGTCGGCGCCGAAAGCTGAGGAGCCGGCAATGCCTACGCCGATCGTGTCGAGGATGAATACTTTGGCTTGGTCGATGGCGTCTTGGGGTAGGTCTTCGAAGCGAGTTTGGAGCGTGTGCTGTGCGAACTCGTCGGCTAGTGTTGTGGTTGTGTTGGATGTTGACGAGGACATTGTCGTTGGTGATTGGGTGAATATTGTGAGTATGTGAAAGGGTTTCGTTGTTCAAACTATTCTGTTCATGTTCATCGGACCAGTTGAACCGCAGAATCGGCCTATCTTCTCGCACTGCCTTCCCCTATCTTGCTATCCGAACCGAACATGATGCTTGGCAAAGACATGACATCGCCCCTCGACGTCAAGATATGTCTTCCACCTAGGTTTCGATTGACAAGCTGAATCAAACCCAGCGATTGATACATCCGCTGCTGCCTCCTTACTTAATCGACAACATGGGCGATCTCGAGAAGATCGCTGCAACCGCGATAATCCAGCCAAGCGATGCTGCGTCCAACGAGCCTCAGAAAGAAGAGAATGCAGATGACATCTACATCGACCCCCAACAAGAACGCAAGCTCCTCTGGAAGATCGACGCCTTCCTGGTGCCCTTATTGACCCTGAGCTTTCTATCCGCGTATCTTGACCGCTCCAACATTGGTAATGCTGCCATAGCCGGCATGCCCGAAGATCTAGGTCTTAGCAAACAGGGACTCGCCAGTAAGTCAGACAGTCAGCTCTGTGGTGTAAGCCGCAAAGGCCGATAGGACTAACGATGCCAGATGCCATCCTCTTCTTCTACGTCACATACGTCCCTTTCGAGCTCCCTGGCTCCTTACTCGTGAAGCGCATCCGGCCAAGTCGACTCCTGCCAACATTCATGCTAGGATGGTCCGTCACGTGCCTAGGCACGGGCTTCATGAAGACTCCCGCCCAGCTGTATGCCTCGAGATTGCTCATCGGCTTCTTCGAAGCAGGCATGTACCCTGCCCTCGCCATTACACTGACAACATTCTATACGCCCGTGGAGCAAGCGCGCCGCTTTGCATACCTCTACCTCTCCGTTGGGCTATCCGGTGGCTTCGGCGGCCTCTTCGCCTACGCTTTACTCAAGCTCGACGGCCGATATGGCATTGCAGGCTGGCGCTGGTTGTTCATCGTCGAAGGGTGTCTGAGCATCGGCATCGCAGCCCTTCTCTGGGCTTGCATGCCCGACTCATATGAATCTGCCAAGTTTCTCAACGCCCAGGACAAAGAGTTGATGCGTCTGCGAAGCATCAAACACGACCGCTACATGCGTCTACACGAGCGCTTCGACCGCCGCGAGGTTTGGAAGACGTTCAAGGACGTCAAGATCTGGCTCAGTGCAGTCATCCAATTCCTCGGCGATATCTTGTCTTTTGGCATTTCAACATTCATGCCGTCTTTGGTCAGGTCGTTCGGTTTCGATTCGGTCTTGACGCAGTTGTTGACGGTGCCTATCTTTTTCACAGGCGTAGCGGTGTATATCGTGGTTTCGATCTGGTCGGATAAGATCCAGAAGAGGGCGGTCTTCATGGTGTCGGGGGCTCTTGTCCTCGCACTGGGGTACGCCCTGCAGATGGGACTGCCCATGTCGCAGAAGGGGGCATTGTATTTTGCTTGCTTCCTGGTGGTGCCTGGTCTATACGTGAGTACCCCTTGTTGGTGCTTGGAAAGACATGTGGAGCCGCGCTGATATCAGGAGCAGTGTATGCTCGGGCTGAACTATGTCTGGATGCTCGGTGCCCATGCAGGGTACTACAAGCGTTCAACGGCAATTGGCATCAACATGACAATTGGCAACTGCGCAGGTCTCGTCGTAAGTAGCTTGACATTTCCAGTCCCTGACCTTTTTGCTCACCTTCTTTCCAGATTGCCCAGATCTTCAAGGACACGACGGATGATGGGCGCTACCTTGTGGGCGTAAGCACCTCAATGGCATGTGCCCTGGCTTCTATTGTCTTCATCGCTATCCTCTACGTCTATCTTCGACGTCAGAATCGTATCCGTGAGAGTCTGACCCCAGAGGAGCGGCAGACGTGGATTGATGAGGGACGTGATGGAGATGCTCATCCAGATTTTCGGTTCCTCTTGTGATTTCATGACGTGCAATGTCATTCGGGTACAAAGTGTCCAGCACGATTTCCAATCACTCATACTCATCCCCTTCACTGTCGTATCCTCCGCCGACAGGACCAAACTCATCCATTTCCTCGCCTTCTCCAATCGCAGCACGGTAATCGTTCTCCTCGTCTTCAAAGTAGTCAGCAGCATCATCGGGCTCATCGTTAATGTTGTCCCATGTTGCTGGCTGGACTTGACGTGCTGGGTTCTCGATCGCCTCTTGCGCACCGGCATCAACATCTTCTACGGCGTTGACTTGGTCTTCACCGTCATCGACTTGTTGCTCGTCTTGTTCATCGTCTTCTGCATCAGCTTCAGGACTTGCAGCAGCACCCTCAACAGCTTGGCTCTCTGCCTCGGAAGGCGCAGGCGTGGCTGATGGCTGTCGAGTCGAGGCTGGCGTTGCATCTCGTGACTGTTCTCCGCTGCCACTTGCACTGGCACTACCATCTGGAGTCGAACTACTTGCACGAGAAGGCGTCTCGCGACCATAGATCTTCTGCAAAGCACTGAAGTCAACATGAGCGGACGTCTTCTTGGCTCTCTTCTCAAGCATAGCTCTGGCAGCATCGGCAGGGGAATCGATGGGTGTCGAGCTGTTTGTGAGGACGCTTCCGTCTCCCATTCTACTACGCTTCTTTTTGCCCTTGTCCTTGTCTCCCTTCTTCTTTCTGTTGCTCTTGGGAGGCGCATTCTTGGCTATCAGCTCCTTCTCTGCTTGTTTTCGCAGCCAGTCTTCGTTGTGGGCGACCCAAATGCGCTCCTTGACCTCGACCTCAGCCGGCTGTAGTACGCACCGCTCAACCTCTGGATCATTCTCGAACTCCTTCTCAAGCTCTTCCGCGGTGACTTCGACTTCATTTGCAGGAGTCGGACCAAACCAATCACCGTCGGTAGTAGCTGCTCGTCTCGCCTTGTTGTTGTCCGCATCGATTTTCTGGTTGACTTCGGCTAGCGCTTTGGCACGCTCGAGCTCTCTCAAAATCCGATCTTCTTCTTTCGCCTTTTCGACTTCGGTTTTAGCCCCCTCAACCTCGCCCTTCGCGAGATGCTCCTCGATTTGTTTCTCGAGATAGTCTTCCTCGAGCAACTCGTCCTCCGAAATGACAACAGGCGGTGGCTGCTCCGTTTTGCGTGGACGGCCACGCTTGGCTGGTTTCTCAGCCTCAGCCTCTCCAGCAATCGCTGGGTCAATCGGTGGTTGCGATTGTGGCCGTGGCAAAGCTGGGATGGCGAAGCCGTCGGTGTCATAACGCACCGGTGGGGGCGGTGGTTTTGCTCCTTGAGGCGTCATGATGGCTTGGGCCGGAACCGGTCCTTGTGGTTGCTGTGTCTCTGCCTCTGCAGTTCGCACACGCTTTACTGGGGCAGAATCGTCATCATTGCTGGGTGTGAGGTCGTCGCCATCACGCTTTCGTTTGGTGGAGTCTTGCGTCTGTGGTGGAGTATTGACAGGTACGAATTGCGGTTGTGCGTTGGAAATTTGTGTCACGGACTGTTGATCTTGCGCCGTGGCAGATATTGATGGCTGCAATCCACTCTCGTCGACTCTCCGTCGTTTCTGTGTATTGAGCTCATCCCCTTCTGCATCAGGTGCTGGACTTTGCGGCGCCAGCGACGACAGCCGCGAGGACGCATCGGTAGCGTCATCAGGGATGTCAATGGCGGATTCGCGGGCTTGCGAGTCGCGTGCCATGCTCTGGCGGTACTCTTCTCTTTTTCGCTTCCTATTCTCCAATATTTGCTGCCTGTGCTCAGCCGAGGCCATGGACGGAGGATCGTGTTGGAAGCTCCATCTGTTGGCGTTTTTGCGGAAGTCGTCGACGGTGAGACCGGCACTTTTGGTTCTGCGGAACTCTTCAACACGCTTGGCGATGGTGACATCGGCGACCTTTGATACGTAGACAACCTCGCGGACGCTTCGTTGGAAGTTGTTCATCCTCGCAGCCAGGATGATGCAGGCACCACATAGACCAGCTGGATGGCGGCCTGAAACGATCCAGTCACGGTTCATTCGTCTAATGATCTTGAGGGCGTCTTCGGCGACAATATTGGTCTTGTCCGCAAACTGCAGCTTTTGACAGTACTTGAAGATGAGCGGCTCCAGCTCGACCAGATGTTGGTAGCCAGCACCAACTCCTTCTTCGGCCAAATAGAGCTCTTTGCACAGGTCCTTGTAGACCTCGCCGAGTCGAAAGACGTTGACTTTGATGAGTTCGGCAAGGTCCATGAGGAGGACAGCATTGTCCTTGCGACGTCGGCAGGCAGCATACAAGCATGCGGCGACGACCTCATCGGTCTTACGGCCAGCAGAGAAGTTGATTTGGGCGGCCAGGTTCCACAGTGACTCTGCCTGGAGAGAGATGTCGTCGGCAATGCCCAGCTTTGGGGTCATGGCGGCGAGGGCACGTTTGCCAGCACGCTCCGTCTCTGCAAGCGAGTTGCGTCCACCACCACCGAGACGCTTGAAGGTCTCTGCGCCGAGAGTCTTCGCGTGGCGGGAGTTCTCATGGACTGAAGCGCCCTGAACGGTTGCGGCACCATTGCTCTCTTCGTTGAACTGGACTTCGGCGACGATGTTGATCTCGGCGATTTGGGTGAAGCAGTCCTTGCAGACGAGGTAACCATCTTCCTCGACAACATTGGTGCTGCCACAGTCCTTTCGGGTACATTTCTTCTCGGTGGGGGCTTTCTTTGCTGCGGGTGCACGCGGTCTTCTCGGTCCTCCATGCTGCTTGAGACTGCTCAGCCTACCGTGAGGTGGCCGGCCGATTGGTCCTGGCATGTTGGCTAGACGTAATGTTGGTATTTCATGGGTGGTTGGTATTAAAGCGATGGTGGAGCCGTAGAGTGTGGTGAGGGTGAGCAAGGAAATTCTGGCGGTGGAGTCACAGCGACTCAGCGGCTGGTAGAAGGCTTGGCACGAGATGGCTTAGCTGGTGATTGCTACCCCTCAGTGCACGGACTGTCGCTGTTTGTTCCAAGTTCGAATCGAGGTGCACCTCAAGTCTCGCTTTGTTTTGAGAGACACAGTTCGAAAAAAAATAACATGTCTATAATGCTGACTTTTCTATTGTGTCTTCACGACAATCAGCAACGAATAAGGTAGCGAATTGATTATGTCCAAGGTGAGCTTATTTCACTCGACTTCATCACCCCACACAGGCCAGTCGATGTTGCACTGAAAGTGCAGTCACCGGCGGCCATCAATTATTCTTGTTGATTTCTTTCACATTCGCTTTTTCGTATTGTTCTTGTCGAAGATGACCTTTCACGCACATGTGGAGTAAAGCATTGGCCCACGTTGTCTGGCCCCTGCGTCATATCGATCGGGCCGAGGCCAGGATGCAGCATTAGGTACTGTAAATTTGGTTCAGAGTGTCCCGCATGAACAGTCACCGCTTTCACGCGTGAATCACAAAGACGCCTCCTCTTCTTCCTCTCAACCACGATCCTCGCAACAACACAACCGATCTCCAGCAACGTCTTCAACATCTGAACCGCCCGTGGCATTGAACCACCTGTCCGCGATTGACTCACTCCACCGCTCTCACTCTCACTCACGCAATGGCTGCCGAAGACGCACCTTCACTGTCTGCTCAACAGGCCGAGCAGCAACTCAGCGACGATGTTCGCGGTATGCACACTTGCGTCCCTCCTACCATGAGAACAACCTCACTGACATGCCCTCACCAGTCCTGGGCTACGACCCTCTCATCCCACCCCAACTTCTCACCGCCGAACTCCCCGCGCCTCCCAACTCCCTCCCCACCGTCCTCAAAGGCCGCCGCGAAGCCGTCGAGATCATCAAGCAGCGCGATGATCGCCTCCTCGTCATGGTCGGCCCCTGCTCGCTGCACGACCCAGAGACTGCCGTCGAGTACTGCTCGCGCCTCGTTCAGCTGGCCGACAAGCTGAAATCCGACCTCTGCATCATCATGCGCGCCTACCTCGAGAAGCCACGGACGACAGTAGGGTGGAAGGGGTTGATCAATGATCCGGATATTGATGAGAGCTACAAGATCAACAAAGGGCTGAGGGTCAGCAGGAAGCTGTTCTGCGATTTGACAGGCCAGGGCATGCCAATTGCCAGTGAGATGTTGGACACCATCTCACCCCAGTTCCTCGCGGATCTGATCTCTCTGGGCGCAATCGGTGCGCGGACGACCGAGTCGCAGCTGCATCGTGAGCTGGCTTCTGGTTTGTCGTTCCCGATGGGTTTCAAGAATGGCACGGACGGGAGTCTGACAGTTGCGGTGGATGCCATTGGCGCTGCTGCTGCGAAGCACCACTTCATGGGTGTGACCAAGCAGGGTCTGGCTGCCATTACCAAGACTGCGGGCAACCCAGATTGCTTCGTGATTCTGCGAGGTGGAACCAAGGGCACCAACTTCGACAAGGACAACGTAAAGGCAACGAGGGAAGCTCTGGGCAAGAAGGGCTTTCCAGAGGTCATGATGATCGACTGCTCGCATGGTAAGGCCAATCCCATACCAAGCTTCACACAACAGCTGACATTTCTTTTCAAGGCAACTCCCTCAAGAACCACCGCAACCAACCCAAGGTCGCCCAAACCATTGGAGACCAACTCCGCGAAGGCGAAGAAGGCATCGTCGGCGTCATGATCGAATCCAACATCCACGAGGGCAACCAGAAGACCCCCGCAACTGGCGGTCTTGCCGCACTGCAAAAGGGAGTCTCCATCACCGACGCCTGCATCGACTGGGAAACGACCGTCGATGTTCTTGAGCAGCTCGCCGATGCGGTGCGCACCAGACGGCAGATGAAGAGCAAGACGGCGAACGGAACCAATGGCGTGCACTGAGATGCATTATGACTAAACGTTTGGCGTATAGAGGATGGATGGGCATGGGACGGTAGCGTGAAAGGTTCGACAGCAAAAGCAGCGCGATCAAAAGTTTCCGATTTTGGCCGTTTTGGATTTGCATGATACCTTTTGGGCTAACAATACCATTCTGTGTATGTGTCGTGCATGCATGCGTGGCCGTTTGGGGGCGTCTGGTCTTCTCTTGCTCTAAGCGGCGTGGGATTTTGGGTATCTTAGTATCAGCGCCGTGTAATGCCACTTCGCTTCTCCCGTCGCTCTCTCACTTCCTCTCCTACGCACTTGGCTGGCTGGACCTTCTGCTGTCCGTCCCCATCCCATATCCAACAGCACCCCTGCCGCACAGCCCAGCTCTTATCCAACCCGCTCTTCTCATCTCCGCATGCCTTCTTATCTCCTCATTCAAACCGGCAAATCTTTATGCGCCCTCTCATCCGCGCCAGCTTTATCCCCAGCCACACTCAACGCCCTCGCCAAATAAGGCCCCACGACCGGAATGTTGTAAGCAAAGCCCGCGATCGTCTTGAAGAACTCGCCGAAGAGGATGAACATGCCGTAGCATTGTACCAGGAAGCCAATGAAGGGCCATCGGAGGAGGATCAGGAGGATGCCGGCCCAGAAGGCCAGGGAGCCTGTTGACACAGAGAAGTCAAGTCAGAGAGGGCCTTGGTAAGTAAGATTGGTGTCAGGACTGGTGGTTACATACCACGCCATTTCTGCTTCCTGGCGAAGAAGAGGAAGGTTCTTTGTGGACCGAGGAGGAGGGTTATGCCGACGAGGAAGAGGATGTCACCCATTGCGAGGAGTGCCCGGTCGAAGAGGAGGATTAGACCGAAGAGGAGGAAGAAGCCGCCTGGCAAGAATAGGACTTGTCAATTGCTGTTCTTGGGGTGGGTAGGAGGGGATGCATACACACCGCCGGTGCAGAAGGCGACGCCGATTTCTAGAGAAGTGTTGTGAGCTTTCGTCTTGGTCGGCTTGACAAGCAGGTATTGGACGTACTCTGGCTATCCGAGAGCCAGTATGTAGGCATCTTGACCGTATTATCCTATCGTCTCCCCCGTTGTGTTCGTTGAAAGTGGGATTGAAGGTCAAGGAATAGGCGAGAGACGGTCTGGCTGTAGAGGTTGGAATGGCATGAGATGCTGCTGCCTTGGGTGAGAGCAAACCAAAAGCTGTCCTTTCTCCCACTGCGAGAAGAGTGTTTGTGTTCAATGCAGGTCTCCTTTTTGGTTTTCAGCCTCGACAATTAAGTTGCTGCTACGGGGTCGAAGGTGAGACGTGTCGCGTGGCGGCTGCTCCCGAGACACGTTTCTGGTAGACTTCACTTCAATGCCCCTCGCTCGCCTGTCTCACAACACGTTGATCACAACACTCTCGGCATAAACAAGACGCTGGGTTGAAAGCTGTATCGGAATTGCCTGTCTACAGCCTGTGATGATTGGACCAGACGAGTATGAATACTGGACCATGACCCAGAGCAGAGGCCGCCTGCGTGCAAAGCTCACATGCGACATGCCACAGGCAGGTAATATGAAGCCTCAGCCTTTCTCTACCCCGCGGCGATCGCATATCACTTCCTGACTTTGACGCATCTGCTACTGAAATCGAGAGTGATGTGGTTTGCAGCGTCGTCCTTCTATGGATCAATGTTTGAAACGGGGCGCAACTTCCAGTATGATGGGCACAAGATATGCGTATGACCGTTTGCCACTGCGCCCAACCAACAACGAGATTCGGCTCCTACGCTTCCGTGATACCAAGGTCACGGCTGGGACGCCTTTGACTTGCAGCTTCCATGTCTGCCCACTGAAGCCAGGATCGACCGAACAGTCTAAACACTCTAGTTCCGGGACCGAAGCATTGACTGGAGCACTACCCTTCAGCGCAGTGTCTTACACGTGGGGCAACGACCAAAACACTGCTAAAATAACCATCGACGGAGACCTTGTGGATATTCCAATTAACACAGAGATTGCGTTACGAGGCTTGATATCCCACAAGCTGCGAGAAAATGCTCGAGATGCTCATGCGATTGCCACGTCCAATACTATTTTCTATCTGTGGATCGATGCACTGTGCATCGATCAGCAGAATTTGGCAGAGAAGAATCAACAGGTCGAAATGATGGACAAGATCTACTCCCGCGCTAATGAGGTTTTGGTCTGGCTTGGTCGCGATGACGATGGAATCGGCTCAGAGGTTGTGGGATCGCTGAAAGACGTTCACGCCGACTGCGCGCGAGCGACCGACGACTTTGCGAGCTTGCAGGACACTATGTTCCCTCTGGACGATCAGGGCAGGAGAATTATAGGCCATCGACAGGTTTGGGCTGGACCTATCACGGAGCACATCATGGACAGGTTGACTGTCACGCCTCACATGTTGGACCTGCTTGCTGACTTCTTTGCTCTCCCCTGGTTCAGCAGGGCTTGGATCGTGCAAGAGATCTTGCTTGCAAGCCAAGCAACTCTATACTGGGGCGAAGCTTCCGTTTCGTGGTCAGTGGTCTCTTTAGCAGCTCAGTGGCTTCATTATCGACGTCTCGGCGTTTCTTTGATGACCAACAGGGGTTTCCTGGATGCACAGGTTCGGTTGAACTATGCCCTTTTGCACGCTACGGCTTTGGTTATGATGAGCGCAAAGGCACAACAAATGCTGTTTGAGAAGGCTAGTCCCCAGCCCGTCCTTATTGATCTCTTAAACAAGTCGGCGATGTTCAATGCGACAGATCCCAAGGATAGTGTGTACGCTCTGCTAGGTCTTCTGTCAAACGAAGCCCGGGATGAAATGGAACGGGCTACAGCTCTGAAGCCTGATTACAATCTCGACGTTGCCACCGTGTACATGCAAGCGACTCGGGCTGCCATGTTGACAGCGGGATCTACTGCGATTCTTAAGAATGCTGGTTTGCATCAAGCGTCGACACCTGGCCGCCCAGCCCTGCCGTCATGGGTCACAAGATACGGTCGACGGAAACCAGGCACTGAAGGGAACTGCGTGCCAATCAACGACCCCTCAAATTTTGCAAACGTGGCGCCGGTGCCCGAGTATGTGCACATTCAGGTGCATTCGAAGCATCTACCCATCAGAGCACATATACTACACACTGTTTCCGAAATTGGGCCGGCGATTCCTGCCGTCTTCATTCCAGACGTCCAAAATCTCAACGTCGCGGCGAAAGAAGAGCTTTTCATCCACTACATCGCCAGGATCCTTCATACCTGGACTTTCGCAAGCAAAGCGCTTGGTATCGAGAAGAAGTCTGGCTCCCGCCGCCTGCTGGAGAAAATCAAGGCTCTATCTCGTCGAGGTCCCATTCCAGGTTGGTGTTCCGCAGACATTGCTAATGTCAAACTCATGATCGCACTTACTATGTGCTGCGGACGCACAGCCGACAACGAGGAAGCGGGTAGAGCTGCCGGTTTCCTCCAGCAAGTGGAGTCCCTGATGGGAATTCTCAAAAAGTATCGTCCTGGAGTCAAAATTCCGCCTGAGGTCGCGCCATTGTTGCTCGCGATCGGTCAACACGGCGTGAATCGGCATTTCTTCGTCACCGAGGAAGGCACTTTTGGTATGGGGCCTCCAGGAACTCGACCAGGCGATCGTGTGGCCTTTCTTTTCGGCCACGCGTGGCCGTTCGTGCTGAGATCTGTGGATGATCACTGGCTGTTGATGGGAGATGTGTATTGGACCGGATATATGGACGGGCTGCATTTCCAGCGGCTACAGGAGACGGGAACTCTGCACCAAGTTACGCAATGGATTGACATTCATTGAGCACAAGCCATCCGGTCTACATCACGGATCAGGAGAAGGCAAAGGCATTCACTCGAGTTCGATATCTGGTTATGAACCTTCAGGAAGTACGTAAACAGCAACAGCCGCTTGCTAGTAGGGACGGACGAATGCAGAGTCAACAGCGCAACGCTTCATTATGCTACATCAATTGCTATCTTGCGACGCATACCTGCTATGCTTCCTCAGCTGCGGTCCATACCAGTAAAACGCCCACGGAATGGGCAAACAAGCCACGCTCAAGAACCCCAATAAACTCGTCGCCCACCCAATGCCGAGTCCTTCATACATCTGCACTATAAACAGAGGAAAAGCAGCTCCAAGAATATAGCGCAGGATATTATTAGCGCCCATCGCAGAAGCTCCAAACTTCGGTCCATAAAAGTCCATCAGGTACAGCACTGCAGCCATGAAGATCATGAGATTGCCGCAACCAAAGACTGCCTCTGCTGCAATTGGTGCCATCCAATGCACGCCATTGTCCGCAGTCCAAGCGAAAAGGAACAGCGAGACGGGGAGCATGAACGAACCCATCATGGCAATGACCAGTCTCGACTCAGGAGGGACTTTGCCCCCCTGGCCAGCCTTTCGGGATTTGACGACCTTGGGTATGTACCATAGGCGGAAGAATAGGATGATCAACAAGCACCCGACGAGACAGCCGACGCCCAAGCCCAGAAACGTCAGTCCAATCTGTCCGAGCCCGAACCCATAGACCGTCTCGAATACGTATGGGAAGGCGGCGAAGAACCCATAAAGCATGCCGAAGTTGATGGCGATGTACAACGTAAAGAGCAGGACGACGGGCTCCACGAAGAACATATGGATAGGTCGAGTAAGCGTCGACGTGAGGAAGAACTTGACGGACTGCGCCGTAGTCCTCCCGGAGGCTGGGCTGGACAAGCCTCGCTTCATCGCTCTCCTTCGTAAAATCACAGACTTGTACGTCTCGCTCATGAACAGCGCGGGCGTGAGACATGCGACTGTGAAGAAAAGGAGCACCCACATCGTCCAACGCCAACCCTTGGCTTGAGCGGTAAAACCACCAACCAATGGACCGATTGCAGGGCCCGCAAAGGGTGTGGTGATGTATATCGCCATGGGCGTGGCTCGCTCGGCGGGCTTCCACATAGCCGACAACGTTGCACTCCCGATCGAGAGACCTGGACTTCCGGCGAGTCCAGAGAGGAAGCGGAGGATGCAAAGAGCAGTGATATTGTTCGCGAACCCACTGCCCAGCGTGAACAAGGCGAAAAGCGGGACTCCAGTCCAGTACACCGCGCGACGTCCAAACGACTCACTGCAGGGCGCCGATAGCATAGGTCCGAATGCTAGTCCGAGGACGTACAGCACATATGGCAGTAGAGAGACTTCGGCCGATACATGAAAATCTCGCATCAGATCATCTCGGCCAGGCGTATAGATCGAGGATGCGACGGTACAGACGAAGGCGATGGTGGCTGGAACGAATGTGTGGTAAATCTTCTTCGCGTTGGACCAGTTCTGGGGGTTATCTGGATCGTCTGGACCATCCCAGTCGTCGACGACTTTCTGTTCTACTTCTGGAGAGTTTCGTTGAATCGACGACTTCGTCGTGCTCGGTCGTCTTGACTGCCCGACGTCCTTCTCTTCATCTTCGAGGCTGCCTTTGGAGGAGCTGCGACTCGGAGCTCGTGATTGGTGCTGAGACATGATCTATTGCTGTATGGAAAAGAATGCCAACATGAGGCGAACAAACAGGCAAAAGAAGACGATCAGCAGACATTATCACCCACCATGGTCCTACCGCCCGTCGAGATAGCAGCCCGCACGTCTCCCATACCGACATCATCCCACAGCCAAGAGAAGATGGTGAGGAGCATGTCCGGACATTTTTTCAGGGTGTGCAGTGTCTCATACAGGACTGGCGTAGACGTCTTGATCTACCTTCCCGCCAAAATGTCTCCCTCCGTCACTAGCGGGATCGAAGCCTTGCGCCGCGTTCTCAACGACGCCTGCGACCCACTGATGTCGTCACTGACGATAAACTCACATCGCATCGGGCCAATCCCTTGCCTCGCGGATCTTTAATCAATGCCACGCATATGGATCGGCACCGCAGATCTATCCCATGAAGCTTGGCTTGACGTCTTCTCGTTTGATGTCGTCTTTGATTGGGTTTCAACTTTCTCTGGCAGCACAGGCAGGGTATCATCAATAGACGTGAGACACTCTGGCTATTGGATTCAGGTGTCGGTATGCCTCGACCGCAACGAACCAACTGGATCCTCGAGATCGAGAAAGTATCCCCGCAACATGTTAGGTGCTTGTACGGCTGGCACTGTGTTCGTAAGCGTGGACGCCTATTGGAACAGAGAGGGATCAAGATATTCTCCCGATTCACGGCAAGTGTCCCACTTCGGTTGCTACACAGCCTGCAGCAGCTTCTCGAGCCTTTTGCGCCGCTGATGGGATGAGCGTGCTTGGAGTCCACGACATGCTTCTGCACGTCGGGACTGTTCTCCACAGAGGCTCTGCGACGGATGATGCTACCGGACTGTGGACGCATTTGCGCAGGAGCTGGTGGTGATGTCGTACAAGTCCCGTCTATGCTGTTATGTACGCAGCTAACAATACTGGAAAGACAAGCGTCAAAAGTCCATCTCTTCTTGTGCGCGCGCCTTCGCTCGAAGATGTCGACGCCAGTGCCGATGTGCGGAGGGAAGAGCTGGAATGCATATCTGTGGGCGTAGCCTGACTCCTGTCTGGTCTGGTTCGCGAGCGCGTTGATTCACCACTGGAGAGAGCAATGGTAGTGGTTGAGCCATCTGCGTCGACAACGAGACCGCTGCTGCCTATACTCATGGTGACCCCGTGAACGACCTTGGCCTGTCCGCCGCTGGTTACGGTGCTGCCGTCGATGACTTCAATCCCTGGGTGATCTGTGACAAAAGATCTAGACAGCGTATGGTCTCCAATGACGATCTGAGTCTGGCTTGCTGAGTCCGCTGGGACTTTTATCGTAGAGCCATCGACAACGACAGCCGTTGGCGAGTTCGGCACGCTGACTGTCTGGCCATCAATGACGGTGTGCGAACCCGCAGGCAAGACATGTGTTGAGGAGCCAACGGCCACCATGTACGAGGATCCTTGCTGCTTGAGCGTAAACAAATGACCGTTGCTGCCAGTGAGAGTAGCTTCGAAGGGACTAGCCGCAGGTGATGGTTCAGGCATAGGGGCTGCGGTGATGCTGCCAATAACGATGTCGCCGGCGGTTCCTGCGCTGATGGTTTGGTCGTTCAGCATCACGCCAGATCCAGTCCCGATGGTTGCTGTCTTGCCGCCTTGCGCGATCAGCGTTTGATCTGACTGTGGCATGAGGGTATACGACAATGATCCGGCAACGACAACAGAGGGTTGCCCGGCCCCGACGCTCATGGATGCACCAGCGTTAGGTGCTTTTGAAGGGTTGCTCGTCTGTTCGCCATCTGGCATTGAGTCTGCGGTGCCTGATGCTTCGGGCCCTTGAGTAGGATCGGAGTCAGGACGAGGTTTGACATTTGTTACGGCCGGAGAGTTGCTTTCAGGATTGGTAGGATCGGTCGTCAAGATTGGCGTCGTTACTGCTGGCGGCGATTCTGGTCCGGATTTGGGACTATTTACAGGCTGATCCTGGCCCAGCGTCGAAGGCAGCTCATTCGCGGATGGCTGTGTATCGCTTGGTCCAGCCGTCAAGGGAGTCGTCCCCTCGGCGCCCGATGCTGGAGCTTGCACACTCACTGGAGGTGCAGCCTTGGTCTGAGATGTTTCAGGCTCTTGCTGCGAGTTCGAAGCTCCCACTACTTCGGACTGAGCAGCTGGGGACGATGCGGCACTGGCCGTGGCATGCGCAGGGCTCTCGGTCGGAGCGTTCGAGGGTGATGGAGCTTGATTCGGAGCTGCTGCTAGGGGTGTGGGCTTGTCTTCAACAGTAGCTGCCGTCAAGGCCTGGGGCGGGTCGTAGAGACCGCCATACCTGGAGGTCATGTAAGCCGCGGATTTTGACCATGGATCGATAAGAACATTAACTGACCATGCTGTACAGTGCTTCCATGAAGGATCAAGGTTAGACACTTGCTCTGGCACTGCAATGATCGGAGCATACGAAGCCGTCTGTCGGCACGAAAAACTTGCGGATGCCGTTTCCCTATCCGGAGAGAGCACCTGGTTCCAGTATGCGGTGTATCTAAACAGAAGGGGTGAAGGGTCAGCACATGTCTCATCGAACGGATACTCTGTTCCCGGACTCAAACCTCTCGTTCAAGTAGCCAGTCGTGGCATCGTTGCCAGCGACTGTCTCGCGTTGCACGAGAGCTTTTCACCCATCGCCTTGACGTACCCTGTCGAGCTGGCACAATTGGGATCTTTGTTGTAGATGCTGGCTGGGACTGGAGTCTGCACAAGGTCCGTCAAGTTGAATGGAACGGTCTTGTACACAGTCTCGGGATAATCGGCATCTCCGAGATACTTCATGAGACTGTATAGTCGATTGTCGCCTGTCACTGGGATGATGGTGTTCCTAAATGTAGGACCGATGCCGCTGCACGAATCAGACGCATAGAGCATTTCATATGAGATGTAAACTGTGGGCGAGGTGAAGGTAAAATCTTTGCGAGGATGTCAGCAATGACCGAAAGTATGGAGACTAGCAGCTTACATGTCCCGTTATGCATCGATACCTGCGTAGCAGGGCTTGGTGCAGGAGTAACGGTAGCCTGTGCTGTGCTTGGCTGGCTCGTAGCGGTCGTTGGTGGCCAGTAGTACAGCTGCACAGAGTTGCCGGTGATGGCACAAGTCTGGCATCCGACTGCACATCCTGGAGCGAGAACCGAGTTCGATGGGAAGGGGTGGAAGGTCTGCCTTGCCCCAGAATCAGAGTTGGTAAGAAGGTATTTCACCAGCGACCGACAACCATCTGCTCCGACGGAAGCCTGCGAGCAGAGTGGCGTTGGTCCCAGCAACTCGGCATACGACAAGACGGGGGCGACATCCACATAGCTGGAGAATTGTGCCGTGAAGGAGGATTTCTCCGAACTACAAGGTCCGGATTGAGTGTTCGAACAACTGTATGGCAGAACGCCTGGATAACTCTGGTTCACCCAATCGTCCCACATGGATTGACACTGCGGCACAATGCTTGGAAGAGCACAAGGTGGCGTGATGATCGGTTCTTGCTTCGCCGATCCAGTTGTTGTCACCACTGTCTCGCCGGTCTTTGATTTGATGGTGTTGGTGATGGTCCAGGTGACGCCGGGCTCGGCGGTGATAGTATCGATTTCAGTATATGTGCTGGCGGATGTTGATGTGGGAAACGCGCCTTCAAAGGCTGTATGCTCCTCAGTATAGGTATTGCTCAAAGTGTAAGTGCCGAATTCGAGCGTCGTCCGCAGCTCTGGAAAGGCAGTCGTTTCTGTCGATACAATCTCCGTCAAAAAGTCTCCGATATTGGCCGCACTGTACGACCAATACTCAGTCCATTGGTCCCAACATACATCCGTGTACGTGAGATTGTGGGCTGAAGTTGCATTGACTGGGATAGAGGTGCTCGATTGTGTAGAATTTTGAGCGACATTTTCTGGTGATTGGTCTGTTGTCGTGAGGAAGGTCGTAATGCTAACAACGGTTGTGCTTCGAGGCGTAGGTGAGGAGGCAGGCTGCGTGCCCAACGTTAAATTCGTCAAGGTCGTCATTGTGTTCGGAGAGGCCTCGTTCAATTTGAGACCATGTGCTATATAGCCACCGATTCCCGTCGATTGGGCCGATACAGGTTTGGATGAACCATGATTCGACGCCAGGGACAAGGCGCTCGAGTAGGAGAGGCTTGTTGAAGATTCGCTGGTTTGACCATCTGTTATGGTCGAAGAACCTGCAGAATCGCGTGAGCTTGCGTTGCAAAAGGGCATGTAAAGTGACCCACTGGTAGTGAAGGCGGCTGTAAGTATAGTGTCTCCTGGAAACAACGAGAGCAGAGCGAGCCATAACGACGGCATGTTGCTCCAACACAAATGTACGAGCGAGAAAAGTGCTTGACTTGAAAGTTAGTATGAGATAACTCCAGGGGCCACGCTACAAATATCGGTACCTGCATTCCCTTGCGTCAACTTGTATATGTCCCCAAAGCTAAGTTTGACACAAGCTGACTTGCACCAACAAGGCTGGACCGCTGGATGCAGACAGCGCTGAAGAAGACGCTAGGCCCAACGACAGATCTCTTGTCTTTTTGAGCCAACGCTCATCTTCAGCTTTGGCACTAGTATCATCTGCTACCGCCGCCATACAGTGACTATTTCCAGCTCTATTTTCAGCTAAGTATCTCGAGTCGCAAGATGGCTGTCTTCCCCGATATCCCCCTTGCTCACAAGACTTCTTCACACAGTCCCAATGATGGAGCGGCAGAAATCTCCTCACGCAGCTGGCGTGCCATCGCACGAATACACCAGTCTATTTCTCTCAGGTGAGGGCGATGACCAGCAGTATGACAACTCCACCCGAGCTGCAGAGGACATCAAGCCAGCCGCCCACCAAAGATTGACTAGGCAGCATGGCTTTCGGATCTGGTGGAAGGAATTTCTCGCCGCTTTTCTCGCCATCTCGATGTGTGCTGCAACTGTGGGCACACTCTACCCCTATCAAGGGAAATCCCTCCCTCAGTGGCCGTACTCGATCACGGTCAACGCTCTGCTATCCGCATACATGGTGGTTTTGAAAGCTGCAGTCGTGTATCTCCTGGCCGAGAGTATCGGATTCCAGAAGTGGGCGTGGTTTAGCGATGCAACAGTGCGTCCTCTTTACGACTTCGTCCTTCACGATGCTGCCACTCGCGGTCCCATGGGGGCTCTCGAGTTGCTTTGGAAGACATCGATCAAGCACGTCTGGCAGTCGCTTGCCTGCATACTTCTCTTGGTTGCGTTATTCGTGGACCCTTTCACACAGCAAGTCCTTCAATACTCGGATTGCAACGTTCTTGATCTTAGCGGCACAGCATCTATACCACGATCGAACTTCTTCGTCGGCGTAGGAACACATGTCGCGGCCGGTACTCTCAGCATCACCCCTGCCGAGCAGAATGCAATCAGTGCTGGCATTGTGGCTCCAGGCAGTCCGATCGACACAACTTGTTCCTCTGGCAATTGCACTTTCAATCCGTACGGTACGGTCGGGTTTTGCAGTGTGTGCACTGACGTCTCTGAACTTGTGGGCATCAAGACGGAGAACTTCACCTTCAACAACGACTCAGACTACCCGAGCACCATCACCGGCGTTCCTGGAGGCCTGGCCGTCCAGTTCGTCGAAGGATTTGGACAGAGCAACTTTTCGACTATCGGAATGTTACACGATGGAACGTTGCAGTTCATTGCCGGACTACCTATTCTACCAAACACAGACCCAGTCATGATCGGTCCTTTGGACCCTGCTACCGGAAAGCAACCCTCAGGGTGCGATGATGCTGCCACTAACGGCACCTGGCGATGCCAAGGTTATGGAGCGGCCAACTGCACAATCTATCCTTGTGTTCGGACGTACAACGCCACCGTAAACAATGGTGCCTTGCAGGAAACGCTTATTGCCCAAACAAGCGGCTCAGACAGCATCTTCGGGATACCGCGCTCGTCGACCTACGTGGCAACGATCAACGCAACCTGCTTGATGCCTGAGCAACAAACGTTCTTGGTCAGTCTAGGCTATAGTTTCGACCCCGATACCGAGTTCGTACCTTACAATCTGTCTGGCCAGCCATCCACGTCAGAAGCCATACCGAAATGGGTCTCAAATGATACCGCGCTCAATGATTTCGAGAAAGCCGCGCAGAAGCAAGGCTGTATGTACATTATCGAGCACGGTTTCATCCAAGGACTCCTCCCCTACATGAACCGTATCTTCAGTGGTAACCTCACAGGAGACTGGGACCCCTATGGAGGCGCCATGGCCATGTTCGAAGGTCCTCAAATATTGCAAACACTCTACAACTTTGGAGACTACGGCTTCAATCGAACAGACGGTTTGTTCCAAAACATCTCTGAATCTTTGACAAAGCATATGCGGATGAATCCTGGTCTCAATGCCTCTGTGGCTTCATTCAATCTGGACGCACCCGTGACTGGACTGGTATGGCAGGACAAGACGTGTCTCACGGTTCGATGGCCTTGGCTGGCACTTCCCTGGGCATTGGTAGCCTTGACCCTAGCGGTCTTCATCCAGGTCATGCTTTCGCAGGGCTATATTGAGCATGATGTGAGGACCTGGAAGTCCTCGGCTCTACCGCTGATGTACTATGCACACCAAGGTTCCACTATCTACCGACCTGCTGATTCAATGGACTATGCGCCTCAAGATGTATCGACTTTGGAGGGCATGGCGAAGCGTACGCTTGTGAGATTGAGCAGGGATAAAGGTGGTGCGATCGTCTTGCAGCAGCAGGTTGATTTGTGAACTTTGCAGCGAGGTCGAGTGCTAAGTCGGTTAGGAGGTATAGACAGTGTTGATATTCCACTGCTTCAGATCGGTCGAGCAATGCAGTCGGTTTTTCCTTCATTGAAACAATAAATACCACGGCGTACAGCGACATACGCCAGGCATGCATGTTACTAAATTCGTGACAGTCGATGCAGGGGAAGTCGAAGGGCAGCTCGATCCTGCTAGCCCGCGACAGCCTGACAGCCCAAGGCTAAGGAGGAAGCCTGCTGGAGGCTTTTGATGTACAACACAGCAAAGCCCAAGGACATCGGAACGTCTCATGAGACAGGACTTCGCCGCATTTAGGCCCACAGATCCTGGAGAAGAAATGATACAAACTGAGATGTGCCCATACTTTTGTCATTTCCATCATTACACTTTTTCTGAACGAGACGCCAAACACCTCGCTGAGACCTTCAGCATTCAGCAGAAGACACAAACGTGTACTCTTCTAGTGCTTCGTCACCAAGCTCTCACCGGCCTCCTCCTTGGCCTTGCCATACTTCTTCAAACGAATGGCGTTGACGCTGATGAAGCCAGTGGTATCACTGGGCTCGAAATCACCAATCTCATCCATGCTGCTCTCGCTGGCATCGTACAGCTTCTCGGTGTCCGACCACCGTCCTACAACGCTGAACATACCCTTGTACGCTCGGCATCGAACACTGCCGTTGACCTTCTTCTGCGAGGCGGTGATGCTTTCCTCAAGGAACTCGCGCTCAGGTGAGAAATACAGGCCGTTGTAGAGCAGCTTGGCGTAGTTGAAGGTGAGGAATTGATCCCGCAGGGCGCGGACCTCGCGATCCATGACGAGACCTTCGAGGTCAACGTGGGCAGCGCGGAGCATAGTGAAGCCAGGTGTCTCGTAGCAGCCACGGGACTTAAGGCCAATGAAACGGTTCTCGACGATGTCGATGCGGCCAACGCCGTGCTTGCGCGCGATGGCGTTAGCTGTGAGGAAGAGCTCAACCGAGTCGGTGGCTGTCTTCTTTCCACCCTCGTATTCGAGCTTTACGGGCAAGCCCTTCTCGAAAGTGACGGTGAAGTCTTCAGGGGTATCTGGCGCCTTAGTAGGATCCGTGGTGAGCTTCCACATGTCCTCCGGCGGGGTAATGTTCGGGTCTTCCAAAATGCCCGCCTCATAGCTGCAGTGTGCCAAGTTCTCGTCCATACTCCACGGCTTGCTCTTGGTGCTCGTGACTGGGATACCCTTGGCGGAGGCATAGTCGAGCAGGTCCTGGCGACCCTTGAACTTGTTGTAAAAGACGGGGTCTCTCCAAGGCGCGATCACCTTGATGGAGGGCTGGAGGGCGTAGAAAGCGAGCTCGAAGCGGACTTGGTCGTTGCCTTTGCCGGTGCAACCGTGGGAGACAGCGAAGCAACCCTCCTTCTGGGCGACGGCGACTTGAGCGCGAGCGATGACCGGGCGGGCGAGGGAGGTGCCGAGGAGGTAGACGTTTTCGTAGATGGCGTTGCAGGCGATGGCTGGGTAGCAAAGCTCCTCAATGAACTGGGAATTCTTAGCAACTGTCTTTTTGAGTTGTTCCTCTCGTGCTTTGAACTCACCTCCCGACGCAAGTCCTCAATGTAGCACTTGGTAGCACCGATCTTGAGGGCCTTCTCTTTGGCGGCCTCAAAGTCCTCCTCCTGGCCGACGTCGGCCATGAAAGCAATCACCTCATATCCCTCTTCCTATGGAACAGTCAGTTGGCCATCCAGCTCATTTAGCACGAACTCCACGAGGCCCAATGGCTCTCACTCACCAAGAGGTACTTGAGGATGCAGCTGGTGTCCAGACCGCCCGAATAGGCCAAGCAGACCTTTCCCCTGCTCATTTTGGCGGATTGTATATCGTTCGTGTAGCGAGAAGGTTCAATGGCAGAGAGAAGAAGCTTTCGAGTGTGGTATTGCGTGTGTTTTATTTGTGTGAAGGGATCTTGTGACTATTCAGAAAAAAACCTTGAGCTGCGTCAATTGCTCCAGCCACCTGCAGCGATAACGTCTTATCAGTGCAAGGAAGCTTCGCTAGCCTCAGGGCAAGAGCAGGGTTCGGCTGGAACGCCCCGCCAGTTTTGATTGGCCGTGACGACCCCTCCCTCTTGCCTTCTCCTTCACATCACTTCACCTCCTCACTTTCACCTTTCCATCTTCCGCTCCATCGCAGAACAACGAAAGTGAAAGAACATGATCTGCTACATCTCGGCTCAATGGAGAATCTGACTCCACGATATCATATTCTCACCAGGATCGTCCATATCGCTCTGCATCTACCACGCATCCTCCCAATAGCCTGGACAGTCGGCGGTGTTGAAGATGTTGAACTCGGGCTTGGCTTCTGCTTCGTCTGTACCGCCAGCACCATTGCCAGCCTGGGAATCGTCGGGATGGTAATCGTTCCAAACCCATGGGGCCTCCGCGCCATACCCATCCGCCCATGCGTGAATGTGTGGTATGCGACATGGCTTGTCCCTGATGCAGTCCAGACAGATACCCACGCACATCTCCTCGACCTTCTTGATGCTGCTTGCGATGGCGAAGTGGGTAGGCGCATTGATTGGCACATCCTCGTACTCGGTCACGTAGCTGCGAAGAGATCCCGTACTCAGTCGTCTATACCTTGATCTTCTTCCCCATCCACAATCGTCTTGCCCGTGGACTATCTCTCCATTGTACGGCTTCTCCTTTTTGGTGATGTCGCTGATAGACATTACGGGGATGCGTAGAAGGCCAAAGGAGCCGAGTAAATCTGCCAAACTGTTGCGTACGAAGTCGAGTGGCATGAGGCCGAGCTTGTTGAGGTTCTCGATGAGTGTCTGAACATCAGCCCTGCGACCCACAATAGTGCTAGCTTTGCTGAACTGTTGTATGAGCGCGGTAATCTGGGTCGTGAGCTCCTGTCGAGCTACACTCTGTTGCATGGCGAGTGAGCTCATTAGCTTGGCAGGAAACAGCTGAAGACACTTCGTGCCAAAGTTGGCAGCCTGGACTGTGGAATATCCAAGAACCAGCTTTCTTGTGAACTCACGGAAGGCCGGCGCCTGATCCAGCAGCGCCGATGCAGCAACCAGATTGTGCAAATCGTCGACCCACACTTGCTTCTTGCCAGCCTCCAGGATCAAAGTTGCGACGGGCAGCCTGATGGCGTTCACGACATCATACTTATCAGCTACCAAGCCGACATCGAGAAGTGCCGTAGACAAAGAACATGTTTGCGTGGGCATATCCGGTGTCTGAAGATGTAGCAGCTGACACAGTTGCTTCAGTGGAATTGGTGAGTCCTGGACAAGAATCTCGTGAGGCTCGCTCGAGCTGCGACTTGCTCCCGCTTTTCCCTCCGCGAACTTCTTGCTGAAAAGAACCTTGAACACTTTCGAGCTCATGGCGAGGATGCAGGAGCTGACTCGAAGTTTCTGCGGTGGATGGAAGCCATCGTCGGCATTGAGGATGATGTCGCCGAACTCGCAAATGCACTCTTCGGTTGGCTCAAACAGTGAGAAGAGCGGCAAGTCGTCGTTAGAGTCGTCGGTTTGAGGAGGAGATGCCGTGGTAGTGTCGGCCATGATTGGCGACTATCGCTGGTGGTTGGTGACTGCAGGTAGCGATGCGCTGGTGCAAGGAGTCGCACGTCGTCAGTGGAGAAGAAGGTCAATCTTAAGGCAAACGGCGCTAGCGCCTTGGCGCCAGCTTCAATCACATGCAAGCGGGGAACAAAAGCACGAGTGGAAGATAACGTAAAAATTCGCATCTGAAATTGCGCTTGTGTCTCGACAGTACGATTCGAAAAATCTCACCTCTTGCTCGGCTTTGGTAGCCGTGGGTATCTTCTCAACTTTCAGCGCTCTTCCACCTACCACGCATCCCTCCAAAACTTAGGCTTTCCATTGGTCCCAAATATCACCACCCGATCTTCGAAACAATTGAGGTCGAGCGTAAAGTCATATCTTGCCGGTGTCCGCATAATCCCCCAGGGGCGTGGATGGGCCACTTCACACCTGCGTCCAGCCATTGCTGGTCGCTTGATACAATCCACACATATTCCCACCATCACGTCTCGAACATTCTTGACGGCCTCATACACGTGATTCATTTTGACTAGCTCCACAGTCGACCTCAAGACAGGGCAATTGGGAAGGTGATATGATTGGTCCCGCGCTTGGAAATTGGCGTACTCCATGAGCCCTTTGGCACAATCGCACAGTTCCTCGCACGGTAGCAGGACCGGGACTTCGATACGTTCGAGGCGATATAAAAGCGAGCTGACTGACGTTGCACCTGGTGTACCAAGCTTGTTTGGGAGTATTTCCTCCGCCTTCAGCGTCGACAACAGGTTGCAAAGATGATCTTGTTTGTGACGAATCTGCGCCGCTTCCGAGAAAGCTGCGACTAGCTCGGCAACGTGATGATTCAATAATTTCTGGGCGGCGTTAGACTGGGCGTTGATACTTTCGATCAACCCTGCGGGGATATGGTCGCGGGCTTTGATGGCGAAGTCTTGTAGCTGCAAGTTTCCGTCTCCTCGCATGACAACCTGCTGCGTGAGGTGTCGAAACGACACAGGGGAGTCAAGAATGTATGCTGCTGCTAGCAAGTTCAAGAGATCAGTTCGAGTTGATGGGATCCAGCCTTGGTCTTGGTGCGTCTGAACGTGTGCTTGTAAGAGCCCATCGTTCGGTACACGAAGTTGATCAACGCAGCGGTACTTGTCGTTGAGTATCGCATAGTCGAGAATCTCCTGGCTTGTGTGATATGTGGTATCGCCGAGGGACCGGTGGTGAAGGATGTAGCACAGGAGCTCCACCGCCCTCGGAGACTCTTCGAGTTTGACCTCGTTGGATATCTTTCTGTCTGGAGCTTTGACTTGACTTTCCGCAAACTTGCCGGCGAGAATCTTCCTGAAGAATGGGACAATATGAATGAGGATACAAGTGCTGACTTTGAATCTTCGCGGAACGTCGACTTTGTCGTCAACGTGGAGAATGACGTCTCCGTTCAGGCAGACAAGATCAGGCACGGGATCGAAGAAAGCAAAAAGGCCGAGGTTGTCATCGTCATCGCCTGGTGTGTTCTGGGTGTTTTGTGTGTTCGACATCGGAAGTAAGCTGAGGATAGAGCCCATGAGATGAGGTAGATTGACGAGGCTGGCGATCTATAAGTATCATCTACTGGCAAAGAGGACTAGGGCAAACGGTCCGATAAACGCACAGCTTTAGCTGCTGATGGAAGGTGCGAGTAGTCTTCAAGTTGATCGAAGACATACGGCATGATGTCTCGAAGACTTGTTTGTCCTTGTGCGCTTTGCAATTCCGCACGTTGCAGCTGCTGAGCAAGGTCGAACTGCCAAAGAACGAGCAAGGAAGCAAACTCGGTCCATAGCACTCGCGATTAGCTTGAGCGAGACAATCGAATGCAGGTCTATTCCAGATTGCCCCGTGCTGGTTCATGTCTTGGGATTGACAGTTCGAAGAAATGTTTGGTGGTGTGTAGGAGGCAAGGATGGGAATTCCAGTAGAGTTGAATAGAATATGGAGCCCCGCCCCCTCACCGGCAACGCCCCGCATCTCGCGACGGAACTTCACATGCCTCGCAAGGCGAATCTGACTCTTGTTGTCTTCTGCTCCTCGTGCCCAGAACGACACATAAACGCTCGACTCATTGACTGACTACTAGCTCACCGAAAAGCTCACTTCGCCAGCCGTCTAACAACTACTCACCACCACCGTACGCCAAAATCTTCCATCACCTCCACCCAAGACTAACCGTCAAAATGAAGACCGACAACTATCTCAACTTGTGCATTGAGCAGGCTGCGAAGTCGCCTCTCCACTACCGTCATGGCGCCATCGTTGTGCGCGGAGGCAAAGTCATCGGTCGCGGCTACAACGACTACCGCCCTGGCTTCAACGGAGGCTCTCTTAAGAATGGTCGCATCGCCCGCAGCGCCATCGATGGGGACGCCGTCAAAGAGCTGAAGTCGAAGTTGAAGAAGAAGGACAAGAATAAGCAGCAGCATCAGCAGCAGTCTCAACAGCAGTCTACCGCTACATTCGTTCCTTTCGAAGGCACCGGCGGCGGCCATGGCGCCAATCAGCCCCTCTCGATGCACTCCGAAATGATGGCCATCTACTCTGCCCTTTCCGCCTCTTCGACCATGTCCTCCACGACCTTCTCACGCGAAAAACCGTGCTTCAAACTACCGCGTTCTGATAAACGTAAAGCGCGACTACGACGTGAGGTCCTCTTGTCGTACGTCGCGGCCGTTTGCGAGACCTCCACCGGCACTGGCAAGACGCAGGTTCAAGAGTGCGGTTTTGAAGCTTCCACACCTCAATCAGGTGTCGCGGGAAGCAGCTTGCAACAACAAAAGCAAGGAGGACCGCAACTACAACGACGAGGAGGAGGAGTACGAGGACAACACACTGCTCAGGCAGGCGCTCAAGGATACGAGTCTGGCGTTTCACGCGGAGCAGAGTGGAGAGAAACATCATCATCAGAACCGGAATCAGAAGAAGAAGAATGGGAAGAAGAACGAGTATCAGTATCAGTACGACCGGTATGGGAGACAGACACAACACGAACATGCACAACGACTGCCCAAGTCGTGTGCATCTAGATCGAGACGAAGTCATGATTCTGGCGATACGGCTTATGATGTGATACGAGGGTACGATGCTACGACTACAAGTCATGATACGGGCGACAATGACGAAATGATACCAACGACAACTTCGGCTTCCGCCCGTTCGCATGGTGCTATGAAGAGGAAGAAGGACTACAAGCGGGTGAGTACTTCAGAAGCCGACCCTGTGCTTCCAGCTAACATCAAGCAGTCCGGCAAGATGAGGATCGAAGATCAGTCACAGCGTAGCGAGCCAATGCTTCTCCCCAAAGGACGTGCGGGTGCGAACAGTGCAAGCGTGGCCGACCGAAAGAAGCATCCAAGGCTCCAAGGCGCCGATCTCTACGTGACTCGAGTCGGGTGGCTAGGCAAGCCCCAAAGGAAGCCAAAGCGGAAGACTACAGCCAACACTGCAGAGTCTGGAACGTCTCACGTCAGCAACACAGCCGACGATGCCCTGGCGGAAAGCCTTTCATCTCTTGCAAACCTGTCCACATCAAGCTCTCACTCGGGCACCGGCTCTCTGCACGATGAGTTGACAGACCGCACCCCAGCTCCGTCCCCTTCCGACTCCAGTTCAGAAGACATTTGCGGCTTCGAGCGCTCCAATGTGCATGCCTCGCGACCTTGTTATCGCTGTATAACCTTCATGCACTCGGTGGGCATCAGGCGTGTCTTCTGGACCAACGACTCTGGCGAGTGGGAAGGCGGGAAAGTGGCCAAATTAGTCGAAGGCATGGAGATGGGCATGGAGGAAGTCGCCTCTTCTGGAAACAGCGATGGTGGCCCGATGGGTAATGGTGTCTTTGTTACGAAGCACGAAGTCTTGATGCTGAGGCGAATGATGGGTGCTAAAGGCATGTTGTAGTCACTTTCGATGACAATGGACAACTAGGCCATTGACTGCCAGGTACCAGACTGATCGATTGCGGAAAGCTAGGACGAGTGTCAGAAGTCTCGGCGTGTACGTATACGATATACGTTATACGGTAGCCTGCTCCTCGACGACCTTATACGTCCGGATGGGTCTGCTGCTCAATTCATAGAACGCAGCGCAAAGTCCGCTTACATTCGTTGCAAATTTGAAGCAGCACTCGCTGGAAGCATTCAGTCGGGATGTCGATGACTTCATGTACGCTCATCAAGGGCGTACGACCATAGTTCTCACGCTGATCGAACGGCTAAGAGGTCCCAAAACAACATCGAAAGTCCGGACCTAAGCCAGATGCAAGTCTCATCCTCACCTTCAATGGTTACTGTAAGACCCTTATACGGAATTGCTCGTCGTATTATCTCCGGACAATGCGACACGTGACGGTAAGTCTACCAGCTATACTTGGTAGATATAAAGCTTCCATGAAAATCAAAAGCATTGGCATATGACCACTGACTACTGCACCTACCCATGATGGCCATGACTTCCAACAAGCTCCTCGTCTTGATTACCGGCGCCAACCAAGGCTTAGGCTACTACGCCGCTAAACAGCTCTCCGCCTCAGGCAAATACCACGTCTTCCTAGGAAGTCGCAACTACCAAAAGGCAGAACAAGCCATCGAGGCCATGAAAACAGAGAAGGACTCCTCGCCTTCCAACACCACCAACATCGAACCCATCCAAATCGACGTCAACAGCGACGACTCCATCCAAACGGCCGCCGACTCCATCCAGCAGAAGCACGGCTACCTTGACATCCTCATGCTCAACGCCGGCATCTCCAAGGCCGCCGGTGTCGAATCTGACCTCGGACCCAACAAAGACGGCTCTGGCCCCAGCCTTCGAGAGCAGTACCGTCAACAATACGACACAAACGTCTTCGGCGCCGCCGTCTGCGTCGAGTCCTTCCTTCCTCTGCTCCGGAAATCCACCGCTCCGGGAGGAAAACGCATCGCGTTCACAGGCTCCAGCACGGCGTGTCTCGAACTGGCGCGGACGGACCAAGGGCCTCTAAATGGAAAGAATTACCGTATATACCGTTCGACGAAGACGGCGCTGAATATGGTCATGGTGAGCTATATGCGGGAACTTGAAGATGAGGGTTTTGTGATTAGTGCGAGTAACCCAGGGCATTGTGGGACGAACTTGAATCTTTATCAGGGGCAAAAAGATCCAAGGGAGGGGGCGAAGGTGCTGGTGGAGTGTGTGGAGGGGAAGAAGGAGGATGTTCACGGGTTCTTGATTGATGAGACTGGGAAGTTGGGGTGGTAGAGAGAGGCTGAAGACGGGGTTTGAAAAGGGTTTGGAGAGCGATTCAGTAGATTTTCAAAGTATCAGGACCTGAGGTGGAAGCTACCAGCCTCTTATACATGAATGTATTTGGCGCTCAAGAAGCGTTCAAGTTGAGCGGCGACTTGCATGAGAACGAAGTCACCTGTGGGTTCTTGAAGACGTCGATCATTCTGTTCACAAACGTAAGCGTTAGTCGTCTCCACTTCGTTCAAGATTTTACTCACCCTTGAATCGCAGCATACATGCCCAGCCCGCACATGCTCAGGCTGCACAGAACGTACAACACATGCCATATGTTTTGCGCCACCTGGATCGGTCCGCCCATGAAGAAACCGCGAATGTATCGCTTCAGTCCCGAGTCATCTCTCCTGACTTCGCCGGTCGTGGGGTCAAAGCCTTCGCCCTGCTGAGCGCGAATGGCGTTCTTCTGGATATCGAACCCGAGAGCAAAGAGCGGTGGCAGTGTATAGGTCAAATTGAGTAGAGTCGATGCAGACATGACACTGACAAACCCAAAGTAATCCGGAATGGCTGCGGCAATGATGAAGGCTGTGCTCCACCAGACAGGAACCAGAGCTGCGTAGAAGATCTTTCCTGGCTTCGTAACGAGTGGTGGAGCATCGAACCAGTCCATCAGGATGTTGTTGTACAAGACTTTGACGCCGATATTGCCGTACAGACCAGCAGCAATCAGGGCGGCGATCAGAGAAATCATGTTACCTGCCGTTTGCCAGCCGTACACGCTCACGCCTTGATAAGATGGCTGGTAGCTGTACTGGCCTTGATAGTAGTAGACGAAGCATCCGTAGACCATGTACACGGTATAGATGAAGAACTGAGCTGACCACATAGCCTTGAGGAAGTCGTTGGGTCGCTTCATCTCAGCCATGAACTCGACGAAGAGCTGAGCACCTGCATATCCCAGAACACCGGAGAGAAGCCCGTTGATCGATCCGACAAGGCTGTCAGAAGGCAATCCAGCATAGTGAATGATTGGAGGATAGTTTCCCTGCGCATCGGGCGTGATAGTGGCCGGGTCGACTGCACTGCCAGCCGAGCCGAGCACAGCAATAGAATAGTTCGGGGGCGAGGCAGAGATGAATCCCATCGTCATGAAGATCACGAGCAGATTCAGCCAGACAGCAAAGTTGGCCACAAGACCATAAGCTTTCAGCGTTCGAATCTGGGTCAACAAGAACCCTGCAATGACGAACAAGAGCGGGCAGATAATATAGCAGAGACGGAACTTCGACACAGCCGAGATGTTTTGTCCGAATTGAATCGTGACTTGTCCCAGCAGCAGCAATAGTCCTATGGCCTGAATGATATTTGTGACGTGTCGCATGACCACGCCCCAAGTTCGAAAGCCCATGTCTCCGTAGTTTCGTACGGGGAATTGGTAGGAGTCGATGCCTAAGAAGACTTTCCACAGCAAATATCCGCTGTATCCTGCGAAGAAACCGAAGACAGTGTACAAGGCAATACCAGGTCCCCATCCAAGAGTACCCAATGCAAAGCCAACTCCAAACGGCCCGAGAATGTCCGTTGTGATGAGATAGAATGCCGCACCCCAGGACGCCGTCCTCAAAGCTCGACTGGCGTTCTCCCATTCTTGGTCACTGATGTGGATGCGGTTTTCTTTCTTGGCGAAGTTGATCTGGGTGACCTGCTCGGCGGCTTCGGCATCTTGCTCATCGTTGATATTTCGAGCTTCTTTCTTCCTAGACAGGATCTGTCGCCAGCGTAGCTTGGGCGACTCATAGCCTTTCTCAATCTCGCGAGTCCTCTGGGCGTAGTAATAGTATTCTTCGAGCTTCACGTCCGGATCGTTGAGCTTGCGAGCCTGCGGTTTAATGTATGTAGACGGCTGAGCAGTCCCTGCAAACTCCTCCGGAGGCTGGAGCGATGGAGATTGCTTCTCATCGAACTTCTCCGACATCTTGGCGATTGATTGCTTGGTGAGCAGGTGAGTAGCAGAGGTATGCAGATCAGGTTGGGTGGCACGTGGGAGGTCTGTATTTGAACGATTAGAAGGTTACACGGATACGCAGGGTGATGGAAAGCGTCGGGTCAAGCTCCATGCATCGTCTCCACGACCCGTGCATCCGCGGTGAACGCACATGGCACTGGGCTGACCACCAAACAAAGGACGTTGCAGACCGCTAGAGGCGAATGTGGTTTAGATGGTGGTCTTGCGTCGTCATACTCGCATTCGCAGCGTGTCGAACGGTCGTGAAGTTGCCGAACGCCGGAGACAAGCTCGTTGGTGGCTGGTAGTGCAATTGCTTGGCTTTGACAAGCTTCTGTAGCCTCGTTGGTTGAGCGGGAGAGAACGACTCACTTAGATATCGGGCTAGCCGTAGACGGAAGGTAGTAATTTTAAGGTGCTGACATCTTCCCTCCGCTCTTCGACTGAAACCTGTCATCAGCTTCAAATTTCTTCATGTAGCAAGAAGGCCGCACTACATTACTTGAGCGTTTCCTGCGGGACGGAGCCGTGAACATGCGTGCGCTTGCTCAGGAATGGTGAGTGCATCGCTCGACTGGCCGTTGCTCGCTCTGCTTCCGGATACATCCGGATAACGAGCTTCGTATTCAAGCTGTTAGTAGTTGTCCAATCTTCGCTTCGTCAACATACCTTTGATGCTGATGCACCACTGCCGAGCACAGAGATAGCAAGGTGCTTGATGTCGTTGTTAAAGTACGAGATAGTGGCATCTGACGAGGATGATCGCTTGCTGGCCATTCTAGAACGCCGCGATACGCTATCTCCCGCCAACGAAGAGATGAGAGTCGTTCATTAAACGAAAGCGGACACGAAGCAGTGGTCATCAGCGCGATATGCAGCTTGCTTCGTTCACGTTGAGCCATGGAGGCTACTTTGAGTCGCCCTGATGATGAGCTCGTCGCCTTTTCGAATGCTCGACAGCCATGCCCTCAAGGGTTCACATGCCTTCGGGAGAGAAGGAGCGCCAGGTCAGATGGCATCGCATTTGGTAATGTCGGCCACTGATCATCCGCTTCCACGGAACCTTTCCCGGGAATTGTTTGTGTGGTGCGAGTACGACAATCTCGTATGTACAGGACATTGACCACTAGCAAGACGGGATTCGTGGATACGCTCACTATTCTTTCTCAAAACCCAAATACTGAACTTTTGGTTTTCTATCACAGGCAAAAGTGGCTACTTTCATCCCGTTTGGCGGATTTGCTGGCTCTGACAAGGACGGGGTTTGTATCGCATTCGGACATGGATCAGGCAACGGAGCTCAAAGTCACTTATGAAACAGCTGAGAGAGTAGCTGGGAAGGAGATAATTGCACCAGTTCAACGATATGGAAGTTACCAGGTTGCAAGATCCAGAGGCTCACAGGCCAGCCAGGCAGGACGAGGAATCTTCACGACACCATGGGCAGCCAACGTAGCCCACCGGCGCGTACTCACAATCTCTTCACACCTCTGACAACGACATGAGCAGACAAGTCCAGGGAGCTTTGCAGGGTAGCGTAGGGCAGCTTCCCGAGAGAAGCACCTCAATGACAGTCTTCTCAAGGCCAGCAGCCGACGAGGTTCTCTACTCACCGCCATATTTTGCGATGAACCTCTGTGCCGGAAGCCAACTCTGGACTCGTCTGTACACTGTCGCTAGGGCACTCAATCATCTGAGATCGACGGATGAGCGGACATTGTTACTCAGGGTCGTACATGCGTCACAGCTGCAAAGTCGAAGTCCTTACTCCAGCACACACTCTCTTACCAGGACGCCACTGGCTCCAGATCACGACTTGATAGACCACACTTGAGAAGTGTCACTATTGCACTTGTTGAGCAACATGACGCCGTGGCGTACACGCCTTTCAGCTGCATCCTGTGCCCAGGTCTTGGAAAGTCTTGGCAGCGAGCTTGAGGTGTTCAATTCGAGCTTGCGTTGTGCTTGAGTGTCAGTCTACGTTGTTGGTCCAACACTCTCATTGGATATTTTCTTCCGCGATGGCTGCGAGCTCGACGGTAATCGAACGTTTAAGCTTTTCCTGGAACGAACACCATGCTTGAGCACGGCACAAGTGATGTAGTGCGGAGGGTTCTCATGCTTCGGCAGAATCCCAGCGCTGATCTGTTCCGTCAGCACGCGGTCGCCATGCAGTTATCCCACACGTCTGGCGATCTCCATCGTACTCGAGTTGAAGACCACGATCGGCTACTTGCAAGGCTGCTTACGCCAGCTTGTTCTCCCTAGTACAGCGAAAGATTGTCCGAGCAGAAGCAATAATAGCGAACAGGACTGTCGAAAATTCCTCCGTCCTTTGCTCGAGGGAAATGGGGCCATCCTGGAGTCATGACACTAGAGGTCGAAATACCAGCCATAGTGCATTGCCGTGCATATGCAGGTTGCTTCTAGCCTGGTCATTCACTCACCGAAGTATGCATGTGCGCTAGCGCTGCAGATCTCCCGCTCTGACTTCACCTTGCTCTTTGCTCTCTCCAACTTATTTTTGGTACATGCCCAACAGAGCTGATTTGTCCGACCCTGCTCTGTTCGGATCGCAAATACCCATCGTCTCTTGTTGAGCCGCCAACGTCACCATCAGTTCGAGGGTTCGCAATGCGCCGAGAGCGTGTCCGATCGTGCCAGATGCAATGATATAAAGTTGACCTCCTAGAGACTACGAATACGCCATCACAGTGTCAGAGATCCAAAGCAGCCGGTAAACATCAACAAGCTCCAGTGTACCCCCCTCACACTACCGCCAACCTACAATTTATCATTTCCTCGTCACCTCCACATCACTACCGACACCATGCACTTCACACAGGCTACTCTTGCTCTTGCCCTCTCCGCATTCCAAACATTGGCTCTGCCAGTCCCTCAGCTTGCCGGTATAAGAGTACCAGACTACAAGTCGTGACACACATCGCTGATACCTTGTTCAGGCGAGGGTGCTGCTTACGACAGCATCCTAAGCTCGACGGATAATGGCATTGGCTACGGCATCGAGAACGCGGAAGAGAACACCGCAGCTACAATCAGCAACTTAGGTGTGAAGCTTCTCCGTCGTCAGCTCGCTGGTGAAGGCGCTGGTAGGTCCATAGTCTTACAGGTTTATGCACAGAATCTGATGGTTCTCAGCTTGTGACTCCATCCTGTCGAGTACGGACAACGGTATTGGGTATGGCATCGAGAATGCAGAAGAGAACACCGCCAAAACCATCTCAACCGCGCCTAAGGTCCCAGGAACCCGCCGACAGCTGGACAAGATCTCCAACGGCTTTGCAGCAATCTCGAACGCAGCAGGCACGGGTGCTCTGACTGGTCCAACGACGACAGGACTAGATGGTCTCGATGGTACCTCTACGAGTGCCGCTGCACAGCTCGGCGCCGAAGTTGGCAGCACAGAGGAGGTTACGCTTGAGGCCATCGGCAGTGCCATTCCTAAGTCCCGACGCCAACTCGACAAAATCTCCAACGGTGCCCAGGCGCTTTCTGAAGCAGCTGGAAGTGGTGCTCTTACTGGTCCGGCCACCACTGGACTGGATGGCATCGATGGGACTTCTACGGGTGGTGCAGCTGATCTGGGCGCTGAGATCGGTAGCACTGAGGAGGGTACTTTGGAGGCGATTGGCAGCGCCATTCCATGAGAACTTGCTTTGTGCTATGTTGCTTTCCCTGTCTAGAGTGTGGAGTCAGGACATATAATAGGTCGATGGAGTCTTCAGCGTGGAGTTGTGGGACGGTGTCGTGACTTTAGCAGCAAGGGGTTCGGTGCATTGTAGTTGCGCTTGTTGTTTTATTTCACCGCAACGACCATGCGTATAGATCCATTCAAGGATGCCTCAATTTCGAAGCAAAAGTCACATGCTGTTTGCTCGTCAATCTGTCTAGTCTCGACTCAAAAGCCAAGCAAACCCGTTCACAGTGTCCTGAAGCCAGGCCTTGGACTGATCCAGCTGCTTATACATATGCCAAAATACATGTGGAAGTCCGGCATACAGGTCCAACCTAGTCGATGTTCCAGCGTCCTTCAGCATGTCCTCGAATATCAGAGCCTCGTCTCTCGGCGGATCCATGCCACAAACTTGCAGGTATGTCCTTGGATAGCCAGCATGGCCAAAGGACGCGCCATTAGACCAGATCAAAGGCGCGAACAGGACAGACTCAGGATCTTCTTCGCAGAGATTTCTGCCGAAGTTGGACATTGCCTCTGATGAGACGCCGCTGTTGACGCATTCGTCTTGGGTTCGACTCAAATATCTCTCTCGATACTTCTGCGGCAAGTGTTTTGTATACTGTGTTGCCAGGCGCACGCCACCGCAGCTCAGCCATACGCCCGTAAGAGACGGATGGAGATCACTGTCTCGAGCAAGGTGTGTAATGACATTGGCGATGTTCGCTCCAGACGAAATGCCACCAACAAGGAATCCTTTAGCGGGATCCGCTCGCAGTTTCCCTGAAGCATTTGCCGAGATCCACTGAAGAGTGTCCCAGCCATCGTTGTACCAGGTAGGAAAGGGGTGCTCAGGGGCCAGCCTGTACGTGGGAGTCACGACCACAGCGTTGAACTTCTTCACCAGCTTTCGAGCGAGGCCAGCCATTGATTTCGGGCTACCGATAATGAATCCACCGGGGAAGTAGAGCACGATGAGTGGTGAGTCTGAGTTCTCGTGAGCGGTCGCCTCGTCATTTGACGCTCGTCTAAAGGCCCTCAGGGGTAGAGTCGCCCCGTCTCGGCTTTCGATATCGATTGACTCTTCTGCCACTGCTGGATCCTTTTCATCTTCCTGTTCCTGGAGGGAGGCCATCTGCCTCAACATGGCGAGCGATTTAGGGCCGTCCGAAAAGTCGAGCTGTGGTCGTACTTTGGCATTCCTTATCTTTAATGGACGATAAGCAAAATGTGCAACGGAAAGCATTCCTCAAGGTCGTACCTCTTCCAGCTCCAGCACAGGGGTAGCGAGTGCTAAGACCTCACTAGGTGAGAGTTGTGTGAACTCCATCGGCGTTGACGAAACTTCAAGCTTTGTTGGATTTTCCTTGGGTGTCTGGTGTCCAACAACTTCGTCGAATATATATGTTGAGACATGCTCGCGAATGCGAGGAATAGTGCTTATAGCTTAATGCCGCCAACTAAAGTACCAGACGCATGTAACGCCGCCCAGAGATACCGCAATGTGGTGATCCAGCGCCTGGTAAGTGACCTGACTTTGTGTGTGCCATTTTGCTTCGTGGAAAACCTGGAAGCTCTGGGTATCAAGACGGTTGATCCATGCTTCGGTTTTTCATCCTCATCCAGCTCCCACTGCTTCAGTCACGTAAAAAATCCATCGTCTTGTTGCCTCGGCCAGGGAATTGAAGAATGGCGATTCACCACGTTCTCTTCTCACTAATGGCTTCGCCGCTGTGTCTTTTTCTTGCAGTCTCATTGAGCGTCAGGTAATGGCGTTGATTACCTTGGAAGTACACAGCCGATGTTTTTGTATTGAAGAGTAGAGTCTACGGACGCGTTGCAAAGCTCTCCACGCCTTGCTTGCTGCCTCGGGCCAATCCGACATCCTTCACTTCGTCACAGCTCTCCGAAGCTCCTGCGCTGCTGCTTCAACCCACTCCAAAAGCTTTCCCGACCAATGTCTCCATCCGATCTCTCGACTGTTGCAAGGTTGGAAGGGCAAATGTTCTGCTTCATCTTTCATGAATACTTTCCCAAGGCGATGAGGCTGCGAGCGCCATGGTCGCACAGCAGGGCGTGGCTGTGTAGGCTTGTCGAACAAAAATGTACAAACGACTGACCCGAACGCCCGCCTCACCCATGACCTCACCAGCCATTTCGAGGCCAACACATACGATACGGCCACAAAGGCTCATAAGACTGAGCTGCCCGCGATGGAAGAGCATTGCACGATGCAGCGAGACCAGCGACAGCAGCTAAGAGAAAGCTATACATACACCCCTCTCGCGAACCCAGAGAAACAGCTCCGACTCCTTCGCTTCCTCCCGGCCGAGCATGAGCAATGTATCAGCCTCGAGTTGAGTACGTGGGATATTGGAAGCACGCCTGGCTATGTTGCGATCTCCTATACTTGGGGTCCGCGAAGACACAAGCATATCGGGGTCAATGGAAAAGCATTACTGGTTCGGGAGAACTCCCACTATGCGCTTTGGCAGACTTGGCTTCATCATCCTGATGCGTACGTCTGGATGGACGCCATCTGTATAGCACAGGGTGAAGACCAGGAGAAAGGACATCAGGTGAACATCATGGGCAGTATTTTCGAAGCCGCACAGAAGGTTGTCGCGTGTGTCGGGAAGCACGATGCTGCTAGTGAATTTGTTGTGGAAGCGGCTCGTACTGGACCACTTCATCGCAGCGCTATCCTTGAGTCCCAACGTTGGTGGAAAGGTCAGCTTGAGCTGGGAACCGACATTAGCGCTAAGCTGGAGGTTACAGCATTCTTAAACAGGCCATACTTCCACAGGGTGTGGATTGTGCAAGAAGTTGTGGCCTCTGGTGGCCGCCTCGACTTCCTGTGTGGTTCGAGTGCGGTCTCAAAGGACGAATTTGATCATCTTCTGGACTCGTGCATCGAACCCGGCGCGACCAAAGATACAGCCGATCCCAAGTGGGAATATTTAGCTATCCGGAACCTCAAGCTACGAGAGCTCACGCTAAAAGAGGCGTTTCTGCCGTGCTGCCATAGAGAATGTCATGACCCTCGAGATCGCGTATATGCTGTCCTCTCGCTATCGAAGTGGGATGCTCGTGGGCCTTTGATATTTCCTGACTACTCGATCAAACCACTGGACCTGGCTTTGAAGTTGTGTAATCAATGCGATGCTTACTCAATGGAAGTCCTGCTCCGGGCGTTGGAATTATCGGCGAGGGAACCACGGCTTCAAGCTTGGATCAACGAAAGACGTGGGAAGCGTGTGCCACCACCTGCTGATCTTCAGGATGCGAAACAACGTGCTCTAATATACGTCGCGACTTGCTTGAGATTACGAACAGAAAATGATGGGACTTTGACTGCTCCATTCTACAAGAATTCTGCACACAGTGCTTACCAAGAGCATAACATGCTGCTGGACAGGAACTCGCTGAATTGGTCAGCTCGCTCTGCGATACCCGCCATGAAGTACAGACTCGTGCATAACGCTCAAGATCTTTCTCAGGTTTGCGCGGTCATTTGCGGCACAGCTGTAACCGGCGACATACTGCTGCCTCTCACTGGCTCAGTAAGCATGATTCCGCTCTTGGTCCTCCGCCAAGGGTCAGCAGATAAGTTCGACGTGGTCGGGCAGTGCATTTGCTTCTATGGCTATTCACCCTACATGTTGAATAAATACGAACCAAGAGATGGGCGAAACGTCTTTGCCCAGATCGAACCAGAACCCGAAGACCAAGATCGAATCTTCAGAGCTCGAATCCATCTCAATATCTTGCACGAGGAACTAATAGTGCTGACCAGCCGATGGGGTAAGAAGATTGGAAGAACGGATTGGGCGGCCCCAGAGAACTGGTTTCAGCGTCTGGCGACTAATCCACTGCTCTTTCCAAAAGGCGCCGTGACTTTGACATGCCTTGACGAGGGGAAAACTTATTCGAACGATCATGACTACGAGTACGAAGACTTGTCGTACTGAGATAATCCTGGCAGTGTGGGCCTGTCGAGAACACGTTTCGCTTCATGCTAATGGAGGAGGATATCTACACATCGGCCATTACACTGACTCGCGCCGAGGAATAGCGACGACGAACGTGGACCTACTCGCTACTCTGGCTGGTTTCAGTGTCCAATTTTCTGGCTCGACTTTCTGGATGCTTAACGAGGTGAAATTGAAGAGAGAAATTAAGTGGAGCTTTGGAGAAGGCAGAATGAGGATGCAGTAAGGATCAATTGGATCCAAGTGAGCAACGAAGTGAGGTTGTAAATGGGGCTTCAGGTGACGTGAGCTTCAAGCAAGGCTCCAAGTTATAGGCGAAGCAAGGATGCTTGTAAGGGTCATCATCAGACCTTCACACTGCGATGATCTTGACCCATGAGGATCCCGCCCATCTGGCTCCAACATTTCGCGACAGTGGTCAGGTAGTCAAAAATGCAAAGATCGGCGGATCGGCTTCCATCCCGGGAAGCAGTCTAGCGAAGACCATGCATATGTCCCCCCCACCCACGTGCATCCGCTTCGCATCTTGGCAATATCTAGATCGTCCGTAATATTTGCCACCCGTATGCACGACATGAACTTGTTGATCCTCATGGACAACGGCACAGACTGACGAAGACGTCAAACTTGACTCGCAAGGCTGGCGTCCAGTAAGCGACATCCACCATGACCCCATTCCTCCGTCGCTTCTCCAACCCCTTCGAAAACTGGCACTACAAATCCCTCCGCATCGACGACCTCCACCCGCAAACCAAAGACCACATCTTCTCCTGGCAACTCGACAGCCAAGACTTCACGACCATCGACCAAGACACAATCCTCCGCGCAGGGATCTCCCCCAACAAAACCTACGCCGCCAAAGTCCTCTCCGGCTCCCACAAGCTCGGCATCATCGATCCCAAAACTGGTCGTCCAGACACGACCAAGATCGATCGGAACATGGTCAAGGCGATGCCGAATATCAGCGTGCAGAAGCAGAGGGAGCTGGTCATGCTGCTGTTTTTCTGGGAGGAGGAGATTACGCGATGGAGGTTATTGGAAGCTGAGGAGGGCGATCTCCAAGGGCGGTTGGGGGATGAGAGTGTTAGGGAGGGGTATCGCTTGGAGTTGGAGCATGCGTTAAAGGTGGTGAGGGCGAGGAAGAGGGTTCTGCCGAGTTCGAGGGATCAGAGTGGGAGGGTTATTGAGGGTGGGGAGGAGAGGCTACCGAGCTATGCGGAGGCTAGGGCGACGAGGTTTGGGTCTGTTTGAGCAGTGAAGGTGTCTCGTTGGACTGGGACTTCGGTCGCGAAGGTAAAGATATTGCGAGATCTGACGACGTAACGACATCAAACTTTCATTGAGTCCCTATTTACGGACGGCTTGATCCACAGGCACTATTGGGTGTAATTTCATCGTTATCTAAGGCAGATGGATGCATTAGACCTGTATGCAGGACCGCACCATGCCAACATCGCCATTTGAGTTGGCAGGGACATGGAAGCCAGCCAGCCTGATGGGATGCCGTTGGTCAGCCACGCAAACTCCTGGCCTTATTCGCTCCACGGCGGTTTTGGCGTTGTCAAGTTCAACGTTTATAAACAGAAAATCATTCTGCCCGGTCCTCTCATGTGGTCTTATGCGTGCAAGGAATCGTTCCAGCATGGAAGCGGCGTGCTTTCTCAGCCTTGCAGCTCCCAAGCGAGGATAACACTTTGAATTCACACTGCCAATTGCAGTCGTTGGATGATCCAGGTCCTGCGTAGTAGAGGCTATGTCTTAGCCACAGAATAGTCAGACTCGAGAAGACTCAGCCAATTGCGTCACCCCGCAGCTCCTCGAAGGACGACTTTGCCTTTACACCCGCACCTCATAAGCTCTACCAGCCCAAGACCGTTCGGTCATCAACGTCGTTAATAATCGGTCCAGACACTAATGGCCTTCTGCTATAGTCCCCACCTGAACAGCCACAAGCAACGAACGCTTACGTGAGAACCACAACAATGGCACCGCCCAAACCCCAGCAACGTCCAACGCAGGCCTTCAACCCTCTCACGACAATGTCACCCTCTGACTCCAGCTCCATCGATCAAGACTTCGAAAGCGCTTCTACAGGCGCCAAAAGCCCCGGAAAGGACAAGCTGACGCCCACAGAAACGCTCATGCTAGAGCTCTCGCACAGATTCATATCGGCCATCAACGAGCGACGTTTCGACTCCGCGCTCGCCCTCCAAGACCCCAGCCTGCCTGAGGACTTTGGAGTTGCAACGGCTTTTACCGCACAGCTCGTCAACTATCCCAAGATGTCATCGTGGACTGAGTACGTCGAGTCGTTTCGAGATATGACGACTGAGTGGCCCGAGTACCATATTGGGTTGATTTCTTCGACGGTCAGCTTGGACAATGTGAGGGACAAGGCGGATGTGTTCTTGTTGGCCGAGGAAACGGGGAAGCCTCCTGGGGTGAGGACTGTGGCGCCGAGTCGTTTGGAGTGGCTGAAGGTTGGGAACAAGTGGATGTTGTCCAAGCACTTGATGTTCAGAGGGGCAGAGATGGATCCTATGGGGAGTGAGGGATGAGATTCGTGGTGCTAAAACGACTTCATTGTCAGTCCCTGTCGGGTACTGCGGCAGTGTAGTACCTCTAGAAGGTTTGAGGTCGCGGGAATGCAGGCCCTCAAGGTTTGCGCAGAGATGCAGCAAAGGTGGACGAGAAGAGATCCTCCGTGCTTCTGCTGCGGCGAATTAGAGTCGCTCTACTCCACTCTATGTCGGTCCGCTAGGAGAGGCAGACCAGGGACTGTTGTCTTTCCAGCTGGGCTCGATACAGCTCGCGATCCAGTTCAAGCAGGCTTTCTGTGCCCCTCGCTTATGGAGACGACTGGTCAGCCTGGCGGCCTGTTCGGAGACTTGCGGACACAGGCAGAGTCATAGCACCTACGGCCCTTTGAAAAGACCAGTACAGGATCGAACGGCAGCAGGGGTCTGAGAGGAACTTGAGTTGGTGGTTGGTGATGGTGGGAGTTCAGCTTAGGAGAATACTCCAGGTTATGACGACGAAGGGACGTGGAGGAATGGTGTTGAGGCAGGTAGGAGGTGATCAGGGGTGTGGAGAGGACGGGATCAGGTGGCCCTGGTTTTACGTGAGGTTCCGTGGTTCCCGATCTTTCGTTGCTTCAATCGATATGTACATGTCGAAGTTGATGCCGACGACCGCATGCGTCTGTATACTCATCTAGACGTCCTCTTCATCTTCCCGCGGCACATCAACCTGCGCCCTCTCTTACCCATAAAGCTTCTTTTGCCTCACTCTTCGTACTGGCCAAAGTCGTCGCCCCTCGCATCTCACAGTATGGCGTTGTGAAGTCGTGCCGTTTGCGTTCTGAAGGATCTGACGCTAGAGGTCGTCGATGGACAACCAGGGTCTGCATAGGAGGGTACAGGAGAATCGTCGCAATCGTCATGACAGCCGCCATATCTAAGCCCGCAGTCGTTCATGTAGTCCCAGCAGGCGGTTCTAGAGCAGGCGTAGGTTCCGATTCTGGCTGCTGCCGAGGCCGAGAAGGCTTCTGGGCTTGTGATCGTGGCAATCTTCTTCATAGTTGACGATGTCGTAGGACATGGTGGCGGTGTGAAGCTGGGTCTGCTGTATGAGCCGCACATGCTCTGGCACCCTCCGTACCACATGCTGCAGGGATTCATCAGGTCCCAACACACGGTCGGACACAAGGATGAGGAGCTGCTGAATTCCACTGATGTGGTCGTGGGCATCGTTGTTGCATAGACTGGACAAGGTGGGGGTGTGAACTCTGGCACGGTATTGCCCGGGCAGATTGGGAAGCATCCACCGTACTCTAGACCGCATGCATTGGTGTATGTTGCGCAAGCCTGTTGCGAGCACGGAGGACTTGTCGTTGTGGCTGGTATAGTCGTGACGGTGATCGTCTTGTATGTGTGCTTGCTCTGTCCGATACTTCCAAGAGCGAAGCCGATTAGCAGCCAGCGGAGCTGCATGGTGAAAGTCTTTCGAGAAGGCAGTGTGAGAAGGGACCCCCAATGGCGAACAGGGATAGCGATATTCGGCACTTTTTCACCATCGAGGTCCACGGCATGCGAGTGAAAGGTGAGGTCATGTATATCCTGTTACATTCCTCATGCAACGCGCTCCAGTTTTGGTCCCATGCCAAGCACTTTTGTCATTATGAGAGCAAGGCTGTCTCAGGCTACAAGTAAGGAGAGGCCTTGGCGACAGCGTCATCGAAAGGGCGGTTGAACGTCCAGACTCATGCTGAGATGACAATGCCCCTCGACTGACTTGTGTTGCCCCCTTCTCGCCCTGAAAGCGGAGGTGAATCGATCGGGACCCTCGTTATGGGCCCCTTCAAGCGCTCGAGCCAGGCTATTAGGAGGATGCACCAGATTCTGCGCTCGAAGTAGCACTCGAGGAAGGCACCCAGCGGCAAAAGCTCTGGGTTCTCGCCGGGTGCCGTAGGTTGCGTCATGGACGAGTGAGCGGACGTCCAGCCGTAGGGATCTGGTCAGCTGCACACATTGGCCCCGAACGATCTGTCGATTTCCTGTCCCCTTCTCCCATATCATCATTCCCCTACTCAAACCCCATCCCACCATCCCCAATCCCCAAGAAACATGTCTCACTAGTATGCAACCACATACCATCCACCCTGCGAAACTCATGCCGCCCCACCGCCTTCCTCTTCATACCATCAGGAAGTGTCGGGCCCCCAAAGCTCTGCGCCGTTAGATAGACCTCGGCATAGCCAGCTTCCTTTAGAACGTAGCTCTCCATATTCAAAGGCTGGATCCGAAACTTGGGATACGCCTCAGCCAGCTTCCTGAACCCGTCAACGTACTCCAGGCGTGACTCTGCTTTTTGGCGGAAGCCGACTCCTGGTAGAGTGCAGTTGGGGGAGATGAACGTCCATGGAGTAGTTTCGGGGTCGAAATGGCGCTTGTTGATTGCGCAGATGACTGAGGCCACGATGGACTCGATGTGGGTACAGATCTCTTCTTCTGTGGCGGATATGGCGAGGTCGTTGTTCTCTTCCACTTTGATGCCAGTCGGAGGAGGGCTCTCGGCAATCATCCTGCAGGTAAAGTCGTATGGAGAGGCAGTCATGTTGAGATGAGCTGAAGTGCAACTTCGAGAGGGTCTTCAGCCTGTAGAAGTAGTGTTCGGTCGTGCATGATATCTCGGACTCCTTCGTTCCCAGCCGTGGAGTATTATGCTGCGGCTACACTTTCAGCTAGCTATCGACCATGGGTAGCTGAAGTGTCTCTGCACTGCCCGGAGATATTCAAGGTCGTTTGCCAAGGTCGCCGAATCAGTCTTTGCCGATCTCGCTCATGTCGCAGGTTGCTCAGCGCTCTATGTCTCCGGGTAAAACAGCAGAACAGACGGGGGGAAATATAGGGGGTTGGAAAACTTCGCAAGTCCGCGGGCCTAAGTCTTCTTACGCTCCTAGTAGGTCAATGCGAGTGTTTGTACACCTAAGCCCTATACTAGGCCTAAAGTAGGCCCTCACTGAGCTTACATAAGTGATCTTCAGACAGGACAGCATTGGGGGCCGACAAGGGCAAGCGGGGAGTTGGGAGCTAGGCAAGCACAAATACTAACAAAACAGGGTGTCAAAGGGAGAACGCAATAAAGGGGCAAAACATTTAGTACCAGAGAGAGAGAGTTGGATAAATGCAACAAGTGTCTCCATTTCATCGCTACCCAGCCTAGGAGGTAGCATCTTGGCCGAAGCTTTGGCTTGCAGCAGGATTAATTGGAGGTAATATCGGCCGCGCACATGGAAATTCTGGCCGAAGCCGATCGGCTATTGAAGGTGAATGCTTCCGACATCGTATGTGAGTGATTGTATTTATTGCATCAGTAGCTCAAGTGACTATTTTTTTTTAATTCACACTTTCATCGTTCTGTCGTTCCAGCTGTAATCTGATCCGTTTCCTGACCGAACTTCCACTCGATATCACTTGTGCAAGCCTTTTCTGCACAATGGCTCGCAAGCTCAAGGTTGCTGTTAGCGGACTGGGACGCATGGGAGCTCGCCATGCAATCAACTACCTTGAGCGTACTCCTCGAGCGGAACTTGTCGCTGTATGCGATCCTGGCGCAGAGGCTCTGAGATGGGCAAGAAGCCACCTGGCACCCGCGGGCGTTGCCATCTATGAGACGTTCGACGAAATGATGGAGCATCCGGGCATCGAGGCTGTTGTTGTTTCTGGAATCACAACCCAGCACGCCCCTCAGTCAATCCAAGCCATACGCGCAGGAAAGCATGTTATGTGCGAGAAGCCTCTCTCCACTGATCTCTCCATCAGTCAAGAAGTCTTTGACGCCGCCAAGTCAAGGCCAGACCTCAAAGTAATGACGGGCTTCTCGCGCCGTTTCGATCAGAGCTACCGCAACGCTCAACGAAAAGTCGAGTCTGGTTCCATAGGACGCCCAGTCGTATTTCGATCACAGACCTGTGACAAGTACCGCGACGACGATTACTTCATCGGTTACTCGAAGACCTCTGGATCTATTTTCGTCGATGCATCAGTCCATGACATTGATCTGGCGTTGTGGTTCTTTGGTCACGACAGTATCGTAAAGAGCGTGTCGGCAGTTGGAACTTGTGCTCGCTATCAGGGGCTGAAGCAATATGGGGACGTCGATAACGGAGTGGGCATCGTGGAGTTCTGGGGCGGGAAAATTGCATACTTCTATGCCTGCCGTATGATGGCCGTCGGACAACATGACATGACAGAGATCATTGGTACTCATGGAAAAGTCACTATCAATGCGAACCCTGCTCATGACTTGGTTGAGCATCACGAATCAACGGGAGTTCGCAGGGAGATTGGCCAGACTTATTGGGATCGATTTGAGCCAGCTTTCATCCGGGAAAGCAATGAATTCACTGAAGCCGTGCTGGACGACGAACCACTTCCCTTTCATCTTTCGGGGGCGATCAAGTCAATGCAAATCGGCAGTGCACTGCAGGAGAGCTTGCGGACCGGTGCGAAGTTGTTCTTCAATGAGATTGGGGAGCGTGTAGAAGGGCCGACAGCAAAGTTGTGATGTTTGCGCTATATTGGAGTGCTATAGAACAGCGTATAGACTTCATTGCCTCTGAATGGTGCTCCGAGAATCCAGGCTCCCGTCTGTTCCTGCATTCATGGGTTTTCAATCAAACTATTTGCAAAGACAATGCCCCAGCCTCCAGGTGTTGCGGAAGGCATGGAGGTTGTGCGTCCGACCTACAATATCTCGGGGTTGTAGCAGCGTAGTTAAATGATGGTCCTCTCTACGAAACACCGCAGAGGAATAGAGTCAAAGGCATGGAAACGTTTTGCTCTGTGCAATGAATCGATGTCACGACTGAATGAAATCAGGCTTTCCACATATATACATCCTCGTATAATGTTCACTACCCCGAACACCATGTGTGTGACAGTTCACTGTCCGAACCTCCCATATCCCATTCCGCACTCGGCGCTGTTTGGGTGTCAAGAAGCCTTAGACTGTGTTTTGACCCTGTTGTGGACCGCGTGCCTTCTCACCGCGCTTGTACTCTCTGCGCCATTCGTTGGCATGCTTGACGCCAAAGCCATGCTCAAATACGTTGCGAATCTCCTCGAGCGTCATTTGAGAACATTCAGGAAAGCAGAAGAAGACGAATATCCAGCCGAGGAAGCAGAGCACAGCGTAGAAGCCGAACGTGCCGGAAGGCGTGATGTGCTTCATCATGGTGAGAAACGTCGACGAGACGACGATGTTGGGGCCCCAGTTGAAGACGTTGATCATCATTAAGCGCAGGGTGCGCGGTGGGTATCGAGCGACGTGTGAGCTTGCGAACACTCGAGCGAGATACCCTGAGCGCCCCGGAGTGATATTACAGACAGAACGTGCTTCCATCAATCGTTCGTTAAGGCGGGCAGGCGTGTAGGCGTGCGTAGGCAGGTGGTGATGTAGCCCGTGCGACCCCATATAGTTGAAGGTGTTCAGAATGGTGCACTTGCCCCGTGCATAGGCGCTTTTCCGATTAGCTAAAAAGAAAGAATTAGTGCCTTAGGCCTAAGTTTCTGCTCCACCTAATGTAAGGTATTAACAATTAACAACGCGCTATTACTAGTCGACGTCGGAGTCTATAACGAGATCCTCCTTATCTACTATTACTCGCTATAGGCGTAAAGGAAAACGCTCTATATAGTAGCCGCTAGAGGTACCTAGCGCTATACTACTATTACTAAATCCTCCCTCGAACCGAATATCTCGAATACTAGTACTACCTCTACGAACCTACGACTCTACGAATACTCTACCGCCTAGCGTCGTAATAAGAGAAAAAACTATATACTTATTAGTAAAATACGTATATCTCGAGGATATATATAGTATATAAGGTAGGTAGAGGCGTTAGGTACTAGGCTAGAGTATAAGTACTAGGCTACTCTTCTCTAATAAGTTAGATTAGAATACTTACTAATAGACGCCTACTATATATAGTAATATCTAAACTAGACGAGGTTAACTTATAACTAACCTCTAAAGTTAGATAACCTCTCGAAAACGGCGTATAGATAGTAATAGCTTCTAAATAGTACTTATAAGGAAGTCTTTATAAAGAGGAACCTAGTAGTAAAAAGCGCTATTATAACTAAAGTTAATATATAGAATATTACTACTAGAGTACTATTATATATAGTAGATAATAAAAGGTAAGCGCGAAACTCTTAGAGGCCGGCTAGCGAACTAGTTAACCTTATACTATAAACTAGAGAATTACCTACTAGTTATTCGAGGAGTACCTACTAAGAGCGTCGAATAGAGGGCCCTATATATAGTACCCGCCTACTCGAATAGCTAGGCTATAGACTAAATAAATAATAAAAGCTATTATAGTCGCTAGTAGTTAGAATCTTATCGATTCCTAGCTACTAGCGATATTTAGGCTTAAAGACCGAACTAAGGGACCCTTACTACTACCGATAGTTAGAATCTTATTAATTCCTAGCTACTATTAATAGCTTAGGCTAGATAGGATATACTTACCTACTAATATCCCTCTATACCTCTTCGTTAAACCTATTAATACACCTATCTACTCGTTATTACTTAGTTAGTAACTAGCTTTAGAGGATAATAAGCTTTAAAGTAGTACTAGGTAAGAGTTACTAATATAAAGCGTAGCTAGAGTATACGAGGGTATAGTAAGTCTAGTATAGAGTTCGTCGAGGGATTATTATAGGTACTAATATCTTAACTAGCTAATATACACTTTATCTCTTTAGAGCCTACTATAACGAGTAACTCTTATAAGTAGAGGTTAAATAAAGTAGAAATTATAAGCCTAGAGGATAGAGTATAGTATAGCGCTAGCGTAGTATCGATATTATATAAAGAAGAAAGAAGATAAAGTTAAGAGCGAGAATTCGAAGAGATATACCCTCTATCTAAGGTTTAATAGGTAGTAATAGCTCTATTTAATAGTAGTAAAGTAAGCTTTCGATAGTAAAGTAAGGATATTATATAAGCGAAAAAAATAACGGAGTTTCTCGACGCCTAATTAGCTAGCCGCTAGAAAAGTACTTAATCGATAGGTCTCGTAGATTTACTAGTTAAAAGCTCGCTATAGGTAAACGTCCGCTACGTAGGCGCTCTCGGAGAGCCGCTAGAGGTAAAGAGGGTCTAGGAGTATTCTCTAGTTATTATCGGGTAAGGAGTACTAAAGACTAGAGTTTAGAAAAGGAGGAGTAAAGATTAGAGTTAAGGAAAGTAGGACTAGTAGAGGTAAATCGCTAGGTAGTAAAGAGGAAGTAATATAAGTTAGGCTATAGCGGTAGTATTTATAGACTATTTACTACTCGTAAGGCTTCTTACGCTAGTAGTAATAAGTATACTTACTAATACTATTACTACTACTCTTCTTACTATTATACTATAGCGCTACTACTAGTATATACTTAACGTATTAGTACTAATCTTTATAGCGATAATAAGGTATAGTACGTATAATAGATACTACGCTAATACCCTCCTCTATTCTTCTAATATACGAGTAGCGACGCTTCTTAGTATCTACTAGTACGTTAAACTAGGCTTAAGTTAAGATAGTATAGTACTAACCTTAGATAGTCGGCTAGTAGTACTCGATATAACTACCTATAGGCCGACTACTATAGTTTTACTACTACTACTACTACTACTACTATAATACTAGTACTAGTACTAGTACTAGTAGTTAAAGTATAGTAGCCTCTTCGTTATCTTCGTCGCTATCTAACGGAATATTATAGATACTAGTAGCGGCCGAGGAGGTTAGTATAGTAGTAGAGGAGGTTAGTATAGTAGTAGTAGAAGAGGAGGCGCTAGCTCTATAAGTACGTAATAAAGCTAGAGTACTTCTTAGAGCTAGAGCTAGAGTCGGCGGCGTAGGGAGAGTAGAGCGCTACTAATAATACTACTACTATTAAGGTATTAGTAATAATAGCCTATATCGATATTAGTAGCTATACTTTTAATTAGGCGTAAAGAACTTACGACTCGGTATCTACTATAGTAAGTATCTTATTAACCTAAAAGTCGTCTTCTACTATAATAGTAGCGGGTTTAGTAAAACTATAGCTAGCGTAAGTACGAACGAGCTAAGAGACGATAGTAATAATAGTAATAATAGCGAGCGTAGTAAAAAGAGAGATAGTAGTTATATTATTACTACTAGGTAGGAGAAAAATAGTTTATAAAGTTAAGAGTTTTAAACTAGCCTACTATTATTAATCTACTATTATTACGCTACTTTTTATTTCCTCCTTTTACTTAGTTCCTAGACGCCGCTAATTATATATAGCGTCTATAAACCTCTTTACTATTTATAGCGTTTAAATACCTAACTACTAAATATTATAGGATATTATTAAGCTTAGCCGACCCTCTTATTAGCTAGGCTAGCCCGCTAGCTTCTAACGTTACCTCTTTATAATAGTCTATAATACTTTAATAATAGTAACTATAATATTATCCTATATACCTATTTACTTAATAATTATAGTCCTTTACTTATCTACCGATTTAACCCTACTATAGTTACTATCCGCGAACGTCTAAAGAATAGGAATTAAGAACGCGCTATATTTAATATAGTTAAAAAGAGATAAAGTTTTAAAAGAGTAAAACCTTCCCTCTAAAGAGGTATAGGAAACCGAATAGATCGGTTTTTAATAAGTAGTTTCTATAGTAATATCGGGTCTAGTAGCTTAGTCCTATATATATATATACTTATAGAGTCTATAGAGAAGATAGGTATAAACCTATAACTCGGCTTCTTAGTAGATATATAGCCTAAATATTAGTTTCGCTACTCGAAGGCTCCTCTAGACGTTAGATAACGACGTACTTATAGCTATAGTTAAAGGTGTAGGTCTAATACCCTAATACTATATAAGATAGCCTAATTCCCTAGAGGTTAAAGTTTTACTTTATAGTCCTATATTCCCTAGTAAGAGGAATAGAGCTAGCGCTACAGATTCGAATAAAGGCTATTTATATTTAAATTATACGCCTTCCTATTAAGCTACTCTGCCGGTTAACTTAATATCTAATCTATAAAGGAGGTAAGGTTTTAATTATATATATACCTATAATAGCTAATAACGATATTATAGGTAAGGTTTTAGCGATAATAATACTAGTAGCCTAGCGTTCGCTTAGAGCTTAGAAGAGTCGATAGTAATAGCGACCTAGTACCTAGTACCTAGTACCTAGTACCTAAGGCGTATACGTAGTAGCGTAGTACCTATTACGCCTACGTATATATATAACTTACGTAAAGGGCTACTCTCTTAGCGAGTTCTATTAATTACTAGTATTTCTAGCGTTAGCTAATAAGAGTACGAGAAACTCCTTTAATAAATACTTAGCCTAATCTAGTAACTATTTACCTATACGTACCTATTATATACTATACGACGCCCGTATACCCCGCTTTTCTATCTTTTCTATTTATTTACTCTTTACTACTACTACTTACTCCGAATATACTCTCTCGATTTCCCCTCCTCCCTATTATAACTACTAACTATTAAACTAATATATATAGCTATAGTCGTAATAGCTACCTAGTATAGTATATCCTACTACTACGCTCTTTATATACCTCGACCTCTATCTGCTCGATCTACTATCTATAATCCTTTTCGCCTATATTCGCCTCTACCTCTACCTCGAATACGACCTACTTATCTTCCTAGCCTAGCGCCTCTACGATTCTATAGCCGTTAGTTATACTATCGCGACTATTTTACTATTTATAAGTTTATAAAGCGTATAGATATATAGTAGCGTCTCTATAGTAAGCGAGTATAATATTAAGTTTTTACTTACTATTACGCTTACCTAAATCTTCTCGCCGAACTCGATAGCGTAGTTAATAGTAATCTAGTCGTTAATATAGCTAATATTACCTAACTCTCTATCGACCTATTCTACTCTAGCTAAGTAGTAGCTAGTATACTAGGTAGTAATCTACCTAGAGGTAGTAGTAGTCCTCCTTATCTACTACCTAATCCTACTCGTAGTATCTTCGATAACGAGTCTAAGTCTAATAACCTAGGTAATAACTAATAGTATAAGAACTATAAGTAAATAAAGCGTAAGAACTACTTCTTCCGTTTTAATACTAAGAATAGTATAAGAGTCGTTACCTACTAGAGCTATTATTAAGCTACTATAGTAGTAAAGAGTAAGATAGTAACTAAGCGTAGCCTCGATAATACGACTAATACTATTCCTACTAAGCGTAGCTGTCCGTTTTCTACTACGCCCTTATCTAGTATTCTTTCTATACTTACTTTTTCTCCTTTAGCTTTACTAGTTTTAGGAAATATAGCTCTACTACCTATACCCGCTAAAGTAATACTAACTTCTTCTAGTATATCTAAAGGAGACTCTAGTTCTAGCTATAGTTTCTAGTAGTAAAGTAAGTATAGTAGTAATAATAATATTTAAGCTACTATATAAGCTCTAGGTGTTACTATCTCTCGTTATTATTATACGAGTAGACCTCGTAGCTAGCGAAACTACTTACTTACTCCTCTACTTAAAGAATTAGTTCGCTATATCGTAGCTAGTATAGCGGGCCCTAGCCTTAATCGACTAGAAGAATTACCCTACGTAGTAATACTAACTAGTAGCTTAGAGCTAGAAATCTCGGTAAATAGCTGTATAAATCGACTACTCGATAGCTAGAAAACAAGAGAAACGCTAGAAACAGACTAAAGAACATAAATAAGAGAACGTATATATATTATAGGTGTCTAGCTAAGAATCTCGTTAGAGATTAAGCTTAAAGGCTTAATTACGTACCTAAAAAGGTATCTAACTAGAAACCGAGACCTCCTACTATATACTTCCTCTACCTTAATAAGTCGCGACCTCGCGACTATTAAGTAAGTAGTACGTAGGTAAAGAAATATTAAGAACAAAGGAAATATTAAGCCGATCTATTAAAGCTAGTACCTAAAGAAACCTCTAAAAAGTTAAAACTATTACGTAATGTTATAAAAACCCGCCGCGGGCTTCTATTATACTTTAAACTCGAAAATCGCTTCTATCGTCTGTTCCCTCGTTATTAGCTTTAGAACTAGTTCTAGTATTTTCCTTAGCTTCCTCCGTACGATTAGTCTCTTTAGACTAGCTAGTAAGTATTAGCTGTCTACGCTAGTAAGTGTCGCTAGAGAAATAACTATAATTAAAGGTCTAGCTATTAGTACTAGTGTTCTAGGAGCCGTTACCTTAATAATTACTATTTAGAGCTATAATTCTAGTATTCGAGGGGTTAATAAGGCGTCGAACGGGCCTAGAGTTATTAGTAAGATTAACACGAACGCTTTACTTAAAAGGCTAAGTTCTAACGGGCTCTTTATCCGACTTAAGAGCGCGAATAGCCTTATTATATTACTAGAGGAACTCGCTAGTTAACTACGGGGCGCCTCTAGTAAACTTCTTACCTAGAACGATTACTCTATCCTATATTATATTATCCTAACTAATACACGTATTAGCTACCTCCTTTATAAAACAGTTTATAATAAAGCGATAGACTCTAAAGTTACTACAGCGAATCTAGTAGAGTTTATTCTGCCTCTCTACTTATCTCTCGCTAAATAGGCGCTTAAGCTAGGATCGGACCTTAGAGCGCTCTTATGTACTTAAGCTACTATATAGAAGGGCGCGAGAAACCGGCTCTAAGTTAGAGTACTTAAGAAGGCTCCTCGAGGTAGGCTTATATATACTACGAGAAAGTAGAGGGTAGATTACTATCTTACTAGTAACGGAGAACTTAGGTACTATATTAGTAGTAATAGCTTAACGGATTTTATCGGTAGAGACCTATTCTCTACTAAAGATAGTATTATTCTTCGTAATTAGTAGTAGGCGGACAGTAAAACGAGTAAACGCTAGTCCTCGGAGTATAGTATAGTTACCGCGGATTAGGTATAGGTTAAGGATCGAGACACCTCTATTATTACTAGTAATAATATTTATTTAACTATACGGAAGCTGTCGAATAATAGGCGAGTTAAAGCTATAGTCTACGTATTTATTAGGTAGTCGAGGAGGCTTAGTAGACGACTACTCGTTCTCGTTAAAGGTAATTTACTAAGTATCCTTAAGAGTATCCTTAGTATTAACTCTATTAACGAAGGAGTTATAGACTAGTTTAGATCGTATAGCTTATCGGCGCGCATTTATAGTAGGCGTAGGAGTAGGAGTAGGAGCTTAATTAGACACTCTCTTACGCTTCTTAGTAGTATTCGTAGTAGTAGTCTACGCTTACCTAAATACTTTAGTACTCTTCTTCGGCTTCGCTTTAGCTACCTACGTCTCTTACTTAGGCTAAACTTTAGGTATCGGTGTAGCTTATAAATCGTCGGCGTCGATTCCTCGCTCCTTAATAATAGTTATAACTGCTTCTATAAGCGAATCCTTACTAACTTTTATAATAGCTTTAGGGCTGTAACAGAAAGTTAAGAAGTCTTAAGTAGTAACTCTGTTCTATATATACTTAATAGGTATAGGATAGGCTAGGCGCTTATAGTTCTTAATCTTACTATCTCTAAGGTAGACTATTATCTAATAAATCTCCGGATCGTAGCGTAAAAGCTAAGAAGTAGTAGAGTAGAAAGAGTTTATTAATAAGCCGCGTCCCTTTATACCCGGCGTATTATTAGTAGAGCGCTCGTAGAATAAGATTTCTTAGGAGACCTATAGCTCTATCTTAGACTAGGCAGTATTAAGTAGCGTAGTAGTAACTACGCCTATATCCTTATACTCGCGGCTAATATTACGCTCGTAATCTTAGCTTAGAATGCGGGTAGTAACCTTATAGCTTACTTAAAATAAGTAAAGCAGCTCGAGCGTAATCCTCGAGAAAAAAGCTATGTCGACAGTACTAGGGCTTAGTATAGTAACTTTTATAGCAGGCCGGTACTTATTCTACCTAGAAGCTATCTAATAAGCAGGATCGGAATAGATAGTAACTATCTTAAGCTACTCTTAAAGCTCCGGTACAGTAAAGCGCGTATAGTCGAAGAAGAAGCTATATACCTTAATAATACGCTTAAAGTGCTCTTTATAGACCTTTATATAGTTATTGTTAATAGCTTTTACGAGCGCGGCTATTCTAGAGTAGTACTTCTTATAGTCTAGAGAAACCTTATTATTATTTTCGCAGGTACGTATCTTTTTAATTAAGGCTCTAAGATCCTTTCTAAGGAACAGAATAGTAGGCTCTTTTTTATCTATACTTAGATTATCGATACCTTAGTAGGGAAAGTAGCTATATTTACTAACGATGTAGTACTTTAAGGCGCTTAGTCGGAGCTCGCTAGGTCCTTAATTAGTAACTTCGCCGGTAGTAGTAGAGGCAGCTATAGCAGTAGTAGTATTAGTAGTATCTAGTCGAGAATCTGTTACTAGGCCGTTTTTAGGCGTATCTAGTATAGTCTCGTCCTACTCTTTAGCGCCTATAGAACCTAATCCTCTACTTATTACTATATTAACCTACTTATTTTCTCTAGTTAATCTACCTCTAGTCTGCTCTCTAATACTATCTATTCCTCCTATACTGTTATCTTCCTAACTCTTAGGCGCTTAATAGCTAACCTTAGTCTTCTTAGCTTAAAGCTCTTCCTCCTTATTAGACTCCTTATTTTCTTTATCCGACTCCTCGATAAACTACTCTAAAATCGGCTTACGCTTCCCTCCTCTAAGCTTAAGCGGCGAATTTAGGTTAGGAATTTAACTTATTCTCGGCTCTCGACCTAGAGTCTTAAGTATCTCCTCCTAGTTTAAGACCTAAGAACCGAAAGGCGTAGTAAGTACCTTTAGTCGCTAGATATTCGATCGGACGGACTAAAGCTAGTCTTAGGTAAGTACTATACGCTTCTCTAGGGACGAGGTGTTACTAGATCGATTCCGGCTTATTTAACGCTCGTTTCTAGAGCTAGCTTCGTCTTAAGAGTTCTTAACTTCTCCTAAGACGTAACTAGGACTATTAGTAGAGAACGGGCGGAAGTTATAGGATTCCGGAATCTTATCTACTACTTTAGTAGCTAGAAAGTCCTTCTTCTTTAGGTACTAGATAGCGCTAAGTTTATTAATATAGACGTAGTAAATATCTCTGTTCTTTAAGCGGTCCTAGATTATACGCATATTACTAAACTCCCTAAAAAGCCTCGAGATTCTCTCGATTCCGCCTTTAGTTAGCTTAATATATAATTCCTTAAGCCGAGAATTCGAGTAGGTAGCGAGGAATAAAGTAGTAGCTTAGAGATTATTAGTAATAAGGCTGTATTTCGTAGTAGTCTAAATAGGACTAGTAGTAGCTTCGACCTCTATCTCGATAGCGTTCTTCTTACCCTTCTTTAGCTTTTTTACTTAGATACCGAGAAGGCGTATATAAATCGTACGGTTAATAAAATAGATAATCTAGCTCTAGTCTTTACCTTAGGCTAATATACGAGATAAGATTAACGATATACTCTCGGTGTTATCTATACTAGGAGCGTCGCCTTTAATATTACTTATAATCTTAGCTATATAAGGGTGTCCGAGGAGCGGCGTATAGTAAACCTAGGCGAGATAGCTCTAAATATTACCTATATTATTAGTACGCCTATCTACGCGAGTCTTAATTTTAGCTAAGTCTTTCACTCCGGTAAGCTAGTACTCCTTTCCTAGGCTAGCTAAAGTTATATTAGGCATAAGGGTCTTTATTATACTATAGAGAAACGTAAAAGAGCTGTTTTCCTTAATAGTATTCCCTTAAGTAATAACTCCGTAAAGGTGCCTAAATAATTTTACTATAGTAGTAGCGTTAGTCTCTCCTTACTTCTTCTTATAAGCTAAAGCTTAGAGAGATCCTTCTAGAGTAGTTAGGTTAAACTTTTTCTTATATAGGTAGGCCTCCGGAACGTCTAACGCCTTATAAACCGAGGTAAGTTAGACAAGATTATTAACTTTAGTAGGTCGGAGGCGAACGAGCGTAGTAAGGTTCTTAGCTGTAATAGTACTATTAAACGTATTAGACAGCGCGACTTCTCGCTATGCCTTTTATATAGTATCTTTAGCGGATTCCTTAGCGTCTTATTAATTAGCTATACGATCTAGTTCCTTATTCTCCTTCTACTACTTCGTAGCCTC